>JANATG010000019.1:0-1339041 GCA_029449235.1 Linnemannia schmuckeri
AAAAACCCTAAAAAACCTAAAAACCCTAAAAACCTAAAAAACCCTAAAAAACCTAAAAACCTAAAAAAACCCTAAAAAACCCTAAAAAACCCTAAAAAACCCTAAAAACCCTAAAAAAACCCTAAAAAAACACCCTAAAAAACCCTAAAAACCCTAAAAAACCCTAAAAAAACCCTAAAAAAACCCTAAAAAACCCTAAAAAACCCTAAAAAACCCTAAAAACCTAAAACCCTAAAAAACCCTAAAAAAACCCTAAAAAACCCTAAAAAAAACCCTAAAAAACCCTAAAAAACCCTAAAAAACCCTAAAAAACCCTAAAAAACCCTAAAAAACCCTAAAAAAACCCTAAAAAACCCTAAAAAAACCCTAAAAAAACCCTAAAAAACCCTAAAAAAACCCTAAAAAAACCCTAAAAACCTAAAAACCCTAAAAAACCCTAAAAAAACCCTAAACAAAAAACCCTAAAAACCCTAAAAAAAAAACCCTAAAAAAACCCTAAAAAACCCTAAAAAACCCTAAAAAACCCTAAAAAACCCTAAAAAACCCTAAAAAACCCTAAAAAAACCCTAAAAAACCCTAAAAAACCCTAAAAACCCTAAAAAACCCTAAAAAAAACCCTAAAAACCCTAAAAAACCCTAAAAAAACCTAAAAACCCTAAAAAACCCTTAAAAAACCCCGAAGCCCCTAAGAAACCCTAGGGAGCAAAATACTTTAAACGTTAACAATGGATTCCTTGAATCCCTTAATGTCCTAATCTCTAAATGATCATAAAACTCTAGAAGCGAAGGTATCCAAATGTTAAAGTTGTTAACTTTTAATAAACCTAACAATTTAACACATTTATAACTATGGTTTGCAGTCTCACGTGTATATATTTTCGTCGTTAACGCATACTATCGTATGCGAACTCATATCAAATTTAGTTGAATACAAATGATTTCGCTTCAAAATTAGACCTCTAAGTAATTATTTAACTACGTCAGCATTAAATAAATTGTACATTATAATTATAACATATAATTTACTTTTTGTTCCGGTGGATATCCATAGCTCAAACCCGGGTTACTTTAAATGCACACAGCGTATGTTGGTGCGTCTTCTCTCAGAATTTTCAGTCTATTAATTGACAGTATAAGGTGCTATAAACATACCGTTCGAAAAAGATGGTATATATTTATTGGAAGTCGTTATTATATGTAGCAGCTCCATTATTTAAATTGATTATTTGCGTTACATGCTATGTGAACGTAGTTATAGCAGTGTTGATTCCACCTAACGTTGATGGCGGTTAATTGTGTGATCAGGAATTTATATAATTATCTCTTCTAACTAATAATGCGGAATTTTGACTTTATGCTGGCTCTAATTAGTGCTATGATATGCTGCTAATGTACGAATATGATTTCCCTGATTCCATCAATCATCCTGTCGTTTGGTTGGTGGCATTAGAGGTGATATACTTAATCACAGGCTAGTGCAAACTAAGGAGCTGTATGCACACTGCATTGACCACTTTAACTAATTAGCTGTTGTGCATATTATGATAGAACTCAGAGGTTCGTTGCCTATTTGCATTTCCACCAACAGCTCCCCAGTCTAACCGTAATCTGGCTATTATTTGCGAGACTGCATTTGACCCTGGCTGTGAAATGCAATGCAAATTTGGTTATCTTTATATCAATAGTACTACTGCTTTGTGCTGTTCAATGGCTCGTAAGTAGGAGTACTGTGTAATAACTTCACGTAAATATGCGCAATTTAAAGCATTTGAAGAAATCGATGCTCTAGCTTTATAATACTCCTAATATTTAGTTACTTATTGATAGAGATGACGATGACCATCTGCTGTTAACTCCACCAGCACGGACGTTGATTACTGATATTATAAGACGAATTATGTTGTATGACTACGATTCGGCATGTGTAAGTTGCTATGGCACAAACAAGGCTTTTAAAGATGAGTCCTTTAGTTGTGGAGTCTATAATCTGTTTACATTAAGGCTGGGTACCTAATTTAACTCAGGACTGGGCATGCCATGCGGGGTCCAGAAGGGATGTGGTTATGGGCGAGTGTGCGAAAGGCGCAGGAGTGTGCGTTGAGATGCGGGTAGGTCCGTAATAGTTTTCTTGTCTTTGCATGGCCTACATGGGCGAAGCGGGGAATAATCAAACGCACGAGAGAAATCGAGGCGACCATTGATATGAGCACATTACGGTGCCAATACGATTAAGCAGGATAAGTGTTTATAAGGAAATACGAAGGAGTGTTATAGTTGTCAGGTGAGCACACATTGCATCAGCAACAATGAAACAGGTTGGCAACATACATAAGCAGAGCTACGTGCAATTACTTTGCAGTAGAGATAACCCAGCTGGAATGTCAGCTAAAGGACTTTGACTCAGGATGTTTCCATGTAGGTTGTCGGAACAGCACTGACACAAAAAGCGTAAACAATGGAAAGGCAGCAGAATTACTATACTGGACATGACTATGGAAGGAATGCTTCGAACACTGAGCTAGAACGATCCTGCGTTGCGTATACCTCAATAAGATGGACAACGGAACAGAAGATACAACTATCACTGCAGTGTCTGAGATATGCCCATACGTGTGATGAGGTTAGAAACAGAGGAGCATCAGCTGTTTTAGTGTGACTCCAAGTTTGAGGTGTGGGAAACTTGTCTAACAGGGTATACAACCTTCTGAACCTAGGATACCCAAGAACATCTCAGCTTACTTTAACTCAAAGCAGCCCTCAAGCTCACAGCTCCACTCTCTTCACATTCCTTTATATTATCTCTTTCATCTTGCTGTCTGTCCATCTGGGATCATCGATGGCGCATTAAACTAGACAACAACATTGTTCCTCGCACTATTGGAGGAGCATCGACATTTCATTGGCTTCGCAACCTCCATAAACAACTAGCACTCGCACACAACTCCTCCTACTCTTTAGCATTTCTGAAATGGCCTAATCTATCTCCTCTATGGATGTTGTCTCTATCACTTTATTATCATTTTTAATAAATAAAAGAAAAAAAAACTTTTATTGGCTCTGCTGCTTCCTTATTCTACTGTTTCTCATTGCCCCGTAATTCACATCAATTTCACCTCATTGTCTCTTCGTTCAGCTCCGCCCATCTTTTTCTACTTCCACCTTCTCTTCTTCCTGCTCTTCCTTCTCTTCTCTCATCCTCTCTTATCTCACTTTTCTTGTCGTTACCTACACAGCTTACATATTTCATTTGCCTCTTCTCTTTGTGGTCCTCCTCTGCTTTATCTTCATTCTTTCTTTTCCTCATCTGTCCTTCTCTTTTCATTACCTTCAACCCTTCCTCACTGCTACGCTTTTCTTCTGGCTTTTTCTCGCACTGCTTGGCCCTCATTCTCTCTGGTTTCCTCTGTGTCTTTTCCTCTCTTCTCTCCTTCATCTCCTTTCTCTTTCTCGACATTCTCACTCTATACCATTTTTTTATATTATTCTTTGCCTTTTTTCTCTATGTATCTTCGTTTTGTATCACTGCCCTCTCTTCGTCTGTTTCCCCACTTCTCTTTTTTTTTTTTGGTTTGTGATTATGTATTTTGTGGACTGTTCTCTGTCAAATATGTATAAGTGAAAGCTGTCTCGCCGGTTGCCTTTCCTTTCGTTTTTGTTCTGGTTTCTGTCTACGGGTGATCTTGTTGCCTTTTTGCTCTGCATACATTCTATTATGCTTCTCTTTTCCTTTACATACGTGCGTTGACTATTGTTCGTTTGCGCAATGAGGATTCTACCCACTTTTGGTCCATGTTGTGCTTGGTTCAAGGAGGACCTGTTCAACTGATTTCCGCCGATTGCCGACCATTATAGGGTATCTCCCTTGTATATGCACGCACTTAACCCATTTTTCAATCACCGCTGTTTACTCGTAGAAAAGAGAGCACAAGGAGAGTAAGTGTAGGCGGAAGGGAGAGTGGCTGAGTTGCATAAAGTTGCGAGAAGGACTGGAGAACAATGATTAGCTACCTCGAAAATAAAATAAGTGGAAAAGCCATATTGCCATTGCTCCTACTCCTTAGCACGCGGCTTCTTTCTCGACTCAGTCGGTAAATGCCTTCAGCAACTAGACATCAGGTTCTAGATGCTGTTACTCCTTCTCCTGATCCTCTGGACCCGGGGAGCAAGCGTCTTTTATCAGATAAGTTTTTCTTTTCTTTCAGATAAAAAAACTTCTTTGTCCAAAGTCCTTGCTCCTCTCCTCCGCCGTTGTTAATACACCTGTTAACCCTCTATCCCTGGCTCCCTCTTCTGTGATGGTGCTCTTGCCTACTGTATGCGACTCCTCTGACCCTCCTCAAGAGAGGGACTGGATTGACTGACACAGTGGACCTGGACCACCTATATATTTTTCCTCTCTAGCCCCCACGTCTTCTATACTTCTTATGTCTGTGCCTGAGCTGTGTCTATCTTTCTACCTACCCTGTCTGTGCTACTGAACCTGCTGTCTCTCTCTCCCCTCTTCCACTGGAATGTGCCCAGTATGTTCAAGAGCAAAATTTGATGGTAATGAAAAAGGGGAATTGGTGTACTCACTTTCACTGTTGACCAAGCCAAGTCTAGTCTTCTTACATTCGTGTCTAATGTTAATAGTCACATTGCTCGAATCCTCATTGGCAATGGAGCTCAAGGTTATGTGATCAGCTTCTCTTTAGTAAATCGATACAGAATTTCACTCCACTCTTCTTCGCACATTCCCCTTATCCTCCCGGACTGTTCTTGCTCTTTTTCTGCCCACACCGCTCACATCACCTTTGAACGGCAATAATACTCCACCGCCCTCGATGCTCTTATCCACCCTCTCAAAAACTACGACCTTCTTCTTGGCAAACCCTGGCTTACATAAACCAATCTCCTCATCAAGTAGCAAACCAACAACCTTCGCATTCACCGCAATGGTATAGACTGGGACTGCACCGGCTTTCAGCCATCCTTCATTAGCAGTCGCACTTGTGGCCTTCTCTCCCACATTTACTTTTATATGGAAGCAGCAGCCTTCGGCAGCAAATGTACCCTTGCCCTTATCCGCACTTATAATAAAAACAGCAACAAAGACGACAATACTAAATATACGTTTCTTGCACTTTAGAATGCCATCGGCACTGCCCTGATCTTGCAGATCTTTGACCCGGAGCTATCACCGACCGTCGAGACCGATGCCTCTGGCTTTACTGTTGGAGCTGCCCTCTTTCAAGCGGACAAGGATGGCTCTTCCCTTCCGGTCGCCTCACCTCCCGTAAGTTGAGCTCTGCTAAAAAAATTATCCCGCCCACGAACAAGAATTGCTTGCTGTTGTCTATGCCTTGAAATATAAAGATGCTATCTAGATGGATCTCATTTTATTATACACACAGACCATGACACGCTTTGGCATTTTTCCACTGAGCCAAATCTCACCCGACGACAAGCACGGTGGATGGAATCGTTGCAGGAATATGATATCGACTTCAAGTATAAATGGGATGTTAATAATGTGGTTCTAGATGTCCCCCCCCCCCCCCCCCCTTCCGATGACCAGACTACCGGAAGCCGTCGGCACCACCTGTGTCGATCAATATCCCTGGTTTCCAATCTTACTCTGCCTTGAGGCAGAGCCTGATAGAAGGATAAAAGGATACCAAGAGGACTTTTGCCTTGATCCTATCTATTAAAGCTGCCCCCGAGGGGAGTCACCAGCATTTTATTTTTTGCATGATAATCTTATAAACGTAGAACGACATAGTGCTACCTTGTTTTGTATATAAAGTCCTCTGATTCCCGTCTTTTACTTCTTCATAATGTGCGTGATGTTGCCATAGGAAGTCAGATTTTGACAAAACCTATGCTGCATTATGGCGTTTTGCTCTTTGGTCCCAGATGTCGACCAATACCCGTTGCTTTATCGAGTTATGCTCGAGCTGTCAGCGCAACAAAGCCATCCACCGCCTTTCAGCTGGTCTGCTCCGCTCTCTGCGATGCATAAGCCCGCTCTCTGCGATGCATAAGCCCGCTCTCTGCGATGCATAAGCCCGCTCTCTGCGATGCATAAGCAACACTGGGCACTCTCTATGAACTTTATTGTCAAGCACCCTATGACCGCTTGCAAGTTTGATGCCATTATCATCTTTGTGGACAAGCTATCAAAGCAGGTTCATTTATACCAAATTGGACCGCAGATTCTGCTGTCGATGTTGCCAACTTTTTCTTCAACAACATCTTCCGCTTCCATGGTATGCCAAGCACCATCGTCTCGGATCGTAACATGAAATTCACCAACATTTTTTGGTAGAGCCTACAAGAGCACAGCACCCGTGAATTAAGCTTGCTATGTCATTGTCCTTCCACCCTTAGATAGACAGCCATTCAGACTAAGCTATCCAAGTGCTCAAGGCAATGTTGCGCGATCTATCAACCATAAGCAAGACGACTGGAATTTGTACCTCTACCTGCCTCCGAGTTTGCCTACAATAATGTGGTTCACTCCTTCACTGATGTCTCATCATTGTTTTTCATCCTCGGGCGTAGGCCTCTTTCCTTATCCCCACCGCCTCTTCCTCCTTGGATTTTGACTCTTTCGTCTCTGCGCAACAGTCTGCTCTTGCTGCTACGCGCGATAGCCTTGTGGATGCACAAGTACAACAAGCCAAACATGCGGATGCTCATCGCTGGTCGCACTCCTACCAAGTTGATGACCACGTTTTACTCAGCACCAAGCACACCGTCACCGCCTATGACTCTATCTGCCTTGCTGCTCCTTTCAAGCCCGCTTTGTTGGCCCATGCACTGTCCTCCAGCAGCGCTCACCAGTTTTCTTCCAGGTTGAGCTCCCGCCCACTATGCGCATTCATGATGTTTTCCATTTTGACCAGTTCAAGTCCTTCATTTCCTCATCTGAGTCTCTTGGCCATCGCTCCTCACCATCCCTGGAGCCTGAGATTGTCAATGGCGAAGTCGAGTACGAGGTCGAATTCATTTTTGCATACAGAACACGGCAATGCAAAACAGAATTTTCAATCAAATTGGTCGGTTATGGCGAGGCCAAGGATTCCACCTGGAAGCTCCTCAAGACCGTTCCCAACTCACCCTTAATCCTCCGCAAGTATTGCCAAGAACATGGTTTTCATCATATATTAAAGGAAGGTGTAATAGGATTATAATACAATAGATAAACCACCTACATATCTATTCACTTTCATACCCAAACCACCCGGCTCCTTAATCACCTGGCTTCCTAACCATCTGGCTCCCTAACCATTCCACCCATACCTTGTAACCTAACACACATAAATACCCAAGGCTCCATGTACAATAAATATCATCCTTTCCTAGCTTCTTCCTCTTGTCCTCTAGTTCTCTTCACTTTCTGCTGCTCTTGCCTTGTCCTCCCTCACTTGTCACTCGCTCTTTTCGCTGTTACTACAGAGGGATACGAGGAGGGTGGAGATGACGACGGTTTTATCACGCTCGACTACGACAACAAAGTCACCCCGACAATATGTTTGACGTGATGATGGAAGCCGACATCCAAAAATATCATTATGGTTCGTGGCGGGATAAAGACGACGTCAAGGTCGTAAAGGTCGTCTTAAAGTGGTTTTTCGTCCTGGAGAAGGCGGAAAGGCACAGCAACCTAGGGAAGGTTGCGAGTCTGAAGAAGAAACACATGAAATTGACAGCTTAAAACCTACAATAGGTGTGCGGGGTGCTACCCAAAACACGCAATGGCGACAAAGACGCCATGGCTCCCATCCACACCATCAAAAAGATCACACCCTACTACAGGGAGCTGTTCATTATCTTTGGCTCACAGACCAATGACAAAAATACCGTGCCAAGTCGTGAGGTAAGAGTGCGAGAAAAAAGTTATTGATTTTGAATGTTTCAGACCATGGTTAGTTATAAATTCAGGTCTTTTTTTTGACACGGCATTTACGGTCCGGTGCCTGTAACCGGTCCGGTTGTGCCTGTAACCCTTAACTTCCAGTTCGGTGTGCCTGCACACCTGTTTTTTTCCAGGCCCCTTCAGTCCTTCCTTATCCCATTTTTCTATGGCCTGTAAACTGAGACATAATTGTTTTGTCCAACCAGTTCTGGAAGATTATTATTTGAACATCCATTAAATTTAGTTATGTGATATTGAACTCCCTTTAAGCTACTACTCGCAAATTATGCTCCAGTTGGCTGTTACAACCCCTTAAAAGCTAGTCGAGCCTGGGCCTAAAGTATGATACTTGTGCAAATACTCTGAAATCGGCCACATCTAAACACTTCCAGGCCTTTCTGAGGCAAGGCACACCACCAAATCCAAACTCATCAACCTAACCAGATATAATAGCAACAGAGCGAGGGAATGTGAACATGGAAATGGGGAGAGACAAGAACAAGGGAAAGGACAAGAGAGTACTAGGGACGAGGAGGAAAGGCAAGAAACGGATGGTGTTTATTATACAGAGAGGTAGGGTATTTATACTAGTGTACAGGGGCGCAGTGATGGAGGCGTAGGAATGGTGGCAACGCATGATGATGGTGGCAATACAGGGGATGGTGGCAATGCATGAGAATGGTGGCAATATAGGAGACAGTCTATGATACTATCACACCAGAGGTCGGATCCTTAATTCAATGGCGTCGGTTCTGGAGTTCCAAGATACCATACCGGGCCAGGACCATGTGGTGGAGGTTCAAAAGAGATTGGCTTCCCTGTGGAAATCTACGTCGTAAGACCTGGAAGCAGGAATCCCACTGCAGCATGGACGGATGTCGACAACGACGCGAGAACAAAAATCACCACGTCTTCCAGTGCGCCCCCAAGTACATTGCATGGCAAACTATCTTCAAACAATACATCACCAAAACACGATGGTCTGATGATGACCTCCATACGGTCCTGTCTTTCCAACTTCCCACCTTCGACATCAAACCTCAATATAACATCATCATCCCTCAACTGCTAGCCTGCTGTCTTATCGGCATCTCAACAGCCAACACCGTCCGTCTTCTGCACCAACACACACAATCGAGCAATGACATTATCCAGACCATGGTATATGAAAAAAAGCCTTGTGCAAACAGCCCGCCTAGTGCAAGTGGTTAAACTGTACTGCCTTGAGCAACGGGTTCAGGATCAAATTTCGTTAAAACTCTCTCTTTCTTCAGCTTGGGACAATTTCAATGTCCCATCAATCTTTCTTCAGCCTGGGGAGGCTTCAATATCCATTTCTTATGTCCTTCAATAGTCATAGTCTGCCATAAAAATCAATAAAAACTCTCAAAGCCTCTTGCGGGCGATATAAGCAGAAAAAAAACTTGTGCGAACAACATTTGTACACGACCAAAAGTATTCTGTCATAGGTGACATAAAAGCGAGAGTGAAGGTGATGGTGTAAAAGTGTATTAACAAGATGTGGAAAAGGTGGACGGCATGGAATGCGCTGGACACTATACAGGCACGGCAGGACTGGAAATTTAGAATTACAGGCATAGGATCAATAACAAAAACAAGTGTTGTTTCTTTTTTACACCGCCTAGCCTCATTGCGAAAGAGGATGTGCGCGATCACAACCGACAAAGACAACAGGTTATTATCTATCGCTCTCTTTCCACCTTCATGGGTATGACTTAACTAGATACCATCGTAGACACTTGTATATATAGCTGTATCATAGAAACAGAGAATTCATTCACTGTCGCACTTCATTGTTACTCCTCCTGCGCTTCTTGTTCTCGTCACTTTTGTCCATTGCACCCCTTACTATCCATCTACCCACCTCACATATTGCATCCATCCCTGATGCATGGGTTCGAGTGAAGCCAACAGCAGTGCATAATTGTTTGCAAAGACGTCTGTTTTACTAGACAAGATGCCTTAGCAACTACGACAGCGACCGACAGCGCCTCAGGAGCCGCGGGAAATTATCCAGTTTGTTTGGCGCAACAATTTATAGTAGTACGAGCGTACTTTGAGCATCTTATTGTCAAAGCATTCGAGGCCAACGATTGGAATTGGACATTTAATTTCACAGGAAAAAAGGATGCGGAGGATCTAGCCAAGGAGTCATTACCAGTAAAGCTTGCTGTGGAGGAAGTGATTAACAAGCCGGCCCTGTCACATTTCTTGAACCATGCTTGCACGGCGCCATATGATACCGACGAGCGTGCAGGCTCTCCTCTAGCCGACGACATCTATACGAGAAGCATACAGGTCATGCAGGACAAGGTGTCAGCACTTGGTCTCATCGGCATTGAAGGACTCAAGGCGACAAGAAGGATACTGAGCGCTGGATCAGTAGCGGAGATCGGAGCTGGCAAGGCGTTGAAGGTTTTTTTACGGTTTTATGGCGAACAGAGGGAGATCTAGCCAGCCACTCAATCATTGTCTTCAATAGCCATAAACAATGACAGCCATAGCCTCAGCAGCATCAACGACGGCAGCAGTGAGACGATTACGGTGGACGAGAAGCGTCAGGGAGAGGACGACAGCGTGGAGGAAGATGAGGCGCAGCTGAGATGGAGAAATATCTGATTGAGAAACAGTCTCGATAGGATGGGGAAGAAGAGGAGGATGAGGATGATAATGAACTACTTAAGCGCCGTGTTGGAAGGGCAATTGTTGAACGCTTAGCTGCTGAGGAAGAACTCACTACTGACTACAGTAACTATAGTGGTCATGCCAGAAAAAAATGCAATAGCGAAGGCGATGACAACAATGGCGGTACCGTAACTACAATACAAAGAACACTGAGTTGGCTTCTGTCACCCGTTTTGCCCACATCTCCAATAGCCGTGGCTCTAGCAAAGGCAAATTCAGTGCCGAGTTATCCATTCCCATGCATGCCAATGAAAAAGCCTATTCCGGTCTTGTAAAACAATAGTGCCGGTGCCAGTGGTGAGACTGGTAGTAACAAGCCTTCCCTGTCTTGAATGCTTCATTGATTAACAACCTTGACTGGCGACCCGCACAATCGGCTATCAACAACCATCGAATAGCCGAGGTTGAGAACTGACGCTTCAGACTGCAAGAGAACACGCTTCAGGTTCATGAGCAGAGGAGTGAGGATCGACGTCTCCGAGCGGAAATGAAGGCTGAAAGGTGGCACCAGGTGGAGGAGCGCGAGGGCCAATGACAGATTCGGTTCGCGAATCAGCGGATGCTGTTTGGAAGTTAATGATATTTCCTGGCAACATAAAGGGTGAGCACCCGGACATTAAAAATAACATTTTTTTTATTTTTTTGCTTTTTAATCTTCTCCATCCTCCCTTTCTTTTCTTCAGCCCTTCCTTCTTGGCATTGCCCAATGCGGATCCAAATCTACCTTGTCACCGATGTCTTCCATAACTCACAATCCAACGAACAACTCACCCCCAACTCCTTCTCGTCATTTTGATGCTACATCATTATCACTCCCTATGCACGATCGTAACCTTCCTTCCTCATTCGTCGGCTGGGCGTGATTGCCGCTTTCGTGCCTTGTCTGCCGAGCAGAACACGAAAAAAAATCCCAGCCGACGCGGCCGGAACGAAGTTGGATTCCGTCCAACGCGGCCGGAACGAAGGCCGATAGTGCTGATGGTAGGCGACTGCTGATGCTGAAAGGGTAGAAAACCGTGGAGATTCAGAGTATACTTGACCTGCCTGTGCGGTGTCAAAGGTGTGTGGTAGGTTGAGGCGATGTAATGGTTGATGTTGAATCAATACGCGAGACAGCGAGATGGTGTGTGTGAGCGATGAGGGGGAAGGGAGGAAGGATGCGGAGCAACGTGGTCTCTGGCCCATGGTGATATACGATTAAAGACCCTGCTGCAATTTTTTTGCACAGAAAGAAAGGCACGTTTTTTTACAAACAAAAATGGCACATAATGTTTTCTATTTGAGTTTCCTTCTCGTATTACCACAGCGCAAATACAGTCAGTACTATGGTGCGCTTGCTTAGAGTCTGTCGAGCTATGCAGTGTTTTGCTTTATTCCCTATTTCATCCAATAAACGGAAGTGTACGTGCTTCCATACAAGGAAGGACTAGTCAAAGACTCCAGCATGCCTGCAAAAAGAACAATGCCCAGCCCAAACGCCACATAGATCCACACCTTCCAGCGGCCATAGTACTGGATGTTGGAGACGTCGGGAAAGCCCATCAGATTGCAAAAGGAATGGCACAGACATGGCGCCAAAAGGGACGACGTCCTGAGAAACAGAAACGTCGCAAACCAACCAAAGAGACTGGTGTAGGTCAATTGGACCAGGGCAATAATGGCCGATTGGATCGCTGCTTGGCGGGTCCGACCTTTCTTAACGAAGGATTCATACCCGTGGTGCAAGTGAGCTATGCTCCCAACACAAAAGATAAAGGAAACAGAAAGAGTCGTTTAGACGGTAGGTCGAGCACGATATGGAAGATGGATCATTAAATTGAAAAGAAGTTCTATGCTCACCAATGCCAAAGACAAGAGGAAGTCCAAAGATCATGGCTTTGGGTGAAGCGCCTGACATAGCTGTTATGGAAACCATGCAGGCTCTGAAAATGTACTCCTCCGCAATAGGACCCTAATAGTAAAAGCGAACAAAAAGAATTATTTAGCAAACCATTTTCTGAGTAAGTGCTAAAAATGGACAGGTGAGCGCATGAATGCATCGATAACATTGCCCTGTACCACAATGTAGTTGCGAACGCCGATCCACTCGCAAAAGCTCTGTAGATGGTTTCTCCAGTAAAACCTTGATTGAAAGGGGAGTTCGCTGTCGATCAGCATCATGACCAGAGGACCCAAGAACAGCATCGCAACCAAAACCATAGGTGTAAAAATATGATGCAGCCATTGGACGAGACCATATGCTGGGACCGTCAGACCAAGCAGTTGAAGGAACGCGTGTACACGACTTGAAGTTGGCTATTCAATGCGATGACATTTGATAGCGGTATTAGAAATTGGCAAAACCTGCGATGGATGAGTACGGCTAGTGTGCATAGGTAATGGCTAGCTTGCCTGGTCGGAGGGGATGGCGCCAGCGATAGAAAACACGGCCCAAAGATAAATGGTGACCGAAACGGAGGTGAAAATGATGCCTTTGATGCGCTGCTTGATCACTAATGGGTGATCTCTATCCAGTCGTTGCTGAGAACGATCTGATGCATGGATTCCAGTTGGGGCCTGCTTCTTTACAGGAAACAGGTAGAGGGATCCAACAAAGAGTGACGCGAAAAATACACACGAGCATCCAGCCACCCATGGTGGTATAACAGACTGAAACGGCAGCATTCCGATTCCGATACGATCTCTGTCCTGTATGCGTGTGTATGCTGCGACTGTTTTTAGTAAGTTCTCCTCCGATCCTTGTAAATCAAGAACTGAAACTACTGGTCGAGGACGACGGCGATTGCTCCTGAATGAAAGCGGATGCCTGAATGAATCTTGTTAAGAGTAGGATTGATGAGGATGAACTATTGACTGTTGTCGTCGAGATGTCAACGGCGAGGGCATTGACACCCAATGGGTGGCTTGTTGCATAAAGATAAAAAAAAAAAAAAAAAAAAAAAAAAAACTCAATTCACAAATAACTCAGAGTTCAGGTGTTGGCGCACGTAGTATGTATTGAGAAAAATCTAGCGGATAGTGCGCTTCAGCGTCCTGTCGTTCCATTCGAAGGTGCGCCTGGTGGGGTGTCAAAAGCATCGCACCATCCATTAATTGGTAGACAGCTATGACAATAGACCCAAAAAGTGATATAGATGAGTAAATGCAGATTCTCGCCAAAGTCTGCCAGGCAACACGACAACTGAAGAATAATCGTCCTCTTAAGTTCACTATCTTTGTAGTTACCTCAAGTACTTGCACCAGCTGCAGTTATTGACGCCCTTGTAAAAGTTTGTTAGGCCCAGGACAATCAGCATGACAATCAAAGGCAAGGCGATGACCCTCAGTCCCAGCTTGATATACTTGTCTCTTTTCGAAAAGTATACCACAGGCATAAAGACTAGTCCAGTCAGGATTCCTGCGATGAAGCCTCCGATATGCGCAAAGTTATCCAGGAACGGAAGCAGACCGAACGCGAACGACACGAGAATCATCAGCGAGAGCTATATTCAGCAACAGAGTCGGCAAACAAGAGGTGAATCGACCGTTTGAGACATTGCGCTGTACATCTTTGAATGCTTGTATTTTTTGGCAGTTCGTTACCTTGCTTAGCTCCCAGCATGGTCGTACAACCAGCTTCCAGTTCTGAATTAGGTCAAGAACAAGGCATCCGATGAGTCCAAATAGAGCTCCTGACGCTCCCATCGAGGCTATTGACCATTAATAATGGACGATCGGACAAAAGTTAGTGCGCATTCTTGCAGTCAGAATAAATCATATTGGAACAACAACGTTGATAATGGGCTGGGCACTCACGAGACAAGATAGGTGCGAAATTGCCACCAAAAATAAAGCCAGCGATTCCCGACGTCATGTATATAATGGCAAAGCGCCACCAGCCCATGTCTCTCTCCAGATCGGCGCCCGTCCTCATCTGGAATAAGAGGTTGAAGAGTAAATGAAGGACACCTCCGTGCAAGAACACCGGTGTGATAAAACGGAACCATTGATCGGGCGCTTTTCCGGTCGAAGAGATAGGGGTGAATCCACAGATGTCGGAGATGGTGCAGATGGCGGTAGTGTTATCTGGACACTGAAGGTTCTGGTTGTCCAGATAGGTACTCCTCATGCACGGCACAAACCGTGCTCCGACAGCAATAATTGTCTACAGCGTTTATAAACGAAGAAAAGTATAAGTGTCTGCACAAGTAACCCACCGCCCAAATGTCATCCGATACATGAATAAACACCCGAAGGTCGAGAACTTACTCCTGTTCCGGGGCCGATCATAGGGTTGAAAGGCTGGGTCTCAATGATACGGTTTGTTCTTTGATAACCCTTGAAGATTTCATAGATGAGCACGCCGATCTGGACCGCAGAAATGGTCCAGACGAACCATGGTCTCCAGACCTTTCTGTTGTTGAGCTGGTGTTGTACCTTAGGATCCAAGAGAACTTTGGGAATGGGTTCACCTCCGGAATATTGGCCTTCCACTTGTCCCTCGTTGCTGTTGGGGTTGGGAGGCAAGGCTGGGAGAGCATGATCCTGATCTTGTCCATAGTTGGTGTTGTTGTGCTGTCCGTACTGTTGGTCCTGAGAGTTGCTGGCTCCTCCAGCTGTGGAATAGACAGGCTTGGTATCGGTTCCATGGTTATGAGCCATGTTCTCTGCCGTCCTGGTATCAGAGTATTGGGTTCCTTGGCGGGTCGCCTCCAGGTTGGATGAGACAATGTCGATACCAACAAGTGGAATGTCTGAAGGGGGAGACCCTCCTGCTCCTACTCCTGCTCCTGCATGGTATCCTCCCTGATAGGTCCACTCTTGCCGACTGCTCAGGGGTGACGGAGCGTTCTGCAGAGGCGACATTTGATGGTAATTGCCTGTTCGCTGCTGTTCGTCGTCGTACTCTTGCTGGCTGAGAGGTTGGTGGTGTGTTGGGAAGTAGCTCAAGGGCCGACCGACAGGGTACTGGTCATTCTCTTCGTCATGGCCCTGTGACATCGAGCCCTGGTGGTGATAGGACTCTGAGGTGGAGGAGCTGTAGCCGCCCTGATGGCGGTCATCGTTGAAAGATGACTGAGGATTTGACCCAGGGGTCTGATGTCTGTTATAGCTGTCATCATAGTCGTTGTCTCTCCATTCCGGCTCTGTGTTGTTGCTATATGACATTAGAGAAGATATCTTGTTGTGTTGGGGGCGGGTGATTAGATTGATTTTGAGAGGGTGAGAGGACAAGACGCAAAAGAGGGGGGTGATGAGAAGAGGGCAGGAGAGTGGGAAGCGAGCAAGTGGAGGGCGCACCGGTTGGCTAGTTGATATCAGTGCCACATAAGGGACTAAAAATAGGGCGTGGCTGGGAGGAGAGCGAGGGACAGATGTCAACATGCAACGAACAAGGAAAAGACCAAAGCCCAAGCAAGGCCTAGTCTGCTTGTATGCCATGCAGCCATTCAAGATAAACAACAGCATTACCAAGCCCTTGGACTAGGCCCCTCTTTACCCTATCCCCCCTTGGCTCCTCTCCCGTTCGCAGGCTATATTTCTTCCACCTCTCGCCTACCTTCCCGCAAACTGCCCCGCCAAATGTATCTGTCTATTACGGAAAATACGCATCTGGGATAACTGAACGAATGTATCTACTACGCTGACATCAAACTAGACTCTTTTCTCACAATGTAAAACAATGACAGTCGACCCTGTGCGCATCCTCTCAATTTGTCCCTGAAAGACCGAGATGGATATCATCTCTCACTCTGAAACAAGGCCCAGCTGAAAAAAGAGTCGAATTGGCACCAGGCTGAGGCTGGATAGACTGTGTAGGAGATGGTACGAAGAGTATATGTATGGTTGGAAGAACAAACGCTTCGGGCTGAGTTGGGCAGTGCCTTGGACTCTCTCTCTCTTTTTCGCTGTTGCTCTTAAACGGGCGGACAGATGAATGACCTATTGACTCCAATGCGGAAAAATAAATAATATTCAAGTGCTGTTAGAAAGAGGTAATTTCGGTGAATTGAGAACGCGGTTGACATGAACTGTAGATCGCTCGCTTAAAAGAGGGGCAACGTTGCCGAGCAAAGAAAGGTAAAAAACATACATAGGGAGACAGGCCGCAGGCAGAGAGGAATGGCGTGCCAGCCTTGACTATCACTATCCACCTGCGTAGTAATTGGAAACGAGCTTTACCAATTGATAAAGCGATGGATGATAATAAAAGTCCATTCTACTGACCTGTCTATCATGAGTGGTGGCAGTGTGCGCATGACTTATCTGCCAGTCCGCGGTCGCTCGACATCAGAATTTTTTCCCTCCTCCACGTCCCTGTCGCGTCTCCTCTGAGAGCTATGAGCGAGACAGGGGAGCATTGACAATTTCGAGGCAAGGATGGTGCCATTGCACGTAATTTGAACTATATTGTATGAAAAAACAAAAAGGAAACGAGGGTAGGTGGATAAACACGTTCCTTTTTTTTTTTCCTTGCGATAAACTAAACAAAAGATGAATGGGCAGCAGGCAAAGAGCAGACGGGAGATAGGCAGACAGGTGCGCAATGTGTGTATGTGTATGCGTGTGAGAGAGTAGAGTGTTTTTGCACCTATTCTCACCATTCTCGCGTCATCCACCCACTGTTATGGCAACAGCGACGATAATAATTTGACTATGATGATGCGAGCATCCCTGTCGATGAAGCGATTGGGACTCTTAAGTGAAGGGAAAAGAGAGAGAAAGGAGGAGAAAGGAGGAGAAAGGAGGCAAAGGGAGCCCATTTTGTGCCTTTTTTCTTTCTTTCTTCTTCACTGCTGTTGATTGAGTCAATTGGCCCTTTTTGTGTGTGTTTGTGTACACTGTGTTCATTCGTCTGGACAAAGCAGAAGAAGAGAAGGTATGGCGAATGTCCATTTAGTCGTGAAATGACGCGAGAATATTATTCAAAAAAAAAAGCGCAGTGACTGATGGGTTCGAAATAAATAACAGTGTTTGTTTGTTCGTCTCACTGACTTTCTCCTCATTTCTTCTTCTCTTCAACCAGCGTTCTTTCTTCTCCTTCCTTTTCTTCTCTTTTTCTTTCGTCCTCCTCCACTCTCTTCTTCAGCTCTTATCGCCACACAAACAATGTCAATGACTGCCAACCCCGCCTATCCTCCACATGCGAGGATCAACCACCACCATCAGCAACAACAGCAGCAACAACACCCTTACCACCCCCACGACTCCCTCTCAATCTCGTCTTCTGAACAGGCCCATCCCCTCTACATCCAGACTGCTCACCACCACTCCTATCAACAGCAGCAGGCATACCCTGCTTCTGCATACCATGCCCTCTCGCCTCCTTACTCCTCCCACCCACAACCACCACTATCTCAGAGAGCCTCCTCGATCGAGCCAAACCAGAAACCCATTCTGCCTTACCCCACCGTCCACCAGGACCAGAAGCGACTCTACTCCACCTCTGCCGCCTATCGTCCTCACCCATACTCGCCCCCAACTCTCCCCCCTCTGACGGTCGGACGGCCTCCACTCTCGCCACAGAGCCCCAACGATGCCCCTCTGCACTATTCACTGCCTGAGAGACACACTTTCAGAACAGAATCGCCCATGTCGCCTTCACCACCTCCATCGTCCTCGTCCTCATCCACCTCCCATGGTGCCACCAACGTACCTGGAGCAGACAATGGCGACAATGGCTCAGCCCCCCTCTCGACGCACGACAGACGCGAGCGCAACAAGGCCGCCTCGGCAAAATACAGGGCTAAGAAGCATCATCAGTCCGGCGAGATGCGGCAACAGATCACGGTCCTTCAGGACCAGAACAACGTCCTGACTCGCCAGCTGCAAGAGTCCCGCACTGAGAATGCCTCGCTGAAGAACACTATTGAGAAGCTACGGGGCCGTCTGGTGGCCGAGAAGGTGTTGAGACGCCTTCGAGAGGTTGGACGAGAAAAGAGACACGGCTCTTCGTCCGGTGGCTCTAAGGTCTCTCTCCACGATCTGGCCAGCGGCAGTGAGGACGAGGATGATGATGAGATTGGCGATATTGAAGGAGATGAGGATGAGAATGAGGATGAGAGGGTGGCCCGGATGGAGAACAATGTGGATGGCGAGCTGCAACAGCAAGAAGTACATCGGCCGGAGAAGCGATCCAAGCCCAATCCTCGCCGCCGATCCAACTAGATCGACAACGTCTCAAATTTCCATCCTCCGTTGTTCTCTTTTTTCTTCACTTTGCATAATCTTCCTCTCTTTCTTTGTAACATACTTGTACCATGCACATTCAACCTTTTCTTTTGCACATTCACTACTGCGAATAATAATAAAAAACACATCCTTGAAGGCAAAGAAAAGACCAAAGAGTTGTATTATGACTGTCGTGTGAAAGGACAAAGAAGGACAGAAGAGCAAACTTTAAAATGGAACCCCTTGGTCCATCAGCCAACGAGCGTGCTTGATTTTTGGACAGACCGATGGTGCCATCGGCCCGCATCGTTGGCTCATCTCTCCCTTTTTGTTCCTCCTCTTTTCTTATTCGTGGCTGGACATACATACACACAAACAAGAGGAATATTTTCAGATGAGAATAGAATACTTTATCCAGTTGAATAAGCAAGATAGGATGGACTCAATCGTTGTGTACGATGGCGACATCTCGCGCAAGGGCTCAAGGCACAAACAGAGTTTATATGTCTGTCTGTCCGAGAATGTGTTGCAGTCGATGTGTGCACACATACAAAAACACACTCTCTCTTACTCATTTCGGCTCCACTTTTGCTTCTTGAGTGCTGGTTTTTATCCCCTATGTTTTTCTAAGAACTGGAGACGTGGGAGACGCGGTTTGCCATACATATTATGATACATGTTTCATCCTATTACATCGCTTTCTCATTCATCAGTATGATCATCATCGAATGAGAATAGGCGACGCGCATTCGACTGATTTAACAGTGTGTTATGGTTACCATTTGTACTCTAACAATATCCCTTCTGCTATCGATAACCTGACATCATCATGATTGTTTGGTATGATATCCGCGCTGTGCTCATCGACCTGGCGCCCCTACCCCTCCTGTGGTAGCTGAGGCTATTGTGGATGATCACCAATTGTGTTAGGCCGTACACGACATCACCTTGGCGTCGTCATGATGTCAATGCCCTGTCATGCCCTTGCCCTCGCTAATAAAAAGGATCCTTCAACCTTTCTTCACTTTTTCTCACAACAACAACAAAACTACTTCTTTTCTTCACTCCCCCTCTAACAGCAACAACCGCAACAACAGACAACAGAAAAAAACTACCATCTGCAACCCACTCACATACAACACAACACAACAAAAATGTCGCTTCTTCGTATTACTGCTCGCAGATCTCTCAACGCAGCTCTCTCCAACACCGCCCCCGCAGTCGCCAGGGTTCCTCTTCTTGCTCGCTCACTCGCCAGGTATGTCGCTTTATGTCTTTTTTGTTTATTTCTTGTGTTACTCGACGCACATTCAAACAACAACAAACAGCTTGCAATCTTCGTTGGCTGTTGTTCATTATTCTCTCTCTCACTTTGTGAGCATACAAGCAACAGCATCGATACGATAACGACTAACCTTTCTTTTCCATTCTTGGCTATGATTCTATCACGTTTCCTCTCTACATCGTCAAAAAAAAAAAAAAATAGCAATGCGGCACAGAAAGATGATGAGCTTATCAAGCACGCTCCTGGCTGGAAGCATGAGAACGCCTCGGAGAGCGAGGCTAGCGTCAAGGCAGATCGAGAGCCCCATTCTCGCGATGTCTCGCACATGCAGGACGAGACGGTCAAGCACCTGAAGCGAGGTGAGGAGGACTTTGTTGACAACCTTAAGGCGAAGGCCTCTGATACGGCAGAGGAGTATGTGAACAAGGCCAAGTCGGTGGGTTCACAAGTCTCGAACTATGGCGGAGAGTATGTCGATAAAGCCAGTCAGGCTGGTCAACACGCCAAGGAGGAATATGGCGACAAGGCCAAGAAGGCTGGTCAAGAGGCCAAGGAAGAGGTTGGTGACAAGACCCAGGCGATGGGATCCAAGATGTCAGACCAGGCCAAGAAGGTTGGAGAGGAGGCCAAGTCGATGGGATCGAAAGCATCAGAGTATGGAGGGGAGTATGTAGACCAGGCAAAGAAGGCTGGAGAGAAGTACTTGAAGGGGGAAGACATTGGAGGGCGGGCGAAGAGCGAGGCGACCCATGCGCAGGGGATGGTGAAGGATGGTGCACAGAAGGTGAGCGACTTTGTCAAGAGCACGGTTGACTCTGCCAAAAAGGCAGTTGGCATGGACAGCAACAGCAGCAGCAGCAGCAGCAGCAACAACAACAACAGCAAGCTTTAAGTAAGGTGCATGCCTTTTATTTTACTGTTCTTGTCCCCTTTTCGTCGCACTAGCCTCTCGCAATAAATCAAAATTTGTACATACATAGCATTTCATCTACTCCTTAAGGAAAGATAAAGAAAGAACAAGAAGAAGTGCGCACGTGATGTCTTTTTTTTTTCTTTTTTCTCAATCATTCTTCTGTGAGCTTCTCTGAACAAACAAGTCACTTCCTCACTCGTGTTCATTTTCCGCCTAGAAGGAAAAAAAACTGGCTGAGTCCTGTACAGTACAGAGTGACACACTCCTGCTTCATTTGTGTGTACCTGAAGTGAAGGACCGTCTTTGTTCTCTCTTTTTCCTTCTTTTTCCTTCTCCCTCTTCCTTCTCCTCTTCCTCTCTTCTCCAGCCCTTCCTTCCGGCATCCCATCCTCTTTTCTTTTTTTAACTTCTTCTTTCTTTACATCTTTCTCATTCTCTCTTCTTCTCTTCTTCCTCCTCTTTCCGACTCTCATCAACCTTTCGCCTTCATAAGAAGTAAAAAAAAGATCATCTCTCACATCACCTGCTACCTGCACACATATAGACCATACCTTTCTTGTAACAATACTCCTCCGTCCATTATTCTTATTATCATATCATAATCATCATGCCCGCAGAAGCCATGGACATCGACCACATGGAAAGCCCTTTGTAAGTTTATATTTCTTTGTCTTCTCTTATCATTTATAACACTTATGAAGTGCGTTTGTGCCTTCATCAATCGGGCAGGCTACTTTGCACCAAATTGGGTGGCTGATGAACTAACCATCCATTGCTTATCTGTGTCGACTCGATAGGACCGCTGAGCAGATCAAGGCAGAGGCGAACCAGGAATATAAAGCAGGCAACTACGCAGCGGCTGTCGATCTCTACAGCCAGTCCATCAAGCTCGAGCCTACCAACGCCACTTACTACGGAAACCGTTCCGCCGCCCTCATGATGATCAAGAAATACAACGACGCCTCAAAGGATTGTCAGACTGCCGTCCGTTTGGACCCTGCATTCGTCAAGGTAACAATCGATACTTTCTCTTCATTCTTACTTTCTTACCTCTATATTGTTGTCACCCCTTTTCAGTATTTTATGGCTGCAGTCCTCAATGATTGGTATAGTGATAGGTTGGCGATGGAAAACGAAACGAATCACAAGAGGAAGAAATGGGAAGAAAAGATATACGGAAGAAAAGGAAAGGCAAAAAGGAAGAGAAAGTGGAAGTGGAGGAAGTGAAAAGAAGAAGCAGAGGAAATGAGAAGAAAAAAGAGGAAGCAGAGGGCAAAATCCAATAACAATAACAAAAACAGCCACTCGACAAAACCAAATACCCCATCACAGCAAATCAACCACTTGAAGAAAAACCGAAGCTGCATTAGCAACAAAAACAATTACTTTTAAAAAGAACAATAAGTAACAATGCTGGAACATAAAACACCCAAAGACCACTCGCAGATACAAGAATGAATCAAAGAAACAACCGATTGAATGACAAAAAACTATCAGGGAACGGATTCTAACATTAAAAGCACCTTTGATCCGAAAAAAAAAAACAATAGGGATACCTTCGTGGAGCAAAATGCCAGTTGCAGATGGGGAACGTGAGCGAGTCGATCAGATTGTACATAAAGGTGCTAGAGATGGAGCCCAACAATGCTCAGGCAGCCAAGGAAAAGGCACAGGTGGATTACGTCCAGGCACAGATTGACCAGGTGCAGATGTACATGACCAACAGGCAGTTCGGCCTCGGAGCTAACGCTGTCGATCGCCTCCTGGGAATGGTTGATCTGGCCCCCCGCAAGTGGATGATCTGGAAGGGCGAATGTCTCATCGGCAAGAAGGACTTTAACGGAGCCAGCTCCGTCGCCATGGATCTTCTGCGTCAGGACTCCCAAAACCCGGATGCCATCTACCTCCGTGCCCAGGTTCTCTACAGCCAAGGTGAGAACATCAAAGCCGCTACTCACTGCGCAGAAGCCCTCCGTTGCGACCCCGATTGCTCCAAGGCTCGAGTCCTGATGAAGAAGGCCAAGAATCTGGAGGCTCAAAAGACCGCCGGAAACGATGCCTTCAAGGCCGGCAAGTTGCAGGAAGCCTACGATCTCTACACAGCAGCATTGGCCCTTGACCCCGAGAACGAGAGTACCAACAGCAAGTTGTACTCGAACCGTGCTACCGTCCTGGCAAAGTTGGGACGGCACCAGGAGGCTGTAGAGGACTGCGACGCCAGTTTGAAGCTCGATCCCTCGTTCGTCAAGGTCCTGCGCAAACGTGCCGAGTGCCAACTCAAGTTGGAGCAATACGAGGATGCCGTGCGGGACCTTAAGTCTGCATTGGAATTCGACAAGAGCAACCGGGACATCCGCCGCGAGCTCCAGAATGCCGAGCTTGAGCTGAAAAAGTCGTTGAGGAAAGACTACTATAAGGTGTTGGGTGTGGGTAAGGATGCTAGCGAGAGCGAGATTAAGAAGGCATACCGGAAACAGGCGCTGGTCTATCACCCAGACAAGAACGACGGTGATCCTGCAGCGGAGGCCAAGTTCAAGGATGTCGGAGAGGCCTATGCAGTGTTGAGCGACCCCACAAAGAAGCACCGGTATGACTCTGGCATGGATATCGAGGGAGGTGGTGGCATGGGCGGTGGCATGGATGACTTTGGTGGCGTTGATGTGAATTCGATGTTCTATCAGATGTTCGCCAACCAGCAGGGTGGTGGTATGGGTGGTATGGGTGGTGGCAACCCTTTTGGGGGCGGAGGTTTCGGCGGAGGATCACCCTTTGGTGCAGGTGGCAGTCCCTTTGGTGGCGGTGGATTCGGAGGCCATGGTCATGGCCACAGCCACGGCGGTCGGGGACATAGCTTCTCCTTTGAATAGACAGCCTTCGTATTCTAGTTCTCGTTTTCAAAAACTAATGCATTTCATTTCATTTATCGAACGTCCGCAGTCACGTTTTTTCGTTGCTTGGAAAACAATACGCGCCACTGGGGTACTATGCACCAAGGCATCAACTCAGCCAACACCAACTAACACCAACCAACACCAACTAACACCAACCAACACCAACCAACACTAGCTCATACCAAATCTGCATCAATCAGCCGGAGAGACAGAAACAATGTCATCAAAGCGGGCTGGACTTCCTTCGCTCAACTCGGGTGTATCCTCAGCGTCAAAAAAGGGCGCACTCCAACCCGTCAAGGTCCAGCGTTATAGGGCAGGAAAGGCCCCCGAAGGCTATGTTGATCCCGCATTACAATCCTCAGATGAAGATGAAGACGATCAGAACGAATCTCCATCGGCACGACGAGCAGCAACAAATGGAGCAGGCGGGATTCAACTATCGATCGGCGCAGGACAGGAGGAACGCAAGGCTGCCTACCAGGTCTTGAATGTTGAGCAAATGACCCGAGAGCGCCAACAAGAATGGGTGCAAAGAGGCGGACAGCCAGACGTGAGCGCTGCTGCCGCTGCTGGAGGCGACAGACGTCTTGCCAGGTTGCAAGCTATGCAGTTGTCGGATCAAAGGAGCCGTGGCGACACTCGGTCTAGACGGATGAGGGATATCAGTGACGAGGATGAAGACGAGCAAGAAACATCGCAGAGTAGTGGAGATGACGAGGAGGAGGCGGCACTGAGGAGAAGGAAAGCTGCCAGAGCCAAGGCCATGAGAGAAGAGGAGGAAGAGGAATTGTGGGGCCAGGGCGAAGAAGAGGAGGATGAGGAGGAAGTCGAAGATTCGAGACGCAGAGGACATCCAGAGGTAATCAGTTGTTTTAGTTGGCGACGTATGTTGTTTTTTTCGTGTATTTTACGAACGGGTTAAAGTGTAAACTAACGCCGTGTGTCGATATTATTGCTTTGGTATAAATAATAGGACAGTGAAGGATCGTCAGAGTACACGTCTGGGTCAGAAGAGTCAGACGAAGATACACCTCGGCGGAAATTGATGAAGCCAGTATTTGTTCCCAAGTAAGTGGATTGGGTTGCTTTCTTCGTCGATTTGTTGTCTCTCATCCAATTTACAAAAGTTCATTGGGTCTATTGGGTGTTTTTTCTGTAACTCGTGTTGGTTTTCACTATGATCTTCTCTCTTTTTAGAGCTCAAAGAATCACCATTGACGAATCCACACGGTCAGAGGTGGCGGAAGAGTTGGCAGAAAAGGCTCGTTTGGAAGAGATTGCGGAACGGAAGAAGGAGTCTCATGAGATGCTGAAGGAATATGTGGCCCGACAGGCTAATATTGAGGAAGTACCCGATGTCGACAACCTGGCCGAAGTCGATGATACTGATGGGCTAGACGAGGAAGCCGAGTTTGAGCTCTGGAAGCTGCGTGAGCTGAAGCGTATCAAGCGCGATCGTGAGGAGCTTGAAGCGTAAGTCGTTGTCCTTTGTCGCAACATTGATGTTGTATCACACATGCCAATGAAATTGTTTGTAAATTAATTACTTGACATTTATTTTGCTTGTGAACGTAGACGCGAGGCTGAGAAGCTGGAGATCGAGAGACGCCGTGAGCTGACAGAGGAAGAGCGCGTTAAAGAGGATATGGCATACCTGGCAAAGAAAGCTAAGGAAGAGCAAGCCCAAAAGGCCGCAGGATCTGTTGAAAAATACCATCACAAGGGCGCTTTCTTTATGGTAAGTTGCCCTGACCGACAATTGTGTCACCAGGCAGGCAGACCACGCGTCCACTAGAAGAAGATGTAAAATACTTACAGTTCTATTCTTTCTATTTTTTCGTTTTTGCGTTTGATAGGATTCCAATGAGGCGATCCTGAAGCGGTCGACGAACGAGGCAACGCCGGATGCAGTCAAGGACATCAAAGCACTGCCAAAGATTATGCAGGTTCGCAACTTTGGACGAGCAGGACAGACAAAATACACGACGCTGAAGGACCAGGATACATCGCGACCTTCTGGCTGGTCGGATCCGGCAACGAGGCACTTGCAACAGCGACACCGTATGGGAGGTTTCCGAGGAGATGATTACAAGATTGCGTCTAGCATGCAAGGTCAGCATGGCGGCCGAGGAGGGAGATGGGGTGGCGGAGATCGATTTGGCTCTGGGACTGGACAAAGGAGGGACAATACCAATCACACAGAGCTGGGTGGTGGTCGAGGCAGGCGTGAAGGCGGCGAAAGTGGACGCCATCGGGACTACCATGACCGCGATCGCGACGATAGCCATAGCCAGAGCCGTAGTCGGGGTAGTGATCGTGATTCAGGTCGTGATCGTGATGGTGATCGTGATAGAGGAGACCGTGGCAGCAGTAATCGAGACTACAGGGACCGAGACCGTGAACGAGACCAGGACCGGAACGATGGTGATTCTTACAAGCGACGCCGATACTAGAAAGAAAAAATCCCAAGCAATGTTCAATGAAGCAAGAGTGTACCTGTGAATCATGCGATGTTTGTTGTTGTCCGCCTCTCGGACATTTTATTTTTTTCGATGACTCCGACTGAAAGGACGCAGAAGGTGTCCGTCAGTATTATGTTGTGATATGCGATGAGGGCAGAAAGCAGCAACGAGGACAGAGGACAGGGACAGTGAGCAAAGCAAATTGACCAATCAGATCACAGCCACCGGAGTCGAGCCCCGTGGGAGAACTCCACACAAGAAGCGATAAAAAGGCAATCGCACTTGTTTTCGTTTCTTTTCTTCTCTTTTTTCCCCCCACCTTTCGCTCTTCACACCCTCCCCAAGGTTCATATACTCACCGCCAAATAACCAACCAAACAGCCAACAACAGTCAACCAAAACAGCCAATCGACCATGTCTGCAGCTGCCTCCACCCACCTCCACAAGTGCACCGACACCCCCGTGGCCCCCGTCAAGACCACCGTCCACTTCTCCATCACCGACAAGGTCGGCGCCCTCGACGACTGCCTCGCCGCCATCAAGGCCATGCACATCTCCCTCACCCGTATCGAGTCGTACGTCTCCTCTCTCCCTCTTTCCTTTTGTTGTTGCCCACTTTCTCCTGTCTGTTGTACTGTGTTAGTGTGCCTGACTAACACTCTCCTTGATTTCGTCCTTCTCAAACAAACAGCCGTCCAAGCAAGACTGCTGAGTGGGATTACGACTTTTTCGTCGACTTCAACGCCGTTGATGCTGACCAGGTCCGCCAAGTCGCAAAGTCTCTTGAGCCCTTTGCCAAGCAGGTCCACATTGTTGGTGCTGCCGGTACAGGTAAGCTAGCTTGTCGTCTTGGTTCGATTAGTTTGATGTTATTGGTCCCCTTCCTTCCATTTTGTTCATTTGTTCTGCACATACGGTTCTTTATTCGCTCATTGTTGTTTGCCCTTTCGCCGCCGTGTGCCTTCCATCTTATGGTTGTGCTACCCCACGTTTTTTTGTTTTCCCCTTTCATTATTTTTTTTTTTCCCACCCACAAAAAAAAAAAAAACTAAAAATGAATCTTCTTACGCCTCTCTTTCTCTTCTGTTATTTGTTTGTTTTGTTTGTGTCTCTTCCCTTTTCCTTTTTTAACCATGACGACACCTCACTCTTCTACTCCCACGATTACAACTCTCCTCTGCGCAATTGTGTCCTCTCACTCATATGTTCTAACCAACACCATTAAAATCATCAATCGAAATAGGCGAGTTGCCCGAATCGACCCCTTGGTTCCCCCGCAAGATGGTTGACCTCGACACCTTTGCCGATAAGGTCCTCGAGATGGGTGAGGAGCTCGACTCTGACCATCCTGGTGCCAAGGACGCCGCCTACCGTGCCCGCCGTGCCGAGATCACCAAGATTGCTAAGACCTACAAGACGTACGTATTTTCTTAGGTGCCTGCTTACACTAAACGTTACTCCTCACACGGCTTACTTGGGGTGGTTTCGTATGCTACTGCAAGGGAACAAATGAAACTAAGACTCTTTTGTGCTCCATCTTTTCTCGTCTTTCTCCTCTTCCACCTCTTTCACCCTGTATTAGCGGGCAGCCCATTCCTCACATCGAGTACACCCAGGTCGAGATCGAAACTTGGGCTGCTGTCTTTGAAAAGCTCACTGGCATGTTCCCTTCTCATGCCTGCCGCGAGCACCAGCACGTCTTCCCACTTTTGATCCAGAACTGCGGGTATGGCACCCACACCATCCCTCAGCTAGAGGTTGTCTCCAAGTTCTTGAAGGACTGCACTGGTTTCACTCTGCGCCCCGTCATGGGTTTATTGACCAGCCGTGATTTCCTCAACGGCCTTGCCTTCCGTGTTTTCCATTCGACCCAGTATATTCGCCACCACTCCAAGCCCCTGTACACTCCTGAGCCCGATGTCTGCCACGAATTGTTGGGACACGTCCCTCTGTTTGCCAACCCTGACTTTGCAGATTTTTCTCAGGAGATCGGTTTGGCATCCTTGGGTGCGAGCGATGAGGACATTGAGCGTCTGGCCACGATTTACTGGTTCACGGTCGAGTTTGGAATCTGTCGTCAGGGCGACCAAATCCGCGCCTATGGTGCTGGTCTTTTGTCGTCCTTCGGAGAACTGGAGTACTGCCTAAGCGACAAGCCTGAGATCCGTCCCTTTGAGCCTGCCAAGGTTGCCCAGCAAAAGTATCCCATCACCGAGTACCAGCCCGTCTACTTTGTTGCCGAATCGTTCAAGGATGCCCAGATGCGTGTCCGTGAGTTTGCCAACTCTTGCAACCGCCCCTTCTCCGTCCGCTACAACGCCTATACTGAGAGCATTGAGATCCTGGACTCGAAGGACAAGGTCATCCGCTATGCCCAGAGCATCAAGACTGATATGTTGACCTTGGTTGATGCCTTGGAGAAGTTGTCTTGAGTACCCTTTTCCCTCCGACCTTGCAATTGAGGGAAGATGTTTTCGGGCTTCTTTTTTTCTGTTTTCATGTTTGGAAAAGATGTATCTTTCACAAGGTACCTCCATACCTCAAAATAAAAACGATCCCTACTCCCCTTTCTTGTCTGACACCCCTTCATAGCGTTCGGTTTTTTTGTCTTGAGTTTCGATTGTATTTGAACACGACGGAGTTATGTTTCTACAAGGTATCTGACTGTGTATACTATTAGTGCTGAGCCTGGTCATCAACCTCCAACAAATGGTCCCAGGTGTCCAAAGGTTTTGGCAGGTCAGGGTGCTCAGCCTCAAACTCCTTCTGTTCCTCACTATCATCATCGTCAGCATGGTCTCTCGCATGTTGCTCCTCACGTCCATAGCGCTCAACCTCCTCTGGTGACGACTCCTCGCAAGTAATCCAGCTCTTGCCTTCCTCCTTGGGCACCCAAAGCGAGACACTTCCGGAATGACAATAAAACTTGGCCGATCCATCTTCCTTAATCGTAACGGGATCCTTCCAATAACCCATCATGTCAACCCAGATCTCTCCCGCGCGGTGTTTTCCAAGGTAGAGACGTTTATGACCCTTGGCGTTGGAGTTTGACATGACGACGGCAAGGCCTCCAGGGTGGTGTTCGTCGCCGTGGCGGACCCAGGCGATGCAGTTGGGGTGGTCAAAGTAGTCGTCCTGGGTGCCGTAGGCGAACTGCTTGCGGGCGAGGAGCATTCGGGAAAACATCTCCTTGCGGCCAGGGAAGCCTGTCTCGGGCTCGGAGGGAGATTTTGGCTCGATGCCATAAAAGTCACCATAGAACAGGCATGGGTATCCATCGAATCGCAGGCAGATCAGCTATTAATAATTGTTCAAAATGACTGGTTAGTTGAGTTCGCGATATAGTCAGTTTCATAATTGAAGAAATAAGATTTGATCGTGCAGGAAGCGAGAGCTTACGGCGGCGGCCAAGGGCTTGAACCAGGCAGGTACAAAACTCTCAAGGGACTGGTAGGGCTGAGTGTCGTGGTTGTCGATGAAAGTGACAGCGGCGTTGGGGGAGGACTGGACGAGCGTACCGTCAAAAATGGTCCTCATATCAAACGAAGGGCCCTCCTCGCCAGCGCGCTTAAAATTGAAATGCAGGGGCACATCAAACAGATGAATGTGTCCATTGTTGTTCAAGTGGATATGGACATCATTCAGGTCCTGCTTCCAGTATTCGCCCACACAAAAGAAATCGGGCTTGTTGAGCTGGCCGCGGATGTGAGAGAGAAGGTGTGCGATGAAACCAGCAGAGATGTGTTTCATGGCGTCGATGCGAAAGCCGTCAATATTGAACTCGTCAGTGCACCACTGGGCCCAGCGCTCGGTCTCGGAGACAACATCCGGGTGGTCATAGTCGATGTTATTACACATGAGGTAGTCAAAGTTGCCGTGTTCAGCGTCCACGTCCTCGGCAAAGCTCTTGTTCTCGCCCTTGATCTTGAACACGGCCTGTGGATAGTAAAGGATGGGATGAAATGAATAATGGTGATGGGGATACAACGACGAATAAAGAAAAGGCATAGAAGCATAGAAAGAAACATGGCAGAGCAAAGCTTTCCTTGAGAACCTACAGAGCGCTTCGCCTTGGCATCCCAATCAGTTCCAGAAAAGTGGTGGTAATTCCACTGAAAGTTAGAGTACTTGCCCTTGCGGCCAGGAAAGTTGAACTTTGTGTAGGCAGTAATCTTGTGAGGTTCCTCGATCTCCTGGGTGCGATCGTCTTCAGCAACAGCAACGGCCTTAAAAACCTCTGTCTCGTCACCGGCAGCCTTGTGATTGAGGACAGCGTCAAAGTAGATCTTAATACCGTGCTTGTGGCACTCGTCAATGGCCTCCTTGAGCTGGTCCTTGGTACCGTACTTGGTGGGAACGGTGCCCTTCTGGTCAAACTCACCCATGTCCCAGAGATCGTAGACGCCATAGCCGACATCGTTGGGGGAGGAACCCTTGGTAGGTGGAGGAACCCAGATGGCAGAGAGACCGAGGGAGCTGAGAAGACTGGCCTGCTCCTTGAGACGGATCCAATGCATGTGGTCGGTGGGGATGTACCACTCGAAAAACTGGAACATTGTAACGTTCTCGTGCTGCTTGTCGTTGGTCATGTCTGTGAAGACTAAGAGTAGTGAGTATGTGTAATTGGGAGCCTTGGGGGGAGGGGGGTTGTGAAAAAAAGGAGGAAGGATGAGGAGATTGTTTAAGAAGTGGGTTAAGACAAGAATGGTTAGAACAGGCACATTCGACCTGTTAAATAGTGTTTTCCTTTGTAGCATTATTGGCCATCAAAATGGACGACCCCTGACTGGAAACCCAATGTCGTCAGTGGTGCTAGATAACCTTGATCTTTTGTGAATGTTCCTGGAACACCAAACGATGCTGCAATCGCCGATGTGCGACAACGCTCGCCGGCGAAGCGGAGAAAAGGTTGTCGTCATTGTGAGGGAAGGAAAGCCGCTTTGTTGCTCCGCTTGCGCCAGTCATCGTGTCAGGCGAATATAAAGTGGAAGAAGGAAGCTTAGCTTTGGATAAGATAAAAATTATCCTAATAGGTGTCCGTGCTTTGCTCTATGACGACAATGGATTGGGAACAAAGGTGTTGTCTCCCAAACCCTTGTCCCTATGGCAGCGGCAGCGACGCATGTACCAGAATGGCTAGAAAGACGAATGCGATGTGAGTAGACAGGGAGCAGGGCACATGGTAGCCGAGATGATCAAAAAAATCATCCAGGCACAAAAATTATTCCTATCAGTCTTGCGTATTTGATCAGTGAATGGAACGCTGCGACGGTACCTGGTGTAAGTGAAACTGAAGAGAGTGGCGTTAGTCCTAATCCTTTCTAAAATCAACTTCAATTATTTATCTTTTCGACCTTCTCCTTCCATTGGCTGACGAAGAAGTTCAAGGGCAGAAGCCAATGATGTTGGAAGAACAAAAAATTAATGAGAGGTGCAAAGAAATAGCGCAAACTTTTCTTGCTTTTTGTTTTTTGGCATCTTGCGATTAATATTTTTTATTCTTCATCCAAGAAGATAATTCAAAAAACCCGAAAAAAATATTCGAAGACGATCACTAGAAAGGAGAAGAATGATTGAACAGGAAGAGGACTCGCTCAGAAGAACTCCTCCTCCCGTTCTTATCCCTCAAAAAAAAAAAAGAGAAACGGACCATTAAAGGATAGACTACGTAATACATAATTTTATCCCTCTTTTTTTTCTATTTATTGGGGTTCGTTATCGGATCAGGGACGTAATGTTTGCATATAGAGAAATCAAATAAGAAAAAGTAACGGTAAAATTTAACATTGGCTAAGACCACAATTTTTCTTGTCGCTTACTCTTCTGGAACTTGTAAGGTGTAACAAGGGCACAAATCAACATATAGAACGTTTTTTTGCCAGGGAAGGGGTACAAGTGCTGTTTTGTCAATTTCAGAGAAGGGAAACAGTGTGCATTTCTCACCAAGAGAGAAGAGTGACAATAGGGTCATGTTCTTATTGTTTTCCATTCTGGGAAAATAGATGCTGGTGGTAAGAGTAGAGTGATGAGTGGAAAGGATAGTGGCAGAGAATGTGTGAGAAAATGCATTAAATTTGGATATGTGTTCTCGTTACGCCTTACAACTAAGTGAAAATTGTCTCTAAGTAGAGCGTTCTCTATATGCAAACATCACGTGTTCCGATCGTCAACGATTCCTTATTTCGTCCCATCTGATACCATTTTTTTTTTTTTTTTTCCATGTTTCTGAATGCAAAAAAAAGGGTGTCTCACTCAACCGCATATTTTGCGCAATTCGCCCAATTCGACGCTTCTTTCACCCATACAAGCGAGCACTCTTTCCTTTTTCTGTCGTATCTGTCAATTTTTTTTTCTCCGCTTGCCTTCCTCCTTCTCCTTGTCACTCACCTCTTTTTTTCATACATCCGACACCGAAAGTAGTGTCGCCCTTTTGCCATCACACATATTTACTTTCTCTTAACTCCGCTCAGAACGACTATCCGTGCAAATATCAAACAATCATAAAACGACATGGGCCAGGAAACTATCAGCACTCACACGCTAAGGAGCGACACAGTGACTACAATCATTGCCCGCACTACAACAATCGTCTCTGAACATGAGGAGGTCGTTCCCGAAGGCCATGGGGTTGTCGAAGGGATCAAGAAGACCCTTCGCGACTATTGGTTCCCTGCTTCTCATGGCTCCGACGAAGAGGACGATATTGAACACCAACACCACCATCACGGACGCCCAGCCGGCCAATATCAACATGATCATCAACACCGCCATGCTGACAACCCTACGCTGTTTGGACCCAACAGCGTGATGCGCCGTGCGCACGACTATTGGAAGTCGCTGACCAAGGATGCCGAAGAGACGGCCAAGGAGATGGTGACCAAGGCCAAAGAGGCCAGGGATAAGGCCGCCAAGGAGGCCAAATGGGCCATGTTTGGATACAAGAAAGAGGCTCGTGAGGCCTTCGAGGCTGCTGAGGAAAAGTACCGCCAGGCTCTGGCCGCTGCCGAAAAAGTCCACGAGGATGCGCACGAGAAAGCCCGCTCCCGTTGGTTCCAGCAGGCGGAGTGCACAGAAAAGGAGGTCAGCGAGGAGGTTAGGGATGCGGTGGAAGAGCTGACGCACAAAAAATGGGACCGATTCAAAGCTGCGGTGGATTCCTTGGCTTTCAACCCTCCCAAGTATGCCTGCTCTCCTAGTTCGCAGTATTGGTTCTCGAGACAGAACCCCGCCGCAGACTCTGGTTGGGATTGTCGTGAGATCTGGGATCATTCGAGCCAGAACGATCATGGACACAGTGTTCTCAAGCCGTTGCCCAAGAAGGAGTTGCCGCTCGACAAGGTTCATGGAACCCTTACCGATCTGCTGGCTCAGGCTAGACTTAAGGCCAAGAGCTCGCCTTCAGCCACGTCGTTTGAGGCAAGTTTGAAGTCTGTTAGGGATGGTTACCAGGCGCTGTTAGACCGCATTGCTCGCAACGAAAAGGGCGCCGTGGAGGAGCTCGACTCCGTCGCTGACAAGGTCAAGACTACGTTAAACGAGGCCAAATACTTTGAGGAGCAGACCGATTCCTGGTTGATCTCGCAATGGAATGCCGTCATCGACAATGCCGGTGATGCTAAGGACCAGTATGAACGCGTCTTCAAAAGCTCGCTTAAGAGTGTCAAAAAGACTCGTAATGACATATACAACTCCTTGTCGAACGGTCTTTTCAAGTCGATCCAGAACGCCCGCAGCAACATCAAGGAGGCTATTCGCATCACCAAGGACGATATCGACAAGTCTAGGCTCCACAAGGCCCTTCAAGATGCCTCTCTGGGATTCAGTAACACCTTGAAGGAAGCCGAGGCTAAGATCAAGGCCGTTCCTAAGCATGCCTACGACAATGCCATTGAATCGTTCAACAAGGACACTGCCCAGGTCAAGGCCAAGCTGGAGCATGCCGCCGAGGCTGCTCGTAAGTCTGGATCATCCATCTCGTATCACGCGTCCAAGTCTGTCTCGTCGGTCATTCACGATGCCAAAAAGTCGGCGGACTCAATCAAGGACAAAGCATCGTCCAAGTACGACCGTGCCACAGCTTCTGTCAGCTCGATCTGGGGATCTGCCACCAATACTCCCTTTGCGCCATTGGTCAAGGTCCAGGACTCTTATAACCAGCTGTTGGGTGATGCCAAGACGAACCTCTTTGGCCACCATGGTGACCATACTGGTGGACATCACGATGCCAGCTCGTTATACGGAGCATTGACGGCGTTGTATCTGTTGTACGTAGCTCGCAAGATCTGGTTGCGTCGGAATGCCTGGAAGATATGGAAGGCGTCCCATGTCGACCTGCACTTGACCCGTCGTGGAGCCGGCGGCCGTCGCGACAGCCACAGCTCTGAGTCGTCGCACGAACACCATGACCATCACCACGAGCACCACGAGCACCACGAGCACCACGAGCACCACGAGCACCATGAGCACCATGACAAGCACAAACATCGTAAGTTCTATGACCACAACGCTTTGTATTAAACCTTTTAAGAAAGTAAGCCGGCGGAAACTAATTTACCTTCTCTTTGAACGGGCAATGGTAGACGATGATGAGCGCCGCGTAGTCCACAACGACGGCCATGCTCACCACGGCAAACACAACCACACAAACTCATTCGGTGTTATCCTGACAAAGTACACCTCCCTATTTTCCATCACCATGATCCTTCTCACCGCCCTAGAGTTGGCTGGTTTTTCACGTGTAGGTCTCCACACTTTGTTCGCAGGTCTGATCACATCCCAATTACTTCAATGCGGGCTCTTCAATAACCTCATGGAGCAGCTAGGCATTCTCGACGGGTCCCTTGGAGAGGGTGCTTCGGCACGGGCAGTCCACGACATGGCCCAGCGCCTCTCCTGGACTGTCTTTGGTCTTACCGCTGCTGCCAATGCCATCAAGGTCCTTCACGATGGTCAGCACTAAAGTGCACCTTACATTGGATTTCGCTTTGTACATACATTCTCAAGCGACATGCAAAAAAAGCATATTAAACTATCGTTATTTCTTTAGTGCGCACGTTTTGTGTATTTTTACAAGTTCAAGAAACCACTCATGACATCGTCCTCGTCCTCATTGACCTCCATCTCAATTGCTCCCAATCCTTCATTTCCTCCTCCACCATGCTGATCCGAGTGGTGGTGATGATGGTGATCTATGTTCTGGTCCTGGTGCTGATGGCCACCTTGGCTGCCTCCTCCGCTACCACCATTACTACCGTCATTATTACCACCGTAGCCTCCAGCGCCGCCATCGCCAAATGGATCATCCCCCATCCCCATCCCCATATCCATGTCCATGTCCAGACCCATGCCAAGGTTCAGCATGTCTGCCCCTACATCTTCCTCTTCCTGCTGTTGCTGTTGTTGTGATTGTTGTGATTGTTGAGGTTGCGGATGTTGCGAACTGCCATCTGTCATAGGCGAGTTCTGTCCACTGTTCATGGACAGAGCCAAGCCCTTGGCCTCTACTGGCCCATCATTGTCTCCGCCTGCATGGCCTCCTTGGTATCCACTTCCGAGAATAGGTGTTCCCTGAACACTACCAGGCGTGGTACTGTGGGATCCTTTGTTTTGGAACTGGTTCTGTTGAAGCTGTTGTTGCTGTTGGTGATGGCCCGGCGCCCCCATTTGTGGTGTATTTTGGAAGCTGCTAGGACTACTGTCGAAAGACATTCCAGGGCCGCCAGGAGCATTGGCGGGTTGTTGGGGCGTAGGTGGAGGCAGTGATGAGGCAGAGGACAGAGGTGTGCCTTGTTGTGAAGGTGGGTTCGAATGAGGCTGCTGCTGCTGCTGTTGCTGTTGCTGCAATGGGTGCTGATGCTGTTGTTGCTGCAATGGGTGCTGATGCTGGGCAAAGTCTACTGATCCTGATCTTGAGCCAGGTAATGACGATATTCCTGCACGACCACCAATCGCAGGTGAGTTTTGCTGACTGGCATTACCACCCATAGCATTGCCGTTGTTGATACTATTATTGTTGGCATTGGCGGTCAAGTCCATGGATCCCGACCGACTAGGCACTTGGCCTTGATTCATCATTGACGAGGGTGGCGGGCTGAACATTGCAGGACTTGCTCGGCCAGGACTCATCATCGGACTGTTCTGTCGACTATGTTGACGTTGCTGCTGCTGCTGCTGCTGCTGTTGTTGTTGCTGCTGTTGCTGGATTTGGTGATGGTGGTGGTGCTGCTGCATCATATGAAGCTGGAGTTGTGTCATCTGGTGCTGCTGGTGTTGTCCCAATTGCATCTGAACCCCATGCCCGCCCAGCATATGCTTTCCGGTCAAGGGCATCTGCATCTGCATGGGCATGGACATGGGCATCGAACCTCCCATCATGCCTACGCTCATGTTCATGGGCTGGCCCATACCCATACCCAGAGGCATACCCATAGGCATTCCATGTGGCAGTGGCTGTCCCATGGACCCTCCCGGATGGCCGCCCATACCGGCAATGGGAACTGGCGTTGTCATTGGCCGTTGCTGCTGTTGCTGTTGTTGCTGCTGCTGAGTTATGACAGGACTCGCCGTTTGGGACTGTGAAGAAGGGGTAAAGGGAGATGTAATGCTGGCTGACACAGAAGGAGCTGAGCCAAGTGCTGGTGATGCTATCCGCTGGTTGTTAGAATCCTGTTGGGACGTCGGTGGGACGGTAGCATGCGTTACATTAGGCGAAGAAGTAGCAGAGCCTGGTGGCCTCTGAGGCAACATTTGATGCTGAACTAGAGGCGAGTTGTTCCTGCTCCCGTTGTTTTGCTGCTTCAAGTTCTGGACAGGGTGCTGAATTCCTTGTGGCTGTCCTGCCGGTGATCCAGGAATTCCTCCTCGAGGAGATGACGGCATCTGAACCTGTGCCTGAGCAAGCGCTGGACTATTGGCGGCACTCCTGACCTGCTTGAGATGACCAATACCACCGCTGACGAGAGCTGGCGAAGAATGAAGCGATGCTGTTCCAGTCTGTGGGGTTCCCGGTGGGCCTGGTGCTCCGTTCGGTGTCAAAGTAGTGATGGGAGTCACTACAGGCACCGGTGTTGACGTTTGCGAAGTGGGAGAATCGGTACCATGACCAACCTGGACAACTGCTGGTAACTCGCTCTCAGAGGCCACCGAGGTAGGATTCTGGAATTGAGCAGTGGTAGCGACAGTTGGGGATGGCTGAACTTGTGCAGATGGCATGGTTGAGGCGACGGAAGAGGGTATAGAGGGCGCCACGGAGGGCGGCGTCATGGTCGAGAAGGGTGCCCCCTGCTGCATGCCTGGCACAAACTGGGGCGGTGACTGCTGAGAATGCTGACCTTGCTGCATTTGCTGTTGTTGTAACCGCTGTTGATGCATCCACTGCTGCTGCTGGAGGGCGACACTAGGTGGGAAACGTGGCTGCGGGGGAATAATGGGCTGGCTACCGATAATTGGAGCAACGTGTGATGCAGTCGAGGCTATGGTCCCCGCCACGGTTCCTTGACTAATTGAAAGCGCAGCGGCAGAAGCAACAGGTCCAACAGCGCTAATCAGTACAGGCGTGCCGTCGGCTGAACCTGATCTTCCGGTCTGACTCACTGGCGGTACACTACCATCCTTAGATTTCCTCCGCAAGGCGTCCGTTTTTGCTGATTTGGGTTTTTGTTTAGCTTTTCGTTCTTTCTCAGCAGCTGCATAAGCGACCGCGACCTTGGGAAGAGCAGCCATCGCCCGAACAGCGGATGGAAAACGTGCCGGCGGGAGAGGCGAGAGATCGGGTTTTGGCGGTGGTTCCTTTGAAAGCTATAATGGATACAAGGTGCCCCATGCACAAAGGTTAAGAAACCGGTTCGCACAAGCATCGGTAAAAGAAATGATGGCGAGATACGAAGAGCTGCCTTACCGGTATGCTTTTGCTAATTTCTGACCAGGTTGCCAAATATGAAAGTGTTGTCTGGAGACGAGTCTGGTACCTGTTTGAAAAGCAATATTTGCCGATTAGCAATCAATGGTGGTACATTGCTAGGTTTATGATGATCCACGATTGAGTATAGAACATACTTCATGAAGTCAGGATCCGCGGTCAGTTGATTTGCCTGGTAGTCAATACAGACCGAGATGAGCTCCTTGTTCAGCTCAAGCAACTAAAGCAAACAAAAATAAAATAATAATAATAAAATCAAACAAAAATTGATGTTAGCTCAGCCCCATATCTACTATGCGACTGATGATCGTCAGTACAATCCAACCGCTGATGCAATCAAGAAGACTGCTTAAATCTGTCATGTTGCTTACCGCCTGGACAACTTGCTCATTGATATCAACCTCGAAATGCTTGACAGCTACTGGCGGTGGCGGCGCAGGAGCACCATTAAGGACAGTTGGAGGACGAATCATTCCTCCTGGCATCCCTGATGGCATCCCAGGTTGCATTCCTGGTGGCATCCCTGGCTGCATTCCTAGCTGCATCCCAGGTTGCATTCCTGGCTGCATCCCTGGCTGCATTCCTGGCTGCATTCCTGGCTGCATTCCTGGCTGCATTCCCGATGGCAGCCCAGGTGGCATCCCAGGTGGCATCCCCTGTTGTATTCCTGGTTGTATTCCTGGTTGCATTCCTGGTTGCATTCCTGGAGGCATTCCAGGGAATCCTGTTGGGATAGCTTTCGCGGCACTACTCAGATGAAGGTGCTGATTCTGCTGTTGCTGCATCTGAGCAAACATCCGCTGCTGTTGCTGTTGCTGCTGTTGAAGCATCAAGTTGTTCTGCATAGGATGCTGTCCGGGAATAGGCTGTCCATGCATTGGAACCTGCGATGGTGTAACTGGCATGATCCCTTGTGGATGCCCCATCATTTGTTGGTGCATGTGCTGTTGCTGCTGCTGCTGCTGCTGCTGCTGTTGCTGCTGTTGCTGCTGCTGTTGCTGTTGTTGCTGTTGCTGCTGCTGCTGCTGCTGCTGCTGCTGTTGTTGTTGTTGAAGGAGTTGCTGCTGCTGCAACTGAAGCTGCTGAAGTTGGAATTGATGCTGCTGCTGTTGCTGTGGCGATTGGTTCTTCGAGGCGGCTCGTTGCTGCAACTGGAGCTGCTGTTGTTGCTGTTGAAACTGCTTCTGTTGCATCTGCTGGAGCAAAAGCTGCTGTTGCTGTTGCTGTTGAAACTGCTGCTGTTGTTGCTGGGCGTGCTGCTGTTGCTGTAAGGGAGTCATCCCTTGAAGATGCTGTGGTGGTCGTTGCTGCTGCATGGCGCCTGTCAACTGCGGGTTCATCGGTACGGCGGTTTAAAAGACTTGATCTAAGAGAGTCCTGAGAGTGGCTCGTAGTCCATCAAATGCACGGCGACAGCACGATCGGGATGAGCTCGAGGGATGGCGTGAGAGTGTCCCCTGCTTGGATAGTTTGATAATTAGATGGAAGATGGGCCCACCCGAGAATAGTCGTCAATCCACGCAGACGAAAAGGTGCGTATGTGTGTGTGTGTATATGCTTGAGTTGTCAGCGAGGAAGGTTCACGAGCGTTGAGTGCAGGGAAAAGTCGCGCTAGTGATGATTGGTAATTCCTGTCGCGGCTAGTTCCTGCTATCTCCAAGGTTTTCGGGGAGGCGAGGCGAGGGGATGATCTCTCGGTCTTGCTGCCCTCGGCTGGGATGTGAATATGTTTTTTTTAAAAAAAAACGCGACGACGAGGCCTTGGATGAGCGGGAGGCAGACTGTATGTTTGGCGGCCAAAAGGATGAGAAGGAGAAGACGACGAAGCAGGTTGAACTTGGAAATAAAGGAACGGCAGTGAAAGGGGGATGAGTGGATGGCAGAGCAAAAGGTGCTGCTGGAGCGAGAGAGACGACAGAGACAGGGAGAAGAAAGAAAACGACAAGAGAAAAAAAGAGGGGGCTCGTTCGGTGGCTTGCACAAAATCAACGGGAAGTGAATGAAAAAATTAAGCAAAACTGGCACGTAACTTGTAGGCGTCTAATCTTTATTTACTCACAAGACACGACGCGGTAGAAAGAAAGAAAGAAAGGAGGAACGAAAGGGAGCAAAGAGAGTGCAATGAATATGGACACACCAAGCTACGTCTACTCGTCCCAGTCAAGAAGATGGTTGGTAGCCTTCTCAAGATCATAATCGTACTTCTCAAGCGCACTCCGGCTCTGCTCCCGCGTAAAGCCCATACTCGCAAGCTGACTAATCAACGACTCGGCCTGAGGAGGGGCCGGCGCAACCTGTTGCTGCTGCTGCGGATCATCCATATCCTGTCCAGTCCGACCATCTGCCTCAGAGAAACCTCCATGCATGCTCGTCGCCATCGTCTTCTGGTTCGACCCAATTATCCCATGAAGCATCTCGTGGTCCTTTGGAGGGCGTGGCTTGAGTGCCGGTGGCGCTGTTCCGCCAACGCTACCACCTGTGCTGCCTCCAATTCCTCCTGACCCAATGGCCGAAGACGCTGGTGTTCCTTGTACTGGAGGATGAGGCGGTGGAGGCAGAGGAGGCCTTGGAGGAGTCATTGAACGATCCATGACAGTGATGTGGTCCAGTCCAGCCGACGTGGGAGAATCTGTCGAGCCTGTGTCGTTTGGGCGAATGGGACGGGCTGGCAACCGGGGTCTGTTTGTTCCTGCCGTAGGTCCTATCGGCGTCACTGCTGTCGTCGAAGAATGCACGGACGGAGAGGTTGTCATGGCGCGTGGTGGTGGTGGCAAAGGTGGTGGAGAAGGTGAGGCGTTTCCAAAGCGAGCATGCTGTTGACTAGGAGTCAGGCCCGTGGTCGGGTGAGCTCCAATGCCGCCAGTAGAATGACGGTGTTGCTGCTGGTGGTGCTGAAGGGCCGCCTGCTGTTGTGTAATGCCTGTGAGTTTCGTTGGAGGCACGAAAGACGCCACAGAGGCAGGCGAAGAGTTGTACGTAACTCTAGGAGAAGGAGTGGTTGCAGGGTAAGGGTACTGGCCATGGGTGGAGTGGTCGCTGGGTACGTGGTACTGCTGTGTAGCAGCTGAATGCTGCTGATGTTGATGCTGGTATGGGTATGCTGACTGCGAAAGAGAATGTTGCGGTTGTTGCAACTGCATATGTTGAGGTTGCTGGGAACGAGATGACGAAATGGAGCTATCCTGCTGCATGGTTGAATTGCTGTGACCCATCTGTTGAGAGATCACATCCTTGAGTGCCGTGAGGTCATCCACAGGCGTATCCCAGGGATCTGGTGGTCCAAGTCCTTGCTCAAACTCTCTAAAGTCCAGTCTGGTCGCATTGAACGAAGGCATTGTTGATTTCTATCGTTCATGCCATAAAACACCGCCACCAATTTGACCAAGGTTAATAACGGCACTGTCCCTTTTATAGCCCTAGTCAGTATCGCCGTTTTGAACGTTGATATAATTACCTCTGAAGCAGGATCGCGCTCATGCCAAGTTCTGGGCGCAGATGAGGAGGACTCTTCTTCGAGGCAACTATCGCGCAACATTCCTGTCAATTCAGACAAGGGGACAGCCTGAACGATGACCTCCTCCTCGGATCCGTCATTGCTCTCTTTTTCTGTTCCATCCTGGGTTGGAGAGACCATCTCTTCGTGCTGACTCTCTCCCTGTGGCAATGGTTGACCGTTGTCTGCAAGTTCGTCATCCTTGCTGCGATTGCTGGGTCCTTCGTCAGCGGGATCTCTAGCCTCGAATTCACTATAGTCAAATCGACTGCCGGCATACTTGGATGTGATTACATGGGCGCTAGAAGTAGTTTGCTCCTTCACCTGCGCTGTTGCCAAGGTAGGGGTAAGGATGCGGCGGTCATCATTGTCTAGAAAGCCGGGTGCAATCTTTCGTGCCATGGTGATGCGCTCTTGTTTCAAGCGGGCCTGTCGTTCCTCAGCATACAGCTTGTAGGCACTCTCCCTAGCTTCAATTGCCGCGGCCTCCTCCGCCATGATACGTTGGTACTCTTGAACAATCCTGTGCTCTAAAGAAAAATCATGATATCGCTAAATTTCAATGGCAATGTGAAAAATCAGTTAGCAAACTAAAAAAATAAAAAAAAAAAAATGGCGAGAACCTTGAGGAGGGTGTTGAAAGGAGCTGCGTACGCGCTGTTCAAAACATACTCGCTGAATGACATCCTCGGGCAATGGGTGCATATCGTACGGTGGTGAAATCTAAAAAGGTATTGATGACAATGAGTTGAGCTGTTGCTTACGAAGAAAAAAAACGCCAAGAAACAACCAATTACAAAATAACACACTGCTCTATTCGTGGAAGTTCAAATAGCGGCCACGTACAGGCGAGGGCACCTTGAAAAGAGGTGAGGCAATCATGCGAACGTTCTCGACATCGTGGTAAGGTGATGCATCTATGCATAAATGGACGAGCATGGAATAAAATCCATTTGTCAATTTGGTTACACATCAGAGAAGGAGAGTTTTAACAGGCAAGAGAAGGACATACGATGGTGTGCCATTTGGCGATGGGGGTTGGGAGCAAGAACAGGACTTGCAGTGGATGTGGGAGGGTATGGGTGTGAGTGAGCGTGTTTATTGTATGTAATATGGGTGTGTGCAGTGTTTGTTGCAGCTGCGGTGTCAATGTGATGGTGAGTGTGGGTGTATGAGTGTGTGAGCGTGTGAGTGTGTGAGAACGAAGGAAGAAAGGAGCCAAGGAGCCAAACAAGGCACGCACGCATTGGATAATGGGATGTTGCCCGCATGAGAGGCCCTTAACTAAACATTATCAATGACATCTTTCTCTATCTGTACTCGACTGACCCAAACGACCGTTCCTGAACTGGTGCAAGGAGGAGCTGCTGGAACCTATTCCGGATAGAAAATGGGAATAATGCCATAGGTGGGTAAGTGGCTGATTGAAGGTAATTCAATTGTACCATACAGCCATACTATTAAATGGCTGGACACTCATCAACACCCCTCTCCTCCAAAAAAAAAAAAGCACACGGCGACTTACTTCTCGCTGGAATGATGATAATAAAAGCCGCTGATATGACCCGTCACTTTGCTATAACAGATGTAGTAAAACCCTGCAAAGCTGGCTCCTGAGATGCCTTGTACCTGGTGGTCTGGTACTAGAAAGTGCTCCTTCCAACGCATAAACACAACATCCTCGCTCCTGTGATCGTAGGTCTTGGAGTCATAGTGATGGCGGTAGGTGCACTTTGACACTCGACCCTCGCCCTTGTCCACATGTTTGTCTCGTCTATAAAACACTGAACTCGACAGGCATTCAAACGGTCTGAACAGCGTCTAAGTAAAGGAATGATAAGGAGTGTAAGCTTTCCATGCCATACATATAAACAAACAAAATTGCACAGTTGCAAAAGTGTATGCGCGTGTATGCCTGTGTGTATGTGAATGCGCCATGCGTACCCAATGTTCTTCATCGACTAGCTCGTCGGCATCCCATTTGCGGGTGAAAAAGGAGTGCTTAGGTCCAATGATCTCTGCCTCAAAGTACGTCGTCAACTCGGGGTATTCCTCGGTCAATCCCTTGATATGGAGGTATCCGCACAGGAACGAATCGTCTAGATCGACATGCTAAAATTATTATTCGCAGCAACAGCGATAACGATGGGAGGATGTTAGGTAGGAATCAGAGAAATGATCATATCCACAATCCTCTTTAGGAATTGAATGCCAAATGTTAATGCAACAATAGTTAGTAACGTTGGCAACAACAGCGACAATGTTAAGCACACCGGGGAGTGGAATTCCGAGAATGCAATGCCATTCTCCCAATCTAGTACTAAAGCATGAAGTTGAAAAGATGTCAATGCGATAGGGATGTAACTGGTACCTTGATATCGACAACGACATCATAGCTATGACTCCCAGATCGCTGTTTTCCGTGAAAGCGAGACCCGGTATACAGGTGAAAGGTTTTTGAGGGAAGAACTCTGACGGCCTCAAAAGGGTCCGGTTTCCGACGCTGTAGTTGCTGTTGGTGGCGTTGAAGAAGCTCGAACTGTCGCTGCTTGGCCTGCTGTTTCCGGACTGCCATCGAACTTGGGTGAAGAGCGCAGGCTAGCGAGTGTATGTCAAGCCCCGTCGTTGTCGTCTCGAGGTCATCAGAATGAAGGATTCCTCCCAGTGGCGAAGGACAGGTACACTGCCGAGTTGGCTCTCCTGTGCGCTCTGCGTCTGGTCTGATCAAGTTATTTGCTGGCATCGCAATGGTGTTCTGTTGTGAAAGAGGTAATGGTAGTAGTTGATGATTGTAGTGGTAGTAAAGTGTGTGTCTTTGAGTGAGAAGGATGATGACGCTGAGAAAAGGAGAGGGAGAAAAAGTGAGGAGGAAAAAAGAGAAAAAAAAGAGAGAGAAGCAAAGATCCCAAAAAACTGCCCTCTCTTGTTGAGTCGTCTACCCTGCCCTGTTGCTGCCTTTGGACTTGGCTTGACTTAGGTCGACCTAACTTGTCTTGTCTTGGCTGCCCGGTCCGTCCCCGTGCGGCAGGCGCAAAATGAAAAAGGCAAATTGAATCATGATTGGTTCCTTTAGGGTTGGGCGAAATGTCTATGTCGTTTTTTATTTCTTCTGGCAGGCAGGATGGAAGGGAAGAGCCATGCCCTGCTCATCATACGTGTACAGCGTCGGGGGCAGGTGCTTAAACTGCTGCGAGTCAAAATAAAGGTGCTTTCCACATCCTGAACACGGGGCCGTAAATAATGTCGCGTACATCGAAATCCACTCCTAATGCATGTCACCAATTCACAAAGAGAGAAACAGGTATTAAGAACAGATACCTAGAAAGGGGCTGCACGCATCGCATTACTCGGACTCATAACGTGTCGGGATTGGTTTTGTCGGGTCAAAAGGTTCTTACAAGGACAAGTCCGAGGAGAGAGCGTGGTGCCCTATCCATAAAATAATCTACCGCGCCCACTGCAATCTGCGAAATCTTCTTGAACACCAAATGACTCGAATCTTCCCACACAGAATTCTAACAGAGTGAAAAAAAAATTGTGCAGACTGTCAGTGTCAGTAGAAGGGGACTCGGCAAGAAAAGGAATTATCGAATCAATTTTCCAGTGCAAAAACAAGGACTGATAGTCGAAGCAGTACCTCTTCTCCTGCTCCAAACACAACCAGTCGCGATATCGATAGACAGCGACCTTTCTTGTTTGCTTCCAGGACGATGAACGCATTCATGACTCCTGACACATTGACCTAGTTGATTGGATAGAAAGGACTCAGTTAGCTCAATTCGATCCGCAGATATACTGACAAAGTTCCTGTAGAACTGCCTTGAATGTACCTTGAGAGTAGAGAACGGAAATGATTGCTGTGTCTCCAATCGACTGGCACGGACTTTTGTTACTGACTTTCTTGCTTTCCGCTCAAACCACCGCAACGTATCATCTACGGAAAGACTGAAGCAGATATGCATTAGTTTATGTCGGTGTGCGTGTTTCTTTTTGACTTGCATCGAATGAGTGGAAAGGACGTTCCTTTGCTGCCTTGTGTGAAACAGAGCACTTACTTTGCATATTCTGGACCCTTCTCGCTTTCAAATGTGGCTATGGCAACACCAGGTAACGCCTTTGCTGGACTAGATCATTTGAAATATTGTGGCATGAAAAAGATCGGTAAGAATCTGCATGAGTCCTGTACATATGTTTCTAGCTCACAGATAAAAACGATCCGTCCTTACATTGCATTATCCTTGTCTTCCTGCTGAGCTTCCTTTTGTTTTGTTTCCAGTGATCTACCAACAGAAATAATGGAATATTAGTTAGAAAGCCCCCTTGTTTTCAAGTAATCTATCAGGAGTATAAAATTTCTTTGCAGGTAACAAGCTGACGCATACATTGGTGAAGGACCTTGCAACTTTGGAAGCTCTGTCGACTGCGTATCATTCAAAATCCCTAAGTTCCGACAAGATAGATCGGGTTAGTTTAAATATTCTTTACGAACATTTCTCCGAAGCTAACAAAGGCCGGCCCAATGCACACCGCCACCACGGTAGTTACCCACACCTTCAGAGTTGATCGCCAGCTTTGCCAAGGACTCTAGAGCGGTGTATGTAAATTTGGCGTTTTCCCGAAATGTTGCTCCTGACACTGGTGCTATCGATTGACGATTGAACCAAATGAACAACGCGACCGTTAGTATCATTGTTGTCCTCTGTTACGTAGGAAACAAAATGAAAAAAAACGGGTAAAAGGTGCCAGGCTGCTTACGTGACCGTCCTTGGAGAATGTGGAAGACATGATGGACAGAGAGACGGACATCGTTCAGCTACATGATGATAAGCGTTTTAGCAAGCGACTCTGTCAGATTCAGGCCTCAGTTTGCTATCGATGAGTACCGACTTCTTGTTGTTATTATTGATTGATGAACCCGTCAAGTTGTTTTTGTCAAGTACCGAGTTGATCATGAGTTCGACGTCATTGAGGGCGTTTTGTGTCTTTTCCAGTGCCGCAGCGATGTCTTCCTGTTCAGCCATTGTTCTGTCTGTTGTATATTGTGGTTGTCCAGTTCAATTGATATGAGGTGCTCTTGAGTGTCCAACTGCTCGAGTTCCAGCTATGCTGCGTTCGCGTGTGTATGTGTGCGCGTGTATCCGTGGTTCGCGGGTGTTGCGTGTAAATTGAAAAGCGGTAAAAATATGTATGAACAAGTCTGAATGGCAGGCGTGGCTTTTTCTTCTTGAGTCTGAAATTTGATTTTTATGACTCTGGCTGGCGGGTTACTTCGTCCTTCTTTCCTCTATCTCTAATCCAAAGGTAGAGACTTACAGAGACAGTCACAGCCTACACACTGGAGGGCACATACATACATATTTACATGCACATCGATCATCGATCGTGCATCCATGGCGCCAATATCACATCCAACCAGCAACAGCCGCAACACACCCATCAACACCCATTCATCCATCACCATCCCCGTCGCCAATATTACCATCAAACCCGACTCTGCCAAAAGTACCAAGTGGGCACCACTCTCGTCCCTCTCTCTTTCTTTAAATATGACCAGCTCCAACATCTCGACTCTTTGCAAAATAAGAGTGAAATAGCACCACAAACAGGAACAGGAACAGGAACAGGAAAGCCGACTGCTTTTACAAGAAAAACCGAATCTATCGCCAGCAGGACATCACAGACATCAAATCTCATGAATCGTCTCTTGACTAAGAAGGATCTCCGTAAACGAATCAGCAGGATTCAGAGAAAAGGGCCATCTGGAGCGGCTCTCAATCGACATGCTAGGGGAAACGCTGCATCAGCGCTATCTATGGTCCTTTAGAAAACAAGCGCCTACAACGAAGTCTTTTTGCATCCAGCCCGTCAAACAGCCATCCACTTAGCTTAGTTCCAGAGACAGGCAGGCGACAGACAGGCGACATACAGAAGATGCAGGAGCAAGGAGGCACTCTACGTTCAAAAGAAGAACTATCGCTAATCAAGTCTTGCTGTTACTTATTGCTGCTTCTAGGACAAAATGGTGAGATACGCTGCCACCCCTGCCAACAGCTCGAAGAGTAAGTAAAGACAGCCAGGAAGCAGGGTACTGGACACAGTTAACTGCAGGGAGCAAGCAATACAACAGCAGAGCGCTGTCCCAATGAACGCGGAATTTCTAATACGCCATATCCCTCTCCATTGTCACCATTTCCTTCCTCTATAGCTGCCTTGTCTCGTGGCTCCTACCTCCGTGTTCACTTCAAGAACACCCGTGAGGTCGCTGCTGCCATCTCCGGCATGAAGTTGAAGAAGGCCCTCACTTACCTCGAGGACGTCAAGGAGCACAAGCAGGCTATCCCCTTCCGTCGCTTCAACGGCGGCATCGGCCGCACTGCTCAGGCCAAGCCTTTCGGTATGACCATGGCTCGCTGGCCCGCCAAGTCCTGCGAGTTCGTCTTGGACTTGCTCAAGAACGCCGAGTCCAACGCCGAGGTAATCACCACTGCCGGTCACTGAGAGGATGGTCTTTTGTTGCAATTGGAAAGAAGGCGGATATGTTGCCTTTGGATGTGTCTACGCCGGGATATCAATAGTGGTCGCTAATTAATCTTGGGGAGCGCTGTGAAAATAATGTGATGCTCAATTTGAAACTGGCGCGTGCGGCTGTTGTCTCCTTCGAAAAATGAGTCAAAAGAGGAGATGGCGGTGTCTACCAACAAGGGCAACAACAACGACAACAAGGATAGAAAAGAAGTAAAGCAAAACAGTATACGCCGGTAGCTGGTAGACCGAAACATTACTGACAATTAACGAACAATGTATTAAATGGAAATATAGGTCAAGGGCTTGGAGCAGGAGGCTCTTGTCATCAAGCACATCCAGGTCAACCAGGCTCCCCGCCAGCGTCGCCGCACCTACCGTGCTCACGGTCGCATCAACCCCTACATGTCGTCCCCCTGCCACATCGAGATTATTCTCGCTGAGGAGAACGAGGCCGTCAAGCGTGAGGTTGAGGCCAAGAAGCCCAAGCTCAACGCTCGCCAGCTCGCTGCCCGTGCTCGTCGTGCTTAAGTAATAAAAACGCCGAGAAAGAAGGATAAAAAAGAACTTGCTTTTTTTTTTCTCTCTTCTCTACTCTATCTCACGTCCAATTAACTTCTACTGTGTGTTTATGTCTCTTCGTTATATTGTGTCATTTTGTTCCAATGCTTAAAACTTGTCTTATGCCATTCATCATTTTTCATTGTATCTCTGCGCGTGCGTATCTTTTTGATGATGCGTTCTGATTTACCGCGAGTGGTGGAAGGCTGTGCCGTGTCAATTGACGAGATGTACGAGTATTCAGAGATATCAATGAACCCAGTGCGCAATTGACTTCTTGTGACTACACGACGTGTGTTGCAGTGTATGTACGGTGTATGTGCGTTTTAGCATGTATGATAGCCTGATACGTATTGAATAGTGCATAGGATGTATTGAATGAGCATTCTCACCCTGAATTTCTTTGCGCTCCTACGATTGGACAACAAGCCACTGGTGGAAGAGTTGTGCTTTTCAGACTTGTTTGCCGCTGCAAACGGAAATCTTCCTCTTTTGATCAAAAATCATGGTACTGATAAGCAGTCACGCATGACCAGCACAGGAGGAGGAGGAACAAGGGGTTATCCACGCCGTGTAAATACGACAGTCGACATATATCGCCAACAACGAACACACACAACATGCTGTATATCCATCGCCAACCATGCAACAATCCATCAATCGAACAGACCCATCCAACAGCCAAACCTATCAGTTATCGCTGCATCCGTGTCCACGAGACAACTGCACTTGCAGCATACACTACCGACAACTTGTTAACATACACATATATGCCCTCATCAACATCTTGCAACGGAATGAACTCAACGGCACAAAAAATAACGGTCGAGCAAGGTGTACTAGGAGCAACCAAACACCCCCCCTTCAGTTTTCTCAGGATGAACGAATCGTTGAAATAGTAGCAATCATAATTAAAGGGAAACAGAAAAGACCAAAGGATTCCAGGAAACAGGAAAGGATGGCGATTAGACTCTCACCATAACAGAAACCCATGTAGTCGTAATGAAACCATGGAGAACAGCAAAGACTGATCGTCTCGATTCCGCCTGTCTCAACACATCCTTCCACTTAGGCTGATTCCACTGCTACCATTAGAACCCGCAAGTTCTTGACCAACCGCCTTTTGGCCAGAAAGCAAATGGTAAGGACACACACCGACAGCCAGAGGATGTGGGTCATGCGCGAATGGAGCAAAGGGAAACGAACGAGGTGGAGGAGACCTACACTGTTTTCTGCCAGCGCCTTTGAATATGTCTACCAATTTTACCGAGAGATAGACAGACAACACCAACCAACGACAACCTTTTTTTTTTCTTTTCGGACCTCAATGACTGTTAGGTTGTAGATATCATCCACCCTGCCCGCGCCAACATCTCCAAGGATGAGCTCCGCGAGAAGCTCGCCAAGATGTACAAGGTCGACAAGGAGGTTGTCTTTGTCTTCGGTTTCCGCACTGCTTTCGGTGGCGGAAAGTCGACTGGCTTTGCTTTGATCTACGACAACTTGGAGTCTGCCAAGAAGTTCGAGCCCAAGTACCGCCTTGTTCGCGTACGTATTCTTTTGTCCGTCTTTTGACCGTATAGTCCAATGGAGCACACCCTTTCCGTTAAATAGGAATCGACACACCGACACATCGAGTGGAGACGAAGGAGACAGGACAAACACTACACGACAAAGTATATACAGGAAATGCGGTATCGGAAGGAAGGAACTTTTTCAGCATTCAGGAACCTGGACCTTTAACAACGCTGAAAGCAAGTGTCGACTTGTACGGACTATTTCACACTTCAACAGTGATGGAGCGATCAGTTTTATACACAAACTTAAGTTGCAATCAGAATCAACCGCGAGCATTTTTGTCTGTGGAGACGATCACTCTGATCAAACTCATAAAATGACCAGCTTTTATGTATTTGACAAGAACGCAATTATCAAACATAACCACATTTGAGTACTTGTCAAATAACTAACAATTGCTCTTTCTTTTTTCTTCTTTCTCTCTTGTTCTCTCTGTCTACATTCACTTTTAAATAATAGCACGGCCTTATGGAGATCAAGAAGGCCTCCCGCAAGCAGCGCAAGGAGCGCAAGAACCGCAGCAAGAAGCTCCGCGGCACCAAGAAGGCCAAGGCCGCTGTTGCCAAGAAGTAAACGGAGGTACGTTATCGCTCATGATTTTTCTTTTTCGTATTTGCAAAGTGTGCGTCATGTTTTGATTTTATACTAGCAACTTGAATGATATAACCCAACCTGACCACATCGTTCTTCCTTTCCGCTTATTTTATGTTGCCTGTATGTTCTACATGTTCATATTGATAGTATCGTTGGATATTTCATTACATTCTTTCGACTTCACAACATTACAATGATTTTCTGTTCAGTGTTTGAGTGTTGCATGTGCGTGGTTTATATGTGTGTGTATGTGTGCGTGTAGTGAAGATGGCTACATGTGTATGCATCAGTGAAACTATGGATCAGTGATCAAAAGCCAACCGTTACAGGGACGTGCCTGAAAAGGATAAAACAAATGATCAATAGCTGATCAGTCGCGACTGCCTATCTCCTAGATATGCTCCACAAACTGCTCAGGGGCGCGGATATATGCGCAGCTGCTCTATCGCCGAGGTTTGTTACTCGCCCCCACAGACAAGTCATAACCAAAAGTGGACATTCCTGTCACTTGGCACATCAAGAGTGTACTGTGCAACTTCGGTTGCTAGGAATCAGAGAAACTAAAATAGGGAGCGTTAAGGTCCCCTTTCCTATCTTTCACAGATAAAAAGACACGGAAAAAATAGGTGCAGAGTATATTTTCCTCTCTACTACTGTTTTTTTTCCTTGTCTTTTGCATACCGCCGAATCCTGTCCTCATACTTTGCGCTTACCTTTTCGGTCGTCCACCAACGTTTAGTACATGTGGGTCTGTGGTCGTTGGAGTAGGTTGGAGTAAGGAGTGAAAAGTGGAGAAAAATAACAAGATTGAACAAATCAAAAGGACAATGCTGTAAGAGTCATCGTGAGTCCATTATGAATGAATTTCGTTATCCTGTGAACACGGCGCGCAACAGGTGGGTATACGTATCGACGATGCGAGAACAAATGAAAGGCAAGGAAAGAAAAAAAAAAAAAAAAAAAAAAAAAAAAAAAAAAAAAAAAACTCCGTTTAAATATGTGCAGTACGTACTTCCTAGACTGCGTTCATTCCTCGGCATCGACGCCCATGTCACATCAGCCTTTAGTGCTGGTGTTCCTTCGCCTCTCAGATGATATCACTTCCAATGTGGGGCCTGTCCATTTTGTCCCTTAAGCGCCTATTTACACCTCCCCCATACTTTGCCAATTTTCTTTGTTCTTCCGGAAGAAGAAACGAAGAAATGATGAGTTTGTTGATTCTCTAATACCTTTTGGGCTTTTGGATAGAGTCAAGTCCTGCGCTCATGTCCCACAAAAAAACAATAGCAAAAAAAAAAAAGAGAGAGACGATGGGGAGCGTGAGCAAAACGAATAAAAAAAAAGTGCGGGCAAAATATAACCATTCAATCCACACAACCTTGAAAACGGAGAGAGGCTGCATGCGCTGCTCTTATGTTTTGTTATTACGTGCAGGTTTTTTTTTTTTGAACACCAGTTCAATCAGATGATGGGCAGTAGAAGCATTAGAAACGACTTAAACATGGCGCCTGGAGGAAGCTCAGTCTACTGGATCAGGTCAGACCGGACCCCAGGCTGGAAGCAAATATCATCCTTACTGGGATACGAAGAGAGAGGGAAAGTCAGTGAGAGAAGGTGATCGTCATTTTCATCCTTCCAACTCGCAGTTAGTCGAGCGTTTTATTCAGGGGTACCGTGTTCTGTGCTCTTCATACATCTGTGGATGGACGTATCCTTCCTTTTCACCACATCCTCCCCTTTTCTGTGTAAATGTCTCCTGTTCAGCTATGTCCTGTTTAATTTATGTTTTCGGGTAAACGGATGGAATTGATGATTCGTATTCTCATAAAACGCAGGGGTGCTGTCAACAGAAGGCGAGGGGTTGATTGGATCATTAAAGGAGTGGGATGGGGGGTAGTCTTTTTGGTTTCTTTATATGTTGTCGTTTTCCTTTCTTTTTAGTTTGGCTGCGGTTGTGGTTGTTTGTGTGAATAACCATCAAAACATGACATCGAAGGTGGCCTAATATGGTCCGGATGAAGACAAAAGAAAAATAAAAAGAAAAGATTGAAGGGCATTTTATGCCATGCCCGCAAACACACACACCTGTCGGCACTCGAACCCAGGGATAAATGATCCAACCTTGCTTGCTTCAAACATGCTTTTCTTTTTATTCTCCATCGGACATGTACAGAGGTACACTTCTAACGAGGATTAAGATGGGTGCTTTGCCTTGTCTGTCTTGCTGAGTGTGAGTTTGAAGCTGAGAAGGAAAAACGCATTCCCGCCCGGAGTTGGTTTTTTTTTTGTTTGCTATTCTCTTTCTTATATCTGAAAAAAAAATAAGAACTCATCCTTCCTCGCTCTTCTTTTTTCTCTTCTTTCTTTCTCTTCTTTTTCTTCCCTTCCCCTTCGTTCCCTCACTCTCTTTTCATCCTTCCTCACACAGTGTTTGTTGAATATTCAGCATTTTCGCAAGCAATTGATCACCCTCCTTCCCCTTCCTTTCCGCTACAGTCATATCCTCCAATTCCTAAGATCCTTATAAACCGCCAAGCTGCACAGCAAAACACTCTAACGACAAGAATGAGCAACACAAACACCTCCCCGTCCACACAGGAGATCGCCTCAAACGCCGCAGCAGCATCAACAGATGTGATCCCTAACCACGCCCTAACACATACCCACAACAACCTCTCCCAATCCTCCATAACCACCATCACAGTAATCACTCCTCTACAAAAGGCGGGCGATCTCGCCAAGCAGAATGATACCACTACTCCTGTCGACCCCGAGAGCGGATTGCCCACAGCTGAGGTCGAGAAGACGTCTGACGAGATCCTTGCCCAGGTTGTTGTGACCTTGCCCCTTCGCCAGCTTGCTCCCGCATTCTTGGGGTAAGTTGTACTGTAGCTTGCTGTTGTCCATTTGGTTCCTCCTCAATTTTTACCCACTCCATCGATTCGACACACAACGTAACAACAAGAAAGAAACGCACAGACCTTCTTTCCTCTTTTCACTATTCCCTCTCCCACCCATCTTCTCTCCCTTTCTCCACGCCCCCATGGATGGCTACTTGACGATGAAGAGAGATATTGGTCCACAGTGCCTAATAATCTTGCCTTGTTTTTTTCAGTTGCCTTACTCCTGTTTACCTGCATCTGAATCGACCGCAGGCTGCACACACCCTCTCGTCACTACATCTCTCCCTCCCTCCCTCCTCCCTCGCGTGGTTGATCACCCCTTGCGCCCTTTTTTTCCCTTCACCTCCTCGAGCACTTTAGTTGGATCGATCGTCAGTCGGACCACTTTCATCCCTTTATTCGTATTCCTTCATTTACTAACCGTACTTCTTTCCTTGTAACGCCGATAGAGTTGCGATGGCCATGTTTATGGCTGCCGTGGATAATAGTATCGTGTCAACGGCATTGCCTAAAATCGGAACCCAGTTTTTGGCATCCAACAAGGTCGAGCTGGTTTTTACCTGCTATGTCATTACCTTCAACGCCTTCCAAGGTAATTATTTATTATCACTCTAACTTTTACTTTAAGGATTAGATTATCATTCTCAATGTCTAATATCTAAACACTGTCTTGGTTCATTGTTCATAATGAATAGGTCTTTACGGAAAGATGAGTAACGTGTTTGGACGCAAGCCTACGGTGTTCTTTGCTATCGGTATCTTCTGCGCTGGCTCGATTCTCTCGGGTGTTTCGCAGTCTATGAACATGTTCATGGTCGCTCGCGCACTCGCTGGTAAACTTCATCGTCTGCACTCTACGACCTTCAATGAAGATGAATTTTTTACTGTCGATGGCATGCAACTAACAACTATCCTTTTGTCTTCATCGATAGGTATTGGAGGAGGAGGAATCTTCTCGTTGTCCAACATTATCATTGCAGATTTGGTGTCAATCCGCGACCGAGGCAAATACCAAGGTTTTATTTCAGCCGTGTTTGCCATCTCTGCTCTGGTGGGACCCGTCATGGGAGGTGCCTTTGTCGACAAAGTCAGTTGGAGATGGTGTTTCTTTATCCAGATTGCCCTGGCTGTTGTCACCGTCCCCACGATGGCTGTGATGTTAAAGCTGCCTAGACCCAAGGGAGACATCTGGAGCAAGATCAAGGCGATTGATTGGGCCGGTACCTTCTTCATGGCCATCTCTGCCGTCTTTTTGCTCTTGCCCACCAACCTCGGTGGCAACCTCTATGCCTGGAACTCGTAAGTCGTCTACATCTTCTACTTTGGTCATCGCAAATAGCTGTTTACTGTTGCATGTAAGCGAAGTCAAATTACGCCGCTAATTCGTTGTCTCTCTGAACTTCCATTAGACCATTGATTATTACGCTCTACGTGTTGGCAATCCCTTCGATCTTGATGTTCTTGTGGGTCGAGGCCAAGCACGCCGAGAACCCCATTGTCCCCCCTTACCTCTGGAAGAACCACAACGTCGTCACCCTTCTGAGCATCAACGTCTTCATGGGCATGACCTTCTGGTCTCTTATGTTCTACCTGCCCATCTACTTCCAGGTACATGAGCGCGAGCAATCATGATGGACCTTACGCAGCTCTTCCGGCCGCTGCATTTATGCAAACAACTGACCTCTCTTGATCTCCCACTGACGTTTATAGATCATTGAGCACGAAACGGCAACGAATGCTGGCTTGACCATGATTCCATTGGAGGCTGGTGTATTCATCTCGTCTAACATTGCCGGTCTCCTTGTCTCAAAGTACGGCAAGTATCGTCCCTACATCTTCACCGGTACTGGTATTGCAGTCGTTGGTATCGGTCTTTGCCTGGTCCTTGCCGAGACGTCGTCCAAGGTGATCCATGTTGTGGTTCTGTTTGTCTGCGGTATGGGAGTGGGTCAGCTGTTCCCTACCCTGATTGTAGCTATTCAGGCCTCTGTTGAGCGCAAGGATCTTGCCACCGTTTCAGCACTGCACAACTTTTTCCGTATGACCGGTTCAGGTTTTGGTGTAGCTATTAACGGAGCCTTGTTCCAGAATAACCTCAATAGTGGGCTGGAGACCGCGGGTGTGCCAGTAGACTGGGCTAACCTGGCCAGGAGCTCTGCTCAAAAGATTGTGGAGATCCCAGAGACGTACCGTGGAATGGTTGAAGAGGTTTACTTGGACAGCATGAAGACGGTGTTCAAAGCCACGATCCCTATGGCAGTGATGATGTTTTTATTGACGTTCTTGATCCGCCATGTGCGCCTGAACGCCAAAGCTGACCCTTCAACCCCTGAGCCTGAAAGGGCCGACGTAACAACGGTAGCTGCAGCGGATGAAGGTGAGAAGGAGGTGAAGGAGGAGGTCGTGGAAATGGAAGAAGAGAAGCAGCCTGCTACTGCAGTGAGAGGCGACAAGGAGGAATTGAAGTAACCTACTACTTTTTGTGTTCTTGTCAGGAATCGACAAGCAAAAAAAAAGAGGCGTTTCTCAATGACCATCCATACCTTATTTTTTGATACCACATACCCACACATCCTTTAGCTAGATTCTTTTTCTTTTTTTCCTCTTTTGCATTGTTAGTATGTGTATTTAGCGTTAGTTTCCTTTTTGCATCGAGCCATTCTTAGTCTTAATAAACTCGCGAATAAGCGGCCTTCTTCCTTAATACATATGCTCGTGCTCGCTTGCTATTTTTATGAAGAAAAAAGAGGGAAGGAAAGGGCAGAGAAGAGGGCAATTCGATCTATCGTGATCGAAGCGTTGGCCGTTGTACATGCAAACGCATACAAAGAGGCAATGGCACGAGGGGTCAGTTGTTTATGAGGGTCATACGAATCTTGACCTTCTTGAAAGAAACACACGGCGTTGGGTGAAAGAAGACAAGAGGCACAACGCCCAGAAAAAAATAGGGTTGACGATTAAGTGGACCTGCTCCCTAGACTTGAGAGCACTAGCATTCACTTTGTTTTTGTCACTTTGATTTTCTGTTATGTTTGTGCCGTGTCCGTCTCCACAGGAATGAGAAAAACGAAATGAGAGAAAATATGGACCTTACTTGAGAGCAGCGATATGTGTAAGCTACCGACTGCACTATTGCAAGTGCGAAGATAGAGTGAAGCTGGTGCCATAGTAAGGCAAGTTGAGTAGGAAAGGTTATAGAGTGACTTCACGCCCAGGGTTTACCCATACATATTGGTTTTTTTTTTCAGACACCGACCGACTTTTGGGCACCGGGCTTCTTGCCCTGTCCGTTAGAATGGCTCCTTTTTTTATGTCATTGCTGTTGTTTGGGAAGTTGATCAATTGTGTCTGTAACAATGCATGAGAGACATAAAGGTGAGCAGCAACGGCTTGTGAGATAGATAGACATACTCTCTTCTTTCGGTGGTTGTGTGCTTTTTTCGTAGGAGAGGAGAAGAGAAGAGAAAGAGAGGGGAGTATCGTATCCCAGGTGGTGCCTGAATGAATGAATAGTGCCTATAGTTGATTATTTATTGGCTAGGGATTCAGAAAGGCTATTTTTACCCTTCGTATATCATTGTCCATCACAACACAATAATATTATTTGATTACAATGATTGCCCTGAATTCGATTGCAGAACTGTAGAGTACTTGTGCTCTTCCTTCTCGTGTGTGCGGTATGTACTGTACGTTCATGGTTATGTGTCCGTGATTCCCCCTCTCTCTTCCCTCCTTCTCTCTTCCCTCCTTCTCTCTCCCTCTCTCTCTCTCTGCCGTTGTCATCATCTTCATTACACCTCTTCTTCTTCTCTCATTCCTTCTCTTCACGATCACTCCGTCTCTCCCTCTCTCACCCTCTTCCACTCTACTCCCGAGCCATCCCTTCTTTGTTACTCATTATTTCCCTCTCTCATTCACTCTTTCATCACTCATCTTTGTCAACCAACGTCAACTCCAACACTCTATCCCTCTCCTTCCCTGCCCTCCGTACCTCCTTCCTCCTCCTCCCTTCAACTAGTCTCAGGAACGGCATACACAAACATACCCCGACCCGCTTTATATATAATATCCCGCCCTTTTTTTTGGTTGTTATTACTTACAACCAATACCCAGGAACCAATTGACACCACCTCCTGCGTCCTCTCAAACACTCCCTCTCCACTCTCTCATCCTCTCTCCTCTTTCGTCTTCCCTTTTTCACATTTTTTTCTTCTCTTCTGTTCTTTTTTTCCCTCTCCACTTTTCCTTCTAATCTAATCTTCCAACAATGTTCGGCCGGTCCGACAAACGCATATCGCTGAACCCGCTCGACAATAGACAGTACGAAGCTGACACGACCCCCATCATCACCGACTTTCAGGCACCAAAGACACCAACTACCCCTATAACCCCTCGGACCCCCAGGCACCCACCACAATCTTCCAATTACCAGCAGCAGGGCTATCCTAATAATGGATCTGGTCATAATGGTGGCTATAATGGCGGGAGAACCATGAAATCAGCCCCGATTCAGCTCCCAAGTGGAGGAGGAGGGTCTAGTGTCCACAGCGGCAACAGTGGCTATGGAAACAATCGTTCTCAACAGCAGCAGCATCAACATCAACAATACCGAGATACCCAGAACGACGGTTATGGAGACGGAAACGGAGGAGGACGTGGTGGAGCCAGGAGGAACAACACATACCATAGCAGCCATCATACTCAACGGCCACAACAACAACGGCACAACACCACCTACCACGGCAACGGGACCCGTCAGCAACAACAGCAACAGCAGCAACAACAACAACAACAACCACAGGCACGCTCACAGATGATGTATCCACCATCACCTTCGCCACGGAGTCAAGCGGATCTGCATCAAGCATACCCACCTACCCAGCCAATGTACTCGCCCACCTCGCCCTCCTTTCACAACCAGTATCCACCCTCGTCCCCGGGTTCTCCTCTCCCACCATACGTGGAACGGCCCCAGATGGCACCTCCTCCACCCAGCTACTCCCCTTCGTCAAACGTCCCTCAGCGTACGGCGGCAAGCGATCCGGAGCTGGCCATGTACGAGTCGAGTCAGTACTACACGAGCCGGAACCGGGAACAGCAGCAGCAGAAGGAGGCTATGCGCCGACGCCGACAGCAGCAAGAGGAAGAATCCAGCAAAGGCGAATGTTGCAGTTGTTTTAAAGAGATTGGCGAGTTCTGCCCCTGCCTCTGCTTCTGCTGCATGTTTGGCGCCATGGCCGCCTAAGCAGAACCCCTGTTTTGCGCTCACTTTTGGCTTTCGTTGCAGCTTTTTATTATTTTGGCGTTCAACATAGATATCTTTCCTTCTTTCTCTCCGTCTCCTTTCTATACTCTCACGTTCCCTTGGTCGTTTGTGCCAATCCTTCTACCTGTCAGATTATAATCCTTTCCCTGAGGCTGGACCTTATACTCCTCTCCATCCGATCCCTCAAAAAAAAAAAAAAAAAAAAAAAAAAAAAAGAGCAATAAACCTTCCACTCTTTGTACAGTATATCTCAACAAACTTTTGAGAGTAGACGATGAGACTTCAAGACAAGAACAAAGGTTTATTGAGGCTTTATAATTATGCCTATTGGCCTTGTTCAAGGCTGAGCTACGTGTGTGTGCTTTGCTAAACCACTTGCCAATTGCTCACAAAGAGGTACTAAGGAAAGGGGACTTGTGGAAAATGAACAGCATATTGCTATTTTTTTGCAACATCCCAAGAAAGTGTCTTTAGTTCCTCATTTCTCATTCTAGCGTTGGCTCTTTTTTCATCAAGCTGTATTAGTTGGCTGGATGGCTGTTCATTCTTTAGTCTGGCCACTCGGGAAAGAATTTAATAAAAGTGAAAAGCAAAATTCAACACGAATAGAAACGAAAACGAAGCGAGTGTGAACAGCAAGTATCAAGTTAGCACAGGAATGCAGTTTACTAGCTACCGTCATCTGAAGGAAGTCCTTGAAACAAAAAGAATACCAATTATGCAAACAAGGAGATCGAAAATAGTGTACGTGTAGTACACATGAACTAGACAGGATGAATGCTTGCTTGTTTTTCTTTCACTCGAGGATAATGGGTTTTTATTTTTGTTTTCGTTCGAAGTAACAGTTGGGGAGGACACGATTAGTATTTACAAGAAGAGTTGGACTTTAAAAGCACAAATTTTGATGGATAAAACGAAAAGACAAAAAAGAAAAGGTGAGAGAAAAGGAGAGAAAAGGTACAAATACATGAGAGGAAGAATCTGCCTTTTTTTTTGTTTGAATTGAAGTTAGGGGGTTTTTGGATACAAAGAGAATCGCACGAAACTTCATATGAATGAAGCTGTTAAAACTGACTTTTTTGCTGTTGACATTGGTAAAAAAGAAAAGAAAGGACTGAGAAAGAAGGGAAAGAAACGAAAGGGGAAACCGAGAAATTATCCAAGGTCGAAGACAATGAGGTAAAATGAGCTCACATGGTGAGGCATGGACTAGTCACCAGCACATTCTCCGAGACGACGACAAGTGATATTTAGTTGCGGATCCACTCGCCGTCGGAGCGACCAGACTGGCCCTGTCCGCCCTGGTAACCTATGAAACATGGCCATCAAAAGAAAGAGAGTGCGATAAGAATATTAGAGGCAACCCTCAATTAAATCCTGATGTTTGCTCCATTGCTGCAGTGCCACTGTTCAGACATCGCCCGATGTATCGCTCGTCAGCGTCGAATCGATGCGAGAAAGACATTTAGAAGAGAACGTACCGCCATAACCACCGCCCTGCTGGTTGTAGCGAGGGGCACTGTTGTAGCCACCACGGAAACCACCACGGTTGCCACCAGTGTTGGAGCGCTCGGAGGCACGGTCGACCTTGATCTGGCGACCCTCGAACTCCCGATCGTTGAACTGCTGGATAGCAGCATCGGCACCGTGGCTGTCAGCAAAGGTGACGAAACCGAAGCCACGAGAGCGACCTATTGAAATGGAAATGAAACGCGACGGAAGGACGTGTCAAGAGGTTAATCATCATGTGAGAATGAGGGTGCTTGCACTTATGGTCCAGTTGAAAGAGGTACACGTACCGGTCTCGCGATCTCTGACGACGATGGCGTCGAGGACCTCGCCGACCTGGCCGAATCCATCGCGGAGGGAATCGTCAGTGGTGCCCCAGGACAAACCGCCAATGAACAACTTGTTGTTAGCAGACCTAGATGTTGAAAAATAAAAAAAATAAAAGTAAAAAAAAGTTAGATCTCTGTTATCGATGAGATATCGACAACAGCCACGACGGGCGATGCCAATAACAACGTCGTCTTAATCTTGAGCAGGCATGAGTATATAGAAACACAAAGGGATAAGACGTGAAAGATGAAAGCAGAAAAGATGACAAAGAAAAGGGCCCAGACCAAGCCTACGAGGACTCATAAGAGATATTGAAAGGGTGAAGTACTGGACACAAATCACTACAATTATAAAAAAAAAAAAAAAAAAAAAAAAAAAAAAAAAAAAAAGCAGCCGCATATCCATTGATTCATTCATTGTATGGGGATATATATCGATCGCACCTCATCCCGCCTCGCTCTTGCGCTCATTGCGCCAATTAAACCAGGTAAAGACGAAGACTACGAGGAAGACACCCACTATGCAAAACAACAACCCCTTTTTTTTTCTGAAAAAACAAGCAAGATAGTAAAGAAATCACATAATTGGGGGAAGAGACGCAGCATGCATGGGAAGAGAAAAAAAGAGAGCAGGCAAACGAGAGAGAAATAACACAAAATGGGATGGGCCAGCCTCTGTGCGCAAAAAAAGAGAAAAAAAATATAGCACTGCCCCGCTTTTGTCACTCCTCTCTTTTCTTCTGTTCTGTGTCTGTATCTGTGTGAGTTAAGAGAGCAGACACCTATTTGCTTTTTGCTTTCGTGTTGCGAATGCAAGAACGTGTTGCGTGTGGGAAAGAGTAAACACTCGAACGAAACGAAAAGAAAAGAGTGCGCAATCCGAAGATCAAGTTTTCGTGAACAGAGACCAGGCGTGTACGCACGGCGCGGAAACCGATGGCTTGTCCCTCTCGCTCATGGCACCCGAAGGCATGGCAGATAACGAAGCCGTTGGTGGTTTAAAAGTGACGAAAAAGGTGTGGTTTGCTGCCACGTCAGTCTCGCATTATACACCACCTCCTCCCTCAACACCTCCTCCTGAGTTGTTGTTGTCCTTTGCGATATCTTTCCGCTTGCATTAACTCTTCTTACCTGTCCACACACACTCTCCTCCTCTCGCATGCGCACTCGTTCTTCTTTTTGTCAATGACTGGAAGTATCTGAAATAAAGTGAATCGTTGTTCTGAATGGGTAACAAAACTTCGGTTCTTTATTAAAGAAAAATAAAAGGCTGTTCGTGTTCTGTATGTGTAGTAACTCTTTCTCATTTGCACCTCATCAGTTTCTCTCACTTTTACTTTCACACTCATCATCTTCCTTCATCTCTTTCACACGTATGCACTGTCAGTTTTGAATATAAGGGAGGCAGGACAAGCAAATCACAGCAAGGCAAGGGGACACAGGGACAGGAAAGGAAAAGAGAAAAGCAAAAAAAAAATGTCCAATAGCCAATAAAAGAATGCATGGACATGAACGGAAACAAGATAGAAGACAGAGAGAGTATAGACATCCTTGGCAAAGAGGACAAGGATGATAGCTTACATGATTATAAATGAGAAAGTGGGTGGGAGAAAGGGGAGAAGGATGGGAGGATAAGGGAAAGAAGGGAAGAGAAGAAAAAGAAAAAGATAAAAAGGAGAAGAATAAGTACTGCTACTGTCTGGCGATTAGAGAGTGGTGGATGTGTGTGCGTGCACTGACTCGATTCGATTGCAAACAAATGGGGAAGCAGCGATAGGCAAAATAATAAAAAAAGATGCAAAAAAATCATTTTCCTTAGCAAGGGGTTCGCGCACCTGGTAGATCCTTCACCGCGTTTGCTGCAGATAATATTCGAGGATAGGAAAACGTGCACTCGCTTCACACAAAAAGGGGCGTTCAAGGACACACATCACTACAGTGCTTTCGTTTTATTGTATTATAGGGTTCAGGCACCAGATTGCTCTGCTGCCGTTGCTGTGTACTAAGCGGAGAGAGGAGAGGATCTAGCACCGTTGTGAAAAATCGATCCAACAAACGACTGGACAGTCCGCACAGATCTCAGTGGTGATAGCCTCATAGACTGACGACGGTTTTTAAAGGGAGATCCAGGCGATGGACGATCATCCAACCGCTCAGTTATATCCTCACCACCACTACGCGAGATCGACGACAATGCTGACGATGACGGTGTCGTGGTCATACTAAACTCCTTGGACGATGACGATGACGATGACGATGAAGATGTCGATGTAGAATATGTTGAAGAATATTTATAGTCAGACGAGGAACCGGTCGTTGCTGATACTGATGCTGACTCTGTGGGTACAGATGTGAACGACCGTTTGCCTTTCAAGGAGAGCAACAAGTCGCCTGTTGAGTAACGATGTTGTAGCTGCTGTGGCTGCTGCTGGTGCTGGTGCTGGGTGGGTAGCATACTAGGCACAGAAAGCGATCCATGCGAGTAATGGATGTACAACAACGGCCTAGATCACAAAATAAAAATGCATGCATATCCGTTAGTGTCCCGTTCTTCATTGATCCACATTCACTACTAACAACACTAGAAAAACAAGGAATGACTTACATTTTGGCACTCATGAAGAGTGACAGCATCTTGCCCCGCTGCTTCTCACCAAACCGTGTCTTGGCCAGCACACCCTCTCCGACAAAGGCCACCACATCTGGCATGAACCCATGACGATCGACAACCTGGCGCATCACGCAGAGGACCTGGCTCATTAATGTGTTGCTGCTTGGCGGGTCTGCCTGGCGGACAGTGATGACACAGACGACCGCTTCCTCTGCCTGAAACACAATACTATATCGATAGGTTGCAACATGAACGAAGAAAACAACACCTGTTAGAGTCATTTCATGGGAGAGAAAAGACGAACAAATGACCAAGTTGGATTTGAGTAGAGACGGCTATACCTTCCATCAGGAGCAAAATTAGAGTGGGCACTTTCAACAGTCTTCTCAACATCAATTGGAAAATGGAGGAGCCCTTGCACCTCAAAGGTCTCTCCAATGGGCCCCAGAACAAATAACAAACTGGTAGGCTGTCCACCATTGAACTCTGGCGCCGCAAAATTCCACAGGAACCCAATCTCTCCTGTACGGACATAAGTCTTGGATCCAAGTTGCCTCTGTTGCTCTTCTTGGTGTTGTTGCTGCTGGTCTCCATTGACGCCACTACCGCTGTCGGTTACTGGACTAGGTGCGATTCTGGCATGGAATCGGCTTCTGGTGATTTCGATCATCGCGTCAGACCCTTCCGCGCTTGATGTAGACGAGGAGGTGGAGGTGCGGCTGATGTAAGGCTGGACGTTGGCTTCAGAAGAGACCCAGATCTCACCAATCTCGCGGGAGAGACATATCTCTGACGTCTCTGGGTTCACAATCGCCACCGTCGTTCCACACACCGGCTAGCAGGTGCGAATGCGTAATGAAAACGGACATGTTAGTTATCATAGAAATAAAGAACAAATGCATTACGGCATAAAGTAAAGGCTAGGGACTTACGCTGCCGCTGTCTTCGATCCAGATACCGGTGGGGTCGTCATCTTCAGTCGTGATCTCGACAAGGCCGCGTCTCAGAGCATGGAGTGAGATATGCAAACGTACAGGCTCAATATTCATAAACGACCGTGTGGTAATGAGTGGATTGACCAGGTGTCCAAACATCCCATTCAGTCGCGTCCTTTCGAGATCATTGCCTGATCTGGCAAGCGAGGATACGAACAACGACGACGAGATGGAGGAAGGAACCATGGAGGAAAGGGGACAGAGCCAGGTCTCGAGTGTCTTGATGGTATCGAGACTGGGTCTGCTGTCGGAAACGACTAGGAAGTTGTGGACGGAGGAGAGGTTGATGGGAGGTGAAAAGCGGATTGGCGAAGCGAGTGGGGATGAGTACGGGTAGGGAGATACCATTGAGGCTGGCGAGAGTGGTTCATGGCCGCTATTGAAGGACTGCTCTACCATCGCACAGTCCATCAGTACATCGCGTGCTGGTACAAGTACGTACAAAGGCAAAGTTAAACGGTCGTTAGCCTGTGAAATGCGGGAACAAACAAAGCGAAACAGCAAATAGACTTGACCTTACCACCAAAGGACGTGACGGCTTCAAAGTAAAGCTGAGGCCTGGCTTCGAAATCAGCGTAAGAAATCAGGATAGTAGACGCGCCGACATAAACACCGATCGCACAGGCCAGCAATAAATCCAGTCCTACGAATGACCTGACACACGAAACAATAGGCTTCCCGCCCTGGAGCTGGCACTGGACCTTTAGTGTCCGTGTCTGAGCCATCAAACCCGCATGGGTCATCTTCACAAGAGTCCGTCTCCGGTCAGTCGAGTAATGGACTGCAATCAGTGCTGGCGCAGTTCCGAGGAGTACGCTTTTTGGTAGCGTCAAAAAGCCCGACTCACGCCCCAGGTTCCGGCGGTGCTTCTTGGGGCTCTTGGGGGCCTTTGAAATGTTAAGTATCATAGGGATGGGGGTATCTTGACGGGCACCTATGTATGCCTTCATTTGTGCCTGGGCTGGCTTCAGCTTCATGACTTCTTCAGTGAAGCTGTTGCCGAGCAGGTAGGCCCCACTGGTGCTGCAGCCGAGCTCGTTCAAGAGTCCCATGAGGAGCGCAACATCTTCAAAGAGTCTTGTGGGCTCTGGAGCGGGAACAGGAATAGGGATCAGACCCAGGAACCAAACCGCGTAGAGGGTTGCAATAAAGTCGATCGATCCTGTGCGGAAGAGGAGGACGACTTTGTCACCCTGCTGGAATCCGCCTTTTTTCTCGATATATGCCGCGATCCGGACTACTCTTGCGCCAAATTTGCGGAATGTCAGTGGTTTCATTCCTCCTACACCTCTAACAATCGGGTCCTTGCTGTTTCCTGTCTGCTGCTGTTCGGGTTGTTGTTGAATCTGAGAAAGAGAGACTGAGAACTGGTCGTCGTTCTGTTGTCGACTGTCGAGAGTTTGGAAGGCAATCTCGTCTGGGTTCATGATGGACCGCCAAACGAGCAAGTCGACTAAGCTCTGAAACTGTGAAATGTTGATTTTTGTCCGCTCGTCATGGACCTCCTTAGGAAATTCGCAGCTCGAGTACTGAATCATCCGTGTGTGTGCCGGTATAATCGCTTCACGAGCATTCAATGCTTCTATTTCGTATTGGATAGAATAAATAAAGCCGTCGTTAGTAAAAATGTTCCTGAATACCACAACAAACACAAGAATGAACTGTAATACATGTTAAAAGGATAGATACGTACCATGTCCCCAGATTCCACCGACGATGTCATCGCCAACAGGCAGGCCCAAAAGAGCGTCCTCGGTCGAAGTCCAAACGTACACGAGAGCCAACTGACCTGACTCAAGCATCTTTCGACAGACGACAGGATGAATCTGAGCCTTTCCATGGTGCAGAGTTCTTGGGAGACTGTCTGGAGCTGCAATGGCGATGCAGTACACTGCCAGGCCGTGATAATCCAACATAGCCTGACGAACATATTCGGCAAGCTTAATCACGTCTCTTCGCTGGTGAGACCGTGGTGTCTCTACGCAGATCACAGGGACGTGTTCCTTGTTCACGATACATTCAAACGCCGTACTATTGTAATGAAAAAAGGATTGGTTAGTTCATTATCAACAACTATTATGGTCAACATATCTTCAGGAAAGTGGAGGCTGAGAAAAAGAGAACATACCATGCTGAAAACCCAACAATCCGCTTCAGGACTGTGTTGGCAAGGTCGAGTGCGTAATGGTGTTCAGTGACCAGGGCCCGAGGCACAACGTCATGACATTGCGCCGCCTGATAAGATCCCGCCTCAAGAGCGGCGGTATCCTGAATAGGAACATCCTGCTGGATCCGATCCTCAATGTGCCCAAACACGACCACCCGTCCTTCAATCAACCCTGCCATCAGACCCGTTCGAAGGAATCCGGCTGGTACTGGATCATATACCTCTGGCACAGCTGTCGCCGCGTTGTCTCCCCCAGCAGAGGACGAAATTGCAGGGGCAATTAATGGCAGTGCATGGAAAGTCGACTGAGAGCGCTTGGGGAGGTCCCAGAATCCAAAGGGGATCGAGGGAGAGTCGATCCAAATCTCGCCCACACTGTTGGGTATGCAGAGTGTTGTTGTTTCCGGATCTACGATCGCCAATGTTGCTACGCAGGAATGAATTAAAACGAGGCGAGTTTGATTGTCAGTAGGGCTAATGTTGAGCATGGCTTGCGAGTCTGTGCGTCGGGGGAAGATTGTGTTACCTTGGGGTGATGCATATCCAAAGGCAGAGACGAGAACGGCGCCCATCTCTGACGCCCTGTCGACCGCATCCTGTCCGGTCTCCAACACCTCAATCCGGTCGGCCTTCAATGCCTCCCGATCCAGCAGGTAAAAACACCTCGTCTCGGCGTTGGATGAGTGTCGTCGCAAAGGCCTTTGTTGTTGATCTTCTTGATTTTGATCGAGACGAAACCCGAAATCGAGCTTGTCGGCGCCAGCAGGGAAGGGGAGGTGGTCTCTCATACTGAGGACCATTCCCCCGTGCTCGGGTAGAGTTGACATGGGGACCACAACTTGCTCGGCAAAGGTCACACCAAGAGGCGCAAGGACTTCTGTTGCGAGGTGAAGATCCAGTTGTGGTTGAATCATCACGGTGTCAATTAAGAAGGCCTCAAGCCGCTCGAGGTGACTGGGCTTACTCTCTTGTGAAGAAGTACATGACGGCAAGAAAGACAATGATGCAGGCGCAACTCTTGAAAGGGATGAGCAACCTTGGATCAATTCACGGACACCTTGATAGTCTCCAAGCGCCAGAGTCACTTTGTACCGACGCGCGCTCTGTTCCCAAAGACCAGCAGTCTCGGTGACTCCACTGTGCAAGAATACGGTATGACTTCCGCGATAGACACCGAGTAATCCTCCCATTATGAGACCCACTTGTTGACGTGGTTCTAACCACGAGAGTACAACATCTGCAGGCTCCTGTTGTTGGTGCCTTGATGGGGTCAAGACCGAGGGAGTAGAAGATAGAGGTACTTGGGGCATCGAAACATCACTGCATGTTGTTGCTGTCGCAAGATGGAGCTTATGGCGTAGCTGTCTCTTGGGATTGGATTGAAGAGAGCTGGAGATGGCTTGACATTGAGCCAGGATGGTGCAGTGGCTGATGGCGACGCCCTTGAGTTCGCCGCTGGGAGACTTTGTGTACTCGATGTATGCAATTTCTGGCAGTGGAGATACATCGTCGATGGGCAAAGAAGAATTAGCGGCTGAGGGTGTTGCACTGGTGAGGGGGGAAACTCGTGCTGAAGATGATGACGAGGTGGCGGTGGTGGTACAGGATGAGGATGAAGGGTTGTTACTGTTGCTGCTGTGTGTCATAATGGCTGTGCTCCAGTTATCGTTCACCTTAGACCCTTTTTTGCTCCCACTACTACTGTTCCTTCCCGTACCCGAAGCCGCAGTTGTCAAAGTATCAGTCTTCCACCAGGTGACACTCTCTGGCCATTTGACACTCCCCTGCCCTCCCTTCATCCTTTGACGCTCGCTCAGATCTCTATTCAATGCTCTGTAGTTGTGCTCGGTCGTAAGGGCCAGCTCTGCCTTTGCGTGGGCGAGGATGTAGATCATCTCTTCAAACTGGTCAATCATATTGATCGGGACTGCGGTCATACCGGCCATCTGACATCCAAAGAACGCTGCCAGGAAATCGAGCATCTCACTCTTGCGGAACACCAACGCCACACGAGGGCCTCCACCTCCATCATTGGCGTTTTGTGTGTACTGTGTTTTTACGTCGACCTTGGTGAGGATGGCGTGCCGGATCTTGTTGGCCCGATCCAAGAGTGTCTCCCAGGTCCAATTCCCAATCTCATGGCCGAGCCGGTCAACGACCGTGAAGGCCTTTTTGGTTCGGCCGCCGGAAAAGGGGGTGAATTGGGTGATGCCATGACTTGAGGCTGAGCCTCGGAATCTTAGGATGTCGACAAGGCTATCGAAAGGAAGAGTATCGGCGTCGGCGTCGGCGTTGGTGTTGATATCTGTCTGTGTGTTTGTTTGAGAGTTTAAATTGGACATTGTGGGCGTAACAATTCTGAATGGTAAGGGAGACAAAGGGGATGATAGGGAAAGGGGAGAAGACTTTAACTGTGGGGAAGAAGAACAAGGCAAAGAGGAGGGTCCGTCAAAGGAAAATGGAAAGGAAAGCGACGAAAATGGCGCCTTTTGAATGGGCCGAGAATCCAGGGGTAACGTCTGCTTTCCAGCCAGAGCAAGAAGCGCGTTGTCCGTGTTTATATCTGAGGAAGCCGTCGGTACTTTTTTAGGAGTGTCGGGCATTAACGCGCATAGTGCAGACCAAGAATCTTTTACGTATGGGGTAAAGATGATAAATGCGAGATAGGAAGAGAAAATAGGAAAGGTGGTAAGGCATATGGTAAAAGTGTGGTTATAATTAGATGATTACTCTAGAGTAACAGGTTGCGTGGCCACTTGCATTTATGTTCCTTCCTTGCATTAAACATCAACTCTTATTCTCTTTTACCTGATGTGGCATGATATGAAGCACGTTGTGAGGTGAGTGGTAAGGGATGCTGTTCGGGGATAAAACAGGAGGCTGGTAGTTGTTTCTCTCCCGTGCTGTGCTGACCATTGGGCCCTGTAGGATGTTGGTTTGTGTAGGGAGAGAGAGATATTGATAGATTTGGTGGCGTAGAGTTGATATATTGATAGGACGCGACATTGACGGGAAAAGTGTTGAGGAACGATGAAGAGTGATGAAAAAGAATGAGAAATAAACATTTTTGGGCGAAGACAAGAAAGATAAAAAGAAGGTTAATTCATTTGTGAGGGAAGCGATTCAACTCTGAGCAGGCCATATGAATAAGGATGGGGCACAACAAAAATCGGGTCCTTTTTAGTACCTGGTGGCATCTTGGATTCGATGTCATTAATCTCTCGAGAGTTGAAGCGAGAGGAAGACGTGTCACGTCGAAGTGAAGTGTTGATGGTGAGGGATGACATCTCTGAGGTTATTGTTGACGATGGTGAAATGGTGAATGCAGCTGAATGTCAAAATATGGAAATGAAATTAGATTGAAGTAGAAGTGTCAAGGTCAGTGGCCAGAGCTAGAACAAAAAAAAAGGGATTTCGAAAGGAGGATCGTGAGGGGCAACAAAAAGAGCGGGAACTTTGAAAAAGAGTGATGTACAGTGTAAAAACCCAAGGTTGTAAGGAGATCTTTTTAGGCGGTACAGTGTAGATTTAAGGCTCTTTTAAATCTGGGCACAGTCAATTATCTTGGTAGATAGGGGATTATGGCTGCGACGACACCCTCGTAGGAGTAAGAGGAAGATAAAGAAAAAGCAAAAGAAGGAAAGACGGACGCAAAGTGGCAATATGCAGAGTAAGCGCAAGATTAGAAATGATGAGGAGGGAGTGAGCAAGATGTGTCGTAGTAGATAGAAGAAGGGTCAGAGCGATTGGAGGGTGGAAAGAAATGGAAAGATATCGGAAGAAGCAGTGAAAGGATGAGAAAGAGGAGAGTGTTAGTACAAGCTTATGGGGTAATAAAGAGGTTGTCGATGATGGTAATGGGACCCAGAGTCGAATGGATAAACAAACAAAAAGAAAAGAAGAGGGGCTTAGGGCGGGAGGGAAGGTTGTAAAAGTGGAACTTAAGCTAAACGAGCAGAGAGTTGATAAAAAAAATATGGCAACATGGGAAAAAAAGTTGGTATGTATTCCGATAAGCTTGCTTAGTCGCCCGATCGCTGATACTCTACCGGATCATTGATCGTTTCCCCATCCATTCCTCGCTACACTTTTTGCAGCTTCCTGCTCTCACGGAAGTAGTCCTTATTCATTCGACGAAGTCAAGTAGACAAGGAGCCAACACTGGAACTTTGATAATTCTTTTTCTTGCCAAGATGGATGGATAGATAGATAGCGCCTGGACGCGAGTAGATGCGTGAGGAAAGGGGTGGAGGTTCAAAAAAAAAAAAAAAAAAAAAAAAAAAAAAAAAAAAAAGAGGGGGAGGGAGGAAAGGAAAAGAAAAGGAAGGGGATGACGGGATCAGATGGGTGACTACCCAAGAAAAAGAGAGACAAAGACAAAAAGCAAAAAAGTCCCCATGTCCCCATTTTCGCATGGCTATGCGGTGCATCTGTGATCCTAAACCACCGTAAGCTAGCAAGGGAGAAGGAGGGGTGAGTTGAAGAGGCCATCGATGCCCATTCTCTTCTTCGTGTCTTTGGTTTCGTATTGTCGTGTATTGGGGGATTCATGGAAGAACATCAGATGGATGCGTGTGTGTGGTTGGGTTGCCAAACAATTATAGCCCTGCATGATGGAGATGCATGCGGCACTCGAAAGGGTTCATTTTTACTCGAGACATATGTAGGTCACGATGGATATTTGAGTTCGTGTCGAGCCTCTCTCTGTGCATTCCTCACGAACACTCCGCGAAAAAAATACACTAAAAAACACATATCATCTTTAGCCTCGATTGGTGCAACTAACAATACACCAATTCTCGTGCCTGGTCAAGAAAAAAGTTCACTTCCTAATGGTCGTTAGAATAAAGTACAGAGAGAACGAGACGACGATAACGAGGGTTCAGTAAGCTTTCTTCTCTTCTTCTCCTCTTATTCCCTTAGGAACACCAATGTTGATCGAATGTCCATGCGCCGAGAATGCCCTTTCTTTTCTTGTTGAGGTGGCCATGTGCCAAAACGACTGGCGCAGCGACTCTCTTCCAAAAATTCCATTCTGTGCCATCGGCTGGCTCCCCTTACTCGCTCGTCGTCTCCTTGAAAAATGGGAAAGAAAATGTGAGTGAATTCAGCTGTAGAAGGAACAAAGTGGACATTACTATTAGAAGCTATCAGCACATCTGCACATTTTGATTTTGTGTCCGAGTAGAAATCGAATGATAATGCACTGTTAGCAAAGCCCACGCCTCCAATGACCATGTTCACTAGTTCGGCTTGTTTTTTCTTGCTTTTTTATTTTTTTTCCGGTGTGGACGCCAATTCACTTTGAGAGATGAAGCGAACAAGATGACACAACCTACGGCTGGGTATCCATTGACATCGAGCTTCCCGTCCGCGACATGGGCTGGTCCTCCGAAATGGTGACACTGGCCATCTGTTGCTCAATCACCTTCGTATCCCTCTGTGGACGAGTGGATGATCCTCCTGAGGGCCTCTTTTGTTTGGGTGCAGGCACGCTGTATCCTTCAACCTCATCTCCTGCACCGACGCCGAATGACTCTTGCATCTGCTGATCCATGTCGCTCATATCCAGGGGTTCGCGAGATATCTCACTTGTGATGTCCCTCTCCACGATCTTGATGAATGACGGAGTTGTTGGTACAGAGGCAAGAATCGATTGAACATAGGCGTTTCCGAGAGAGTTGGACGAAGGCGTTGATCCGGTTACTGCGGTTGTTGATGTTGGCGACACTGGTCCTCCTGGAGTTTGTCCTGTGACGCTTGCGAGGCGGTGTGTCGGTAAGTTGAATGCTGGAGCTGGTTTGGTTTCCTGCTCTTGCTCCCTGTTTGCCGCACGTAGCGCATGATATTCTCTACGATTGCACATAGAAACGATTGTGTTAGCGGTCTGTAATTGGCATTTGAAAAAATTGACAACAAAGGAATAGTAATAATTGATGGAAGGCTGGGAGACTTACGCAAGTTCCATGTCAAGTGGAATGATGGACACTTGAATGATCTTCAGGCGTTCTGGATCATTGTCCCGCAGGTACAGGGGATCCTCGGTTAACTGGCCTTCCAGCCACCGCGAAGCTGTCAGGCAGGTCGATGAACAGTATTGCTTGAGTACTGAGATATCAAAGACCTTCCGCTCCTGTAGCGAGATCCTGAACTTGCCCTTGATATCCTATTTTGTAGTAAAAGGGGTGCGAAATAAAAATAACCTGTTGTGAATACCTCCTTATTGCTCTTGATGAATTGGTCCTTGACGTGAACAAGACATGGGCTAACATGATGAACAACAAGACATACCCTTGGTGGCTTGGCGCACAGCGGGTATCCGCAGAGCCTGGCAATGTTCCTCTCCTCGATGATCTCCCTGTAATGAGACTGCTTGATGCGGTTCGCCTATTGAGAGTAGTGGTATTATTATAATGTTCTGTTTTGTTTGCCATACTTGCTAATGACGGCTGTTCCATTGCTGCTGCCATAGATGCTCTTGAATCCTGTGTGCTTGAAAGATAAAAAGTAGAAACCAAGAAAGAGAAAAAAAAATAAACTTACGGCCTCGCCCAATATTTCCTCGGTCACAGGGTCAAGGAGAACCTCCTGCCACTGGAGCACCATGGTTTCAAACTTCTTTCGCAGCTCAATATTCTGCTGAATAAGCTGTTGTTTCCGGTTCAACTTGTTTTCCCCCTGACTTTCCATGGCGGCAGGAGCAGGTCGTTGTCCTGACGAGGTAGGTGCTGTTGTTGTTGTTGGCTGGCGTGGTGGCAAATATTGGTCAACCAAAGGAGACCGGTCGACGACGATGTCGTCCTTCATTGTTGGCCTTGACATCGTGGTTGTATTTTTTGTCCTGTTGTTTGTTGGTTGGTTAGCTATGATGAGGGCGAGGAAGATTGCTTTCCTGTAAGTGTATGCGAGTGTTACTGTTATTGAGATGCCGATTGCTGAGTCGTTTTGTCGTTCGTGTCGTTCAGTGTCCAGTAGTTTTTAGGTTTGGAGGGGAAGAAGGGAAAGAGACTCTTTTTTTTTTGTCATTGCATTTTAGAGACGCGAGTCACCTGACAATAGTAGCCTTTTTCTGAATTTGGATAGAGCTCATCCACAGCATGGATCAGACGCTCAGTCTCACCTTTGGTTGTGCCTCTTGCAGTGGACAAGAAGCGCACATGGAGTGCATTGGATACTATGTATGCCAGATCGGATGCAGGTTTGCATCCCCTCTGTTCTTCTGTGGATGCGAATTGAAAACCAGCCTGGACAACATCTTGATTGCTCGTGTATAGGATAGCGGAGACAACCTCTTTTCGGGCCTTTGCCCCAGAAAGGCATTGTCTTTCCAGAGAGAGAGAGAGATAGCCAGGGACTCATTTCTCACCGCGACAGACGCCAAACCATTCTTGTTCCGTTGGATAACAGGATAATACCTTCTTTAGCAGCTTCAGTCTTTCTTTTTTTTTTTTTTTGAAGGAACGTCACGATTGGATCGATGAGCCATCAATTTGTTTACACCCCCGTTTCGTTTTTGTCGAGTCAGAGGAAAAAACAGAAAAATTTATTTGAAGCCCAGGAGCGGGACTGTTGACTGTTAACAGTGGCCAGGGTGCGGGCAAAGGCAAAGCCAGCCAACAGAATAAAAGGTCGCAGAGGAGAAGGCCCATTTGCTTTCTTGCAACAACTCCCGTTCATTTCAACAACACCTCCCCTTGTTGATCTTACTTTGCACCCTTCTCTCCCTCTCTCCGACTTACTCCTCCTCTTCCTCACAACAACAAAGCAACAATGACCTCACAAAAGTCGGCTGGCATGTCCTCTAAGGGCGTCACAGTTGTTCTCGGTGCCCAGTGGGGCGACGAAGGAAAGGGAAAACTCTCCGATATCCTCTCCCAGGAAGCCGATGTCTGTGCCCGCTGCCAGGTAATTCGATTGTTCGTTGGATACTTGTTGTCTCGTTTTTTCTATTCTTTGTTGACACAATGGGACAACTACTAGCAAAAACCAAAAAGCGATCTGGGACAAGAAGGAAGAAGTAAAAAGAGGATACCTCGATCTAATCATGCATGAATGAATGATTGAATGATCCTAACAGTCTACTTGCAACCAAACTTGTGCAATAAATAGGGTGGCAACAATGCTGGACATACCATCGTTGTTGGCAAGACCAAGTATGACTTCCACATGCTTCCCTCCGGTAAGGATCACGATAACATCAAGAATCAAGAGACCCTTCAAGACATAGACAACATTGCAACAGACACAAAGGATCCAATCTTTATCGGAAGATCGACAACAACAACAACGACACAGCAAGAAAAACCGCTGACTTTTTTTTTGTTCGTAACTATATGTATGTAAATAGGTCTTGTGAACGAGAACTGCACATCTGTTGTTGGTGCTGGTGTCGTTGTTCACGTTCCTTCGTTCTTCGAAGAGCTCTCCAACCTCGAGAAGAAGGGTAAGTTTTTTTTCCCTCTTTTTTTAGCAATGTACTGCACCTTCCCTTCCTCCATTAACAACAACAACGTTTTGCTCAATTGACTTGAACAACAGTGGACATTTTGTTTATTCCTTCGTTTGTTATTGTTGTTTTCATTTTCACCTCAGTCGTATAATATGAATGGGCCCCCACTATTTTTATGATTGTGCAGCCGCTCATCTCCGCTTTGGTCCGCTTGATCCCTCGATTGCCTTTTGTCTTCTAATCTCCTTCTCCTTTTCTTCTTGACTTCCCTTCCTTCTTTCACTGCCTCTTCGATCCTTCCAGGCTTGGATTGCACCGGACGTCTCTTTGTCTCTGACAGAGCTCACCTTGTCTTTGATATCCACCAGATCATTGATGGCCTCAAGGAGCTCGAGTTAGGTCGTGGAAGGTACTTTTTATTTTTCTGTGCGCTAAAATCGACCCATTGGTGTGATTTGTTGTGTTAGGACAACAAGATATTGAGAAAAAAAGACAAAAGCGAAACCAGACCAGCAAGCACTGACATGCAACGCCACACGGACATCGGAGAGAGAGTCTTTTTTTTTCCCAGGCGCGACGGCAATTCCATGACTCACATCCCATATCACACGTACCTTTCCTCTCTCATGTTTATCCCCTTCTCCCAATGCTGTCATGATTATTAGCATCGGAACCACCCGCAAGGGAATTGGCCCAACCTACTCTTCCAAGGCCTCCCGCTCCGGTCTCCGTGTCCACCACTTGTACAACTTCGAGGAGTTCTCTGAGAAATTCCGCACCCTCGTCGAGAATAAGCACAAGCGCTACGGTGCCTTTGAATACGACGTTGAGGCCGAGCTCGCCAGATACAAGGCAAGTCTTTTATTCATACATATCGCATACTCAAAGGACCACATCCCTTTTGTTCTTAGGCTGTGGATCAAACCACCACAAAGTCTGCATAGAAGATGCCGTGGTTTATTAACCCATTAATCCTCACTCTCCACAAAACGAATAGGTGTTGGCCGAGAAGCTTAAGCCATATGTCATTGACAGTGTCTACTTTATGAGCAAGGCGATTAAGGAAAAGAAGAAGGTCCTCGTCGAGGGAGCCAACGCATTGATGCTCGATCTTGACTGGGGCACCTACCCCTATGTGACCTCGTCCAACACCACCATCGGAGGTGTCTGCACAGGTCTCGGCATCCCACCCCAGACCATCCAGAAGGTTGTCGGTGTCGTCAAGGCCTATACCACTCGTGTCGGTGGTGGCCCTTTCCCCACTGAGCAGCTGAACGAGATTGGCGAGTACCTCCAGCGCGTCGGTTTCGAGTTCGGAGTGACGACTGGTCGCAAGCGTCGCTGCGGATGGTTGGATATGGTCGTCGTCAACTACTCGACCATCATCAACGGATACACGTCGCTCAACATCACCAAGCTGGATATTTTGGACCAGCTGGACGAGATCAAGATCGGAGTGGCCTACAAGGTCGACGGCAAGGTCCTCGAGGGCTTCCCTGCCAACCTTTCGCTGTTGGAAAACGTCGAGGTTGTCTACGAGACCATGCCCGGCTGGAAGACCGACATCTCCAAGTGCCGTACCTTTGCTGACCTCCCCGTTAATGCCCAAAAGTATATCCACCGCATTGAGGAGATCTGTGGAGTCCCAGTCGAGTGGATCGGTGTCGGCGCCGACCGTGACGATATGGTTGTCATTCCCCAGGCATAGAGACCATGCAATCCGAAGAAGAAAAGCATGCGAGTGCCCTGCTGACGAATGAAGAAGAAGAAAGGCGCGCTTGTGTATTTACATTACAATCCATTCCATTCCATTCCCCAACCACAACCACCATTATTATTACAATAACCAACTCTAACAAATGCATAAGAAGACCTTAGAGGGATACGATCCGTCTGCAAATTGCCTCAACGGTCATAAAACGAAATAAAAAAATCGCAGACATAAATAGAATCACGTGCAGTCTTTGTTATCGTTTTCAAATTCATCCTTCAAACCCCTCAAGCACACAGAAAAGCGAGTCCACGTTGGGCAGAGCGGAACACCCTTTGGCGGACTCCTCCGATACATATCCAGCGGGGATAATCAAGCCGCATCCGGAAGGAGAAGGAGGCTGTTCTGTTTCCAAGCGAATAAGAACAGATCGCATCACAACGAGGTAGTTCGACTTGTTATTCTATGGTCCAAGCAAAAGCTTTTTCTTCCGAGTCCGTGGGCTTGAAGATAGATCATTGTTCTTCGTTCTTCTCCACCATTATGCAGGACCCCGTTCTGTTTGCTATTATTATTTGGCAACAGTATATCAGCAATAAAGTGGGCTATTGCCTTTTTTTTTGCAGGACCGAATGAATAAGGCAAATTAGCCGTCGTGTTTGCGCGTACTTGTGTAGGCGGGTGGGTGGGTGCCGTGTGTTATGCCGGGTGCTACAATTTTAGGTAAACATGACGGGTATGTGTGCAAAAAATAGACGCGAGGAGGAGGAGAGGTATTACCGCACGCTCAGGGGCCAATCTCCAAGGATAGAAAAGTGGCGAAAGATACGGGAACCAGGATAGGGATTAGATACATAGATAGTGAGTGCCTGTGTTTGCCACTAGGCCTTTATGGTAGGTCTTAGTTGCATAGAGTAAGAACACAAAAACTGGTTGTTTTGCCGCAACGGCGACGGAACCAATTGGGAAGGAGGCGCTGGAGGATTTATCCATGTTTGACATGTGGAGCCAGGAATGTGTGAAAAAAGGAACGAGGGTGTGTTAATGGCACGAGCTGGGTTTTATCGCTTTTATTAGTTTCTCATAGGTGCGTGAAGGTTGGTTACCATACGGCGACGGTACCCAGGGTTGTACAAACACAAGAACCGGATAAGGAGCACCGATAAAGAGGCGATGAAGATGATAGAGAACTCAGAGTGAGAATAGGTTTTACCATTCAGTCCCAATAGCTCAACCGGGGATACGAGTACAAGGCAATTGACAAAAGTAAAGCATATGAACGAACACGGTCGTTGTGTTTGCTTCTGCTTTGAACACATGAAGCGATGAGAGTAAGAGGTTGTGTATAAGCAATTGTTTATGTTATTTTGAGTGAAAGAAAAGCTCACTTCACTTTCAGCCGAGGCTATCGGTTGCTCGTGATGGCAACAGCAAAGCAAGGAAAGTGTCAAGGGTTGTGCACAGACTGGAGAGACGATGAGTGGCTGCACAGCGTTGAACTAGAACCGAAAAGTCAACGAAAGTGACATGTCAAGAGTTACCCGTATGCATGTTCGCGTATGTATTCAGTATGTGTGTGCCTGGATGAGTTTCCCTGGATACTCATCTCTGTCGGTGTATCTGTCTGTCAATCTATCCACGATTGCACATCCTTTAAATCACGCTCGTTTTGGTACAAACTGGACTGAGCGAAAAGACACAAAAAAAGATTACAGCACAAATGTCATTGATGATGTCGTTCTCGGTCGATTACATAGTAATGATGTCGCCATAGTTGGGCCTTTGGAATTCGCCCTCCTTGCAGCCACTCTCTCATTGACATTAATGATACGACGACATAATGCAGGCACATCATTTTAGTTTCGTATGTTGTTTAGTCTAGCAGCACTGTTCACCCTAGTTGCGTCAATTGAACACTTCAATTGCTGTCGTCCCATGTTTGTGGGATAGTCAGGGGCCAGACAAAAGTGAAAAAAAGAGTGTCAATGATGACGGTCATATATGAAAACAGTAACGGGCTGTTCCTTTGTGCATTTTCTCATGTTTCCTCTAAGGTTCCGCAAAGGCCGACACGATCGCGACCGGCGTTTTACCTTATTCAGCAATTAGGAAGAATCAAGAATAATGATGATGGTGATGGTGCGGTGTAGTGTTTTGTTCTCGGAACAGAACAAAAAGGGAGGAAGGGTTCAATTATTCATCCAGACAGACAAGACCAGACCAGGGACATAACAAGCAGTGCGCAATGGCGCGAGAGAGGGGGGGCGGGGTGATGGTCAGAAAAAGGAAATTCAAAAGAAAAAAATTAAAAAAAAAATGACGACATTACAACAGGCATTTGTCACACAAAGAAAAGAGAAAGGAAAACAAAGAACGCAAAGGAATACGCAAATGGTGTGTGTGTGTATGTGTGAGTATGTGCCGCGCATTCTCTCTTTTTTTTCGTTTTGCACTGGTTGGACTGAATGGTATGTTTTTGGCAAGTGGGCGGCCGACCGGGGTAATTGTATCTTTCCCACCGGGGCGTCCATTTCGCAGGTATTTTCAAAAGGTTTTTTTTTTTTTTTCCTTTTTCTCGATTGAGGGCGAAACAGGGCCAGAGGCAGTTGTGGTGACAAATTATATCAAACGGTTTTGTGCGAGACGGGATAATACAGAAAGTGAAGTAGATAATGAATGGAAGTGAGAGATAGAGGACGAGAAGAAGGGGTGTGTTTGGTTATCACAAAGAAAACGAGATCATGGTAAAGAATGCAACGATCACTTTGACATGAAAAAAAAGAGAGAGAGAACCACAGTGAACTTGCAATCTTTAGAACTTGGCGTGAAAAGGGGTTTTTCGAGACTAGAAAAGATAGTCAAGCGAGATATAGAGAGAGAGAAAGCAGGCAAGCAAACATCAAGGGACGAACGCATTGACAATGTTATAATGCGGTGGCGAAATAAGGATGGCATGATGGGCAAATGTATTTGCTTTGTTGCGTCTTTGGGTCAATTGACGTGCGAGAGTGCGTCGATGAGAGAGGGCGGGTATGAGTGGAAGCTGACAAAACAAAAGGTGAAAGAGGAGATGGTTTGTGCGAGTAAAATGGGTGAGTAAGTGAATGAACGGATTGAATGGCTATGTGTATAGACGAGAGTGAGTTCAAAGGTAAGGATGACTCTTTTTTTTCCTTTCAGAGGGAACCACGAATCAGCAGGGAGCAGACAGACACACAGCAGCAGCAACAGCAACAACAACAGCAACAGCTGTAACAGCTGTAACTATGAAAACAGCGGCAACAAAAGGTAATAAGCAGACTTGGTTCTCACCGGTCGGTCGGGATCCCCTTCAGGCAGATAGGAAATTGAAATGTGTTCGAGTGAGTCGATTATCTATCTGGAGTGGTGCGATACTCGATTGAATTGAAAAATAAGTATTTAGAATATTATCCTTGCCTATCGATACAACTGTTGTAATATCGAATCAGATGTATCGAATCGCACACTCACCACCTCATCGCACCATCATATGGGGTCATTTGTCACCCTGCCTATTACTCATATAAATAGTAGCTGGCCTGCCCTCATTTTGTTCTCTTTTTTTTCTTGTTCTTTACTTGTTACCAAACAATCATCACCATCTCCACCTTCACCTTCTCCACAGTACTACCACCACTACAAACGCTCACCAGCCAACCAAACAACCAACTCAACTTGACCTTCTAAGCGTCCTTCTTTATGTCTTCTCTCCGCCTCAACAATTCTTCAACTCTCCTCCTCAGCCTCACTTCGACGAGCACCGCTTCACTTTCCTCACCCACTACCAGCTAAATAGCTTTTTATATATTACTTTTTTTTTAAACTGTTTGCTTGAACAAGCTACAACCCCCAACCAACCCTCGCCCAAAAACGCCACTTACTACCCAGCAACAACTACCAAATGGATCTTAACTGGTGCCCCGTCTGCGAACAGCACATCCCCCTCGCCTGGGAGGTAAGGCCCTTTTCTTGTTGATTGTTAATAACTGATAGATGAACAATGAAGGCATTTAGCAACAAATCATCCTAACGCTCTTCTTATTTAACCACTTATCAATCCCAATAGTCGAGCCTTTACTGCTCTGATCGTTGCAAGAAGGCCGATGCCCTTGCTTCCCAGTCCACTGTGACTGGAGCAGCTGTCGGATACCCTGGACAGATGATGATGGATTCCTTCCCTGGACGCCACCAGCGGACCTCAGTTTCATCGCCTTCGTACTCGCCTCTTTCTTCGCCCACTCTTGTTGGTCTCAACTCGACTGGTTCTTCGTCGGGCTACCCTTCTCCACCTACCTCGCCCATGAGCAACTATGTCTACAACACCACCTCTGCCTACGGTCGTATCTCGCCCGCCTCGTTCTCTTTGGGCCAGCCAGCAGCAGCAGGAGCAACAGGAGCAGGCTACGATTTGGAGTTGCGCCGCAAATCCTTGACTACCATGGCTGCCCCCCAGTACTCGATGGCCGTCAAGAAGAGCAACTTCTGGTAGAATCTGAAGTCTGAGCTCCCTAAACCACATCCTTTTCTTTTCATTTGAATCAGTCTTTTATTGCAACACTTGTATTCCTATTAATCTCCTTTTGAACACAACCTCAAAAAATAACAAAAACGAGCATTCAAAACTGTAAATACCCCTTTCTTTTCTTGCCTTTCGCTATCTTTTTTGACTTTTTTCGCTTGCTTGTACTATAGACAAAAAAATAAATAACCGTAGAACAATAATTGTATTCAAAAGACAAACTTGGTGTCCATGCATGCAAACAATAGTGGATTTGCTTTGCCCCTTTGCATGCTAATTGTCCGTCCCCGCATAACTTGTGCTGATCGGTTTCTTTTCAGCGGCAGGGGCGTCGTGTCCAGACCCCCTCTTTTCCTCCCTCTTCCTGTATTTTTCTCCTTTTTCCTCTGTCCCGCCTTGACCTTCTTTCCTCTCTTCCCCGCTAACAAACTGTAGACAATTAAACCATAACAAGGAAGAGTGAGCGCGACAAGAAAGGAATTGAGAAAACTCCTTAATTGTCCGAGCACCATAAATCAACAAAAGGGCCAAAAAAAAACAGAAGGCTGGAATGTGGAGTTGATGGAGCATGGGAAAGAACTGGGTATTGTTTAGCCTTGTTCACAGCCCAGTTCCCTTGTCCTCACTCCTCAGGAGTAAATGGGAGAAAGGAGGTAGGTAGACTAGGAACAAGGCTCAGGCACGAAAAGAAAGTTGTCATCCGCTTTTTTTTCTCACGACTTGACTTATGCGTGCTGTGAAAAATGCGACAAAAGGGCCACACTCACTCAATTTCTAGAATAGCTTGTTGGTTACAATTGAACGATTTGACTATGGTGAATGGTGCAACCTATCTATGGCTCAACTTTCTTTGTTACCCGCTCCGCTCAAATGCGCTTTTCTCTTTCGTCGTTCTGACGTGACCCTTTTGGCTTGCGGCTTGTAAGGTTACCAGGAAGGTCGGGACCATATGATGAATGAAGAATGGTAATTAAAGTAGAAGAGAAAGAAGGATGTCTAATTGATGCGGTACAAATGGGGGAGGCATTGGCTTCCATTTTTACCTTTCCACTTTCCAGGAGGACTGGCCTAGGTGTGTGCCTTGATTGGATCGAACTGCAGTGTCTATTTTCCGCTCCACTTTTTTTCCACCTCTGAACCTTTTCTTCCCAAATTTATTATTGTGTACCTGCTGATCATGCTCATTGGAGCAAGGAAGAGGCACGAAAGCAGGGAAGGAAAGAAAAAAAAAAACAGGTACAGGAACAAGGTACGATCGCATCTTTCCTCCTCGGGATGACTATTCTTCCTCATTTTCTTGTTCCTTGGCCTTTCCTTGTTCTTTGACCCTTTTTTACCCCTGCGTATTCCTCTCACTTTTTTCCTTTGTTGGGGTTTCTAAAGAAACCATTTCAGGAATTCCCTCAGAGTCGATTTGATTGATAAAGAGGGAGGCGTAGAAGTGGATACGTAGGTGGTTTATGATCTGATGCAGAAAAAAGGGTGAGCGCAGGAATATAGAAGAAGAGGCTGGGCCTGATCAAAAATGAGAAAAAAGCATGATCAAGCTCATAAGACTCATCGGGGTGCGCAATGGAGTCCCCAGCATGGTACGCGTGAGTGTCTGTATGTGAGCCAAGGGTGTCAGCTGTCGCTGCGGCGCGAAATGAGTCTTTTCTCTTGGTCCGTTTCGTCTATTCTATTTTACGCGTGCATAGAAATCAGCTCACCTGTTCATCCCATTCCCGATGATGAACCGGAGCGACTTACGGGAGGATAGGGAACAGGGTAGGGTCCTAGAGAAACAAAATGGGGTTTCTTCTTTGTTGCCGTATTTGTCTTACGCCTGGATGACCATTCTAACGGATCGTGAATGGACCAGGGATTGGCGACATGTGTTTGTATGGGCTGCGATACTCATCCCTGTGTCTATCCCATGTTTGTCGTCGCGTTGTTGTTCCATTTGTGATAGTAATGGTCGAATGATACCATCTTATTGTTTCTTTGTTGCAAGAAGGAAGCTACTGAAAGACGTCCTTGACTCGTGCCTTCATCCAGGCGTAAATCCGTTCACCCGCTTCGCTCGCACCATCATCACCACTACCACCGGACCGAGTTTCGACTCTAGAGACAGTCACGGCCCCGTTGTCTGTAAAGTAGCCCTCTTGCTACTCGTTCATCACAGTGTCAACGAATCATGTCACAAACTCGTCCGCCTTGCTAGCAGTTGACTCTGTTCTTTGGATCGCCATCAGGTTTTGGGCTTGGTCGGGGGCTGGTGAAGGCTTTCCTTGCTTTCGCCACTGATTTGGGTGAACCGGGGAGGAGCTCGTTTCCTCTTGAGAGGTTGTGGTGGTGGAAGTAGAAGTGGAGGAGGAGGGTTCTGGTTCGTCCCTTTGGATATATTCACTGGCGATACTCAGATCTGTAACAGGATCCGTATCCTGTCCTTATACAAGCAAATCCTGCTCCTCGTGAATCTGTTGCTCCTTTTCTTCCCGCTGTTTGTCTAGCGAGTCGATCATTATTTGGTCGGCAGGAACAGAGGAACTAAAGAACTGTGGCAGACCAATGAGCCCTCTAAGCTGGGCAATCAAGAGCTTCTTTTTCTGTGTGAATCGAGTCCCCACCAAACTAGACACCTCATTCCAAAAGACCTGAGCATGGTTCTTGATACATTTCAAAGCGATGGCTCCAACACTCGAATCCCAGATCGACTTGATGTCGATAGACCCATCGGGATGGATCAACTTGTCGGTAGCGTCTTGGGTGACTTTTTGAGCCATGTGTCGTCGCCGCTAGCATCTTTGCCATCGATGTATGCGGAGACATTGGCTGAGCATATCCAGAAGAGGAAATTGCGTAGGTCCGCGCGGAAGCGGAGGATGAAGGGTGGGAGGAGGGTGTTGAGGATTGACGTCAAGATCGAGATACAGGAGACTGCTTGGGGCCCCTGGAAGACTGGGCTGTTGTCAGAAGAGGAAGGAGGATGTGATGCGCGGAATGAGTAGAGGGTGTCGGCTTGGTCGTCAGTGTCAAAGTCGAGGGCGGCGTCGTCGTTGCTGTCTTCCGGGATCTCGAGCTTGGATACGGCAATACCTTCAAAGAGAAGGTCCTGATATGGTTCCATTTCTTCATTCTGGATGAGATTGTTGACGATCAGGTTGAGGGATTCTTCAAGCGACTCTGTCTGTACAGTCGACTAGCTTGTCAGCGGCAGATTTGGGTGCCTGAAAAACAGGGTCATTTGCCTGTGGTTCCTGTGCGCCTTGAGGTGAAGGTGAGGGCACTGACTCTGGGTTGGAGACTGGCGACGGTAGAGTTATCGGTAGTTTCTCTTCCTTCCCTACGTTGGCCTCCTTGAGATCTGCATGGACAGCTAGGTGATGGGGAATGGTCGGCTTTGTTGCCATGGCTGTAGTTGTACTAGAAGTACCTGTAAAAAGATGCAGGGTCTTGACAGATGAAGACACGGTAATATTGTTCGCAGCATGTATAACATCATGGAAAGACAGATTTTGACGACGAACAAGTTGTGCCCTTCGCATACTTCATCGATGGTGGCGGTGTCCTCGAACCTTTTCCAGTGATCTCTGCCTCAATACTGGTACAACCGTGGAATCAGAAAAAGAAAGAAGTGGTTAGGAGCACAGTCGTAAATGGACAAAGACAGTCTAGAACACGAGCAAAATATCGTACCTTTCTGTTGGTTCCCCTTTATGGTCGGTCCTTTGTGCTCAACTTCTTGGTCATCCCAGTCCTCGTCGGTATCTGTCTCATCCTGAGGTTGCTCATCTTGTTCGACTTCGTTCTCATCCCTGCGTCTTCCTTCCCACTCGCCCTCAATGTCTCCATGGTCTTCATCCCCCACATGTTCCTCTTCCTTGCTGTTATCATATACTTTGGCAGGGCGAATCCGAGAAGAGATCTATTTTCCTTGCCGGGATGACCATGAGGGAACAGGTCGAACGAGTTTGGAAGAGTGATTCCTGGAATGAGAGTGAATCCTGGCTTTTTAGTAGGCGATGACCTTCCTGCTGTAGTTGCGGTTGCTGTTGTGGTCGCTGCTGGCGTCGCCTTAGGAACCTCTTTGGCGACGGTTGTCGTAGTTTAAGCAACGGCAGCAACAGTGGTCGAGATTGACTTTAGAGGCTCTGCAGGTTTGAACAGGTCGAATGGGTTTGGAAGGGTGATTCCTGGGAGGATGGTGATTCCGGACTTGGTGAAGACCGGGCTTGTTGCTGTTATCATGGTCGTCGCGGTCGTCATAAGAGCTTCCATTGCAATAGTCGTTGTCATTGTGGATCTTCCTTCGCGACAGTCGTTGAAGTCGGAGCAACGACTGCGGCAGTAACACTAGAAGTAGTGGTGGTGGTGGTGGTGGTGGTGGTCGGCTTTGGTGGTTTTACAGGTTTGGTCAGGTCGAACGGGTTCGGTACGGTGATGTCTGGGAAGATGGTGATGTCTACCTTGATTGGAGTCGGACTCTCTGTCGTGACGGTTGTGCTTGGAACTGGCTTCACGGTTGTAGTGACGACTACGGCTTTCTTGGCGGTGGTGGCCTCTGGTTTGGGTTTGGAGGACGGTAGAGGTGGAGGAAGGACTTCCTTGATCGGTCTTTGCGATAGAATATTAGTTATTGTAGCAGGTGGAACAACATCTGTAGTGATCACCGAAGGAATTATTGGTAGTTTAGTGACAACTGCAGATGGGATTGTGAGGACGTACGAAACGGTTGTTGCGACCTTGTCTGGTATGAGGATGGTTGTGATGAGCTGAGCAGTGATGGTGATTTTGCCAAGATTGGTATTGGCGTTAGGTTTTTTGCCGGGTGGGAGGAGCATGGTGGTGCCAAAAATGAAGGTCCCAAGGAGGACTGGGGCGAGGACTAGAAGCATGATTGACATCATGTTCGAGGTAAGTCGTCTTTCAAAATGAGAGTGTGGAAGGGGTCGATTGACAAAAGAAGAAAGAAAGCAGATAAAGAAAAGAGCGAAAAGGGAAAATAAAAGGAATGGGAAACAGAGAATGGGAACTGAGAATGTCTCCGATCAGTGTATTGACTGCAAGGTGACAAGCGAAGAAGGATGGAAAAGAAGTACCCTTCGTTAAAGAAGAGGGGAAGAGGGCCTTAGTTGGCACAAGTTGGAAGGTGTCCCCTCTTTTCCTTTTTTTCCTTTTTTTTTTCTCTCGACGACGGGTGTCCTGTAGGTCGACACTATAATGGCCATTACACCATTGCACAATCAAATAAGGGAATGGCGGATAGGGCAGGGCGGACGCGTCTGAGAGGCTGAGATAAAAAGACAGAGTGACTGATCAGTGAGAACCAGATGCGATACGGGCAAACGCGACAATCAGCGCACAGTCAACGCGCTCTTTCTTTCTTTTCGCTGAAAGGGGTTGAAGAGCCATGCAAGCAAGCCACACACACGTCTTGCGCGTGGTGCACCAACCGTTCCTTTTCTTTTTTTCTTGGTCAATTGTACTCAGCAATGCTCCTCATCCCACTTTCCTTCCTTCCTCCTTCCTCCCGCTGACCGAATGGCGCCCACAGGTCTCGCATGCTTCGACTTTGACTGGTACACATTCTCACTAAGGACTTATTTCACGGACACGCGTGCTCATGAAAGAAACCACAACCACAACTGAACCCTGAATTCCCACTCTTGTTCATTCCTCTTCTATGTCAAACAGGTCGCTCATCGACACAGATTCCGACCGCTTTGTGATCGAGTACTTGTCCCCGGTTCTTCGTCAGAAACTCAACACCAGCCCCATGCAATGGACTGACCTCCAGTAACGTAGTCATCAACAAGCAACGGCTTCTGTTCTTTGCCTGCCTACTTCTTTTTATCGTTGTATCTCACCCGCTGCTAACCAAGCACCTTTTTTACTACCATGACTGTATAGAAATGAGTGCCTCAAGGAGTATCACGAGCAGGGCGGGACTGGCGACAAGATTAGAGAGTCATTGAAAAAGATCCCCTTGGACAGCAAAATGATTCAGGTGTGCCAACTACTGTACTCTAAGGGTTGGGTGCTTGCCATCGTCTCAGACGCCAACCAGGTCTACATTGAGGGCATTCTTGAGGTACAAATCCCATTCTTTTTTATCTCAGTTGCGTCTCTTGGGATTTACCGACCGCTGTTGTTGTGTTTGATCGTTCCCACGCTAACGACAGGCGTCTGTCTTGTGTCCAACAAACAATTCGAAAACGTTGTTAGCACTATGGAATCAGGAACTTGTTCAGCGCCATTATCACCAACCCTGCATTCTGGGATGTTCAAGGTCGCCTTCACATCCAACGACTCATCCCAGCTGACGGAATACCTCATGGATGCCCTAGTGGAGTCTGCAGTCTGAATATTTGTAAAGGACAGGAAGTCGACAAATTGCTATTGCGGCTGGGAAATGATAGCCAGGCAGGAGGTGCTGTTGAGTCGTTTGGACATGCAGGGGTACCTATCAGGATGCTGTATGTGGGTGATGGTCGGAACGATTACTGTCCCGCACTCCGGACAAAGTCTCCACAGGATATTTACTTTGTGAGAAAGGGTCGATCGCTGGAGAAGTATCTGAACATGGCCGATGCACCTGAAATCCGAAGGGCTATTCGTGCGAGGATCGTGTATTGGGACAAAGCAGGTGAGATTCTCTCGGAGCTCCAGTCGACCCTATAGTCACCAATGTCAGAAACAAGAGTTGTTACTGTTGAACAACCTGCAGACACCGGTTAGATGGTAGGAAAAATATCAGCTCTCAAATAATCCACAATTCTTTTTTTTTCGTCGTTCTTCTGCCTGTGTGAATGTATGTGTGCATCATTGTTGTGCTCACGCTATTCTGACAAATTTCTCGCCTTTGCGTCAATGAAAAACACAACAATGTAAAATGTACATCAAGGTATGACCGTGGTTTATGTCTTCCTCAAGGCTACCTTGATCATCTACAATAGGAGATGTCGACGGCAACGACGATTGCTGTTTTATAGAGGACCCGAGCTGGCCATGATGGCTTGAAATAGGAAAGATACTTTACTGATTGGGACTGAATTTTTCTATACGTAGACTACGGAGTTGTGATGTTTCTGAAAGTGTTTTTTACAAGGGCAAAGAGCAATCTTGCTTGTCGTTACCAATTCGAAAAAGGAAAAACAAAGGACTTGACAGTCTACTTTCCATTCAAATAACGGTTCCATTTTACTTGCTAGCATGGCGTAAAAACTAATTAATCTTTCATATCATAGTACCTGGCATCTTTTTTGAATGTTACAACCTTCCAGGCCTCATTGTTCGGCCCCAGAAACCACCAGCTTTTTTTTTTTTTTCGTACGCGATTTTATTTCTCCAGTAAAAAGCCCAAGGGTGGCATTCAATAGTGAAAGGGAACTACATACCAAACTCTCCCAAGAGCCATCTACCAGTTGCAGTCCGGTCCACAATCTGGCTCTGCGCAACAATTGCCGCTGCTCCTCACAGCTTCAATGGAAGTAAATAAAGCTAAATACGAATGAAAGAAATTCTTCCCATTCTCTCCATTAATGACAATCCCCTCCTTCCTAACAAACTATCCAACCGCTCATCGACCGCGCGTGGATCCATGGACGCTCCAGAGCAGCGCTCATTCTCATGTGTGGCTAGCGAAGCACCACACGGGCAAAAACCATCTTGGGTGATGTATCCGTATCTCTGACTCCAGTTACCTCGGAGACCTGTGTACTTGGAGGCCCTTTTTTTCGTACATAATATTATTTCTGACAAACAGTACAAAGGAGGCATTTGGAAGTAAAGGGGACTACAGACCAAACTCTTCAGTACACCATCCGCCAGTCACAGTCCGACCCGGAGCCTGGCTCTGCGCAACAATTGTCGCTGCTCTTCACAGCAAAAACTTTAACCGCCAGGTCGGCCGCGCGACCAGAATTTTTTTTGATATGGTGCCTTGTTATTTGGTCACGTGAGATTTAGTTGGAATTAATAAATATGCTATTATATTACGATCCACAACAAGCTATTTTCCTTGGTAGTATAGTGGTGAGTATCTCCGCCTGTCACGCGGAAGACCGGGGTTCAATTCCCCGCCAAGGAGTATTTGTTTTCTATATCTCTTTTTTTCTCTCACTAGAGGTGTACCCGGTGCGAAGCCCCGGGAGCGCCTCTTCTTTTTTTTAGTAACTCAAAAACGCGTTCTGAGTTATTAAAAAACCCTAAAGGATCCCAAGGCACCGGTGAATAATATGCGTAAGCGGGTCAAGTGTTTTCATGGCGCCAGGGCATGCAACTTCCCCATTGATCATCCAGGTTTGAGCAGGCTACGACCACATTATGAGATTTGAACAGGCTACGACAACATTGCGAGAAGCTCGGTGCTTTTTTTTTTTTTTTGTTGTAAATAGCTTGGTGCATTGAAAGACGAAAGGAGAGCGAGGCTCCTTTTTGGATTTTTATGACCGCCTCTGATGTTCACTTGATTAATTGGTCTAATAGATCTCACTTTGTGAGGATCTTCGCTATGCGAAGGAGGATTCGATCCCTGTCTATGTAAAGTGAGCCGAAAGGGAGACTATTCATTTTCTCATTCTTTTCCTCATTCTTTCCCTTTCTTTTTTTTGACGCATTCTTCTACAGATATGTTAGGCTCGACTCCACCCCCAGGAGAAGGGCATGAGGCAAGCCTCATGCTCACTTCTCGGAGGAAGTGGAGTCAAGCCTACAGATATGTTCCAACTCTCAAAAATCGTGGCCAGTGCACTTTAATGTCATTTTCCTCTTGGCTCACGTTTAGAAAGGGAAGAAAAACACAACTTGGTACTTGTAACCGGACATACACGTCAAGAACAAAAAAGAAAAGGAAAATAAACTTCTTATGTGGCAATACACTCGATTGAAAGAAAAAGAGGGGTTAGTCAAGGAACGAAAAAGAAGCGAAAAGAAAAGAAAAGAAATGAAAAGAAAAAAGAACTCAATGTGTGGATAGTGTACTCGCAACAGGAAAGTATGGGCTCCAAGTACAAAAAAGAAACAAAAAGAAAAGAAAAAAAAGCCACTTGTCGCAGAAAACGCAGGCTCACGCGTCAAAGGAAGAATAGTGGCGTCGGTGCTAGCCACCGACGCCACTATTCTCATTTATTATGAAAGACAGTAGATGTAGTTTGTTAAAGATTCTTCTCAAAACATACCTTTCATTATCATTCCCTTCCCACTCCCATCCACAACCCTTCCATACCATTCTGCTCATCAGACCAAACCCTGATATAATCCGCTCCCAACATTCGACTTCGATCCACGACACCATTGTGTGACAGAGCACCCGGAAGCCTAAGAAAAAGCATGAACATTGAAGAATAAAAAAGAAAAGAAAAGAAAGAAAACATAGGCCGATGTGTAGCCTGTGCAATCGGATGAAAAAAAAACGGCCAGTCGTTTGTGCTCTGACTCGATCATCAAGTATGAAAACAGAAATGGAAAATAAGCATTTACACACCCAGTGCGCCTAGATTTTTTGTTTTGAATGCAAATTTTTTTTCATGGTAAAAAGCCCAAGGGAGGTATTTTTTAGAGTAAAAGGGGGCTACATACCAAACTCTTTCAAGCGTCATCCATCAAATTCTTCAATCACAGTCTGGTCCACAACCTGTTTTTTTTTTTTTTTTTTTTTTTTTTTTTTTTTTTTTTTTTCGTACACAATTTTATTGCTTCAGTGAAAAGCCCAAGGAAGGTATTCAATAGTGAAAGGAGCTACATACCAAACTCTTCCAAGAGCCATCCACCAGTCGCAGTCCGGTCCACAACCTGGCTCTGCGCAACAATTGCCGCTGCTCCTCACAGCTTCAATAGAAGAAAATAAAACTAAACACGAAGAAAAGGAATTCTTCCCATCCTCTCCATTAATAACAATCTCCTCCTTCCCAACAGACTATCCAGCAACCGCTCATCGGCCGCGCGTGGATCCATGAACGCTCCAGGGCAGCGCCCATTCTCATGTGTGGCTAGCGAAGCGCCACACGGGCAAAAACCATCTTGTGTGATGTAGCCGTATCCCTGACTCCAGTCACCTCGGGGACCTGTGTACTTGGAGGTCTTGTTCTTGACGGAGATGCCTTGTGTCTGCTCCCACGCGATCGTCGCGGAGCACCGAGGCTTCCATATCAACTCCGAAGCCTGCGCCTCCAGGTAGCCAACAAACCTATGCAAAACTGTCTTGGCGATGGACTGTGGGGTTCGGAAAACCGCGGACCATTCAGTTAACATACTCTTGGGGTGATACCGCGAAGGAGGTCCGAGACACTCCACTTGGGATTCTCATCACGATCGGGAGCAGGACTACCGCTGTGCACGGCTCGAGCTCCACCGATAGAAGAGAATCCTTGAACATGTTCCGCATCCGAGGGCGACTGCCAGTGTATGGGGACCGGCCTTGGCATCTGGCGTCCATGGGCAATCGCACGATCATATTCACGCTTCCTGGCGGCGTTGTAGCTGTTTGTTGCCTGTACACCCCATCCATCAATCCTATCCATGGCCTCCTTCCAGATCGTAGTGGTGGTTTCTGCAGCAAGGGGACAATTCCAGACATGTTTGCTGTCCTCCTCCTCAAGCTCGCATCGTCGGCACAGGCAGGTCGAATAAAGGTCCGGTTTGCGCGCTTGCATAGAGTTCAAAGTGGGCAACATGCCATGCAGCTTCTTGATGTGATGTGTACGTTGGTGAGAGTCCTTGCTGTTGCTGTAAAATGTAAAGACGGCTCGCCTGTCATGAACATGGGCCAGGGTCGAGCGCCACTCCACGTCCTCGATGTCTGGGATCGCCCTCTTGACTCGCCTCTGTGCTGTCCAGGCCTGATGGTGCCGAATTGTCGTTTGTTGTTTGAGCAGCTGCCGAAGATCAATCTCCACAAGCCCACCGTAACAATATGCAAAGTTCCTAATGTCCGTCTGTTGCGCCAGATCCACCACTACGGGTACTGTATCGCTCTGTGCAGCCTCCTTTGCCGCCTGGTCTGCAAGCTCATTCCCATGTACATTGCTATGTCCCTTTATCCACTCCACCTCGACCCCGCCTGGCCGAGTTTCCACAATCTGCCAGAGTACCGCCCAAATACCAGCGTATGTGCTCCTGAACCGCTTCCTGGGCAGAACATTCCGACGATTCTTTACTAGTCGGCGGTACTGGTCTACCACTGACTGGTTATCAAGGCGAACTATAATGTCCTGCTCCGGAGGTGCTGCCAGAATTGCAGCTAGAAGACCCAGAAGTTCGGCCTTGGCCGAGGAGGCATGTCCGTCCGTTCGTCCTTGAATCGTGAGAGGATTGTCCTGAGAGAGGTCGACAGCTCCAAAAGCCTGAGAGACATTCTTCATTCCAGAGTTCAAAAGGGATCCGTCCGAATACAGAATGCGTGGCGTGGTGTTGTTAACTGGTGTGTTCTGTATGGCACGCATGGAGGCCGCTTCTGTTAGTGACATGCAAAGAGGTCCAATGTGCAAAGTGAGTAATCCTGGTGCAGAAGGTGTTTGGACTCGATAACACTCCTGTAACGGAAAACTAGCAATGGTGTCGAAGACTGGATTGTTGCGAGGCTTTGTTCCCTTAAATTGAGGCAGTGTTTCCTTCAGACGAGAGACGACAGAGCGATGTTGCCGGCGAAGTACTTCAGAATCCTGTTTCTGTTGCAGTTTCTTGGCTTGAAGGGATTCCTGGAGATTAGAGCTTACTGCTGCCTTGACCAGCCTGGTTTCCAGGTCCGCTCGAAGATCGCTTAGGCGGCGGGTGCGGTACTCACTGATGGCCTCGGTGGCTCGGCGGCGGATCTCCACGGCAATGGTCTTGCGACGGCTGGAAAGAGACTGGCTGCGTGCTGTGGCATTGGCAGCCTCTTTATCGATTGTCAACAGCATGATGGCTAGGTCTTGTGGTCTCTTGGCAAGCTGTTTCCGATATCGAGCTCTGAGCGCGGTATACTTTGTGGAGTCCATTGTTTGTTGTCTCTTGGTATCGCTGGCAATGCGACGGATCTCGGCATTGAACTCGGCTGCGGGGCGAAGGAGACGTTCTCTGCAAGCATTGTCCAAAGTGGTGACTGCCCGTTCAAAGATAGGGTCGGTTGCATCGGGTGGGAGAGGTAAGAGAGCGTGAAGAGATGGTGGAGTGGGAGATGATGTTGGTGTGGGGAGTGCTGGTGTGTTGGGTGGAGTGTCTGTGCTTTGATAGAGGGATGCAGATGGACCAAACTGAACAGAGCTCGAGACTGGATCAGGGGCGACGACAAGTGGCAAGGCCGAAGGCAGTGACAATGATGGAAGTGTGGGTGAAGGCGAAGGAATAGGTGACTGAGGAGAAGAGGGTAAAGATAAAGTTGGTGGAGGAAGATTGAGAGAAGGAGGTGGTGGAGGAGGGAGGAGAGGGGGAAGAGTAGAATCAAAAAGAAAAGAAGAGATTGGTGTTGAAAAAAGATCAAAAGGAGAAAAAGTAGAAAAGGAAGTAAGTGGCAACAAAGAAAGGGAGGTAAGAGAAAGGAATGTCGTAGGGGCGTCAGAGGGAGAAAAAGAAGGAGGAAGGGGTGGTGACAACGAAGGGACAAGAGAAGAAGATGGAACAAAAGAAGAGACGGAAACTGGAAGAATAGAAGAAGAAGAAGATGATGAAGAAAAGGAAGAAGACAAAGACGAAGAAGAAGAAGAAGAAGAAGAAGAAGAAGAAGAAGAAGAAGAAAGAACAAGTGGTTGATCAATTATAGTAAAAGAAGAAACATCAAAAATAAAGGAAGGATCAGAAGTGAAAGGTACGCCCAAGCGGGGTACTGCAGGGAATCAGCAGCCTCACCACTTTTTTTTTTTTTTTTTTTTTTTTTTTTTTTTCGTTAAACAACATTCCTAGTACCTTTTTTTTTTGTACACAATTTTATTTCTCTGACAAACAGTACAAAGGAGGCATTTGGAAGTAAAGGGGACTACAGACCAAACTCTTCAGTACACCATCCGCCAGTCACAGTCCGATCCGGAGCCTGGCTCTGCGCAACAATTGTCGCTGCTCTTCACAGCAAAAACGGAAGACAAAATAAAACTAGATACGAATAAAGGGGATTCTTCCCATCCTCTCCATCAGTGACAACTTCCTCTTTCCCAACAGACTATCCAACAGCCGCTCATCAGCTGTGCATGGTTCCTTGGTCGCTCCAGGGCAGGTTCGATCCTTATGTGTGGCTAGCGAAGCGCCACACGGGCAGAACCCATCACGCGTGATGTAACCATATCCTCGACTCCAGTCACCTCGGGCGCCGGTGTATTTGGATGTTTTGTCCTTGGCAGAGATACCTTGCATCTGCTCCCACGCGATCGTCATGGAGCATCGTGGTTTCCAGATCAGTTCTGAGGCCTGCGTCTCCAGGTAGCCAATAAACTTGTGAAGGACCGTCTTGGCAATGGACCGTGGGGTTCTGAAGGCCGAGGACCACTCAGTCAACATGCTCTTGGTGGTGATTCCGCGAAGAAGGTCCGAAACGTGCCACTTGGGGTTTTCATCACGATCGGGAGCAGGACTACCGCTGTGCACGGCTCGAGCTCCACCGATAGAAGAGAATCCCCGAATATGATCCGCATCCGAGGGGGACTGCCAGTATATGGGTACTGGCCGTGGTGCTTGACGACCATTGTCAGTCGCTCGCTTGTGTTCACGCTTCCTGGCGGCATTGTAGCTATTTGTTGCCTGAACGCCCCATTCATCAATCTTGCCCATGGCCTCCTTCCATATCGCAGTGGTTGTCTCAACAGTAGAGGGGCATCTCCAGACGTGCTCATTGTCCTCCTCCTCCTGCTCACATTGTCGACACAGGCAGGTTGAGTACAAATCAGGCTTCCGAGCCTGCATGGAGTTCAATGTTGGCAACATTCCATGCAGCTTCTTGATATGATGTGTTCGTTGGTGGGAGTCCTTGCTGTTGCTGAAGAAGAAGACGGCGCGTCTGTCATGGACATGGGCCAAGGTCGAACTCCATTCCACATCGTCAATGTCCGAGATCGCCCTCTTGACCCGTCTTTGTGATATCCAGGCTTGATGATGGCGGATTGTCGATTGTTGTTTAAGGAGCTGTCGTAGATCGATTTCAACAAGCCCGCCATTGCAATGTGCAAAGCTCGTGATGTCCGTCTGCTGAGTGAGATCCACCACCAAAGGCACCGTAACACTCTGTGCTGCCGCCTTTGCCGCCTGATCCGCTAGCTCATTTCCTTGAATATTGTTGTGTCCCTTGATCCATACCACTTCGACTTCACCTGGCCGAGATTCCACAACCTGCCATAATACCGCCCAGATACCGGCATAAGTGCTCCTGAATCGTTTCCTCGGTAAGGCATCTTGACGATTCTTCACCATATGATGATACTGTTCCACCACCGACTGGTTGTCCAGTTTGAAGCAGCCTCACCACGGCAATTCTAGAAATAAAAAAAAAAAAAAAAAAAAAAAAAAAAAAATTGGCGGCATCTCGAATTGGTGGCGTCTTTAAGAATAGTACAATCCTATAATTCCGGCAGTGTTCGAAGTCGCTGGCCTAGGGGTGGGTAAGCACCACTTGGAGATGATCCAGCAACTCACGTGATGAGCTCAGGGATGCTGCCTGGCCTGTACCGTCTAACTGCGGCTACACAGCACCAGGGATCTTCCTAACAACCGTAGGTATCCAGACGCCACCTGTCAGGACCCGGATGAGGGGATGCAGGGAACTAGGCGTCTGGGAACCGGAGGCAAAGTACAGCAAGTGGAAGATCTTTAATAAAGTGTGCTAATTTCTAGTTACTAATGATAGGTGATAAAAAGAGGGGATAGGGGGCGTACCTGGGAACCGGAGGCAAAGTACAGCAAGTGGAAGATACCTTGCTGTCTGCTCCGATCCAGGCCAACTAATATAGGGTCAAGGGCACTCGGGTCTACGTCACCGCCTCTCTTGATCGCTGTTACTATTCTAGTTGGTGGCGCCAGAAGATAAGTCGCTAGTTTCTAACAGCAGGTATGGGCTCTTTCCTTGGTAGTATAGTGGTGAGTATCTCCGCCTGTCACGCGGAAGACCGGGGTTCAATTCCCCGCCAAGGAGCTTTCTTTTGCTGATGCTTTAATCTGTTTCTTTTGTTTTAGTTCCTGTCAATAGAAGGAACAGGGAAAGAGAGGGATCTTGTTTTTTCCCCTGCCTTCTTTCCTTTCATTCACTTCTTCTTTCGTGTCTCCTGTCTCCATCACATTTTTTTTGCTCGTCAACGCTTGATCTCTTCACTCTCTCATTTATGTTCATATTCACTTCTCTTTGCTTGTTTCCAGACACATAATGAACAAACCACTTTCACAGATTCTCCTCCCATCGCGGTTCCAAGTGATCACAAGTTCCCAGAATCAAGTAGTGCAACGGTTGGAGCGTCTGAGAAGGTCCAAGGTGGCACGTGAGGAAGAAGGGCATGTAGTCGTTCAGGGAATCAAGACGTTACAAGAACTCGGATCAAAGGGACATCATCGCGTACGGACGATTGGAGTCACGTATGACAAGGAGAAAGGAACGATCCGGTCGCCGGCGTTGGATGTTGTTACTTCTGTTCAACAGGGAGAAGACAACAGGGAGCAATTGAGTCGTGGTTCGTTGAAGGAGCAAGGGTTGGGGGTAGGAGGGAAGGCGTTCAAGGCGGATCAGTATATTGCTGTGTCACGAAAGTTGACGACGCGCATTCTGGGTACGGATTCTCCAGCGGCGGAGCACGAGGTGTGGGCAGAGGTGGCGATCCCTGATCACAGCGCTTTATTCTCGACTAATCGTCATTCGTCTTCCGCCACGGGCAGTAAGAGTAGTAGGGGCTCGACAGTCGAGAAGCTGCTGGTGTTTGACCAAGTCTCGGATCCAGGGAACATGGGATTGATGATCCGGTCGGCAAAGGCGTTCTCGTGGAGTGCAGGTTGGCAGACACCAGGGACTGTGGATCCGTTCAACGACAAAGTGGTTCGAGCTTCCAGAGCACTCTGCCTGGATTTCCCAATGAAGGTTGGAGGACGGTGGACAGAATTGGAGACATTTTTGAAGAACAAAGAGATGGTACCGTTGGTTGCGGATATGGTTCCTGGTTGGATCTCGCAACAAGAAGGAGGAGCAAGGGAGTCGATGTCAACATCAACAACCCTGGCAGCGGTTGACCCATACAGACTTTTGTGGTGGAATTGGCCGAGTTCACTATCAAGAAGTAAGATTCCCGAGAAGATAGCCCTGATTATGAGTTCTGAGCATCATGGTGTAGATGGACGAGGTAGTGCGGGCGAAAGCAATGTTGAGAAGAAAAGGGAGAAAGACGAGGATCGGGTGGCCAAGAAGCGGTTGTTGGGTCGTGCTATTCGAGTTTCGATTCCCATGAACCCTGCGGTTGAGTCGATGAATGTTGCTGCAGCTGCGACGGCCATGATGTGGGAGCTCAACCGTGTGCTGGACAGTCAAGGCAAGAGCAAATCTTCTTTTACGAGGGAAGAAAGTATGGATCTGCAGATCTTTGATAGGGATGCCTAGGGTTCTCCTTCCTAGGCAATAAACGTAATCGACCAATTAACGAGGAGGAGCGTAGCGTTTCTTGTAAAGCGATGGTCTGGATCATGACCATTCGGCTTTATTTTTTGTTTGTACAAAAACACTCAGTCAAAGAGAAAAAGGGGGAAAGAGAAAAGGGGGAAAGAAAGGGTGACGATACGCAAAAAAAGGCGAAGACATAAGAACTTGCAGATTGTTGGCAGGTTGAATAAAGCGTGCACTTGGCGCAGCTCGCCTCTTTTTTTTCTTCGAACTTTCTTTTCTTTCCTTCTCCTTTCCATCGTCACCCCACTTCCTCACCGATATTCAGGCACAATCTACTTTTGAATCACTCACTTTCCTTCCCATTCGTCAGTGCTCACCATCGCAGCAACAACCACAGCGACAAATATAAATAGCCACACAAACACAGCTAACGCCTTCACCTCGAAGACCCTACGACAGTCTTTGACTTTCTTTCTTTTTCGCAGAGGCAACTCTTTAAACAAAATCAAGCCAAGTGGCGCGTATGCTACAGCGTTTACTTTTCACTCCATTCAATTACAGACATGGGATTAGTATGTTTGTTTACCTTTGTCAAGCAGGTCAGCTACGATTTGCCTAGCACTGTCAGATACATCGACAATCTCAGTAATCTACCCAAAGAACTCAGCTAACTAGTTATTTATTGTATAATCAATGATGAGTGTTTTTTAGCAACAATGGGTTTTCAGGCTGTGCGTTTACCAGTATAAGCCTAAAACATGGCACCTAAAATCTAGTAAATAAACTGCATCCACATAATAGCAATGTTGCTAACAAAAACATACTTGAGGTTACGATATTAGTTTATTGCTATATGCGGGACTGAGTGAAAAGTTGGAGTTGAGCATACCGAATTACAGGTTTGAGATGGTCCTGGTGAGAGGCGCGTGTGCCCTACTACTCTGCAGGCCTGACTTTCTAAAAAACAGCATGTATGGGGTCTCTGTCCGACTGTTGGCCAGAGTCTGTTGCATCGTTTCAAAACTGGACACCGTAACGCTGGTGTCGTTGTACAGTAACCACGTTGATTCTGCCGCCGCCTCTGAAGGCCTGGATGAAGAAGAGGCGCCATCGGAGTTAGTGCTTGTAGAGGAACCGCAGTCCTTGGCATAGGTGTAATAGTGTCCATGGTTGGCTGATTGTCCCGTGTGGATGACGACGGCGTAGAGCTCGTACCCTTGAAGGTCATGTCCGTCCTGAACCTTGAGCTGAATCGACTCTGCCAGGCGGATCTAGAAAAGAGGGCAGCGATATATTAGTCAGGCGCCATTCAAAAGTCTGAAGCCAGGAGGGGCCCAAGACTTTATGAGATAGACTACGGTCTTACTGGGGTGTTAATTTTGATCCGCCGGGATCTTTGAACATCGAACCGGAAACGATTCAATGAAATGATGAGGCTTATGGGAAGCGAGGCCAGCATTGTGTACTATGTGCAAAAAAAAAAAACGTAGAGGTTGAATCGGAGTTGGTGGTATAATACTTTGGTGGCGTTTTGTGTTTGGTGTCGAATACTTACTCTTGTGGCGGCTCGCAGTGCATGACACTTATCACAGTAGTACATGTTGTTGTTCTGTTCATTAAGCTCCTCAACTGAAGGAAAAACATCCACCACAGACTGCAGATCCAGAGATGAATCTATCGAGCACATAGGATAGGTCAGCCATCGAGCGTGTCAACTTTGTAAGTGAGAATTTCGGCCCCCCATGAGATTGAAAGTCAATCCGCTGAAAAGCCGAGTGATGTGCCTTACCAGTAGCAGGTAGAGGAATGGCCAAGTCATAGAACCCTTCCTTGTTTGACGAGACTGTCCCGCAGACACTGCACTTGATCTGATTCACAACTGTGCCATGGAACGAAGAGAGCGTCTGTTTCGACGCAGGATCCTCGTCCTCCATCAAACTGAACAGGATTCTATAGAGACAAGAGAAAAGGGGCCGTGTAAACTGATGGTTAGCTGCGACGAACTTTTGAGAAGTTGCTGAGTGGGTGTGAAGCGAATAAATCAGAAAGTTACTTTGTGAACTCCGCGGCATCCTGTTGGTGTCCATCATTGAGCCAGTCTGGCAGTGCCTTGTAAAGTGTTAAGGGCGTGTAAATTGAAAGACGAGACGTGGCCATTCCTGTAAACGTCTCGCGCAGACGAGCCGTCAGTGCCTTGCCTGGTGGGACCCTACAGTGAAGGAACTCAGAAGACAGTTAGCAGAGTTTTTAGGTCGCATCGAAGTCATACATGATTTAGGTCTCCTTAGAGCCTTATAAACATACTTCGCGGTGTCGTTCAGGATAGCCCTTGAAAAGTCACCGGAGCAGAACAGGGCTCTGAGAGCACTGTTCATAAAGCAAGAATTGCCCAAGTTAACTAGTCCCACTTTTCCCAACGGTTGAACAAGAGCAGCCTTCCTCCTCAGTCCTGCCGAGGTGTCTAGTTACATTTGGAAGATATGTTGTGTCAGACAGAGTCTAATATCACATTTGGTAGCGTAAAAACAAGGTAACTCCGAATAACAACCTACTTTGAATGTGAAGTCCCTTTTTCCACGAGCTTTCCTGCATGGTACGCAACGCTTCGGCTTTCGAAACTATGGGCTAAACGTGGGTTATGATTGAAGTTAGAGTTACATCCATGCGTGTCGAAAAGTTGCTGAACACTTCATGTTGTTGACATTGTACACACGTACCAGATCCAATGCCATCCGTGCTTTCTGAACTTTGGTCCCGATATCGTCAACATCGCCAAAATGAATAACCAGAGTCTGCGCCAGACTGCACACCTCAGTGGCAAACTCACAGTCCTCCTATAAGATCGACAACAAGAAATTACCAGGCGATCATGAATTACATACATCCTTCTTAACAAAAGTGTTCTATAACCATAAGGAAGAAGCAAGAGACTTACTGGTGTTTTACGGCATGGAACGACAAGAGGGATCAGTCCTTGAGAGATGTTTTTGAACAGGACGTCCGAGTGGTGGTATCCGAGAAGAATGAGCCTCAACACAGGTAATGCGTCATTTCTCCGCTCCTTAAATGCGAGCTGTCTTGCGACTACAGTTTTAGTGAACAGAGAATAGACAGGATATGTGAGCAACAAGCTGCTACATTGAGAGACAAAAAGACGAGGAAGCATCAGTGTCTGCACCGCGCCTTACTCTTGTATGCATTCTTGTCTGCAAGTTCGCGAAGAATCATGAATTCTCCTTGTGACGCGAGACTCTCCATGAGTGACACGATCCAAACGCCTTTGGTTAAACAAAGAAGAGAATCCAAAAAGTTAACTGGCGGTCATGCAATCAGTCAAAAGTAATGCTTGCCAAGAAGAAGTTCAGCCTCGCAGTTCACAATTACCTGTTCCTGGCATGTCTGTCGTCACAAGCCAGTCAATAAGACGCTGGATTGGGAGTTGAAGCCTCCACAGGGCAGAACGATCCATGCCCTGGATGAATGGCTCAACGTCTACATTATGCAGGAGTGAAAATCAACCGCTGTTTACTTAGACAATCGATTACAAGGGAAGCAAGTAGTCTCTACTGAACAAGCAAAGATATTTCCAGACTTACATGATGTAAAGTTGGCTGGCACGGCTCCCACAAGGCGCCCAATGGCGAGAGGGCATTCCATTTGTGTGTCCGAAAGGTAGAAAAGTAGGTGAGGCAAAGTCAACACAACGTTGTCAGGCCTGGCATTGGACAGTAATATAAGCAGTGTTAGAAACAATGTCTGCGCTCTCCTATAGAAAGCACAGATTCATGGACATGCCGCTGGCGTACCTGTCATCCCAGCATTGCCGCAAGAGCAGGGTCGCATTTTTTGTTGACTGTTGGCAGGCTTCCTGACTTGGTCCTGAGGCGACTGGCGAGCTTGCGATATGGTCCACCAAAAACTAGCATCGACACAAGATTGTAGTGAGTCGTCAAGAGCTTTATTGAATGTGCGTAAACAATTACTAGATTGCTCGTAGAATCAACGTTTACCTGTATGTAGTTGCTCACTACCAAGGGCCGGCTTGCAGGAAGATTGACAAACATGACAATGAAGATACCCTGCAGCACACAGAGGCAGGTCGTGTTAGCTGTTAGCAACAATAGTCTACCCCAATCGTTCTTGCTCACAGGCAGATGGAGGGCCAATGAGGAATGCTCACCTGGAGAGTGTAGTCTAAGGGTGGTTGGACGCCGATACATTTTTTTTCTACAAAAGTGTGCAGAACCGTCATGTCCCGCTCCAGTTCCAGTTTATCATCCTCTGTCAGCGCAGTTGCTATTAAACAATTTTAGATCAGTTGATCGTCAGTCGAATTCATATTTTCCCTCCATATGGTTGCGCATGAGGGAGATACGTAATTAAGGAAGAGGTCTTGATTACCTTCTTTCCGGCGGGCGACCTGAACCATGAACATGATATTCCTGACATAGTCCATATTCTATGACACCAAGAAGAGATACAGTGTGTTAATGAGGGTGTGTTCCTATTCCATTTGTCTCCTACTCTTTCTTCCACATGTCTGGCATTGAACTAAAAGCGCCAACGTACGGTGACTGTGCTGGAGACTTTGTTGTGGAACCAGTCCGTGTGCAAGACAGCCCAGAAGAGGTCACGGTGAGCATTGCTGACAGCCTCGAGGATCCTGTCTCCTGTCCAGTCGTCAAGGAGAGTCCTATTCTATGTACCATATAGTCTTGGTGAGTTAATTAGGATGGGTATCAATGTCTATCATCCAGCAACAGCAGCAATTGAAAGGTATAACTACCGAAGCGGTCTTCAGCTCGAGGCCGAGGTCGAGGAGGAGGGAGGCGTCGGGCTTTGAGAGGGTTGAGACACCTCTAGTGAGGAGGGTGTTGATGGCTCTTTTCTTGTCGTTGTCTAGCAGGTGTAGTGCAGCGAGCACCTTCCTGATGACCGTCTCCATTGCGAGTTTTGTTCCCTGTTGTTCTGAATGTGTGTGAAAAGCGTGTATATATATGTGTGTGGTCAAAAGAAGAAACAAAAGTGAGCCGAACCAATTCGCCGCCCAAAAATATAAAATGCAGCGAGTGGCTTTTCGGGACTCGAAAGGAGCGAACAAAAAAAGGTTTAAAGAAACGCGTCGTATGATCGCTCTTTCTTTACTTTCGCAACTACTCTCCTTGCACACTCATTTAACAAGACTTGTTCATCCACCCACACAAGCACAACAGCAACATCCAAAGAGAACACATTTCGCTTTGTCAATGCCGCCAAAGCGAACGACAGTAAATAACCTCTCGGCATAACAAAATTGTCATCCATTTCCATATAAAGAAAGCAAAAACATAACCGTGTTTTCATTTCATCATTTCCTTCCATGTCCTCTAGAAAAAGTCGACAGCGGCGCCGGTACCACGGAGGGCACCAACGCGGGAAGCAAAGACCCGGTCAGCTGCCACCACAGCCTCGCTATACAAAGACTCGGAAGCATACATGGAGGAGGATTTTTTATCGGACATATCAGACCCCGCCAGTGAGATTGAGAGTGACACTTTGGATGGAGTGATCGACAGCGAGGAGGAGACATTTACCAGGCCGCGCGGAGGACGAGCAAAGAAGGCACCAGCCAACGGAGCCAGCAACGGCAGCAAGTGGGGCACTGCTACTACGGCGGCAACCAAAAAGACAAAACCTCCAAAGAACAGCGGTTCGCCAGCAGAACCAACATGTGCTACATCTACATCAACAGCAGGATCAAAACGAAAGGCGAGCGAGCTCAAGTTCTCTCCTCTAGGAATGAGTCCTTCGTCATCGCAATCTTCGCCCTCGGTACGATCCTCGTCGAACACGCCAATCCTCAGCCCACTTGCAGGAGGTAGTAACAGGAAATGGAACAGTTGACAAAGATGATTGTCATTATTAGCGATATGTCAAATATTTCCAATTCGTCACTAAACGGGAACTAATATCCTTGTTATAGGTCCGGAGTCAGCGGAGGACCAATGGGCTGAAAAGTATGCACCAAGGAACATTCAGGAGGTCGTCATTCACAAGAATAAGATTAATGACGTTCGCGAATGGCTTCGGATATACACAGTACGTACCGCATTCTGGAAACCGATATGTACCCCAGATCTATATGATTCGCCTGGCACCGCCTAACACTCACCGCCACACTCGATCATAGAGCCCATACGATACTCGGCGGGACACCTCAGGAGGTGCTATACTCGTTTTGACCGGACCTGCAGGATCAGGGAAGACAGCAGTACTGCGTAATCTCGCCCAGGAGATGGGACTTCACATTGTCGAATGGATCAACTCTATCAACGCAAACAACATCATCCAGCGACCAGTTATGCCGGGCCAAGAAAAAGAAGCCTGGCGGCCAGCCAGTCTTGATGAAGGTACCAACATCAGTAATATCCTCTATTACTTGCAGGTGTAGCTTTTCTCACTGCGGAGCAAATGACTAAAAGTCAATTCTCTGAACATTTCACTATAGAGTACGCTCCTGTGATGCGGTCGTTTCAGGAGTTCTTTTCAAGGGCACACCGCTTCAGCCCGTTGCAGCTCTCCAGTGGTAAACCTCAGCAAAGCCAGACCCAGAACACCATGGGAGGCCACAACTCTAGCTCACCAACATCAGCGTCATCAGCAACAGAATGGATGCAAACACCTCGAACCGGACCGGGAAAGAAAAACATCATCCTTATCGAGGATCTTCCGCCGGTATCTGCTTTATCTTCACGAAAGATCTTTCAGGACACCATCCACAATTTTGCCAACTCAAGGGCCAGCTCTTCGTCTGTTTTAGTCATTATTGTGAGCGACGTCTTTTCCAAACAGAGCACCGAACTTCAGTTTTCAAACACTAGAGAGTCCAGCGATCCAGCGTTGACCATGCGGACACTGCTTCCTCCTTCAGTTTTGGGCAAACTCGATTCGGGAGCAAAAAACGATAATGCCAGGATCCGGCAAATCAAGTAAGAAGCAGTAGCATATCTTCCTGGGCGGATTGTTGGTGAATCGTAGACTTTTGCTGCAACTATCAAGCACCTATCGCGTTTGTTTTGTTTTCGTTGTATTGTACCATTAGGTTCAACCCGATTGCACCGACATTTGTGAAGAAGGCTCTGAAGAAATTAATGGGACAAGAGTTCAGAAGCAGGTCAACCTACGCACCCGATTCGTCCGAGATTGAACAGCTGATCGAGATATATGAAGGCGACATTCGAGCGATCATCAATGCCCTCCAGTTTATGTGCTATTTGCCCAGCAAGCGCCGCCAGCAATTTCGAAAGGCTGCAAAGCAACTGGAGGAAGACATGGAAGGACTAAGCACCCTTGAGTGGTAACGAGCAATTTTCATCACTTTACTGTTTGATGTCGATAACGGAGTAGACTGCTTGAACGTGTGTTGGGGCTACTAACTTAGACATAACCCTTGATGTTACTTTTCAGGTCCTTGCAAGGACAGGATTCTTCACTTGGGATATTTCACGCTGTCGCCAAAGTCATGTACAACAAGCGTATGTATAACGATGTTTATCAGGAACTTGCATGCTACAGAAACACCTAATTAGCAGGACATTTACCAGATAACTCTGCTCGTTTACAATAACCATCATAGGTGACTGGAGCGGACCACAGGAGGAATTTGACTGCGACATTGTCAAAGTGCCATCCAACGCTTGGCACAAAAGGCGCCCTCCCTTGTCGTTCAATCCCGAAAAGGTATCGCTTGCTTTTTTACAGTTAGATTTCTATACTTTAATTTATGCTCAGTTTGAGTTGTACCTGACATTTTTGAGGTCCTTTCATTGCATCATTAGGATCTGATTGAAAAGCTACCAGTAGAACCGGATTTGTACACACTCATGCTGCACCAGAACTACACGAAGCACATGAATTCGATCGAAGAGTGTGCAACCGCCATGGAGTATCTATGTGTTGCAGACCGATTCCAATCTCACCCGTCTTTTGGAAACGCTGGATACACACAAACGATGCAGATGCAGCCCTACATGACATCTGTCGTCGTCCGGGGAATGCTCTTTGCGCCCACCTCAGCAGGGCCAGCGTCAGCAAATTCGTTTGGTGGGCCCAAGAAACACTTTTGGCCAGAATTCTTTGCTGTCAACAGGACTGCTCGGGCCAACGACGAGATGTTTTCAGAAGTTGCTCATGATCTTGCGGGCAGGGAAGCTCATGGACTCGCAACTGGTTCAGTCACTGGGCCAGGTAAGTAAACTAAACTTTACACAGGATGGGCTGATCAAGGTGTTGGGTTGTTGACGACGATTTGTGCCTTGGAATAGCCTATTGATACACCACAATATTCTTTTTTCAATACGCATTAGGGTTCATTCCGAAGGCTGTGATTCGCCAAGAGTTGGTGCCGATGCTGCACAAGTGTTTGCTCATGGATCCATATAGGCCGATCTTTCAACAACTGCTGCGAGGCAGCTCTAAGACCTTTGTTCGTCACGGCGCGGGCGCCTATGGCACAAAAGCCGGGATTGTCAAGAAGGAGTTTGGTGAAGGCGATGAAGGTTTTACTGAGGAACTGGATGCTGGCGCTGATAGTACACCGTCTTCATCTGGAGTTGCGGACGAGATCGGAGGTAGCCAAGGCTCTAGAGCGAGATCTGGATCAGGGTTCGGTACTGGATATGGCAAGGGCAAAGTGACTGGTCAGCAACAGCGTACTCCGGTTGACCCGTCGATCGTCGATGACGACCCCATCGAGGACTTTTCAGACTGAGCGAAAACAGGACATCGCTACTCATGACAACTGTAACGAATACAAACAATTATGCTTGGTGATTATATACATCTATCACAACACCAATTGGCGCAACAGCGTGTTCCTTCAACGCTAGCAACCATACTTGGTCCACAGTCTCTTCACTCTTTGTAGCATAGCTTTTTTTCTTTTTTTTTTTTTTTTTTCTTTTTCGCTGTACAATATTCTCGACTTCTCATTAAAACAATAACGTTTGGACCATGACTCATTGGTTCCATTGCAAATTGCATGGTCTAGAAGCTGCCAGAAAGCAACTGCGGCTAAATGGCAAATGAGACTGACCGTTGCCACCACCCCAGCCCATAATAAATTACTCTTGGTTACTCCACAAGAAGGATTCTTCCATTTCTTTATCTTTTCGAGGGGCAAGAGTAGGTTTGGTTGGAAGGACACCCTTTGGATCCAATGGAGAATCCAGGTCTGGCCGCAGCACCCTCTTAGTCGTCATTTTTTGAGGGATAAATTTCCAAATTAAATGGTTTGTTTGATCTCCGCACGGAAGATGTGTAATCAACCAAAGGGCTTCCCTTGACTTGATCATGATTATAAAAGAAGCTACTTCTTCCTCTTCTGCTTTTGTTTCTTTCCTTACTCAACAACAACACTCACCATCAACACACAACACTCTTTGTTTTCTCGACCTCTTATATCGAGAAAATATTTTCCTCTCCACACAAGCGACACACCTTTACAACAAAACAACACATATCAACCATGTCTGGAAACATTGGCTGGGACGATGAGATTGTCCTTCGCAAGAAGCCCGATTTCGCCAAGGTGACTCGCTCGGCCTCCGACATCAACGCCGCCCGTCGTGCGGGTGCCGTTGTAGCGACCGAACGTAAGGTCGTCTCGAATGCCGGACATGTCGGTGAAGATTTCCGCAGGATCGCCAAGTTGGCAGAATCGGACGAGATTGTTGCGCCCAAGGCCGTCTCGATGGATGTCGGTAAGGCCATTGCCAAGGCTCGTATTGAGCTGAAGTTGAACCAGAAGGACCTTGGTGTCAAGGTTAACGAGAAGCAGACTGTGGTAAGTACTTACTAGTAGCTGTGGATGAGAGAAGATGATGCAGTGTTCGTTTTTATTTTTCTATGCAATGGTTCTAACGGTTTTTATGTTTGTCTTGGCGAATGTTAGATTAACGACTATGAGGCAGGAAGGGCCGTGCCAAACCAGCAGATTCTTGGAAAGCTCGAGCGCGTACTAGGCGTCAAGCTTCGTGGCAAGGACATTGGATCTCCCCTGACCTTTGGCAAGAAGTAAAACCCGCACAGTTTCAGGACAGGAGCTGATTACTCCCTTCCTTTCAAGCACCTCTTACACAACCAAAGCCATTAGCGAGTACATATCTCAAGGAGCATGGTCACCTTTTTAGTTCGCATGTTTTTCAGTTCTTTGTAGCAATACCTTTGTATGTTTTTCTCTCTTTTCTCCTTTCTTTTGTTTTACGCCTCCAGCAAACACAACCCATACGCCATCTGCCCGTCCCTTAATCGGATTAGACAAGAAACAAGCACTATCTCTTTTTTTTTTTTTTTTTTTTCTTTTGGACCAGCTGCGCCCTTTTTGAAGGCGTTCACTGCGTCACTTTTTTCTTTTTTCTTTTCGTCCCTGCTGCAGAACAACCCGTTGTACAATATTCTTCCTCCCTCCTTCCTATTCTCTTTTCAAAATAAAAAAGAATCTTCTGCGCCATGGAAGCATAAAAACGAAATACCCTCATTCATCCTGCGAAATGTCTCATCGATTAGCATTATGACACTATCCGCCTCCAAAAAAAAAAAAAAAAAAAAAAAAAAAAAGAAACAGGATTCTGATTTTTCACGTTATTATCCGTCCATCCTCCTTCTCTCATCGTTCGCCTCTGTTTTTTGTAGTATCCCTCCCTGTCCTTTGTATCCAATCATATCCTTGACTACCCACTCGACATTCAGGCCCGTCAATTTGATTCGCTTCTTTCTTTTCTTCTTCTGTGGCATGTCCATAGTCAACACGGTGTTGCCCAAGGACCAAAGGGGTCAACAAACACATGTCCAACAAGGTACCAAGGCCCATGAAGAACAAGAGACAGGGAATATGTCAACGCATTTTTAGAGTTCAAGGGACCAATCAGATGTCTCCTTTTACATTTTAGATGGGTTAGTTGGACCCACTTGTGAACTAAAGGAAACGATAAAATGAAAAAAAAAAAAAAATTGGCATGCACAAACACAAACAAACACTTTCACGCACAGGCATGCGGAAAAAAGATGGACGGACTGACAGATAGCAGGGATTGGTCAAATGAGAAGTGAGTGAAAGAGGGAAGGAGGATAAATTCGGAGTAGTCTCTAGTTCGTTCCCTCGTGTGCGTGTTGTGGATGGACTAGAAAAAAGGAGCTAGGAGGGAGGAGAGGACTGGATTTCCGTACGGCGGTTATTTTTTTCTTAACGCAGAACAAACTGAGCCTTGGAATATAGGCATTCAAAAGTGAACGAAGCTGTGGCATGGAACGAAGCCAAGAAAAGAAACATATGTCCTTTCGCTGTAAAGTAGAAAAACGCGCATAATCATGAGAAGAAGGCGGACAATCATCATCATCGTAGAAGAGATGGAAGAGGAGGAGCCCCGATAGCAAACAAATAGGTTGGGTTTGCCTCGGAGTTTTTGCTAGGTATTGCTAGGTATATAGCAATAGGCAGGACTGTGGATGCGACCTGAAGTTGATATATTGAGATACTACTGTTGTACAGAGTGGACTTTTCTACGGTGCCCTCGGCTTTGCCTGCCGAAGCGTCAGAAAAATATAGGGCAGTACGAGAAGCAAAGTATGCGGAATTGTACATGGACATGTGCTGTAGATGCAAGATGTGGAGAAAAGGGGTAAGGGGAAGATCAAGGGAAAAGATATGGGGTAGAGAGATGAGGAAAGGTGGCCTGATGATTGCAAAAGGCCTTCTAGCCGGGTGTTACTAGTGATGCATGAGAGTTTGGTTTTGGGCGAAGGAGAACAAAGAAGATGAAGATGGAAAGGGGAGAAGTGTAGTAGTAACGGTCTCGTAAAACAACATTGTGTAGTCCATCATAAACGAAGTTGGGGGAGGATAACCGAAGATATCAACCGACTGCGTGGATTTGCGGATGTGGAGCAGGTTAGAAAAAACAGTAAGTATAAACACAAACACAGACAAGCAAACAAGCAAACAAACAAACAAACAAACAAAGAAACACACAAACAACACGGATACGAGCATAAAAGGTAAAACAACATCAATAACACAAAGGAGGCACAGACTGGCAACAGCTCAACAGTTAACCCCATTGTTCTTTTTGAGTTCTTCCCATCATGCTCTTGCATCTTGAGGGTTAACTTGGATAACGCATACGCATAGAGTCAAGCAAGCCGAGCCGCACGCACACTTAGAGAAAATACTTTGATATGGTTTTCGAGGCTAATGAAAACAATGAAGTCGTCCTCTCTTCAATCTGACTTTGCTCGCTCACCCGTGCTCCTAATCCCTAGGCTAGTTTACTTCTTACTTGTCAAGGTTACAGTTTGAGAAAGCCAGGCCAACAAAGCAACACCGCGGCTTTTTTCTATTCCTTCTCATTCCCTTGGCCGTTGTCCACTACTCTATTAGCCATGATACTCTTTTTGTGTTCAGTTATCATTTCTCCCTTTTCTCTTTCTCACTTCCTTTCACTCTAAGAGCACTGGGGTTTAAGAAAACGGCGGCTGGAGAGGCAGGCACGTTATTGTGGGGAGTATGAAGAATGAAGGAGTAGAAGGGGAATGTAAGCCACAGACTGGATTTTTAACAAACTCTGCCTAAAGTGTGAGAGCATCCCGCTTCAAAACGGCTCGTGTAAGGCGCCGTCTTTGTATTGTATGCCGTGTGTGTGTTCCGTGTGTGTTACTGTAATAGTTTACTGCTGCCAATGTGGAGCTCTACTAAATAAATACGCTCAGCCGGGGTCTACTATTCTCTATCCACACGCAACAATATGAGAATACAGGTTTGTTTGCGAGTAAATGAGTGTGTTTGTTGTGTGTTTGTCAGCTTCGTGAAACTGTAACTCGAGGGGTCCATCCGTTCGTAGCTCGTGGGGCGAACTTGCATGTGGAGGAGGAGTAAGTTATTTTGAACTTTCAAATGGGTAATGAGTTCACATAAAGCCAAAGTCGAGAGAGCGCGAGTGTGTATGTGAGTGTGAGTGTGAGCATGCTAACCATTGACACTTTCTGTAGTAGGTAGAAGAAGGAACATCCACACTCTTGCTTGCTTCACTTTGCTCCTGCCGTGTCTGTCTAGGTGTATTGTTGGCTGACTGGCTGTCGTGCTTGTCGAATACATGTGCTGGTGTTTATTTCCGGTTAGCAATCAATACTCATTCACGGAAAACAATAGAGCGCTTGCTGACCATAAATGACTATAAACAACAACAGTAGCCGTGTATAAGTGAATGCCCTTTCGCCTATCCGTGTGCCAGCGAGCGTGCAGTGTGTCAATCAACAATTACCATGCGTTGCTAAATTCGCGTTAAACAATCGACGAATAGGAAATTGTGCCTGAATGTATTGTCCTCCTTTTGTTTTGTTGACAACTTTCGTCATGGAGTCGATTAATTATCGAGGGCACTGGGCACACACCACCCACCAACCCCCTTCCATGGCTGTTTTTGTTTGCAGTACCTAAATTCAAAATGATTGAGGGTTTGTGTTTTTTGTTTCCTTTGTTTTCTGATTAGAGTATCATCGACGTTGTAAACAAGCAGCAACGCACAATTAATAACTAGACACCAAAAAAACAAACAGCAAGAAGAATGGAAGGAACACGAAACACAAAAAGTGTTAATAAGAATTAAGCCGGGCTAAAGTGTTTTGGTTTTCTGTAAGACCCTTGGATCGCACTCACAGGAGGTAGTTTTGGTGAGATCCAGAAAACCTCAGTCGTTCAATTGGGAGGCTTCGGACACATATACATACACGCATACTCCTGGACCAAACAAGCAAGTAAAGACAGGCAAAGGATCCCAAGTAGCTAATCGGGGAGAGAGTAGAGCTATTTGGGAATCAGCAAGGGGAAAAAAAAAAGGGATAATCCTGTTCGGAGATCGGTGCGAATCCCTATTGCCTGAAAACTCCTCTCCTCAATGCCCCGACAAGGAGAGAAAGGCAAAGAGAGAATAGGATTGAGACAAATGTATGTGATTTATCTAAAAGTAGTGGGAGGCCAGTGCCCCCGAACAAAGAGAGAGTAAGCCCTCTTAGAGGTTACCGATGCTGGGTTTGAGAAGAAAAGGTCAGGCCAGGCCAGGTCAGATACGGGCTATGGTTGGATGGAACGAACAAGAAAAAAAGAAGAAAAAGAGTTTCTTATTTTTTTTTTCTTGGTTGAGGTGATCGAAACTCCTCCACAACACTATTTTGTTAGCGTTTCGTTGTTTCGCTTGTCCGCTCATTGCGCCATTCCTTCTTTCGCTCTTGTTGTGCTGTCGGCAGAGAAGAAAAAAGGGGGCTGTGGGACGGTTGGCACAAAGAAGAAAAGGAAAGCAAAGAAACAAAGAAGAAACAAAGGCAAAGAAAAAGGTGAGGGTGGACTCGGAAGGAAGAAATGATGCTGATGAGAAAAAAAAAAAAAAAAAAAAAAAAAAACAGAAGCAGGGGGTCTCCGACACGGACAGGGGGCAGGGGTATGAGCGTGTGTTTAGTGAGTGATGGTGATCAAAAGGGTGAAACCGATTGAGCGCAAAAAGGTGATTGAATAAGAAAAAAAATATATTTCTGATTTGTGATATCAATTCAAATCGTTGATACGATGATGATATCGGGGTATCCAGGCACGTGTAGGACACTTGGGGAATCACATCCGACCGATTGCCTCGCCTTGCTTTGCTTTGCTTCTTGCATCTTGGCTCTGTTTACCCCTTGACACTCACATATGGGAGTACTGCGTGTGCTTGTGCGGAGTTGATTCAATTCACACCATCCAAAAGGGCAAACAACAATCCGAGCGTGTGCAATCCACATGTCGCCTCCTCTATGCTCCCCCTTTTTCCAAAAGATATGAAATAGCCCAAGAAGAGATAACTGAGAGCTGAAGCTGAATTGAATAGAATAGCGAGAAAAAGAGTGTGGCTGCCATGTGAAAGTATTGGTGACATGCAAATAGCACGCTATCACCATGCTATCCCCGTGTAAGAAAGAAAAATATCAGAGCATGATCCTCAATTCTATGCCCTCTGTCCCCATCATATCGTTCGTGATATGTCCTTCTCACCACCCCCAAAGGATTTCCTTCTAGTTGCTGTATCTTGGCTGCCCTCTTTTTTCTTTCTCTTCTCGCTCTCTTTCTCCCTCCTCTTCTTCTTCTCTCTTTCCCTCTTCTTTTTCTTAACTGTCCAACTGCCATCACTTCATTCTCATTCCCTTTTGTCTTCTTCATTCGCCTTCCTTTCCTTCGTTCATTCGCTTGATCGGATCTCTCCTTCTTTCGCTCTCACACACTCGCACTCACCTCTCTCACCTCTACACTTCATTCAACCGACCAACCGACCAACCGACCGAACTCTTCTTCGCACACTCACCTCTTTCTTTCTTCCTTCCTTTCCTCTCCCTCTCCCTCTCTCTCTCTCTCTCACACACACATACACACAGTTACCCTCTCTTTTTCTACCCTCACAACCACCCATTGTCCAACAACAACAACAACAACAACCACACCCACAACCACAACCACTTCTCCTCTTCCTCCCCTTCGCTCCACTAGGTAAGCACCACCACCATTACTTCCCTTCAATCGATACTACAACATCCTACACACTTTTTTTTCCCACCCGTTTGTTTTCTAAAGAACACACAACACAACAACCGACAAACACACATATATATGTATATATATACACCATCATACTCTTCTCTATCCCATTGATTATTTATCTCTTGGGGTTGAACGTATAACATATACAAACGATGTTGATATTCCTTGAGCGTGATAATTAAAATGTGGTCTGCCCACATCTGCATTTCGCCCTTTTCCTTCTCTCGTTCCTGTTCTTTCTACGCACTCTCTCACGCTCTCTCAGTTGTCCCAACAACACAACAACACAACAACAACACAACAACGTAGAGGAATTTTATTTGGCATATGCTCCTGTCTACACTCTTTCGCTCGCTATTTCTCGGCACACATGAACAACATCGCAAACAACAATCAAAGCTCGATACAATAGGAAATAAGAGTGTTGAAAAACAAGACATTAACACCAAACATTGTCCTCTCTTTCCTTCTCATTTTTCCTTCTCCCCTCCTTTCTTCGTTTCACATCACCACCACCATCACCACATCAACAACACAACAGATCCAAACAAACACCACACTTCACATTAAAAAGATGCCGACAGCCAAGGATCACTCCAAGGCTCAGCCAATGTCCATATCGCAGTTGTGCCAACAGGACTCTGACAACGACATCCACTCCAAACACGATCTCGATCAGGATCCACTCGACCTCAACTCGGGCGACGAGTCTGATTCTCACTATCAATCTTACCGCCGTCACCGTCAACAAGCTCTCTATAACAACAACAATGGTTACAGCGAAGCATCCGATATGGAAGAGAACAATTATCACCAGCAGCAGCACCATCATCGTACCATGACGGACAACAACAGCCAACCAGATTCTGCTGAGCAACTGGCTGCAGAGGCCCTTGGCGATATGGCCAACGCCTCTCGTGCCGATCCGGCTTCTTACGCGGCCCCTGCTGGCCCCTTCATGTCCCGCATGACTAGCCTCCCTCTCGTCAACTCTGCTATGAGCTCTGCCCTCAAGGCATATGAGAACACCAAGCAGAACAGCAAAGTCATGAAGGTAACCACAGCTGATGGATACATGCCAATGCCAGTGCTAATGCTAATGCAATTTTGCATCAATGAATATTTTTCAGGATTGTATGATAACCCTTTTCCTATTTTCCTTATTACCAATTTAATTGCGACATAGTATGGTGCGGAGATGGTAGAATCAAGCGTCAAGTCCCTGTCAAAGCCGGTCTTTGAGAAACTCGAGCCCAAGCTTGGACAACTTGACGATTTCGCGTGCCGCCAGCTCGATAAGGTACACCATTCATATGCCATGTGCAATCGTATCTGAGATATGCAATGCGTTCATTTCTTTTGCTATCTTTATTTTTTTTTTTTTTTGGACGATCTATTCTCCCATTGGCTCCCTGACCGTCTTCTTTTTACTTACCCACATGCCATTTTTTACATCTTCTTTTTGCCTCCCTCTTCATCTCCTTCACCTGCTTGCCTGCATGCTTGCATATGCAATGATACGAACACCCCCCTTCTAGTTTGAAAAGGTCTATCCAAAAACCTCCGATGCCCAGCCCTTCCCTTCGCCCACCGACTCGGCCAGATCCTCCAACGATCTCCACCGTCCAGACTCGGGATACAGCATCAACAACTACTTTGCCCACCGGTCACGCGGCGACAGCATCGACAGCACTTCCTCTGCTGCTAGCTCCCGTCCCAGCTTTGACGTCCTCCGCTCCCGCAACACCCGCCACGAAGATGGTTAGTCAAACCTTTCTCCTATTCTTGTTCGCTTGCACACACGCACCTTGAATTGCTTACCATTGACATTACCTAACCCTCACAAACCTTTGACATATAACAACAGCAACGATGAAGCATAGATCAGACGCTCAGCGCTCACACAACTCATCGACATCATCATTCCACTTCGCCACCCCACAATCCACATCCAACGGACACTACCCATACCAGCAGCAACAACAGCAGCAGCAACAGCAGGTCGGACCACAAGGCACCGCTGGTTCCCAGCAGCAGTTCTCTGGCTGGAAGGGAGTTGTGGCGTCCGTTGGCTCGGCATCCGCTGCCGGTGTCGCCATCTTTAGCGAGGAGAGCATGAAGAGTTTGAAGTACTGCCTCCAATGGCTTCAGTATGCCGTCCAGCACATTGACCACCAGATTGGTTTGCTCCGTGCCTTCCTCGCCTCGCTTGCTGGATCCTCTCAAAACACCGAGATTGTCCCCTCAACGGCAGCCTCCACCTTGGCCTCGATCAAGAAGGAAGTTGTTGAGACCCTACGCAAAGTCATCAGCATTGTCTCTCGGTATGCTGGTGCCGCCCTTCCTGACCCTGCCAAGATCAGTGTCCGTCAGTTTATTCTCTCCATGCCTGTCCGCTGGGCCACCCTGAACAACGAATCGGTTCCCTCGACCCCTATCGGCTCTCCCTCCTTGGGACCTGTTGACCGCTCTGCTGATGACATTGCTGCTCTTCACGACACTTCAGAGCGTGCAGCCCGCGTTCTCGTCCTTGCCAACGAGTCCTCGGACATGCTCCGCTCTGTCTCGTCCATTTTCAAGGACTCTGTCGAGAAGGCCGAGAACTGGATGGACAAGCTTCGCTATGTCGGCATGACCCCCCAGAACAGCGAGGGTCTGCCCAGCTGGGCCCCTACTGGTTTCCCCGGTGCCCCCGCTGGCGGTACCATGCCTGGAGGATTCCCAGGCTCTGGGCTTGAGCAATACTCTCTCCGTCAATCCCAGCCTCACCCTGCCAGCACCAATAACCACCACTCTCATGGCTATGCCACCCCCAAGGGATCACCCACGAGGAGCCTCAAGTCTTCTCCTCGTCTCGGATCTCCTAATGCCAACCACTACAACCGCCATGCCTACCGCCAAAAGAGCGTCATGTCTGGCGATGAGGACTCTGCGTCCGAGTCCGAGGGTTCGCACAGTCCTCTTGGAGCCATGGATGACGACAGCTCGTTTGACGAAGAGGATCCCTTCTCGCTCGGAGCTGGCGCCACCAATGGCCATGGACCCATGAAGCGCAGCATGGGATCCTTCACCCACAACCAAGGCAATGCTGTTCGCCGCCGCAAGAAGCGTGGCGAGAGCGCCGAGGTTGTGGCCGGTCTGGGACTCGCCATCCCTGCTGGCAATGGGCATGCTGTCAAGCAAGAGCCCATGTAATGACCCCACACCGTCTTTACGACATCTTATGAAAATTCACTCAACAAGTGCGAGCACAGCAATACGTTTTGCTCTTTTTTTTTTACGTAAAACGTGAGACTGTTGCTCCACAGCATACCAGCGCGAAGCCCCTTGCTTCGCGTCCACACAAGCATCTCTTCTTCACGCCCTTTTTTTCCCCTTTTTTCCTTTTTTTTTCTTCACGACCCAACTTTGTACTCTAGCTTTCTTTTTCTTTTACTGTTTTTTTCTTATTCAGTGATTGTACTTTATCACACAGTCCCCGCACTCCCCCTTGTACGATATCGCGTTTACTTTTCTTTTTCTTTTTTTATCCTTTTTTTTTTCTGTCTTTGCTACCAAACCATTCACAATAAACGCATGAGATGATAGTAAAGAATTCAAGTACTGCTTGAAGGCTGATAGTGACTGAAAAAAAAAGGGGTGAGATGTATTGTTATGTGCGGCAGTGCAGGTGAATCCACATGAACGAACAATAACTGTCGCATTGGTATCATTGTCGCGAACTCCAGCACTTTGTTCTAGTCTTCGAAAGAAGTCGCTCGATCCCTCCCCTTTTTTCTGATTTTTCTTTCTTTCTTTCCTCTCCCGCTGCTGTCGTTTCTTTCTCTTTCTGTCTTTCACATTCAACCTTCCACCTCTCCCCTCAACCCAATATCTCTCTTACCTTTCATCATATCTATCACTTTTCAAACACGAAAAAAAAAAATACTTTCAACACACAAAATAAAGAAGAATGGCAACCACCCGCATGGGCACACGTCTGCCAAGGAGAAAAAGAACATCATCTTCCTCGACGACGAGCTCAACAGTGAAATCGATCCTCTTCGGCATCGCAGTGGCCTATGGAGCATCCTATCTGACAGGTGCAATCCAGTTTATGCGGGACTTTGTCCACGACATGGGTCTCTTGCGCGGAGAGATTGCAAGCCTCAACAGCAACAGTTGTACTCCTGTCGCCTTTTCTTCTAACCAGCAAAGCAAAGAAGAAAAGAGAGATAAGGAGAAGGTTTGGTTGGAGGGATGTGAAGATGTGCATGTGCATCAGAGGAGTGGGTTGGCGTTTGCGCCGTGTGCGAAGGATGTCGAGTCGAGGAAGGTTTGGTTCCCGCCTGCAGCCAAGTTGAACAAAGAGGACTCGAGGTTGGATGAGTGGTTGAAAGATGTTCTCGTCGTCTATAATATCGAGGTACTGTACCACATCGGCAACTTCCGTGCTTTTGTCCTATATTTTCACGTCCACGACTGGTTTGATGTTTGTTCACCTTTTCAATTTATTTATCAAACTCGTTTTTTCCATCTTTTTTCACTTGATGTAGACTAAGGCTGCACAAGCAATGGAACTAGTTGGGTTCCCTGCCGACATGGACCGACTCTTCCTTGGGATGGACATCTTTGAAGACCCTGTCACCCCTGCTTCTGAGACGGAAGAGCTGGTACTAACACTTTTCGTAATCAACCACCGCCGGACTGGGAGTGTTGTTGAAGTGTTCGAGTACACCCGCCACAAGGACGAAAAGGAAAGCGGATCGCTGGGTGTCGTCCGGTATGTCGAGACGATTGCGAGTGACTTGATCAGAACGCCGAACGATGTTGTGGCGATAGGAAGGAGATCGTTTTATGTGACGAATGATCATTATTATAAGCAGGGATTCATGCGCCACATAGAAGGTATTCAGAGGGATGGTGTCAAAGAGAAGTCTTGTTTTTTCGCATGGACATGGCCATAAATGCATTTTACTCCTTTTTTTTTCTCACCCTGTTCCGCTGTGCTTTCTCGTTATTGTGTGAACATAGGATTTGGCCGCCGTCCATGGGGAGATGTGGTCTTTTACTCACCTGAAGCAACATTTATCGCGTACAACGGCATCGCTTCCTCCAACGGCATCACCACCAACTCGAACCGAACCCTCATCTATGTCTCTGCCTTTCACGGCGGCACTTTGGACATCTTCCGTCCCGGCTATACCGACACTCCTTCTACATCAGAAAAGAAGGGGACGGTCGAAGATCTCAACCGCTTAATATTCGTAGAATCCGTCAAATTGGGCTTTACAAACGACAATGTCTTCTACGACGCGCTCACAGACTCGCTTCTGATCGCGGGGCACTCAAAAGTCCTCGAACTCGCCGCAGGGTTCGAAGAGCCCGAGGGGGTGCCCATGCAGAGTGCTTCTAAAGTCGTACAAGTGACCCGGAATTGGGCTCAACAACAACCGTTTCAGAGGTCATCGTCGTCTTGGTTTTCATTGTCAAGGGTGGGGGATCAGCCAAAGGATCGGTACCTGGTCAAGACAGTGTTGGAGGACAGTGGGAGGGGGGTTGGTGGAATCTCGACCGCAACGACGGCTGCTTTGTACAGGAGGCGAACGGGTGATGGTCAGGTGAAGGAAGGGGGGGATGTGATGTTGATTGGGACTGGGTTCTCGGTGCGTGGGTTGTGGCGGTGTCCTGTTCCTGAGGGTATTTGAGGAAGGCGGTGAGAACAAAATTCATTTCGAAAATAAAATATAATATTCTTAATACATTCAGGTTATGGGTAAACTATTTTGTTTATTGACATACTAGGAAAATTTAACAGCCATTAGAAAATAGGATCTGATAACTGCATTGAAGGTGACAACACTGCAGGCCCAGAAATCGGACCTAGGAATCGGCCTCAGGGACCATCAGATCTCAGCAAGATTATTGGTTTTTTTCGTGCAAAATTTTATTTTCCTAGTAAACAGCTCAAAGGAGGCATTTGATAGCAAAAGAGAGTAACATTCCGAGCGCCTTTTTTTTTTTTTTTTTTTTTTTTTTTTTTCGTTAAACAACATTCCTAGTACCTTTTTTTTTTTTGTACACAATTTTATTTCTCTGACAAACAGTACAAAGGAGGCATTTGGAAGTAAAGGGGACTACAGACCAAACTCTTCAGTACACCATCCGCCAGTCACAGTCCGATCCGGAGCCTGGCTCTGCGCAACAATTGTCGCTGCTCTTCACAGCAAAAACGGAAGACAAAATAAAACTAGATACGAATAAAGGGGATTCTTCCCATCCTCTCCATCAATGACAATTTCCTCCTTCCCAACAGACTATCCAACAGCCGCTCATCAGCTGTGCGTGGTTCCTTGGTCGCTCCAGGGCAGGTTCGATCCTTATGTGTGGCTAGCGAAGCGCCACACGGGCAGAACCCATCACGTGTGATGTATCCGTATCCTCGACTCCAGTCACCTCGGGCGCCGGTGTATTTGGATGTTTTGTCCTTGGCAGAGATACCTTGCATCTGCTCCCACGCGATCGTCATGGAGCATCGTGGTTTCCAGATCAGTTCTGAGGCCTGCGTCTCCAGGTAGCCAATAAACTTGTGAAGGACCGTCTTGGCAATGGACCGTGGGGTTCTGAAGGCCGAGGACCACTCAGTCAACATGCTCTTGGTGGTGATTCCGCGAAGAAGGTCCGAAACGTGCCACTTGGGGTTTTCATCACGATCGGGAGCAGGACTACCGCTGTGCACGGCTCGAGCTCCACCGATAGAAGAGAATCCCCGAATATGATCCGCATCCGAGGGGGACTGCCAGTATATGGGTACTGGCCGTGGTGCTTGACGACCATTGTCAGTCGCTCGCTTGTGTTCACGCTTCCTGGCGGCATTGTAGCTATTTGTTGCCTGAACGCCCCATTCATCAATCTTGCCCATGGCCTCCTTCCATATCGCAGTGGTTGTCTCAACAGTAGAGGGGCATCTCCAGACGTGCTCATTGTCCTCCTCCTCCTGCTTACATTGTCGACACAGGCAGGCTGAGTACAAATCAGACTTCCGAGCCTACATGGAGTTCAATGTTGGCAACATTCCATGCAGCTTCTTGATATGATGTGTTCGTTGGTGGGAGTCCTTGCTGTTGCTGTAGAAGGTGAAGACGGCGCGTCTGTCATGGACATGGGCCAAGGTCGAACTCCATTCCACATCGTCAATGTCCGAGATCGCCCTCTTGACCCGTCTTTGTGATATCCAGACTTGATGATGGCGGATTGTCGATTGTTGTTTAAGGAGCTGTCGCAGATCGATTTCGACAAGCCCGCCATTGCAATGTGCAAAGCTCGTAATGTCCGTCTGCTGAGTGAGATCCACCACCAAAGGCACCGTAACACTCTGTGCTGCCGCCTTTGCCGCCTGATCCGCTAGCTCATTTCCTTGAATATTGTTGTGTCCCTTGATCCATACCACTTCGACTTCGCCTGGCCGAGATTCCACAACCTGCCATAATACCGCCCAGATACCGGCATAAGTGCTCCTGAATCGTTTTCTCGGTAAGGCATCTTGACGATTCTTCACCATATGATGATACTGTTCCACCACCGACTGGTTGTCCAGTTTGACCACAATGTTTTGTTCCGGAGATGCTGACAGGACTGCGGCTAGTAAGCCCATGAGCTCAGACTTGGCCGAGGATGCATGACCGTCCGTTCGTCCTTGTACTGTCAGGGGATTGTCCTGAGTAAGGTCCACCACTCCAAAAGCCAGTGACACGTCGGATGTTCCTGAGTTTAGAAGAGATCCATCCGAGTACAAAACTCGGGGGGTGGAGTTGTCTACTGGTGTGTCCTGTATTGTTCGCATGGACGCTGCTTCCGCCGGTGAGAGACAAAGTGGGCCAAAGGTTGTGGTGAGGGGGCCTGATGCTGCGAGCGGTTGGACTCGGTACTGTTCTTGCAAAGGGAAGTTCGAGGTTGTGTCAAAGGCTGATTTGCGTAGTGGTTGAGTCTTCTTGGGCCGTGGCATCGTCTCCTTTTTTTTTTTTAACCGCCAGGTCGGCCGCGCGACCAGAATTTTTTTTGATATGGTGCCTTGTTATTTGGTCACGTGAGATTTAGTTGGAATTAATAAATATGCTATTATATTACGATCCACAACAAGCTATTTTCCTTGGTAGTATAGTGGTGAGTATCTCCGCCTGTCACGCGGAAGACCGGGGTTCAATTCCCCGCCAAGGAGTATTTGTTTTTGTTTTACTTTTTCTTTTCAAACCAACGAAATTCCTTCGCCCTAGCAGACACACTTGTGCTTTGCCCAAAGACACCATTACTACCAACCGGCCGACCCACTTATTTACAGCCCTCTGTCTTTTTATTCCTAATCGTTTGGCTCCCTCTTGCCGTTGTCATCGCTTCCACCACCAACATGAGCAAACATGTCGCGTGTGTCGCGAACAACGCGGGCTTGCGTCAAGGGAAGGCGCGTCGGTGGCTTACATCGACGCGACTTTTCTCATTTAGTGTAAAAGACAGCAGACAGTCTCATCATTTCCTTCCCACGCCCATCCACATCCTCCAAACCACCCTTCTCATAGGACCAAACCCTATTCTAGTTCACTTCCATCCCATTTTGATCCACGATAGCGTTCTTGGCTTGTTTGTTTATTGTTATCGAGCGAAGAGTCGGAACTACAGTATCAATTATTGAGTTATCTCTTAATGTGAAATAAAGAAAACACAAATCTCATTGCTGTCGTACATGTATGTACTTGTCATCGCACCCAAACAGCATTGCATTTGCTCTTCTTATCCACTTTTTTGCTAGTCTGACTGTCTACTACACACAAATGCAATCAGAATATTCTTGATAAGAGCTCTTGTTTCGGAAGTTCCGATCGTTACTCCATTTCTATATTGACTTCGCGGAATTTTTCACTATTTTCGTGCATATGAAAAAACTGTTCAAAGAGGAATGGCAAATTTTTATTTTTTTTTACCAATTGAGTATGGTTCAGAAAACAAAAAGACGAATTGGATTATCAATGTTTAGGCGCTCCTACTTTAAAGCCTTAACACTTCGGAGAGACTAACGAAAACGGGCAGGCGTGATGTGCAGCTTTTCCTCTTCCTCCTCCTCTTCCTCCTCCTCTTCCTCCTCCTCTTCCTCCTCCTCCTCCATGTCTACCACTGCCTCCCCTTCCTCCTCGTCGTTCATTATCTCGTTATCTTCGTCCTCTTGCTCTTCTTCAACCTCGTCAGGCTGTGCGAGCACTGTCTCGTCCCCATTTTCCTCCTCGTTAGCTTCATCCTCGGACGAGTCGGATGAGTGAGATGAGTTCTCATAGAGGGGCTCTTTCTCCTTCCACACTTCATCGAGCTCTCCTATTTCCTCCTCCTCCTCCTCCACTTGATCCTCGCCTTCCATGTCATCGCGCTCAACCTCTGGATAGGGATCGGAACCTCTTTCCACCAGGAGCAGCGCCTGTTTGGCGTTCATGAAGCGACCAAGTGGCATATTCGCGCGAGCCAACTGGAAGTTGCGACCGACCTCCTTAAGCTAGTCTTGGGTTTTGGTTGCAGTGACAGAACGCTGGAGAGACCTTCGAATACAGCCTGCCAGATTGTAGCGCTGGGCAGACTTCTTTTTGATATGGCCTTTAATGTAGCTAAATGCCCATTCCGCTATGTTGAAGTGGGGAGTGTAAGGAGGGAGAAAGAGAGCAGTGTGTTGAGATACGCTGAACACTTTCTTGACACTCGGAGTCTTATGAATGCGACAGTTATCCATAATGATGGTACGAGGGCCTGGCAATTTGGGGAAGAGCTTGTTCATGAGAAATCGCGCAAAATAGACATTGTACGCCCTAACCTTGACCTCGGAAGCAATAAGGCCGGTGCTGTCGAGAACCACAAGTAGTGACATGTTGGCTCCTCTCTGGGTTGGGACCGGCTTGATCGGACGAGCACCTCGTGCAGCGCGACCGTACCTCCGGCGGATATGGAGATTGAACCCGGATTCATCCAGATATACAAACCCGTCCATTCCCCCATACTTCTCCCAGACTTCGTCCGCTCACAACTTCCTCTGTTCGCGGCATGCATTGCTGTTGTAGTCCTCGAGCTCAGGATGTACCAGCTTCAGGGTGTAGGCAATCCTTTTGTCGACGGCATTCTGGATAGTGTTCCTACTCACTGGCGGTAGGAGCCTGAACTTCTTATTGAGCTCAGCGTGGAGATCCGAGATGGAGAGATCGGGCTCTTCAAGGAGACGGTCCTTGATCCAGTTCAGATGCTCCTGCTCAAGACGTGGGTGTCGATTGCCACCTCTTGGCAATTGAACGATCCTGCCGTTCCGTTCAAACGTCTTGTAGATGGATCGAACTGTGGACTCAGGAAGCTTGAAGCGTTCGGCAGTCTCCCCAATGGTGTGGACCTCGTCCGTGATAGACTCAATGATATTAAGTCTGTCCCGGTTGGAGATTCGTCGTTGTTTCTTGTTGAGGTGTGGTTGTGGACTGGAGTTATTGCGTTTCATGGTGTGAGATGGTGAGTGTGTTGGAATAAAAGGGTGGGCGGGAGAAAGCGAGAAAGACAAAAAAAAAAGTGACAGCCTGGTCTTTTACGTCATAATGCGCGATTATGCTTCGTGTGTAAGCATCATTGTTTTCGCTGCTGCGTGTCAACCGTAAAAAAAAAAAAAATTAACCATTATGACTGGTTTTCTGCGACTACATATTATTCTTGAACAATTGGTCTGAAGAATCGCGAATGGAAATGGAGTATTTTAATTATCGATCAGATCGGTTATGCTGACCCAAGGTTGTCTTTTTTTCTTTGCTCCTTCTCATTTCAAAACTTTTTTCACAATCTCTTGCCTACTACCGTACCAATTACGACAGGAAGAAAACGACAGCAGACTCTATAATAGCGTTTATTAACGCTAGCAGCCCAAATTCTTACCAATACAATTCCTTACGACGTTTGTGGTATTCTGCTGTAAGACGTCAAAGCCTCCCACAATCATGATTACGAGCGTCAGAAAACGTTTCATCAGCAGCACATTAGATTGGTAACAATAAAAATCCTTTTCATCGTCATCAGCACCTCCAGAATCGATGCTCGTCAGTCAGGAATCCCCTGAGAAACATGGATCCTCTACATCATTCAAAAGCATAGTTCCAGAACCAACATCTCTTCTAAATGACTTCAACGAGGTCAAGACCAAGATTGTTATAGTGATGGCAGGGTGTAAGGAAGGTATGGAGATGCTGGCCAGGAATCGCTTGGTATCGGGACAACATGCTGTTCAGATCCTCTGCTTAGAGGCCTACGGTCGAGGCTCTGACAAGAGTCCTCACGCCCAAAAGATTTCGCTTCGGCCAAATAGCACTCCTATTTAAAATTCGACAACGACTCAGTATCCCCCATTTGTCAAGATCACCGTACTCGAAAAGTCCCCCAAAGCCTGACTCGTAATTGGAGACAGAAACTATGACCTTTTTGTGTCCGGCCGATGCGCAGGTGGCTTCTCCATCGCCGACATAACCAATATATTACCCCTAAAAAATCCGTTGCTGGTATGTTGTCGCCGTCGTTTTCGCTTGCTCAGGTCTGCAGTCATTTTGGACACCTTGCCACAAACAGCGACCGCAGGAGGATCATGACTAATGTCGATTCGTACTCCTTGCTTCTCAAGACCATTTTTACCATTTCTCGAACCGAGCCAGGTCGACGATACACTATATTCCAACAACATCTGGCGGAAAAAGCCCAACTGTTCCCTAATCAACTAAGCGTGCATCATCTTTCACAAAACCGAAATTGGCCAAATCCCGGAAAACGACACAACACTCTGTGCCAGGGAATGCAGAGAGCTCCTCCGGTTGTTTGAAAGAAAATTATCGCTGACTGCGACAGGAGACAACGAGGCGATTGAAAGACTCACAAGTATTGTTGACATCCTGTCCTCCGTCGTTCCGCGAACAAACGAGGGTCTTGCAATAAGATGGGCCACTCCAACCAATTGTAGCGGACCGATTGACACCTTGACAAGTCGACCTTTTGAAGTCAGTTTCGGAGAAGCACTCAGAATAAACAATAGTTGAGAAAGATGAGGAAAAGTTAGTTGGTAGGTTTTTTTTTCTCTTTTGATATCAGTTCGCGTACATAATATTGCTGGTTTGCATCCCTCTCCTTCACTCTATCTACTTCTTTTCCATTCTTGCTTTTTTATTCTCACTTTTTGTAAACCTTCAACAACAGTGTCAATGTTCCCAACGGTGTAAATCGAGGTTTAAAAAAATTTCGTTCCTGACTGTTGACGACTGCTGCGCCCGTTCAACTCCTTCCGAGGAATTTCTAATCGCGTCTACTTTTTGATTTTTGATCCACGACCAATTTTGACGCGGAGAAAGGTGACATCCGCGCGACTTTGTTCTTTTTTCTTATTTGTTTGTCTTTTCCTTCGTCATCCATTATGGTGAGAATGTAAATGATTAGCAATTGACAGAGTGAACGACCAAGGAAAGAAACGATAAGAGGAAGCATACAAGAAGCGAACAAAAAAAGTAACAAGGTGCAATCTATTTATGCATGATACAACTGTCAACTTATCCTGTCTACTCTTCAAAAGAAATAAAAAGCGTTGTGTGAGAAGATGGCGCTGACCCTTCATTTCTTCAAGCATCAGTAGCCATGTACCGATATCTTTTGAAGAAAAAATAGTGGTTGGGCAAGTAGTGTTGTTGTTGTTGTTGTCATTGTTGATGCTGAAATATATAGCAAATGGGATTACAAACCGGTTTGTACCTGTGTGTGTTGGATGGAAAGCTAGTAGAGAGAAGGAGAGAGAAAAGTGATCGCGACAGTTGAACCATTGTGCCATTGCAAGATGGGAAAAAAAACAACATGGCGCACGGTTGCACAAGCGGGTTGAAAGTAAAGTTGGGCGGTTCAGAAGACAAAACACGCACGAAAAAAAGAAAAAAAGAAAAAAAAAAAAAAAGAGGGCGAAATAGGCGCCTCTTCCGTCTTCTTTTTTCTTTTCAAACAGCGGAGACCATGTTCTTTTTATGTTCACGCCTTGAGAGTACTCGGGATGAGGTAAAAGATGGGTCGCAACGTTTTTTTTTGTTTCTTTCTATGGTGTTCTTCCCAGTTCGCTCGTTCGGAGTGTTTGGTTGTGTTTGTGTTGTTTAGTAGTTGTGGCAGTGTGGCAGTGTGGCAGTGTGAAAAGAGAAAGGGCAACCAGGAACAATTGGGACAGAGGGGATGGACAGACAGACACACGCCTGGCTGGGTCTGAAAAAAAAAGTTATTTTTGCACCGCCCTGAGATCTTTTCTTTTAGCTTGGCTGGGTGTGTGTGAGAGGGGGAGGAAGGAGGGATGGCAAACCTGCACACACACACAGACACACAGACGCACAAACAGCAGCACTAGTATGTTTTCTTTTTCTATTTTTATGCTGCAGGATGGCAAGCAACAACAACAACAAAGTCAATGAGCGTGCATACACATCGACTGTACACACAGGACACACGTTCCCTCTGTCAGGAAAAAAAGAGGGTAAGCGAAACCATGGGACGGCGCTGAAAATAAAAAAGTCGCGATGCGAAGTAGACACTTCTTGTACACAGACGCAGATACAAAGAGATCTTTCTTTTTAACGATTCGCAATTGCGGGAAATGTTTCTCTATGGATGTATCTTTGACCCTCTCGTCGCTACTCCTTTTTTTCCGTCGACCCTTGAGTTCCCATCCCCTCTCTCTTGGTCTACTTTTTCCCCTTCTCCCTATCTCCCTAGCCCAGTCCAGACTTTTTCCCTTCAGCCCGTTTTTTATCTTTAACAATTCTTTTTCCTTACGCGCCTTCGTCTTCTCCAAATCAACAGAGGGATACTCACTCACGCGTTGTTCTTATGGATGGAGGGTAACCCTCTTCGGTGCATCGCCGACATAAATACCAGCACCATTGCGCCCATTACCCGCCCTCTCTTCCCTTTCTTCTCTTCTCTTCTCTTCTCTCTTCATCCCGCTTTTTTGCATTTTCAACTCCTCCTCCTCTCCTCTCTCCTTCATCCTCCTCTTCTTCTTTTTGTCATCTCCCCTGGTCAACAGCCAGTAGTTCTCTTTATACGTTTCCTCCCTCCGGCTGTGTCTCTATACTTTTCTAGCTCCATCCATCCTCACTCATAGCAGTAGCCAGTCGAGCCAGCCAAGACCAACCATAGCCATAGTCATAGCCATAGCCCTCCAAGCCAGCCCCAAACCTACTACAGCCCCATCTCATTTCTATCCTCCCCTCTTTCTTATATATACCCTGCCCAACCAGCCCGCAGTATGAATACGAGCGACCCCTACCCCATCCTTCGTTCTTCCGAGACCCAAAAGGAATCTGAAGATCGTCAGTATCTTGAGGACTTGACTCGAACTGCCACTCCTCCTTCTCTTCCTCCTCCCATTCCTCCACATCCTACTTCTTCTACTTCTTCGTCTGCTCGACTTAAACAAATTGCTCCTGCCCCTCTTCATATCCCTGACCAACAACATCAGCAACAACAGCACCATCTTTTTCTTTCGCAGCAGCATCTTCAACCTCATCAGATTCTTCAGCAACAACAGCATCAGCATATCTATCTCCAGCAGCAACAGCAGCAATACCTTCAACAGCAACAGCAACAGTATCCTCAACAGCAACATCAATTGCCTCCTCTCCCTTACCAGCAACAACACAATCACCAATACCTTCAACCAACCCAACAGCCGACCCAACCACCTCAAATGGCATACACAGAGCATCACCCCTATCACCAGCAGCAACACGAAGAGATGTTGAACCCTAGCGATTTCAGAAAACGAGACCATGAGGCCGTCCACGGAGCCTCGCTCCTGGCCCCCTCGCGGTCCACCACCCCCGTCCCCCCCACTATCCCTAAGCGGCCCGACTCCCGGTCTGCGTTGTACGATTCTGGTCATGAGACCATGGTTGTTGACGAAGTTGAGGATGTTTTATTGAATGTTAATAACAACTTGTCGGTTTTGAGGTTGCAGCAGCAGAGACAGCAGCAGGGGTATATCTCGGGAGAGGAGGATGAGTTTTCCCAGCAACAGCGCCGACGACCGGTATCGTACCACCCTGGTGGGTCTACGACTGCTGGCAATAGTGGCAACAATGGTCTGGGGCAGAAGCAAGGGTTGGGACTTGGGCATGATCGGTATAGCAGTTACGACTATGGTGTTCCCATCAATTATCGCACCGGAGCCTCAGAGTACTATGATGATCTCGACAGCAGCGACTCTTCCAAAGGTGCCAAGGTTGAGGTTCGCGTCGACTCTTCTGCAACCCATACTACTCACACCGAGCCCACCAGACCTGCCTCCTCGCAGCGCCCATCCCAGACCCGTCTCTCGCGCCAGGAGCAGATGTTGAAGCGGTCATCACAAGTCATCCCTGTGCACCACAAGTACAACCACAAGAATAACTCGAGCACGACTCTTGTCGAATCCCAACAGACGGCTACTACTCCTCCACCGCAGAAGGAGATGACAAAGGAGGAGCGCGAGAAACTTGAGAAGGTGTTTAAGAAGAAGCGGTCGTTGTCGGAGAAGTATGGTCCTGGTGGTGCTCCCCCGCCTGCGAGGTTGGAGACTGTGGCTCACCATGGAAACAACTCGCAGGGATACTTGTATGGTGATGATGGGTCTTCGGATGGCGGAAGTACCCTTAAGAAGGGTAAAAGACGATGGATTGATCGACCCTGGTATGTGCTCTTGTTTATTTTGTTGAACCCTGCATGCATGTATTATGTGAGCACACATGTTGCTCACCCCAACTAACCATTTCTTGAATGTGTTTGAAAATATGTTCTCTACCCCTTCATTTTATATAGTGGATGCCTCCCCGCTGGGTTGATTACCTTTCTCGCCTTCAAACTCTCGCTCCTTTACAACGGCGCCCTGAGTGCCATCCTCTTCCAAGCCAGCCAATTCAACGAAGGTACTTTCACTATGTTCATATCAACGGCTTGCGTGTCTCCCTCCCCTTCATGTTCCCATCCATTCAACTAACACCCCCACCCACCATCCCTAATCAAATACAACCTCCCAAATAGTTGGAATGACTCCAATCTTCGGCTTTACAATCGCGTTCTTCATCGCGACCGGCATCTCAGCCCTAGGACTCATCACCGTCGGCATCCTCGCCAGCCGAAACTACCACACCGGCAAATCCATCCCCTCTCGCCTGCCCCTGCGAGTCTTCAAACTCGTCCACGCCCTCTATCTTCTCTGCTCTGTCCTCGCAACCACAGCCTGTATGCTCTCCTGGCTAGCCCTCAACAACTCTCAAACTGGAACCTGGACTCGCCTCCAACTACCTCCTACTCCGGCTACCACTTTAAATCCTTCCTTTATTTCCCACGCACCAGCTCTCAGCATCGAATCGATTTTGAAACCTGATCCCGACCATCCAGGCTGGTTGGTGGTGAACCCCTGGTTATGGATTGCGGCGTTTGTGGCATTGGGGTTGGTGCAGTTGTATTTCTGGTTCTGTATGGTTGCCTATGCGAGGAGTCATCTTGCCCAGTGGAGGAGTGGGTTCCAGACGCGCATGCGCAGGTTGGAGGCCTTGAGGGCTTTGGAGGATGGGGCCGGACATGGAGATTCGAGTAAGACTCATTGAGCTTCTCCTTCCTTTCTCGTCGACGCCGTCGTTATCGCCGTCACTTGATACACCTACGCGCTACCAAGCGCGAAAGGTGAAGTATATATGTATATACACAATATCCCAGCATTCATATCTTAATATATATAACGTCGCAAAAAGACATTTTATTTCAACTCATCGTTCTCTCGCCCATTGTTCATGGTCTTTCCAGTATACAATATCAATTCACCTTCATGATCCTTGTATGTGTGGCATTGATGCGGATGAAATTCTCGCTTGCTGGCTGATTGACATGCACACAGTAGTCAAAGGAAAAGGTAGTATCGTTCTTTATATGTTAACACGAAAAAAAAAAGACGAGCGGAAAAAAAGGTATATACAAAAGCAAACGGCATTGATCCTGAACTTCATGATCATAATACTCATTATCATGATCATAACCACACTCATCACAACGTAAAAATAAGATAAAAGCCACCTTCATGGGAAGGCAAAGGTCTTCATGGTCGAGGTCTGGTGACACTCTATCGGACGCCAGCATCCTCCAACCCTCGCCGCAGCCATAGCCTCCCTCTCTCTCTGCTGTTGCTCCTCATCATCAAGGTTATCCCGCCCATCTACTGGAACGCCATCGAAACTGATATCCTCAATGTAGACTTCACACTCGTCTATCTCTTCCTCCTCCCGTCTCATGTTGCTATAGTCCTGGCGACGGGCTCGATCACTGGATCCTGCAGGACCGTTGCGACTGACCCCAGTGCCACCACAGGCGCTGGCGCGTCGACGAAGGTTCTTGGCCTGGATACGCGGAGGAGCCGCAGACAGGGGTGTCTGCTCAGTAGCAACTGAACCACCTGCACTCACCGCTAAAGACGACAACACGCCTCTTCGACCCTCATCATCTCCCTTGCCATCACGCCTTGACGATAAATGGAACAACCTTGTCTCGTGACGCATCTGCTGCTGCTGGTGCTGTTGAGGCGACTGATGAGGGACAGTCTGCAAAGGATGAATACTCTTCTCCACCGCTGGTAATGGCTGTGCGGTGGCTTGAGAGGTGGCTTTCTTGTAGATGTTGTCAAGTCCCGCAACATGGTGGCATTCATAGATCTGTTCCTCTGAGTAATGTTTCGAAAACGGCAACGAAACAGGGTGTTGCTTCTGCTGGTGGTGGTCAGGGATACGGAGGCGACTATGGCTGCCCTGTCTACTTCTACTGGCGCCACTATTGCTGGAGGAGGAAGGGCAGGGTGAAGGAGAAGGAAAAGGGGAAGGAGGCGACGAGCCCGAGTGTTGCTGCTGCTGCTGCTGCTTAATGTGGATAGAGTGCGGGTACCGAGTAGAACGCTGTCTCTTGTTATGCGGCTCAGTATCGAACGAAGCCTTCTCTCGCAAATATCCACCACCACTCGTGTTCAGACGAGAAGAGGCGAGGCTGATGCTGATGGTATCGGATTGGTCGGAGGGTCGTCGAGAAGGGGACGAGAACCCATAGGTCTGTGCTGCACGCGACGAGGGGGACGGGTACACTTCTCGACCTGTGGAGGAAGCATGTCTGAGACCTGGGTCCGATGAAGGAGTAGGAGTGAAGAACAATGCGGGTGTGGAGCCTTTGCGGCGAGGAGGGATCATAGGAGTATGTCCTGACGACGATGACGAGACCTGTTGTTGTTGTTGCTGCTGCTGTGAGCCAAGGGGGGTTGACAGTGCAGACAGAGAGCCTTTTCTGGGAGGCTGAGAAGTACTACCACTAGCGACTGGCAGCGGGATCATCGAGTGTGGTGAAGATGATGACGGAGTGGGCGAGAAGAGACGGCGACCAACCCTGGGCGAATGCTCTACCTCCTTAGTTGTTGTTGGTACACGAGAGGATACATAGCTGGGGGATATGATATGTGATGGCAACAGAGGAGTAATATTGGATCCACAGTGGTCGGTAGTAGCAGGACTACCACGGTGGGAGGAAGGGGGGCTCGATCGGTCTCGTCTGGGGCTGCTGGCACGACTGTTAGCACGACTATGGTTGCGGCTCTCGGATGCACGACTCGATGGACGAGAGGATGTAGCATCCCTGGAAGTAGAGACAGATGTAATAGCTGTACCACAAGCAGTGTCTAGCGCCGACAAGGAGACGGTAGAAGAAGCTAAAGCATCGACCGACCGCTGGGGCTTCATCTCGGGCGAAGCAGTCGATCCCGTTCCTCCAACAAGGGTCAAAGACGATGGCGACGACGGCGGGGCGACTGTCATAGCGGTTGTGGTGGTATTACCCGGTCGCGAGAAGAACCGGTTTACCATCGCCTTGAATTGCAACTGGCGTCCTATTGCGGTTCGGGGTCCATAGAGTGTTAACTCGTCTGCTCGAGCATGCCAAGGCGTCAATGTGATTCTCAGCGTCAGGAACCGACAACTCGGGACCAACTCCGCTGCCAATGATGCCTCCTGCTGCTGAGAGGAGTTCTCCAACTCAGGGTCATCGTCATCGTTGTCATCGTTCATGAAAGCCTCGGACGGGAACCCATATTCAATCATCTCGTCAAACTCGAGTCCAGAGCTGGTTAAGTAGGTGCGGAGGACATTACGAGTCTTGGGTGAGTCATAGAACTGGGTCGGAAGCGCGCTACTGGATACCAGCAGGATCTTGGCCTCTCGACGGGGCGACATTGGCCCCCCTCCTTCTTGGCGACGATCACCCGTCGACTTGGACTTGCGATCGACAGCAGAGATGGAGGCACCACTGCCCTGGAGCAGAGCCTCCTTGGTCTTGAGGGCAACGATCTCCTTCTCAAGATCCTCCAACGCCACTAAGGTATTCAGCGCCACACAACTGCTACTGGCAGCCGCACTGCTACCAACACCAGACGACAGTAGAGTCGAGTCACTTCTCCGGCGGAGGGCCTTGGACGGGGACCGGACCGGGTTCGATTCTGAGAGTCCATCGCGAGGTCGACTACGCATATGTTCGGCCGAGAGGAACTTGATCGAGTTCTGTTGAAGCAGCTTGGCCTTTTGCTGCTCTTGAAAGCGCTTCTTTTCTAGTGCGCGAGCACTGGTAGAAATGGTGTCGTCGCCGCCATCCAAGCTGTTGTCGACTGGAGTGGACATGTCAGCGGCGTCAAGGGACCACGACAATTCGTCGCTCATCAGGGTACCATTGCCAACATCCAGAGGATCTAGGTCGTCATCGTCGCCATCGCGGCTGTTGTCGATGGTAGTATCGCGAATGAGAGTCTCTGCTGCTGGCTTCATGCTCTTGTTGTTACGCCCACGTCCTCCGGTGTTGTTATTGTTCGCCCCTTTTTGTTGCCGAAGAGTACCACCACCATTTTGCGTATCCTGAAACGCAACGGTCCCTTCTCCACTATTCTTGACCTTGCTGTTGCTGTTGTTAGGAGGTCGAAGCACTAAATCCCCTACATTCGAGCCAGAGAACCGCATGCTCATTCCAATCGGAATATCCCCCCCTTTTGCCGCTCTTCCTCCTCCCACTCCTTGTGCATTAGCCAATTTTTGAGCCTGCGCTTGTCCTTTGGTTTTCAAAGGACGAGGAAGTGAAGAAGCTGGCGGCGAGACAGAAGAAGAGGAAGAAGAAGAGGAGAAGGGAAGACTATCAGCCGAGAGGGATCTCCTGTTCAGCTTTTTGCGCATCGATGCCGCCGTCGTTGCCAATAGCCCTGGCCCTCCTCCGCCGGTGCCGTTGGCCAATGTTTCGGTACCAGGGGCAGAGGGGTTGCGAGATCGACTACGACGGAATGAAGATGAGGGAGATAGGACTGTAGGAGTACCTGTAGGGGTTGGGGTAGGCGGACTGGTAGGAGTGCGCTCTCGTCCGAACCGGGACTTCATAGCCTGTGAGAAGGTATAGGTGGTTGTGGATGGAGAGGAAAGATTGGTGGTTATGATGGCGGGGACGGGGGACTGACAACGGGAGGCGGAGACGGAGGCGGGTTCGGAATCCGAGAACGAACCCTCGTCGATATCGTAGATCACTGTTGGCGCTGTTGCTGTTTTTGAGGTAGTCGTGGTATCCGCACCTTCAACAAGGACAAACGACTGCATAGTCAACGAAGGCCGCTGCTGCTGCTGCTGCTGTTGGTTCCTGTATTGATGGGATTGGTTGTGAGGGCTGGCTGCTTCCATATCATTGCTGGTTTGATTATTGCCTTCCAAGGTGTTGCCCCGTTTACGCCGAAGAAAGTTTCTCATTGCAAAAGCAGCTCCACCGATGGGGGACATGGATCGACGGAATGCGCTGGGGACCTCATGATGGTGTTGTGAGGAAGAAGGTGGGTTTGATGAAAGTAGGGATGTGGAGTATGAGAATGAGGATGATGATGTTGATGAAGAAGAGGAGGAAGAGGCAGAGGAAGTGGTGGAGGGAATGGAAGAGCCAGTATTCTTGGCGATGTTGATCGGGTCCCGTCGACTCGGTCGTTGTTGTTGTTGTTGTTGTTGTTGTTGCGAAGAGGAGGAGGTTGACGAAGAGTTGGTGCGGGCGGAGGTAGTGAGGCTGTATCGACCACGACTGGAGGCCATAGTGGATAGATGGGTGTTGCGAAGAAGAGGAAGAAGGAGGAGGGAAGAGGAGATCGTTGGATGATATTTGTATTGCTGTGCACTCCTATTTGTTACTTTGTTATTACTGTGTGTACAAAAGAAGACAAAGGAGGCGAAACCATATCCTAAGGTTAATTGTCGGACTCTATTTTGTCAAATGTCAAATCAGATAATAAACATCAGGTGGTCACACGGATGTTTGGATGGTTGTCAGCGAAATGCACGGATGTACAAATGGTTCATATCGTTGTTTCTCAGAATGGTTTTCTATGCATGCAATCGTTCATTGTTCTTCTCTTTCTCTTGCGTCCAAAAAGGCATTATACCTTGGTATGTCTGCTCAGGTAAAAGGCACTTCTCCAGGGACCCAAAAACAACTTCACGAACGCACAAAGATTGCGATCTATCTTCTCTGTAGAAAATATGCGGAAAAAAATGTTGTGTTGTTTCCTCTACGCCGGATAGTACATTCTCGCAGCAGGAGGTGAGAGGGAACTGGTTGTCGCTGCGTTGAAAAAGGAAGAGTGAGAACTGCTGAGCGAAGGAAGGAGGAAGCGTGTACTGCAGGGTCGAAAGAGAGAAAAAGGGAGTGTGGAGGGAGAAGAGAAAGAGAGAGAGAGAGAAATAAGAGATACGATCGAGGAACTGAATCCGACCGTTGAGTTAAGAGGATAAAAAAGGAGTGAGGAGGGTCTTCGAGTCGAGTCGAAAGGAGGAGAGGGGAGGAGAGGAAGAGGAAAGAGGAGTCGAAATCGAGAACAAAAGAAAAGAAAAGAAAAGAAAAGAAAAGAAAAAAAAGACGGAGGGAAGAGAGAGAGAAGGAAAGAGAGGAAAGAGGAGACGATAAAAAAAAGTGATCGTGAGGCTAGTTGTTGATCAGGGTGCTGTATGACTCGAACAGTAAGTACGCAATTGGACAATAGGGGAAAAAAAGGAGAGGGAAGGGGAAGAAGGGGATGGAAAAATGCAATCGACGAGGGATGGAGAGAGTACCAAGGTGCCAGTACACCCAGACATTAGTGTCCTAGGGGAGCCATGTTTTCCTACAATGCAGACACACACGCATACAACCAAATACAAACCAAGGGCTACACAGCCTAGCCTCTCACTCTCGCACCCTCCCTTTTTCATCCCACCCGATCCAAATTATTCCACAAAATGCAATTGGCAAACATACGCACCCTTTGGTAACATTTAATAATGCACATAATCCTCTATCGAAAGAAGGCAGCCAAGGGGAGGAAAAATATAATGGTGGCCCATGGAATCGCATTGTAGTTTGTTGCATTTTTTTTCCAATTCACTAAATGGGCGTGACCCCTTTATTTTGGCGTATGTAAGTGGACTCTAAGCAGAGGAACAAGAATAAGAGGGGGAAGGAGGTATTTTCGAGGACAAGGGGTGTAAGAGTGAGTGAGTGAGAAGAGGGGGTAGAGAGGATCGGATGGGGGTACTGTGGTACGGGGCACGGGGCAGTTGAATGGGGGTTGAGGAGTGGAGGATGGAGTAGGAGAAGGCGTAATAACAATTAGGAACACGGGGAGTAACGGCGCGAAAAGAAAAGAAAAGAGAGGGGCTAGGGCTAATGGCACGGAAGAGCTGCCTCTAAGCGTGAATGAGCTGTTTTGATGTGCGTCTGTCATCTGTTTGGTCTCACTCACTCACTCACTCACTCGCTCAGTTACTCATCTGTTTGCTCAGATAAAAACCACTGCAGACAGAAACAGAGAGAAGAAAAACAAAACAACAAATATATCCCCCTCTTCATCCCTTCCCCCCTTCCCCTTTAGTGAACCATGGTACAGTACCGTCCTACTGTCTTCTGTCAAGTCAAGGCACACAACCGATGAAAATTGAGCACGGAGACACGAACTTAAAAAGTCCAGACAGATAGACAAGAGTTGAGAGTGACACAGTGATTATGAGAGACATGGAGAATCAAGAGGGAAGTGAACACAGAGCAAAAATGAATGAATGAGCGAGAGAAAGAGGAGGAGGAAGGGAAAGATAGGGGCGAGGGACAGGGGTTAGGAGGAGAGGACCGACTCCCTTCTAGTTAAAGATAAATACGCAGCATCAAGCATTCAAGGAACGTTTTTATTTGTTTATAGTAGGGACACCATTTAGATCCAGATGAGCATTTGGAGAATGAAAGACTGCATCCACCCTGGCAACCACTATGAAGTCATGCACTCTCGTTCCATAGCCACATACACACAAGAAAGGACTATACGATCCCATCCTGCATGCAGACGATCAATCTTGTTTGTTCACCTGGTTTTTTTTCCTTCTTGTGTATCAAAAACGTCCATTTGATAGACCCCTCTTGTCTTCATCTTCCTTCTGATCACAAACAGAAAAACCACATTAGACTCCGTCAATAAGGGTCCGATCCTTCTCCATTCCTCCCAGTACAGGAATTCGTCATACATAATAGGGGCAGGGCAGGGAACTTCATGTACACTCAGGTCCATAAGGCAAACTCGAAAAAAAGATTTAACAGGTCCAAGCGACAGGGTTGGCAAAAAAAGGGAGAAGGATAAATGAAAAAAAATCTCCGTGTCTAACACAACTACATCAACAACTATCCCCAACCCTACTCAACCCGTTCTAATCATAACAACAACAACAACACATTGATGCAGGAGTTCCTCTCTAACGACAGAAGAAGAGTGTCAGTTTGGGGGCCTCAAAGCGGCTTTTTATCTATTGTCTATATTTCCATTCGAAGACAGAGATTTGAAAATCGAAAGAAAACGAACGCGCAACTCTTGACATTTATTCATTACAGAATATAAAGGAAGAAGCAAAAGTAGGTGGCCCTTAAATGCAAAGAGAAAGAAACAAACGTAGGCAATGACACAATAGTCGTAAAAAGAAAAAAGTCCAAGTTGCTCTACTGGTTGGTGCGTTGAGGATCCAGCTAGCCGTCACGATGTTGTTGGATCACAGTCTGGAACGACCCAACCTCAGGCTCAGGCTCAGACACATGCAGCGGCACAGGCTCCTGACGCGTAGGAACATGTAACGCAGGAGAGGCTGTCGTTGTCGTCACTCCGACCTTCGCTGCTCGGCCGACCAGAGGAGGTTGTGGAGCAACTGCAGGAGAACTTGTTGTAGAAGTGGTAGAAGTAGTAGCACCGGTGATACCACCAGCACCAGGATTAGGCCTCACAGATCCTTCTGCGGCATGTCCCCGAAGAAGGCTCGCCGCAGTCCCCCTGCTCAATTGGTCAACAGCCTCAGGGGTGTCATATCCGTACGATCGACTACCTGCAAGCGCAAGGGGCGCCTGCGCTGTGTGCTGAGGCTGCTGCGACCGAGGCTGCATACCAGTTGCTGGCATCTGGATGCTCAGTCCGTTTCGACCTGCGTTGACGAGATTATTGTTTTTGATGGGGTAATCCGCGGCGTCAATCAAGTTGATGGCCGTTTGAGCGCTCAGTCCTGCTGGTGCAGCTGAGGTCGGCACACGTCCCGCTGGTGGATTGGAGGTCGGCATCGTGATGGTAGTCCTCTGTGACCTACCCTTTGCAGGTGATGCAGAGCTTGAGGCGACCTGGGGCATCATGCTCATCGAAACTGGCTGAGGACCAGGAGGTACTGCCAGGTGCGGGCGATAGATGTAGGGTCGTTGAGGTTGGTAACCACCTTGCAACTGAGAGGTCGCGAATGTACCCATAGCAGGACCTGGGACAGAAGTCGATCCTGGCGGAAGCATAGTTGAATATGGCATAGATGATCGGATTTGTGGACCAGCGACAAGGGGTGTCGTGGTAAAGCCCATTGCAGCTGCTTGCATGGGCGGCAGAGGCGGGAACGGCACTCCAGGATTTTCCTCGGCCCATTTAATACGCCTCTCTTCCTCCTCAATCATACTCTTGATATCAATCATGTCGGCTTCGGTCAAGTCAGAGTCCACCTCCCTCACGAGCTCGCTTTGAGGAACAATATGCGTGATTTGCTCCTTATTGCTGTTGACAACAAAGAAAGAGAAATGGGATACGTGTTAATTATATGTCTAACACAGTCGCACCAACGATGACTTGGAAGAGGAAATCAATTGATCGATCTGTACTTACGTCTGAATAATCGATCTCAGAACCGGATCGTCAGAGTCTATCTTGTCGAATAATGCACAGACGTTTTCCTCATTCACCCACTGGGGGTTGTTGGCAGGAAGGGGAGGAGGCTCAAAGTACATGTTCATCTCAGTCTTGCTGTGCGCCTGGAAGATGTTCTTCTTGTCTACAACTCGGTTGGACAGTCCAAGCTTGTGCAGATTGGTTTTGTATAGCTTGTCCTCCCAGGTTCCGAACGTGTGCAATCGGTAGACAAACACCTTGCGGGTCTGACCATAGCGGAAAGCGCGGGCAATGGCTTGTTCGTCATGGCTGGGATTCCAGCCCACGTCAAAGATGATAACGCGACTGGCTGAGACCAGGTTGACGCCTTGGGAACCAGCCTATACATGCGTCAAATAAAATAAAGTGATTCATATGATTAGTATTGGCAACTGAATACGGCGCCAACATGGGCATCATCATTGCTGATCCTTAGGTGTGTGACGAAAGGTCCTTGCTTACTCCAGAAGAAATAAGGAAGAGATCATAATCGTTACTGTTAAAGTCGTTGATCATCACTTGCCGATCCTAAATAACAAATGCTCAGACGAAAAGAGTTAAGGACAATTGTAAAGAACTGGCACTTTACAATGCAAGAGAATGGTGTCATAGCAGGCAAAGGCTGTAATACCGGAATGGGCGTTGATCCATCCAACATCATAGACTTGAATCCAGCTTGTCTGGTAGCGTACTCAAGAAAATCTATTGCCGGTAATTATTACATTCTGTCAGTTCAAAAGAAAAAAAACCAAAGGAACGAACAAAGACATGGAAGGGTCAAGGTGGAATATCTCTCGTTAGGATTTACCAAGCGTTGGAATGCTGCGGGAGAACACAAGCACCTTCTCGTTGATGGCACGACTTTCCCGGATGATGTCAATCGCGATCTTGACCTTGAATCCATGAGAAGCATCCGTGATATCTTTTTCACACAATACAATAAAAAGCATTTCTAATGTTAACCTTCTAAACATTTCCTTGGCATCTACCATTTTTAACAGTTAGCAAAGAGCATAAAACGTACTCTTCTGGTTGATTTCATTAAACCAGCTCTCTCGAGCGAGAGCCTTGTTTTGACTGTCAGTTACAAAACAAAGCAGATCATGTTAGAAATAACAGGGGAAATCTGAAAGCTGCAAAAAGTCGCATCTCGTTGCCTCGTGGTCGTACCTGAGTGCTTCCACCATTTCCTTTTCTTTCTCTCCTGGCTCTTCGTCACTGTCATCCAGGATTGTAATAGTGCCATTTACTGTGTTAAGAGTGACCGAAGGTGAATCATTTCCTGCCGGGGAAGCCTTGACAAAGGTGCTCGCACTCTTGGCAGAAATATCCTTTGTGGAAGCCTTGAAGGCGGCAGGGTGGTTACAAATTGTCAACAGGAGCTGTCCATTACCCAACACATTCACAGAGCCATTGGTATTGAACGTCGGTAAGATCTGCGTGTACAAATAGTACTGCAAAGTGCTCAGCTTGCAAGAGATCACAAACTCGTACTTCTTGGGCAACGAGGCACGCAGAATGGACTGGTCCTTCCTCATGACAAAATTCTTGATGAGCTCAGTCAATACCTTCAGCTTCTTGGACGAGATCTATCGATGAAATACGCACAAAGAATAAGTGGGTCTACATTAGGGATGTTTCAAAGAGATATAAAAAAAACCATCAGTACCGCCAAAACGGTATTTGCAAGCAGTCTACCTTCCTCTCAAGCTCAGAGCTGTCAGAATGGAGTCCGTCGCTGATGGGACGGATGTAATGGGCGCGGAAGGATGCAATATCGTCAAGGAACTTTGGGCGGACAAAGTCCACCATACACCAGTACTCCTCCAGGCGGTTCTGGAGTGGATAGCCCGTCAGGATGACTCGTGCGGTACTTTTGATCTGCTTTGCTGCCATAGAGAGTTTCGCCTATCAAGCAAGTAATTGAGTAAATTGGAGTGGAGGGTTAGCCAAGCTTATCGAAAAACAGCACTGTACAATCAACTGCAAAAAGGGCTTAAGGTAAAAGGTCTTACGTTTTTGTTCTTAATAGTGTGTCCCTCGTCAGCAAAGACCATAGACGGCCCTGGAGTGAGCAGTAGGTGCTTGAATCGATTACTGGTGTCCTCATTCCTCGCAGCGTTATTCTTGGTGGTTACTGAGAGTTCTCGGAACATGGTGTAGCCCATCAAAAAGACACCACCATCCGCATGCCACTTCTCCAACAGCCTGATTCTCTCCTTTGTATTCGTGTTATTGGATGCTGAAAGTAATAGTGCGGAGCAAATGATGCGTGTTAGACGTGGGAGAGAGCTAGAAAGCCCGTAGAAACAAAAACGAGCGCGCAAGTCATGCTATCACATAAAAGCACATTTGCCGCCGACCTACCAAACTTGTACACGCGCACATCGTTCCGGTGCTGTGGTGGAATCCATTTTTCAAATTCGTCGGCCCAGTTCTGCAAGACAATAGGTGGCATGAGCAGGAGTACACGACCACCCTAGAGCAAGGTCACCAAAAGGGAGCAAACCAGATAACATTAAGGTATGGTTGATTTATAGTCGTTTGAACAGGGTAAACAGTGTATACCCACAAACAAAGCGGACATGCAAAACTAGTTAATTACCTGCAACTTCCCTGGGATGTCCTTATTTCCCGAGTGGATCTCCGTCAATAGGACATAGATAAACGCCACCACTTGGAAGGTCTTGCCCAAGCCCATACTGTGAGCCAGAATGCATCCAGCATCAAACATGACAATGTTCTTCCACATGAATCGTAGTCCATCAATCTGATGAGGCTTTAGATTCACTGTCAAGAAGGATGGGATGATCACTGCTCGCTCCGTTTTCTTGTGTCCAGGGTTGATAAGAACCTCATCGCCGAGAAGTGGATTGGCCGCGCCGCGGATCTTGGCGCGTTGTTCCTGGTCCTTGATACGCTTCTGGTACTCTTCTTCGTTCTTTGCCGCATTCTGGCGGAGAATAATGACGTCCGCCGCTTCATCTTCGACGACCGCCTTGCGCCGTTTGGATCTTGACCTGGGTTGCAACTGAAATCCACGGTCATCACCACTCGAGATCTCGGGTGACTCGTCTCCAAAGTGATTCCTAGCGACGCGGGGTCGCTTCTTGAGGGTCTTCTCCAGCCTTCGAGCTTCAATGTCCGAGCTGTCCTTGTCTGTCGCGTTCTCTGATGCAGTATCGCTCTCAGTCAGGTCCTGAAGTCTCTTGCGATCAGGGTGTTTCGGATCGGGAGACGACGATGACGACGAGGACTCATTTCCTAACTTTGTCGTTGATCTGCGAGAAGACAGAGGCAGGAGAGCATGGATGGAGTCGGTATCGTCGCTAGAGTCGATGGTGATGGTATCAGGATGGGAAGTGAAAGGTGGTTTTTTTGCCGTAGACTTTCCCTTTCCTCCCTCTGACCGTCGCGGTGAGTTCTCCGATACTGTCGATGGATTCTCAATATCAGTGGCTCTCTTTTCCCGGGAAGCACGCTCCTTTTCCCTGCTCAAAGCCTTGGCCTTCTTCTCACGAGTCTCCTGTTCCTCCTGCGCCAGTTTTTCCTTCTTTGATTCCAGTGCTGCTGCTCTGTCGGCTGCTGCTTGGGCCTGGGCGACTTCTCGAGCCTTCTCTCGGTAGATCTGCGTAGTATTGCCTTCATCCTTCCATGCCAGAAACTCTTTAAATTCGATGCTGTCTCCGCCATCGAGCTCGACCCACTCAATGTACTCTTGCCACGCAGAGATATAAGGCTCCTCCATAACAACGTTCACACTACAAGGGTATATAAATGAAAGCACGGTGCCGTGTTAATATTGGATAACAGGCAGGAGCAAAATAAATGGAACATTTGTTGCATATTGTGTTGAGTAGGTATTACTTACCCGATGTGCGCGCTCTTGCTGATCTCGCGGAGTTTCGCAAGGAGTCTGTTATCAGTCATACCACTGCTCCTGAGTTCCTCCCGCCATTTGGGTCGCTTCATCGGTTTGACACTCGTCGCCGGCTGAGGGGCACTCGCAGCATCAGCATCCTCGTCGTCGTCTCGGGATGTGGCTGTGACCAGACTCTTGGGAATCATATCGATTTCCAGAGGCGAAGCACTTCCTGCAGGACTGGAGTTCTTCTGCGTCTTCCCATCCTGATCCAGACCCAATTCCCGCTTAACTGAGGACCGAGGCGCTTTGAGTGGATGTATGTTATGGGTCGATTTGAACCTGGCTGCTTTTACCGACGGCGAAATTGATCGACCTGATTGCTCCAGGTCATCATCATCCAAATCAATGTATATGGGCGAGGAGACCTGGCTCGCCTTTCGTGCCTTCTTTTTGGCTAATCTTTTTTTCTTGTCCTTCTTGGATTCCTTGCGTCTCGTTAGAAGTGCCTTTTGCTTGATGGCGTCGTTTTGGTCGTCGCCTCGGTTGTCGTCGTTGTTATCGCCGTCGCCACCATCACCGCCATCATCACCGTCGTTGTCGGAATGGTGTTGAACATCATCTCCAATGATGTCCAAGTCTGAGAGTGGCGGGGGATCCTTTGGTGAGGTGGCGGTAAATGGCGGCGTGGGCAGAGACAGAGAGTCAGGCGTTGCGGAGGTACTGTGGAAGACTGGCTGTGCAGGTTTGGATATAATAGGGCGCTGTGAGGCGCTGACTGACATCTTACTCGGACGTTGTGGGGTCCCAAACATGTTAACGTCGCCGTCCGCATCTTCTCCTGATTCATCGCCATCACTGTCGCCATGACTGCCCTCGTCATAGTTAGAGTCGTCGATGAAAGCCGCGTCCAGTTCCCGCTGCCTCCGTACCTCCGCTTCCTCGTCCGTCTCGACTGCACTGGTCGCCTCACCAGAGCCCTGTGCGGAAGTAGGGTCTCGCTTGGGCTCTTGCTGGACCTTGGAACTGATGGGCGAAGATTTTGTTTCAGAGTCAGAGTTCTGCACTTCGTCTGGAAGCGGCTCCTTCCCGCAAAGGATATCGTGCTTCCACTGCTCATGACACATCGAGTCGACCGTTTCGTCGAGAGCCTTGCATGCCTTTCGCACCTCGGCCGCAGTCCGATAAGAGGTATCCTTCATCGCCTGCAAGAGAGAAGTAAGTCGCTTTAGGGAAAGGGCCTCGATGGTTATCTCCAGACGCTCGATGTACAACTGCCTATCCTTCTTGTCCTTGAGAGTCTTGAAAAGATTCCTAGCAGCTCGACCCAGCTTAGGACGCTCTACTCGGGCCCATACCTCCTTCCGGTCCGAGATGTAGATCCGAGCAATCTCCTCGACAGCGTCGTTGGAAAGCTTGACATTGGACGCTGGAACTTTAATGCGCCCAGACATTTTGTCCTGAAGCTCCTTCTCTTCCTTGGCTACCTCCTTGTACAGCTCTTCGTCGGTTGTGTATTCAGAAGCATCGGAATCTCCATAGAGTGGGTATACTATATCGTCGTCCTTGCTGGTTGCCCAATGCACAGATGACGGGGTATGGTTGGGTCCTTTGGTCAAAGTAGCAAAGTTGATTGAGGTAAGGTCGTAGTCATCAATGTTGATCGCGATCCGCTGCGAAGTTGAGTTCTTGTGCACGTCCTTGAAGATCGCGTCCCATGTCGAGGATTTCACTATTGGATACAATCAAAGCATCATCATGTTAGAAAGAAAAATCGATCTTTGGTATGCCTAAGCGTCGTTTGAAAACTTTCGCAAACTAAAATATGGCTACAGTTACATGCCAGAGATGTTTTTCCGAGCTGGTGCGGTTGAAATGACCCGAACAGGAACATCCTTGTGAGCCGATTTGCGCATTGGAGCATAGACCACGTGCCCAGGAGCCTCAAAAATAGGAGGTATCCTCAAGATCCGCCGTATGTTGGTCTGCACAATTTTCTGATACGTTGACAACTCCTTCCTTCGAGCGGCATGAGGCTTGACTACAGTCCAATTATCTTCATCGTCACTCTCAAATGCCGATCCATCTTTGTTGAAAAATATGTCCTGTAGCGTCATTCCAATCTCGGCAAGCTGTGACTCGATCCTGCGGGCCTTCTTGCTGGTTGCCTTTGATTGTTTGATGGTTGTCTCTGAGCGCGATCCTGTGGATGGTTTTGAGGACGGAGGGGTCGAGGTATGGTGAGTTGTGCTTGATGACGATAATGCGACTCCAGGCTTGACAAGTGTTGGCGCAATCCTCTTCTACGAGAGCATCAAAATGTTGTGAGGATAATGATAATTATGCTCGTAAATAATCAAGCATTATAACGTATCCATATATGCTCCCTACCTTGGCCGCTGTTGGTCCTGATGTTAGCTTTGATCCTGATTCCGACTTTGATCCAGTTCCCATCTTTGATCCAGATCCCGATCCCGACCCTCCAAACTGGGACACCGGTTTAATATAAATCGAAGGTGTGAGAGGTGGGCTGTTTTTGCCTTCGTCCAGATTCTTCTGTTGTTGATTCCTTTTTGCCAACGGCGCGTTTTCTTTCCGTTGGAGAATCCTTGTCGCTAATGGCTCGTTTTCTTTCTGCTCAAGAATCTTTTTGGCCAATGGTTCGTCGTCCTCGTCCCGCGAGTGGTGTCCATAACCACTGAGATCCTGATTCATAGCATCGTGGTTGCCATTACTGTTGTTGTTGTTGTTGTTGTTGCTAGTCACGTTGATATCATCATCTTCTTCATCGTTATAATCACTCTCATCATCATCGTCCTCAGAGGAACCAATCGAGAGGCCATCCTCGCTGTCATCATCGGAATGCTGGATATATTTCCTGTTCGACGTGTCCCGTTTCTGTCGAGGCGATCGTGATTGCTGACGAACATTAGGCTCGTTGTCGAACAAAAGTCGTAGTGGTTTCGCCAGCATGCGAATCTTCTTGATCTCTGGCGTGCTGTCACAAAAACTCCTCTCTGCTAGTCGAGTATTGGTGGTTTCGACGATGGGTATAGTAGCCGGGCGAGCAGTACTGATGTGTTCAGGTGCAGGTACAGTGGCGACAGACTCGAAAAGTTGAAGAGATTCAAGATCATGTCCGAGTGTTCCTGACGGCGAGCCTGTGGTGTGGTTCACTTGCCCTGAAAGTTCGAGGAAATAATTTTTAATTAGAGTGAGAAGTTCTTCAACAACAGTTTCAAAATACAAACGCTTCTTGGTGGCAAAGCTCGCGTTAAACAAAGGGGCTAATCACTATCGAAACAAGTGGCGAGTCATGTCGAAACTCATTCAACGCGAACAAAGAACATACAGAAGCGTTGTGTTGTTCATGAAAGAAAGCACCAGAAAAAAAAAGTGCCACAGTTCACATTTTTAGCTCCGTGTGACCCCTTCCCTCGCCACTCGTTTTTCTGGTGTGCTCTACATACCTCGAAGGGTCTGGATATGCTTGAGGACCTTGCAGCGCTTTCCAAACGAGGCGATATTGAACTCGTTTTTGAGGGCTTCGTGGTCCATGTCAAAGAGTAAAACCTGTCCATCAACATCATGCTCTACAATAACATGACGAAAGAAGAGTGTTAGAAAACCTGTCAGACCAGCAGCAAACAATAAACGCAGAACTCCTAGACAAAGGCCAAAGGTGAGCAAGAAAAGAAGAAAAAATAAAGAGCGTGTGTGAATGGCGGTGCTCACTTGCCAATGAAGAGCTGGAGCGTGTTTTCGGAAAAGTCGAAGCTTGACTTTAACCAGCGGGCGACCTGCTGTGGGTCCCATGTGAGAGGATCCTTAGGTATTAGGTCCATGAGGTATTTTGTTGTGTGACAGAGAGTGTGTGTGCGAGTGAATGTGTTTGTGCGAAAGAGAGCGTGTCAGTGTGTCCAGTCTGAGGGAGTAGGGTTGTGCTGATGGGAATAGTATGTGTGTGTGGAGCGAAGAGTGAGAATGAGAGAAGAAACTGAGGAGAGGAGACAAAGAAGTTAGACCAAAAAAAGGGTTTTGTCGCTTGTCCCCCTTCTCACAAGAAATACCAAAGAGGACCCTCCGCACTGTGCACAACAGCGTCCCACTCGGCGCCCACTCTAGCCAAATTCCCTTACATCACGTGCGGTGATCCACACTTTGTGAAACGCAGTCACTAATTCACTCCCTTGCAAGGCGGTAAAGGGAAAAAAAAGTTGTTTGTTTGTTGTTGAATCCACACCTTGCTCACACACATCCATCAACCTTCTCTCCTTTCTCATTCACCAACAAGAACACCTCCAAGGATGGCGCCCAAGTACAAAAAGTCAAAGCTAAAGATGGCCCTGACAAAGCTCCAGGATACCCACCAAAAGCGTCAACGTGCCACCGATCTCCGCGACATGAGGGAAGCCGCTCTCGCCGCCGGCCCTAAGAAGGCCGTCTCCCAGCAAGGAGCCAACGGAAACACCTCCTCTGCAGCCCTGAAGGCTCAAAAGAAGGCCATGTCCAAGTTGCCCCCTCCCCCCTACTATGACTACGACACAATCCTCTTGGTCGGAGAGGCCAACTTCTCGTTTGCAAAGTCATTGGCGCTGGAGGTTCTCAACCGTGGCGATATTATTACGGCGACGACTTTGGACACTTTTACAACCATGATGGAAAAGTATCCCGATGCACAGGAGAATGTCAAGGAGCTTGAGGATGCTGGAGCGACTGTTCTCTTTGAGGTGGACGCGACAAAGTTGAACAAGATCAAGAGCTTCAAGGGCAAGCGTTTCTCTAAGATTGTCTTTAACTTTCCTCACGCTGGTAAGTACTTTTGCTTTTTTTTTTTTTTTTTTTTTTTTCAATTGATCTGTTCACTTGATTTTTTTTCAATGGATCATTTGAAGCCAACCACAACAAAAATAATTGTAATTCCACCCCCTCCTTCTTAACGCTGATCGAATCTAACTATACCAAATTACAATCTTTTACAACTAAAACAATTAGGCGCGGGTATCAAGGATCAGGACCGCAACGTAGTGAGCAACCAAAAGCTGATGCGCTCCTTCTTCGAATCCGCAGCCCCCTTCCTGACAGACATAGACCTGGGTGACAAGAAGCCTGGCGAGATCCATGTCACCGTCAAGACAGGATTGCCCTACGACCTCTGGAACATCAAGCGTCTTGCAGCCGGTACAGGATTGCTTGGCAACAAGACTTCTTTCCCGTTCAAGCCGGAACAGTACCCTGGATACGAGCATCGTCGGACGATTGGTTTTAAGGAGGGAGTCAGTCAGGGGGATAACGTCGAGATTGCGAACAAGAGTCCCAAGACTTTTGTGTTTGTCAAGAAGACGGCCAAGGAGGCGGATATGGCCAAGGAGTCCGAGACGGCGAACATCAGAAAGAGGAAGCGCGCCGGTGAGGATGTCTCTGACGACGAGGAATAGTAGTATTCTTTTATCGCCTTTTTTCTTCTTATTTTTCGCTATATCTCTTTTCATTCTTTCGCTGTCTTTTTCCATTGAACATAGACATCTTTCACATCTTCCACTTCATTATCATTTTTGCATATGCATACACTGTACCATAGAAAATTCAACGATTAATCTATAAAACCTTTTTCTTGTTCTTTCATTCTTGTTCATATTGTTATTTATTGGTCCTTTGTCATTGACATATCCACCACTCACATTCTACTATTTTTGCATATGCACACTGTACTGTATACACGAAAATGCCTCCAACTTTCAACAACCCGTCATGAAAAGACAACCCCCTGCTTCTAGGACTTGGATCCGCTTTTTGAGTGTATTTTTATTATGCTGCGCGTTGATGGTGGTATTTAAAAGGTATTTTTGAGTTCTCGGAGAACATGCATCACATCGATGGGGTCGCTCTTGTTCGTAAAAGCCTGTAGTGCTGGCTCACTGTTTAACAAAAAAAAAAAAAAAAAAAAAAAAAAGATAAGATACAAGAAAGGTACATTGGTTAGATATTTTTTCTAGTCTTCCTCCCTTCGGTATCACATTGTGGGAGGAGGAGTTGGCTTTTTTTAATCATAACCAGCCAACCAATTCTGTCCGGCAAAACGTGTCAAAAAAAAAAGAGATAAGAAAACTTACTTGACACGGAGGAAGGGATTGCAGAGCAACTCCTCGCCAATGGTGCCAGGCACGGTGATGGTGACATTGTTGTCTATGCACCACCTCAGCTTTTGGACAACATGGGCGTTGTCAGGTTCGACATGGAGGGCAAACTCGAGGTTCGCGCGGGTGTATTCGTGACCACAATAGACTTTGGTCTCGACTGGGAGAGTGGCCAAGATGTGGAGTAAGCTGTTGTACATGTCTGCCGCCGTTCCCTCAAAAAACCTCCCGCAGCCGCCTATTAGAAGGTAAGGAAGATTGTTAGATGAATACGTTCTTTTCATTAGGCACTTAGATTATACTTGATAGAAATATGTAACTGATCCAAGAGACGTACTGAGGAAGAGGGTATCACCGGTAAAGACGGCGCGATCGTTGCCATCGCGGGCATAATAGCTAATAGATCCCTTAGTATGGCAATGCGTCCAAAGAGCCTGAATGGTTATATTGCCGATCTTGAACTCTTCCCTGTCCTTGACGACATAGTTGATTTCGGGAATGCGAGCATCAGCACCATAGACGGCAAGACCGGGCTTCTTGGCGATGAGTTCGACATTTCCGCCGGCGTGGTCCCAGTGATGGTGTGTGCAGAGGACGGAGGTGAGTTTGGCGCCGAGATGCTGGAGGATATGCATCAGCTTCTGTGGCTCGACGGGATCGATGACAGCGGCCTCTGATGTCTTCTCATCGAGGATGATATATGAGTAGTTGTCTATTTTGGGTAGAAAGGAGAGAGATGTGAGTAAGCTATGTCTGTAGTTTGTCGTAGGAAGCCTGAATGAAAAAGAGGATCGGCGACTGCACAAGAAGTGTGCGCGTTTGTTCCTGTGTTAGAAGGAAAAAAAGAGCCATGGGCAAGTGACGACGGAGAAGTTGAAGATCCAAAAATATCAATATGTGGTTTGTTTGAACTTCCTGCTCCTTTCTTTTCTTTGTTCAACTTGGCCACCAAAATAATACACTCTTTTTTACTCCTCTTGCTCTTTTTTAATACAACTCGTCATTCATTCCATCTCAATTCAACTGACTGTTGTTGTTACTATTATAAACATCCCTTCCACCCTCTTTTCTACCCCTTCCTTAATCCCTTGTTAACTAGCGAGTCGTTGTCGTATTGGTTCCTGAAAACAAATATACACACAAGGTAAAACAATGGTCTAAAGAGTGGAGAATGAAGTGCTCGATGGTATATGAATGAGAACAACGGGAGAAAGTGAATGAAGGGTGGTTTTACCTTCGAGAGCGGGGACGGTAACAACACGCATCGTGGGAATGAATCAGAGTGTGAGAATGAGGTGTATAGGGGAATGTAGAAAAGTAGAAAAAGTAGGGAGAGTGAAGGCGGAGTGGTGAAAGTAGAGAGATAAAAGAGAGAAAGAAACGAGTGGCGCGCCCTTGTTGATTTTTTTGCTTAAGTATGGCAGGTAGTAAACTAGTTTGTTGTTTGTTGTTTGTTGAGTTGGTTGTTTGTTGATGGAAGGAATGGAAGATTCGTTGGAAAGAGGAGTTGAATGTAACGAAAGGGGGGGATGAGAGGGTTGTAAAGGAAAAGTATTATCGTACGAGAACAAGTAAGAAAGTAAGAAGGGCGTCAGACAGGGCGACGTAGACTGAGGAAGGGGGAGGGAGTGGGGAAAGAGGAAGTTAAAAGTAGCTGAAGGAAGGAGTGTTGAGCGGGTAGAGAAGAGGACAAGGCAACGTAGAAGTAGGAGGTATATATGGGTGACGATAATCGTTATAATGAATAAGTAAACGGGTGTTGTGTGGAGAGGAGAGAAGAAAAGAGAAAAGAAAAAAGAGAAAAGAAAAAAGAGAAAAGAGAAAAGAAGGGGAGGAGAGAGGCGAAAAAGAGGAAGGAGGAAGATCCCCTCTATTTAAGCGCACCCGGACGATGGATGGAGAGTGAAGGAGGCAATTACCCCCCCAGTGTCAGTGTGAAGAGAGCCCCCTTTTGGGTGCTTGGGCTGAACAGCGAGACGGAAGGGACGACATGTGTCTTCAACGCCCTGTCCTTGTTGTTGATATTGTTGTTGTTGTTGTTGTTGTCCATCCGAGTCTCTCGTTGTTTTGTGTGTCTATAGTGTGTAATCACCTCTTGCTCGACCCTTGCAACCTGGAACTTGCTCCTTTGCTCATCCCCCTTGCTCAAATCCTTTTGCTACAACTTCCCCCTGCAAAATTGGAATTGGTCGATTCGAATCTTCCTCCGTCGAACGTTCTTTGCTTCTTTTTTCAAAATCTTGCTCTGTCATTCGCTCTTTCATTCACTCTTTTGTCTTTGTAATATCCCTGTCTCCTTTCTTCTCTTCACTTGACCACACTGCACTAAAAGGCATCGCCGTGTCGAAGCAATCAATTGCTCACTCACTCATACATCCAACTTCATCCTTACATCCATACACCGTTGCCCTAGCCTACATATAGACATTTCCTTGCTGAATTACCATTCTTTTGTTTACATCAATTAGGGCATTGTTTCTTTTCTTTTTTTCAGTGATTTCTCGGTAACATTAACGTTTATGTCCTGCTGCCTATCATCTCATCATCATCTTGTTTTCTTCGTGCCCTTCTTCTTTTGTCTCCCTCGCCCCTTTTCTTTGTTTTCATTCAGTACTCAGGTACCTCTTGACTATCTAGTCGTTCTGCTGGAACAATTGTGCTCCCCCCCTCCTTCCCCCTCTTTTTTTTTTTTTTTTTGTTTCTCCCTGGGTCATAGTCTCTTTTTCTTTCTGCCATTTCCATGGTCAGCTAAGAAAATATAAGACTCCCGACACCGCTTATTCAATCCCACAGATACATTACATACAACACCCACATGTCATCTTCAAACAACGGCAGCTCTTTCGTGCACGTTTGTACATTCGACCCTTTTTGTCCCTTTGCGCTGAGTACCTTTTTCTTGCCTTTTGGTACTTCGGTACTTTGTTGTATCTACCATTGGTCAGAGCAACGAGTATTTTTATCTTCCGGTCCTCGATCACTCCCTCACTTTCTTTTTGCGCCTTGCCGTTTTCTTTCCTTTCTTTCTAACTTTACTTTCCACTCCACCATTTCCGATCGTCCTTTTTTTTTTTTTTTTTTGCTCGTTCCCTCACTCTCTTGTCCCCCCTCTGCCTGGACTCTCGAATGTCGGATTGGCATGCAGTTGATAGATAGAAAGCCGAGAGATGTGGGTATATAATAGTGGTTTATGTCGATCTCTTCCTCATTTTTTAATTCGCTCATTCATTTTCCATTCACTCTCCACTCTTTATTGGCGAATGTGTCTCAGTCTGGAATCGCTGAATTTCCCAGTCGATCGGATGGGATAACAAGGTTGTTATTTGGTCAAGGGTACCTTTGCTTCATCCTTCGCCTCACTCACACCCCTCGAAAGCCATGCGCTCCTTTTGTTGCTATTGCTGTTGCTGTCCTTGTTTTGTTAGCAATGAAACCCCGCTGGTCGAAGGAGAGAGACACACAGCTCAGAGGAACAGGAATCCTGCCGCCATCCACTTCCCTTGTTTTCTTCTTTGTGTGTGTATGTGTCTACGTAGTGAATGTGTCTGTGTGTGTAGAAAGTAGGATAAATTGAGAGGGGCAAGACACCGAGTGACGGAAAATTAGCATGGAGTGAGGAACGACGAGAGGGAACCATGTTGTTGGCTCCTCTAAGATTATGATCCTTGTCGTTGTCGTGTCATATCTTGTCTGGCAGTTATCTATACTCATATACACAAAAGTGATACCTCTTTTTTTGTCTTGATTCAATTGCGTGCTTTCTATTTACTCCTACTCTCCTACGCTGCCCCAAGAAAGTTGCTGTTTCATTGGCACGCTGTGCCCATTTCACACCCAATCACTTACACTCCTCTGCGTCCTTCTTTGCTGCTTCTGTTTTTCTAATCTCCTACCCCTTTTCTCACGTCTTACTTCTTAGTACATCCATTTCACAACATATACTTTGATACCCAGTACGTGGCTTCCTTTTCTCTTCAATAACGCAGGATGACAAGCACCTTTAAAGGGCCAGCCAAGCAACAGCAACGCCAACAATTGTCACCCTTATCAGAGACACTAGACAGAGCCCATGAGGCTCTATCGACGATCCTGACGGCAACTCCGTTCTCGACGACAGATGAAGCCCTGGAACAGACGAGCGCTAATCTTGACTCGACGGCTCGGTACCTGACGGATTCGAGCGATAGCCTTGTCCGGTCCCAGACTCAACTGGCGACGCTTGTTTCGCGGATCCAGTATGTTCGGGAGTTTTTGCCTGAGGATGGACATCTCCAGCATTGTAGTGGTGATGAAGATGAAGAAGAAGGTGTTAATAAGAAGCATTAGCGGTGGAGGTTGAAGCGGAGGATGTGAGCAGAGGTTATGTCCATTAGTTATGAAGAATCTTTTTCACCACCTATTTTCAAGATATTGATTTTTTTTTTTTTTTTTAAAAAAAGTCAGTAAATTTATCAACGTTATGTCTCTCACGATCAGCCTCCATCGCATTGACTCCACAGCGACAAGAAAGAAATGAAAATCCATAGCCAGAAATGAAGGGACATGATAGCCGCGCGTATCAAGCTCCTTATTCTTTTGGACGCTTGAGGGGAAGGGAGTGGCTGCTGTTGGCTTATGTTGTGCTGTTTTGTTTGTTCAATTGATTCATTCATTTCAACAAGAGAAACCCAAGACAACGGTTGAAGGTGAGACCGACAGGCTTTACACTCAGTTCGCGAACAAAGAAAAATAATTTCAACAACCGATTTTTCATTCCACCAAGTCGAACTTCATACAGAAAAAAAAATTCTCCATCAAGGGCTAAAGCCCGTGTGGATTATAGAATGTGCTGTGCGGGGACACATGGACAGAGTGCACAGCATCGCTCGTCCCGGTAGCCAGATATTCTTGGCTCCTCTCCACATAGTAACGAGGATTACTTTGGCGAGCTTAATGGCATCCATGCAACAGAACAAGATGTAAGTGTTTATACCTTGCTGGCTGGCGATTTTTGTCAAGGACGCCTTGGACCACCTGCATTGTTCTCTGGTAATGGACCTTCTCCTGTTAACCTTCTAGACCAAGGCCAAGGCAGTGTTGTTTTATCTTGCAACCAAACAGGGAAATACTATTGTCCATGCCCGCGTCCCATCAGTCCAGCTTCTATCAAAGCTGACTGGATTGAGCCTCAACCTGGAGATTTCTTTCCCCCTATTCAAGTCCAGACACTCCTTGAGACCACCAAGGAGTACCTCAAGAATAGGCGTGAAGTGAGACTACAGGATGCCTTTCCATTTTCCACCCTTGCGTTGAAATTGTTATCTGTAAATAAAGTAAATAAAGTGGCTTTGAATTCTAACGAAGCAAGAATTGAAAGAGCCGACATCGAAGGATCAAAAAACAACATCGCTATGAACGCTTGACTTTCACAAACCACTTATCCCTTTTTATATGTAGCACACGGAAATATCAACCGATCCTTGTGCGGTAGATATCATTAATTAATCCAATATCCGTGTTGCATACAATATCCATACTCTTTTACGATATATTGTCTCGCGGATACCAAGACTAAAGAAGAACACTTTCAAAGGAGCCTTGAAAGCTCACTGCCTGTATATTAGAAAACAATCTTTTCTTATCGTCGTTTCTAAAACGATATTTTACGTTTACCACACTTGGACACGCTAAAGAGCGCCGCAGCTCCGTTGTCCCCGATCGAGTTTTCCCACAACTCCAAAATGGTCAGAATCGAGTTGGCCTTGAGTGCCTCAGACAGCGCCACAGCTCCGTCCTCCCTGATCGAGTTGCCCCACAAGTTCAAAGTGGTCAGAGTCGAGTTGGTCTTGAGTATCTCCGTTAATCTTCTGAGCCCTCTTTTTCCAAGCCCCTCAAATCCTTCATGTTTTGCTACCTCAAAGGATAGCTTGGGAGGGTGAGATAGCCTTTTCGGTTGAAGGCTGGAAAGCTCAAAGAGTTCTATCGGAAGGATGATATGAATCATCTTCATACTCGGAAGATTTATGAAGCGAGCAAGCACTTGTTGTCGTGTGGATGTCAATTGCAGTTTACTGGAAAAGCTTGTTCGAAATCGTTGCAAGTCAAGTCGAAGAATCGATACGGCGGTACTCTTGAGCGTGTCTCCAAGTGCTTCAAGGTCGCTCGTGGTACCCTCCCAGTCGAATGTGACATCCAGCCCGTCCACGCGTCTTGCTTTGGCTAGGGCGTCGAAGAATCCAGCGGCCTGGATTTTGGATCCTAACTTGACCGTAGCTTTGCTGAGATGCGGGTCATAGTGGCCACTGTTCAACGCGACTGCGGTTGCAAAAGCGTCCTGATCCCGTTCCTTGTATCCTAAGCGGTAATGGTTAATGCAGACCCATTTGACATGACCGTCTTGGGTGATGGTGCGGTAGAGGTTTCCTAGTGCTCGATGCTGGTCTTTGCTCGTAAGAAACACTTCCAGGTGGCGCAGGTCTGCACCCTCCAAAGCCTCTTGTGCAGTGAACGAATCCGTGGTGTCCTTGGCCGGGCCATGATCTTCGGAATCCTTGCTCGAAAGACTTTGCAAATATTCAATAGACTGGTTGACGGCTGTAGGGGAAATGGTGTCCTGAGAGTTTGTGAATGTATCAATAGCTCCAGATACGTTGACGGCAGACAACGCAGGGACGAAATAGCCAGCAATTGTGGATCCGTGCTTGATCATCTCGAGCAAAGTCAGCATGTATCCGCCGTACTTTTGGAAAAACTCGGTGGGCCTCTGGAGATCGTATCCTTCATGCTTGGCAATGTGAATGTGATGTGAAATGTTGATGTCGTCGCCGTTGAGTACTTTAGTATGTTCGCCGCACTCGCAGAGAAAGTAGAGTTGAAACTGATTGTTGAGAAGGCGCACAGGATCCCAGGTGGAGGTGTCTTTTGGCAATATGATGAACAGCCGTGGAATCGGGTACTCGTGCAGCTCGTAGGTCTGTGTAAGGAGGGCTTGGATTCGGCCTTGTATGACTGCGAGTCGATCAAGAGCCTGTTCCTGCATCTGGAGCATGCGTTGTTGCATAATGTTCAGCTGTCGTTGGAGATCATGATTCTTGTCCAATGACGCCTGCAATGCCGAGAAGCACTGTTGAAAGTCGCCTCGAATAAGATCAGCCTGCTTCTTCTGACCGTTTTCCAGCGCCTTGAAGTAGCCCTCGAAAAGAGCAGCTGATTGCTGGAATTTGTCCTTCTCCACAGGCGAGGCTAAAGTTCTTTGAAGGACAGCGGTGTTTTGTCTGGTAAGCTGTCGGTGCAATATTGCTGAGAAGTGTTGACCAGTTGTGGATAATGGAGAAGGCATAGGGCTGGATTCTTGTAACAACTCTGATGACGACATAGCGTGCTTAGTTTCGATGATCGTGATTATATCAGGTTGGTAAGCAAATCGCAGGGGCGTCAAACTAGAAGCGAATTGAGGCTTTGTTAGTAGCTGCCTGTTCAGCACTTGTCAATTACAAATAAGAACAATATAATCGCAATACGCACTGAGTATCATTACCTGTCATAGTTGGCATCACACATATAACTGATGACGCGTCTGCCACACATGAAGTTTAAGGCCTCCGGAAAAAGTGCTTGAATATCCTTCACAAGCACGAAGGGATCACCTTTTGTCTCTTCAACGCCTGGGTGGACGCGAAAGTAGTAGGTTTTGTTTCCGTGTTGGAACTGTTGCAACATGTCATCGTTGGACATGGTGAGACTGGTGGAATGAAGAGCAATGGAGGAAGAGAATGATGCGGATGGAGATGGCGAGGGGATGGGCAAAGGAGAGAGTGTAAGTGATGAGGGAACAGAAAGCAGAAATTTTCAATGCTTTACTACCATCCTCATTTACGTCCTTGTCATTTCAGTCGAAGGACCCGCAAAATCTTCTTTTGTTATTGTTGCACAATCCAACATGGGAGGGATATTTTTTCATGAGAGTGTTTGAACATTGAAGGAATTGAAAGTGAAATACACCATTTCTTGCTTCCTATGCGGAACTGATTTTTGATTCAGCCGTTTGTGCACGACACACCTTTACACATCACACCCACTCCTCTCCATTCCTGTCGCCGCAAAACCGGTATGATCTTGTGGAAGGGAACAAGAGAAAGACGTCAACTTTAGCCCTGAATTGTTTATAGTTTTCCTGTCGTCCCTCTTTTTTACTTTCGTTCCTCAGCAAAGAGAGGGGTACATGGTCTACCATAGAGTGATTCATGACAATATTCATCATCGGCATCCTTGCTAGGAGAGCGAGAAAAGTAAAGAGCCATGAGAATATATTTCGACATGGAAAGGAAACATCAAGACGAATTTGTTATTCATATATTTTCCATTCCCTCATCTCGTTGTCTACACAATGACCCAACTCCATATATTTTTTATTCTTAAATGCTTTTGGAGTGTACACAACTCATTCACTCATGAGTGACAGAAAAAGAGGCTTCGCCTATCACTCCACCTCCCAACAAATCCATAGACCCAATCCTCGCATATGCCATCCGCTGCCTCAGCCCCAGCGCCCTCCTAAACAACTCCAAACTCGTTGGCTGGTCCAGCAACCCCTGGCGCAAGTGTGCCAAGAACATAAAGAAGTCGCATACAGCTACTATCCGTTCGCGACAGAATCTGTCTAGTGCGTGGTATTGCTGTTGTTGGGGTGGTTGAGTTGAGGAAGAGGATGTTAAAGGGGAGGAAGTAGAAGAGGAGAGAGAGGGAGCGGGGTGATCGAGGAGGCGGAGACGGAATTCACAGGGACGAATGGTTCTGCAGAGGCAGCACGCGGTCTTGGGGGCTGCTGTTGTCGTCCTGTTCACCAGCATCGATCCTCCTCCAGATCCTGCTGTGGAGCTAGGTGTTGGTTTCCAGGCTTCGATCTCACAGGTGTTGACTTCCATGGCCTTCAGCAGTCGTTGCACCCATTGCCCTTGTACACTGTTTGTGATGTTGCCGTTAATCCCGTACGAAGGTAAAGGCAGTGAGGTCGAGAATTGTGTCGAGGAAGGCAGGAACGCGCTCATCCATCTAGAAGTTTGTTTTGTGGCCACTGTAGTCGTTGCCGAGGATTGTCCTGCGTTATGGATCAATAGGCAGGGGTAGATATCCTCTGTGAGAACCTTCTTCATAAACGCCGACTGGGCCGTGTAGTTTGTGGCAGGACTAGTGCGTCTGCTCACTTTTGTATTGTTGACGGTGGCAGCGTTGTTGGTGAAGAGTCGAGCGGAGGAGCATGAAGGAAAGGCGCGTTTAAAAATCGTTGATTCGGATACCACAGTACTGTTGTTGCTGCTGGTCGAAGATCGGATGGAGGCAAGGTGCTCCTCAAACTCCTGAAGCGCCATCCCATCCACAAACATTGACTGTGAGGTTGAAGTCGATGGTGGATAAAGAACAGTCGATTCTGTTACTCCTGTTCTTGAGCGTGCATGCACAAATCCTTGATGTTCCTGCTGCAGGCCCTGAGCGCAGCTAGATCCTGCCACTGTTGAGGCTGAGGCTGTTGTTGTTCCGAAAGCTGGTTCGAGTTCCTTGGCCGTCGTCGCATTTGTTACGTTCACAAACGACTCGACAGTGGTAGGAATCGCCTTCATCTCCAATGGTGATACCATCGCCGCAAACATATGCCTCTGCAACCCACCCGCACTTCCATTACCCTCGTTTCCGATAATCGTAGCAGGATTAGGGACCGAGTTGAGCATAGGTCGAACGAAAGATGCATTAATTCCAGTCGTTGACGTCTGCTGGTTGTGGTGGCCTTGGGCGGCAAGCTCGGTAATGCCGACACAATCTGCAGCCAGATGGCGAATCCGTTTGATGCACTCTCCGGCTAATCCGCCGCTTGACTCCAGCTCCTTTCGTGATGCCGCGATAAGCCTTTTCTGCCGAGTGGCCGTAATGTTGTTGTAAGTAGTGGTAGTTCTACTTGTACTGATGGCTGAATCCTGGTCGCTGGCATCAACTGGCTGCTGCTGCTGTTGCTCAGAACTTGCCACCTCTATACCCCCAATGGTGCTCTTCTCAAAAGTACTCAACGCCAGCAACGCCAGCTCACTCGCCTCATCAAGCGCAGCCTGTGCACATGTCAACTCATTCACACTCCCCAACAACTCTTTCGAAAACCTCCCCAGATCCGTAACCAATTGTCGATGCGCCTGTTCAATCCTCTGATGTCGATTCAGCTCTTGAGCCCGCAACCTGTCGAGCTGTTGGATGTGTTGTTTTAGATAGACGCGTTCGTCGATGAAGGCGGGGGAGAGGTTTGTGTGGAGGGATTGGGAAGAGCCAGAGATTGTTGCAGCGGCTGAGTTTAAGGTATGAGCGAGGGTTTCTGGCGAGCTGTTGGTAGAGATAGGAAGTAAATCGGATTGAGGGCTGATGGTTTCGTGGACGGCAGACGTAGCACTATCAGGCTCCTGAAGGGGGCTAAGGGATCCATGGCGACGACGATGCATCTGTGCCGATGAGGTTGGGGATTGCATCTCTGGGGTCTTCGCCTGCATATCCACTTCTTTAGTGTCCCTGTTCCTGTCGTTGTTGTTGTTAGTGCTCTTGTCCTCGACAGTGGCCAGGATGCGACCAATCGAAGGGTCCTCATCCTCATCCTCTTCCAGCTCATCCTCAAGTAGCTCCTCGGTGATGACATTGCTGACAAGGCTCGTCATACTCGAATTATCTAACCAATCCTTCAAAGCCCTATCCGGTACACCCTTTGTCCTCATTCTTGTTCTCGTCCTCCTCTTTCCTTGCTTAAGAGCATTCGCTCCTTCCCTCTGCTCCTGCTCCTGTTCCTGCTTATAACTGCTTCCATCTCTACGAGAGACCGGTCGTTTTGTGCCACTACTGGTCCTGGGAGAAGATACGGACGACAGGGAGGGGGCGATATCAATAGTCTTGAGATGTCGCAACGCCACCATGATTGCACTCCTGTACACCCTCTCCTGTGACTCCTCCGCCGCCACTGCGTCAGAGGATGGTGAAGAGTCGTCTAAGTTGGTCAAGAGCGATGATGGTGATAGAGTAGTAGAGGGAGTCGATGACGGTCGTGAATTATCTGCATTGTCGACAATAGTAGTCCTGGTGGAGGTAGTGGTGGGGTCAGGTTGAGAGGGATCGACATTCGACGATTCCAATAGCCGCCGTTCCGTTTTAATACCTGTTCCCATTCCTGTTCCTGATTCAGACGGTGAAGATAATAGGCCCAAAGTGGACCTCTCGGCCACTAAAGTGGGCAACATCCCCTCCGATCGAGTATTCCGTTCCAGCCCAGGCACAAGCACTCCTCTTCCTACGCTGTCATAATCCCCGTTCGTCTCTCCAGGCGATAGCAGTCTACGACCATGTGTCCGTGTTCGTGTTCGTATGCTCTGTCGAAGGCTACTGTTGTTTTTTTTAGTGCGACTTGTGGAAGAAGAAGAGGAGATGAGCGCGTTCTCGAGGACATAAGTAGTCCACTGAATAGCCATCTCTGCATGATCCATCCACCCCTGATCCTGCTGCACGACCGCATTCAAGTCCTGAATCACCTGAATCATCTCCAATCTATCCTGCTCATACAACGGAATCGCCTAAGCAAAAAAAATAATAAGCACAATAGTTACTATCAGAGCGTGATTTTTTTTTTTGCGTTCATACTAGAATTTAATATGTGATGTACCTTGCAGTCTTCTTCCAGTTCTTGGAGGCGGGATTCTAGCATGGTCACGGTCTGCAAGGCCTCCTGAAGCCAGGGCATCATCTTTCCGTCAAAAATGTTCGCTGTAACAGTTGCAGGTCCTGTCGGAGGGAGAGGGAAATTTGAGAGAATCGATTCAGTGGCCTGACCTTGACCCTCAAGGAGGTTATGGTGCAGAGATGTAGGCCGTACTCTAATCGTTGCTGGCGGTGGAGGTAGTGACGCATCTGAAGAATCCTTGTTTGACTCGAGTGGGGAAGGTATTGGCGACGGTAGCTGCTGATGCTGAGTAGAAGAAGTACATTGAGTCTTATACCGAGGCGAGGGGAGGATCGACGTATATCTATGCGACGCTGCCCCTCCTCTTGCTGCAGTATGTGAGAGACGTTGGTGATGCGATTGCGGTTCTCCGTTATGAAAGTCTACCGTTCCGGCGACTTTGGTGTCGATAACTGACATCGTTGTCGTCCATATATTGTTATTGTCAGTCGTGGCGAATGCCGAAGGCGATATTGGCGTAGATGAGGAGGGAGGTAAAGGCGAATAGGGGCTGGAAGCAGCAGAGGTCTGTGCCCGCGACCGCTTAGAGGATGTATGCACCTTGATCGCCGGGACAGGTTTACCACTACTGTTGTCATCGCGTTGATGATCGTCGAGACTGGGAGAAGGGAAGGTAGGAAGTGGAGAAGTAGGAGTGCGACACGAGAAATCGTCCTTGTAGGATGCTGACGATGTCGCAGATGTAAACTCTGTGTTGTTGGTGGTTGCGGCCCTGGATCTGACCCATGGTGCTCTTCCTGAGGGCAGTGGCGCGGTTGTGGATGTTGTGGAGGATGGTGTGAGGGGAGAGGCGATTGAAGGTGCATGATGATAAGAGCTACTTTTGGTACGGTAGGAGGATGTGTTGAGAGGGAGGGGTGGGTGGTACGCAGGGGAGGGACGTCTTTCTGTTATGTATGCGCGGTTCATGTTGATCGTTTAATCGGAATTGTGTGTTCCTCTGCGTGCGTATGTGTTATCTGTGTGAGGTCGGCAAGGTGTAAGTTTGAATGTGATAAAAGACAAAAAGGAGGGTAGAAAAAAACTGTCATTAACAAATGAACAAACAAAACAAACACAAAGACGCAGGGAGCATTGGGGATATGTGCGCTTGCGTAGAAGGAAGTATGGCACAAGCAGCGGTGGCTCTTTATTCTCCTCGATTTGAAATTTTGAGGCAAGGTCCGATGAATGCGTCCGTGTTAATTTTACCTTTGTGTAAACGCGTATTTGAGATGTATGGGATGCAGAGAGATGCAGAATGCACAAATGACCAATCCGATCGATCAGGAGAATAAGATAAAAGAAGAAAAGAAGGAAAGGAAAGAAAAAAAAGAGAAGAGTCGAAGAAGTGTAATTGGAAAGAAGACGAAAAACACCAAAGAAGAAAGAATGCGAAGAAAGAAGGCGTACGATTTATGCCCGTGAACTGAGACTGATAAACATATGGTCCCATCCCTGATATCAATGGTGTAGCGTGGCAAAGGTATCTCAGGTCAGGACCCACACTGGCATTAATCGATCCACAACCCAATCTTCCTCTTCTTTCTCATCACCTCGATCCATTCTTGCTGAGTACATACATGCCCACACCGATTGTTATCCTTACCTCCTTGTTCTATCTTTTCATCTTTCCTTCCTTTCAATCTCTCTCATAATGCCGACAAAGTTGGGATAATGACAAGAACACCCAGAATCCGGATTCCGCCCAAGAAAGAAAAAAAAAAAGAACCACTGTCGATTTTTTTTCCGCTGACCTCTCTATCTCCTCTATCTCTCCTTGCCTTACCTTACCTCACAAAGGTGAGAAAGAAGGATGAATAGCCCTCTTTTTTTCTATTTTCAACCAAACCCAGCACTTGGGTCTATGTCTTTTTGATTTCCCCTCAGCGCCTTCTTATCAATTTATCCTGGATAATTCTTCTGGAAACGGAGTAGATGAAGCAAAGAAAGACAAATAAAGGGGGTGTTAAATCGCTTTTTTTTTTTTTTTTTTTTGAGTTTTTATTAAAGTTTCCAAAGATAAAGATATCATAAAAAAGAAAAATAAACTCAATTGCACATAAGCATTGAGAATGAGCAACTAGCTTCATAAAAGAAGTGGGAGAAAAAAAAGTCGGTGCAGAGAAGGGTGCCATAAATAAATAATATGTAAGGATGAGAAGGAAGCAGGGAGTGGAAGAGAAAGGGACAGGATCAGAACCTTTTTTTTACTCCAAAAGAGCACAACAAGTTCACAACTATACTACTACTACCAAAAGAAAACACACACGTATCACCATCAATAATATCCAAGCCCAGGAACAGACCACTCAACCCGCCCATAAATATTCTGATCCAACGCATTCTTGAACACCATCGTCGGATCCGCACGGGCATAAGGCAACCCATAACAGAACTGCCGTTGACTCGACAGGTCCATAGAGCTCCTGGGAGTGGTGGTCGCAGAGTTGGGGCAGGGTTTGGGAACGATCAGGTTGACCTCAGAGAGCTCGCAGAAGGAGGAGAGGAAGAGAGCGATCTCGTCCATTGACATTGAGAAGCAGCCTGTTTCCATATCTGGGATACTTAGATGTAAAGCGCAGAGTCTTTTCAAGTCCTTCAGGCACGATATCATGACCTATGTTTGTTGGAAAAAAAGGAGGCGTGAGATGGAAGGAAATTGGTTAATAAGTGATCGTTTCTCGACGGGAGGAATGGTTTGTGAAGGAAAGGCGAGAGTAAAAGTGGCGGACACAATAAAAAAAGGATAACTAACGAAAGGGAAGGTAGGAGAAGGAAGAAACGATATCGTAAGCCAGATTGGCTGCATGACCACCGAAAGTGATCAATGCTCAAACACGTGACTCATTTTCCGCAAATAGAACAAACACCAAAACAAAAAAAAGACGAACCTGCTTTTGAACACCAAGAAGTTCGGTAAGTCGAAGCCATTGCAACTTCTTGCAATGTCGGAGCCCCTCAAACATGCCCCAAGAGCTCATCCCTTTACAGTCAAACAGCTCAATATCCAAGATCTCAAGATGTGTCCCAAACTCGCCACAAGCCTGCCAGAACCGTGGTCCGAACCCAAGGTAGGCGTTCACCAGTTGCAGGCGCTTTATCGGACACATCTCAATCACATAGATCATCCCGCTTTGGGGGTCGCAGCGAGAGTATCGTTGCTGTCGGGTTGGGTCTCGAGAAATGCTCCCGCCCCAGAGGGTGAGGTCCTCAAGGTTTGGGCAGAGCTCTGCGATGCTGTCAAGGAGGCGAAGGGAGCTGTTGGCGGAGAGAGTGGTGATGTTGCGGTTGATGAGGCCCATGACTGGCCCCGGGCTGCAGTCTAGGGATTGTAGGGAGGTCATCTTGCTGGAGAAGATCTTGTAGATATCTTGGTCTGTCTGGTCGTTCAACTTGGTCTCGAACATGGTCAGTTGTGGGGCTAGACGTACTGACAGGATCTGGAGGAGTTGGTTGGAAGGGTGGAGGATGCGAAGGGATCGGAGGGCGGGGAGTTTTGGTTTGCTGAAAAGGGCGTTCACAAAGTCGCCTCCTCCAAAGTCGAGATGGATCGATTCCAGTTTCTGGAGAGAGTGTGGACGGAAGGAGAAGTCGTCGAGATAGATGTCCTGTGCGGAGTTGCCGCTGGTGGGGCTGTCGTTGGTACGGCTTGGAGTGTAAATCTTGATCGACCGTAGATTCTCGCCAAAGCCCATGTCGATAGCATCCACCCATCCAGAGATACAGGTTGAAGGGAATGAAAAGTGGGCCAGGTTCTGGCAGGTCATGAGTAGATGGATCACAGACCGGTTGCTGACCTTGTAGCCCTCATCTAGGTCCAGAGATTCCAGGTTGGGACAACATGTAACGAGTCGGTTAAAGTTGTCCTCGCTGAGCGTCTGCTCCTTGGATGGCATCTTGACAGGTTCAAGTCTCAAGACCTTCAGCGCAATAAAGGACGTCTCAGTCAAGGACCGGACCATGGTCTGGTCGAACGGCGATCCGGCCCAGTTGCAATCCAGGTACCGTAAACGAGTACACTCAGTCGCAATCTTGAACAGAATGGCTCGACATCGCGCATGGCCCCACCACAGACTCTCGTTATTCGCATCCGGAATAGACCCCTGGCGAACGACCACTTCCTGGATATAGTCAAAGTACTGCCATCCATGATGCTGGAGTGTATAGGCGAACCGATCAAGCTGTCGACAGGTCCGGATCTTGGGCCGTTCCCACAGGAAGGGAAGACCGACTTTTGCAAACGCCCGGTTGACACGACAGATTTTGGAAAATGCGTCCTGGACGAGGTCATGGACCCGACTTTCGGTGATGGCCTTAACAGTTGTACATGTTGCGGTGGAGTGCGGACGGTGGATGGTCGTGAACTCGTAGGCGCTTTGAGAGGATGGAGTCTTTGTCTGGTCGCGACCTTCTCTCAGGTGCTGGAAGATGAGAAAAAGAACATCGGTACTGCGTGAGAGAAGGTCCAGTCGAGGTCTCCGCCGCTTTTTTGGTTGTTCTTGTTGCTGCTCTTCTTGTCGATGCCGTTCACTTTTACTTTTGGGACTCCTGCTCCTACTCGCCGAGGATGATGATGTTGAGGGCAACTTTGAGGATTTAGAAGTTGGAGATGATGTTGTAGGCGTAGGAACAAGGGTTGCACTGCTGCTGTCGGTGGTGGTTGGACTGGCGGGAGGAGGGGTGATGGAAGTCATGGTGGGCAATGCAGGGGAAGAGGTTGGAGTGCTTCGGGCGGTGATGATAGCCGGAGGTGGCTGAGGCACATTGAGGCGGCCACCGGTCGTAGTAGATGCCGCTGCGCCTAGTCGATCTGAGCAAGAGGAGAGTAGACATGCACCTATAAGACGGGCAGGGTCTACTTGGTCACCACACTCCTTTTTGGTTGTCGTCGTCAATTCTGAAGTCATCATTTTTGTTTCTTGTCGTTTGCTTTGTTGCCGTTGCTATTCGGTTCTTTGGAGGTTTTTGAAGAAGGACGAGAATAGTGGGAATGAAGAGAGAGAATGTGATGTGTGTGTTGGTTTGTCGGTGTAAACTGGAATACACACGAGCGATAAATGATTGTTGTCGATGTTTTTGGTTGTTCCGGTTGTTGGTACTCTGCAGACAAACAATGTTAGTAAAAGCGAGAGGCGAGAACGAGAAGTAAAGAACAGCAGCCTCCTTTATAAACAACAAACGAAGACAGAGGGAGGAAGGTTAGTTTTTTTATTCTTATTTGCTATGTGTTCCTCCTCCTTGCGTCCCCATGGCACACGCATGCTCTTGATTCGACCCGGTCGTCGTGTCATTCTCCTTTCCTACCTCCTCAAAAGACGATCTCCCTTTTTGTTCCCTTGCGTTAAAAAATTAATCATCCTCTCTCTGTCTCCTGGCTGGCAATGGCAAAGAGAAAAAAAAAGAGAAAAAAGGGGACAAGCACAAAGACAGAGAAGAAAGGAAGAAGAGTGCCGGATCCCTTTTTTCTTTTCCTTAAAGACATGCGAAACTCGCCTCCTGGATGGAAAAAAGTTAAATGCCTATTCGTGGATCTGGTACCATCTCAGCAGTGCTCATATTTCAGCACACAAGACAAAGCGAAAAAAAGACAAGAGGTGCCATATTGTGCGGATGGGGATAGATTGATCCAAACAAGTACAGCACTGTACGAGAGAAAGAGAGATGATAGACACATGCATATGTATGCCATGGGAAAAAAGAGTGAGATTCACATGCATGGAGTGTATTCCCTCCCCATCAAGTAATAAAAAAAAACATAAAGCAACTAAGAGAACAAGACAAAAAAAGGTGAAGTTCATATCCCTCTTATGGTTTTATCCCAAGCCTGGTATGTGAGCCCCTCTCGCTCTTTCAATCTGCGTGTTTAGAGCAGAAGGAGAAGTCATTGGCCATTGCGCGTCAACTCTCGTAAACAAGCACGCTACCCAGAAAAAATCGGGAAAAGGGATTTGAATTCAGACATGAACGAATAACGGCTTGCGGATATAGGCCAGATATTTTCACATATAGACATAGCACCATCTCTTCCATTCCGTCATTCAGCCCAGCAGGCCGAAGTTTGAGAGTAAGATTGCAGTCTAAGCAGGAATGGATTAAGCTATCTGGCGCTGTTCTCTATTAAGATCTTTTTTTTTGTTTGCCTTTTCCGATGTAAGTGCACCAAGACAACATTTCCTTCTGCCTGGCACATTGGTTCACTTTGCGATCCACCTCAAATAAACACCCTCGTATGATCACATGGCGCATGCGCGTTCACATTTTTAGTTTGATCTCTTAGACCGCTGTTCTGGCATACACAAAATACAGTCATAAGCAACAGTAAGATTTAAAAAAAGAGGGTCCAAAACTGAAAATACCAAGTCATTGACTGGCGAATGGAAGGTGTGAGTGAGCTGGCGGTACAAATCGGCATGACCAGTCATGGCGGCGACAGGAACAAGAGAGTAACAAGAGCACAAAGGAAAGGGGTAGAAACACCTAAAACACCTAACAATGCAGTCAAGAAAGCAAACCTGGTACCTTAATTTGTTTACTGTCTATCCTCAAAGGCTAAGGCGTGTACTGTACTTTCATTTGAGCGGCGAAGAAAAACGGAACTTGACCAGGCTGAGTGATCCATTGAGCCGCTCAACAACAATTACCGTAAACAAACGACTGCGAAGTGAGTGTAGAGAGAGACAGAAAGAGAAAAAAGAGAACAAGAATGAAAAGTGGTGACAATAGCGAGCAAGAGAAATGACGAAGGATGGGCTCATGATGCATGGTACAGCAGCATGAAGACAAAACGCAACAGGCATTAATGAGTGCCGACTGACAACTGACAGGCATATAAAAAGTAAGCAGCATGGCATGGTGTTGCATGGCGCTGAGTTAGTTTGTAATGCCAAGGCAGATTGCAGTTTGAGGTCATACAATGGCAAAAGAAAAAGAAAAAGAAAAAGAAAAAGGCAGCGTGCTGACTTTGTTTTTTTTTGTAATAAGTATCATTTCAGGAACGCGATTTCCTCTTATCTTCATGGGCTAATTTCTTACAGGGCTCTACTGCGTCGTGCTGAAATGTCACGTTTGCTTTCTTTGATTTCTGTGCTTTTATTTGATGCAAGACGTGCAGCAGGTGGGTGTTGTTGGAAGGTGTGTCCAGTACCAACCAAGCATTTGATTACAATCAAACATCGACAGCAGATATCTGTCAAAACCGGGTCCGGTCAAAGAAGCAGCCTCATGGTGAATATTTTTTTCCTGGCTCATACGCGTTTCGGACGACAGCACTAGTATCATTTTATACGCGACTCTATCTTACGCAGAGCAGCGAACCATTTAGTTAGAAAATACCTTTGGCTCTACTTTGTAGGCGAAGTAATTGGTCCAGTCCCATCAATCAGTCTCACCATGATGCTGTTGATGGAGATGATGATGATGATGATGGTGATGATGATGATGGTAGTGGTGATCACTTGACCGCTTATCTTCTCGATGGAGTACAGCCATTTTTCTTTCCATGTCCACCGATTTTCGCCTTTCTTTTCTTTACTACACACATACAAAGACTTTGACAAACCAGATCGACATCCTATATTTCGTTTCACAAAGAGCCATGTTCTACAGCAAGGAGATCCTCGCCCGGAAGGATACCCAGCTCGGCCTGATCTGGTAACAATACCCTTTCTATCCCCTACTATATGTCCTCTTGACAAATCAAAACAATTTTTTTGGCACGGACCAGGTGCAAGCACTCTTACGAGTAGAAACATTAACATTTTCTTTGTTCGCTCTTACCCAGGCTCGCTGCTACTCTTGGACCTCGTTCAGGAATCAACAAACTGTCAAAGAGAGAAGTTAACGGCGTCAACATCGTCAAGACTTGGTATAACCACATCTCACTCTTGGTTCTCTTGCTTTTTCTTTACTGCCTGAAAATAATATATAGGTCTGACAAAAGCGCTGCGTGGTACTTTTTTTTTTTTATTTTCTTTTGGTTACTGTAGCAAAGACATCTCACAGCCGGCGGAACCTTTTGCCCTGCGCTTCTCTTCAAACTTGATGGTGGGCGTCACTCGCGTCTACAGCCAGCAATACAACTTTTATTACTGTAAGATCTCCCCTTCCTTCTCCGATCGAAATTTTGCCACCAAATTTGTTTGTTTGCTTGTCTCTCCTTTTTCTCTATATTCCACTCACTGTTCATTGTTTGTCCTTTTCTGGTAGCCGATGTTAGTAACACATGGATGAGGTTGAAGCGCGACCTTGCTGCAGTGCAGTCTGAGAACTTGGATATGATGACCCCTGGCGCAAAGTATGTTTATTGTTTGTTTTTCTTGTTTGTTTTTCTTGATGTTTGGCTTTTGAATATACATGCGTGCAAGGTATCATACACTACGAACGCTCGTTTTCTTTATCATTTGCACATTAATAGGATCGATATGATCACCATTGGATATGACTTGACGATTGAACAGGATCTCTTCCGACCAGTCAACATTGTACAGAACTATGAGATCGAGGTCGCGGTAAGTTAGTCCCCCTTGGCTGTATGGAGAATGATGGTGTAATCTGCCTTTTCAGTTCGGCTTTCTAACCATATCTCCATTATTAACATGTTTTCGATGTATAGCGCACTAGCCGCGGTAAGGAAGTCGCGGTCGAGTTTGGCTGGGCAACTCAGTCATCGCTGGACCACAGTGACACTTCTTCGAATGACCAGTCTCCTCCACCTTGTGAGTTTTCTTTTCGTCATTTTGCTCTGATTTTTTTTTTCCACAACTACACAACTGACACGATCCTTTTGTTCTGCGCAAACGGCTAGTGTTCCTGTCGTCGGTCTCGGACGAGAGACGGCGCAAAATCACTTTAGACGAGCGACCAGGCATGGCGGGGGTAGGACCTTTATTAGAGTTTGAAGCCATCAATGCAGGCTTGACGGATGAAATGCTCATGGGCGATGATAATGGGTAAACAACTATGTTACGAATATCATAAAGCCAAACAAAAAAAAGGGCCAATGCGTTGTCTGTAGCCTAACACTGTTATTTTTGTACTTAATAGGTTGTACATCGATGCTGAGGGAAATCTCAGAGCTGATATGCCAGAGCAAGGTTTCGCTATTGGGGATGACAGATCCATGGTTTCTGGACTCTCAGAGACATCAGTGATGGCACGAATACTTGGCAAGCACCCGAGAGAAGATTCCATCCTGAGCGAACGCATCGTGCCCGAGAACAATGATATCTTTGATGATATTCTGCTAGATGATCGCAATTACGACATCGCGTTTGGTATAGAGATGGACGGTGCTGGTACTGGTCAGATCAAAAAGCAGAGAGGTGGCAACAGACAACAAAAACTTGTAGGGTTGAAGTCGGATGAGGACACGATTCTGTCGAAAGAAGAGCTGAAAGCATTCAGAGACAACTATGTCCGTGACCAAGCTGAGATCATTCGAGACCGTGAAGCAAAAGAGACTGTTGTATCGGTCAAGGCTCACATCAACAGGCTTCTTGTCCAACCACTCGGTGTCGCTGGATTTGGTATAGACCTGGGCAACTTTTGGAGCACAGCAGCTACTCATACACTTGACAATGCTTGCGTGGATCGCAGAGTGAATGCCTTTCCCATCGAGCAGCCCAGGAACGTCCAGCCAATCGCTGTTCGAGGTACCCATGAACAATCGTGGCCTCCAGGGGATGAAGACCCTTTGTTCATGGATGAAGTGCCAGATCCAGAGGCTGGTCGTCGTCTTACGAACCCACCCAGCGTTGGCACGCCTGCAGGAGCGAGTACAGGTGGATTTGGGGGGCTGGACAGCGTTAGCAGTAAAGGCGGTCCCTTGCCCTGGGAAAAAGAGGCCCTTGGCAGAAGTGTTGGCGGTCGTAGCGAGCGATCGAGTGACTCTGACCACCTCTGGCAGGGTTTCGACGCCGCGTTCGACCAAAATGCGGGTAGTGCCCTCTTTCCACAGCATCGTTGTCGAACGGGGTCAGTGGACAGTCGTTCGTCAGCAGAGTCGGCGACTACTCGAGGAGCGAGAGCATTTGGGGGTGGCGGCTTGGAGGGAGAGGAGGATGAGCCTTTGATTCGCCGACGACGACATCAGTCCATTCTGGGACGGTCCCGAACACCTTCGCAGGAATCGGATAGAGGGCGACAACCTTCACTCTTTGTCGGCGGTGAGATGGCAGAGGACGGTGACGGCGATGATGGAGGGACTGGATCAGCCCAAGAGAGGCTTGCCTTGGAGAGGGCGACTGCCAACTTTTTGGGCTACATCCAGTCGCTGCTCAAGCCTCTCAACGCCACCTCGTTCTCGTTTGAGGATATTGTTGCTCCTCATCGTCGAAAGGATGTTGCTGCTGCAGCCTTCTACCACATTCTCGGCAAGCACGCTCCTACCTTGTCTTGTATTGTTGTTGACTGGAGACTGGCTTTGAGTGAATGAATGACTAATGGCCGTTTTTTTTGTTCTACTTCGTTGTAGCACTCTCGACTATGGGCGTGATGCGCCCAAAGCAGGATGTTTCTTACCAGGACATTCAGGTCAAGCTTATTGGATAAACGAGCGATGTCCAATCGACCAACTCTTGGCCTGGATCACACCTTGGCCATTTGATATTTCGCGTATTTTACCAGCTAGTGTATAGCGCAGTTGCGATTTTTTTTTCTTGCCTGATGGCAATGAGAATTTAGGATATGAATCAGTGTCCAGTGCAAATAAAATAAGTAAGGCCGTGAACAACGGTCAATTACGCAAGATCGCGTTCCTTTTTATCCTTCTTCCTCTCACTTGTGCTCGTTATCGTGTGTTTGTGTGCACAATCGTTGTGTCCCTGAGGAGAGAAGAGAGAAGAAAAAAAAAAAAAAAGAGATATGAGTCTGTCGTTCCCTCCTTGCCCTCCCAACTCAGCCGACCAATCGAAATGGGTATGTCAGCGAGAAAGTGGCTTAGCAGCAAAACAAGAAAAAAAGAAAAAAAAAGTACCGCTTCGGTGCAGTCACATCCTTGATGGCCATCCCCTATAAAAGGTGTCGTCTTTTTCCTTCTGTCTTTTCTGGGGTTTTTCCTTTTGGTTTTTGGTTTTTGGTTTTGGTTTCTTTTCTCTTTTGGTCTTGGTGTTTCCTCCTCCTCTTTCTCATCACCACCTTCCCGTACGTATCCTTCCTTCCTCTCCTTCCTTCCTTCCTTCCACTCTCCACTCTCTCCCCTTGTGCACAAAACCCCTGCCAGACCGCTGTCTCAAGCCCCTTCCAGTCCATATACATCCAAGCAAGCAAGAATGACTGTCCAAGCCCAGTACCCCGATCCCTCCCAGGCCCTCAAGGACCTCGAAGCCGCCGGCTCCAAGAACCGCCGCGACGGTCTCTCTGCTGAGGAGCTGATGGACTCGATCACCCAGGGAGGTCTGACCTACAATGACTTCCTGATCCTCCCCGGCTTCATCAACTTCCAAGCCCATGCCGTCCAGCTCGAGTCCAAGATTACCAAGCGCATCACCCTCAAGACTCCCTTCCTCTCTTCGCCCATGGACACTGTTACCGAGACCGAGATGGCTATCGCTATGGCCGTAAGTTAACTTTCTATGGCGTTACTATGTTATTTTTTTTTGCTTTGATTATTTGGGCTTTATGTATGCTGTATGTGTGTGTGTGGTGTGTGTGTTAATGCAGACACATACATGTAGACCGTGTGAAGAGTGTACAGAGAGAAAGTGTATTTCTTCTTTCCCCGCAAATTTCTTTTTCGGGCAATGACTCTTGGAAGGGGAGGGGTAGTGTGAGAGAATGAATGGTTGAAAATGTCCCAATACAAACCTTATTGTTGGTTCTTATCGTCTGAGTTAAACTAATCGCCTTTTTTTTTCTTTTCTCTTCCATACGAATAGTTGCTCGGAGGAATCGGTATCATCCACCACAACTGCACTCCTGAGCAGCAGGCTGAGATGGTCCGCAAGGTCAAGAAGTTCGAGAACGGATTCATCACCGACCCCATCTGCCTCACCGAGAACCACACTGTCGCTGATGTCCTCGCCATCAAGTCCAAGTTCGGATTCTGCGGCATCCCCATCACCGGTTCGTGCTTCTTTTCTATAATCGACCAGACAAGGCTCTTTTTTATTTCTCTTTCAATAGTATCAATTCCGTCTGACACTAACTCGAATTGCCTTTTTCCTTTCAACCTACAGAGAATGGAAAGCTCGGCTCCAAGTTGGTTGGTATTGTCACTGCCCGCGACATCCAGTTCGTCAACGACCACTCGACGACCTTGAAGTCCTGCATGACCACCGACTTGGTCATTGCCCAGGAGGGCGTCACTCTGGAGGAGGCCAACAAGATCCTGTGCGAGTCCAAGAAGGGCAAGTTGCCCGTTGTCAACGCCAACGGAGAGCTCTGCTCCCTTCTCGCCCGCTCGGATCTTCTCAAGAACCAGAACTACCCTCTTGCTAGCAAGGCTCCCAAGTCCAAGCAGTTGCTCTGTGGTGCTGCTATTGGTACCCGCCCCGATGACCGCGACCGTCTTGGTCTCCTTGTTGCCGCTGGATTGGACGTTGTTGTCTTGGACTCTTCCCAGGGTAACTCTTCTTTCCAGATCGAGATGGTCCAGTGGATCAAGGCCACCTACCCTGACATTGATGTCATTGCCGGAAACGTTGTCGTCTGGGAGCAAGCTGCTCGCTTGATTGCTGCCGGTGCTGACGGACTCCGTGTCGGTATGGGCTCTGGCTCGATCTGCATCACCCAGGAGGTCATGGCCTGCGGTCGTCCCCAGGGAACTGCTGTCTACAAGGTTGCCCAGTTTGCTGCCAAGTACGGTGTCCCTATCATTGCCGATGGCGGTATCGGAAACATTGGTCACATCACCAAGGCCCTTGCCTTGGGTGCTTCTGGTGTCATGATGGGTGGTCTCCTTGCCGGTACTACTGAGTCTCCCGGTGAGTACTTCTACTTGGACGGCCAGCGCCTGAAGAAGTACCGTGGTATGGGCTCGCTCGATGCCATGGAGAAGGCCGGTGATGGTGGAAACGGATCGACCAAGCGTTACTACTCTGAGTCGGACTCTGTCAAGGTTGCCCAGGGTGTCTCTGGTTCGGTTGTCGATAAGGGCTCGATCAAGAAGTTTGTCCCTTACCTCTACACTGGTCTCCAGCACTCTCTCCAGGATATCGGCGTTGACTCTATCGATGCCATGAAGCAGGGTATGCGTGACGGTACCGTCCGCTTTGAGCGCCGTACCCCCGCTGCTCAGGCCGAGGGTGGTGTCCACTCTCTCCACAGCTACACCAAGCGTCTCTTCTCATAGATTATTACTGTGAGCGAGTAGTATCCATTCTTTTTTTATATCATTTTCATGCATTCATTGTACAATTTACACACCCACTCACACCCACACATTCATCATTCGTAAATATAAAGAAAAACAAACGTACGGCCAGGTGGCCTACCATTATTAATCTATCTTGACCTTCTGCTGTATGATATCGCTGTGTCGTTTGCTTTCCACTCGCCCCATCGCTTTTTTTTTTCGAAAAACAATCAAAACTAATTGCAGCCGTGGAGACAGTTGTCGCGTTGTTGATCGCATATGCTTTGCAAGTTAAGGCATTTGTAATAGTCCGAGTAACAGGCCGATTGGCAAGGGGGTGTTGGAGGTGGTGGTGATTTTGGAGGTGTCGTCGCAGCTAATGGGTGATGGAAAGAGGGGAAAGGCAACGGATGAGTGGAGTGGAGTGTTATTGATCTGCTGTCGATTTGGGAGTTCTGTTCACTGAAGGAGGGAAAGGACGTACCAGAGGAAAAGAAGAGGATGACGAAGAACCCTGCGATCAAGAACAAGGTTTGCTTCATGGCTTGGAACAAGAAGGGGTATGGAAGTGAGAAGAGAGGGTTTTGATGTGTTATGTGCTCCTAAAAGGATGAGAGGAGGAGAGGAAGCAAGGTATGATGACCGAAATCAAAGATTAAAAGAAGGAAGGATTAAGGAAAGGAAAGGGAAGAATTTATGGGGAGTTTTAAGGAAGTAAAAAAGACGACAGAGGTAAAGAATGGGGTGGATACAGGTAAGCCGGTGCATTGCGCAAAGAGAGGATGGGATTACCACGTATGTGCATGTGCACTATCTATGGCATGATGGTGTTATGGTGCAATTCACAGCGTTACACAGCTGTTTTTTGTCAACGGAAAAAAGTATGGGAGAGAAGGAAGAGGTGGATTCAAGCATCCACCAAATAATAAAAGAAAATAACGCAAAGCTTGAATAAAAGAGTGTGTTGAATTGGCCCAAAGACACGCAGGAAAAGGCAAAAGACGCAGACAGACGTCTTTAGATTGCTGAAAGACAAAAAGAAAAAGGATTTCCAACTGGCCTTGAGCAGCGGAAGATAAAGCGAACACGAGGAGGAATACATACAGACACGTTTAGCGATTGCGCAAGCAGGTAACAACAATGCTGGAAGGTAGACCAAGAAGACGGATAGGCACAGAGTACGGGGAAGAAAGAGGCAGCGGCAGACCAGGGAGAAATCGAGGTTCAATAGTGTGCTCCTTTGAGCACCCATGTCTCCCTCACCTCCATTGTTGGTTATTTTGAAGAAATAAAGAAGAGTGAGCAACTGACCACCATGCTGTCGGACCGACAATACAGAGATTCCCTTCTTTCAGAGTAAAAGAAGGCGATTGAAGAGCGAGCGGGACAAGAGGATAGGAGAAATGGGATTAAGTGCCATGTTTGCTGAGAACTGACACATGGTCGATCAAGGAATTGATAATAGTTTACGATCGTTAATTAGAGGGGAGTAAAATGGTATATTGAATGTGAACAACATTCCGATGAGCTGACTTGACTACACCATGACCATGTGCGCGTAACGTGTGCCTCTTCTTTTTATTTACTGATGTCTACTTTTTTACTTGGGACATCTGTTGATGGTTTTTTCTACTTCTATGCTGATAAGGAAGGTGGGTATCACATGCATTTAATTGTCATTGCATGGTTACCATTGGTTTCAATATGATCGCCATCAGTCCTTTCTTGCTGCCAACACACCTACGAGGCCAATGTAGTTACGCGACAGGGCCACAACTACGCGTAAAATGACCTCCTTGCACTTTTTTTTTGGTGTGTCACGTGTGGCAAATCTTTCTTTCTTCATTCACCTCCACTTGGACGGACAAGCCACCGCAAAGGTATTGAGTGAGTATGAAGAGAGTAGTTTGATTGCGAAAGCTGTTAATAGCCCCACATCTTACCAACAACCAATCACTCACACACCACCTCATCGTCAGGAACATGTTTTGCGCAAGTAAGTCAGCCTCTCAAGGATACTAATCGAACATCAACCCTTTTCGCAACATGCAAAAAAGGAGAGGCGCGACTATTCTAGAGCGAGAGCAAAACCACAAACAAAACAAGAAGCCTGATTCGATTCGCGTTGATCTAATCAACTACTACAACAACAGACCTCTGACCTTTCATCAACCTTACTGGCATCTCATAGTTTCTGGTGAGGCTCCCGAGCACCCTGTGGTGTCCAAGAAGAGCGGTCAGGTCTATGAACGCCGCCTGATCGTCAAGTATATCGAGGACAATGGAAAGGACCCCGTCTCGGGCGAGGATCTCTCTGTCGACGATCTCTTGGATATCAAGTCCAGTAAGTCCCAGTCTTCGCGCCTCTTCCTTGTTCATAAGTCTCCAGTGTCATTCAAGGAAGAAGAAAAGGAACTGTCCATTGAAGCATGATTATTGTTTTTTTTTTGATCTAACGCAAAAGAAATATAAATCAATTTCTACTTAGCCCCCGGCACTGTCAAGCCTCGCCCTCCAACCATGACCTCGATCCCTTCGATCCTGTCTGTCCTCCAGAACGAGTGGGACTCTATCATGTTGGAGACCTTCACAATGAAGCAGCAATACCAGCAGGTCCGTCAGGAATTGAGCCATGCCCTTTACCAGCATGATGCTGCATGCAGAGTCATTGCTCGTCTCATGAAGGAGCGTGATGCTGCCCGCGAGTAAGTTTCTTTCGATCTTATTTTATTACTGTTCAGAATCTCGGTACTCATTCTTCTTTGGTATGACCCCTGAAAGTACTAATCAATGTTTTAATGTGCTATATGTGCTATAGGGCTCTGGCTAACGTTGAGGCACATATTGGAACCAAGGCTGCTTCCACAGAGGGCGCTGCAGATGTGACGATGGACGATGCGACATCAACAGGATTGTCGGCAGAGATTCGCGAGAAGCTGGAGGCGACCACGGCTGTGTTGTCCAAGACCAGGAAGCGCAAGCCCAACACGACTGCAGAGGCTGTTCAGACCTACACCCAACGCAAGGTCTTCCCAGGATTGCACGCTGCTCGCTCACCGGGCATCTCTGCCTTGGATCTGGATGCCAAGAATGGATTGGTGTTGACGGGAGGCAACGACAAGAATGCCTTGGTCTTTAGTCAGTCGGAGGAGAAGGTCGTCGCTACATTGAAGGGACATTCCAAGAAGATTACACATGTTGCATGGACAGGACGCTCGGAGGAGGCTGGACAGGACATGGCTCTGACGGCGTCGGCCGATCAGACGGTCAAGATCTGGACTGCCGGAGACAAACCCAACAGCTACTCTGCTGCTCATACTCTGTCGGGTCACTCAGCCGAAGTCACTGGATTGTGTGTGCACCCCACCAAGGATTACGTCGCTACTGCTTCTATGGACTCGACCTGGGCCTTCCACGACTTGGAGACTGGATCGACCCTGATGACGGCTCGCTCGGATCAGGTTTCCAACGGATACTCATCGGCAGCCTTCCACCCCGATGGTCTGTTGTTTGGTACTGGTACGACTGACTCTGCAGTCAAGATCTGGGATGTCCGTACAAAGGACGCTGTTGCCTCGTTTGAGGGCCACACTGGAGCCGTCAAGACCATGACCTTTAGCGAGAACGGGTACCTGATGGCTGCTGCTGGTGAGAACAACGAAGTCAGCATCTGGAACTTGAGGACATTGGAGGTCATCCAGAAGCTTAAGGTTGCTGACCAAGGCATCATTAATGCTCTGGCTTGGGACCAGTCTGGAACATACCTCGGTGTCGGAGGCACAGACATTCGGTAAGCATGTCATCTTGTTGTTGTATTTGTCATATCGTGCTACACTTTATTGTACGAGGTTTTATGATTGTTTTACTAATTCATATTTGGTATGTATTGTCATTTTTGGTAAATAGTATCTTCAAGGTCAAGACGTGGCAAGAGCTCGCCAACCTGACGGATAACACTGACAAGATTACAAGTTTGAAGTTTGGACCCTTGGGCGACTATCTTGTTGCCGGTGGATTGGATCGCAGCCTTCGTGTCTTTGGCGTTGCCGAGTAACTCAGAGGGCTGGAGTTGCGTATGACGTTAAAACCAAGAAGTAAAACCTGTGCTATTTGAGCTTCATTGCTATGGAATGGACCTGTCGATTAAATAAACAAGTGAAGTGGCCACTAAAGCCTGTAAAAATCGAAAAAGATGTTTTGTGTACTGTTTTTTTTTCTGCTTTTTTATTTTGTGAGCAGTTTGCAAGGTCTACATGGATTAGCGAGAGTCAAGAAGTATGTGATGTTATTGTCACCTAAACGGTACCGCCACGCATGAGTTGCTCTCTGAACTGGATGATGTTGGCGCGCTGATCCTCGGGCAAGGACGCGATATCCGCTGGTGTCAATGCCAACACTTGGTCGATCAGTGCCTTTTGTTGCTCTAATGAATTGAGATGGGTAGAAAAGAACGGTAGTTCGTGAGTAAAGGTGGTCACGTTTTAAGCTCTCAAGTTCCTTCAAGCCTGCTATTGAGATGACAAGTAACATAAACGTACCAAGAGAAGTGGGAGCAGCAGGTTGTAGGGGTTGAGGCTGAGGAGGCTGTGGCATGCCAGGATATCCTTGTGGTGCAAACTGAGGAGGTTGCTGTTGCTGTGGTGGTGGTTGTTGAAGGTGTGGTGGTTGAGGAGGAGGGACCATGCCAGGATGTGAAGGTGGTACAGGCGGCATATGCTGTTGAGGTGGAGTCGGCATGTTGGGTGCAGCAGGCGCGGCAGGTCCAAACATCCTCTGTAAGTTTTGATAAAGAGGTGATTTAGTTAGTTAAATGAGTTGAGGAATACGTTCAACACGAAATAAAAATCAAAGAGTAATTAACGCTGTAGGTTACCTGTAATGAGCTAGGCTCGACGAGGTTCATCATCAGGAGGGCTTGGAAGAGGGCGTATGAGAGCTGTGGGTTGTCGTTCAGTACAGCCTTGGCGCGCTCTGGCTCACTTGCTCCCAAGACCTTCATGGACGAGATCAGATCAAAGACGTTCTGAGGAGTCATGGTGGCCAAGACGGCTGAGATGGCGTCTGCAGAGCTGATTCCGGGTGCCTTAGGCGCTATAGGTGGTGCGGACGGTCCTCCTGCCATGGGCGGTTGAGGGGGTGGAGGACGGTTGAGTGGTTGAGGTGGCATTGGGGGTGGCGCATTAGGATTTCCGCCTCCCAATCTGGGATCCATCCTTGGAGGTGGTCCGCCAGCTGGGGGAGGGATGAATCTCTGTCCTTGTGGTGGCGGCACTCCTTGCTGTTGCTGCTGCTGTTGTTGGAGGTGTGGTGGCATGCCGGGTGGCGGTGGTCCTGGAGGTGGTGGGCCAGCTGTGCCAGGTCCCAGGGGTCTCATGAAGGCGCCTTCCTCCTTTGCTGGATCGGTGTCGGCGAAATCGACTTTTAATGATCTGTTCCCGATATCTCTTCCGTTCAAGTTCCTGACGGCTGATGCTGCGGTTCTTTCGTCATGAAACTCGCAGAATCCATATCCCCGTGGCTTTCCTGTATCGCGATCAAACACCAATCTAGATATAGGTTTACAAGGTGCAAGATGAAGCATCGTTTAGTTTCATAGAAGAAAACTGCGGTTATGACTCGCAATAGAAAGGCTATTTCGACTGCGGCACCAAGAGTGTGTCATTTTCGATATCGTTTTTATTTCGTAGACAATGGAGCATACCTGAAGGAGACGACAGGTCCCACCTCGCTAAAGATTTCCGTCAACTGCTCCTCGGTCTGTTCATATGGGATATTACCCACTAATCGAATTGAAAAAAAAACCAGAAACAAACCAAATGGGAAGTTCGATTAATAGGCCTGATCTCGTGTTTTCATGTCTTCCATTGTCCATGCCTTCTCGTGAGTCGAATTTTGTTGCTTTTCTATATCCATTGTGCTTTACCGAAGACAACCTTGGAGTTAATGTTCATGGCGGGTTGGTGTTTTGGTGAGAAGTGTAAGAGAGGGCAGCGCCTTCCAAAGGGCCTTGAAAACCAAGAGCTTGATATCATCACGTGCGCGACTGATCTGATTTTATGGTGACGTCACCTGACTTTAGGGCTGTTGGCGATCTGCACGCGATGAATATATACAGAGAGTGTTCTCCTTAGAGACAATTTTCACTTAGTTGTAACTTGTAAGACATAACGAGAGCACACATAAAAAATTTAACAAGTCATTCACTCTCTCTTCCACTATCCTTTCCACTCGTCACTCTACCATCAGCATCTATTTCCTCACAACGGAGAACAATACGAATATATCTCTACTATCGCTCTTCTCTCTTGATGAGAAACCCACATTGTTTCCCTTTCCTGAACTTGACAAAACAACACTTGCACCCCTTCTGCCTCCCTTCCCCGACAAAAAAAACGCGTTATATGTTGACGTGTGCCCTTGCTACACCTTACAAGTTTTAGAGTGTAAGCGACAAGAAAAATTGTGGTCTTAGCCAATGTAAAATTACTTGGTTACTTGTGTTTCCTCGCAGCTCTTATCTGAGTTCTCTATATGCACACATCACGCGCTCCGATAGTCAACGACGCGCCCCCCGCCCCTCCCATTCTAGGAAAGAATTGGCAGCAACTAATCGACACACAGAACCCGTTTAAAGAGTCGATTCACTTTTCCCTTCGTCACTTTTTTCAACTTTACTATTTAACGAACAACTATCCTCTCCAATATTCCTTTCTTCTGACCCCAAAAGCACAAGCCCCAACACCATGGGGCTCTTCGACTGGTACCCTTTCATTCACAGGAAGGGCTATAACCCCGTTTCACTCTACGTCTCAACCCTCGCATCAAGCACAACCGGAGCACGCCGCTTCGACATCTTGGCCAACTGTTACCGCGTCATTCAAGATGCATACTCTAAGAAGTCCGGGAAGGAAGCACACAGGATTCTGGAGAAGGATATTGAGCGGTTCGGAAATACACTCAACACGATTCTATACATCGACGGTTCACAGGCGGTGGAGAAGGTGAACACGGCCAAGACACGAGAAGAATCACGGCACAAGGCCCTGGACCGGACGGAGAAGAGCATCAACACCTTCGAAGAACGGCTAAATAATGGCATGAGAATCCAGAAGCGGTACTTTACCGATATCAAGGCTGGATTTACATCCTCGTTTTACTGGTCGCTGACGAGTCGCTTGGGGTTTGCAAAGTACATGGAGAATCGCGGATGGACGGTCGTCATTTGCACCACCGAAGCCGATGTTGCCATGGCTCGGGACGCTCAGTTTAATGACATCATTATTTCCAAGAACAGCGATATGCTGGCGTATCGATCGATTGTAACCCTGGCGTCCGGTGTCCAACAACCTTATCCTCGTAACAAGATCCTTGATATACTCGCAAATCTGGACATCTCTCGGACCCAGCTAACGGCTCTCGCTGTAGTTTCGAGGAATGACTATCATAGGAATATCTACTCGCTGGGACCAGCAACTAACTTCAGTATCATTAAAGAGATTGGGCCAAGGCCAGGTAATTTCGCTGGCAATTTTATTCTGGCATTCTCTGCAAAAATACTATCGTACAAATCGAATTCTAACTCTGATTACTTTTCCTTTCCAATAGACACCCAAGAGATCGTCGCTGCTTACCTCGCCCACGGTCAAGTCATGGTGAAGAACACTGAGGAGGAGACTTTCCAGAACTCTATCCGGATGTTCGTTCTTTTACAACAAGAATGTATCAAACCTTTGGTCCAAGAGTCGCAAGCACAGCAACTCTTTCGTGTATTGCAGGACAAATTCAAAGAACTCTGTATCAAGCATGAGTTTTTGAAAAACATGCGAGCAGCAGGAGCCAAGGAGAGGTAGTTTTACCATGCACTATTAAAGGACTTTGTATATTATGGAGAATAATTTGCGAGGTGCATTTATCACCATTTCATTTGGTTGGCTTTTAATAAATAGAACCAAGGACGACGTTGTACGGTTGCCATCGCCAAAGACTTATAACCGGTACAGAACACTCGAGTCACCCAAGATTGTCTCCAAGGCCAACACTACTACTACTTCATCGCCACAATCCGCTCTGAATCCCGGACCTTCACAATCGAGTTCCTCTCTGGCCTCTAACCGAATGCAGACGGGCATCCTCCATTGGCCAGGACGCGAATTCCGAGGAATCGAGGTCGGTTTTCGTTCAAAGAGAGAATGCGCCAGATTGTCCATGGCCCACCTCCCAAGGTCAGACGGTTCAAGCTCAAGTTCTACCGGGAACCGGCGCAGACCAACAGTGTTTCGATCAAAAAGTCCAAACCGAAGGGCGACAAAGACTCATCTGGGTCTCAGAAAAAATCGCTGGCAGATCTCGACAAGAATGATCTTGTGCGGTCAATGAACTGGCACCACCCAACGTCTTCTTTGGAGATTGGCACAGTGCGTGCGAACGTCAGACGCGTGGCGATGGACGGAATTACCGGCACTGACGCTCTTACTGAGGAGCAGCAGGAGGTAGTCAATTGTTTGCAGGAGGCCCCACGGCTGGCCGCGGGCGTGAAGCGTGAGGCTCAGCGACTTATTGGCCATTTCGTGGAAATGCTGAGGGATCGCATGGATAAGGTGGAGAAGGAGTGAAGGATTATGTTGGGATTAATGACGCCACCCCAAACGATGACCGAATTATATCGACTTCAGTGCAGGAAGGACTCTATCACAGAAGCGGAACGGGGGATACTGTTGTCGATTTGCGAATCGGTCAAGCCTGCGGATATCGATAAGGATGAGGAGGATACCGGCGGCAACAAGGAGAACGACAACTCCGATGTCGCGAACAGGCAGGACAAGGAGTTCTGCGTCCTAATCTCTTTCCTGACGTATCTCTATTCAGGAAACTACCCGAAGGAGAACTCCAAGGCAGGCGCTGTTGCTAATCAGCTTGTTGCCTGGTTGGTGAAGGATGGGGTACATGATCCAGTTCGAGCGCGCAAGGAACATCGGGAAACCGCGCCATTCACACCAACGTATTTGGTCCGATCTGTGTCTGGTCAGCTGGCTGTCGAGCTGAGATGAATGTATGGGCATGGGAGCCGTGGTCTCCACGATAAGGTATGGGCTGAAATATCTTTGGCTAATTCAGGTATGCTATTATGCTTTCATCGCACAAGAAGAAAGAACGCAAATATTATTTAATTCATTTTATCCTTTTCTTGCATAGCTCAAGGTAATGAAGGACAAGGGTGTCATACGAGGAGATGCCGACATTCAGGTTCGATCAGATGTTTCCGCAGTCGAGAACTTTCTCTACTTGAGTAAGCTCACGGGAAACAGCCATCGGATTGTGCCCCTTACCTCCTCACAGCAACCTTTCGTATTGTTCTTGGAGAGGGAGATTGCAGCTTTCTTCTGGAAACGTACATCGCTGAAGGAAAAATTGGTGCGGTTGGGCGAGTTGGATAACTCGACCATCACTTCAGTGAGCGACCTTGACACATGGATAGCAGGAAAAGAGCCTGGTTTCATCATCAAGAACTTTGTTGCCGACGTCGCCCCTCAAGGTCTCACAAGCCGACAGCGGAAGCAAGCTGGTCATCGATCTGCGGTCGAGTCGTGGTCTTTGGATCAGATCCGGAGTCACTTGACGGATGTCCAGAATGAATGGCTCGATCCCAGTATCTATACCACGAAGAAATATGTCCTTCGAGGCTCTCTAAAGACTGACGGGTTCAGGATACAGTTGTTGGCATTCAAGCATCGAGAGCTTCAGGATGTTCAATTTCGCCGTATTGCAGAGGACAGGCTGCCATCAAGATTGACTTCGACTGTCGGCGGAGTCGATTACTCCCTACCCGAGATTAGAAATGTTATTACCTGCAAGGACGACGTCGCTAAATATTGGCCAGGAGTTCAACCCGAGAAGATCAAGACGTTGACTTTGGATGGCGGGAGGGTGTGTGTCGTTGGCGCCTTTGCAGATATTCCGGACGACTCCTTCCGGACTGAAAAAGGCAAGGAGGTCGACAGGATAACTTCAAGCATAGAAGAAATCGTTGCTACCTCTGTGGAACCGACAGCAACGTCGACATCCTCAGTCTCTCTTCCTATTCCCATCTCGGTTTCAATCTCAGATCAACGGACAACAACCTCGCCTCTGGTGTCGACAAGGACGGTGTTTCAAAATCTGGAGGGCGAGAAGCAGACTTTGCTGGACGTGGGTGGGGAGCAGCGAACGATAGCAGGAATTGAGACTGGACTTCCACCTTTGAAGGGCGAGGAGGCGAGCGTGATCAACTACACTGCAGAGCTGAGGCGAGTCGAGGAGAGACTATCGGGGTTCTATGCGGGCCGAGATCAGCTATACAAACGCCACAAGTGGGACATGGAGCGTGCCCGTCAGTATGAGTGTCAATTGCTTGCCGACCGCCTCCTTGGTATCGTTGGGGGAAGTATTGGGCGTCGACATGATCCAGCAAACCCTGTCTTAATTGGAGTAGGACTGGGCAAATTCTCGATCAAGAGTGGACTCTCCTCTCTCGACTCCACTTTCCTATCTTATTTTGTGCAGAAGGTAATTGCTGATTCAGGAAAATCATTAAGGATTGATATCCGCAAATGCTTGTTGTCCGCAAAACAAATAAAAATAATTAATATGATTGCCCTTTTCCTTCAAATTAGGCTCGGTCGTTGGGTTATCTGGTCGTTGGACTCAATGAATACTACACGAGCAAGAAATGTCCTCACTGTGGGCTCTTCGTCGCCCAGGTCACTCTCCGCCGTTTCTTTTGTCCAACGTGCCATGTACATCACCACCGTGATGTTATGGCGGCGGAGAACATGACCAACCTTGTGCGAGGATATCTTGAGAAGCACCAGCGTCCAGAGTACCTCCAGCCTGTAGCTCCGGACGGATCTCTTCCATGGATGGCTAGTGCCGGCGCAGGATCATGTACGCTCTCGAACACAACCCCTGGAAGCGGCAGTAGCGGGAGCACAACAAGTCGAAAACGACCTGCTTCTACCTCAAGTACCACGGACGGAACCCAAGGCCGACCAAAGAGGTCTGCCATTGCCTCTAGCTCCAGCCCGGCGCGCAGTAGAAAGAGTGCGCGGTAGTCTAGTTTTCCATATCCGTGTGTTGGTTCGCCCACACACACTAGTGCGGGTAGAAGCGCAGTGGATACTGTAGTAAGTTACTTCGGTGACGTAATTATGGTGCCTAATGTCCTCCAGCCGACTGCTGCTGAAGGCAATAAAAACCAACACCATATGTGTTTGTTTTCCCCTTTCTTTCTCTTCAGCCCTTTCACACCTTTCAACCCCTTGCACGAACCCCCTTGTACGAACACCCCTTCTTTTTCACTCTCGCTTCACCCAAGGATCAACACCTTTTTACATAGTCGATGTCCGGAATTCAAAACTTGCAATCTTATGGTAATAAGCCCGCTTCATTTTTGTCTTGTCAGAGAAACGGTAGAAAAAAGTTTTTTCAGAGATCAAGTTTAACTGATCAGTTTCCGCTTCTTTTTTCAACAAACAGATCCCTTTGCCGATCTTGGTGACTCTGGCGACACTGGCGATCAACAAACCTATATCCGTAAGTGCCCTCCTTTCCACCCAAGACGTTGCCTACACGTCCACCTACACCACCAACTACAACACCTTTTCCAATATAAGTTAGGAGGATTGGAAAAAAGTGATGATAACTTTCTTTAACCGTAGCAGGGTTTTGACAGACCGTTTTGGTCTGTTTCCTGTTCTGTCGGTAGTATACTTTGTATACGCCTTATGTCATAGTTACACTGATTTTACCTTCCACTCCTCGACATTTTGTTGCTTCTCTTATTGGAAGAAAGATGACAATTGACTAATCATATTCAACCTTTTTTTCAAAAATCAGATATCCGCATTCAGCAGCGTAACGGACGCAAGACCTTGACGACCATCCAGGGACTCCCCGCGACGTTCGATCAGAAGCGCATGCTCAAGATTTTCAAGAAGGATTTTGCCTGCAATGGAACGCTTGTTGACGATCCCGAGCTCGGATCAGTTATTCAGCTTCAGGGCGATCAGCGCACCAAGGTCTTGAACCTCCTCATCGAGGAGGGTGGCATTGACAAGAAGATGATCAAGCTCCACGGTTTCTAAGCCAGGAAGCCTTTTCCTCTTGTTACTTTTTTTTTCTTGCTGTCAATATTCCCCTACCAAACCTTCAACCTTGTAAAGTATTTGTACCATTTCTCTTATTTTTTTGTTTTTCGCTCAGTTTTGTTTTTTTTTTTGATCGACGCACCATTTGCACGCCTGTACAGCTTTTATTTTTTCGTAGCAATGTGCCAATATTAAAAAAACAAATCGCGATCTGCGACCCACACATACAATATCATGTCTCCCATTGAACTTTTGAAAAATGACATTCAGCGATCCTTAATCTGTACTTGCGTGTTTTGCGAAAATGAGTGCAGAGTCAATGGTTTGCAAGGACCGCTAACTTCAATCCATTTGACAGATCATGTCGTTATATTTTTTGATGGTTTGTTTTGCTGCATCGGTGTAAGGACGTGACTGCGTAGTGCAGTGTCCGTATTTTGGCAGTTCCAGCCCGTGAGGCGTCAGAGCTCCCTTTTCTCCAATTTTTATCAAATGGTCTCTACAGAAGGAATTGATAATGCGTCATGTGATCTAAGGAGCCTTACAGGCGGTTAGAGCGAGGGGAAGGTTCGCCACAGGAGGAACGACAGGCAACCGTATCCATCGGTGGAAGGCACCATAACTACCCATCGGTCCCAGGATCTTCAGGAAGCGACGTATTATCCATTCAATCCGGGACCCAACGTCAGTGCAGCAGGCTTATTGATGGTTTGCGGTATTCGCCGCTCAACCATCATCGATATTGGGCTCGACATATATTTTTGGAGGGTCATAGACTGGAATTGCAGGAGGAATTCATCATCAAATCGACTTCTGGTGGAGGGAACCTTTCGTCCCACAATACAGACACCTCGGAGGAAGACAACAGGTGGTGGACTTTCCTTGTTTACTGGGGAGGTAAAGGGAGGTGGCACCAACAAGATGTAGAGATCATCAGCTTCAGAGGACAGGACACGGCACCTTCAGGACAACCCAACGTTGTCCAACAGCGATAGAAGGGACGAAAGCGAAAAGTTATTATATGACTCAAAAGTCATGACGAAACAGACATCTCCCAACCTCCAGGACACACTTTCCACAAAGAACTACTTCCTGGGGTGTTAGAGTTGTTTGTTTCGTTACAAGAGCGGGAACCCTATCCAACCTTTTCTTCCTTCAGGAAATCGCACCTTTGACAACGACCCAACAAAACCTTCTCAACAGAACAGGCATCCTGACCCAATCTGTCTCGCTGTTTTCTTTTCAACACTGTTTGAAACTCATATGTGTAGGCTGCTGTCAAGGCTTACGAGTTGCGCACCAAGAACAAGGCCGAGCTCACCAAGCAGCTCGAGGAGCTCAAGCAGGAGCTTGCCAGCCTTAAAGTCCAGAAGGTTGCCGGTGGCTCCGCTGGAAAGTTGACCAAGATGTAAGTCTTTGGCTCCTAGCTTTTCCTCTTTCTCTCCAGTCGGTCAGGATTCTGAGAACTGACAGTCAGTGTATAGCAGGAACAGGGAATGGGATTAGGAGTAAAGTAAAGGAGATGAAAGCAGGAAACGACACTGCAGGAACGAGTATTGGTGGCGGTACCAGTGGAATACATAGTGATTTATCACTTGTGTAGGTCTCTTGCAGGAACATCACCAGAGGCTTTTTATCATATCAGATGCCGCCACCAATTTGGGGACTGGTCAAAGGCGAAGCTGCTCTTGACGTGTTTCAGGATACTTTTTCAATATTACGAGAGAGCGATCGCTGTGAAGGACAATATTACGCAAATTGGGAACCACGTTACAAACGTGCTTTCGGGCTTGGCTGCACACTCTCATGCTCAGCAGGAGAATAAACAGAGGAGGCCTCAACAGTTCAGGACCACCATACAACTCCTGATCACTTCGAGTGTATATTCGCGCCATACACGCTTTGCCAACAAACCGAGCGCGATTCGGACTCCAGTCCATTGCTTGCGTCTTCTCCGTCCACTTTTCCTAACTCGGCTGTATTTTTCCCTTTGAAAAAATAGCTCTGCCGTCCGCAAGTCGATTGCTCGCGTCATGACCGTGATCACCCAGACCCAGCGCGCTCAGCTTCGTCTCTTCTACCAGAAGAAGAACTTCTTGCCCTTGGACCTCCGCGTCAAGAAGACCCGCGCCATCCGTCGCCGTCTTACCAAGCACGAGGCCTCCGTCAAGACCGTCAAGCAGCAGAAGAAGGACACCCACTTCCCTCTCCGCAAGTACGCCGTCAAGGCCTAAGTGCAGCGCGATTGTTTGTTTTTGCGAACAAAATAAAAAAAAAAAACTACCAATGACCTTTTTATTTGCTTGATGCTATGCTATTGTTGCTGCTGTGCTGTTGCCAACTCTTTCTATGCTGCTTGCTATGCTTTTGGTGCTGATGTTAATATCAATGCTGATGTGCCGCTGATGGTTGCTATGCTGACTATGTTCTGCTTTTGCTCGTCACCGCTGAAGGTGCCCATAGTTTTTGTCACAATAGTTGTTTTTTGACGCCTGATCCTGTTTGTTGACTTGTTTCTCTAAACCATGTTCTCCAACGCGTTCGCTTTGATTTTGACGCGTGGCGCGTGATAAGAATTTACCCTTTTTAATATAGAATAGTCTATTTGGCAACCCGTGTTGTTCGTTTTATTTGACAACCCGCTGGCGCTTCTGTACTAAGGCCATGTAAGCTTGGCGGAATCAAGTTGATAAAAAATAAAGTAAATTGGAAGAGGGGTCCCGCATAAAGAGGCGTAATAGAAAAGCTTCACGAAGACGGAGAGAATAGCATAAGGAACTGTCAAGTAATTAGCCTTCAAAGGCCAGGGCTGTTTTTATAAGGACTCAAATTAACAAAAAGCTAGATAAACCGGATGAGAAGTCTCGCATAAAGAGAAGGCCGGAGTCGTTTCTACATGGAGTGAGTGCAGGAAGCCAGCGGATTGTCAGTTAGATTAATTCTTTCAATATAACAGAAAAAATGGCAGTTCTGCTGTGTCATCCAGATTTTTACGCCTTGGACAGCATGTTCTTTAACAACTGTACTTAACGCTGTTTGGGCTCTCTGTGGGAAAAGAAAAAAAGGAAAAAAGAGTTGCCGATGCCCATGGGGCGAGAAGAAACAGAAAAGGCGGGTGACAGGAAAAAAAAAAAAAAAAAAAAAAAAAAAAAAAAGCGAGTAGGAAAGGAAACAAAAGAAAACTTGTGAACGGCAAATAGCAAACGGCAAAGGTCATGTTTTTTCTTATTGAACAATAAGAAACCAAAAGCGTAAAGACTTTTGTATTTACCTGGTTTGCGGCGTGCATTAACATAAGGTGGGGTGATTGTGTACCTGACAAACCGACTAACCGACACACTGGCAAACAGAGGCCAATTTAGCGGTTTATATGCATGTGCCTGCCTGTCTTCTTCCCTTTCTCCAAACAGAGCCCTCTTTATCCCTTGCCTCTCCATCGCCCTCAATTGTGTTGTGTTTATGTATTTGCACACACCATCTTTTCTCCGTTGTGATTTTTATTTGCACAAACAAAGCACCACCTACACATGTCGTTGAGAGATGAGTAAACCAGCCTAGTGCAGTGTTTATTATCCGCGTGCGCAGATAAAGGCTGGGCCCACATTTCCGAATTGCTATCGATAGCTGAACGCCTCTCACTGTTGGCCTGGCCCTTGCCCTATCCTTTTGTTTTGTGCTTTGGTCTGTGGGTTACTACCTTGCTCCTGCTCTTGATAACAAGAAAGAGTATCAAATCAAAGAGGATTAGCGTAAAACAATTGTGGATGACAAGAAAAAAAAGAGAGGCACACAATAAAGAAAAAACTCTTGACTGCATGTAATATCTTTTGAAAATGACCTTGCGTTCTCTTCTCTTTCTCTCCACATCATTGGTCGCCTATGACTTGGTTAAATTGAGGCATCCATCTGGTCTGTTTATGTTGCAGTCTATTTACTTTTACTCGTACAATTCACTCGATCAACACAGCAGCTGGGAAAAGAGGGCTGAGAAAAAGTGGAGACAATCAAGGTAACAGAAAATGAATGGAATCAACGGAAGGGACAATGTGGAGGAGTGGAAACCAAAGGGAAGTTTGGATTTCAGTCTATCACCTTCAAGGCGAGCTACCAAGTTACCGTGCCTCAAAACAACACATTGTTGCACCAGCTATTGAAAGAGGAAGGAGGGGACCTAGGCGGAGGAAATTATCATCGAAGGACCATGTCTTCCTGTATGTTCGTCTCCTGGCCTTGCATTATGCGGATTGTTTTGTTTGTTTGTTTGTGAAAGAGATCATGCAGCTTGTTTTTTTTTTCCTTAGTGCGTTTTCTCGCATGCATCATATGCAAACTGTAAGAAGTGAGGGAAAGAAAGTGAAGGAAAGGAAAGACCGAGAACGACCAGAAGACAGAATAGCATTTAATGGCCAAATGAAAAGAGGCGAAGAGGAGGAAAGCGGAGAGAACGTGGAGATATGTGCAGTTGTATTGAAGAGAGAATATGGTTAAATGATTATTTTGTGTAGGCGAGGCGGATAGGTTAAGCCACTTAAGTCAATCCTCGCGTAGGAGTCGAGAGTAAAGTGAAAGGAAAGAGTCTGTGAGGATGGAGACAAAGAAACAATAGCGATGAATAATGGTCAATTCAGTCACGAATATACTCTAGAAGTGCGAGTGACATTGTTTGTTGATGCTCGGCGTGCCTTCCTTTCCTTCTCCATCTCTCGTTCGCATTTCCGTTTTCTTTTTTTCCTCTCTCTGACCACTTGGCTGCATACTCAAATGTCGTCCTATACATAGACAGAACGGCGAGGTGTTGTTGTCGGGATATATGAATGATGAGAAAAAAAGAAGACGAAGAGGAATTGAAAAAGAGGGAGAGAGCGATCGTCAAAACTGGCTAGTGGACTAAGAGTAGTACGTTCTCAACGAAACTACTGTTGCATCAAGGAGGGAATAAGTGCTAAAATACACCCAATGATTAAGCATACACACACGTTCTATCTAGATCTATCCTCTTCTCTCCTCCCCACTCCCCTATGCAACGTTAGAAAGTTAGTCTGAAGACCTTTCTCACCTTTTCTTGTCAATAGCCTCTCTGCCTCCTTTTGCCTTCTCGTTCATGGTTTAAAAAGGAAGGGGCAGTCGAATCCACTGTATCTTCACAAAAGGGTAACACAGGAAAAGAAGACATATGCAAAGCGCACTGATCTCCTCAGCCCATCGGCCCGGGTGCTTGTTGCCTCTGTTTTCCCTTTGATTCCTCGCCATCATCGCCCTTGAAGACCAATGGCGAAGGTAGTCCCAACATTGGCGCTATCAAAAGCAGGGCGGAAGGGGAAAAACAAGGAAGGATGGTATGAACGCCAACCCCTGAGAATGATAATTAACACAAGGAAGCGAACGGTGTGAGCGACAAAAACCACACTCATGGATTCTTTTCAGTCCCGTTGTCGATCTTTTTCCGATAGTATGGAATACGCAATAATGTTAGTATCGAGAAGAAAAGGTAGCGGAAAGGAAAAAAAAAAAAAAAAAAAAAAAAAAAAAAAAAAAAAAAAAGAGCGACAAAAAAAGAGTGACAAAAAAAAGAGTGACAAAAAAAAAGAAATACGAGAAAAAGGTAATATCCTCTTAGGGACTAGCGTCTTTTTCCAGAACACAATCTTGAAAAAAAAAAAATTGTTTTCGATTTTATGTTTAAACTTTGCTATCTCAATGATAGGATGAGACTAGTAACACGCCAAGAACCATCAACAACAGAGACACGAGCACCATAAAAAAAGTGGTCATTAACGACACGAATGGATGCAGTAGAGCAAGAAGAGAGTGAAGGCAGGGTGTGCTTATTGTGGATCATTCATGCGGACGAAAATATAAACATATTTTATTGAAAAAAAAAGCCAACTGATTTTCTCTTCTTCGAAAATGATGTCCACTGCTTCGAGACTAACAAACAAAAATGCGTTCCAAATGTTTCTAAAAAAAAAGTGAGAAATGAGTGTGAATCCGTGAACGGTGAGGATGCAGGCACAATCACCTTGGTACATTTTTTTTCAGTTGCGCCTTCACCCGGTGTTAATCCCTTTCGTCTGCCCAAAAGAGACGCGGTTTGATCGATCGACTAAGGAAATTTCGCAGAGAGAGGATCGACAAATAATCAATTCCTAGAGGGTGTGACTGAAAACTTAAATCAAAAAAAAACCCTAAATATGCAGCAAAAAGGCAGACAGAGCGGGCAAGTAGGGTGTAGGCATATACAACCCTTCCAAACTCATCTTGGGCGGGAGAGACAGAGAAAGCAGAGGGAAAGGCGAGGGGATGAGAGGAAAAGAGATAGACAGAGTAAAAAGAATGTTCACTTTTTCATAGCCCTTTTCCTTCTCTTACTCTGCTGCTCTTTCTCTCGCCTTTTTGTTTACTTTTATTGGAATGTGGATTGCGGTTGCGTTGCGGTCAGTTCCTCTTTTCCGTCTTTCTTTTATTCAAAAGCACCGCAAACCTCCTCCTGAAAGGAAAAGAGTTTCTCTTGGCAGCTATGCCTTTTCTTTAACTAAATGCCACTCTAAAACATTCAATAATACATTGACGCTACCAAATGAGCCGAAAACAAGATCGGAGAAAAAAAGGTGTTGCGTTTTGCACTGAAGTAAAAACCAACCCTGCTTCCCATGGCAAGTGTGGTTTTAAAATGGCAGCGCCAGCCAGCTTCCCACTCTGAAATAGACATGTAGTGCAATATAAAAAAGAAAGCGAAAGTGGGCATAAAGGCAAAAGAAGGAATACAGGTCCTCGTCCGTGTCTCGTCTTTGTGGAGAGGGTCTGGGCACAAGGGCAAAGAAAAAAACAGGTTCAGCAACCCTTTCCTCTTTTCTTCCCACTCAAACTTTTCTTTTCATTCTCATGCATTGGAATCGAAAGAGAATTGATGGCATCAAGAACCTTTCCTTCTCCTTTTGTTGTTGTTGTTGTTGTTGTTGTTGTTGTTGTTGTTGTTGTTGTTGTTGTTGTTGGTGTTGTTATTCTTTTCTTTGGAAGTTGGTTTATGTCCCCAGGCTAAAATATTTTTGAGACAGGGTTACCCAAACCTCCTCTCTTCCTTTCCTTCCCTCCTTTCCTCCTTTCCTCCTTTCCATTACCTCCCTTGGTCTGTTTGTGTGTCTGTTCCCCAACAGTTTTCTTGTTTGTTGGCCACAAAGCATACGCTTGTTGTTTTTTTTCGATCTCTGATCCCATACAATAATAGACGGGTCGTGTCCTGTTGCTAAACATGCACAGCAACAGACACACCAAAAAAAAGCGAAATGACACGCTCTCTTTTTTTTTTTGTTCGTGAGATCATGAATGGATCAAAAACGAGGGAACGTTCAATAGGAGCTGATTCACAAAGAACGAAGCTTGTTCATTCGTTCCTCTTGCGGAGTTTGCCTTTTTGAGGAGGCATAGGCCCTGAGTATCAAACAGGTATAAATTAACAGCTATGCCAGTGCAGCAAAAAAGGGCTGGTTTATTTTTTGTTCAAATATCGAAAATACCCCGCAAGTGAGGAAAGTAGGATGAACAAATCAACGGATGGCGCTTTTATTGTGAGTGGCAAAAGAATGAATTATTCTAGGCCCCTCAGTTGTTGTTTTTCTGTTTGCCGTTGGCGCTTGTGATGTAAGGAGATGGCCTTTCTTCCCGGAGAACGAACGATGAAGAACGAAAGGAAGATACACCTTCGTTTGTTTTACAACAAACTACCCGATATATCAAGTACGAAGAGAGGGGTATTGAATGGCAGATATACTCAGCTTGGGCCACGGGCATCTGTCTCTCTCCCAGAGGCGGGGTCAGAGACTAGTGGTGGGCGTCATGGGACTTCAGGGAGACTAAGAGCGGAGATGGAAGAGAAACAACAACTGAGACGAAGAAGGTTTATCACCGTCACTGTTTCACTGATTGAATAAAAAAAGGGACAATTTGTTCTCTTTCTTTTTTTCATAAACCGTGCAAGGGACCGACCCATGGCGAAGACAATGGGTGAAAAGAGAAGGCCGAGAGAGATGCCGCTGTGAAGGAGAGAATAAAAGGATGCAAAAGGGAAATCAGGGAGGAGAAAAAGAAGAAGGGGGAGAACGGACAATAAGTAAAGAAATGGAGAAAAATCGAATGGGCTGACAGGGACATTCATCTCGCAGCGCTGCACGTCTCTTGTCAGCGCCCTCTTTCCCTCTTTCCCTCACACTTTACTCCTAGATAGAACCAACTGATCCTCTGATTCGATGTCTATCTATCTGGGTTGATGATCTGTTGCAGTTTTTGTCTGGACGGTCTCTTTGTTTATGCTATTTGTGATTTTTTAGAACGAGAACCTTTGTAACTCATTCACTCGTTTTCGCCATCCTTTCTGAGTTTGTTTTTGTGTTTATGGCGTGCCAACGTTTGTTGTTGTTGTTGTCGTTGTTGTTGTCGTTGTTGTTGTTGTTGTTGCTTTTGTTGCTTGCTTTTGTTGTTGTTATGTTCCTTTCCATTTGTTTTGTTGGCTTTTGTTTTGTTGTGATAGTATAGTGAATGCTCTTGACTTAACATGAATGAGTGCATCGTCAAGGGGATTGTGTCCTGCTCAATAGGTAAGATGAAGTGATGAGCATGTCGACGTGTGCAAAAAAAGGGCGAAATGAGGGCGTATATTATCGTTATTATTTGTTTCCTTTTCTTACACTCTCTTGGTGTGGATGAAAGAATAAGGATGAGGACGACCGATTAAATGCATGGTCAAAGTGGCCATTTGCTTCTCCACGTCTGTTCACCCTTGGCCATGGCTCCCCTCACTCGTTCCCTCTGTCCTCACTTACTCACCCCTTCCATGGCATTCCTTCTCTTCGATGCGTTGTTCGATGTTACAATTGTTAATGGCGTTCACTTAGGAGTGACCATGTCCTCATTTTTCTTTCTCGTTAGCATCCACTGTTGGGAGTCGGCACACTTTTCTCTTGTTTTCTCTCTTTCTCCACTGAATCCATTCTTTCCTCTTCTTCTTCCTCCTTTCTCTCTTCTCTTTCCTCTTTCCTCCCTTTTCCGCACCAACACACTCGCACACACATTTATCATTTTGACATTACTGCTTCCACCTGAATCACTATTCATACCACTCTTTTCTTTTGTTTTTCTCTTCTTCTCCAACGCAATTGCATCCCCATACTTTCAGAGCACTTTTTTTTGTTTATTTTTGAAGCCTCGGCTAGTCATAGCTCGTTTAAACGCCGGGCTGCCAATCGGGAACTTTCATGTAAGCGATTGTGGAGCAATTAAGTTATTACAGAACACAACTACAACAGCAAACAAAACAATGGAACCCCCATTCTTCTCTATGTATCTCCCTCCCTTTCGCTCTTTAGTCACCCCCTTTCCCCCTGCTCCGACCAGACCTCATTTTTCATTGGGCTTACGCGATGTTATTGTTTTCACCTTCTCTGCTCCCAACGACGAAAGTTCTTTGTTGGCAACATAGTCAAACATTCTCGGTCCTCGTGCTTGATCAAACCATTGCAAGCTTTGTCATCTCTCCCCCCTATGCTTCTCTTACTCTGTCGCCTTCTTGCTGTTTGTTTAATTCTTCGACTTTTGTAGTTTTTTTTGGATGTCACGTAAGGATAGAAGGCGATCTAGAAGTTTATTGAACAATCCCAAAAGGCAGGCGGAAAAAGGCAAAGAGAGGTTTAATTTGAGTTGGCCACTTGCTGCATTGCACCAAAACACTGTATGGGGACAAATGGTCAGTTTACTTGTCTTTCCAGAATACATTTGTGTGTATTTTGCCTCCTTGTTATTCTACCCTTTCATTAGCAATTGGACTTCCTTCCTCCCTCCCCCTCCATCTCTTTGTTTCTCACCGATTGTTAAAACGTTTTGCTTTTTTTAAAAAACAACAATGCGCTTGCAGTATTTATTTCAAACGCGCAATGAGAGCAGACTTAACTCTTGGAGGCCATGGCAAAGGATGGTAGTTCAGAGACAAAATCCTTTTTTTTGCTCGTGTTGTTTTTGATAAACGGTGTGCATCTTTCTTTCTTTCTTTCTTTTTTCTTCCTTCCTTCTTTTCCAACGTTCAAGTGCAATTGCCCTCTAAAGAGTGAGAGAATGGGAAAGAGCTGGCAGGAGATCATTGCCTTTTGTTGTTGTCATTGTTGCTTTTATACCTGTGGTTTTTGCTTTCTGCTGTTGTTTTGTTGTCGTTCTTGTTCTTGTTGTTTTGTCACTAGTGTCCCATAGTCAACGCCCAGGATGATTTCTTTTTTTTTCCCTATTCTCTCTCATCCTCTTTTTCTTCTCGCCTTCTCTCTTTCACTCCCTTCATCACTCCTTAACTCTCTCTGTACCTACCAGCTTGCTGCTGACGACCTCTTTCCTTTCCCGTACCTGTTCAATAGCCATGCACATGCACGGCTGCATCCTGTTCCCAGCAAACGTCCCTTCTTTTTACGTCGTCCTGTTACTACTAGTTTGATGACACCGATGGGTCCTCAGGTATCAATGAGTACCCCCGCCGCTGCTAACCCTGCTATCGACCACCACTACCTCCATAATCAACAACAACAACAACAACAACAACAACAACAACAACAACAACAACTCCACCATCTGCAACAACATCTCCACCACCAACGTATGCAGCAACAACAGAACACCTTCCCTCGGATTGATACCTTCCATACGTTTGATAACGCATGTATCAACAACGATAACAACGACAACATCGACAACAACAACAACAATGGCTTATCCCAGCTTGTTCGGCTCGACAACGGTATAGACGCGGTCTGTGCTGGCGAAGAGTCGACTTCCCTCGCCTGTCAACAACACCCGACTACCACCATCGACACACAACCCGTTCGATCTTCTATCTTGGCCCACCCGGGTGGCATCCACCATATGCAGCACGCACATTCAGATGTCAGCGCCAACAACAGCACTAACAACACACAACCCCTCCATTATCCATACCGGAGTGGACCCCACAACAGTATGTCGTCCAGTACACCCCGATCATGCCCTCCTTTTGATCTCGGTGCAGTACCTCTGCTGTATCCATCGTTCCCTGAGTTTCTCTCAGGTGTGCGGACAATCGTCTTTCCGAGTCCTGGTTCTTTTTGGCACCCATCTCTCCCTCCCGAAGCCCTGCCACCCTCCTTTTCATCCCAGATGCCCGCTGCTACCACCACCACAGCAGTATACTCAAATCACAAAAACATACCTCTCCACGAACCCTCCTTGTTTCATCACCCACCCCCTGCATGGCCCCTACACCAACAACAACAGCAGCAGCAACAACAGCAGCAGCACCTTCTGTTCCAACAAGAGGCCCTCAACACCATCGCCCAATGCGAAGGAACTGCAGGCTTCTTGAGGCAGCAGATGGCCCACGTTGCTCGCCTTGCCAGCGTACATATGGTACCCGCAAGTGCGGAGACTGACCCTGCATCCCTTGACGGAGGAGGAACAAGCATCTACCCATCTGACACCACCATGAATGATGCCCCCAACAATCTCCTCATGTCACAGCCGCTTGCAGACAACAACAACAGCAACAACGTCAACAATGGTGCAGCTTTGTGGACGCAGGATGCACCAACACATGGTCCAAACTTTATTGTGGGTCAGAACATGGTGCCGCCAGAGTTGCAGCATGGTATGCATCATTTGGAGGAAGAACATATGGCCTTTGAGCAGCAACAACAACATGCAAGCGATGGGAACACCACCATGCAAACACGTGTGCTTGAAACACCTACAAGGGCAAAGGTAAATTTTTTAATAGACTTTTTGCTGTGTCCTTCGCGTTACTGTTGTTGTTGTTGTTTACTTCTGTGGGGTGAAGGAAAAGAGAAGAGTACAAAGTAAGACAGAAAGATCCTTTGTTGTGGAGCCAAAAGAATGCTTACGGCATGTTTACCTTGCCTATATTCTTTTAGATTGACTGACGCGTTTTCATCTCTTTTTTTCTCAACGTTCGCGTTTTCGCAAATTAATTCGTTTGGTATATTTTTTTCTTTCCACTGTTTTTCCTCATGTTTTACCGCTGTGTGCCTGTGCTACCATACCCAATGGCTGTCCAGCTCGATTCACTGCCTTTCGAGGACACCACCACCACCATTAACAACAATAGCGACACCACTCGCCCACTCACTCACCCGGTACAGGAGCATGTCAGCATCAATTCTGCGTTTAACTTGAACGACATGCAGCAAGCAGTCTCTATTCTCGCTTCGACAGGTTACTCCTTCCAAGATGCTCTCGCGACGGGCTTGAGTACAGGAACACACTCTGTCGTCCACACTCCCACGCCCAACCAGTCATTTTCCAACAGCTCGCATGGCATGTCCTACTTTTCCTTGCCGCTGCCTCTCCATAGCAACACCTTGATCAACTTGCCGGGCCTGCAACATCCTCACAACAACAACAACATCATGCACCACCTTGCGGTTCCTCCTGGTGCAGCCGGTCCGCAAATGACTCAGACTAATGTGACTCCCGAGATGTCATCGATGACCTTGCAAGGGTCTTGGACATCTCATTCCTTGGAGTCTCGTCTGCAGCAGCAGCAGCAACTGTCATCCATCCCTCAGATGCCACCGGCTTTGCTCTTTCATCACCCGTCGCAGCAGGCACCACCCAATCCGACCTCATTGTCACATGGGCTACCCTTTGCAGTCGCGGCCATGACGACGGCAGCAGGACACGCGTCTTTCCCAGTTTCGCCTCCTCCTATTCCTGCCGTGATGGAGATGCTGCCAACGCGACCTGCAGCCGCTGCTTCGACTGTGCCATCTAGCAGCAGTAAGCAAAATACCTTTGGTGAGTGAATAAGATTTTGGTGTATTTAATTGCGAAATATATTTTTGTACCCACAGACAAGCTAACCCTACTACTTACTAACTTGTCTTATACAACTTCTAGCTATGACAAGACTTGCCTCGACAACGCACCATTTCCATTCGGCGCCCATCATCATGTCATCCTCAGCTGGTGCCTCGTCATCCTCGTCGTCCTTGTCGTCCTCGTCGTCCTCGTCGTCCTTTCTCGCAATCGCAGCAGACTCAGGTCCGCCCCCGTCATCCTCCTCCAACCTCCAACGCGATCGAAGTCACCGCCGCGCCAATAAAAATTACGCTGCGATTCGAAAATCAGCTTCGACAGGAGGTACAGCCAAACGATGCGACTCGGCATTAATGGCCATAACGCCAGAGTCGTCACCATCATCGTCTCAGCACTCTGAAGGAGGAGGAGGGGGAAGCAGGCAAAAGACCTCGCAGTTCACCTCACCTTCTCTCTCTTCCAACACAACGGCAGCCTTCTCCACAGCCTTTATGTCGTCCATGTCGGTCTTTCCTGTTAATCCTCCGTCTGCTCCTGCACCTGGTCCTGATGCCAGCAGCCGGCGGCCGTCCTCCCTCACCTCCTTCTCTTTATCCACGTTCGAGACCTCGTCCTCCTCGCCGTCGGTTCCAAAACGTCCCCAACAATCGCCGTCATCCCTGACAGCGTCTCCTTCTCCTTCTTTTTTAACTCCGTCGTCTTTCGTCAACAACAGACCGCCTCCCCAGCAGCAGCAATCATCATCATTGTCGTTGACGTGGTCCGGGTCCAAGAGATTGCCGACCCCCTCTGTCCCAGGTGGAGGGTGCTTTGCACTCTCTGCTCCTCCTCCTCGCTTTAACGTGGCGACAAACCATTCCCCTATGGCATCGACGACTTTGTCGGGCTCAATAATCGATTTCAGTCTGGAGACCGTTGAGATCGTCAACAGCGGTCACCGCCAGGAGCGGCCTGCAGCGGCGGTAGGTGGGATGGAGTGTGATGCTGTGGCGGTGCATGGATCCACAACACCACTGCCGCAACAGCAGCGACACAGCCAGGAGGTTGTCGTATCTCCGCAACATATCATCGACTTAACTCTCACATCTACGTCGCCACTTTTACCACCCTTGCCACCAACCCAATCCTCTTCGTCTTTGCCGTTTCAACAACAACTTTCCTCCTCATCTACGTTAGCTCTGCCACGACAGAACCAACAACAGGACCAACAACAACAGCCACCCCCAATCTTGAACGCCTTTATGCTCTACCGCAAAAGCGTCTGCGCAGAACACTCAGAGGTATTCAAGTTAAACCGCGCCTCCGGAGCAACCATTTCTCAAGCCGTTTCCCGGGCATGGCGCGAGGAAGAGCCACATGTGCAACGGCGCTTTGAGTATGAGGCCGAGTTAGAGAGGGCCCGACAGGCACCGATTGCTTATCAGTATCGAAAACGCAAGTCGAAGACTCTGCTGACGAGATCGACGGGTACGGAGGGTTCTACAACGGCGAAAACAAAGTCCAAGGCGAAGGCGGGTAAAGCAAAGGCCAAGGCTGCCAAGACGATGAAGGTGTCGACGGCGACGGATGGTGATACTACCTCAGGGTCTGGTTCGGGGTTGGGGTTGGGGTCGGGATCGGGGTCGGGGTCGGGATCGGGATCGGGATCAGGGTCGGGATCATGGTTGGGCAGGTCGATGTACCCAAGTTCGAGTATTGGATTTGGCCTGAGGGCATTGTCGTCATCATCTGCGTTGTCGTCGTCGCTGTTTTCATCCCTGTCGTCTTCTCAAACTTTGAGACTTGCTTCCGTTCAGGAGGGAGAGGTTGCGGATCAGGTCCACGCGCCTCAGAGGTCTCTAGGCGATGATTCAGTCGCCTTAGCGCCTGAGGCAAGTGAGCACCACTCCGAAGGCAGTAGTGATTCTGGTGCCTATGCTGATGCTGACGCTGGTGTTGAAGGGCGTCTGAATCAACATACAACCAACATATCGACCGCAGCTGGCGCTTCTGCTTTTGTAGCTGGTGCTGATAAGGCGCGAAAGCGAAGCAAGAGCAGGGGTGGGGGTGGGGACGTTGTCGTTCTTGGACCTGGGGTCGGTCAGCTGGGAGGCAGCAGCAGCGGTCAAAACACTGGCAGCGAAAATTCGCCACTGCTTCCTCTGCCAACGCATTCTCCAGTCATCCCACTCCGTCCTCAGCTGAGCCAGTACCTTTCAATGTTCTCCACGACCCCTATCGGTTTTCGTGATGCCATCAAGATCAAAGCAGACACATCCGACGCCAACCAGTCGCCCACGTCGCCCATGAGCAGACGTTCATCCAAATCATCATCCTCCTCCGCTTCTTCTCCTTCTTTGCTGTTCCCAGATTCCTCTCAGATGCGTGCAGCAGATGGCGCTCAAGCGGCGGTTATATCGGGTGATGATGGCGCATTTGCGAGGATGCAGATCCGGGAGGACGGTACAGCACAGGATCAGGATGATGTCGCTATGTTCTATCACCACAGTTACAGTCAGTCTCACTTTGGTAGCGATCAGCAGGAGCAGGGCGAGGGCGAGGGCGAAGGTGAGGATGGTGATGATAGCCAACACGACCACGATTATAATGAGGACGGTATTGCGCTGAGGGAGGATCAGGTGCCAGTCAAAAAGCGTAAGAGTCTTTAGGACCATTATCACAAACAAAAAAAAAAGTTTTCTTTTGCCACTCTTCCGCCCTCTTCTGTCTTCGGAGGACGAGGGAGGGGCGAGAGGATGAAGGGAACTGTCAGTAAGTAGTGGGTAGTAGTAAGTAGCGAGTAATCTTTAGGACACGGATGCTTGCAGTTTTTTCGATTGCTTTTTTTTGTTTCTAAAGCAACAGAACCAAATAATAACTATTTTCATTTGAAACAAACGCGGGAAAGAATTTTTTGGTGGCGTTTTTTTTTTTTAAGCAAGTCGTTGTCAGAAAAAAAGAAGCATGCGCCAGAGTTCCCTTTTCTGCCATCTTTTTTTTTTTTTTGTTACGAGATGGCCTTTAACGAAGCACATGAAAGGACTTGCAAAGAAAAATACGGGTTTATTGTTACAAAAGAAGCTTTGAAAGAGAGAGAAAAAAAAGAGAGGGGTATTGCTGGTTTTGTCCCTTATGGGCGTATCTACGATCAAAATATATCACAAAGAAATAAACAATTGGACTCCGACGTTGTCATCGATCCAGTTTTTTGGTTGAACATCGGCACCTTCGCATGTCCTGCTGCCGCTGGCCATGATAACTCTCTACCAGGCGAAGTAGTTCTGCTCGTTGACGTTGTTATAAATCAACAAATTAGGTGTCGAGTAGTTAACGTCCGTCAATGCATCCCGGGTAGCAGTTTCCTTCAACAACGCCTTCATCTCCTTGGGCGTGTACGTTCCCGAGTGGAAGCCCGAATCACTCTTGGGTGCCAACGACAGATAATAAGCAATCAGACCCGCAACATGAGGGGAAGCCATCGAGGTTCCTGAAACGGTCCTTCTGGCGGTGTTGGATCCAATCCAAGTCGACTCGACGTCCTTTCCGGGGCCAAAGATATCGACACAAGGACCGTGGTTGGAGAAGTAGGCGCGAGAGTCGTCAATGGAGGAGGCGCCGACGGTGACGGCGGCTTCGACACCGGCGGGGGAATAGTTGCAGGCGTCGCGGTTATCGTTTCCGGCGGCGACTGCGAAATGAAGTCCTTGGGCGACGGCGTTGGAGACGGCGGCGTCGAGAGGGCGGGACTTGCCGCCTCCAAGGGACATGTTGGCAACGGAACCCTTGTAGGAACCACCCTTCTTGGTCCGGAGGGACAAATGTCCCTGAATCGCGAAATCAACTCCCGCAACGACATCTGACATGGTTCCGGATCCATTAGACCTCAAGACCTTGACGGCGACAACCTCCGCCTTCTTGGAGACACCATAGGCGGCACTACCAATCGTACCAGCGCAATGAGTACCATGTCCGTTTCCATCGGTATCAGTATCGCCATAGGGGATGGTGGCACCCCAGGAGGCACGTCCCTCAAACTCGCTATGATTGACCGAGATACCCGTATCGATCACAAAGACGGTGACACCTTCACCGCCGTTGGTGTCGTGGACGTACTTGCCGCGGTTCTTGAATGCGTTCTTGCGGTGTGAGATGCGCGCCAGACCCCAGGGGGCGTTCTTCTGGGTGGCGATCTTGGTTGTGTAGACCATCTGGTCCCGCTCAATGTATGCGACCTATGTATTATTATTGGAGATTGATGGAGAGAGGGAAATGAAAGTTTGTTAACTCAGGTGACCATTAAGGTTTGGTATTGATAGTCACCAGGTGCAATGACAGAGCTATGCACAAGCAACAAAAATGAGGTGATGAAAGTCAAGGTGTTCCCTAAACCAAGAACCCCTTTTGTTCCAAAAAAAAATAGCAAAGAAAGTAACGAGTCGTAGTGAGGCAAACGAGGGAAAAAGAAAAAAAAAAAAAAAATGGGGATGTCGTCCAATTAAACACGCCCAAAGGATCATCTCAAAACGAGTCATCCTTCAAAGGAAAATAAAAAGGAGAGAGGGAGCAGATAAAAGGGGAAGGCGAAGTCCGTTCATCGTTGGGCAGTTTGCACAAAGGGTTGAACAATCATTGCGACCGAAAATGGTATACATGCCCGTCATCAGTGGTACTACAAAATAACCTCTTCCGGTATCGAACATCGTGATACAAGTATGCTCGAGATAAAAAAAGGGGGTGGAAACAGGGAGAGAGAAGATGACAAGCCCATGAGGATGAAAGACAAAAACAAAGTGGGATCAAGAAAAAAACGAATTAAGATGAGCAAAAGAAAAAAGAAAGGGTCCTATTCATTTTTTTTTTTTTTTTTTTTTTTTTTTTTTGGCAATTGGCAAATAATTATCTTTCGCTTTCACGATTCGTAGCATTGTGAATGGTGGAGCATTATTACACTTTTTGCTCATCTTACTTCCCTCCTTCCCCTATCCCTCGTTTTGCCTTTTGTACTCGTTTAATTTTTTGAGTTTGTCTCGTGCGCGCAGTCATTGCGTCGTCTCTGTTCCTATTAGCCCATACTCAACTAAACCACCTTTCTTCCCTCCTTGCGCAAGCAAATGGAGCAAAACATGAGAAAGGTACACCATCAACAAACACGCAAGCACACACAGAGAGTATAGGCGAAACGAGAGAGAGTGGCACCATGCACAACAGTTCGAATTTTCATGTCATAGAGGGCCAAGGGGGCACCATGCAGCCCATGACGAGATAACAACGACAAACACGCAAGCACAATGAATTCACTCTCTTCTTCCCCCTTTCTTTTCTCTCGTCGCAGAAATCAACTATTATTCCAAGCACACCCAAAAAAGACAATCGCAAATGCAAATGAATGAAAACTTACGTCGGGGTTCTTACGGATCTCATTCAAAACCTCAGGGCGGAAACGACCCGCAAGACCCTGGAAGGATCCCATATCATAGACATGACGCACACCTCCCATAAACTCGTCTCCAAACTCGCCACCATCCCACATGGCACCGTTGGCAGCAACATCCTGGTGATGAAGTTCTCGGACCCAGGCCGAGTGCTCGCTGACACGAACGCCATCCTTGAAGACGACAAAATACGAGTCTGGGATGGTGTCTGCTTCGATGGAGGAAATGATGGGGGCCAGGAAGCAGTCTGACGAGTGGAGGAGCGATGGAGACGTGGTGGGGAAGGCTTGGGTGCTTGAGGCAACGGCCAGGAGGACGACGGCGGCCACGGTGGAGAGTTTCAGCAGCATTCTTGCGGTTGCGGTTTGGTTGTTAAGACTATTGGGTGTTTAGTAGTTGTTTCTCGGAGAGATATTTCTTGTAGTACAAAGAAGAGCGGAGTGGTTTTTTTATCAAGAAATGGTGTGAAAATGAGAAAGGAAGGAGAGGGCTTGAGGAAAAGGAGGAGGAAGGAAGTTGTAAAGAAATGAAGGAAGGGAAGTTGGTTGTCGATGAAAAAAATAAAATGAAAAAAAAAAGAAAAGAAAAAAAAGAGAAAAGAAAAAGTGCCTTTATCCTGAAGAGTGACAAAGTAACAAATAAGTCAGGCGGACAAACACAAGGGCTAATGGAAAAATGAGGGGAGAGAGAAGGGGGCTGAAATGAATAAGGTGATGGGTGATGATAGGAGAGGATGAAATGGGACAAACTCCCATCGAAAGCACACCTTTTTGGGCGAAGGATGTCTCGTGACTATTACTTGATGACTGGGCCAAGCACCTGTCTACTTCAATTACCCTTGACATACTTGCCCCAAGTCATTCGTCGTATTCCCCACACGAATCAAGGCACAGGCACACTCATTTGGACCAATCGAAGCGACATTCGTTACGATTGTTTCCTTTGCATCTGTTCTGACGCTATGAGTGCGTGTGGAAAAGGTAAAGCTAAGAGGTACCAGGAGCGAGATATCAAAGTCAAGGCACGGGTGTGATCTTGTGCTCAATTAAAGAATAAGCCATAACATGCACCATGTCATTTTTGTTGGGTTCATGATGTGTGAGGTATACGTGAGTTTTTTTATAGTAAGTTATTTGGGTTCTATACATGTGCCTAGGATGGGATCTGATATTAAGAGAGAAATGCTAGATGGGTGGGTAGGTAGAATGAGATGCTATGTAAAATGGTGATTTGATGCCTTGGGTGGAATGAGAATGGAATGATAACAAAAGAGTCCCTACTCTTTAAACCATCTCGGGGGCGAGCTCGGGCTTGGCTTGGTTGGCGTTGGTCTTGAGAACCTTGTGCTGAATAAAAATACTCATGATGAAGGCCAGGGAGCAGAAGGCAACACTGCAGTAAAAGACGTAGTGAAGCGCATCGACAAAGCTCACAAAGATGACTCGCTGCTCGGCAGACTTGAAGAGCGTGAGACCAAACTCGGTGTGCTTGGTGACAACGTCGACTCTGTCATCGTTGGGGAAGTTCATCATCAAGGTCTCGGTCAGCTTGTTGTTGAAGACGGTTCCGACAATGGCCACTCCAAAGACCTGACCCAAACTACGGACAAACTGGACAGAGGTCGTGACGGTGGCCATGTACTTGGGCTTGACCGCAGCTTGAACTGCCAAGGTAGAGGCCTGCAAGGTGAAACCCATACCGAGACCGCAGACGAGGAGGATAAAGATGGTCACCACACGGGGGGTATCGACCTTGAAGAGGATGCAGAGAGCAGAACCGGCAATGAAGAGCAGGTTACCAATGGCAGGGAAGAGATGAAAAGTGCCCTTCTTGAGAACCCAGATTCCAGATGAGATCGAGGTGATGACGATTCCAATGACAAAGGGGACCGTCTCGAGGCCTCCAATGGTAGCAGACTCGCGCTTAACGACCTGGAAGTAGATAGGCAAGTAGAAGAGGATACCGAAGAAGGACATACCGCTGAAGAAGAGCGAGCCATAGGTCGACCAGAGGTTGCGGATCTTGAAGAGGTGGATGGGGAGGATGGGTTCCTTGGCAAACTTCCATTCGACAAAGACAAAGATCGCAGCAATAGCGAAACCGGCGCAGAGCAAGCCAATGATGATACCGTCGCTCCAGGCGTACTTTTGGCCGCCCCAGGACAGAGGCAAGAGAATGAGAACAACGGCGGCAAGCAAGAGAGCTGATCCAATAAAGTCAATGCGCTTGACCTTGTCCTTGAACGAGCCCTTAGGGGTGGGAAGGTCGAGATTAACGAAGATGAAGATGATCGAAATGGCACCGAAAGGCAAGTTGATCCAGAATGACCATCTCCAGGTGGCGTGATCTGCGAATGCACCTCCCAAAAGTGGTCCGACAACGGACGAGAAAGAGAAGATGGCTCCAATGAATCCGAGATATTTGCCACGCTCACGCATATCCAACATGTCCGACAAAATAATAAACACCATCGCCATCAATCCACCTGCACCGACACCAGCAACACCTCTAAAGCATGGAGATAAAAAAAAGAGTAGTTGTTAGTTGGTTTAGTTTAGTTCTTCTTCATTCGAAACAATAACCACAAGCTTAATACAAAGTATGGAGCCGCTGCTTACCTTCCAACAATCAAGACGGTCATAGACTTTGCCCATCCAGAAATAGCAGATCCAACCATAAAAATGACATTAGCAAACAAAACAGTAGCCTTGCGACCAAAGATATCCGAAACCTTTCCGTAGAGGGGCTGGAAGGCAGTGGCGGTCATCATATAAGCAGTTCCCAGCCATGAGATGTCGCCCAGACTTTGGAACTCTTCCGAAATCTTTGGGATCGATGTGGCTACAATGATTTGGTCGAGCGAGGCGAGGAAGACACAAAGCGATAATCTAATATCGGTTAAGGAGATAGAGCAAGTATGAGGGGAAGCAAGACGAGAAAAAGATAAATAAATAGTGAGCAAAACGTTAGTGTGAAAAAAATAAACAACGACAACCACAAAATTGAATTAGACTGGAGTAGGGAGGAGATGCAAGTAGTAGAAATGGACTCTTATTGACAAATCGCCACATGGCGCCAAAAGGGACTGAGAAAAAGAGAAGTGAGGTGAACAAAGACAATGAAACGTACGCGATCATGATGAGGATGAACTGCCTGGGAGGGGGCTTGTGATAGACGACGACATCGGGGGCAGCAGAAGAGGAGGCAACATCTGACGGTGCGACGGAGGACTGATCCTCGTCCTTCATAGGAGAGGCGATCTTGCGGTCAGCCTCGGAGTATTCCTGTTTACCGGCGACGGGGAGGGTGGTGGAAGAAGAGACAGGCATGTCAATAACCTCCTCCATCTCTTGTTTCTCGCTAGGCGTGGCCATTATTGTGTTGATTTGTTGCTGATTTGGTGTGGGTATGAGGGTATGAGGAGAGGTGAGGTGTTGGAGGAAGAGTGAAGGAAATGGGACGCGTGTTGATGGTATAGAGGAGTGTGTTGTTGTGGGTTAAGAAGGTAAAGAAGAGAACACCAATTACTATGACTGAGAGGCAAGACTTGAAGTCAAAGAGCAAAGTGAAGAAGAGAAGGGTGAAGATGAAGATGAAGAAAAAAAGATGTTGGAAAAAGGAAGGCCACAGGGGAGCTTTTATAATGTTTTTCTTTGTTGACCGGATCGGATGTCACAGAGTATGAAAAAAGATGTTACTAAGTGAGCAGAAAGAAGCAAAGAGACACAAAGTAAAAAAGTAAACAATGGCAGACTCATCCGGTCATTTTCGTCCATTGGATTTAGATGTACTACTGTGATAGGAGCATCCAATACTCAGTATTCACTTTCATACTCCACTCCTTCTTACTCAGTGCTCACCCGGAGACCTCGTTCTTAATCGCAATAGCCTCGATTAGAGTTGCTTCCACACCTCCACTCTTCCCCTATCCGTCTCTGCTTGTTCCTTGGCTGCTGCTTCAAAAAGGAGAAAAATCATAGATCTCTCTCTCGCTTGACTGTTCGCTTGTTGACTCTTTGAGAAACACGGCAGCATCTCACTTACATTCAACGTCAAAGTGAGCATTGACCAGCCAGAGAAACAACATAAGCAGAGGACAAACAACGACGCAGAATGCCATCATGACAATAAGCAACAAGCGACAATAACAATTGGATTTGTCAGTTTTAGAAAAACAGAGATGTTTGACCGCTGATCCACTCCACCCTATCGATCTTTGTTTGAGCGCGCACTAAATAATGACCCAAAGCGAAATCGTCAAGGGAGAAAAAAAAAGTACGAGTGTTGGATTGCGAAGGTGTATGATGGGATGCGAAGCAAAGGCGTATCGTTTGCATCCATTTCGGCTTAACCTATTGCCATTGCACAGTAGTTACAATCCATACCTTCCAACTCTTGCTTCGTTACTCCCTATCCTTTCCCTAGCTCTTCCTCCTTTCTGTTCTTTTTTTCTTTCCCTAATCGCCCCCGGGTCCAAAAGAGGCAAAAAACAACAGTTGCAAATTCACACATTTTTAGTCCTTGCGTTCGAATGGGGGTGGGGGTTTTTTTCTTCGGCATTTATTTCCGCCGGTACATACTACAGACTTACAAAGTACCTTTGAATTGAAATTTTGTTTATAACCTTATTCCTCTTTGGCACTTGCAACCCTATATGGATTAGAGAAAGAAGGTGTTGCGTAATACCACAGGGAGAGAGTAGGGCCGGGAAAGTGAGAGAGGTGGAGCTCATATTCTCGACATTCACAGGGAAGGGAAGGCTGTTGTTTCGATCGTTGTTGTTGTGCTTGAACAGAATTGATCTCTACTCCGCCTTCCAAAACTCTTTTATTTCCTTTTGCTTTCGACTTTATTCTCCATTCCCTATTGAGATATAGCATCCTACTCCACAAAGAGATTGTGGAAGGTGGAGAGGCAAGAAGTGGAGTTCTTTCGTTGGCGGCTTGAAAAAAGATGTCGGAGAAAAAAAAATGTACGATGTTGCTTACGACTGCGGAGAATGCGGACACACAGGATGAGGTCGTCGTCTAGACCCCAAAGGCCAAGAGCCAAAAGAAAAGAAAACACACACACACATACACACACACACCCTATTGCACGTAAGATATGACTGAGGAGAGAAATCGCGACAAAGAAACAACAGAAAAAAGGGTAAAAATGACAGAGTGTAAAATGAAGTGCGTGTTCGCGTGTACTGTCTCCTCTCCTTGTTCCTGAAAACAGAGAAGAAATCAAACTACATCGTACCGTCACCGGGATCAAAAGAACCTCAGGGCAACATCTTTTTACCCGGTCTTGGTACGTCAATGAGCGACGAGAGAGCGAGAGAGCGAGAGATAAGAAGAGGACTGGGAATGAAAAAGGTAAGAAGGGAAAGAGAGACGGGGGTGACAATGGCACAAAAGGGGGCAGGTAAGTGAAGGAACTAGCCATACCACAAATGCACGTTAGGAAAGAAAAAAGGGGGTGCATGGTCCGTGGTGCGCTTCCTTTTGTTCGTAAGGTCGCATCTATCTCCCTTGTCTGGTAGCAGGGGTGTAAATTCGTCTGCGTTCGTTTCCAAGCAAACAGTCCAGAGCCTAACGAAAGCGAGAGGAGGGCAAATCGCCGACATGGCTTGAAACATCCTTTCCTTCGTCTTCATTGGTACTCTTACTTTTCACTCAACATTGATACCAGAACAGACTCCTTCTCCTTCGCCTCCGTATGATATCTGCTTCACCATCCTGTACACAGCTCTCCTCTCCTTGGCACTTTCTCGTCAATACGTTTTCTTTTTGTTTTCTAGGGTCCAATGATCGCTTTTCGATCAATTCTACGAGCCTACCAACCTACCAATCTGCGAGCTCCTGGCAGTTCTACAGCATGATACGCAGAAAATATGCCTTTCTTTTCTCTATTCTTCGGGATTCTGTTTAACCGAAAATCGATCCACAACAAAATGACAAACAGTGTCGCTTTACTTTTCCTGCAGTAAAGCAAGGTTTGCTTCGTTGTTCTCATATAGGGAACACAAGCCTATTTGAATTATGGTTTTGACGTTTTTTTTTTGTTTCATTTTAGTTTTCAGTCAGAGCGTGATATGCGCAGAAGCGGCATGGCTTCGATTCGTCATGGTACAAGGAAAAGGATGGCTCTTGGCGCAGTTGTTGTATGTGTGTGCCTTTTTTTCTTTTTTGGATCACGGAGCGGAAAGTCAGAAACAGTGAGTATACCTCAATCTCGCTGTGTTTCGTTTCCTTCGTTCAATTGATCCGCATCCGCTTATTCGGCATAAGAGTAATGCCGTGAAAGTGTACATTTACAAACAACTGCGCCCATCACACCGTTCTTCTTTTCGTTTGATATTTTTTCGATCTTCATCCACTATATCCTTTTTTTTTTGCGTCGATGCTTTCTTGGCATGCAAGGCATGCACGGCAACCTTGTATCCCACAAAAGGAATTTTTTGACGTTTCCATTTTTTTCGAAAATTTGAAATGCCGACCTATGTCTCAACATGGCGCACAGGATGAACCTGCCATCTTCATTTTTTTTTTTTGCTTTCAATCATATAACACCCGGCGAAATAGAAATGCCTTTTTTTTTTACTTTTGAGCCTTGTCCATTTCATTCGAGACCCAAAAGGGCAGAAGTGGTGTCCGTACGTGCAGAGGGTAGCTTAATTGAGTATTTACGTCAACGGAGAGTTGTTCTATGCCGAGGCGCAGTCGTGCATGCCACTGTCTCTCTTTTTCTTTCTCTCCGTCTTTCTCGCACTCTCATTTGGCAAGAGCCGACAGAACACGAAAATCTTTACCATTTTTATTTTTTTCTTTGTAGTTTTCTTTTCCGTGGTTACCCAATGGACTGGATCAGGGTCAAGTCCTTCAAAGGGTAGGTAAAACTTTAACGTCTTACACTCTATGACCCCTAATTAAGAAATGAAAGCGACGCATTCTTCCCCGCCATATTCCCTCTCTCTCTCGGCCCTACCCTATATCCTTTCTGTATCTTTATTTGCTGTTTCTTGACAATCCGCGTCAAAGATCGGCCTTGCATTTTTAATTGCATTTGAACAGTCTTGAATCGATGCTCGCTTTGAAGGAAAACCATCAAAACTCTCGCAAAAGCAAGAGGTAAAAAAGGAATTGAGGCGGTTAATCCATCAGACCGACGCGTCTAGTAAAAGTGAAAATCCAAGCAAGCCTAGTCAACCTTTGTTAATCTTCCAAACGATCAAGCGTCACGTCCTTCAAAAAGGAGGCTGATCCAACCTATTTCCATCACCTCCTCCTCGACCACAGTACACCCAAATCTGTTTTTTGCGTACAGTTGGATAAGAAAGCTGTCCCTAAACGCCATTTCAATTAAATCCGTCATTCAACATAAGAAGAAAAATATTCAGTCACATGACCTTTCGGAGGGTCAGAAAAAAAATTAGAACTGTTTCTTCGTTGGATTGACTACTCCAACACAAAAAAAAAATTAGCTTTTAGGGACAGTTTTCTTATCCAACTGTACACAAAAAAAAGATTCGACTGTAGGAAGAAAAAAATGATCTTGGAGCAGTGGAGAGTCGAACTCCAGGCCTCACGCATGCGAAGCGTGCGCTCTACCAACTGAGCTACAACCCCAACACAGACTAAATCAACCAATCTGATTGGCTGAATCTAATATGTAAAAATTTCTCAATTCTACATTTTTGTAGTCTAGATACAAAACTTACTGAGTTCAAATATTTGAATTTCCGAAAATCGGGGCCCCTGGTCCCGTGGTTTTTACCCCAAGTAGCGCGTTTCGGGTGGGAGCAGACGCAAGGCATCTCTGCCAAGGATAAAACATCGAAATACACAGGCCCCCGTGGTAACTGGAGCCAAAGATACGGTTACATCACGCGTGATGGTTTCTACCCGTATGGCGCTTCGCTAGCCATACGCGACGATTGGACCTGCCTTGGCGTGACCAAGAATCCACACGCAGCTGATGAGCGGCTGTTGGAGAGTCTGTTGGGAAGGAGGAAGTTGTCATTGATGGAGAAGATGGGAAAAATCCCCTTCTTTTGTATCTTGTTTAATTTGCTTCCATTGAAGCTGTGAAGAGCAGCGGCAATTGTTGCGCAGAACCAGGTTGTAGACCGGGCGGCGACTGGTGGATGGTTCTTGGAAGAGTTTGGTATGTAGCCTCTGTTTCTGTCAAATGCCTCCCTTGAGCTTTTTACTGGAGAAATAAATTGCGTACAAAAAAGGACCTCTGGTCGGCCCTTGGGATCATTGGAAGGTAGAGTGTGGGCTGGCTGTGATGATGAGGCAGTTTTGAGGTATACTGGCATAGGTGATAAGGGACGGAAATGACTCGAAAAGGCACAAATACTGAAAGTACAATGACAAAAAATGAGTACAAAACAATATGAGTTGTTGCGACATTTTGAGTTAGTTTATTGGTAAGAAAGAGAGAGGAAGAGCTATGATACAGTGAAAGTGTGAAATGGTGGCAGTGAGGTTGATCGCAAATAGGAAGTAACGAGTACTGAATATAAAAGATTTTTGGTTCGAAGGTGTGTGTGTGTGTGTGTGTGTGAAGGATTGAGAGAGCTGTCTAGGGAGCTTTCCTCTTGAGAAGCATCTCGCTTGCAGATCGTATCCTGCCAAAGGAGTGCTGGTTCCATTGATGAATTGACGCGCTACTCTCCATTCCTGCCTTGTACACTATCAAAATAAAAACAAAGTTTGTCGCCGCTTGTTAGTGAACACTGAGCGCATCTTTGGCAAAAAAATCAACGTCGAGGATAGAAGTGAGAGCATTAGCTGAGTAGTCATACATGCTCGCTCGGTCTCGTCCAGGCGGTTCAAGTAGTCGGTTGTGTTGCTATTTCCTCCTGACTGCGTGTGATCCATTGTCATCTGTAGTCTTGCCTTGAAAGCCTGTAGATCAAAAATTGAGCGGTTGATAGGTTGGCATGGTTATTAATTACTCCCACATTATAAGCACCTTGCAATCCCGTCATCCCTGAAAATATCGCCTGCGATGTATTTTACCCCTTCCATCACTCCAGCCAAGGCCATATCATCAACCCTAAATAAGTCAAAAAAAGAAAAAAATGCATTGATTCACAGAGCACCACACACTTTCAAAAAATAAACAAAAATAAACAAAAAAAACGGCACGTAAGAAAATGAAGAACCTACAGCTGAAGGTAAATGGTCCCGAAACGGAAAAAGTTGGGACACTGTTTCGTCAAGTCGACAGTATTGGCATCCGCTCGGAGGGCATTCCTGACTTTGGGTCCAAAGAATTCTGGTGTCTCAATCTCTATACCCACCGTTTGTTCCTCGCTAGGGAATCGTGAATAGGTGGGCGAGAAAATTGGTGGCGTTAATTATGGTCACCTTGCTGCTGCGATTCGAATGCGAGAGGGCAAATTGAGGAGTAAGAAGAGGGGACTTACTGTTCCACGATCTCTCGTGCGAGCCAGAATGGTATATCGAACCTCGATCCAGCCTTGAGCTGTGTCGGTCATGTTGAGTTGTTGTCGTCGATGTTATCAATGTACACGTATGAAGTGAGAAAAAAAGTGAGAAAAAGGTGTCAGTTGCTTACTGCCTTCCTCGAATGCAAAATGACCCTTTGAGCCTGGTTCATAATACGATTAATATCCACGTCCAGGATAACAAAGACTAACCGCATCGTCATGCCCTCCTTCCAGCCATGCAAGTCCCGGGATGTTACTCTGAAAGGCACACTTGACGTTCTACACATGCACCGTACAAACACAAAAAAGTAACACTGTTAGATGACCACCAGAATTCTCATGGAATCATACTAAACAGAGCTCTCTTCCCGGAAAAGTAATGTGTTCTCCGAGGAAGGTACCTGATCCTCTGCGAGGATAGCGTCGATGTCGTAGTAGTCTTCCATTGGTCCTGTCCAAGTCGTCGTCGTTGTCTGTGTGAATGCAGCGATGAATAACAAAAGGGAACGCGCTTTGAAAAATACCAAACAACATCAAAAGACTGCCGCGACTTGGTTTTTGTGACTTTCATTGTTCATTTATTCAAAGTGGCAAAGGCCGTGACACAAAGAAGCAAACAATTAGTCCTTCCTTGTTCCTTCCTTCCCTTGTTTCCCCTTTTGTGCACAAGTGCAAAGCCGCAAAGGAGAATGAAGAAACAAGCAGGGAGAAGAAAGATACAGAGAATCGGCGCATGATGCAGATAAACAAAGGATAATAGCAACAAAGAGAGTTAAAAGTGTCTGTCTGTGCAATCTGTATGACGTGTATGAGAGATGTGTTGTGGGTGTGGGTGTGTGTGTGAGAGGGGGGGGGGGGGGGGGGGCGAGTGCAAGTCGATGTTCGTCTTGGTCTCAGTGCGATCAGGGCCATGAGGGCAAGATCCCATCTATCTCATGCTCGTCCAAACGGATCTCATGCACCATCACAAAGGAATCCTGGTTGTGGACATGCTGATTCTGATGCAGACCAATCGACAGACCCGCTTCTTCATAGCCACTGTTGCTGTTGTTGCTGTAGTTGGTGTGTTGGTTTGCCGAAGGCGAGCTGAACATGTGATCCACACCTAGACTGCGACGCTGGTGAGGCTTCAAGAACAGGTCTCCGTTCCAGTGGAATCCGCGGCTGGATTTGGGGATAATGTAGAGCTCTGATGAGACAGGCACCGCAGCGTAGACAGACTCCTTGGAGTGGATGAGGCTTGACATGGAGAGCGTCGGTGCCGAATAAGAGTAGGCCGACGAGGCCGAGAAAGACCAGTGTCCCGATCGGTTGTAAGTGTTACCGCTGGCTTGAGTACGATCGACACTCGGACGAGAGTCGATAGGTTCACTGGGAGTCGATGACAACGAGGGTGCCTTGGACGTGTTGAAGCCGGTGGGTTTCTTCGACGATGTGGTCATGGAAGGCCGAGAGGGAGCAGAAGCCAACGAGGTCATCGAGGTCGACGTCGAACAGGCAGGTGTGCTCTTCTGGTACAGTGTCGTTGTTGTCGTCAACTGAGCATCATCGAGATTTGCCTCGACCGCCATGTGTGAGACCTCGTCTTGGATCTCCTCCATATGATCAGCGAACGGGTCTTGGTTTTTATCGACCAGCAAGTCATCGTGTCCCCGTACCAACAGACTCTCCTTCAGCGCTGCTGCAGGTGCGTCGACATCTGATTCAGCCGTTGGAGCAGTCATAGTTGTGACTCCAGAGTCAGAGTCGTGTTCCCACTTCATGCCTTTAGGAAAGAAAAGTGTGAAAGGATGTAGTGAGGTGGAAGAGAGTGTGCGCTCCAAGCGAAGAGAAAAGTGTTACTGAACAAACAAAGAAGAGTAACGAAGGTTCGTACGGGCACGCTTTGAATAAAGTGTTGTCCTTAAAGAGTGAATGGGGACAAGTCAAGGACAGGTGATGCAGAAGTAGAGGGTGAATGAACGAGTCCTTGCCTTTTTTTTCTGGTGATGGGCAGAGGAGGTTTTGTGAGAACACAAAGACGAAGGGAAAGAGTGAGGGAGTGAAGAAAGGTGGCGGTAGAGTTGAGGGGAAGAAAGAAAAGAAAAGAGAGGATGAAGTGAAAAAGAAAAGGGTTGCAAGGAGACGAAAGAAAAGGGACAAAGGAGGGAAGAAGGAAGAGGAATAAAGTGGGAGAGACGAAGGGATGATATATGTGTGTGCAAAGAAGGGAGAAGAAAAGAAAAAGGCGTCAAAAGGTGGACTGACTGGCTGAACTACCTGGCTGTTCTACCTCTGGGTATTGGGCAAAGGAAAAAAAAAAAAAAAAAAAAAAGTGAACATGACCCCAAGAAAGTCAGTCACGAGAGGTGTCAAAGCGAAGGCAATTGGACAAAAACGAAGGGCTCTCACAAATTGGTGGCACCGCTGTTGTCAATCGACTCATGGCCTGGTCCCGCCACCTCCTTCAGTCGCCTTCCTTCCAAAGACACATTGGAGCAGGATCGCAATCGCATTCTCGGTCCCCTTGAGCTGTATCAATCGTGCAAACTGTGTCGGAATCGCATCCAATGTCCCCTTCTCATCTGCCTGTCGCCCTGAAACAATGAATATCACAAGAATAGAAAATTAGTGCCATCGCATTAGCATCATGATTATGTCCTCTGGCATCATATTCAAACCGCATTTCGACTTACATTTCTTGTGCATCCTGGGCAAAAGCCGCACATGGGGTATAATTCTGCCCTGCTCCGTTGTTTCAATGGTCCATTGCAGGACAAGCTCCGGGCTCGATTTGCTATGAAACACAACACATACCACCCATGTCAGTATGCTGTTGGTAAGATTCATGAGGAGAGACGAACGTTTCAAAGTGCGCAATCGTCAAAGTTCTACCTTGTGCCACTGAATGTAAGTGTCTGTACTCCTGGACCTCCAGGAAGAACCCACCGCGAGGAGGCATCAGCTTTGTCGAAGCTCGTTGACAGTGATCGCACCTTGGATTTCGACAATTTGAAGAAAGCGTGATTTGCTTTGAGGAGGCGAGGAAATCGTTGGGCGAGGTTGTTCATCAGCGTTTTGCGATCGTAGTCCATCTGAGCATATTTTAAGAACGTCCTAAAAAAGGGCAGCAGCATGGCGTGTTCCTCAGCGCTAAAAATATGGTTCCAAAAAATACGCGTCAAGTTAGTGCCTTTGTCCAGGAGAGACTGTCGCTATCAGTTCAAGCATTGTTGCTCAATTGACTGCATGATGTCTTACTTAGATACAAATCGGCCCAGTTCTTGTCGAACACTGTGTGGCAGCGTGATTTTCAGGTCTGTAAGGTTAAGGGATGGTTCGTGGACAATGAAATTGACCTCAAAGTCCAAGCGATAGCACGATCCTGCGATCTTATATCGTCGTTTGCCGTTTTCGCCCTCTGGTGTCGAAATAATATAGTTCTCGATTGACGTGAACACAAAGTCGGTAAAATTTTGAAGTCGCTGAACCTGTAGTTGATAGCAAGGTCATGTTAGAAGGCTTGTTCTGAGTGACAACAACACCGCGAATACGATCTAACGAGAGCAGCCCAAGAGGTGGGTTATTACCATGGCTAGATTGATGCCCGACTGTCCCTGTGTCGTCAGCGTGTTGAGGAGAGTCTTCACAGGTACAGCGGCCTTGCTCTTGTTCTCTTCCGACGTGCTTCCTGCTTCCCGCTCAGCCTCTGAAATTGAGAGCTGGTGAATACTACCGAGAACATTCCTATTGGAGTATTGCGCAATAAAAAAAGAACGTTAGAGATCAGCTCCATTGTGAATAATTACAATCTACATTACGTCTTTTACACTGCAAAGACATGTACCTCATCTCCTTGGCCTCCGATTCTTGTGCTTTTTGATGACTCTCCAGTGCATCAACAACTGCGCGTGCTCGCCGCCGCCTCACAGCCTGGAGTCGACTCTCCAGTTCATCGACTACGGCTGTTGCGTGCCGGAGATGTTCAAGAATCCTGCTCTTTTCAATATGAAGGGCGTCTTCGTTCTCCTCATCCATCCTTAGTCTGTATGTTAGCGAGTCCCTTGGTCGGGTAATACTCCTGGCTGGCGAGGACATGTTTTTAAAAATTGAGTCGACAGGGATAGATATGCCACTGGGGACCGAGGGAGTGGAAGGAGCAGACCAAGTAGGTCCGAAAGGGGCATAGTTGCTGGTGGGATCGGCAGGCGTGATGTTCTCATTAATGTTGCTGTTGTTATTGTTATTGTTGTTGTTGTTCCTTGTGGGAGTTGAGATTTCAACTCCGATGAGTGTGTCAGACTCCATTCCTTCGTCTATGCCTGTGGGATCCATTGCTTCACATCAAAAGGTGGTTAGAGGGAAAGAAGTTATGATTCAGGGCAGCAAATAAAGACGCGGTTTTTGGTCAAAGGTCGTATGTGGCTTGCACCAAAGGGTGAGAAATGATGATCGCCACCAAATTCAGGAGAGGGATTCTTGTCCTGTCTCGCCCCTCTCCTGCTCCATAACCATACACATAACCGCTCCCCTTTGACATGGAAATCGTCCGCGAGAACTTCCAGCGGGAGCTGCCATATATCAAGGAGGCCATCGAAGAGTGCGAGTTCATCGCCATCGACGCAGAGTTCTCAGGTACAGGAAGCAGGAGAATCCAACAAACAGCTCGTAACTCATGGGGAAAAAACAACAACGACTGCCAGGAGCGCGTTGAAGAGCATCGTCGTTAACATCTTTATGCACCGTCAACTCAACTCGCATAACATCATTATTAGGCCTTCACACGGAACCCAATCGCAGAACTCAGAACACGACTCTGGAAGAAGGCTACGAGGACCTGCGTAAAAGTGCCAGCAAATTTCTCACCATTCAGATTGGAATCTCGACTTTCAAGTTTGATCCGTCTAATGGAAGCTACTTGGCAAAACCATTCAACGTCTTTGTTTTCCCAACGACTCTGACTGGATATTCGCCTCAGGGAAGATGCTTCTTGACCGAGGCTTCTAGTCTGGATTTCTTGGCCAAAAACCGATTTGACTTTAACAAGTGGATCTACCAAGGTATTCATACGTCTTCTTTTTCATACACACGGAACATGCTTTTGTCCCCTTTGCTTGTGGGATTGTGCACATGTGTTAATTAACGCTATTTTCTCGGCCTCCTTAGGTGTTCACTATATGACAAAGGACGAGGAAGAAATCTACGCGCGGGAGCGCACCAAGGCGGTGAACAATGAGATGGACAACATTGATGTGGATGCTGCCAACACTATGTGGCTCCAGGATGTCATGTAAGGGCTCTCCAGACCAACCATGTCTCAATGACATCGCTCAGGGATTTCACTTTATATCACCGCAGGATCTAACCTATGGACTCTTTTCTACTGTGTGTATTCATAGTCAGCGTATTGGCGAGTGGAAGAACAGCAAGCAGGCACTGAACTTTATCAACATCCAAACCAACAGCGCCTATCAGCGCCGTCTTGTCTATCAGGAGGTCCGCCGATAGTAAGCACACGGGAAAATGATGAGATCGAAGAAGCTGTGAACAATCAACCTTTCTTGGAGAGATATGACAAAGCTGACAGAGTACACACTGCTATTCGTCCACAACTCTAGCTGGCCTACAGAGCTCAATGCCCGAGGACAAGGCGGACATATCAACATCACCAAGATCACGGAGAAGGAGCTGAAGATACAACAGCAGCAGCGTCAGGCGGATTTACAGGTTTGTGAATGTCCATTATGAGTGTGCGGGGGAGCCCAGAGTGCGACTGCAGTCAAATAACTGAACTTGTCGGACTAAAGTACTCGATAACTCAATTGGACTGGTTGACAATGTAGCGCGACATCGAGAGCTGTAGAGGATTCCGCGAAGTGATTGATATCCTATCAGCCTGCAAGAAGCCCATCGTAGGCCACAACATTGTTGTGGATCTCGCGTACATTCTCGCGCAATTTGTTGGACCTCTCCCACCAACTGTTGAAGGATACAAGAAGATGATCCACAAGACATTCCCTACGTAAGCGAGCCATCAAATTTTTTTTCACTTTGTACGGTATGGAGGGTACATTGCATGTATTTACCGTTAGATGGCTAATTGACACCAAGTGATCTGCCCTGCTCTCTTTTTATTATTATTTTAGTGTGATGGATACTAAGTACGTATCCTACACCGCGAACGCACTCAAGGTAGGCGAAAAATAACTGCAGACATTTTTCAAATGCCAATTGCCCTTTTGCTCCGCGAGATGGATATCTAAAATACCGACCACTCACCTGAACAGTCTCTACAATATTGATCTTTATTAGGGTCTTGCATTCGATTCCAGCTTGGGGGGCCTTGAGAACATGGTCGGGACCATCAACTTTATGGGATGCCCTAGGATCAGTAAGTACAAAAGTTGGCTTGTTCTTGATTGGTTGCAATCGTGTTCTGTGGGCTATAGCGGAGGCGTGCTAGGTCTAATAAGACATGTGTTGCTTTTACTACAGTTCCTCACTATAGACACCAGCGCTATCTTTCCCGGGACTTGGCACACGAGGCAGGTTACGATGCGTATATCACTGGGTCTATTATGATTCGCATGCTGGCGTTGATCGGTAAGAGACGTGCTTTGTCACGACCACCATGTTCGGATTATCACCCGATCGCTGATATGACTACTTACCCGCCTTTTATATTAATCAACAGCCAAGCATGAAGCCCCTGTGCCAACTCCACTGACCAAGCTCGAGATCCAGGTCAAGAAGAACGGCAAGAATGAGAAGAGATCATACTCTTCCAAGGATTCCAAGACATCCAAGACGCCCAAGGAGATCACCAAACCCAAGAAGGCGTCACCACCCTCACCTTCACCTGTTGCGGCACCCGCTCCGGCTCCAGTCCCTGCGGCGCCCAAGAAGTTTTCGTACGCGGATATTGTTCACCGTCAACGTGCCCCCGCTGCCACTGCCGCTCCCGTTGTTGTTCCTGCTCCAGCACCTCCAACACCAGTTGTCGCTGCTGTGGAAGAGGAAGAGAATGAGGAAAGTGAAAGCAGCGAGTCAGACTATGACTACATTCAGGTATCGGACTTTCCGGTGCATGAGAAACCCTTCTCTTGGCAGAGCCCATCAGTGACCACACTGCAGAATGTCCTGCACTGGGGTCGTTCCTCCCATGGATGCATCAACCTCGTTAGCTCGTAAAAAGAAGCCCAATGCATGGCATGCATGCATGCGAGCGAGCGAGCGAGCGCGGCCATTTTCTTCAAAAGTTAGCGTTTTTTTTCTCCGTCCCGTCGCAACTACATTCTCACTCACTTCGACTCATCTACCAGCAAAAGAAACCCCTCGCCCCAACAAAACCATTGTGTACAATAAATCGACCATCTTTGTCTTCATACCTTTACCCTTCTTGTACTTTTCCTAGAGCGGATGCGTGGTTTGCTTGCGCGACACTTTTTTTTCTGCATATTCTTTCCTCGGACTTGGAAGTGCGCAAATATCTACGGATCGGGGCATGCACGACAGATCCGGAAATAACTTCTCTTCTGGTTGTTCTCATCCCACCCACCCCTTCCCCCTTCATTGCAACAAATGAAAGTGCAACAAAAGAGAATGCGGGTGAGGGGTCCGCGAAAGAAGGGAAAGGAAGAAAGTTAGTTGCATCTCCATTCCCCAGTTTACTATCCTTGCATTAAAGGACAAGAAGGAAAGGATGGTAGGGAGGGTTTTCTGAACCATACAACGAACGCCCTTCTGAGCAGGTTTGCCTCCTCCTATATTATCTCCTTGAAAGAAACGAGTTGTCACCCTTACCTCATCTTCTCCCCTTTGCGTGAGAGGAAAGAGGGATATGCAGTATGTACCAGGGCGTTTTTTTTGAAGTCCTACCCGTTTTTCCAATTTCTAATGCTTCCTCTCCTGTGCCCCTTTCGCAATTTCTCCTCCGCTGCATCCTCTCCTCCTAGAATTTTTATTTTGCTCGCGCTTTTTTCTATTCTGTCCCCCCGGACTAGCGAGGACAAATGCTAACAACGTGTGGAATGCAGGAGGACGAGGAGGAAAGTAAGGAGAATGAATGGAGGTGCGTGTTTTTTTTCTGGCTGTCTCCGGGATCGGGGAACACAGTGTGTTAGACGGTTGGAGTAATGATCGACTAGGATATACTCAAGGAGATAACCATCAGCAAGGGAAAAGTCGCAACGGTCAAAAGAAGGTATTCAGGATTCGTGTTAGGGCAGAAGCCATGAGAGTCTATGGGAGAATCACTTAGTTCAATGAGTATAGACATGGGCCACGGGTGAAAGTTGGGCGTAAAAGAGAGAAATGACAGTGGACGAGCGAGTGATTCGAGAGGGAATGAAGGGGGAGTAGGAAGGAGAGCAGGTTAGAGAATTCTAGGGCAGAAAAGCTCTTCGCAAGCAGTTAACAAGGTAAAGAGCCTGTGAAGGGGCAGAAAGAGAAGGAGCAGGAGATGCGTCCTTGATTTCAAGCAGCTTGGTTGCTTCTGGTGCTCTCGCTCAAGGATAAGGGTTTTTGATAGGGCTTTTCTACCCACCACGCAACGACCGCTGTTGATTTTTGCGGTTGCTAACATCCCCGCATTGACCAAGGCACACACACAGACACACATAGAGAAAATAAAAAGTATATATGTGTGAGTTGGCCGTCACCTATTTTTAAACCTATAACCCACAAGGAGTTCATTCAAAAGGGGTTTACTGGTAGGGAGTTGAATGTATGAAGTGCGCGAGAAGGGAGAGAGAGAGGGAGGGTTTGGGGGCCAGGCAAAGAAAAAAAACCATTAGATTGCAGATGCTCTCAACACGGTCAGACGGTCAGATGGACGGACTCTCCTTTATTTTTTCGTGAGGTATCTTTGTAACCAGAGCAGGAGTACATTTCATTCTGCGATTTGCATTGACCCCCAATTCCCTCTCACATACCCTCGCATCTGAACTTCTTTGCTGCACGCCTGTACCTTTGTTGGATAGGGACAACAATGAGAGAAGAGGGGTATGCAAAGATGGGAGCTAGCGTTTTGAAGCTGGTAAAAACTCGCATGAGGGAAATACATATACATTGAGCCCGGCTACTCTGTTTAAAGTGGTCAGTGTAGTGTTTTCATTGTAGTGGTCTTATTGGACTGGCAGTCTGCAGTCTACAACCTGGAATGTGTTGTTTGGCTAGCTCGCTGAAAAAATAGGCCGGCATGTCAACTTCAAACACAACCTTTCAGAGGTAGATACCCCTTTGTACTTGATCTCTAATCTCCGTCTTCCCTCACAGCACTCAGAAAAATACTTACACATGCCCGTACTTACCTTACTTTTACATACCTATACTGTAGATAGGATTAGGATGCCTCGCTATTAATATCGGCAAATCCAAGAAAGAGGTTTGTAGGAGACAGGGTAAAAAATATGAAAAGCAAACACTGAGCTGAAAGGCAAGAAGGACCAGCAACAAACAAATAAGCACTCACGAAATATTGGACGTACGCAAAGGAGAAACCTGACTGACAAATTTGCTCACAGGGAGAGAAGGAGGGGCCACCGTTCAATATACCGGTTCCGGGACTCTTTCTTTCTTCTTACTACTTCTGTGCAGGTTAGTTATTGAAAAGCATTGTTCGCTATTGTTTTCTTGCGTTTTTTTTTGTATAAAAGGAAAGGGTGCCGGTGCCTGATTTCTTATTTTTTTCTTCACTCCTCAACCAACTGACTTTCCAGCTTTTACAGCAAACAATCTTCCCTACCCTACCTACTCGCGTCTAAACACCGACTACAACACCTAGCTCCCAACCACTCCCAACTCCAAAATGAGAATCAGCTCTTTCGTTCCTGCCATCATGGCCTTCACCCTCTTCACCGCCACGACTCAGGCGCTTCCCACGCTCCCCCACCACGAGCGCGCCGTCGAACTCCTCAAGCGCGGCGGCGGCAGCACCACCACCGTCCCCAGTCTGATCGATGCCGTCGTCAAGGTCTTTGTCCAAGCCGAAACCAAGATCCTAGTCGATGCCTGTGTCGACCTCAAGGCCTCAGTCTGCGCCGATGTCGACGTCAAGCTGAACGCCAAGGCTGAGGTCCTGGGCGGCCTGATCGGCGCCGAAGTGGACGTCAAGCACCTCGAGGTCAAAGCCAAGGCCGATGTCGACGCCGACATCAAGGCCCGCATCGACCTCGACTTGAAAGCCGTCGTGATTGCCAACATTGATGCCCATGTCCGCGCAGTCGTCCTCAAGGTCTGCCCCAACGCCGACAAGGCCTGTCTCAAGAAGAATGCCCATGCGATTGTTGCCCAGGTTGCTGCGTTGATCAATATCGACATCAAGAAGCTCACCGTCAAGATCAAGGCTGATTTGCATGCCCATGCCAAGCTCCGTTTGGATCTCTTTATCAAGAAGTTGGACTTGAACGCTTTGGGTTTGGCCAAGGTGACCATCTCTGCTGTTGCCCGTGTCCGTGCCGAAGTTGATGTCCACCTCAAGGCCTTTGTTGATATCTGTGCCAAGTTGCTTGTCAACGCCAAGCTTATTGCTGATATTGGAGCCCTGTAAAGTAGTCTCTTCCTATCCTCCCTATCCTCCCTTCCTCCCTCTCTCTTCTTTTCCGTTCTCTCTTTCCATCTTTACACACTCAATTAATTTCTTTACTTTACGCGTTCTAACACGCGCCCACGACTGCAGATCACTAAAAACTACAAAAAATAAAATATCAAAATTGGTGGTTGAAAAGTACAAGCGCAGTCTATTATCGATATTTTCAGCAGGCGTTCATGGGTGAATATCATCTATGAAATTCAGCAAATGATGGTTTAAAAGCACAGTTTTCTCTCTAGTAAAAATGATGTTCAGCACACGTGCATGGCTGAAGATCGCCCAAACTAAAAAATGAAATTCAACGATGATGGGTTAAAAGCACAAGTTTGTTCCCAGTATACAAATGGTATTCAGGACGCGTTCGTAGCCTTTGACTTTATTTTTGACGTTATTGGATTATATTTGATCGTAAATGTTAATGATTCAACTATTTCAATTGTGACGTTGATCACAATTATTTGTTTATCGCTTGTGCTGTCTGTCCCCCTGCTCACACTGTTTGCCCCGCCCCGGCCCGTAATTTTTTCGAACAGAGCGAACGAGTGCTGACTTGTGGTTGAAGAGGACGACTTCACTTTCGTTTTTTTGATTTCTTTTCTACTCAGTTCCATCCTCCTCCTCCCCCCTCTCTCCCCTCACATACATCACATCATGCTTCGCTCCCTTACCCGCGCTGCTCGCCCCGCCGCCATCGCCTTGGCCCGTAGCTCCCCCGTGGTACGTTTCTTCTTCATCACCTTCACACTCTCACTTATACTCTCATACACACTCTTTTTTTCCTACTCTCTCCTCCTTTCGTTCCTCTTGTACTATTCAGCTCCAGGCTAAAGGGGATTTATCAGGCATACAACACTCGACCTCAACAACAACAATCAGCTCGACAACTATCAAACAAGTACTTTAGGGACACCAACACAAATGACAATAACAACAACAATGACAACAACGGGAACAGTTGTGGACACTTCACTTGGTCGTATCGACCCTCGTCTTGTGTCCGTCCCTGAGTTGTTTTGAACTCTTGGCGCGTCGTTTTCGAGTACCTGGAATACAACGACCTTGATCACTTCAGCAATACAAGTCGGGTGCAGATTCACAATAGGATGAACCACTCGACAACACCAACCCGCGGGATCGACGACAGTTGAATCTATCATCGTGAAGAGATGATCGATGTTGGTCTTCCTGTCTGTGGGGACATATGGAGTCTCCCCGCGTTATTTTTTCCCAGCCTGATCTGGACGTACATACAGATGGGGACTGATCCTCTCTTTCAGGACTGGGAGTACCAAGTGTTTCTCACTTGTTCTTCAACAGCAATAACTAGGTTGAGACAGAAGGGGATCCAACTTAAGAGTAGAATAAGAGGAGAGAGGGATCGTCGTTCCCTGATCATTGAGCCAGTGGATCGGAACTGGTCGGATCTGAATAATAATATTAGGAGCTGGTTGTTTTTGTACTAATATGCAACATTCAAATCCCAATTTCCCACACATACATACTTTCTACGATAACCCCATTTCCTCCAAGTGACCCCCAACTGAACCATTTGATCCTAACGGTTTGTTGTTATTTTGAATCTTTCTGGTTTACTTGTAGGCTCGCGCCAACGTCGGTGCTTTCTCGGCCATCCGCAACTACGCTACCGCCAAGCCTGGTAAGAAATCATAGGCACACCACGAGTAGAGAACGAGGCAGCGAGAGAGTCAGACAACAACTCGTCTTCCTCTTCTGCCACTGAGAGATACCCTGAGCCATTTTGGCAATCTCGATGCTGCTGATACCTGAAAGCTGATTATGGTATGATATCCGACTGTTTAATTTCAATAGCTACCTCTGAGGTCACCTCCATCCTCGAGGACCGCATCAACGGCCTCAACTCCTCCGTCGATATCCAGGAAACTGGCCGTGTCTTGTCTATTGGAGATGGTATTGCCCGTGTCTACGGTTTGAAGAACTGCCAGGCCGAGGAGATGGTTGAGTTCTCCAGCGGTGTCAAGGTAAAGCACTCGTACTTTTTCGGAACAGAAGGAAAGGCTTCAGGAATCTTTGCTTTCCCTTGGAGAACCGGGAAGCAAGCAATTCTCGAGGATGAGCACTCTCCTTGCGGAGCCTTCTTTCTGTTGCTGCGCTTAGGACACAGATCGAGCAGGTCATTCCGACCAACTCTTTCCAGAACTCAGCGGCAATAGATCGACCTCTTTCAAAGGCGATTGACGACGCAGTTGACAAAGTACAAGTAGTTCAAATCAGAGACTCACATTTTCCTTCAATTGATATGAATAGGGTATGGCCATGAACTTGGAAGCCGACAACGTCGGTATTGTCGTCTTCGGTAACGATCGTCTCATTCGTGAGGGGGATACCGTCAAGCGTACCGGTAACATTGTCGATCTCCCCGTCGGTGAGGCTCTTTTGGGCCGTGTCATCGATGCTCTCGGTAACCCCATCGATGGAAAGGGCCCCATCGCCGCCTCTGAGCGTCGCCGTGCCCAGGTCAAGGCCCCCGGTATTCTCCCCCGTGAGTCCGTCCGTGAGCCCATGTTGACTGGTATCAAGTGCATTGACTCCATGGTCCCCGTCGGTCGTGGTCAGCGTGAGTTGATTATTGGTGATCGTCAGACCGGAAAGACCTCCGTCGCCCTCGATACCATTCTTAACCAGAAGAAGTGGAACGATGGCACCGAGGAGGCCAAGAAGTTGTACTGTGTCTACGTCGCCGTTGGTCAGAAGCGTTCCACCGTCGCCCAGTTCGTCCAGACCCTCGAGGAGAACGATGCCATGAAGTACTCCGTTGTCGTCGCTGCTACCGCCTCTGAGGCCGCCCCTCTTCAGTATCTCGCTCCCTTCTCTGGATGCGCTGTCGGAGAGTACTTCCGTGACAACGGCAAGCACGCTTTGATCGTTTTCGACGATTTGTCCAAGCAGGCCGTCGCCTACCGTCAGATGTCTCTTTTGCTTCGTCGTCCCCCAGGTCGTGAGGCTTACCCCGGTGATGTCTTCTACCTCCACTCCCGTCTTTTGGAGCGTTCCGCCAAGATGAACCGCAAGCTCGGTGGTGGTTCCATGACCGCTCTCCCCATTATTGAGACCCAGGGAGGAGATGTCTCTGCCTACATTCCCACCAACGTCATTTCCATTACTGACGGTCAGATCTTCTTGGAGGCTGAGTTGTTCTTCAAGGGTATCCGTCCCGCCATTAACGTCGGTCTTTCCGTCTCCCGTGTCGGATCCCACGCCCAGACCAAGTCGATGAAGAAGATTGCTGGTTCCATGAAGTTGTACCTCGCCCAGTACCGTGAGGTCGCTGCCTTCGCCCAGTTCGGTTCTGATTTGGATGCCTCGACCCAGTTCTTGTTGAACCGTGGTGCCCGTCTTACTGAGTTGCTCAAGCAGCCCCAGTACAAGCCCCTCCCCGTTGAGCACCAGGTTGCCATCGTTTTCGCCGGTGTCAACGGATTCCTCGACAAGATCCCCGTCAACCGTGTTGGCGAGTACGAGCGTGCCTTCATCCCCCACTTGGTCTCTAACCACAAGGACCTCCTCGAGGAGATCCGCAAGTCTGGTGATTTGAGCACTGAGTCGTTCGCCAAGCTTAAGGATGTCACCACCGAGTTCACCAAGAACTTCTAAGTTACTTTCCTTTACTTTTTGTATTTCGTCGTCTCTCTCCTCACACTTAAACTCTTCTCTTTAACCAGCCTCACCACTCATTTTGTTCACGATAAATATTACTTTTCACTCTTCTCTCTCTCTCAATTGATAAAGTCATACACTATAAATACCTTAAAAAGAAATATCTTTCGAATTTGCATGGTTGAATGAGTGGACATTGGATAACAGTGGGGACATTTAAACAGTTCATCCGGCATAACCGCAACACAAACACTTCCCATTTATTCAATGGGTTACTTTCTTGCCCATGCTGTGGATGATTGAACGATATGACACGTTATGGATCGAAGCAAAGCAGGAAGAAGGGAAGAAGGCTATATATCGGTGGTCATCATTTTTATTATTGGCTCGCAAGTGTTCATTTGTCTGGGTGAATGAGAGAGCACACAGCGCGGGATGGAATGATTGCCCTTTTATTGCCCTGAGAGAGAAAAGAGAGAGGTGGGTTTCGTTGTGACGTATTTTTATTCCTAACGGTGTTTCTCGCCCTGCAATTTTGCGCGTTCTTTTTTTTTTTTTTTATATATTTGTCGGCTTTCTTTTTTCTTTCTTCTCCATCAATACCCCTCCTTCACGTTCTCTCCTTCTTTCATACGCTCGTCCTTTCCCGACAAACAGGAGTTTTCAAGCAAGGACATCATCACCAACGAATAACCAACACAAGAATACCAACACTTCGCGATTAACCAAAAAAAAAAAAAGCAACAACCATGGACGCCTCAAAAACTATTGTCGTTGATAACGGCACAGGGGTAAATCATCTCTACTTTTCCTTCTTTCAATTGCGCGGGGGAAAAGGATGAATGCATTGAGAAGTGTGAAGGAGAGTGGAGATGGAAGTGTTGACACTGAGGAATGAGAAGCAAACGGACATGTTGCAAGACGGGATGACTTCTTTCGTTGCAGTCAAGGACATGGAAAGCACAGAGGAACAGCAAACACACGGTCGCTGCTAAAGGGTCCAACACGACACAACTTCAGGGAGCATGGATAAGGCCAATTGGGCATACAGACATGTAGAACTGAAAAAATGACCACTAAAGAAGGAACGGCGCTTTTATGTGGCTGTTGAGATACAGAGGACGACGACCATGAGTACAACATGAAAGAGGGTGATGGTATGAGGATGCGCCATGCATTTGCATGAGATGGGGAAGAGAGAGAAAGTGAGAGTGGAAGGAGAGTCGCGTTTGACAATACGATTGTGCCTGAAAAAGAGCTAAGGGCCTCATTATGACTATCAGTTTCCATGCGATTCTCACTTTGCTTGTGTGAACAATTGAACATATCACCACACATATCAATGAACATGCATTCCTTCCTTCTCACACTGTACTCTCTCTCTCTTCCCTCTCAATCAAATCCCACTTTACCCATAATAGTTTGTCAAGGTCGGTTACGCCGGCTCCAACTTCCCCGAACACGTCTTCCCCTCGGTCGTGGGCCGCCCAATCCTGCGTGCGGAAGAGTCGATCGGGAATGTGGCCGTGAAGGATATCATGGTGGGCGACGAGGCGGCCGAGCTGCGGTCGATTCTCCAGATGTCGTACCCAATGGAGAACGGTATTGTCAAGAACTGGACCGACATGCGTCACCTTTGGGACTACACCTTCAATGAGAAGCTCAAGATCGACCCTCGCGACTCCAAGATCATGTTGACCGAACCTCCCATGAACCCCAAGGCTAACAGGGAAAAGATGGTCGAGTGCATGTTTGAGGAGTATGGTTTCCAGGGCGTCTATGTCGCCATTCAGGCCGTCCTCACCCTCTACGCTCAAGGTTTGTTTTTCTCTTCTTTTTTCTCTTTTCAATTGTATTTGTTATTAAGTCTTAATGTCGTTCACCTTTTTCTTTGACGCAAGACTAATCTTATGTTCTTTGCAATCGTATGACAGGATTGTTGACGGGCGTGGTTGTTGACTCGGGCGATGGTGTGACCCATATTGTGCCTGTTGTTGAGGGATACGCCCTGCCTCATATTACCAAGCGTCTGGACGTTGCTGGTCGCGATGTGACCCAGTACCTCATCAAGCTTCTCCTCCACCGTGGTTACGCCTTCAACCGCACTGCTGACTTTGAGACTGTCCGCCAGATCAAGGAGAAGCTCTGCTATACCAGGTACGTTTGTTTGTCAGTTGAAGAATGCTTGTGCACAAAAGCGACACGACATTTTTTTTCTTGGTTTTATTTTGATGCTAATGGGCTGTTGCGTGTCCTTTTTTTAACAATTCATTGGATGATAGTTACGACTTGGACCAGGATCTCAAGTTAGCTCAGGAGACGACCGTTCTTGTTGAGTCTTACACTGTAAGCGACCTTTTCATCCTGTCGATATTTTTGTTTTATCCGCAGCGTGGTTGTTTGTTATTCTCATCTGCTAAACAGGAATGTCCGTTGACCTTTTATCTTTAATATATTAACACTGGTTCTTCCCTACAATTTAGCTCCCTGATGGTCGTGTTATTAAGGTCGGCTCTGAGAGATTCGAAGCTCCCGAGTGCATGTTCCAACCACACTTGATCGACGTCGAGTCACCCGGTGTCGCAGGTTTGTAGCTGTTTACATGGATATTAGGAGATGAAACATGGGATGACTGGATGATGATAAGATGGAGCATATGATATGCAAGCGTCAACAACGAAAACTAACCATTTTACATTTTTTTTTACATATTCAATTAGAATTGCTGTTCCATACAATCCAGTCGGCACCTTTGGATACTCGTGCGGATCTGTACAAGCATATTGTTCTGTCGGGAGGATCGACCATGTACCCCGGTTTGCCCAGTCGTCTCGAGAAGGAGGTCAAGCAGCTCTACCTCACCGATGTCCTCAAGGGCGACGTCCAGCGTTTCCGCGTACGTTTTCTTTTCTCTCTCGCTTTTTTATTTTTTTTTTTTTGTCGTCCTAAACGCTTTTTTCTGTGTGATCAAATGTTGTTCCATGGGTTTCTTGAAAGTAACTCTTTACTTATCATCCATATCCTTCCTTTCTTTGCCTCTTTCTTTTCGTTTCTTTTTTATTTAATTTTTTTGCTCCATGGACAAAAAACAAAAAAAAATAGAACTTCAAGATCCGCATTGAGGATCCTCCTCGTCGTAAGCACATGGTGTTCTTGGGAGGCGCGGTGTTGGCGGATATTATGAAGAACAAGGACAGCTTCTGGGTCACAAAGCAGGAGTGGGAGGAGCAAGGAGTCCGTGCCCTCGACAAGTTGGGCGTCGTTCAGTCCAACTAAATCGCTCTTTTCTTTTTGGATGGATAAAATATATTGTATGGCAAAGAATTGAAGCCTTTTTTTTTGCCGGCAAAGGACACAGGAAAATAAAACGCAGAAACGTTGAAGAATTCATGGAAATGAAACGAAGCATGATGTTGGCTTTTATTATTTTGGTTAAGTAAAGGGGGGGGGGGGGGGATATGAATTGTATGGAAGGAACGAAAGAAGGGTAGTGAGTGCAAATGGTGAAAGGAAGCCACTTTTTTTTGTATGTAAGTAATAATGATAGAAAAAATATGATAGTACAAAGCTACAGGGTAATGCAATGAAAGAAAAAAAAATGAAATTGGTTGAATGACAAGGTTGAAAAAAAAAAACCCCCCTCACGCCTAGGTGTGGAGGTAAAGCAGGCCAATTGCTCATACTTAGACAAACATCCCCAGATCTCGCTACCTCTCTTCCTCTCATACTCCGCCCATCCTCCCTTCCTCCCGCCTTTCTCGACTCTCCCAGATGTTTGTTTTGTTGATGATGTGGTCGAGATATTCAATCGAGGAAGAGAGGATGTGGAGGGAAAGGAAAAAGTACAAGGTTTGGTTTTATCGGGTTGCCTTAAAAGGTGCTGCTGTTGAAGACTAAGGAAGAGGCCCAGTTAACAAGTCCCTTGACGTTGGCGACAAGATCTGTAGCCCGCTGCTGCATCCCTCCATTGGCGGCCAGAGCCTTCTCTGCCTCGAGTGCTGATGCCAGTGCTGTCCTGGCCGCGCTTGGTGCAGGCGTAGTAGATGCCGTCGTCGTTGAAACGGGGACTGGTTGTTCCAAGAAGGATGTAGAAATCGTGCGGGGCGAAGAAGTGTGCGTCACGACATAGGTCCCAGTTTGCAGCTGTTGCTGTTGTTGTGGCGTTTGTGATGGTTGTGCCGCTGGTACTGGCTGTTGCTGCTGCTGTTCCTGCTGGAGTAGTTGTTCCTCAATACTGCTGCTGCTATTGCTGACGGGTGTCGACGGTGCAGAATAGAACACAGCCGAGGAAGCCGAAGAATCTGCAGAAGCAGTCGATCCAGCAGACGGAGAAGGAGGCGAAGGCCGGGTATAGGAGACATCATCCAGAGCAGCCTCATAAGGAGCATCCTGTCGCGATCCAACATAGGCTGTCCCTGATCCAGTGTAAGGGTTGCCCAGATAGATTGGTTCGTCAAACAGTCCTTCCTCATCCTCATCGTCCGTCGTTGTAGCATCCTCAGGATCCTCAAGGTCCTCGTCCTGCATGCCGTGAAGACTGGCTGCCTTAAGAGTGGTCGAATCGATGCGAACAATGCTGCGTGGAGGTTTTCGGGCAGAGATCCGCATCAGCAATCCACCATCCTCGTCCATGTGGCGTCCGTTCAGTCCTACTCGTGCTTCCTCATCATCATTCTCATTCCCGCTGCTATTACTCCTACTGCTGCTGTCGATATTGCTGTTGTTATCAGTGGCAAGGCTCTCCTCGTCCTCCTCAGAGATGGCATCAGTATCGATCGAGACGCATTGTTCGACAGAATCGTTGAAGCGAAGTTTGGGTTGCCGGTGTTGCTTAAAGACTGCACTCTCTCGAGCCTTGTTGAAAGGTTCAATCCTGCGGTGCAATCTCTGGTCAGATTGGACATGGAAAAGCGTATCGGCCTTGAACAGCTCTGAGGCGGTTTTACGTTTAAGGACAGGTTTCAATGGTCCACCTGACTTGTAGAATCCACTTCTTGCTCCACCTGTTACTCCTGATGTAATCGATGCTGGAGGTGTTGTTGGTGCTGAGGATGTGGTCATGGGTGTTGATGTGGAGATGACAGAGGCCAGGTCGGTAGACAGGATGGGATCAAGGATCTCGTGAGTGGGTGTAGTGGGTATCGAGACAGATCCGCCGGCGACAGCGACCGTCTGTGCGCCAAATCGGGACCTGTCAAACTCGTCAATTGCGGCCTTGTACAGAGGACCATAGAGCCATGTGGTGTCACTGTCCTTGAGCCTAGTGCATGAAGATGGTGGATGATGTTTCAAATGAACACGCAACCGCATCAACAAGCAAGGGAGATAAAAGAGATAAACAAATAAACAAAACGGTCAGTCGAAAGGACGAAAGAAAAACAAAAACAAAAACGAGATCGAGCGCCAGTATCCAATGGTGTAAAAATAGGGCTGCGTCTTTTTTATCTTCGCAATAAGAAACCCACAAACAGCCAAAAACACACTTTCCACTCTTTTTGCTACCCGGCGGCTAGAGCCAAGAGAGATTAGATGGACCAAAAAGGGTTCTTTTGAGAGGGAAGGACGAGACCAACTATGATGGACGTATGTATCAACACTATCCCCCACATCCATCATTTTCTAGACTAATCGTGATAGATTGCAATTGTCCGATGCCTTGCATATGTAGGCAAACGGGAAGAGAAGGGGGGAGAGGGAAGGGCATGGGAGAGAGAAATGAGTAGCCACGCATTGTAGTCACAATAAAGAAATAAGCAAGGGCCAAGCGAATTCGCAATCGAAGAACATCCTTGCATAAAAACAGAGAAAAGTGGGCCTTTTTTTTTTCTTTTCCCGTTTGTATGCTGTCTGAGGAAAAAAAAGAAAAAAAAGATGTGCATCGCTATCCTTACCTCCCACAACACAGATACATCCTTTATTCCTTGCCCTTCCGTCCCATACGAACGCACACATACGAACAAGCCAACTGTTTGCCTTTGTAAGACGCACCAGAACCCCAAAGTCTCTCTTCTCATCAAATGGTTGACTGACTAGGCTGGCTGTTCGTTGGTTGATTGGGCACAGTTTTGCCCTTTCGCTCCAAAATGCTATTTAGCGACTGAACCCTTTTGTTCTCCGTTCGTTCGTCCATCCGGTTTACCCCATAAATAAAAAAAGAAAATAGGCAACCAGACACAAACAACAAACGACAACGAAGAAGAAAAGAGGGAGAAGAGGGGCGATGGCAGTAAGGAAGAACGAAAGGAGGGACTCTTTCCTCTACACTCACAAGCACATACTCAAAAAAAAAAAAAAAAAAAAAAAAAAAAAAAAAAAAAGAGCCTATAGGACAAGGAAACAAAAAACAAAAAACAAAAACAATCGAAAGCAAGAACAAGAGAGCTTACCAGTTTAAGGATTTGGGGCTGATGGTTTTGAGGTTATGGCGCTGTTTAGCCCAGTTGCGCCAAGAGGCATTCTCAAGTCGAAGCCCATTGATCAGGTCATTCTTCTGCTTGGTCATAAACTTCCACGACGCCGCAATGTCGTCCTCGTTGTTCCATCCATTGCCGAGGTAATCAATCGCTGCTGCTGGTGGGTTGACGGGGATCAAGCGACCGGCGTCGGTATCGTCGTGCATGGGGGTTGTCTTTGCAGAGGCTGAGGTTGTGGGAAGGAGGCCACCTGGACGAGGGTGGTGTGCATGGTAGGTTGGGTGAGATGAGTGGTTGTTGTGGGAGTGAGAGTGTTTGCTGTTATGGCGGCGGGAGGACCGTTCACTGTTGACGGACGAACTCCGAGGTCGAGTTGAAGTCGAAGAAGAAGAGCTGCGGTGTGAGCTGTGGTGGTGGTGGCGCCTGCTTGAGGTTGTTGGAGTAGTGTTGGTATCGGGTGTGTTTTGGTGGTTGTGACTATGATGGCTGTGGCTATGGCTGTTGTGGTTGTGAGAGTGTGAATGGTGGCGACGAGAGGAAGAAGACGAGGGCGAAGTGGAAGTGGAGGAAGAGGAAGGCGAAGGGGGAGTAGGGGCAGGCTGGTTGAAGTAAGGCGAGGAATCTAGTTGGGAAGCCATTATCCCTTTTCTGATGTCTGTGTTGGTTGTTTGTTTGAAGGATGGAAAAGGAGAACAGAAGAAGTAGTGAAGGACTGAGAGGAAGGGTGAGTGTGTGTGAGTGTTGATGTTCTATTGCTGAGAGGGGAAAAGTGAGGAAAGGAAGGAAAAGAGGAGGAGGAGGAGTGAAGAAGGAAGAGGAAGACGAAGACAAAGAAGAAGAGGAACGGAAGGAAAGGGAAAGAGAAGATGAACAACAACAGAAAAAAAAAAAAAAAAAAAAAAAAGGAGAGAAAAGGGCTCAGGGTTGATAAAATCCTTTTCGATGAATCAGTGACTGCGAGTGATCAAATTAAAGTTGTATTTTGAAAAGTATGTGCGCGCACTGGGTGCACTGCCTGTCTGTCTGCCAGTGCCATTGCCATTGCCAAATGTCAAGTCCGCGAACAATTGTCGCCATTTCAGCACTCGCTCACGGAAGAAGAGGAAAAGGGTACATGTGCTCAAGAAGGGAATGCGAAAAAAAAAGATATGGCCACGGACACGGATTTATACTTGAGAACTTTTTGCCAACAGAAAGAAAGAACGAAAGAACCAAAGAACGAACTGTGCCTCGCATTGGCCACAAATAGATACTGCGCCAAGGGTGACTACTACTGACTACTTATACGGTATATTCTCCTCGCAAAAGGTGCTTGAGGTAATTTTTACATTCAAAGAATGCGCCACCATCCACTGTCCTCTTCTTCCCATCGATCCTTCTTCCTCTTTTCCCTTCCTTCTCCGTCTGCACTCAGCTCTCCAGTCCACTCCATTGTCACCACACCAATCCGGCCACAAAGACAACCACAGAGCACAATAACAACAACCACAAACAACCGCTCGGGGTGAATCAGCAATTATCAAAACTCCTACTTCTCTCCTTTTCTCTCCCACGCATAAACCTCCCTCCCCTCCCCCCAACCCAACCCTATTCACAATCCACGGCTCATGTTACTTAGTAACTTTTTTTTATTCTTCTTTGTCCAACAAAGGCCATGGGTCTAAACCAAATAACAACCACACCCCCAACGCACGTGCGGATTCCAGTTGCTCATGATCATCAAACAAGGACGGGTACTTTCTTCAAAGTCAGCTAAAAGAAAAGAAAAAAAAAAAAAAAGGGAAAGGAAAAAACGGGATGGGATGGAGGATTTGCATGCGACAAACAGAGGAGTAATAACCACTTTCCATATTTTCTCTCGATCAAAATCACTCCGTTTTTTTGTCCTTTCTCTCTATCTATTAGCACCATCAGAGAAACCTGCCAAAGGATGGCTTCAAAGTCCAGAGAGGATTAAAAAAAAAACAGATGGAAAGAAGAAACGAGATGAACGTCAACAGTGAACAAATAACAACAAATGAGAAAAAGAGAACCACACTCCATGTATCGATCTCATGTTAATTATCGTATAACCATAGCCATGCGCACAAATGTCGTCTCCCTCCCTCGCCGTAGTTTGTTATAGGCTGTTTTATGTCCCTTGCTCTGTGCACCTAAAAAAAAAAAAAAAAAAAAAAAAAAAGACAAAAGGCTTCCCCGCACAGACCAATGTTCAGTTCAGGGACTGACCCTTAGCTCATCTAAGCCTGCCACTAGTCTTGCTCTCTCCTTCCCTTTTGTCTGACTTTTCCTTTCGTTTCTTTTCCCTTCACCCCCACTCCCTGAACACTCACCCTCTTTTTGTAATGTATTGTGAAACAAACCAAAAGCACAAACGAGGGGGAAATATGCTCAACTCCCCGCGGGCCTGCTGCATCAAATACAAGCAAGGAAGATATTGCATACTCATAATGCCCGAGAAAGTATATGAGCGTGTTCTCGATGAAAAATGGCGCTGTTATTATTATTATGTGAAAATGGTGAGGGGATATATGAGATGATGAGATAGTGTCGCTACATACAACAGAAAAGAGAAGGACCTTCCTTCCCGTCGAGTGAGCGCGGTCGTGGGAGCAAAAACGTAGTCCAGTGGAACATGGACGAAGAGTCGATCGGTTGGTTTGCCGCCTTTCCTTCAGTCAATCATATCGATCAACAAGGAGCGGCAAAAAGTAATCCAACAGACTTAAATAAGCTGGAGGTAATTGCTGGGGGCAATACCGATGGTGCCGTCCTGCTTGCGAGCCTGCCACCACTTGCCCTTGTTATCAACAATGTCCAGAACCTCGCCCTTGACGAATCCCAACTCGTTGGCATCCTCAGGGTTAGCCTCGTACGAGTACAATGCGCGGGCCTTGTAGGCATAGTCTGATGATGCTGCCACTACAACCGAGCTGAGGTTGTTGTTGTCCTGGGGCTGGGTCGCATTGATTACGCCGTTGGGAGCTGAAGCGCCTCCTGCAACGCCCGTACCCGCAGCACCGTGGGCCCTTGGAATCGTGAATCCGTTAATCGTGCGCAACGCCAATGAATCCTCCTCTGCTCCAAAATAAATTACCCAAAAGATCTAGATTCACCGACAGAAGTGCTGTTTATCAGTCCCAATTCGCTTGTCTGTTCAGTACTTGAAAGGTACATGGCCATCTATAACACATAAATAAGATATAAATGTATCTTACGAGTACAAAAGACTGGAAGATGAGACCAGCAGCGACGGCGCTGAGCCTTGGGGCACCAATGTTGATGGTGCCTTCGATGGAGATAATAACAAGAGTGAGAGATCCTCCGATGAAGGTCAACAGGGCCAGACGGTAGTTGTGGACAGACTGTGTGGCGACTGCCAATGTGGCTCCGAGAATGATGAAGAGGTTATAAAAGATATCGACCCAGACCAAGTGAATCCATGAGCCAACTGTACACGCAGCAACGAACGTGATGAGCCATCCGATCTATTATATCCATATTTTGTTCATTTTGAACACAAGGATAGAAAAAAAATAAAAGATTGGTCAGTTGTTATGTTGTTTGTGTTTACTTGTGTCTGCTTGTGCTTTGGTGATGTTTGGAGTACAGTAGTAGTATGTCATTCCGTTGGACTAGCACGTTAGCAGGGGCGGAAGAGAAAGATAAAGGAATAAACTATATACATTCTTTATCCTGAAGCAAAGAAGAGGAGATTGTCGGATAATAGTAATAGGGATGAACGACCTTCGTTCAATCGTTTGTTCATTGTTTTGCTGACAGAAAATGACGACGCCATAGTATTCCGGTATGGCTCCCTCTTTCTACTTTACTACCATTGCAGCATCATCCATCACCGTGGCTGAACTGTTCATATACCCACAACTCTCGCTCTTGCTGTTCTATGGTCTGTTCGCAGTTGATCTCCGGGGTTTGTGTCTTGCTGTTTTTCAACTGCAACAATCGTCGCCGCTCCAATGTTTTTTTTTTCTTGTTGTAAAAAGTGCGTGGGTTGGGGGGTTTTAATATCAAAGCTTTCTTCCTTTCTTTCTTCAGTTCTCCAGGGTGAACAAAGTGGAAAGGGGTAAGGGAAAGGAGGGGAAATTATTTTTATGCCCTGGCCTGTGGCCTGGGACACGAGTGGGAGAGAAGAAGGGATCACTAATCCTCTCCAAGGACAAAAAGAAAAAAAAGGAACTAAACGCCTGCACTATATCTGCTTTTCTTCCAGCTGACCCGTGGAAGGTGGCGACACTTGCTCCTGACTAGAGCCATCGTAATATACCCCTAGCGACATCAGTGGTCTGGTACCCTTACCCTCACTCCTTTTCTTCCTGGTTTTTGTTGAATATGCATGTATGCATCCTCCTGCCTTCTGTCTGTTCATATATGTGTGTCCCTTAACCCCTGTTGACTTCCCAGCCTCTCTCTTTCACTCACTCTCACAGCTCGGCTTTCTGACTGGCTGACTGACTGCCAATTTGCCTGCCAGCAGGGTTCAAGGAAGGACTGAATCGAGCGGAAGTCCCTTTGTACTTTTTTTCCCGCTCCGTTGCCCCTCTTATGCTCTTAGTCCAAGCAGAGGTCCGGTCGGTCCACACAATTGTTTTCTGGTTTGTCGTATTTGCCGCCGTAATATCGCTATTGCTTTTTTTGTTTAGCCTCGGTGGATAGAAGCGAAGAGGAGAGAGAGGGAAAGAGAGTCGCGAGACGGGTATAGGTGGTCAGCCCATCCTGTCCTGTCTCCCCTGTTGTCTCACACACAATACACAACACTCAAGCGGCCTATTCGGTGACTGCGTTGGATAACATGTGATGCGCCATGCTGTCTCTGTCACCCCGTTGTTGTGTATGTTGACTGTTGTGAGAGAGGTGCAAGGTAAGAAGGGAAAGGTGAAGTGCAAGAAGGGTGTTGGAGAGAGAGAGAGAGAGAGAGAGAGAGAGAGAGAACGTAAGTGTGCGTTGACTGGTAGGTGCTGGAGGGTTCTCTTACCAGGAAGAGGACGAGGGAGCAGAGGAAGAAGGGCTGCGCCAGGACGAGATTAATGTCGATGAAGGCCATGGCTTTTTATGTGTATGTTTGAAGTTGTCTCTGGTGTACTGAAGTGTGTTTGAGAGTGATGAATTGGTTGGACAGGGGAAAAGGGAGAGGAAGGAGTGATGTGTGATGAATGAGTGTATGAGAATGAGAGAAGTGAAGAGAAGGTGGGAAAAGAAAAAATGGAAGAGAAAGAAAGTGAAAGAGCACAAACAGAAGGAAAGAAGAAAAGTAGGAAGAGGGCAGGGCAGGGAAGAACACAAAAAAGTAAAGAAAAAAGAAAGAATCATCTCTTTGGTGCAATCATGTCTGATACCCTCACTCTATTCTTCTCTCTTCATGATACTATCACCTCTCCTCACCATCATTTATTCGCCCTCCCTTCATCTTCACTCATACCACTACTATATTACTCACCTTCGTCCCCTTCGTGCTTCATCCTTCATCCATAAGGTGATTTCTTTTTAAATAAAAGAAAGGCATATCATATATTATCCAACCTCCATGCAATGCACATCCCCAGCCAGTCAACCAATCCAACGAACCAAACCAAACCAAACCAAAAACCAACCAAACAAAACAAAGGCTGAAGGGGATAAAAATATCCCTTCTTTTTTTTTTTCTGCCCTTATGGGCGTACAGCCCGACCAACCGACCGACATCAAACCCTCAGGTCATGTCATGTCATTTCTCACATCCATCCCCATTCTTTCTATTTCATAGACCTGTAAAACGTTGTTCCTCCTCCCTTTTGTGCACAAGCACAGTTTCTTCGTTTTTTGTCTACTCTTCAATTTCCTTCTTCCACGTATATCAAACACAATTTGCTGTTGTCCTGGTTTTTTTTTGTTGTTGTCTGTTGCCAAGACCTCCGGCGAGGCAGATGACGAAGTCGAAGTGAAGGAAACCCAAAAAAATTCCTGCCTTTTGTCAATCCTCCGCCTCCGAAAAAAAAAAAAAAAAAAAAAAGGTAAGGTCTGTATGCACATATGTCCCATGGCATCATAGACAACAATAACAAGGTACACAAACATCCAAAACGAAAGGACGGACACCGCCTCCAAAAAAAAAAAAAAAAAAAAAAAAAAAAAATTGAAAGCCCGACGCACCCCAACTTGACATTTTCTTTCTGCTTTTTTTTTCACTTTTTTTGTGGACTACCGGTCGGTCGGCATACCGCAAAGGATGCATACAAACTGTGGACTGGGTGCATGTACGAAGATCGAAATAAAATGAGGGAACCCCGAGAATAACAAGAGCAAAAGGTCAATAAGAAAAATAAGAAAAAAAAAAAAAAAAAAAAAAAAGACGTATGCCAGGGCCAGGACGAATTGAGAGGCGTATTACAATAAAAATTGGAGATGGTGGTTTTTTTTTTGGGAGGAGAGGGATGAGAGATATCGCAGATGAAAAGAGTATCCCAGGATTTACAAGGGGGCGGTGGTGGACGAGGAGAGGAGAGGACGAGAGGAATGGGCAAAGTACGAACAAAAAGGGATCATGCTTTACGATTTGCCGACTGCACAACACAACGACTAAAAGCACGAGAGAGTGAGAGAGGCAAAGAGAGAGAGAGAGAGAGAGATGCAGAATATGTCGCGAGAATGTAGCCATAAACATCGACCATTGACACATTTTTTTTTATTTTGCTTTCACCCTTGCATTCACTGTTGTGGCAATGTTCTGTTTTTTTTTTGAAGGGAACATTTTTCGTGGGACCAGACCAACAGACAAGCATTGCGCCCAGTTTTAAACGGCGGTGAACAGATGACATATCAGATAGACATGTACAACAACAACAACCGGTACATCCTCGGCATGCGTCGTTTTGTATCCCAATCTCTCTTTCTCCTTACAAACGATCTTCATCGTTCAAGAGAGGCACTGCAACCATTGATTATCGCGTGGCAGTGGGATAGGTTAAGAAACCTTGATCTATAAGCATTTAATTTCACAGCCCTTGCAGAACTGAAGATTAAGATTGCACAACCCCTCGAAAAAAAAGACATAAGCTACACCAAATGAACAGGACATGAAAACCACGAGCAAACAAAAGATGCGAACCATGGAAAAGTAGAAAACTACAAAACAAACAAAATGCAATAAAAGGGTCATTGCTCACAGCCATGACATCCCATGCAACAAACCCTAGAGGAATTGGCTTTTCGTTGCCTCCTCGTGTTTATTTCTTCAATTGTTACCAAGTCATTAATCTACGAGGTAATTAGCCCTAACCTCATAGATCTTTTGTCCCTGAGCCTTTTTTTTTTTTTTTTTTTTTTTTTTTTTTTTTTTTTTTTTTTTTTCTACAGAATTATTATTCTCCTTACTGAGCCTAGGCCATATAGTAGTTCACCTTCCCTACAGGTAATGGTGTATTGCTCTGGACCCGTGGACAGTGTTTTCCTTCAAGTGCATTCAACTGCTACTTCTACGTGTTTATTTACAGATATTTCTAAGATAGTTCGTTTCTTCCCTTCATTCTAGTTTGGTTACGCTCCATATTTTGCTATCTTCCCTTCTTTCAATCCTCCGCAAGCATCCTCTCAGGCTGCTCAACCATCTCCAGCTGCTGCTGCTGCTGCTGCTGCTGCTCCTGTCCATCCAAACCCAACAACATCATCTTCTCCACTCCATCGCTCAACTCCAACTTGGTCGTCGTCGTAGTATTCCTGCCGACCGACAGACAATCTGCCACCTCTTTGGTCACCTCCAACATGTACCAGAACGGAGTCGCAATCGTTCCGAAAAACGACACCCATTCGACCGCCGACAAGCCGGTACTCAAAGCCGTATAACTCACCGAGATCGAAGTACGGCTAGCCGAAGACAATGCACCATTGATCAACGGGTTCAGTGTTGTCGCAATCAAGGCTTCAGCGACCGGGATCGTAGCAATCGTAGTGAACATCGTATTTGTAAGCATCCTTATGATCTGGATTAGACTCGTACAATTGCTTCTATCTTCACCACACTCGGTCGGGATGCCGAGCAGTCCGACAAGCCGGAAGAGATAGTCTCGAATCGAGTTGTTCTGGTCGTCCGGGGAGACGATATTGATCATCTGAAGGATACCATTGAAGATCGAGACGGCTCCTCCGATACTTGTGGCTAGACCATTCTGTAGATTGATCACGAGGGCTTTGAGGACTGCCAGGAGTGGGGCTATGATCAGGGACCCACGATGGGGAAGAAGCCAATGTTGTCTTGGATGAACAGGATAAAGTCGCCTAGGATGCCCTACAGATGATCGCGGTATATTGAGCAATTGAGCACTTGTCTGCGAACAACGCAGCATTCAATCCTATATGGTGGAGGAAAGAAATTGAAAAATAATTGCATGGTCAGTCATCCTGTTCTTTCATAACCACATTTAACCAAACGTAACGCTTATAAATTATCTTTTTGTTTTTTACCTTTGCATCTGAAGGCCTTACCAAAGGCCTCGTACATATAGAGGAGAGAGTTCGTACTTGGCAAAATTGCCCGTCATCGTTCCAATCAACGCCCCAAACGTCTGTCCAGTCGCCCGAAGCGTCGTCGTGTCACCGGTAGTAAGCATGTTCTCCAAGGCACTAGTAATAGTTGCCAGCTGGCTCGTCATCCCCTTCGTGATAGCCGCCGACGTCTGCGTTGCCTTTGTGTTTGCAGCGGCCGCAATATTCCTGTACAGCGCAAGAACTCCAGTATAATCGGTCGCCTGTGCAGGTAGCACGGCGACCGATTATACTGGATCAAGCTCTGCAAAATCAGGCAAGGAGCTGTTGAGTACCGCATTGGTCGTAAAGTTGAGCGTCCGGAAATCAACCTGGACTATCGCGGAGAGTCGAAGGGCATGTTCGGTAGTGGCCTCGGCAGGAGCGGTAGTCTGGGCCAAGATCGTGAGGTCATCCTTGGCGGCTACCAGGTTTGCCGAGACCTCGTTTAAGGTAGCGATCAGGGGCGTGCAGACTACTTTTATGAGGCTGTTGGTAGGGAGGAGAGCTTGGTGATCTGGGCCGTTGCTGCTGCTACAACCGTTGCACATTCATTCTTGCAGGAGGCGTTCGGGTTGCTGGCGTAGCAGCCTGCAATACAGTCAGATGCTAGTACTGGGGCTGCACGCACCGTTGTACAGTTGTACAAGGTGCCACTAGCCAGGCCGCAGCTCGTCGGGAACGCCGATCCACATACCTATCGTGCAGGCGAAATGGGTGAAACTAATTAGCTTGAATGCCTTTCTGGTGATGAAAATAGGTATGGAAGCCGACATAAAGGAGTTGTAAACTTACAGCGCTTGTGCCTCGGCACTTGCAAGGATCCTGACAAACATCATTAAGAGACGACCTGACACAAGCTTGAGCTCCACAATCTGCCTTCAACACGGGTGCTTGGCCGCTCACACATGTACACAACGCGCTCGGAATAAATGATACGCTGAGGCAAACGACACGTCGCATCTGACGCTATTATCCACATAGTTACATCTTGCGAATCCACAGTCGCCAGTTGCACAGCCGTTCGAACAGGCGGTCACTGTTCCTGTGGGACATGTTGCCAGAGAGTTGGTGGGCTTAGCGCAGTCTGCCGAAAACCGGTCGGTCCACACTGTTTCTGTGCTGACACAATCGCAGACCCTGTTAGCCTCACAGACGTCAACACCTCCAGGGTCCATCCGACAGATCTCGGAAGATTGGCAGGCCGATTTTTTGATGGGAAGCGTGCGGTTGGTGGCGCAAGTGTAGAGCGAGTCGGCAAGGTAACCACAGTTGGCTGGGAAGGACTTTCCGTAGGTATCGCCGACTCGGCGGCATGCACAGGGGTCGAACGCGCAAACGTCTTGTGCGCTTGCGATCACATCGCAGTAACTTGTGCATATCTCTGAGACGACAGGAATGTCGCCTTGTTTACCGCAGGACATCGGTGTCTTGTTGTTGTACTTGCAGTCTGCAGGGAACGAGAATACACAAACCTAAAGTAGTGAAGCGTATTACATTGTTAATTACAATGTTCAACATCGGCCGCCCAACATGACCTTCCTAACTTGGGGAAAAGAAGTAGCAACGTGAAAAAGTACTTACCGGTACAGAGACCTCTTGACAGGCACACTTATCAACATAGGAGTCATCTCCTGCCTTGCTGGTATTCTTGATATTCGCCGAACACTTTCCATCACCACACTCCTTCTCCACCACCGGCAAATGACCCGAGGTACACCTGTAAAGCGTACTCTCGGTGTACTCACACGAGCTCGAGAACTGTGATCCACAATGGTGTCCGCTATTTTTTCAGATACAATCCAAGAACGTGTATGTCGGTCCAGCAGCGGATGTAGTACAAGTAGAGTTCTTCTTGCACTCGAGTTTCTTCACGGGGGGGGGGGCACCCACACTTGCACAGGAGTAGACAATGGTGGGGTCGTAGCTGCAGTTTACGGGAAGTGAACCGCCACAGCTGTCACCGCATATTGTGCATGCACAGGGGTCGAATGCACAGACATCTGGTCCTGCTTGGATCGTGCAGTATAGGGTGCAGTTTTCCTTGATCGTGGGACATCGCCGACTTTTTCATAATTCATTAGCGCCTTTGTATTTGTATGCGCAAGTCGAGCTGAATACCGAAGCGCAGACCTATTTTCGCAAAAAACGAATTGAGCAGTAAATGGGTATCAAGGTATGATAATCTCAGGCATACAAAGCTTGCTCCTCAAATTTTAAATGACCTACCGCTACGCCGGCTTCCTTACAGGCACACTGGTCAATGCAGATATCATCTGCCATTTGCACTAAAATCTGTAGAAGTACCCTGGACAATGTTCGCAGATCAAGTACCCGTTCCACAACCATTGACGAGCGTCGGGAGCGTACCCTTGACACATCTGTACAGACTGTTAGACTTCAACAAACAGAGCGCTGCAAAAAGTCGAACCGCAACGGGCGGCATCCTCCTGGCAGATACAAGCAGGTGGGGAACTATGAGGATTCTTTGCCTTAATAATTTTACTCAATCCGTGGTATTAGATAATAGTATAACGGGCTAGAAAAGGTCTTTTGAGTGACGATCTAGTCCTTGATTCTTTTTAGGATTATCCGTCTCTATTACTTTTTTTTTTTGTGCAGACGGGACACATGCTAGGCTTTATCTTTCCGCGTAGAAAACAAGGAAGCTGAGACGCTCTGAAGAATACTCTCACGCGTACAAGTAGTTAAAGAAGCACTGTTGATACACACGCAGAAAGCAGGAAGAAACATGAGCTAAAAGAATATATTCATATGTTCAATGGTGGCTAAAATACAAGGGTACAGACAGAGTATGGAGATATTTTGTGTGTGGTAAGACGGATAGATAAATAGGGAGATTTGATATGGTAGAAGGACACCCAGGTGAGCAGTAACAGTGAGGATGGCACTGACCGCACCAGCAACGGGATGAAAAGGTGTGTACAAGTTGGTCTTTAGTAGCCACCAAAGGTTGGCTGTTGTTGACTCCACGACTGCTGCTGCTGTTGCTGCTGTTGCTGTTGGTATTGGTATTGTTGCTGTTGCTGTTGTTGCTGTTGCATTTGCTGACGCTCGTTTTCCTCACGCGGTTGGTTGTGGACTTTGAATTGTTCCCCTTTCAAAAAGGCCAGGTGAGCATTAGTGCTGGCGCCGATGTTGCTGCTGCTGATTGGGCGGGCTGGGCTGTTGTAGCTGCTGCCACCTGCACCATAGGGTGGATGATAGGGTGCGGGCGAAGACACGGCTGTGGGAAGAGCAGTGGGCATGGCAGAGATGTAAGGGTCCCTGTAGACCCTATCAGAAAAGTGTCCGTCGCGCAAGTCGATGGTTGTCGTCGCTGCACTGTTGTTAACTGTCGAAGTAGACTCTGTTGCTGCTGCTGCTGCCTCCTCGTGTTCTCCTGCTCCCTTAAGTCGCTTGGCTTCTTCGTCCTCCTTCTCGGCCCGGCGGTACTGGGACAAGGTAGTAGTCAGTTTATAATGTCCGCCGACCTGGTTTTTGCGGTTCTTCCTGTTCCTCCAGGACGACTTGACCGAAAAGACCGACAGCATGATGGCGGTGGCGATAAAGAACAGGGCCGAAACAATACAGAACGCCGTTGAGGCAAACATGGCCTGACAGGCACGGATATAGTTGCTGTCCGAAGTTTCCTTTCCGTCGGGCAAGACTTTGCAAGAGACATTGGACATTCCATTGGGTGGTCGGACGATTCCTCCAACAGCTGCCAAGATCCAGAGGGCGATGGCTAAAAAGATCCAAGTGCTTTCAAAGATGGCACGCATAGTCTTTCCGGACTTTTGGCGGAGAATGAGAAGAAGGGTGATGAGGGAGGAGAGACAGGCAAAGGCCAGGGTGCCGAGAGCGATGGGCGAGAGCGGCTGAGCGTCGGGCGACTTTGGATAGGAGGAGACATAGAGGCCTACGCAGACGGCAACGATTACGTTGGCGAAGAAAGTGCCGATCTGGACGAGGAAGAGGGTGATGGACGTTGGCATAAGTGCCATGGTTGTTTTACTTGTGCGCTTTAGAGGAGAGTGATGAAGAGTGATGAGAAGAAGAAGAAAGAAAAAAAAAAAAAAAAAAAAAAATAAGAAACAAAAGAAGGTTGTGTGGTGAGGGAGTGACGAGGAGTGTGAGCAGTATGCGAGGGTTTGTCGGGGTGAGTGTGCGTGTGATAAGCAACAAGAAAAGGAGATGAGGAAATAGAGTTGTGCAAAAGAAACGACTGGAGGACAGTCAGTGGCCATGACACTGTTGGTTGGAGTGACGGGAAAGAAGGGAAAAGGGAGGAGGAAGAAGAGAAAGAGAAGGGAGGGAGGTGATCAAAGGAAGGACAAAAATAGAACTTCTATCCTGACGCCATTCACATACCTTGCTACAACAAACAGACTAAACACACATGGTGTATGCGTATGGGGGTGGTCATAGCACTTGCTTATATCGGACAAGGATAGAACAGCGATCGCTGTCCCCCATCATCATCAGTACTATCGTGGCTTTCTTTTTCTCTCTTTTTACTTTCACTTGCCCTCGCGCACAGGGAAAAGTAAGGGAGACACAGCCACAGCCCAAAAACAGCAATAGTGATATTCCCACTGAAGTGAGCGTGTGTGATATGAGCGCTGAACCCCAAAGATATAGGGAGAGAACGCGAGTGTATATTTTATGAATGTGCACAACAAACAGAAATGAAGAGATGGGACAAAATGGCGTTGTACATGTTATCCATTAGGACTCCTTAAGACACCCAAGTCGCAGATATAGACAGATAGCTACCAAGCAACGTAAAAAGAAGCAAGCGTCGGAGCATGCCAAACTTATTCATATTCGATGGCTTGTGAAAAGAGAATGGATGGCTTTGGAGGTGAATGAGAAAGAGAGTGAGAGACAGCCCGCTCCTCTTCTCTAGCACCGTGGCTGTCTCGCCGATGGCTTGGACTCTTCTAGGAAGCCCCTTGACTGTGTGTCATCCCCTTTTGTCAGCGAGTCTGACGCGCCTGACATCGAATTGGAATTCTATTGTCAATTGACAAATTGACGAAGGGGACATACCTTATTTGGTCTGCGAAACAACTTACCTTAACTTTGAAGAGTCATATTTTCGCGTCGCAATTCAAAATTGTGACGGCTGTCGATGTTGTTAACTCTTACGCGCTCACGGGTATAAAAGGCGGGCCGTGTCTTTCATTTATCCACTTTTATCCTTAACACCTTTCGCCCAAACTCTCTCTTCTACACTCCTCGTGCTCACACATCCACACACTCATCCACCTTCCTACATAACACACATCCAAGATGGCCACTACCATTCCCTCCAACGCTCCCGCCGCTGCCGCTGTTGTTGCCCCAGTCTCCAAGACCCTCTCTGCCGACGCTCAGATCGAAGCCAGCCTGGCTGCCAAACTGCAAAACCTCAAGATGGCCGAACAAGAAGAGCCTCTCCTCAAACCCAACCCTCGTCGCTTCGTCCTCTTCCCCATCAAATTCCACGAAGTCTGGCAAATGTACAAAAAGGCCGAAGCCTCTTTCTGGACCGCCGAAGAAGTCGACCTCTCCAAGGACATGCACGACTGGGAGAACCGTCTCAACGCCGACGAGCGCTACTTCATCTCTCACATCTTGGCCTTCTTTGCGGCAAGTGATGGGATTGTGAATGAGAACCTGTTGGAGCGGTTTTCGAATGAGGTCCAGATTCCTGAGGCGAGATGCTTTTATGGGTTCCAGATTATGATTGAAAATGTTCATTCGGAGATGTATTCATTGTTGATTGACACCTATGTCAAGGAACCTGCGCAGCGTGACCATCTCTTTGATGCTATTGACACCAGTAAGTTTTTTTTTTTTTTTTTTTTGATTGGGCGTTGTTTGTTAATTAATTTTTAACGCGCGCTTTTGTTATTTCCAATTTGTTTGTTTATTTTTTAAACTCGACGCGTCTCTCGCATACACTTTTGTTTCCTTTCACACCACAACACATGCACGTCATACACGCGCATAACAACTATACCCCTTTATTCACCCTTCCATCCTACTCCCTCTCTCCCTCTACTCCAATATTCAATCATCCAAATAGTCCCTTGCATTCGCAAGAAGGCCGCCTGGGCACTGCGTTGGATCTCCGACGAAAACTCAACCTTTGCCGAGCGCCTTGTCGCCTTTGCAGCCGTCGAGGGCATCTTCTTCTCTGGCTCCTTCGCCTCCATCTTCTGGCTCAAGAAGCGTGGTCTCATGCCCGGCCTCACCTTCTCCAACGAGTTGATCTCTCGCGACGAAGGTCTCCACACCGATTTCGCTTGCCTCCTCTTCTCCCTCCTCCAGAACACTCGCCCCGACAAGAAGCGTGTCAACGCCATCATTACTGAGGCTGTCACGATCGAACAAGAGTTCTTGACGGATGCGTTGCCAGTGATGTTGATTGGTATGAACGCCAAGTTGATGCAGCAGTACATCGAGTTTGTGGCCGATCGTTTGTTGGTAGCTTTGGGTAACCCTAAGCATTACAACGTCGAGAACCCGTTCGATTTCATGGACTTGATTTCGTTGCAGGGCAAGACAAACTTCTTTGAGAAGCGCGTTTCGGATTACCAGAAGGCGGGTGTCATGTCAGGCGCTGGGGCTGATAAGGCCGTCAACAACTTTACCCTTGACGCAGACTTTTAAATTATGTCTCTTCTCCTTTGACATACTTATCCCCTTTCCTTTCTCTTTTCATTGCTACTCGCATTTGATGAAGTGCCTTTCCTTTCCTTTTTCCCTTTTGCATATGTATATAGATTCACCTCCCTCCCCCATTCCCCATTACCTTTTTCTTCCCTTTTCGCTGGCTCTTCTAATGCAGTGTAGCGAACCTTTTCCGTTTTGCACAGAAACACACCCATAAATAAATAACAAAATACTATAAATCTCAGAAAATATACGAATAATGAAATCTAAAGTTTACTACTTCCTACTACTCTCATGCTCGTGGATGCGATGATGAGTCCAAATGGTACATGGGCATGCAATCTCTCTCTTCTTCAACTCTTCCTCCTTGCTCCCTTCAACAACCTTTTCAGTGCGACTATAGCTCCTTTTTTGTGCATATGTATACTTATGTGTGTGTTGACAATGCCTTTTATCTCTCGCTCGCGTTTAGAAGCGCTTCATGTCATTGCGCTTGGTGGCAGCCTTGTAAGCGAAAACAACAACGGCAACAAAGACACCGCTACCAACAACGTACTTGACAACCGTGCCGAGTCCAGATGCCGACTTGGGGGGAGGTGTGTTGTTAACCCTCTATCAGATACACAAATAAATACGAAGAAAACGAAAGGTAAGGTGTAAGTATCATGCTCAACAATGTGTCCAAAGAAAGGAAACACACAAGAAAACATCCAACAACAAATAACAAAAAACAAAGAACAAGAAAAGAAGCGCAACTTACATGGACGACATAGTCCTCGGACTTGGGGATGATGTTGGTGGTGACGCTGATGATGTCGTGGTTGTCGTGGACCTCGCCGGTGTGTGATGTGAAACCGAGGTAGTAGGTCTCGGGCAAGACAAGATCGTGCAATGTGAAGCAGGTAGTCCACTCGTCCCATGCGTTCGTCTGAAGCTCCATCTGATTATATCAGTTTGTTTTTTATATAATGGACATAGAGAGACAAGAAAGGCGTGGAAAGAGTAGTTAGTGATGTGGTTTGATCGTTAACACGAACCATCACAAAGGAGATTAACAACTGATCGAATATGATAATGGCTCTCAAGAGATAATAAAAAGGTAATGAAGACTTACGTGGAGGCGCTTGGAACCGGAATTGTAGGTAATACGGCCGTGAGTGGGGACCAACTTTCTTCTAAAGTCGGCCTCGCATCCTCCCAATCTGTTGGCAAGACCATCGTTGTCGTTGTCGTAGCTCGTCCGGCCATCTCCCAACATCGCCATCACATATGGGAACGAGTGCTACCAAGTCAAATAAGCGTAGGATTAGACTCTGTTCAAGATTGTCGTTGTGTCTCAAGACAAAACAATGACATCAACAACATGAAACAAACGAGGGGAAAGATGCTTACAGAGTGGCGACCGTTGGCGTAGGTATCGAAAAAGATACCCAAACCCTCGAAGCGATCCCGGTTTCCAAAGACAGGTCCTTGCTCGGCACGCTCCTTGGTGAACCAGACGGCGAAACCGTCTCCAACAATACCATCGCCCTTGCCGTCCACCTCGAACTGGAAGTCGACCTGGAAGTTTTTAGCCATCAATGGCTATTTTTTTCGTTTTCAGATCGACAATTGAGAATAGGCGTGTGAATATCGAGTGCAAATGAGGTTCAATATGGATTGGTTTTTTTGTGTCCCGCGTATGCACGCACCCACACGGGAAGGTGTGTGGGGATCATTTGCCTAAGCACGAAATGGTTGGGTCGAAAGTGTAACAAAAAAAAACAACGAGAACCAAAAAAACAAAAAAGCGTCTATCTTACAAGTCTGCTCCAGAGCCATCCGCTCTGCGAAGGAACATCCTGGGTTAAACGGATGTGTCTGTTGGTGTTGACAATGGCATCACCTCCGAAATCGAACCAACGGTTCTGAAGATCATTGTCTATATCCCATCATCAAAACAGAGAGAAACAAAAGGTGATAGCGGTCAACGGCTTTGCACGCTTCGTTGTAGCAACAAAAGAAAAGGTAATCGTTGTGGGTTGACTCCTGGATTTTGAATAATAATACGGTTGAGAGAATGTCGTGGAAACAAAATAACCGTTGCAGTCTGTCTTTCGCACTCCCAAGTTGTGATCCTGTTGCTGAACCCCTGGACCTCCTCTCGTTGATGTCGAACCTCACTCTCATCTCATCACTCCTGTTCCTCTTACCCCACCTCTCCTCCTCCTTCTCCTCCTCCTCCTCCTCCTTCTCCTCCTCCTCCTCCTCCTTCTCAAAGTCCTCTTGCTCCCGATTCCTGAACGCCCATCTCTCTTCCTAAGTTTTCTTTTGTTTCCATGAATCAAACTTGCCCGTTCCCGCTCCTGTTCCTGTTCATCATTGCCACACACAAGGTTGAATCACGACACCCGAGTAACTAACGACAACGAGGAACCCTACTTACCGATATAGGGCATGTAGATAGAGTGGGTACGAAGGGGTTCCAACATTTCGTCGTCATCCTTGGCAGCCTGAGCCACACCAATGGACGCAAAGAGGGCGACGATGGTGCCCAGGGCAAAGCTTTTCTTCAAGAAGACCATTGTAGTGTGTTGACGTGTGAGCGATCTTTGTGTGTGTGTGTGTGACGCGAAGGTGGAGTGGAGTTGTCTCCTTGTGAATGTGAGGTTCGTGTCTCTTTTCTTTGAAAAATAGAAAATACTCTCGTGAGGACGAGTCGGAAAGGTCGTAGGAAGTAAGGAAAGAAAGAACAAAAGCAGTTTCTCTGAATGCAAAGAAAAAAAAAGGACAAAAGATGATGAAGGTTCAACGAACAAAGGCAGCTACAAAAGTGGTGACAAAAATAATGGAACGATTTGATTGGCTGCCGTCAAGTACACACATCTAATATGAATTTGCATATGAGTTTCGAACAACCATGGGCGCCTCATTTTGGCTGAGGTTCAAACGTATTTTTTTTTTTCTACTGTTTTTTTTTAATATTTCACAAAAGAAAGAAAAAAGAAAAAAAGGGAGATTTTAAAGCCCAAGGTATGTGGGCTGTGGTTTGTTTGTTCGTTGGTGTTCATAAAAAGAAAGAATAAGAGAAGAGATAGTTGTTCATGAACTGAAAGTAGACCGATGCACAAGATATCTGTCGGTAACCTTCTTTTGGAGATTTTTTTTTCGTTACAATGTTGAAAGGTTCGTTACTCGTATGTTTTGTCGCTAGGTCTAAAGTTGACCAGCACCACTTGCCATCCACGATCATCAATGACAAGGAAAGGAATGAAGGAGTATTACTCTGCACTGGAGCCTGTTCTAGAACAAAGTGTTGTTGCTGTAGGCACCGTTCGAATTTCCGTTGACGCCACCAAAGCCTGTTGGGTTAGATGCAACAAATCCGTTTGCTCCCTGGAAGGGGTTGTTGTTGTTCTGGTTGCCGGCCATGCCACCAATGTTGGAGCGTTGGAAGGGGTTCGATGCACCTGTGATCTGACCACCCAACGCGACAGGAGCACTCGTTGTATGATGACTATCATTGTTAGACAACAAAATGAAGTTAATATATGAAAACAAATCGCCATCGACAGGCCATAGTATAGCTCCACTCCATGATGTTATACCTTGGGAGACGAAGCTGTCCAGTGTTGCCAAATGTATCCATGCCATCCTCGCGGTTAGAAAGAGCAAAGGCCAAATGGGCGTATTTCTCGTCATGAGCATTAGGAGCCTTCGTGACGGGGACCTATATGACAGAAGAGGCAGATCGATTTTGTCAATTGAGCAGTTCGACTTGTTGTTGAAAGAGCGCTCGCTTTAGCGCGGCTTGAAATTACGAAACCCTCTGTTGACTTACAGCAGGAACTGGGGGAGCAGCAGGAGTAGAAGCAGCAGATGCTGCTGGGTTCATTACATTCTGGAGGAAAGCAAGCTCGCCCAAAGAGTTGCTGTTGTTATTGTTGTTGCTGTTGCTTCCAAATCCGTTGTTGTTACCGAATCCATTATTGTTACCGAATCCATTGTTGTTGTTACCGAATCCGTTGTTGGTTCCTCCAAAACCATTGTTGTTGCCATTTATGCCAGTCTTGAACGAATCAGGGAAAGGCTGGTTGGCAGCGGCCTTCTGAATGTTGTTGGTGCTGAAGGGGTTGTTGGATCCAATAGAGGGTGCACCAGTCATCTGAGGCATGAGCTGCTGCTGGTATGGGTTGTTCATCTGGTTCATAAAGGCCTGCTGTTGTTGCTGCAAAAGCTGCTGCTGCTGGAATTGCTGCTGCATCAACATCTGCTGCTGCATTTGCTGCTCCTGAAGTTGCTGCTGCTGGAACTGAAGATAGGGGTTGTTAAACCCAGTAGGCTGCGACTGAAGGAAGTTGTCGTTGAAGTTGTTATTGTTGTTGTTATCAAAGCCCATCTGACCCTGACCGCCGAAATCGTTGCCGAAAAAATCTGTGTTGTTGTTATTGTTGTTGTTATTGTTGTTGTTCTCCTGCTGCTTCTTGGTACTATGTGATAAAAAATGCAATTGAAATATGATTAGCATACGAACAAAGACAAGTCGAAATCAGATAGTCAGCCAGGCAACTCCGCGGATAAGAACACATACTTAGCGTCGGCCTCCCAGTCCTCGGTCATGGAAAACTCATTGTATTGTTCGACCTTCTTGGCCCTGTCTTGTTCCTCCTTCTTGCTGAGTGCCAGAGCCTTCTTGAGATCATCATCATCACTATCAACGCATTTGAAAAATGCATAAAAATAGTTAGCCTCATACAGTACATGACGAGAAGAAAATGCGATAGATGTCCATGCAATACCTGTTATCGCCCTGGGATTCACGGGCCATGCGTCTGCTCTCCTCCAATGCTCTTTGGAGGTCACGATCGTCATCGCCGGCACCTGGGCGCTCATAGGTAGGAGTAGTAGCATTGTAGTGTCGACCCTCACCAGGAGCACGTCCACTCATACGGTCGTGCATGGCTGATCTAGTTCTTCTCTCCTCCTTGAGTCGTGCCTCATCTGTGAGCAATGCCGTGATATCCTTGGCCTTTTGACGAACTAATCCCATGAAAATATATACATTTGAAACGCGTTAGCACTAAGATCAGACTATGGTCGTTACACATACTTGTTCAGTACGCAGCTAAAGGAGGTGACTCAATAATTACCGTTAGATCCTTGATCCTTGCCGTCTTCGTCGATGAACTGAAACTCCTTGAGGGTCTTAACGATGTAGAGGTTGTCGCGCGCGTATCTGACAACGTTCTCCGATCCTATGTGAATGATTGAATGATAATTAATTAATCCAAAATATACAAATTGTCGCGTGCAGGGCAGGGAGCAGCAGCCCAAATGTCGAATCCCATAAAAATAGAAAATGGTCTCCCCCGTCCCCCACCCCCTTGGTTAGTTATTGCATCCAATGCTTGTTTGTCGCACAAACCCATGCGGTAAGGGAACGTAAGACCACTGTCTCTTTTACTATGAAACAACGTCATAGAACGTACCGACATGCAACAGATAATCCAGAACGGTCAATGCCTATATTATTATTTTACAACAAATATCACCATGATGAAAGAGTAGAAAACATGTCAGTGAAAAATAATACATTGGGAAGCGGAAAAACTCTTTGCATATGTGGTTGGTATTTTTTTTTTTGGCTCTTGACAGCTGCACCGTTTTTTTTGGTTTTTTTTGTGCTCTCGCGGAGGTGTTGTTTTGTGTTGTCTCTCAAGAGCAAAAGAGGTCAGACTAACGAGCAAAGAAAAAAAAAACGAGGCTCAACTGTGCATTGAAGACATGCACAGTGTGTTTTTGTCATCTAAGAATATATTGGAATGTTGGTACGTACCTTGAAAACATGGCGCCAGTTCTTGCCCTTGTCGTTCATGCGTTTGTCGAGGATCTCCATGATCTCCAAAAAGGCCTGCCTATGAGTATGATGTATGATGTGAAGTGCAGAGGAATGATGTGATTCAGTCAGAGGTCCATCCTTCCTGTAGTTTCCTTCTGTTGCCTGTTGCTTGTAGTGATGAGTGCTTGCTTACTGGTTGAAGGTGGCGTGGGCGAGTTCGTTCATCTGCGAGCCACTGGGACCCCATGGATCGTTGGAAGTGGCTGTGCGGACCTTTCCTTGGATGTCTGTGTAGCCCTTGGAGAAGTTTTTACTAGTAGTCGTCGATGCATGAATAGTATATATATGCGGGTTGATAAAGTGTGATAAAAGGATGTCTGATTAGGATTGTTGTTGATAATTGGTATGTAATACAATACAGTTTGAGAGTGGGAGTAAGGGTGAGTTGGGTGTAAAAGTGGGAGAGACATACAGCGAGCGAATGGTGCTCTTGGCAGCGTAGATTGGTGCTCCTGAACCAGACATGGCGTATAGTTGTTGCTGTCGTTGTTAGTTGTTGTTAGTTGTTGTTATTGGTGTTCGTTGGTGTTGTTGTAAGAGAAGGTGAAGAAAAGAAGAAGGGCGTTCTCGGACTGGGTCGTTGGCAAAAAATGAAAAGGGGGGTATAAAAACGTGTATTGGTTGATGAAAAAAGGGAGAGAATGGGAGTGAGAGACTAGTCAACAACAAAGAAGTGAAACGGTGACTGATGGAATAGAGGGGGAGAGGAGAGGGGAGCGAAGAAAAGGAAGAGAGAGATGGGAGAGTGTAGAGAATAGAAGAGCAGGGGAGAAAAGAAAAAAAGGAAGTGTGAAAAGTTAGAACCAGGGAGGGAATAAGAGAGAAGGGCGGGAGAGAGGTAGAGAGACATAAAAGGATCGTATGTCAGAAGCACGTCTTCTGGACACCATTCGACTACCCCTCGAGACTCGTCACGTGTGGAGTAACTTACTGATGATGATCGTGCCTGGATGAAATGTAATATCTGGGGCTGATCGACCTTCCACTTTCTCTTTTTTTTTTTTTTTTTTTTTTTTTTTTAAGGATGTAGCGATAGCCATTCTACTATTCTTCCCTCGTTCAACACATCCATGCTTATCCATACCGACTGATCATTGTCTGACCAGTTGGCCCTTCGCCGCCCTTAATGCCAATGGCTCTCTCTCTTTCTGGTAGCAGAAGAGGGTTAGTCAATTGACTGAAAGTCAATTGAACAATTGAACATTGAACAATCGACCAAAAAAATCCCCGCAGCTCATTTTCGTATGTGGCTCAGTCATTTTTCGTTGGTGACTGTCTTCTAACATTGAATTGTCGCCCTGGAAGTATGTGAGTAAGGGGATGTCGAGGGTGATGAAGACGAGGCATGGAACGACGAGTCAGAGTGATGAGTAATGGAGTTAGAATAGAAAGGAAAGGATACAAAAGAAAGTAACCGTTTCAATGAGATGGACGCTAAAATAACCAAAACAATATAAAAAGGGGATGGTTGCAGCAAGGACGGATCCATTCCAAGCCTATTTTGAACTTTGTATATCAAAGACAATTTGTACGGGATGTCTCTTTCACCTTTGGCATGAGGTATGTGACAGTAGGAATGACAAACTGGCCCCGTCTTCAGTGATGCCAGCTTCTTGTTCTCTGTGAAATTTGTTGTATGGGTCTAGGGTAGTATCGATCCATTCGTTTAACAACCCCTTTGTTCTCCTACTCTAACACTCTAACTCTAATAACCCCTTTCCCCTGCTTCCGTGCAACGTGCCGTAGCCTCTTCCTTGAATACCCTCCTGGCCTGCTGAGCAATGAAAAAGCAGTCCCTTCACAGAGTGTTCATCTCCTTCGTTTCTCGCCCATCCATCCGCTCCTCCTCCTACACTCTTTCCTTCTTCCTCCTGCTTCTCCTCCTTCCTCCTACCCCTCCTCATCCACGTTTGCATCCTTCCTCCTGTCTCTCCACCTGATTTTCTTCTTTTCACCACCCCTGTGCATCCGTACTCTCCCCTTCTCCCTTCCAGACATGAACCCTGCCCTCTGTACCCTCTTCGAGTCCCATTCCTCTGCAACAACTATACCTCCGCCACTTTAAGCAACCTCTTCTTGTAACCCTTCTCTGGCTACACTTACTTTCTGACTTCTTTCACCTTTTATTTGACTCTCTTTATTCGACATTTTTTTTATCACCTTTCACTTCACCGTACTCTGCTTTTCGACACTGGCAGCACAGTATTGATCCTCTCTTCCTTTTGAGGGGAGGCCCGCCAAAAATAAAAAAAGAAAAAAATCATCCAAAAAAATACTTCGACGCTCCCAGCCAACCATCCACCCACTCCCAACTGAACCTCATATAAACCTCTCACCGCCACCACCACCACCACCTTTATTCAAACCAACATACCGAAACTCTTCTTTTCTTCTCCGCAACAAAAAACAAAGACCTCTTCCGCTCAAAGAGTAAGTGCTTTTTCGTTCATGCTTTTATCTTCATGCTGTATCACCTAGCTGACAAAACTCTGGCAACGACAACGACAAAAACGGGGTAGACGAGGCACTAAGGGTAAGGTGCACTCTTTGGTCTATTTCTGTGGGAGTGAACAGGAGGGGTACTTTTTTTTTTTGCTTTATGTTCTGTTGACAGTAAAGAGTAAGAAGAACAAGAAGGCAAAGAGTTGGGCTAAATGAGATCAAGCGTGCGTTCAGATTACAAAATATTCGCAACGACGCGGCCAACATAAAAAAGAGAGGTGTACACAAAAACGGTTGTGGGATGTACTCTTGTGCAAGAAAGTGTAAAGAGGAGGAGTGAATGTATGTGTGGGATAGGGGATGATGGGGGCATTCAGTCAATCAGTCAGTCGTTCATTCTTCCCCTTTCTCTTACTCTGGATATGTGCAAACAAATAAGCAAGCATGTCGCCTACATCTCTCGTGCTCTCAACTCGCTTTTTTTTTTTTTTTTCGACCCTTCATTCATCCCACACAACCACCTCCTTCCCTTGCATCCTTCTTCTCTCTCTTCCTTCTCTCTCTCTTATTCCCGTTTGAGTTCCTGCTTGATCATTATTTCATTATTATTATACTCCCCTGCTGGTCACTCGTGCGTTTTATAATGACAAAAAAAATAGTGCTCTTGTTGATGAGCGATCCCAGCGCTCTCTTCATATCCCTGGCTCATTTTTTGGGATGATGGATGGTACACACCGAGTGAGCAAGCGAGAAAGAAAAGAAAGAAAGAAAAGTGTGGTCTGTGTGGGGATATATGTGGAGCAAACTCTTTCTTATTTTTGAGAGTGATGGTTGAGGGATTATTGTGCATGACCCATTGCGACGATAGACTCCTGCTGATGCCACGGCGACGTGGGCGGGCCAGATTTTGAGCGGGCCAGACTGAGCTTGGGCTTGTTGATTATTATCTGTGTTGTCTGCTATTCCTTGTTCGTCTGCGTGTGTTCATTACATTTCTCACCCAAAAAAAAAAAAAAAAAAAAAAAGGTTTATTATCCGTTTTCATCCCTTTCTCCTTTTGTTTGCTCTGTCCCCTTTTTTGGTTATTCATCCATCATCCATCATAATCATAATCAACATCACTGCATCCAAAGTGTATGTATATGCCAGGGTAGGCCACAACACCACCGGGCGTCTTCATTGGCTGCCTACTGCAGATAAGGGACAAGGGGGAAGGAGAAAAGGAATGGACCAAGCACCCACTGTAACTACACCAGCTACAGAAAGAGAAAACAAGAAGGGGCATGCATGTCTGCGAGTGGATACACTGCGGCTGTTGCAACTAGAGGTATTTTATACCAGACTTGGGAGTAGGAAGAAGAAGCAACATGCACAACAAAAATGAAAGGGCTGTCTGCATGGATGTATATATGAGCTTTATTTGTGACATGATACGTTACGCGCCTTTCTCATGCCATGCTTTGAGTTGTTTTCCATGCGACTTGGGCCTGTATGATTGCCTAAAGGCGATTGGCTATTGCCCTGAAAGAGACCATATCCGCCCTTGTCCCAATACCATATCCCTCTTCCCTGTCATCACCACACTAAAACCTTTCTTGATACATGAAGTGAAGCAAAACAACCACACCGCTATGTACCACACCTCCACGCGCAAATTGACTGGTCATCGCCTCCCACTTCCATATCCACCCATTAACTTCTTATGATGAGAATCGCGTCTTTCATATTTGCTAATATTGTTAATACCCTCTTGCTAACCGACTTTTCTTTTATCTCTTTGTCGTTATTTTCTATCCACTCTCTAGCCTAATATCCACATAATCGTTCATCCTTTGTCTCTACCTCTGCCTATCCTCTTTATCTCGCTTACCTCTTACCTCGGCGCTTTTCTCTTACTCTCTAATTCAAGCACCTGTTCCTACTTCTCCTTACTAAAACGACTTCTACAAGAACACAATATCAAAAATGACCGCAATGCTGACCCGCCACGAACAACGCCGCAACGTCCTTGTCTTCCCCACCGACTTTTACCGAAAACACACCGAGTCAAGCTCAAGTGACAGCAACTCGATGCCCAACCTCATCCACGACAACAATACGAACAAGTACCTCCAATCGCTCAAACTTCAGTCGCTCCAGGGCAAGGGCAAGACACGACCCAACACCAGACAACACCCATATCAACCTCAGCTTCAGCAGCTGCTCTTCCAGCAACCCGCAGAGCGTCTCCCCCGAACCCGCCAAGGCCATGTTGATGTCACTCGCGCCACCTTTGGTCAAAAATACCCAACTCACTCGCGTACTACGAATGATTTGACGAACACCATCCGGCCATTGGACATTAATCTTCTCACTCCAACAAGCGCAGCACTAGAAACGTTCTCTTCGCCTTCTTTTCCTTCGTCCTCTTGCTCCACAACTTCTTCGACCTCGCACCTCCACTCTGATACCCTCGCCACCTCAAAGGCGTCCACAGTCTCATCCTGTCCTTCGACAACCACGCCCAACACCAACACAAAGGTGGTGATCAGGATCCCAACCTTGGCCACCTTTACGAAAAAGCGCAAGGCTACAAGCGGTCGCACCGCAGCTGTATCTTCTACCGTGTCCGAGTCGAACGGCACCGCGCCTTACCCCGATCAGAAGCGCCTCAAGATTCGACTGAAGCTCCGGTCATTACCCAAGGAGCAACCTGTGGCGAAGCCTGAGCCCAAGCCAGAACCAATCGTGATTTCGGATGACAGCGATGATGACTTGACGTCGACCGAATCTACCTTGAGCCAAGACGATGAGATGGACGTAGATGAAGATTCTAGCGACTACGCTTCAAGCAGCTCGGGAAGAGTCAAGCTTGACCATCAACTGCGACATGTCCTCAACACCATCTTTCCTAAGCGCGAGGACAAGAATCGCGCCGCCTTGAAGAATGCCTTTGAACATTGCAGCCAGCTTCGTGACGACTATATTGTTGGGCGTCTATTGGGAAGCGGTAGCTCTGGCTTTGTGCTGTCAGCCAAGCGAGTCTTTGACGGCAGAGAGGTACGTTGACTAACAACTGTGGTCTTTTTGTTTTCTTCGTCGCCCAGTCCTTTAAAAGAAACAACCGATGCAGATTGCAGGTCTTATTAAAAAATATTCTATGTTAAAATTATTTTGAACTACTAGGTCGCCATCAAGGTGATTCCATCGGACAACAAGTACACCGAGAGCAAGTTTCGACGCGAGCTCGACATCTTGAATGCATTGACGCATGAGAACATCCTAGGCTTTGTCGAGTATTTTGAGTCACCTGGATGCAAGTTCTTGGTCACCGAGATGGGCGGATCTTCTCTATTTGACTTTATCGAGATGCACAAGTCTCCTCAGGGCGATGCGATAAAGGGTGGCCACTTTGGGTCTGGTATCCAAGAGAGCGTTGTCCGATCGATATTTATGCAGCTGTCGCTGGCACTCTATGCGCTCCATCAGAACCGCATTGTTCACGGAGATATCAAGGACGAGAATGCGCTGATTACCGTTGACCACAACACTAACACCTACCGAGCCCGGATCTGCGACTTTGGACACTCGAAGCGCATCAAAGAGGGCAGTCTGCCTTCGTTCACGTTTTACGGCACGACTATCCTGGCACCTCCAGAGATGGACGCAAATAATGCTCTGCGGGAAAAGATGAAGCGGAGCGATATCCAGGTTGAGCACGACGACTGGACGCGGTACTATGGATATGAGGCGGACGTGTTTGCGATGGGCTTGATGCTGTATACCCTTGTCCACGGAGACTTACCGAGCGAGTTGATGGAGCGTGACCCTAAGCTGTTGGCTGCGTACAAGCGCAGACGCCGATCTGTCAAGACGTTTCCTTTTGCTGTTCTGCAGAAGAACATTGACGAGGACCTCAAGGATCTGCTGAAGAGGATGCTTGCCGTGACACCCTCTCGTCGAATCACCATGGCCGAAGTCATCAACCACCCTTGGCTGACCAAGTCCTAAACCACCCTACTTTCCATCATTTTCATTTCTTTTGCACTCATTCTCCTTTTCTTGCTGAACATCAAAAGCCATATGTCACATTTGTTTTTATTCTTTTCGGACACTTTCGTGTCATATGAAATCTATTACCCATCACCAGCATCCTTTGCAATCAACACTCAATGCCTCCCCACTCTCTTTCTCTCTCTCTTTTTCTCTCTCTTGTACAATGCCTTTTCTTTTCTTTTGTAGTTTTTTTTTTCCCTTACTTGCCTCGAATAAAAATGGCTTCTACCTTTCATATGCTGCTACGTATCAGCTGACCCGAGGCATCTTCCCATTGGCTTGCCCAACCCTTTCGCCCAGTCAGAGCAAAGGGAAGCCATATTCCTTCTTTTTCCACCTGCAGCTGCGTGTGTCATTCGTCCCTTGAATCTTGCTCTTAGCCTTTATTTCATACAAACTCCTTGTTTTCTTTTCTTTCATACTTTCTCTCTCCTTTTTCACACCATACACTTCTTTCCTCTTCCTCCTCCTTACTACTTCTTACGACATTGCTTGGTCATTTAACCAACACAACCAATACACAATGCATACACCATACTCATCCTGGATGGTGGCGCTTTTGGTCTGCATGCATCCAATACTTGCCCACCAACCATTGCAACAACAGCCACTACAACTCCCTTATGAACAACAAATAAAAGAAGTTCCGTTCCTGCCACCAACAATACCTCCAAAGGTACCCACACCAGCACACAGCGATCCCCATTCGCAATGGCCCCTGCACGGCACAGGGACAGGGACAAGGGCACCTTCTTCGACAGTACCGAAAGAACCCCGCTTCGTGGGAGCCGCAGACCCGCCAACCAATTCGACACTCCGCCTGTGGTACCGTCGACCCGCCGACAAGTCTTCCCTAGAACAACAAGGCTTTCTGATCGGCAATGGGCGCACACAGACCATGTTTGCAGGGTCCGTCAACTATGAGCGCCTAATCCTCAACGAGGAATCTTGTTGGACCGGTGGACCCAACGAGTATTCTTCGTACTTGGGTGGGAATGTACCTAAAGACCAGGCGGGTCAGAAACAGGAGGCATTGATGAGAGTCCAGCAGGCTCTGGCTCAGAAAAGGGTTTTGAAGCCGAGTGTGCCGTTTGTGAGGGATGTTATGGGGGATGAGGAGGGGTTTGGACGGCAGGTAGGGATTGTTGGGGAGGTGGTGGTGGAAGAGGTGAACTTGAAGGAGAGTGTGAAGAATTACAGGAGGGAGCTGGAGTTGGAGAGTGGGGTCGCGAGGGTTTCGTACTCTGTTGGCGAGACTTTGTTCTCTAGGTAGCTCATCTCGTCGTTGTTTTGCTTGGCATATATGTATGCACATGTTATTTTCTGTTATCTTTTCACATTATTCCGTCCTTGTGATCGTGCCCTTTACTTATTTGTGGTAAACCCCATCCATTGTGACAAAAATAGGGAACAGTTTTGCAGCTATCCAGATGCACTGTGTATCTTTCGGATCCAATCCTCAACACCCCGGTCAATCAGCATCAGGGCCTCGCTCTCAACTCCACACAGTACAAGCACCGCAGAGTACACCAACATCCACAATCGCCTCACATTCAAATCACATCTGGAATCCAACGGCCTCACCATCGAAGCACAGGTGGCCATCAAGACTGAGGGTGCCACGGGGATCTCACTCGCCACCAGTCCACAACAGATCGTGCTCATGGGATTCGACGCCGTTACGTTGTACTATACTTTTGGAACTGGGTGGTCAGCGCGTGCGTTTCCCGAGTTTGCGAACCTGGATCCGCATGAGCGATTGACGGGAGTTTTGGATAAGGCTGTTATGGGGTGGTATGGCGATTTGGTGGCCAAGCATTTGAGTGATTATGGGGGTCTGTTTTCAAGGTTCCGACTGGAGTTTGGGGAAGGTGATCAGGACCATGGAGTCGGTGGTGGTGTCCGGAATACGTTGACGACAGATCAGTTGGTGACTAAGAGTGTGAGAGGGACGTTGCCGGCATCAGAGGAGTCTTATCTGGAGACTCTGATGGTCCAGTACAGTCGCTACCTGTTGATTGCATCATCCAGACCAGGCTCTCTTCCTCTGACAGGAAACGGAATTTGGGCCTCGAATGACAACATTCATGCCCCCCTCTCGTAAGTTTTTTTACGTTAAGTCAATTCGAAAGAAAAAAAAGAGAGAGGGTAAATACATAACAAACTAACCGAACTTGTTGATGGTAGGTCTCGATATGGAATGAACATTGACTTACAAATGCAGTACTGGATGGCTGAGACGACCGACCTAGGCGAGACCGTAACCCCATTGGTCGACTATATGGAACAACTCCTCCAACCTCGTGGTCAGGATACTGCCTCTCTTTTGTATAACGCTCGTGGTTGGACTACTCAACCCTTTTCCAACATTTGGGCGCACACCGGACCCCTATCAGACACCTCTGCCAAGGATCTGTTTTATTTCCCTGCGGCGGCAGCCTGGCTCTGCCAACACCTCTGGGATCGGTACCTCTACTCCCAGGATGACAAGTTTCTGAAAGATCGGGCGTACAAGCTGATGAAGGGGGCGTCATTATTCTGGATGGATACTTTGATCAAGGATCGCGGGAATGGGCTACTTTTATCATCCCCTTCGCAGTCTCCAGGACATGGACCTTTCACGGAGGGATCGGCGTTGGATCAGCAGTTGGTGTTTCAGTTGTGGAATCGGACTCTGGAGGCGGCTATTTCAGTGGTAAATGAGAAGGATAAGGCGTTTTTGCAGGAGTTGACCGATAAATTGGCGAATCTTTCGAGAGGGTTGAAGGTTGGATCGTGGGGACAGTTGCAGGAGTGGAATTTGGATTTGGATGAGTTTGGGGAGAGGGTGGCGCATTTGGGGCCTCTGTATGCTGTCTACCCCGGTGATCAGATTTACCTCCAGCAGTATCAGGATGCTTCGAAAGGAACGAGTGGGGAGGACGGAGAAGAGTTTACTATACAGGAGCTTGTCGAGGCTGCGCGTGTGTCCCTCAGTAGTCGAGGCACAGGATACGTATCTGGAGACGGCAACGGATCCGAGCAAGGATGGTCAAGAGCCTGGCGAGCCGTGACTTGGGCCCGCCTTAATGACGGTCACCAAGCCTTTCAAGAACTATCCACTTTCAAGCGTCAAAACCTCATCTCCCCAAACCTAGTCTCCCTCTCCCTAAAAGACCTTTCAGGTCATGTCGGGTTCGGCGCCGCAGTGATCGAGATGCTCGTTCAGTCCCCCCGGCCTGGTGATGTGAACGTGTTGACCTGTTTCGAAGATCTCCCTGAGAGATGGGCGAAACAGGGGAAGGTTGTAGGGTATCGGACGAGGGATGGGCATGCTGTTGACGTAGAGTGGAAGGATCGGCGAGTGAAGAGTGTAGAAGTTTATGCGGGCTTGAGGAATGGGGTTGTTAATCTCCGAATCGCTACTTTGATGTCTGAGAGAAAAATAGAAGAGATGGTGGAAGGTGTAGAGGCGATTAAGGTAGTGATGAAGGGGTCGAAGAAACCGGTGCCGTTTGTGAAAGATGGGGATGTTCTGCGATTTACGGTTTCTAAAGGGTCGACGTATATTATTTCTATTGATCCGTTGGAGCAATGATGAACAGACAATAAACCATCTTCGAATCCAATGACGTAACAGTCTAAGGGAGTGTTCACACAAATTGCATACAAAAGCTTCTGCTTTGCGTTTTTTTTTTTTCTGGTCGAACTTTGATATCTTTTTTGGCCAGCAAGGCGAGGCTAGAAAAAAAAAAAAAAGGTGGGGGGGGAGACTTTTGAAGGATCACAGCATTGGAATGATGATTGCACACACACACGAACGTAGGCAGACAGATGCATATACATGCCCTTCTTCACTGTCTTTTGTTGTATCACTATTGATCGAGCCAGGAGCCCGGAATGGCTATCTAGACACGACTGACCTATGATCCTAATCTGTGATAAAAAAATAAGTGGCGAAACAAATTAGTTTGAGTTGATCAACCCTTTCCTTTTTTAGCCCCCTTCACGCCTTAGCTTAGTGAGAGATACATGATAACTACTTCACTCATGCTTGTACGACACCATTCCATTGCATCGGTGAAGAAGGGAAATTTTTCTTAAAAAAAAAAGTGAATCATAATAAACAACAAAACTAAGAGAAAAAAGGACACTCCTGTAGAAAAACATAGACAGACCATTATCCGGTAAATAGTAGCGCATAGTTTTTTTTTTAATTTACAAGAACAGCAACGAAGTTAGCTAAAAGAAAAAAAGAAGGCTGATTAACAAGGGGATGGTATGACAACGAAGGAAATAAAAAGTTCTCGAAACTCATAAAATGACTGTCAACGAAAAAAAAAAAAAAAAAAAAAAAAAAAAAAAAAAAAGGGGGGGGAGGGAGGGGGAGGTCGCAAATGCAAAAGAAAACTAAGACGAAAGTCGCGATCGCTTCAACATACTAGAAAACTAAAGAAAGAAAATGTTCACAAGTAAAATAAAAAAAAGGAAGACGCGTTTTTGTGTAATAACATTCGAATAATAAAGTGTTTAGACGGGCGAAGAATTAAGAGGGAGAACCCTAAAGGGAGACCTTCAAACGAAATGTTCTTAAGCAAAGCCGAAGATGGTGGATGGTAGAAGGAAAATGAATATGCAAAATCATGTTGGAGTGACGAGTTTCTTCTAGCCTGGATACGCGGGAAATGAAGAGACAAAGATATTGCTTTCTGAAAAAAGGAACGCGCTTTGTAGGCGGGTAAAGGTATCATCAGCGCGTAGGTTTAAATCATTGCTGGTGAGAATAGGAGTGAAAATTGCGGGGATCCTTTCTAACATCTCTACAAAACATCTCGGTTTACACGGGAATTGATGTTTATGCCTGAATACAAATGTCAAATCGCGTTTTTTCCTCCCTTCTCAACTTGAACCAAGATGGAGATGACATCTAAGTGCACTGACCATAATACTTGAGATATGCCTGTAGGAAAAAAAAAAAAAAAAAAAAAAAAAGAAAAAAAAAAGTGGAAAAAGAGAAAAAGAGAAAAAGAGAAAAAGAGAAAAAGGGGGGAAAAAAAAATCTCCCATCCAACTCACTTTACGCGGGCAGGAATCTAATTCACCTTCACGCAACGAAGATCCTCACGAAGTAAGGTCGAATCAGTTAAACAAATGAACAACAGAGACGCCCATAAACATAAAAAGAGGATTTCCCCTCCTCCCATCTTTCAGTGCACCAAGCCATTCACAATGCTGTCATAGCCCGTTTAACCCTGGACAATCAAGAGGGAAGGGGCATGATGTGGTGCTGTGAAATTAGGCTCTCTTTATTATGTGTATCACAAGCGTCCTGGAGCCTTTTGAGGCTTTTTTTAGTGCTTTTTTAAAGCTTCTTAGAAGCTCGAGGCATTTTTTAGGGGGTTTTAATATACTCAAAACTCTTACAACCGCCTCTGTTAACAAAAAAAAGTTAAAGGGATATCCTATTTGTTGCCCACCCCTTTTTGGCTCCTTAAATCTTGTCCATAGTAAAGTCTATTCGTTGCCCACAGGTTTGCTCAATTCCGGTGCCTATCCCGAGATCGTAAACGTTGCCCATGACTCTGCCGCCATATGTTGCCCCATCTTTTTTCCCCCACCTGCGCTGCGGCATCATCTATCTGTAGAGAATCGAGCTCTTGCTGCTTGTGTCATGCATGTGCATCAGGAACCTCATAGGTATACGGCTTGATACATGAAGCAACCATGTCAGTAATGGTACAGGTGGGAAAAAGAGAACGAGAAAGGGAACAAAGAAAATACTCGGCTCATGAGGATGCAGCTCATTACAAGGGGCAACTATGTCAAGGGCAACAAATAATTTTGCGGGGTGGGCAACAGATTGGCGCTTTTTTTTGACGTTTAAAAGTATTCAATTTCCGATGGCAACTAGGGGGGCAACGAATAGATTTTACTATGGGCAACATATAAGGAGCCACAAAAGGGTGGGCAACAGATAGATATGCCTAAGTTAAAAAAAAGAGAGGGTCCCAGGGCAATGCACTGGGTACACGCTAGTTTAGGAAGTTGAAAAAAACAAAAGGTAATCCTAATGGGATTATTGTGTCTGCACCAGGTTTCGAACCTGGGACCTTGTCTTAGTGAGAGACATGTGATAACCACTACACTATACAGACCGCTGCCGGACTGTCCTAAATCGGGGCAATTTAAGCTCTCAGTCCGTCTCTCAAGAAGTTATGCTCGGCACCGGAGTACCGCCTACCCCCTCCTTGCCTGTTTTTGGAGCTGTCGACCCCTCTCAGGACAATCCTCTCACGATTCAAGGACGAACGGACGGACATGCCTCCTCGGCCAAGGCCGAACTTCTGGGTCTTCTAGCTGCAATTCTGGCAGCACCTCCGGAGCAGGACATTATAGTTCGCCTTGATAACCAGTCAGTGGTAGACCAGTACCGCCGACTAGTAAAGAATCGTCGGAATGTTCTGCCCAGGAAGCGGTTCAGGAGCACATACGCTGGTATTTGGGCGGTACTCTGGCAGATTGTGGAAACTCGGCCAGGCGGGGTTGAGGTGGAGTGGATAAAGGGACATAGCAATGTACATGGGAATGAGCTTGCAGACCAGGCGGCAAAGGAGGCTGCACAGAGCGACACAGTACCCGTAGTGGTGGATCTGGCGCAACAGACGGACATTAGGAACTTTGCATATTGTTACGGTGGGCTTGTGGAGATTGATCTTCGGCAGCTGCTCAAACAACAAACGACAATTCGGCACCATCAGGCCTGGACAGCACAGAGGCGAGTCAAGAGGGCGATCCCAGACATCGAGGACGTGGAGTGGCGATCGACCCTGGCCCATGTTCATAATAGGCGAGCCGTCTTTACATTCTACAGCAACAGCAAGGACTCTCGCCAACGTACACATCACATCAAGAAGCTGCATGGCATGTTGCCCACTTTAAACTCTATGCAAGCACGCAAACCGGACCTTTATTCGACCTGCCTGTGCCGACGATGCGAGCTTGAAGAGGAGGACAACAAACATGTCTGGAATTGTCCCCTTGCTGCAGAAACCACCACTACAATCTGGAAGGAGGCCATGGATAGGATTGATGGGTGGGGTGTACAGGCAACAAACAGCTACAACGCAGCCAGGAAGCGTGAATATGATCGTGCGATTGCCCATGGACGCCAGATGCCAAGGCCGGTCCCCATACACTGGCAGTCGCCCTCGGATGCGGAACATGTTCAAGGATTCTCTTCTATCGGTGGAGCTCGAGCCGTGCACAGCGGTAGTCCTGCTCCCGATCGTGATGAGAATCCCAAGTGGAGTGTCTCGGACCTCCTTCGCGGTATCACCCCCAAGAGTATGTTAACTGAATGGTCCGCGGTTTTCCGGACCCCACAGTCCATCGCCAAGACAGTTTTGCATAGGTTTGTTGGCTACCTGGAGGCGCAGGCTTCGGAGTTGATATGGAAGCCTCGGTGCTCCGCGACGATCGCGTGGGAGCAGACACAAGGCATCTCCCTCAAGAACAAGACCTCCAAGTACACAGGTCCTCGAGGTGACTGGAGTCAGGGATACGGCTACATCACGCAAGATGGTTTTTGCCCGTGTGGCGCTTCGCTAGCCACACATGAGAATGGGCGCTGCCCTGGAGCGTCCATGGATCCACGCGCGGCCGATGAGCGGTTGCTGGATAGTTTGTTGGGAAGGAGGAGATTGTCATTAATGGAGAGGATGGGAAGAATTCCTTTTCTTCGTGTTTAGTTTTATTTTCTTCTATTGAAGCTGTGAGGAGCAGCGGCAATTGTTGCGCAGAGCCAGGTTGTGGACCGGACTGCGACTGGTGGATGGCTCTTGGAAGAGTTTGGTATGTAGCTCCTTTCACTATCGAATGCCTTTCTCGGGCTTTTCACTGGAGAAATAAAATTGCGTACGAAAAAAAAAAAAAAAAAAAACCCTCCTTGCCTGTTTGCCCGTGTGGCGCTTCGCTAGCCACACATGAGAATGGGCGCTGCTCTGGAGCGTCCATGGATCCACGCGCGGCCGATGAGCGGTTGCTGGATAGTTTGTTGGGAAGGAGGAGATTGTCATTAATGGAGAGGATGGGAAGAATTCCTTTTCTTCGTATCTAGTTTTATTTTCTTCGATTGAAGTTGTGAGGAGCAGCGGCAATTGTTGCGCAGAGCCAGGTTGTGGACCGGACTGCGACTGGTGGATGGCTCTTGGAAGAGTTTGGTATGTAGCTCCTTTCACTATCGAATGCCTTTCTCGGGCTTTTCACTGGAGAAATAAAATTGCGTACGAAAAAAAAAAAAAACCCTCCTTGCCTGTTCAACCAGGCAAGCGAGTGGGTATGGCCTTCAAGACCCCACGGTCCATTGCCAAGACGGTCCTTCACAAGTTTATTGGCTACATGGAGACGCAGGCCTCAGAACTGATCTGGAAACCACGATGCTCCATGACGATCGCGTGGGAGCAGATGCAAGGTATCTCTGCCAAGGACAAAACATCCAAATACAACGGCGCCCGAGGTGACTGGAGTCAAGGATACGGATACATCACACGTGATGGGTTCTGCCCGTGTGGCGCTTCGCTAGCCACACATAAGGATCGAACCTGCCCTGGAGCGACCAAGGAACCACGCACAGCTGATGAGCGGCTGTTGGATAGTCTGTTGGGAAGGAGGAAATTGTCATTGATGGAGAGGATGGGAAGAATCCCCTTTATTCGTATCTAGTTTTATTTTGTCTTCCGTTTTTGCTGTGAAGAGCAGCGACAATTGTTGCGCAGAGCCAGGCTCCGGGTCGGACTGTGACTGGCGGATGGTGTACTGAAGAGTTTGGTCTGTAGTCCCCTTTACTTCCAAATGCCTCCTTTGTACTGTTTGTCAGAGAAATAAAATTGTGTACAAAAAAAAAAAAAAAAAAAAAAGCGAGTGGGTATACCCATTACTGTCCCTACGAACCCCCCTCGCCGTCCTTAATACCCTACCCTTAACTACTCTCCTTTAAATTAGTCTTTCCCCTGGACCTTAGTAGTTCCTTCCCTTTTACTATCGGAACTACTTAGGTACCAACCCTTTTCTACCCTAGTTTACTTACATAGTCCTATTCTCATTTACTGATATAAAACCCCCTTTTACTATCGGAACTACTTAGCCTTGCTCTCGCTTCACTCGTTGTTACAGTACTGGATCACCCCCAAGAAGCATTTCCATACTTCTAGGCCAGTACTATTTCAGGACAAAAATTTTTATAGATTATATTTCCTACGACGCCACCAATTCGACGCCACTAAAAGACTTGGTGGCGTTTTTTTTTTTTTTTGGTGGATCTGGCGCAACTCGGCCTTCAAGACCCCACAGTCCATTGCCAAGACGGTCCTTCATAAGTTTATTGGCTACCTGGAGACGCAGGCCTCAGAGCTGATCTGGAAAGCCCGATGCTCCACGACGATCGCGTGAGAGCAGACACAAGGCATCTCTGCCAAGGACAAAACATCCAAATACACCGGCCCCCGAGGCACTGGAGTCGAGGATACGGTTATATCACGCGTGATGGTTTTTGCCCGTATGGCGCTTCGATAGCCACACATAAGGATCGAACCTGCCCTGGAGCGACCAAGGAACCACGCACAGCTGATGAGCGGCTGTTGGATAGTCTGTTGGGAAGGAGGAAGTTGTCATTGATGGAGAGGATGGGAAGAATCCCCTTTATTCGTATCTAGTTTTATTTTGTCTTCCGTTTTTGCTGTGAAGAGCAGCGACAATTGTTGCGCAGAGCCAGGCTCCGGGTCGGACTGTGACTGGCGGATGGTGTACTGAAGAGTTTGGTCTGTAGTCCCCTTTACTTCCAAATACCTCCTTTGTACTGTTTGTCAGAGAAATAAAATTGTGTACGAAAAAAAAAAAAAAAAAAAAAAAAAAAAAAAAGATCTAGTGCAACAGACGGACATTAGGAACTTTGCATATTGTTACGGTGAACTTGTGGAGATTGATCTTCGGCAGCTGCTCAAACAACAAACGACAATTTGACACCATCAGGCCTGGACGGCACAGAGGCGAGTCAAGAGGGCGATCTCAGACATCGATGACGTAGAGTGGCGCTCGAACTTGGCCCATGTTCACGACAGGCGAGCCGTCTTTACATTTTACAGCAATAGCAAGGACTCTCACCAACGCACGCATCACGTCAAGAAGCTGCATGGCATGTTGCCCACTTTGAACTCTATGCAAGCGCGCAAACCGGACCTTTATTCGACCTGCCTGTGCCGACGATGCGAGCTTGAGGAGGAGGACAACAAACACGTCTGGAATTGTCCTCTTGCTGCAGAAACCACTACTACGATCTGGAAGGAGACCATGGACAGGATTGGTGGGTGGGGTGTACAGGCGACAAACAGTTACAACGCCGCCAGGAAGCGTGAATATGATTGTGCGATTTCCCACAGACGCCAGATGCCACGGCAATAGAATAACAAACCAAAGCTTCACTGTTGTAACTTTGCAGCAGTACCCTAACTTGGAAAGAATTAATTCAAAGGCAACATAAGTATCACTGTGTACTACTGTGACCTGTTCACTAGTTGCGCAAACTCTAGTATGACTACACTGTATAGGGGTTGTTCAGCTCAAAACTAATATTATGCCGTGGCTTATGATCATTGTAGAGTGTTGTTTGCTGATAATATCAGCGAAAAAAAGGCGTGGTATTTTTCATATGATTTTTTTCAGTATCTTAACGTTGCTTCCTTCTCTTCAGCTATACTTGTCAAGCCTCACCTCTTGGGTTCCTTCTCTGTCCGTAAACAGCCTTTCGGCGCAGTGTTGTTGGCGCAACCACTCACAGCTTGGTTTTCAAGTTGAGCAGCTCATTGTCAACAACTCAACATCTACCCCTTCGACAAAGCAACAACGGGCGAGTGAAGTGGCAGCTACCCTTGCTTCCCGATGGACATCCATCTCTCTCCAACAAAAATAACATTCTTTTTTGCCAAGATTTTCACACAGCATCCGATGACCTTTGACCCTCGGACCTACCCAAACGCCTTTGTACGACATACACGGGAACCGACGGTGAAGATAAACTCAATGGTAGGTTTGTTTACCGGGAAGAGTGTATTATTTAATTCCTTGCGGGGAAGCTTTTTTTTAACGGCATGCACGCTAATACAGTTGGTTACACCTTACTTGATAGATGGTCTACTATATTCACACTCTTGCTGTATCAAAACAATTTGTCCTAAAATATAGGAAGACGTTCGGCGTTCAAGAGTGAAGCATCCGTATTCTGGCTAAGTCTAATGAGCGTTTTCATACATCTTCTCCTACTACTGTACGTCTCTACTATATTGGGAAGACGACAAGCGGTCCATGGTCTCGCTACCTATTCGATCGCCGGCAGTCAAGTTTCAGATCCCGCGTCCGAAATCTGTCTATGCTGACCCACAAGGACGACTGATCGGTTTACAAGAATCGCCTCCTCTCAATACCTCACTGCGACGCAATGGCCACTAAGTCTCAACCTGTATATGACACCTAGGAACAAAACATCATATCACTCTGTGGCCCTAGGCTTGTCAGTGTGAGGCCTGGAGGAGTTCGTTATTATTGGTGGTCTCAAGAGGATTTCATCGCCTCGGTCCCGATGTCGATACTTGACATTGGGAATACAAGATTGCCACCAATGTTACCAGGCGAGTCTCACCTCATTTGCGACATGAACCAGCACACAGGACCACTATTCTTCAATATGTTCAACAAGATGATGGTGGACTACAAAGAGGACACGGCTGGCTGTTATTGTTGGATCGGTCACCTAGGTCTATCCTATGTCATGAAAGGAGCTTTGGTCAAGAGACTTCTATCCGGCCACTCGGTGTCAATGTTGTTGATCAGATATGTGACTCAAGAAAGCGCACTGCACAGCATTGCATTCGAATCTCAGGAGGTTGGCCGGTCCGCAACTTTGCATCGATACGTTTTTGACGTCGCCAAAACAATGGTGAAGATGATAACCAAGGAGGCGTTGTTAGATCTCTTTGCCTCAGATATCCCACGGCTGGATGTTTGAGGAATGTCTACTCAACTAACAAGGGGCAAACAGGCCATTCTATTAACGTCGAGGTTGCTTCGGCACTTCAGGCCTTTAATTGTTATTACATAGTCAATACCCGTCCTGGTTCTGTTCGAGATGAATGTCTTTGCAAGTTCTTTCGGGAGTGTTGAGGCGGCAGACTTGTCCAAAGACCAGAAAACACTTTTATCTGGAGACATTTGCACGATACGATGACGACAACGACATTTATTGGCGACGGCAGGTGAAGGATGTGCTGGGCAAGCTTGCCTTGTCATTTGTTGGCAGATACGGGCCAGGACCACAGGATTACACAGTCGTTGTTTCAGAGTTTGACCCAGGGCGTGTGTTGGACCTCTAGATGTGCCACAGACTTTGCAAGACTCTACCATCTCCAAGATTGTCTATTACCTATCGCTATCCAAAGTGGTCGAGAGGCTTCAACAAGGTTGCTTGGATGTCTCGAAGAAGCTGCTTCTTGCTGTGGCAAGTGAGATCCTGTCAACAATGGGGGCTACTGGATTTCAAGATCTCCTGGAGGAATCGAAAGCAAGAGTGAGAGAGGTTGATGATTAGGTGAGTGGCGAGCAGTATCGCAAAAATGGGGACGCCGTTTATGAAGGACTGAACACGAGCTCAAAATCAAGAAATGGTTCGCAGGTAAGAACAACGTCTGCATGGCTGGTATAGCGCTATCCAGAATGGTATCACGAATTGAAAGTTGACTGCGTATATTGACCATTCTACTCAAGTCGCCTTCATTAGGAAAGACGAATGCCCAACAGTAAAGAGGTTCATGAAAAGACAAAAGAATCCAGTTCGTGAATATGGTCATGTGAGCGACGAGAATTTGTAAACGATCTGAATAATAAATATATGTTTTTCTTGTTTGCCTCAGCTTGCAATAAAAAAAAACAACCGTTCTTGTTTTCTGTGTGAGTGATGATTATCGTTTTTTCTCGTTTGCAGCGTCTCTACTGCCCTTTGTTCCTACCTTGTACCTTAGTAATCGATTGTTTCAAAAAATTAATTTTTCAGAAACAAAACATTTTTTTTCTTCTTCGTTCCTTTGTTCTCGCTCTCTGTCCGTTACCTCATACAAGAAAAAAAAAAACGAAGTTGAAAGTAACAAGGTGGATAAAATGTTTTATTCTGAGACGAAGATTGTACAAAATGATGGCTGGGGTGCGGTGGTACTGTGTGACCGAAACAAGCTGGTTTGGATTTTTGTGGGTTAGTGAATAAGTGCTCATTATCAATTCACCTCCTCATTTCAAGGCACTGACCGATAGGAGTGTTCCTGGGCCTTCGGTTTCTGATTATTTTTTTTGTATCGTGTAAGATGTGAGAGCAAAAATGATAAAAGGGGTGACCCAAGGAGGACGACAAAGAGCCCACTACCACTTCGATGCCATTACAATGGAAATTAAGATGCAGATCGAAATGAGAGCAGTTGGGGAACAGGGTTGTTTGGCCACAAAGAGGGTTCAATGTTGAGAGCACAGGTCCACATGGTGTGTGCACGGTTGGAACAACAAAGAAAAAAAAAAGAGTGCGAGAGAGAGAGATAGAGATAAGGTGCTTTTTTTTCACCGTCTGTTTCCTTCACGTTGACCATGGAAGACAGAACAAGTGCAGGCATGGCCTCTTTTCCTTTTTCTTTTTATGTTGAATGTGTCACAAAGAACTTTTTTTTTTGCTTCCTTCTGTCACGTTCTAGACAGCACTTAACCCTACACCATTGTCACACCAGTTTAAAGAAAGATATATTGGGTGCATTGATTTATATTTGTCTATGGAATGTGGTATGAAATGCGATATGTTATGATATTTACAGTAGCCAAAAGAAGAAAGGGATAGTTTACAAATAGGAAAGAGATGTGTACAAAGAAAAGAGGGAAAAGAACTCGCTCTCTGGTCAACAGAGAGACGAAATCTATTTAACGCTCCCAGACGTTCTGGGTGTTGGTGGCCATCTTAAAGTCCTTCCAGGCGATCCACTGCTTGGTGGGGGTGGCATAGTCCTTGGTGCTACCGCCAAAGAAAGACGAGAACATAAACTTGACCAGGCGACTCTCACCGCCCTTGGCAGGGTCGTATCCATTCTTGAGCAAGACCAGCTTGTTGGCCTGGACAACGGTCTTACCATCAAGGTAGACGGCCAAGTAACCGTCGCGGACGGCTTTACCCTTGGAGTTGACACGTACCACCTGGGTGATATTGTGCCATTGGCCCGACTTGAACTGGAACTTGCCACCGCGACCAACCGAGATACCGTAGGCGGGGTTGCACTCGTTCCTGGCACCGGGGGAAATCTTGACGCCCATGCCGTTCAGGCAGCCGCCACCGTTGGCTGCGAGCTCGTGAGGGATCTCGGGAAGATGGGAATCCTCCATCCAGCGCTTCTGGAGCTCAAAGATGGCCTCAGGCGAGCGCTTGTCGAGGCTGCGCTTGCACTTTCCAGGGCCTTGGTTGGGGAAGTAGACAGACTTGGCGGCATAGAGGTAGAGCTCGCCCATACCGTTGGCGCGCCACATCATACGGGTCGAGAAGCAGTTCTCGGCGGACCCGCCGCCAGAACAACCGGCATTACAACCCAGCTCGCTGCCCATGAGGATACCGGGGAGCTTGCCACCTTTGACCCACTTGAACCCGGGCTCGAACATCATCTGGTATTCGAGGCGAATGTAGCGGCTCTTGGGGCCAGTAAAGGCTGCGGGAGGGAGAGGAGTTGAGACAAAGGAGGCGTGCTTGTCTCCAGAGCGAGCATAGGAACCGGCTGGGTAGAGGGAACGGAGGACTCGCTCATTGCTCGCAAAGGGGGATGCAGAACCGGTTGAGGCAGCGGCGAGGATAGACACATTGGCAGCAACCTTCGCTTCGGCAGAAAAATCGAGACGGTTGGGACCGCTTCTCTTTTGGTTCCTCTTCTTGTTCTTGCCACCCTTGAGGGCGGACTCGAGGACGATATCGAACGCATCGTTGCCAGGAACAAGAGGTTTTGAGAGCGCGAGGGGTTTGGAGAGCTTTGGGAGGGAAGAGGGCATATCGGGAAGGGTCCAGCTATAGACCTTGTCGGGACCAGCAGAGATGGTGACACCTCCTGGTGGTGCTGGTGTTGGTTTGGCGAGAGATGCAGAGGGTGTGTAGACTGCAAGAATCAGGACGACCTGAAGAACAGCTGTGTCAAATTTCATTTTCAGCGTGTATTTGTAAGTATGTATGTGTATGTATGTGTTTAGAAATCAAGGAGTTGGAAAGGAGGGATGGAAAAATGACCCAGGTATAAGGAGACCGTCGGTGAGTTGGAGAAGGAAAAAGAGGGGTGTAGAGGGTTCTTAGATATGTATGATACAATGAAGGGATGGGTGGGTATAAGAGTGAATGTGGATGTGGAGGAGGGTGAGGATGAGGATGAGTGAGAGCAGCAGGCAGGCTGTTTGTTGCTGATGGGTTGTTTGCTGTGGGATGAGACTAATAAGGAATAGAGGACAAAATAAAAAGTGGATCCTGGATTGGGGTCCTCCTCCCTTTTGTATGAATTCTTTCTCCCTTTGTCGTCCCATTTTCAGGCACCACTTGTTAGCAAAAAAGGCTAAAGGGGATTCGATTCAATTCACGCGGGAAAGAGAGGGTGAAAGGTCAAGAGAGAAGGAAAGAGAGAGGTCCCCGATTGAATGGACAGGAAAGGGAAAGCAAAAAAATAGCACAGTGAAAGTGAAATTGAAATGGAGAGGAGGTGTAAACCCAGCTCGTATCAAGTTTGAATGTCCACCCAGTGCAGTGAACTCGGTTGACATGACTTTTCCCTTTTTGACAAGCGAGGTTTGAACTTTACGCAATCAACCTTAATTTTTCTTGTTACGTTGGAATATATTCCCTCAGTGCCTCAATCAAATGGACGTTTTACCTTTTTCCTTTTAACCCCTGATCTGATCCATTATCCCATTTGATGCAATAAATTAATGTGAACCAGATACAAACAGGCCAAGCGCAGGAAAGGAAGGTAGGGTGTGCAAACGCGAGAAGGAAGGCTTTTTGGATCGGTTAGTCCACAAGGGCAATATGTCAATTTAATATTTAATTATTTGATGACAAAAGTAGAAATGACCAATCCGGCGGGGGCGTGGGGGGTCTGTTGGGCTCAATCCTATTCATCACTGCTCAAACACGGTCCTGAATAAGAAATCGCAATAGGGTTTGGGATCAATTTGTGTTTGAAATGAAGACCCCTGACCAATAGAGAGCCTTCGACAACTGGTGCCGGACTTGGTGCCTGGATATGATAGCACACATGGTACTCACACTACTCTACGGCATCAAGCTATGTCTACTATGGTCATTGCGCCATAAATGGAAAAATGGATGGGTAAGCTTGACTAGAAGGAACAACAAACCCCTTATGATCCTTCGTTGGCTCCTCTTGCCTAATGTCCTAATGAGCGGACTGACAAAAGAAAGAAAAACAAAGGGAGAGAAGCCACCACCTCGTCGGAAGATGGACAGGGTTCCCTACCTTGCAAATGTTTCAATCCTCCGTTCTCCTTCTACAACAAAAGCCCTTATGACTCTTCATTGGCCTGTATCGTAACAAGTACTAATTATCGGACAAAAAGAAAAAGAAAAAGAAACAAAGAGGAAAAGTCACCATTATAATCATGATCTAGTTGAGAGATGGACAGGCATTCTGCCTTGCAGGTGTTTCAATCTCATTATTTGCCTTCCCATCTTCCAACCACTTGGACCATTTTCACCCGAAACTGACTCGGGCAGGGTACACATACATTAGGTTAATGAGCATAAATTGCACTCATACATCACATTCAGAGTAAAACAAATGCAAAAAAGCCAACAGCCTTATTCTATGTTGCCGAAGCGAATGTGCCATCACGTAAGACCTATTAGCCTCGTGGACATATTCTGTAACACAAGCACAACAATTGTTTTCCCATCTCCATCTGGTATGAGTCTATTTGGAAGTGAGTCAGTAACCCTTCTCTATCTTCTGTTGTTTTAGCATTCGTTTTCTCTTTTCCAGTTTGTCTCCCGTGCCTGTTTGCCTGACTACGTAAATGTTTGGCGCTATTGCAATTTTGTTTTTTCATTTCCCATCATTACAGCTTGGAAATTTGTTAGCGTCAACTGCTGCCTTGCATGTCCGATCGCTTTTTGCTTTGATTTTTTTTTTCTTCGTATATTGTTTCTCTCGGTTACCGAGCTTTTTGCGCAAAACATGTTCGGGACCTGTCTCTTAAATTCAGCACACTCCTTGTCCTGTTCATGTACCCATAATTGGGACACTCCCTACGGCCTGTTTCGTCTTAGTTTTGTTGCTAGTCAATTTCGTCACATGAATGGACTTGTGATTCGCTACCAGATACAAGAGTCGCGTCTTTCTCGCTCGTCTCTCTTATTTTCCATAGAAAAAAGAGGCAATGTCCTACAACAAGAGACACAAAAAGAGACGCGGCGTCCATTTCTGTCTCCACTGCGGACGTTGATCATTTTTGATTCTATTATTATGATGTGAAGAGGCATGGATGCCCTGCCCCACTGTCTAGACCCTTCATGAACTTAGGGGATGGATAGCCTTTCTTGTTCGTGCAACCTTGCTCCCTTTCGCTTGCCACCATCGCTCAAAAATAGCACCTCTCTACGGCTATTTTTGGTCCTTTCTTCTGTTCCTTTCCATCCTTGTCCCTCCGTGACCATTATGCAAACCGCCACAACAGACAAACAAACGAACGTCTCAACGCGTTGGCTCCCTTTTAGACTTCTTGTTATGTCGTGCTACCACCAGAAATAAAAAATACTGCACGTAGGGCGAGTATTTAACTCTTGTCTCTTCTTTTCCTTCCTTCCTTACTCCTTCCTCTGGCTAACACAAGCACGTACTCATTTCTTTTGCACTGTTAATTTGTTTGCTCATCACCACCCAACCGCTCTTCTTTCTTCCTTCCCTTTTTCCATCCTTCCTTGCTTCAATCCCCTGCCCCGTTTCATTCTCAAACATTCCGCGTCATCATATAATATTAAAAAAGTAACATCTCTCTTCTCATCAACAACGTGCCCCCATCGGTTGGTTCATCCCTTTTTCTCTCTCTCTCTCTTTCCTTTTCTTCCAGCCTGCCATGTTCTCTCGAGCGCTGTACCTAGTCTCGCGTTCATTAGTTTCCCAGCTTCCTTCCCGCACTCCCGACCGTGATGGTAGCGACTCAGATTCCAATGCCGATGCAGAAACACCATTGAACTCTTTGGATCCTAATGGTGCTACGACACGCGCGCTGGCTCTGCCCGAGATTCTAGAACGTGTAGGCCGATACCTTGATCGGCCCAGTCTCTTTAACAGCCTTGTTGTCTCTCGCCATTTTTACGAGTCCCTCCTTCCGGTTCTTTGGTTCTCTATCCAGCTCCGTATTGCCCACCCTGCATTCCCCAAGATCCTGGAACAATTGGAAACGAACCTCTATCGGGTCCGAGATCTCACTATTGAGGATACTTCTTCAGGAGTTGGAGAACAGGACGACGAAGTTGGTAACGAGGAAGAAGAAGGAAGGAGGGAAACGGGAGGAGCAGCCTTTAGAGAATACCTTCATCGACTAAGGTCGATCAAGATTCTGACACGGAACGACCTTTCGCTATTACAATACTTGACACTGGATTGCAGGTTTCCGGTCAACAGCTCCAGTACCTCGGTTCATATCCTAAACAGCTGTCTGGGCATGTTTTCAGGACTAAAGCATCTGGATATCGGATTGCTCTCCAACACACGCGACAGAGACTACATATATCAAATCCTGGACACTTATCCATCACTGGAATCTCTACGCGTTGTCTGGTCATGGTCAGCACAAAGTCCGCTATTGACTGAGGACCAAGGACCTCTTGCACAAGAGCAACAACAACAAAAACTTACAAAGCGATTGTCACTCCGACGACTCCATCTTGCCGGGTTGCAGTGGCCGAAACAGGACTTTTTTCGTCTGGTGCAACAATGTCCGCAGCTGGAGGAACTGACGATTCAAGGACCCTCCAAGGCGCGCTGGGACTGGACTGTCTCGACGATTGATCGTTTTGCAGAGTTTTGTCCGCACATGACTCGAATCCATATCGACCCAGGGTATGGTTCTGACTTTGAGGATGCGCTGCTGGCGCGGTTATTGGAGACACTTTCAAGTCTGAGATCGTTCCATGTGCCCCGGTGTGATCTTGGACCAGGGACCTTCAAAGCCCTCAAAGATCGAATTGGGCAGCTGGAAGAGCTGAATGTGGCCTTTACACGCAAACCGGGAGTCGACGGCAGGAAGCTCGTTCAGTTGATGACTTGCGCCCATAACCTGCGCTACCTCGATGCCTCTGGTGTATCTCTCGACCCCTGGCTTTTTTATGTCACCCAACATCAGCAACAGGAAGAGCTGGAATCAGAGCAGGATGTACAGGAAGACATACCGGAATGGGGTCGTATAAGACCACAAGTAGCAACATCAGCGACGTCCTGGGCGTGTCGCAGACTGGAGGTGATTTCGATCGGGTTTGCGACACTACATGTCAACATCCGCCAATGTCAAGCAATATACGCCAATCTCAGCCATTTGCCCAACCTCCGTCGGATTCACATCTTGCCGAATCACTTCCCGATCAACTTTGAATCCGGCCTCGAGCAGCTAGCCTCATTACGCCAATTGACCCATTTTGATGTCCATGCCACCGAAAGAGTCATCTCGGAGGATGTGATCAAGTGGATGGGCACCACTTGGCCTAAGCTCCAGTTGTTGCGACTGTATATCGATGGCAAGGAAAAGGGTGCCCTTATCAAGTCTTGGCTACGGGATGTTGGTCGCAATGATGTCCGAGTTGAAACGGACTAGTCATTATTAAACCTGATTCTCGTTCTTTTTTTTTCACACTCAGTTGTAATATATTATTCTCTTTCTGGCTTCAAAATAATCGACGCTTTTTCTTGTATTATTCGCACTGCGACCTAACCTGCCTTTTCTTTGTCTTGTTCTGGAAAAAAATGACTCGATGACACTGCGGAGGGGTTAAGTTAGGAAGGAAACTGATTCTGTATCATGGCCCCAAGGGAGCAGGCTGTAGGTATGGGAGATGAGAAGAACAGGTTCGGAGAGGGCAGAGAAAAGGAGTCAGGATCTGGTACCCAGCTGCAGTGGTATGTCCAAAGGCGCAACAAGAGATTTTTTTCAGGGTGCGTCTGTCGTTAGCGTCGATTAGTGCAGGGGTAACACCTTAATATGTTAGTTCGTTCATTTCATGAGAAGAGTATGTTCCTGCGGATGGATTCTGGAACAATTTTTTTTTGAAGCTTTGTGTATGGGGCTAACACGCCAGGCATAATTCAGGAACGGAGAGATGTTTTGGTTTTTGTCGCGCTTTGGGCTGGAAACTGTGTTCTCTCCCTTACTGTCCTTTTTGTTTCGCTCTTTTTATGTTGATGGTGTTTTTAGGCAGATAACTATTGTACTCAATCTTTTACTTCTCGCCGTTGTTTCCCTCTGGGAGTGTAAGGCCAGGTCTTTCACAAAAAAAAAAAAGAGAGAGGGAGACAACCAACTCGCCGTTGCCTTTTTTTGTATCAGATGAAATCAGGTACAAATGGAAATAATTTTTGGGTAGCGTCAGAAAATGAGCGTAAAAACGATGGGTGGTACTAAAGCGAGGCCCTGGGATCTCGAAGCCGCCTAAAACATCGAAAGTGTAATATGCCAAAATATCATTCCTGTTTTCTCTCACATCAACCCTGTTTATCTAAGTAGAAAAAGAATGATTGTCTTCAACAGTGTCCAGGGTTGTCTCTCACCTTACCGCTGCTTTTCGCCTTTCTCATTTTAGATAGTCAAGATCGAGGAAGTAAGCTAGTGAACGAGGAGAACTACTTCCTAAAAAAAAAAAAAAAAAAAAAAAAAAAAAAAAGATGGACTGTTCCTGCAAATCAAAAATTTTATGCGATTGATCCACCACTGACGAGAAAACATCAAAATTTCATATTTTGGTCCCAAAAGGAAGGGAGCCTTCCTAGAAGCTCCCGGGCGCCAAGGTTAGCCCACAGACACCAAAACGATTTTTTACTAAGAATCAGTTTTCTCTTTCACAAAATCGATATTGTTCCTATCCTCGTTGAATATTTTACACGGCCAGGAACTGAGAAATAAAAGCAAAAAAATCCACGGCCCCTTTTTTTTTTTTTTTTTTTTTTTCATACACAATTTTATTTCCCCAGTGAAAAGCCCAAGAAAGGCATTCGATAGTGAAAGGGACTACATATCAAACTCTTCCAAGAGCCATCCACCAGTCGCATCCGGTTCACAGCCTGGCTCTGCGCAACAGTTGCCGCTACTCCTCACAACTTCAATCGAAGAAAATAAAACTAGATACGAAGAAAAGGAATTCTTCCCATCCTCTCCATTAATTTTTTTTTTTTTTTTTTTTTTCTAGAATTGCCTCTGACAAGGCCTATCTGTGCAGTACACGATATTTTTTTAATCTAAGTCTTGACTAGGTGCGCGTACTTATTTTGCACAGAGGCATTTTTAGTATGCTTGTGCAGGAAGCCGGTTACCCGATAGAATGTACTTGAGCACTTGAAAGGTTGGTCTAAGCGGTCCGCCGTTGTTGGCAGGCTCCACACGGCATTCCGACTGGCTCATCACCAGAGTAACGTAGCCATATAGTGGGCATACTCACTCTGTCCATGCACTTGTGTGCGTCTGAGAACTATTTCATCTCAGGCCTCCTGGACAGGGGAGACTAGCGCAATACCGTCAAATCCTAATTGAGCGTGTCTTCGTAGGTCTGAACCCACGACCCTCGCGCTGAGAGGGAGAAGCTTTACCAACTTGGTGGGCTCGCCCGCCCCATCCTCTCCATTAATGACAATCTCCTCCTTCCCAACAGCGCCCCCGGGGGATTTTTTTTTTTTTTTTTTTTTTTTTTTTTCGTACGCAATTTTATTTCTCCAGTGAAAAGCCCAAGTTCTCAGACGCATACAAGTGCATGGACAGAGTGAGTATGCCCACTATATGGCTACGTTACTCTGGTGATGAGCCAGTCGGAATGCCGTGTGGAGCCTGCCAACAACGGCGGACCGCTTAGACCAACCTTTCAAGTGCTCAAGTACATTCTATCGGGTAACCGGCTTCCTGCACAAGCATACTAAAAATGCCTCTGTGCAAAATAAGTACGCGCACCTAGTCAAGACTTAGATTAAAAAAATATCGTGTACTGCACAGATAGGCCATGTCAGAGGCAATTCTAGAAATAAAAAAAAAAAAAAAAAAAAAAAAAAAAAAAAAAAAAAAAGTGAAAAGCCCAAGAAAGCCATTCGATAGTGAAAGGAGCTACATACCAAACTCTTCCAAGAGCCATCCACCAGTCGCAGTCCGGTCCACAACCTGGCTCTGCGCAACAATTGCCGCTGCTCCTCACAGCTTCAATAGAAGAAAATAAAACTAAACACGAAGAAAAGGAATTCTTCCCATCCTCTCCATTAATGACAATCTCCTCCTTCCCAACAAACTATCCAGCAACCGCTCATCGGCCGCGCGTGGATCCATGGACGCTCCAGGGCAGCGCCCATTCTCATGTGTGGCTAGTGAAGCGCCACACGGGCAAAAACCATCTTGGGTGATGTAGCCGTATCCCTGACTCCAGTCACCTCGGGGACCTGTGTACTTGGAGGTCTTGTTCTTGACGGAGATGCCTTGTGTCTGCTCCCACGCGATCGTTGCGGAGCACCGAGGCTTCCATATCAACTCCGAAGCCTGCGCCTCCAGGTAGCCAACAAACCTATGCAAAACTGTCTTGGCGATGGACTGTGGGGTTCGGAAAACCGCGGACCATTCAGTTAACATACTCTTGGGGGTGATACCGCGAAGGAGGTCCGAGACACTCCACTTGGGGTTCTCATCACGATCGGGAGCAGGACTACCGCTGTGCACGGCTCGAGCTCCACCGATAGAAGAGAATCCTTGAACATGTTCCGCATCCGAGGGCGACTGCCAGTGTATGGGGACCGGCCTTGGCATCTGGCGTCCATGGGCAATCGCACAATCATATTCACGCTTCCTGGCGGCGTTGTAGCTGTTTGTTGCCTGTACACCCCACCCATCAATCCTATCCATGGCCTCCTTCCAGATCATAGTGGTGGTTTCTGCAGCAAGGGGACAATTCCAGACATGTTTGTTGTCCTCCTCCTCAAGCTCGCATCGTCGGCACAGGCAGGTCGAATAAAGGTCCGGTTTGCGCGCTTGCATAGAGTTCAAAGTGGGCAACATGCCATGCAGCTTCTTGATGTGATGTGTACGTTGGTGAGAGTCCTTGCTGTTGCTGTAGAATGTAAAGACGGCTCGCCTATCATGAACATGGGCCAGGGTCGATCGCCACTCCACGTCCTCGATGTCTGAGATCGCCCTCTTGACTCGCCTCTGTGCTGTCCAGGCCTGATGGTGCCGAATTGTCGTTTGTTGTTTGAGCAGCTGCCGAAGATCAAACTCCACAAGCCCACCGTAACAATATGCAAAGTTCCTAATGTCCGTCTGTTGCGCCAGATCCACCACTACGGGTACTGTGTCGCTCTGTGCAGCCTCCTTTGCCGCCTGGTCTGCAAGCTCATTCCCGTGTACATTGCTATGTCCCTTTATCCACTCCACCTCAACCCCGCCTGGCCGAGTTTCCACAATCTGCCAGAGTACCGCCCAAATACCAGCGTATGTGCTCCTGAACCGCTTCCTGGGCAGAACATTCCGACGATTCTTTACTAGTCGGCGGTACTGGTCTACCACTGACTGGTTATCAAGGCGAACTATAATGTCCTGCTCCGGAGGTGCTGCCAGAATTGCAGCTAGAAGACCCAGAAGTTCGGCCTTGGCCGAGGAGGCATGTCCGTCCGTTCGTCCTTGAATCGTGAGAGGATTGTCCTGAGAGAGGTCGACAGCTCCAAAAGCCTGAGAGACATTCTTCATTCCAGAGTTCAAAAGGGATCCGTCCGAATACAGAATGCGTGGCGTGGTGTTGTTAACCGGTGTGTCCTGTATGGCACGCATGGAAGCCGCTTCTGTTAGTGACATGCAAAGAGGTCCAATGTACAAAGTGGGTAATCCTGGTGCAGAAGGTGGTTGGACTCGATAACACTCCTGTAACGGAAAACTAGCAGTGGTGTCGAAGGTTGGTTTGTTGCGAGGCTTTGTTCCCTTAAATTGAGGCAGTGTTTCCTTCAGACGAGAGACGACAGAGCGATGTTGCCGGCGAAGTACTTCAGAATCCTGTTTCTGTTGCAGTTTCTTGGCTTGAAGGGATTCCTGGAGATTAGAGCTTACTGCTGCCTTGACCAGCCTGGTTTCCAGGTCCGCTCGAAGATCGCTTAGGCGGCGGGTGCGGTACTCACTGATGGCCTCGGTGGCTCGGCGGCGGATCTCCACGGCAATGGTCTTGCGACGGCTGGAAAGAGACTGGCTGCGTGCTGTGGCATTGGCAGCCTCTTTATCGATTGTCAACAGCATGATGGCTAGGTCTTGTGGTCTCTTGGCAAGCTGTTTCCGATATCGAGCTCTGAGCGCGGTATACTTTGTGGAGTCCATTGTTTGTTGTCTCTTGGTATCGCTGGCAATGCGACGGATCTCGGCATTGAACTCGGCTGCGGGGCGAAGGAGACGTTCTCTGCAAGCATTGTCCAAAGTGGTGACTGCCCGTTCAAAGATAGGGTCGGTTGCATCGGGTGGGAGAGGTAAGAGAGCGTGAAGAGATGGTGGAGTGGGAGATGATGTTGGTGTGGGGAGTGCTGGTGTGTTGGGTGGAGTGTCTGTGCTTTGATAGAGGGATGCAGGTGGACCAAACTGAACAGAGCTCGAGACTGGATCAGGGGCGACGACAAGTGGCAAGGCCGAAGGCAGTGACAATGATGGAAGTGTGGGTGAAGGCGAAGGAATAGGTGACTGAGGAGAAGAGGATAAAGATAAAGTTGGTGGAGGAAGATTGAGAGAAGGAGGTGGTGGAGGAGGGAGGAGAGGGGGAAGAGTAGAATCAAAAAGAAAAGAAGAGATTGGTGTTGAAAAAAGATCAAAAGGAGAAAAAGTAGAAAAGGAAGTAAGTGGCAACAAAGAAAGGGAGGTAAGAGAAAGGAATGTCGTAGGGGCGTCAGAGGGAGAAAAAGAAGGAGGAAGGGGTGGTGACAACGAAGGGACAAGAGAAGAAGATGGAACAAAAGAAGAGACGGAAACTGGAAGAATAGAAGAAGAAGAAGATGATGAAGAAAAGGAAGAAGACAAAGACGAAGAAGAAGAAGAAGAAGAAGAAGAAGAAGAAGAAGAAGAAGAAGAAAGAACAAGTGGTTGATCAATTATAGTAAAAGAAGAAACATCAAAAATAAAGGAAGGATCAGAAGTGAAAGGTACGCCCAAGCGGGGTACTGATTGCAACATAGAAGATAACAAGGGATCAGTTTCAATAGTCAAAGTAGAAGTAACAAATGGCTCACAAGACAAGGCAGGACCAATATCCGACTCAGCGGCAGCGGGAAAGGAAATAGAAGAAAGTGACAAAGAAGAAGACGTCGACGAAGAAGGAAACAAAAGCGAAGCAGAAGCATAAAAAGAATCATAAAAGGACAATGAAGAAAGAAAAGACGAAGAAGAAGAACCGGAGCATGTCCCTTGCAGGCAACACTCCTTACCCCACGCCCTCTTATCACTCACAAAACCTGCCTTGTCAATCTCACTCCCACGCTCATCTGAGCTGTTGATTGCGCGTGTGGTTTTTGTTTTGGTCTGGGCTGCAAATGAGAATTTTCCCTTGTCTTTTTTTGCCCTTTGCTTTTTTTCGCCCAAGGATGTGTCCAGGTATAAAAACCCCCTGTTTTCGCGCTGGACCTTTTTTCCTTTTGTTTTTTCTTTATACACACCCTCGAGTCCACTCACCTCCTCACCTCCATTCCTTTTGTCATCGCTTCCTTCACCAACATCGACACCTCCACTACCCTCAGCAACATCAGATGGAGCAATGGTTGCAAAGGGAGAGGGGCATACCTGCAGGGAATCAGCAGCCTCACCACGGTCAGGTGTGGGCGCTGCGGTGACTCTGTCGTCAGCAGGAACATGGGCCAGGGAGATGATAGCCGCTTCTCTCTGTTGCCCTCGACGACGTTCCAAGGCTCGGTTAATCAGCTTTTCATCCTCGGAGGAATCATCGTCTTCGTATTGCAGCAGAGGACTTGAGGTCGCCACTAAAGAGTCCTCCTCGACAGGCGAAGGTACCGAAGCGGCTGCTGTCGTCGCTTTACCATCATCTATTTCGATAACGACCGCAGCAGTAGTAGCAGCTGTTGGGGGTAGCGAGACGACTTTCACCAGCTCTTTGAACCAGCGGTGGACAGGGCCTTTCAGCTTGTGCCGTGCACGGAGGTCTTGCCAGGATGCCAGGGATTGGCCATCGTCAGTCAACACATCGTCCAAAGTGACGACTCCGTCCAGAAGGAGTTGATGGGCGATTTTAGGATACACATCCGGGGGGAGTACGAAACCGATGAATCGAGTGATGTTGACAGGGATCCCAGGCGGCTGAAAGGTGATGCCCCTTTCAACCATGAGACGACAGACATGCCCAAGGAGGTTATATCGACTGAACTGGGCACCGATGGCTGGGATAAGAAAGGGGGAGACCGTAAGACGACACTCAGCCTGATGGGCCATTGCTCGATTCGCCAACACCATTCCCAGCAGATCGTGGTCATTGAGGCGAAGGTGCGCGGTAGACACTTGCTCCTCCGTTAGGGCGTCACCGAGGTCTCGCAGGCCGTACAGCCGACGGTGAAACAAGATACTGGTTGGCGAACCATGGGGCAGACCCACCTTCTGACGGACAACGCTCGAATACTGGCCAACGATGGTCTTTATCTCGCGGGGGCTAAGGATTGTCACCGCCAACCGGTATAGAATCCGTGGCAGCAGGACGTTGTTGAAGATGTAGATGCACTGCTTGTCGGTAACAGCCTTGCGCGAAAGAATCTGACACATCTTTGACACTTCCTCCTTGACTAGCTGCCGTGTGTGAGCGCCTTTGCCATCGGCGGAGAACCACACTCCCAGGACCCTGGCAGCAGTGGCAGGAGGTAGAGCGGTCACCGTGTCCGCACCGAGCCTAATTGAGGGATCAGCACAGGTAGAGTTGACCACGATCAGTTCTGATTTTTTTGGGTTGATCTCAATACCATGCAATGCAAAGAAACTCATCGCCCTGTTTGTGATCTCTTGTAAATTAGCCTTGGATGGAGCAATCCATTGCGTGTCGTCCATGAACGCGAGGCAGGCGATCTTGAGTGGCGTGTCAGGGTGCATGAACTCGAAGGTGGGGATCTTGTGAAAGGCCCGTAGGTCGGCCCTGGTGACCATTGGGTAGCCGAGATTGGACTGCCACACCTGGGCAAGCAGGACCTCGTAGACGATGCGCCAGAGAAGGGGACTCTCGACTCCTCCCTGATCTAGGCCACAGCGGGGGTTGTATGCTTCTGTAAGGCCATATGCGGTAATGATCCGGTTGGTCTTAGTCGCGGCGACATAGAGACACAATTCGATGAACTTGTTCGGGATCTTGAGATGTCGCAGGCCCAATTCCAACATCCCACCTCGTTGACACGACACAGAGTCGAAACACCGCCTCATATCCTGCAGCAAGACCCAGACCTCCTTCTTATACTCTCGGGCGTCCTCGAGGACCGAGTTCAGGATGTGTATCGGGTCTTTGGTCATTGTTCCTTTAAGCACCGAGAAGTTGGGTCCGCGGAATATGGAGTGACGAGATAGCACCATGGTGAGTCGATTTACCATGATGGAAAAGAAAATCTTCCTACCATGTTCCAATAGAGTGATAGGGCGCACCTCACTAATCTTTCCCGACCACACCGGTCCTTTTGGTATGCAATAGATCACACCTTTCAACCAGTCCTCCGGCATTACCCCTTGCACAAAGCACGCCTGCACCAGGACTACAAACAATGCTTGTGCCAGAGGTCCCAGTCGTTTCAAGAGGTCTCCAGACACCTTCGAATGGCCGGGTGCCTTACCCAATGGTGCCGCCGCTATCGCTGCACAAACTTCCTCATAATCCGGCACCACCATCACCGAGTCGTACCACTCTGAGCAAACATCCTCCCTCGGTTGGTAAGCAGCCCTCCATTCATCACTCAAAGGTTGCGTTGGTCGTTCCTTGTGGAATGTATCGCAAAAATATTGACGTACTCGTGCTTTGATCTCGTCGGGGTCGTCAATAACATAGGTGACAGGAGGTCCGTTCCGTGCGGCACCAGGATTGACAGGATCAGCTTCAACAACAAGGTGGTCAAGATTTACGCGTCCCTCTGAGATGTCAAGGATGCCGCGGATCGTCTGCCTTGTATGCGTCTGGAATCGAAGGTCGCGATTCTCAATGTGGGTATTGATAATATCCTGTTTGTTGGCAGCATAGTATTCCTGATGGTCCAGTCTCCCCTGTCGCCAAGGCCTTTGCACCTCCCTGATCCATCCATCCCATGCCATGGTCGATGCCTCCATGTCCGGAACGCTGCTCAGCCCCAGTTGTGGTCCGTTTGCTCGATGCCAGTCGACAAACCGTCTGTGTACGCTCTCCTTGGTCACCCCTTCGGGCAGCTGCTGTAGAATGAACACTGTGCGGGCGGACGAGATTATACCGCCAAGTTCCTGGATCTTGATAAGAAGAAGCCCTTCGCCTTCAGGAGGGGGGGGACGGCCACCAGTGCGCGCGCTAGGGAGGTGTGCGAACGCAGATGATATGATGGTTTCACGGAGCAGCTCCCAAGCCGCATTCAAAGGAAACCCCCGCAAGTCATCCTCTGAAAACGGTTTCATTGTCGGTCCGGGGCGGAAAGCGGCAGGGAATTGAGGGACGTCTTCCAGGCGGCCGTAGACGTCAAGACAACGATCGACCTGCTCCGTAAAGGACTCCCAAGCCTCATTGTCTGCATCTTCCAGTAGGAGCTTCTTGTCTTTTGGCCGCTGTGCGGCCAGATTTGCTTGGTTTGCAGGCCGGATAAGCGAGTGGAGATCGAACGTTGCCAGGAACATGGAGTGGTCGCTGCTTTCGAACTCGTCGGGCTCATGGATGTTGGTGTGGAGCAGGTACGACGCCAGACCTGAAGATGCCCAAATCAAATCTATACGGCTTGTGTCTATTTGATCTGAACGATGAAATGTAAACAGAGGAGTAGTAGGGTGCAAGGAACGGAAAGTATCAACAAAACAACGTCCCAACAACCATGGATACAAGCTGCAACTTTTGTAAGGAGTGGAAGGAAGAGATGTCTTTGTATTTTGGTAATAGTTGTCTATTTATCTAATTAAGGTAATCGGGGGTCCAATCGTTGCACCTTCCCCTTTTAAAAAACGATCCCATGGTCCTTTTTGAATGCGTTGACCAGGTCTTGGCAATTTTCCAGGTTGGCAGCTGGCTCCCATGTCTGATCCTCACGTCCGTAACCTTTCCAAGCAACGAGGAACTGGTGCTGTCGCCGGTACTTTCTGTATCGTAGAATGGATTCGACCTCGTATTCCTCGGTGCCTTCGACGACGACAGGTGGTGGTGGTGCTGGTGTTCGGCGGCCGAATGTAAGTGGTGACTCAATATAGTGGCGAAAAAGATCGACGTGAAAGATATTGTGGATGTTGTAGGAGGGGGGTAAGTCGACGAGAAAGGTAACTGGTGATCGTTGCTCCAGTAGGGTGAATGGTCCAATAAAACGAGGCTTGAGCTTGTCCGAGCTGAGTCCGCTGTCGGCTGGCATGGTAATGTTCTCTGCACTGAGAAGGACCTTGTCGCCAACTTTGTAGTCATGGTCGCGTCGTCTCTTGTCGGCTTGTTCCTTTTGATGATCCTGAGCTCGCTGCAGTGCATCCTGGGCGAAAATTAGTGCCGTTGCTTGCTGATCCAGATAGTCATGGATGCTGGGGACGTTGCTGTCAGTGTGGGAGAGGAGGGTGGCGGGGATGCGGGGATGTTGTCCAGTGTTGAGGAAAAAAGGTGAATGGCCGGTTGAGTGGTGGACGGAGTTGTTGTAGGCAAATTCTGCTGCAGGGAGGAGGGTGTCCCAGTTAGTCTGCTTTTCATCGATAAAGGCGCGCAGCATGATTCCTAGTGTCTTGTTCATAACTTCCGTCTGTCCATCCGTCTGTGGGTGATAGGCTGTTGACATCGCAAGCTTGACATCCATAAGCCGGTGGAGCTCCTGCCAAAAATGACTGGTGAATTTGCTATCGCGATCCGAGACGATTGTTGTTGGCATCCCATGATGGCGGAACACATTGTCGAAAAACTGGCGAGCAACGTCGGGGGCGGTGGCGGTGGTGGTGCTGGGAACAAAGTGGACATGCTTGGATAACTTGTCGACAAAGACGGTGATGGCATCATGATTGCGAGGTGTCTTGGGCAGATGGGTTATAAAGTCCATGGTCACCACCTCCCAGCGTCTGACGGGAATGGGTAGAGGTTGAAGGAGTCCAGCAGGTCGCTCCTGACTTGGCTTGTTGCGTTGACACTTCTCGCACGAGTCGACATAGAGTTGGGTCTCCTTTGCCATGTTGGGCCAGTATGCTATTTGTCGCAGCTTGTCATATGTTTTCCTGAACCCAAAGTGGCCAGCTATGGGGGCATCGTGGCAGTCATGCAAAAGAGAGTGGCAAATGTCAGCTTTCTGAGGGATAGCGAGAACGATGGTGCCGCGGCGGTCATAGTAGAGAAGGCCATTGTGAAAAGAATAACCGGGGGGCACACTTCCCTCGAGGCAGCTTTTATAGACGAGACTAAGCCTGGGGCTGTTCTGGTAGTCCTCTATCAGGCGCTGCCTCACACCTGGTTCAAGCTGGATATCAATTGAATGAATCTCCACTGGTTCTGTGGATGGGCTGACTGGATCTTCCGTACGATGGTCGGGTCGTCGAGACAGGGCGTCGGGGACTGTGTTATCTGCTCCGCGCTTGTACTTGAAGTCAAAGTCGTATTCCTGCAGCAGCTCCATCCATCGAGCCTGGCGGCGGGTGAGTTTAGGCTGTGTTGGAAAGTGGCGAAGGGTTGCATGGTCTGTGTAAACAATAAAGTGGGATCCGTCTAGGTAGTATCGCCATGTCCTGAGGGCGTGCACGACTGCCAGTAGCTCCTGCTCGTGGGTTGGGTAGTTCCGTTCTGCTGGTTGTAATTTTCGTGAGGTGAATGCAACGGGTCGGGATACTCCGTTCGCGTCCGTCTGAAAGAGAACAGCGCCAATTGCAAATCCAGATGCATCCGTTTCGACGGTGGTTGGCAAGTCGGGGTCGAATATACGTAGAACTGGGGCGGAGCTGATGGCCGCTTTGAGGGTGATGAATGCCTGTTCCTTGTCGTTGTCCCATGAAAAAGTCGCTCCGCCTGCTAGAAGCTCCGAGAGGGGTAGGGCAATGTCGGCAAACTTGTCGATGTAGGTCTGGTAGAACTGTGCGAGGCCCAAAAATTGTTGAACATCTTTGATACTGGTGGGGCGAGGCCATTCCCGAATAGCTTTGACAAGACCTGCTGAGGTGGAGATCCCGTTCTTGGAGATGGTATGGCCCAGGAACTCAGTCTGCTCCTGCATAAATGAGCATTTGCTGAGTTTGACGTACAGTCCATGTTTTCGTAGAAGTTCAAGGACGCTGCGAAGGTGTTTCAGATGGTCGGCCTTGGTTTTGGAATAGATCAGGATGTCGTCGAGGTATACCACCACCCATTTGTCCAGAACCGGATCCAGTACTCGTAGCATCATATTAGAGAATGAGGCTGGTGCGTTGGTGAGTCCGAACGGAACGACATTAAATTCAAAATGGCCGTAACGACATCGAAATGCTGTTTTGTGGGTGTGTGGTTCATATATCCTCTGCTGGTGGTATCCCGAGAGTAGATCCAGTTTGGTAAAATAGCGGGCGCCACGAAAACGATCGATGAGTTCGTCAATTCTGGGTAGAGGGTGTCTGTTCTTCCTGGTAATCCTGTTCAGACCGCGGTAGTCCACACACATACGCAGGGTGCCATCCTTTTTCCGAACAAAGAGTACTGGGGCGCCATAGGGTGATGTGCTGGGCTTGATGAATTTTTTCGCAAGTAGATCGTCAAGTTGCTTCCTGAGTTCGTCGAGTTCTGCAATTGAGAGGCGAATGACTGGTTTGAAGGGTGGATCGGCTGTTGGGTCTGTCTCAATTTTCATGGCATCGCCTCGGTCTGGTGGAAGGCCGCTCGGGAGTGTATCGGGGAACACATCCTTAAACTCGTCTTCAACGATGGCTCTGATCTCAGGCGTCATAGCTGGGCGTTTGGGTGGTGCTGATGCGTCCTTGTCTTTGTTGTCCTTGTCCTTCTGCAGATCCTTGGAAGATTTGACCAGTGCCAAGAATACGTCGGAGCCGGGGAGGGTGGCCATGGTGTGAAAGTGTAGGTGGGTAAGGAGGCGGCCACCGGTGCGGGTTTGAATATTATTTGATTTGAATCCAGTACAGTCCCACTCGATGGCTGTGTTGTTGTGGTTGAAGTGGAGAGCATTGGTGCGCCAGTTGATTTGTGGGTTGATGTGAGTAAGCCATGGTTTGCCCAGGATAAGGTCGTATTTTTTGAGTGGGTACAGGATTGGGTTGAGGTTGTCAGTGTATCCTTTGCGTTCGATGGTGATGTTGACCGTATGGTTGGTAATAGAGGATGAGCCGTCGGGGAGAAGAACAGGGATGGGGTTGATGACGGTTCGAGGCAAGTTGTTTTTCTTTTGAAAGGATGTGCTGATTACATTACCTTCAGCACCGCCATCGATCAGCACGCGAGCCGGGAAGCCACTGACAAGGCAGTTAAAAGTGAGCAATTGACGCTCAGCCTCAGCGATAGAAAATGAACAGAGACGCAATTGCTTTTGTCTCCGTCTTCTCAACTGTCGCTTTGTAGGCGGTGTGGTCGACACAACAGGGGTATCCAGGTCCAGGTCTGGTCCATCTGAGGTTCTAGACACAAGGTGGGACGAGTCAAACGTTGAGGTCTGGTCCAGTGAAGGTGCCAGAGTGGGGGGGGAGTGAGTATCACGATTTGAGTTTGTAATCTGAGTTTGGTTGCTAATCTTATTAACTGAGCGATCTGGCAACTTTATTTCATTTTTTTCTTTTCTACTTAACTCTGGGGTGTGATCACTCCCTTCACCACTGGGGCAAAGAGAGGGGATTTCAGCAACTGGGTCCTGGACTGCACCTAGTTGCTGGGGGCATTTCCCGACTGGTCTGTTGGGAGATTGCCCACGTTAGCAATATTGTTGACGGTCTGGGCCCTGGGTGAGCGGTTGGTGTTGCGGTTTTTCCCACAGTCCCAAGAGTAGTGTCCGGCGTTGATTCGACGGCACTTGAAGCATCCGTTGTTGTCCTGCAGATATTTCTTTTCATCGTCGGTAAGGCGGGCAAGGCGTGGTTGGGATTGTTGATTGTTGAATTGGGTTGTCATGGCGTGGACGGCAATGGTAAGGGACTGGACCGAGGCCATAAGGGCGCGGGTGGTGGGGTCGAGGCTGATGTTATCGATTTCCATTGCCATTGGGTCAAAAGCTGGGGGTGCTGGGTTTGAGCTGGTGGTTGGAGTGTGAGAGCGCATGCTATTCATAGCCTTGGCAAACATACCCTTTGTGGCTCCTTTGGGGCCAAAAGCATAGATGGTGTCAAATCCTTCAGCCTTGGAACACATATCAAAAAAGGTGTTGTTGGGGTTAGATACCTGATCGGTCTGAAGCAGCTGTCTCAGATCGTCGGGGCAGCCTTGGAGAAAAACAACTCTGACGGTGGCTTCGAGAAACACGCGACCAGTGGGATCTTCCGCGAGCAAGATGTTCATGTAGAGGCGGATGCGGGTAAGGTACTCGGCCAGGTTGGTGGTAAGCTTGGCATTGAGAAGAAGGCCGCGAACTTGCTCGAGAAATCCATCAGGCATGTATGCCTTCTTGAACAGGGTTGTAAAGGTGGAGTACTCGCAGGTGTCGTCGATGTTAAGTGATTCCCACCAGAGGAGAGAGGTTTGGTTGAGGAGGTTGACGGCATGGATGGTGCGTTTTCTGTCGGGTACGTTCTTCATGGTAAAGTAGCGTTGCACCTCTTTCAGCCAGGCGAGGCATTTGAAGCCATCGCGAGTACCGTCGTACTTGGCGGGTTTGGAGGTTGTGTCAAGTTCAATGATGGTGGCGAGGTTGTCGTCGGTCATGATGGTGAGTTCCGATAAAAAGTCAGTGATAAAATACGTGTTAATGGGTGGAAGACAGGGTGAGGGGATGGAGGAGGTGCTAGGTGAGGTTTCTGGGGAGCTGGAGGAGTCTGGGGTTTGTGCTGGGTGTTCTGGGGGTTGTGCTGAGTGTTCTGGGGTCTTGTTGGTGGAATTGTGAACCTTTGCTACCATGCAACTTTTGTAAGGAGTGGAAGGAAGAGATGTCTTTGTATTTTGGTAATAGTTGTCTATTTATCTAATTAAGGTAATCGGGGGTCCAATCGTTGCACAAGCTTAGCTCTGGGGTTGAGGTCGTTCTGGTAGCGGAGTTGCGATCAATAGCAGGATTGACAACGCCATTGAAGTCGCCCATCAGCAGAACATGAGCGCCATTTGCTCTATGTTTGTCGATATGAGTGGTAACCCAGTAGTGGAGTTGTTGAAAATCTGAGGCGTATGTGTTGGAGCCTTTGGGAGGAAAATAGCAGTTGCCCCCGGGGGAGGGGGGGTTTTTAGTGGCGTAATATAGTAATTAGAGTTTGTTTTTAGTATTGATATAGCACTATAAAAAACAAATCCATCGAAAATCGAAAGTGTAGTATATGGGTATCATTCCGGCCTTCCAAGCCTGAGAACCGGGTTCGAGTCCCGGCACTTTCACATTTTTTTTAAACCCCTCAACCACTAGAGATGTACCCGGTGCGAAGCCCCGGGAACGCTTCTTCTTTTTTGGATTAATCTATTTGACAGCCCGGATTGTTCGTTTTATCTGACAACCCTTACCAAATTACGAAGGTAGCCGAGCTCATTTGACAACCCAGGTTGTCAAGTGATAAAAAGTCTTATTTACCAACCCGGTCGCCACATAGTTATGTTTAAGAAAAAGATAGCGAGTGTAGCATAGGGTGTAGCCTGGAGTGTAGTACGGGTGTAGCGTGGAGTGTAGCGTGGAGTGTAGCATGAAGTGTAGCATAGGGCGTCATGTATCAGTTTACTTTGCGAATATACTCTGTAAAAAAGTATCTATACATAGCCCTTAACAGCATGATTTGTCCTATACTTTCTAATTCATGAGTGGTCGGTTGTTTGCGTTGCGCATGGGCTGTAATTCTCGTGCTTTGTTGTCGCTTGATAGATTGAAACATATCTCAGTTAGTGGCTATTGGCAGTGAATCCTATTTCTTTGCCTGGTGCTGGTTCCTAACAGGCCATTACAACGGACCAGGAGGTTGCACACAGGGTAATACTTGTAACTTGTCAGCTCTAGGTTGTCGAATATGCTCTAATGTATCTATCAACTCAGGTTGCCAAATAGTATCCATTTTTCTCAAGAAAAGTGTAACTTCGGGTTGTCAGATAAAACGAACAACTCGGGCTGTCAAATAGATTAACCCGTTATTTATGATACAGGTGATCACAGTGCACCCAGAAGCCAAAAAGAAAAAAAAAAAAAAAAAAAAAAAAACGAGCATAAAAGAACAAAAAAACAGAAAAAAGAGTACGTGGTCAGTGCATGGGATGAACTTCAAATAATAAAAATGAAGCAATTTGACCAATATATATATATATATATTTTGGCAAACTCTTATTCATAATAGAGAGAGATGCTAATCAAAGCAAACAAGACCATCACAGGATTTTGGCTGATTTGTTAAAGCCAAGGGATGCAAGCTTCTTTATAATACCTTCGCTGCCAAGCTGGGCGGAAAATGATGAAAGATAAAAGAGGGGCGAAGGAAAGAATGTGGAGAAGAGAGAAGAGATGAAGCTGCTAGGCTGGGATGTTACTTATTGCAAGATGGAGAAAAAGGGGGACTATGGCAAGGAACCGGCTATTGTGTGTTTGGAGAACTCGATCCCCGTCTTTTACTCAACCATATGCTCTTCGACCGAATAACGGGTCTGACTGGCCATCGTGGTGAACTCGGGTTCGTCCAGAATCTTGTTAAAGAGCTTGATAAGTTTGCCATAGGAGACCTCCCACGTCTTGTCCTTTTCGTCTCGACTGTATGTGGGCAAATCGTGCGTTTCCTCCTCGTTGTCCTTGCCATTCGCCACATGATTGTTCCGGCACATGTACTCAAGCTGCTCATTGTGGGCAAACTCGTAGGCCTTTTCTTTGTCCTGGGTGATCTTGACGACTGCATAATTGGTCTCAGCACACTTGTAGTCGTCGCAGTGCTCCATTTTTGTAACGATGTAGACCTTCATGGAGGAGGTAAAGTAAAACTGAGGTTTTCTATCAATAAAAGGAAAGGGTGGGAAGGTTGAATCAGTAGGATGGTAAGACGGTAAGACGGTAAAGCAGGGAAAAAATGGAAAGTGTTTGAAAAGATTATTTGTACATACCGATGGTGGCAAAAGAAGGCGCGTCGTCTTGATCTTTGTACATACTGATGGTGGCAAAGGTGTGTCCCTGTTGTCCTAGAAATGCGTAATTATGTTATCCGCGCGTGCCATGCGAATCGATTTCTTTTTGTATGTCACTTGATAAAGGCCTTGAGCAACACGAAATAAGACGGTGAATGATAGTATGTACAAAGCATCGACAACGCGATCTCGAATTCTAATAGAGGAGGAGAAAAAGACCTTACATCGAAGGATCAAAAAGCAACGTCGCCATGAACGCTTGCCTGCCACAAGCCAGCTTTCTTCGTTCTATGTATCTCCTCCTCACAGCGCATCCTTCATATTTTCTGTATTCGGTCGCCTTTGAACGTTTTTTTTTTTTTTTTTTTTTTTTTTTTTGCTTCCTCTGCATGCCGTTGATCGGTTGGTATTTCCGCTGGTGTTGTCCCTTGCTGTTGCTCCTTCATGTTGCTCCTTGGCATTCTCCATTGGTGTTTTCCCTTTGGTAGTATCCCTTTGGTGTTGTCCCGCACGCGCTTGATTTTTTTGGTTCCAATGAAGACTATAAAAGGCTGTCATGCGATGAGCTTCTTTAGGCGCCTTATTTCATTTCAAAACTTCTCTACCTTCCAAGTCCTTCGCATTCAAAAAGAGCGTTGATCCCTCCAAGGCCTGGGCATTTCGCCATTGATGTAGTTACCCACCGCTGCAAACTGTTTTCATTTCGTCCATGAGGCACTCCCTAACGAGTAAAGTCTTTCTGGTGTGCTTCCTGAAGTTTGCGCTGAGAGGTGCTTATCTAGTAGTATAGTTGCTGTCCAAGGCCGGAGGGTCCCTATGCATGCCGATGGGTTGATTGGTATTGTCATGCTTGCGTGAAACGATTGTTGAGGTTGCCTGAAGCTACTTTGTAGTGGCATTTGAAAGTGTGGATGATACTGCACTTGATCGCAATGCACATCTTCAAATGTAGGGATCTTTTAAATACCAGCGCAAACATGTTTATTTTTTTCCCCTTTACTTCCTGCTGCAGTCGTTCCTCTAGCAGGAAGCAGGTGCTCCAGTCACTTCTGGTTTAAGGGGTCGTGGGCCCCATTTGGGTTTCTTCAACGAGGCGGTTTTTCTGTCGTCCTGCCTTAGTACTTTGGCGGCTGATGCAGCGGAGTCCGCGCCTTGCTGGCCTAACAGCTCTCTCTTCCTCAATTTCTCTCTCATCCCACGCGAAGGAATGATCTGCTGATGATGCGCCTATTAGTTTGACATTGCTGCTCAGTGATCGCGATCATTACCATTTGATCTATGTGAAAATCTAGGCGCAATCACAGACCAGAGGACTGGGATTCGAAGAAATGTACAAGGGAGGAAAAAGAGTCAAAATGACGTGTGTTATTACAGGCGGTGGAGCAAGAAGGAATAAACTGGAGCGAGAGAAGCCGGAGTGGTAGGTGTAAGTGAAATCGGTGAAGATGAGAGTGCAAGAGGCGAAGTAAGCAACAATAAGAAAAAAAAAAAAAAAGAACAAAAAAAAATGGGATGCGGAGGGACAGGACCGAACCTGCTGTATACCCTCGATGGGTTAAATCCAAAAAGTTTTTTGTAGAGTTTGTTGCTAACACATCCTTGTTGAACAAGTGTTGAAAAGGTCTTATGTATCGACCGGTTCACTAACGTCTGCGGAAAAAAGAAAGCATGGAAGGCGCGGTGGATTACGTAGGAATTTTGATATGGAAGCCTCGGTGCTCCGCGACGATCGCATGGGAGCAGACACAAGGCATCTCTGCCAAGAACAAGATCTCCAAGTACACAGGACCCCGAAGTGACTGGAGTCAGGGATACGGATATATTACCCGAGATGGTTTTTGTCCGTGTGGCGCTTCGCTAGCCACACATGAGAATGGGCGCTGCCCTGGAGCGTCCATGGATCCACGCACGGCCGATGAGCGGCTGTTGGATAGTTTGTTGGGAAGGACGAGATTGTCATTAATGGAGAGGATGGGAAGAATTCCTTTTCTTCGTGTTTAGTTTTATTTTCTTCTATTGAAGCTGTGAGGAGCAGCGGCAATTGTTGCGCAGAGCCAGGTTGTGGACCGGACTGCGACTGGTGGATGGCTCTTGGAAGAGTTTGGTATGTACCTCCTTTCACTATGGAATGCCTTTCTTGGGCTTTTCACTGGGGAAATAAAATTGTGTATGAAATAAAAAAAAAAAAAAAAAAAAAAAAAAAAAGAAATGAAAAAAATGGGATGCGGAGGGACAGAGTCGAACCTGAGAATACCCTCAATGTGATGAAGTTGATCCTACTTCATGGTTCCGTAGAAAGAATTTGTAACTTGCTAACACATCCTTGCAATCGATTGTTGAGGAACGTCTTATGTACCGACTGATTTCCATTGATGACGCGCGGAAGGCGCAGTGATTTAGCGACGAAAAAATTAGTGGAAGGCGCGGTTGGAAAGGGGGCGTTGATTTTTCTCTGTTTCGTGGACGCGAAAAAGGAGCACAAAAAAAGGAGCGCCACCAAAAAAAAAAAAAAATTGCATTTCGCTCCCAAATCGGACTAACAGACAGGGAAGAGGGACGAGGGCCAACTTGGCCTGCAAGTATATTTTGCTTGAAGTAAATTTCATATCCCTTTTCAAGAAAAAGATATAAAACGCCCAGTTTACTCTCTTTGGTACAATATCGCCCTCTTCATAAAGGCACAAATATTCACAATGAAGTTCAAAGACACTTTGTTGGTATTCTGTTTGGTTATTTATTTCTACAAGGGAGGATAATGTACAAGAAGAGAGTGGAGGAAAAAAAAATAATGTATATATATAACTAATTCAAGAAGAAAAAGCGGGGTGACCGCCAAGCATCTGGTGCTCAAGACCGGCCATAGTAGACGAAAAGGTAAGATCGGCCTTTGAAATAGAAGACACAAAGGGATTGACATCGTGCTGCTGTAAACCACCAAGAACAGGGCCCAAACTGAAGGGTGCGCTCAGGGTAGGGCTCTCGGGTGAGAGGGGGGACATGGGCGACATGGGCGACAAGGCAGGAGGCGAGGCAGTCGAGCAGGTCGAAGAAGAGAAGGAAGAGTGGTACCGATGGTAAGGGTGGTTCGGCTCTGTTGACAGGGGCTGGATCGCGGTCAGGGATTGGTAAGGGAACAAGAATGGCTGGGGTGACGTTGCCTGCTGCTGCTGTGCTTGTTGCTGTTGTTGCTGCTGGACATTGTTTTGACGAAGCCACATCATCTTGGGGTCGTTCTCCTGGATCTGCTGCATGATCTGGCGCTGTTGGTGGATCCATCGGGGGAGGAGCAAGGTCTGCTGTTCACCAATATAAGAGTGGTCCTGCTCATAGTACATTAACAGGCTCTGGAGCATCTCGTACGCTTCCTCCTTGGTGGGCACCTTGCGCATCTTGCCGTCGACGCTCATTCCAAATGCAGAAGTCGAAGTGGTGCAATCTGAGAGACCGTTGGCGGTCAGCTTAGGGTCGAGAGTGGTGGCGAGGGGAGAGATGGTGCCCATAGTGGTTGCAGTGGTGGGTATATGGAGGGGGGGGAGTGTACCAAAGAGGTTGGGGTAAGAGTCCAGGATCGACTGAGGCGAGTGTTGGTGCTGCAATTGAGGGACAGTGGACTGGATGCTGAGGATGCTGCTGTCGTTGTAGAGAGATGCTGTAGATCCAGAGACAGACCGCCGAGAGCGCTTCTTCGGTGAAGGGGTCTCACCAAACTCGTTGGTCGAGTGGTACTCCTCATCGACATCATCCGCAAAATCTTCGTCGTTAAGCTCCTGCTTGACCTTGGTGTTTGCATCCTTGAAAGAAAGTGCTGGAGTAGAGGCAATCGAAGAAGCAGAGCTCGACTGACGGTCCATCTCGACGATCCAACGATAACGACCCAGACGGTCTGCGGCCCACTGGACACCAAGACGCCTCTTGAAGTGACGAAGCCAACCAAATGAGCAGCGCATACGACTGGCACTGGGGATGGACTGGGCTAACCGCAGGGCATGTGACTGCAGTTCTGCGTCGTTGAGACGACGACCCTGGCTATCGACACTGGCAGGACTCTTGAGAAACTCGACCATGGCTCGGTCAAGCTCAACCGAGGCTGGCTCACGCACGCGCTTGAGCTGGCCCTCCCATCTCGTTCCAACTAATAGAATGTCGAGTTTAATTGAATCGGAAATAGAAAAGGGTTAATAAAAGATTGAATTGGAATGAGAGATCTGGGTAACGGTTGTGAACCGAAGCGAGCCGAGCCAGGGACCGAGAGAGCAACTTTTCCATCCCCCAACCCAAACTTTGCTGCTCGGTTGGGCGTAAGAGGGCGGGAATAAATCAAAAGAAACCATAAAATGGAAAAAGGGGACCAGAAGGGAGATCCGGAAAAGGAAAGGTGTGTTTGTCATCCGTGGGCTGGGCCAGTGACAATGCAGGCACTATTCAAACCTTCATATGATTGCGACAAGAAGGTTGAATCCAATCCCGAGAGGAAGCGTTGTATACATACACAAACATACAAACAAACAAATCATCTCCACAGCGAGAGAGGGAGTGGAGAAAGAATAAGCGCGCTAAACCCATTCAATCCTTTTCCTTCGCTCGCATCGCATCGCATCGCTCTTTGTTTGTGTCCTTCTTCTTTCCTTTCTTTTTGTGCTCACGACCAACTTTTTTTTCCTTTCTTTGTGCTTGATGAGCGTTGTCGTCATCACCTGACCCCCTCTCCTTCCTTGTCCCATTCTCGATCCATCCAATACACTCACTCACACTCACTCACAGGCAACAACACACAAAGCAATTGGTGAAGGGGACATACCTTCGCCATGCGTTTCCTGAGCGGTGGAAGAAGATGAGCACGATCGATCGCTTGCAACACTGCTGCTTCGATCACGCTTGCCATTGCTGCTGCTGTTGCTATTGTTATTGTTGCTCGTTGTGTTGTTATTGCTGCTTGAGGATGTAGCGGTTGCTTTCTTGGCCTGGCTGCTCTCGGCAGCTTTCCTGCTGGCAGCCTTTGTTGTTGCTGTCGTTGTGTTGTTCTCGGAGCCGTTAGCAGATGTTACATCCTTGTTTTTGTTTTTGTTTTTGTTTGGGCTGGCCCGGTATTTGTTGACACGACCAGTCTCCTTGTTCCTGTCAAGGCAGTTCTCGGCCGAAGCGTGTGTGTTTGTTGAAATTGGTTGTCCTGTAGCATCTGTTACTGTTGTTGACGAAGAGGATCCGGTTAATCCAGTGAGGCTATTCTGAACGGTCTGGTAGAGGTCCTTGTGACCAGCCATCAAGGAAGCACGCTGCTTGTGGAGGATGGAATAGACAGTGACCCGGGCGATGCGAAGGCCCCATGTTGCTTGGACCCAGTCACAGACCTCGGTCGGGCGTAGCTTGTGTGTGTCGGCCTGGTGGATCAATTGACGCTTCTGCTCACGGGTCAGAGATGTGTGCTTCTCTCCAAAGACGCCCATTGTGTATGTTGAATGTGTGTGAAGGGGTGAAAGGGAAAGAAAGAAGAAAAGAGAGAAAGAAAATGAAGTCTATTTGTAAATGTGTGAGGATAAAATAAATAAAAAAAAAACGTGGAGATGTGGAGTAAAGCAAGTGATAATGCTGTGTTATGTGTGTGTGAGAGAGAGAGAAGCAGGAGTTTGAAAGCGGAATTAAATACGTGTGTGGGAGAGTGATACAGGTTGAGTGGAGAAGTAGTGGTAGTAGTAGCAAGAAGGCAACAAGATTGTACAACGAAAAAAAAAAAAAAAAAAAAAAAAAAAGAAAACGAGTGAAAAGGTAAGACGAGGATGAAGAGTGGAGAAAGAAGAAAGGAAATAGAGCGAGGGAAAGAGGATGTCTTTTATGTATGTTTTGTTCCTCGTTATAGTTATCATTCGTTATGACCCTCCCTTTTGTTTGCGTGTTGTCCCTCTATTCCAATGGAGCGAACTCGTTCCCCTGACTTTTCTGAGCGTTGGTTTGTTTGTTATCCATATGTAGCTGTCTGTTGGTATGTTGTTTTCATCTCCCTCAATCGACTCGACACATGTCAGCCAAGGAGAATTTCCTAATTTGCATCACTCTAACATGAAAGTATGGTCCCTGGCCATGTAATCAAAGGTATACACCTCTCTACCATTCCCACTCTCCCTCTCTCTTTTGTGTGCGCAAAAAGCCCTGCAACTCTCCATCTTTCCTTCGCTGCTCTCATTTTTTTTTCTTCCTTTGTGATGCATATTCCATTCTATGTTCTTCCACGCCCACGGAGTAAAAATCGAAGAAGAGGAGAAAAGTATGGAATGACAGGGAAATTTCAATCGACCTCCTTTTCTTTTCCACTCACCCAGTCTGTCACCCAGCCAGTCATTCAGTCGAGTTAAGTGCAACCAGCTAGAAAAAGCCAAGCACAACGAGTGGTTTGGGTCACCACAAAAGAGTTTTCTGCCCCAAATGAACCTTACTTTGCTTTTCATTCATTCAGTGCTCATTTAATAAGCAATCGAGTCCCTCCCCATATTATAATACGCCCGCCTCTTGAGCGGGGAACTTTTTTCACAAGCTCATGTTTCTTTTGTCTGTCAGTCATGCTTGTCATGTAGCCTTTGGATACACTCATTAACATCGTATCTTGATAATTTAGATCGTTGCTTGCCTTACCCTTTTCATTTTGACAGATCCTTTTTTTTTTGATCCTCTCTTCTCTCGTCACCTATGCCTGAGATTGAAACCTGTCCAGTTTCTCCACGTCCTGTCTCACCACGGGTCAACTGCTCGTCCATTTTCCGGGTACTTTGATCTTTCCGAGCCATGTTTTAAGTAGCATTATACTCAGGTAACTTGCATCCACAACGAGCAACACGTTACATCCTGCAAACGTTCATTCAGCATGAACAACAACAACATCTAAATGTGCCCCGCAAAATGAGCCAAAGGAAACAAGAACATGCGATGTTTCGCTTTGCTTGTACACAAATGCTTCCCCACCGTTTTGACATTGTCTTTGATTTAGACTTGTCCCCCTCCCCCCCCCCTCCTCCTCTCATGCCCTCATGCTTGTTTACATACGATCGAAGCCAAAAAAAAAACGGCTAGCCAATTGTTTGTTTTCCCCATATCGCCTTGTGTGTGTGTGTCTGTGTGTGTGTGTGTGTCTGTGTGTGCGACGGAAAAAAGCAAAAAACAACATCCGATGCATCATGTCTCTACGCCCAGCACACGCTCACACACGCATGGAAAGTCCAAAATAAATAAACATTGATTGTTTTGATCTTGCTTTTTTTGTTCGTTACACACAGCCGGCATGTTTTGTTGATTTTCTCGGAAACGAGCCGAAGAACCAACCGGCTGGCAATTTGTTTTTGATTTTAGAGTAATGTAGCAATAAAAGGTGGAGGGGGTATAGCGAGAGGTGAGGAATAGATTTCTTGACAATACTGAGCCCTGAAAATAGACTGAGGGGAGGTTGGATTAGTATTTTTGTCAGTTAAGCGAGGGGAGGCATCAAGGTCAGGTCCATCGTCCATGACAATACAATGACCCAACGACTCAACGGCCAGGAAAAAAAAAGGCCGCCAGATTATGGTTAATGGAGAAAAATGAGAGCTGCAAACTCTAGGTGCTTGTTGTAGTAGTAGTGGTGGTGGGGCAGCACATGGTTTCCCACCAATTGGTGCCCTACTTTCTCTCTACTGGGCACACCTTTTCATTTTATTTTTGTATATGTGTACAAGACCGCGAGTACCCATCAAACACTTTAGCCCATCGAGCAGTACTATTGTGCGACGATACCAAGAACGAGATCTGAAGATCGTTTAGCCATTCGTTGGGGAGGGGAGGAGGCAGGCACAAGCATGTGCAAACGATAAGAACTAGAGGGGTGGGAGGGAGAGGGTTGACTTTTTTGGGAGACATATTGCTTAAAGTATACTTATGACTATGACTTCTCCACACAGCTGAGATTGTTGAGGATGGAGGGTAGTGAGAGCATTTGTATCAGGTCCCCGCTCCAATAATGGCATAAGCAGACGACGACGGAGGGGCACGCGGGAGTTTTGAGTGGTACGGTGGGCGTCCAAAGTGAGGACTTTGGAAGACTCTTTCCCTCATGTCAGTCAGTCATCTAGTCAGCTCATCAAAGCCCCCCAACGACTCATTTCCTTCTCGAACAAATTGATCTTTGCTGTTCAGGCAGATCGAACAAAACAAATATCGTTTATTTCATCGAGACGCATCAAGGCAAAGTAAGAGAAGAAAAAGGAAAAAGAGGCCATGTCCTTGATGAAATTTGGGAGAGATGGATGCGGCTGGTGTATGCCCACTCATCCGCGGGTTGGGGTTGAGAATTGAGATAACAAAAAAAAGGGGGGAGTGGTAGATGGTTGAACCCTCCGTTTTTCCTTCAATGGCATTCCGAACGGACAGTGTACAGGTGCATGTTCGGCTTTTTTTTTGCGGGGTTGCATGATTGAAGTTTGACAAGTCATGTTCATTTGTACATAGCATTGTCATTTAGAGATCGCCTTTTATCTTCGGGAACAAGAGAGCGCCTCTACATGAGAAAAAACGCGTGTGAGAGAGAGAACAAATAAATTCGAGGTGCGTGCAGCGCGTGTGCCACAGACTTTTTTTTTTTTTTTTTGGTTCATAGATGAACCATGCTGATTTACTTTTCGTTCGTGCATTTCTCCCTCCCTTCAAACCAATTGCCCATGCGAAACGAGATCGATCCTCGCAGTTCTGTCATGAGAAATCGGGAACAGTTGTTTTTCATTTTTGAAAAATATGATACAACTTTTTATTCAAAGTATAAAGAAAAAAAAGTGAAAAAGATAGTTCGCTGTGTCGATGCAAAAGGGGTGTGTGTGAGATGCAAATATGAAATAAATGAAAATAGGACTGTGCTTGAACTTTTTCTTCTGGTGAGTGATTGCAAAATGAGCAAAAGAGGAGTAGGTTCACTTGGCCATGAGGGAATCAACACCGGTGGCGGAGCGATCCAACTTGACTTCAGCAGTCTCCTGGAGAGATAGGGGCTTCATGACGTTGCGCTTGATGAGCTTGTAGATCTCGGCGAAGGCAATGAAGAGAACAAGGGCGCAGATGACAAGACCCCACTCGGAAGTCAAGCTAGAGTGCTTGAAGACATTGTGGTTGACACCGGGGATGTAGATAACAGGGAAGACAAGGAGGGAGCCAACGATAATCGAGACCCAGAGCATCTTGTTGTGCTTCAAGGTCGACAGGCTGGCGAAGGTCCAGCCGCGCTCGCGAAGGGAACGGCAGTTGACGGCGTGAGCGAGAATCAAGAAGGTCAAGGTGGCGTAGGCGGTGGCACGAGCCCTGAAAACACCCTCGCAAGCAGGCGAGTAGTGAGCGTTGCACTCGGATCCAAAGTTGTTGTTGTTCATGGCGACGACGACGATGACAAAGTTGACGAACGACAGGATACCCATGGCAAGACCGTAGATGAAGGTGTCCATGATGATCTCGAACGAGAAGAGACCTTGCTTGGCAGAGCGGGGGGGCTCACGCATGTTGGACTCGCTTGGGGGCTCGAGACCGAGACCCATGGCGGGTGGGGATGAGGTAATCATGTTCAAGAAAAGAATCTCGACGGCACTCATGGGGAAGACGGCGTTGCCATCGTTGTCCTTGAAGGCAAGACCGATAATCAAGACGACAATCTCGGCAACGTTGGCAGACATGAGATGCTGGACAAACTTTTGGATGTTAGCAAACATACGACGACCTTCGGCGATGGCCTGGACAATGGTTGCAAAGTTGTCGTCGGTCAGGACAATATCGGCGGCCTGCTTGGCAACGTCAGACCCAGACTGACCCATGGCAATACCGACGTTGGCGGCCTTGAGCGAGGGTGAATCATTGACTCCGTCACCGGTCATGGCAGCAAAGAGATCGCGGCGATGGAGAGCAGCAATCATCTTGACCTTGGTGTCGGGGGAGCAACGGGCGACGACGCGAGGCAACTCGTCAAGGCGGTCAATTTCCTCATCAGTCATGGCGTCAAACTGGCCAGCAGTCATGACCAAGGGGGTGTTGGCGGTATCGAGCTCCTCGGGGATAATGGCAACCTCCTTGGCAATGGCAGCAGCAGTTGAGGGGTGATCACCGGTCAACATGTGGACACGGACGCCGGCCTCATAACAGCTGAGGACAGCAGGGCGGGACTCGGCACGAGGGGGATCGTAAATACCAACAAGACCCAAGAAGACCATGTTAGTCTCGACTTCTTCACGGTCCAAGCCATGGACGAGGTCAGCGCCGGGGGCTGCTTCAAACTTGCGGTAGGCGAGGGTCAAAACACGGAGACCCTTCGAGGCAAGAGTGTTCATCTTCTCGGTGATCATGGCCTCGAACTCGACACGGCCATCGCCACCCTTCTCAGAGGTGATAGGGCGCTCGTTGTCGCCATCGCGCCAGTAGTTACAGCAGCCAATGACACGCTCGGTAGCTCCTTTCATAAAGATCAAGTGCTCGCTGGGGCCCATAGAGGACTCGGGCGTCTGGTAGAGGACGGACATGCGCTTGACAGAGGAATCAAAGGGGAACTCGGCAATCAGGTTGAAGCCTTGGGCAACCAAGTCGGGCTTGGCAAAACCAGCCTTGTAGGCGAGGACCTGGAGGGCAATCTCGGTGGGGTCACCAATGGCGGTCCATTCGCCGTGGGTCTCGGGGTGCTGGGTGCGACGGAGCTCGGACATGTTGCAGAGGGAGGCGGTCTGGATCATGCGGAGGTAGTGGTTGGAGCCAGTGCCGGTGGGGATCTGCTCATCCTGCTCATAATGGTTGCCATCGGACGAATCGCCCTGATGGAAGATATCACCCTCGGGAATGAAACCGGTACCGGTGATGCGGTAGAAGCCATCGCCGGGAAACCACATGCGGACAGCAACCATCTTGGACTGCGTCAAGGTACCGGTCTTGTCGGAACAAATGTTGGTGACGGCACCCAAACTCTCGAGGGAGGACAGACGACGGACAATGGCCTTGACCTCGGCCATGCGGGAAACACCAAAAGCCATGGTCAGAGTAACGACAGCAACGAGACCTTCGGGGATGATAGCGATTGAAACAGAGATGGCATAGATGGCAACCTCCTTGGAATACTTAAATTTGTGGACAGCAAAGACGATGAGGACAAGGACAAGAGCAGCAAGGAAGACAAAGTAGGCCATCTTGTTGAGGCGCTTCTGGAGAGGGGTCTGCTCGTTAGAATCAACGGCCATCAAAGTGGTGGCAATCTTTCCGATCTGAGTCTTCATTCCAGTGTTGGTGACGATACCTTTGGCGCGACCCTTGACGACGGTGGTCGAGGAAAAGACCATGTTGAGACGGTCGCCGAGGGCCTCGTCGGCGCTCTCAATATGCTCCAAGTTCTTCTGGACGGGGAGGGACTCTCCGGTCAAGAGAGCCTCGTCGGTCTGGAGGTTGAAGACTTCAAAGAGACGGCAGTCAGCACCGATGACATCGCCATCCTCAAAGATCATGATGTCTCCGGGCACGGCCTGGTTGTTGGGGATGGTGGTGCGGGTCTCGTCGCGGATGACCTTGGAGGTGGGGGATGACATGTTGCGAAGGGCCTCCATAGTCTGCTCGGCGTTGAACTCTTGCCAGAATCCGATGGCTGCATTCATGATAACAATGAAGAGAATCACTCCTCCCTCAGCATAATCTCCTGTTGCAAACGCCAATGCCTATTTGAGTTGAGAGTAATAAAGAAAAATGATTGGTCAATGTCAGGTCAGACGCCACCAAGACATGTACGCTCAGTTTATTTACTGAGCTGTTACAGAAAAAGAGGAAGTGAGAACAGAAAGAAAGTGATGACTTACGGTAGCAATCAGGAGAATAACAACGAGGGCATTGGCGACCTGGCGCCAGAGTACCTTGTACCATTTAACTCCACCTTCGCCCTGGAGTTCATTGGCACCATATTTCTTGAGATGGGCAGCAGCCTCGGTGGAAGAAAGACCCTCGGCAATGCTGGTGCTGTAGTGTTGTGCAGTCTGTTCGACTGAGAAGGTGTGGAAGGGAGTCTCGGGCTCGAGATCAACGACTTTTTTACCCATAGCCTGTGTGTTGGTGGTGTGTGTTGCTGAAAAAGGAAGAGAGAGTGAGGGGAGAGAATATGATTTGTGAGAAAAAAAATTTGGAAAAAAAAAGAGTGTGTTTGACAACTGCTTTTTTTTATAAGAAGGGAGAGAGGTTGGTGGTGGACAAAGAGGAAAAAGAAAGAGAAGAAAAAAGAGGGAAAGGACGATGGAGGCAAGGGTATTTAAAGAGGACGGAATAAGCTGGTTCCTGAGAACACGTTCCGCTGGGGCCTTTGGTGGTAGGACAAGGTAAAAAAAAAGACTTGGGATCCAGGAACAATGTTGTTGAGTGTTCAAGAGAAGGTTTCTCTCTTGAATCTTTGGAATGGAACTTGGAGGTAAGCATTGTTTCCCAAGTCGAGCGAAGGGTCTTATTTCATCATGACACTTGTGGACAGCGGTAACGCTGAGGTGAGATTTGACTGGAGGAAAAAAAGAAAAGTGACGAGACAGACATACAGACAGACACAGACACCACCAAAGTCAGAAGGGAGGGAAGGGAAGCCTCAGGAAGAGAGAAAGAAGGAAGGAACTAAATGAAAAAGAGCCAGCAAATAGAAGGCCAGAAGACCGAAGGGAGCGAAACATTTTGGAATCAAAAGAAAGACCCTCTCTTTCCTCTTGTCAACCCAAAATACAACTATGATCTACGGCCATGCTAATAGAGTGGTTCGATCCCGCTGTGAAGTACTGTAGTGTACGAAAAAAACTAGCTAACTGGTTTGATGTGTCTTGGTCGTCTTCTTGATTCCTAGACTTGGTTTCAATGCCACAAAAAAAAAAGATCGAGGGTTCGTTTTCTAGATTTTTCAGATGGGCATCATCGTTCACTGATGGCGACACTCACTTCCGCACATACTGCGATCGCCTCCCCTTGATCGCAGTAACACATCCTGCGAGGCCCAGTCAGTTACTCAGGAGTCAAAAAATACTGGAAGCGCAAAAAAAAGATGACAAAACGACTGACATCATGGGAACATTTTTGTAGATTAATGACCGTTCAATCGAACAGGGACGGATGAAGCTTCCCATAAGCGTACAGAACACAAACAAGGGGAAAGGACATCCTCTTCCTTGCTCAATTCTCTGCTCTCTTGATTCGTTTGTCCAATCTGTCCTGCATTGAGACCTCGAGAGATGATGGTGTTGTTGGACAGACATGCATTCAATCGTAACACAAACAGCAATTAATTCATATATGGTGTCGGGAAAGCGATGAGAAAAAAAATAAATAAATGAGGTTTTAAGTTGATATGTCCGCAATGGCCAATTGGCCGTTTTTTTTTTTTTTTTTTTTTTTTTTTTTCAAGATAAGGGAGTCATGTGAGGGTATCTGGCCCACGTTCTCAAGCCCCTGATGTCATTATTGATCGAGACAGGGGATACAAAGTGGTCCCAACGCAAGGTGGCAGGCGGCAAGCGCCGATCAAAGATAATCCGATCCCTCTCTCAAAGTATCTTTTAAAATGGCTGGTTTACGGTGTGAAAGGAACATGATTTTTAGAATCAAGGGAAAAGAGGCAAAGTTTTTTAGGGTGAACATGGTTTCATCTTGGCTCTGTTTGCCTTGATACTACTGTGCTACAATGAATTAGGGTGAGAAATACATGCAGGGATTTTATTTGTTCATATGCTATCATAATTTTCAGGTGGCAGATGCGGTCTCCTCTTCTGGAGCTGCTTCTGACGTCGTCGCCTCCTCTTTCTTTTCGTCATCATCCTTCTTTACATCGTCACCCTTTGATGCGTCCTCGTTGGCATCGCTCTTTTGTGCTGCCTCAAAGATACTCTGGATGTTGTACTTTTTCAATTTTTCATAATCTCTGACTACTCCCATGAAGCAGATACTCTACATAGTAGTAATACAAATAGGTAAGATTTAAATACGAGTAAGTACACCATACCTCAGCACTCCAAAACAACCTAATGTCAACTGTTATTTAAAAACATTGACAACAATACCTTGATAACCTCTGCAAGGATGATGTATTCAGGATCATCCATAGAGACAGTGTGGCTTTGGCCTTGGCCTGCCATGCCAGCCAACTTCTTCAACAGTGCGTCGCGCTCGACCTTGTCGTTGTGTCGGATCTTGGGGATGATCTTGAACTATTATGAATATGAATCAACCAAAAGAAAAAAAAGTGTTGGGGTTACTGTTACTTCAGAGCAGCGTGGATCCCTGTCGTGTGAGGAAAAATAACTATGCATTCCCAAATCTTATCGCCAACAAGCATATTCTTACAGTCGTGGGCTTTTGGTCCTCAGCGTGGAAGTAAGGCTTGAAGACACGTTCGGACATGGTTTCAATGTCGTCCATGTTGGCGTAGCTTGTCTCATCAACAGGGATGAATCTCATGCAGTATCTATTTAGTCCAAACATGGCATCGTTTGATCCCATGTTAGCGCTCCACAAACTTGTTTAAAGGGATAGACATGTTGACCAATGGCTCCTAATCACACTGTGTTTTTCTTGAGACATCGGTTTTTTCGTACCTTGTGCGCTTGCTTCCTGACTTTTGAAGATCAGAGAGAACGAAGTGACAGAGTTTAGATGGTTCAATTTCCATAGCGCGAATAAAAATAACTATTCCACATACAAGTCAAATGCTTCCGCTCGTTAGTTTTTTCCACTCAGTATTACTGTGAACCTCGTCGCTGAAAAAAAAGGCAAAACGATCGCAGTCTGCGCGATTTTCATTACGTAAAGCAGCACAAGATATCTTGACATACCGCAGTCAGTCCCTGTGGACAAGGGCAAGAACTTCTTGCCGCCCTTGGTCTTTTTGGCCTGAGCAACCTCACGAGCGATGGCATCCTCAATAGACTCATCCTCATCCTGCTCTGCGGGTTCGTCGTTAAAGTCGTCTCCATACAGCTTTTGCGCGTACTAGTAACGGACATGACAATGTCAGACGATGATAGTGAGGAGAGAAGAGTCAGCTCGAAATGTTCCTGTCAGCATGTATGACCTGACGATCCTGAGATAAGTTCCATGCAATTATTGACCCGACAACAGTCAAGGATATGGGCCAAGGTCTAAAGGACTACTTATTACCTCGGACAGCAAGTCGCAGGCCTCCTTGCCGGCCTGGGTCTCTCTGCCACGGGCGCAGGTGACCATGACGCCCTTCATTTTGGGGTCGATGGGGAATCCGCCTGGCAAGTATTTGCCAATCTTATGAATGTCGACCTTGGCCTTCTTGCCGCCTTTTTCCTGTGCTCCTACTCCTCCTTTGCGCTTGTTGTTGCCTCCCATTTTAGTTTATGTCGTTTTCCTGAGGCTGTTGTTTGGTGGTTAGGTCCTTTGAAGGGTGAGAGTCAAGGTGGCGCCTTTGCTGATCAGTTGAAGGAGAAAAAATTGGCTGAGTGGCTTGTTCAAGTTGAAGCGAGAGAAGGGCGAGAGGGAGGAATAAGCGTTTTTTTCGGTCGACTGATGCATTATTCTTCAAACACGACCTGACAAGCAGAACAGAGCACAAACTCCTCCTTTGCTTCATCGACTCTTCTCGCCCTCCTTGCACACTCTTATTTGCATCTCGCATACTCGCATACTTCATCATCAACTACAACTAGGCAACAATAGAATTCAGTAGATCGCACATCCTTGAAAAAAAAAATTGACACGATGGCATCCGCTTTTATCGGCCTCACCGTCAAAGTCCTCTTAACCAGCGGCACTTCCTTGAAGGGCCATGTCGCCAATGTCGATCCCAACACCCAACGTCTTATGCTACAAGATGGTAAGATATACTTTCTTGTAACCATCTTTACTATTGCATGGTTGGATATGAGCAACTCTCTTTTTCCGTAACTGATCTTTGTCGAGCAAAAATATCATACCTATATAGTCGTGATCCAGTACGCTGAAGAGAAAGCCGCAAGGGTTTTGCCCTCGTTCAGCGTCGCAGGGGGCGAGATCAAGGATCTTCAGGTCCTCCCTACTCAGCCTGCCGTCCACCCGCCTCATCATGTGGTCGCCTCGCCCGCCATGTCTACCACCTCAACCTCGACAACAACTACCGTGACGAGCCATTATCCTCAGCAGCATAATCCGCATGGTGCTCACCTTCAGCATGAACAGCATATTCACGCACCTTTGGTAGCCCCTTCTCCCAGACAATTACCTGCTCACCCTCAGCCAAACCCACCCACAGCTCCCAGTGTGCCTTATCATGATCCTGCTATCATTTCAGTAAGCCATAGAAGGTGGTTCAAGTGGTCTTTTCGTCCTCGCTCAACCATTCTCCCTTTCCTTGTGTTTTGATCCATTTCAAGGTGTTACAAAGTGAGAAATGAGGTCACCTTATTTTACGACAACTAAACAAATTATGCACATCCCCTTGTTCTTGAATTCATGTATAGTTCAAGCCAAGCTCCACGTCAAAGCACGCGCAACAGTTTGACGCTTCTGAGGCATTGGTGGAGGTAAGAGAAATAACAAGCGGGTTGGTTGAAAGAAAAAGGAATATCAATCAAGACTCTCACGTGCTAAAAGCAGCCTTATTGAAACTTTTCCGCCTCTTCCTTTTAGAACACAAGCTCAATGAGGACTAGCAAGGCGCAACAATATCACAACGACAATGTGGCCGAGTCTAGTGCTGCAGAGTCGGTGAACCGTGGGCCTAGAAGAGCCCGCCGATCCAACCATAGTCACCATCACACCAGCAGTAACGGCAACAACAACTATCACAGTAATAACAACATGTCTGACTATGGCTCGCCCAGGACAGGCCACCAGTCTATTTCCAGTATGTATAGCATTTTTCGATCAGGAGACACTACCAGTAATTAAAAGCTGCCTAGGAGTTTGTGCTTGGACTAATGACGAAATTAATATCAAACTAGGCAAGAGAGCGTCGCGTCGGTACAAGGAGCCGGTTCACGAGTGGGCGCAGGCAGACACGGAGGAATTCAAGGACGAGGATTTTGACTTCCAGGGTAACCTGGGTCTCTTTGACAAGGCGAGGGTATTTGCCGAGATCCGAGTAAGAATCTCTCCCTTTGACTAACGGTTCACATTTTGAGATCAAAACGAAGTCATTTTAGAACAGGAGGCGATAATGATCCATCAGATCATATCAGAATGCTAACAGTCTCTCTTCGTCTTCTTCTTCGACACTGATGTAGGAGGCTGACGATACTGCGCCCGAGTCCTTGTTGGTCAACCTCAACCGAAATCCAAACAGGGCTAGAGCGATCGATGAGAGTCCTATGCTGAGAAAGCTATTGCCTACCGAGAACGTTCTCGATCCAGCCCCCAAGCGCGCCCAATACAAGCGCAATAGCAGCAAGTCCAACGTCCATGGATCTGGATTGAGCGAGGAAGATGAGGTCGATGACAGCGAGGACGATGATTCATGGAACAGCAGCAGTGTGGACGAGTCAATCGCAACTGCCACATTGAAAGGTCTTTCAGCAGGTCCCGGAGGGCTCAAGATCAGAGCCAATGGAACTTCGGCCCTTGGTTCGCCTTCGTCCTCAAAGGCAAATGGCGATGGTGCTAGCAGCAACGGAGGTGGTGGTGAGGGCAAGAAGCGTTCAGTCAAGATTCAGACTCTTGCTGGTGTCTCTTGCCCCACTGTGACAGCTGCTCAGATGCAGGAGGTTGAGAGAATTTGTGCGGCTGATATGGGATTGACGGACGAGCAAATGATCGAGAATGGTGGTCGTGGAGCCGCGATGATGTGTCTCCAAGCTCTGGGTGGATCCAGGCGCATTCAGCCCAACAACCACAACGCTGCTCCGATTGTTGTCATTTTGGCAGGAAACAATAGGACAGGCGCGTATGCACTCTGTGCTGCTAGGCACTTGTCCAATCACGGATGTGTTGTCCTTGCCTTTGTTGCCGGCTCCAATCATGAGGGCCAGCTCAACCCCGTAAGTCTTCATTCGAATGCGTCTCTAGGAATCGCAAATATGTTAGGATTGAGATGATCAAGTACTGATGTTGTTCTGTATAATTTTTTGCAATGGGTGTGTAGATGGTGGCATTCCAGTCGAGAGGATTTTTGGCAAATGGAGGTGAAATGATCCATACAATCGCAGAGTTGCCTCAGGCTTCGTCGCCAGTGGATCTGATTATGGACGGCATGCTTGGATACCAATACACCGTGCGGGACATTGTCGATTCATATGAGCGCGAGACGGTCTGCGATCTGATGGACTGGGCTAACGACAACAAAGCACCTGTGTTGAGTCTAGACATGCCCAGTGGCGTCAATGGAACAACAGGACAAGGGGACAAGACCAAATTTTGTGTGCGGCCAAAGTGGACGCTGTGCTTGGGGGCCCCCAAGGCAGGCTGTAGGTCCCGATCGACAACGGGAGAGTTGTTCTTGACGGATCTGGGTATCCCTCGGCCATGCTGGAAGAAGGTCGGTGTCAAGGGGTGGGGGATGCCCTGGGGCGCCGACTTTTTGGTGGGGCTCGAGTATTTGTAGAACACACAAATCCCCAAGCCTCAACCCAAACTGCAGTAGCAGCAATAGCAACGGCCTCAATATATTGTCCTCAGGCATAGTGGCGTTTTCGTTGTTTTTTTGTTTTTCTTTAGAGAGACATCTGAACGGGGGAACAAGCCAGCAGTCAAAAGCAATAATAACCTCGATTTTTGTAGAAAATAGGGTTTCCCTGAGGATAGTTGGTTTTGCAAATCCCCCGACACAGGACAAGGAGTTTAGTCGATTTTTTTGTTATGTTTTTCTGTCAGTTGGCCAGGCCCGTGCTCCTTAGTCTAAGGGGTTAGAGAAAGGAGGGGGACAAACGTGCCTCTCCGGTTTCGTTCACTTTGTATTTGTTGTCAATGCTTGGTTAATACCACAATGGTCGAATGGAGTTTCGATTTCATGGAGTACGAATATTGTCAAAGTGGCCTTGACAAGCTCAATTGAAAGCGAAAGGCTGATGAATGCATATACAGAATAAGTGATAATCGTATTTTTATACACAATCAATTGTAGTTTTGGATCGAGGTACTGACTGGTCCACCTTTTAGAAAGGACTAATGGAACATCAGGAACATATCCAAAGGAACAGCCCGGGATTGGTATTGGCCTGACTCTTCCATATGGCATGCGGGCGGTGATGGTGGTGGTAGGTAGGTAGGTACCGGGGCCTAAAAAAAGCCCAGTGCTTAGTCATATAGCCACTTGACAAGTACTCCAAAGTGTGCGCTGAGTTGGGTAGTAAAGTGAGTGGCGCAGGTTTGTAAATAGAGGGAGTGGCGTTCCCAAGCTTGCATTTAGAGGAGGAGAACTACTCTTGAGGGGTAGGTCGAGCCAATGGCCAATAGTGCTAAGCAACGTCACAGGCATTACCGTTGAACTCGACTCGCCTTTGACTTTTCTACGGACCATCATCGTTTTTTTGTTGAAAACCTCATCTCTTTCATCAACCTACAACTACTCGTCGTCGCGGGATCAGGAAACCTATACGACGAAACACCTTACAGGAACCAGGCAGAAGAACCCTACAACACAACAATAGCCCTGCCAACCCTAATTATCATTACTAACAAAACAAGAAGGATGGCACGACTCTACTCGTCAGCATGTGTCGCGTTGATCGCGTTGATCACCTTGTTCCAGACGGCCCAGGCGGTCAAGTTTGATATTGCGGGCCAGACGGCCGCAGATGCTCTCCCAGTCTGTATTTCGCACTACATTGATAGCGATGTGGACTTTGTTGTTAAGGTCCGGGTTGGGCCTGGACCTCACCAGAAAGTTGGACTCGAGGTAAAGAGAAGGATTAACGCACGCAGTTAGTCATTCAAGGACTGGTTGAATAATAGGGATGTTTGATGTGCTATCAGTGATTGATTAATTGTCCACCCTTATTTTTGTCTTTAACTTTTATCGTTTTTTATCAACATGTTAGATCACGGATGATAGCGAACACTTGAACCAGATCTGGAAGAAGGATGGACTGACGGAAGAGCTCCAGCGTGGTAGCTTCAAGAGCCACTACGCTGGTGATGTTGTCGCTTGCTTTACCAACGTCCTCACCGAAGGTAATACATCACTGATTTGAGGCGACATCCTCGTTTTGTTCCCTTCAGTCCACTAGTAAATGCAACACACTAATAGCGTGTGTTCCTTTGTCTGCTCTTTATATCTGCCACTTGTTTTCAACATATCTGTTACTTCCCTCTCTGCCGATGTTAATGGAAAATACCAAATCAAAACAGGATACCAGCCCGACCCTCGCTACACGCGCACGGTTGATATTGACTTTGACATTGGATCCGAGACGATCGACTACCAAAAGTTGGCCGAGGCCGAGAAGTTGAAGCCCATGGAGGTTGAGCTCCGCAAGCTCGAGGATATGGTCAAGGATATTGTCGACAACATGGAGCATCTCCAGGCCCGCGAGGAAAAGATGCGTAACACCAACGGTAATTTTCCTCCTCTTTCCCTCTTTGTTTTGTTATGACGAAGCGAAGGTTGATTTTATTTTACTGATTGTTTTGTGTAATTGATTGAAAAAAAAAACGTAATTAGAGTCAACAAACGCTCGTGTTCAATGGTTCTCGACCTTGACGATGGTGATCTTGGTCACCTTGGGCGTGTGGCAGATCTTTTACTTGAAGCGTTTCTTCCGCAAGAAGAGACTCATCGACTAAATTTAGGGATCACTATTCTCCTAAAGTCAGGGACGTCACGGCTCAGAGTTTGAATGAGCGAGACGAAAAAAGTAGAAAGACAGCACAGCAGAAGCAAAAGCAGGAGCCGAATCAACATACGTGAGATCTACTATAATCAACACTTCAAAATAAAAAAGTGAAAGTGTGCGCCTAAGCTCTTTCATGATGCACTAGGATCTTATGGTTGTCTTTGTGTGTTTTTGTACGAAAATAGGATGGTTACATAGCAGTTGAGACTCGTTCTTTTTGCACCGGAAAGTGGACCAATGATGAGCGAGGATTGTATTGTCGTTGACCTCATGTTGAACAGACCACGAAGGGATGTGAGGATGAGAAAGATAGATGGAGAGAAAGGGAGGCAAAACAACAATCAATTGTGACAAACAAGCGAGTAAGCAGCATGCCATTTTCTTTCTGTTTATTTTTCCTTGCGTTTGTATGCATGCAATGTCATAACCACATCCGAGGGAAACAATTGCCTTGTTATAAAAACAAACATAGTCGTATTTGAGTAAAGAGGGTCTAGGGCCCAACTGACAGATCAAAATATTCGAGTAGATTCGACTAGACTAGTCGTTCTTGTAGTGGAGAATGAAAAGAAAGAAGAGAGAAACAATTATTATTGAGGGCGACAGCAAAGAGAAAGATAGAGAGGGAATGACGGTGAGTCTGGGTGGGGACAATGAATGGGGCAATGGGTATGAATGAAAAGGAGAAATAAAGAGAGGACCGAGCGTGCATTAAGGGAAGGGCTAGTTTTGCAGGGTCTGCGCTTGATTTTGATTGAATACATAAGAAGTCATTCAAAAGGAACAGAGAGAAAGAGAGAGAGGGAGAGAGTGTGTGGGTGTGATTGTGTCTGTTTGTTGTGATTTTTGTGTTTTTCTTTTTTCTTCCCTTATTCCCTCCTTTCCCTTCTTCGTGCTTTTGGCTGCTTTCACTCTTTCCCTCTCTTTTTGTTCCCCCCCTTTTCCTTTCAACTCAATCACTCACCTGTCCGTTATCCCGCTCTCTTCTCTTCCTTCCTCACTTTACATTACGACTCTCTACCAACCAGGACAACAGCAACAAACATCCTCCATCCCTAACTCCCGATACTTCTATCTCTTCTCTCTCTTGACGTCTCCTTCTCAATCGGTAAAAGAAAAAGACAAACTTTTATTTTGTTTTTTTTTTTTTTGCCGCCGATGCACACACACCCTCCACCAACACCAACTCATGCGACCGACAACAGTAAAAAAGAACATCCTCTCTGCGAAAAAGAGTCAACAATGGCAGTTACTCATTTCAACAACTTTCAATGACTAATACTACGCAGAATGAACTGTCTTTTTTTTTTTTTTTTTTTTTTTTTTTTTTTTTTTTTTTGGTTGTTTGTTTTGTTTGTTGTTCTTTCTGGTCAATCGGGTATACTTGAGTCAGTCAGCTCGCCTTCCTGTCTCTTGACTCGACTCTTTCGCCCCGTCAACAACAACAAAAAAAAAAAATTGAAACCGCCACTCGTTCTCGTTTTATTCTCTTGTTTTGTCACGACTCCGCTTGGGCAACCCGAAGAAGAAAAAGAACTGGATTAATAGCACGCTGTGCACAAACTACGGAGCGACATTTGTTATTAGTTGCTCGGTCTCCTGGAATCAATTTGAATGAGATAGTCAGCATTGATTACAGCGGAACAATAGGATTGATGATCCAGAAGGCGTTTCTTATCTAGTAACAAAGCAACAAAGCATTAATTATCAAGGAAGGAAAAGATGAGAAGCAGGACCAGGGTGGAAGGCGATGAATATGTTTTGGACTTGACTCAGACTCAGGATCGGCATTGACAACAACAAGGAAGGAAGACAGAACAGACAGGCAGCCAGACAGATACACACACAACACACATAGAGGCGGGCAGGATAGAGACGCAGACATGTTGTCTGTCTATCCGAAGGGGACAAAAGAAAAAAAAAAGGCATAATGCAAGACTGGCATATGGTCCGACAGATTTTTTTGTCCACTTTCTGTTGTTCTCTTTCGCCGTACTCGTCCACTCTCTTGTTCGCTCTCGCTTCATTCCTCGAACAATAAAAATACCAGTTGCAATGAACAAATGAATGAACGTCTTTATTAACCACTTCAACCTCCTTCCTCACTTTTTTTTTCTTTTTCCTTTTCTCTCGCTCGCGGTGTCTCGTCTGTATCCACATTTGTGCCTTGTCAGCAGAAACGTACCCACTTTCAGTCGATACAGTCTTCGATACACCCGCAGGCCATACACTGGAGAAACCTGTTGCGCCAGAACTAGCCACTCAGGTAGGGATATCCTTAACTTTTTCTCCACCTCCTGGTCCTTTGCGTGTCAAGAGTCAAGACCTATACCCACTTCTCACCGGAAAATCATATGGAGATAACCCAAGGGGAGGTGCCTTACTAAACCATTAGTCAACACCCACGGCACCTTTTGCTGTGCCTTGTGCCTGTGCTTGTCTTTCCCTCATTTTGTCTCTCCCCTCCTTTCCCACCGCTCAAACCTCCCTACCCGTCGAACACTGTTCTCCTGGATCGACGTTGCGTCCCATCCAGAGCCCATCTTTTATCTTTTTGTTGCTGTTTCTTTATCGTCGTAATTCCCGCCGAAAAAAAAGACTGAGAACGAGACTTTATTCCGATCGGCCTGCCCAATTCACCCACTCCGTTTAAAAAAAGTGTTCTTATCCACATTCATATTCATCCAGAGGAGAGACCAATCAGCCTTCATTTCCCACCCATTCTTCGTTAAGCACTACTGTTTCTAACCTTCGATCGTTCCTCCTTGCCATATTTAGCCCTCAAACCGTTCCTTGTCCATTCAAGACCCACAAAGCACCGACATAAAAAACCACGCTAGTTTTTGGATGAGCGACCCCAATCAGCAGCACCTCGCGGCCTTTTCCTCCGCTCCGACCGAGCAAACGGTCCACCACGACAACAACAACAACAACAACCATATCAACATTGTACACACAGCCATGACAACGATGGGCGCCATGCCCAACTCTACATCGCCCGGCCTGGCAACTGCCACCACAGTGACCCCACAGAGCCTGGAAGCCTCACAAGCAAGCACACCCATTCTAAATAATAGCATCGATCCACAGCAGCAGCAGCCACTCCAGCCGTCGTCATTAGGTCAGCAACCCACAATGGGGAGCCCAGCCGTCCTTCAGCACTCGAGTAATCTCTACACATCAGACGGTCATGGCCTCGGCGGCACTTATGCAATGGAAGGAATCGTACTTTCGGGAGCACCCACGCAAGCAGGACAAGTCTTTGTACCGGTGTCAAGTGCACAGCAGCAACAGCAACAGCAACAGCAACAGCAACAGCAACAGCAACAGCAACAGCAACAGCAACAGCAACAGCAACAGCAACAGCAACAGCAACAGCAACAGCAGCAGTTACAGCAGCAGCAACAACAGGCGGCAGAGATGCAGCAAGTGATACAACAGCAGCAACAGCAGCAGCAGATGATTCATGCCCAACAACAGATGCAGCAGCAACAGCAGCAGCAACAGCAGCAGCAACAGCTTCACTTACAACAAATGCTCGATACTTCTCAACTGGCAATGCAGCCTACAGAAGGCATCTCACCACAGGACCTTCAAACCACGCATGCGCAACAACAAATTCAGCTTCAACAGCAGCAGCAGCAACAGCAACAACATCTCAAGCAACAGCAACAGCAGCAGCAACAGGCGTTGGCGTCGGCGTCGGCATCACTCCCTACTAGTCCGCCACAACAGAACCAAACAGTCCTCGTGAGTCCCCCACTTGTGTCGCTGGAAGCGCAGGCAATGGCGCAAATGAACCCCATGGCTTTTTCACAAGCTGTTGGACCTCAGGCACAGTTCTTGCCTACGGATCAGCAGCAATTACACCAACAACAGCAGCAGCAGCAACAAATTCAGCTTCAGCAGCTCCAGCAACAGCAGCACCAACAGCAAATCCAACAGCAGCAACAGCAACAGCATGCCCAGCAGACCCTGATTGGCAGTACACCTCTCTCAGAAGCGCCTCCAGTTCAGAACGGGATGATGACACAAGGTCCGATTAACGCTCAGTCCAGACAGGAAACGCCCGTGATCCCATCCCAGCAGCCAATGATCCCACCTCGCGGAATGCATCGCCATCAGCTTTCATTCGACGGTCACGTTGCGCCACCAGTGGATCTTCAGTTATTGACCGCCCAGATGCAGCAACGCCAACAACAACAACAGCAGCAGCATTTGCAGGAGCAGCTCCAGCTTCAGCAACAGCAGCAGGATATGATGGCCGCAGCTGTCATGGCGTCCGTCCAGCAGGGCGTCCTCTCACCAGTCGACAGTGGTAGTATTGCTAATATGATGGTTCCTACGATGACACCAGTCCACTCAGTCAGCAACATGCACGATCTTGGAACAATGAGCGCACCTGCCGGCAACCCTCACTTAATGGGCGGAGTGTCTCAGCAACAGCAGCAGCAACTTCAGCAGGCGCCCCAGCAGCCAGTACTTCCTATGCAGATCAAGACTGATCCGGGTAACGTGAGCCACCCCGCGATCCACTCAGCAGGACCTAATACTCCAAGTGAAATGGGCTACCCGACACCACTCTCATCGGCTGAAGCGATGACCGGGTTTACACCTATGGTGCCGTCTATGCAGCCTCATCCAATAAGCGCCACCACCACGCCAGCCTTCACGCCACCGGAAGGAGTCATTGCTTCTCTCACCGATCCATCAAAGCGCCACCGCCGTCACCCATCTTCTGGCCACCACTCGCCGGAGCTGCGGATCGTGTTTCAAAAGCAGGAGTTCTTGCAACAACAGCAGCAAAAGATGGCAGCCAAAGAGCAGGCGTTGTTTGAGAACATCCGGAGAGTAGAGGTTGAGCCCCACCAAACGCGTTCCCCAAGAGCAACGGCAGCAGCAGGACTCAAAATCAACGTTGCCGACATCCAAGCCCGCGCGATGCCCCCAATGTCTGCACTGGTATCTCCCAATGACTCTGGTCACATCTACTCGCCTGGCCCGCTCTCTGGTGCGTCTCCCACTATGGGCCCGATCCCCAACTCGTTGATGGACACAATCATGGAAGTCTCCTCGAATCTTCAGCTGCAGAATCTGGATGATCCCAAGCCTGCATTGCCAGGAACGGAGGAAAAGACCGAGAGCATGGAGGTTACGGAGGGCCCGTCGACACGGACTGAGCTGGCCGAGATGTCCAAGCAGGAGCTCATTGAGAAGGTCATGGAATACGAGCGACAGATGGAGGGCTCACTACCAACACGGAGATTGAGTAATGCCAAATCTGAGACCGGACCGTCTGATATCGCGCTGGATATGCCAGGTAAGAATGACGCATATTCCTTTGCATTTCTAATACGGTTTAAGCATGGTATTGGCCCAATTACTTACACTTGCACATTTTCTGTAGCTATTCCTCAACCAGTAGCGTCTCCTCAACAGCAGCACCTACAGCAACAACAGCAACAGCCTCAGATCTTGACGTTTTCGCCTACACCGCCCATTGCATCGTTGACAGGAACCCCAGCACCTACCGCATTGGAGGCATCTAAGATCGCAACTGCAGAGCGGAAAAGTGCCTCGCCTCAGCTTGTGCCCAAGGGCGTCACGTCGCCAGCTAACGCTCTTGTGGCTGCTCCTAGCCAAAACGACGATGATGATGAAGAAGACGAGGGTGATGAAGATGAGGACGAGGAAGACATGGAGGACGATGACAATGAGGAAGACGCTGACGGAGATAAGACCGCCACGCGTGCCACCAAACAACGAAACACCTCATCAGGAACTGCGACCGACGACGCCGAGCCTCCACTGCAGTTGATTTGTCTTTGGAGGGATTGCGATACTCCTTTTGAGACCATGGAGCAGTTGAACGAGCATGTCACGGAACAGCATATCGGCAGTGGCAAGGCTTGCTACAGCTGCGACTGGCAAGGATGCCACCGGAAACAAAAGCCCTTCACCAAGAGACACAAGATGTACAACCACTTGCGTACCCACACTGGCGAGCGACCTTTCAGATGTCTGGTTCCAGGTATGTCGTGTTGTTGCGAATTGATATAGTTTTTTTTCGTCCAAATCAAAGTTGTAGCAGGAATGCTAATTGATTTGCCATTGTGTTTTTTTTTGTATTAGGGTGTGACAAAAAGTTCTCCAGACCGGACTCGTTGACGACTCACACTAAGACACACTCCAATGTCCGGCCCTATGTTTGCCCTGTGGAAGGCTGCCCCAAGGCCTATTATCACGCCCGTTCACTCAAGAAGCACGAGTTGGCCCATGAGGCAAAGCGGGGAGGACACCATAGAGCCTTGCGTGGGCCTGGATCGAACGCGACTGCCCAGTCAGCCTCATCAGGAGAGGCCAGTAGTAGCTCAGCGACCGTCACAACATCGGCTGCAGCACCATCCCAGCAACAGCAGCAGTACTCGCACTTCAATCATCCCTACCACCCCGACTTTACTTCTGGATCAGGAAGAGCAGGAAAGCATCATGGTCACCAACGCCAGCTCAGTCAGACCGCGGGATTCAACTTGGCCCTGACGACTGATCCATCTGCCGCCACTGGACTTTTGTCGGCTGGCTCAATTTCGTCTGGAAACAACTCGCCTAGCCCTGGAGGTATGGGACCAGGACAAGGATTCAATCCTGGCTTCAACCCTTCGATGACGATTATCAAGCCCTCGCTGTCGAGCCACTCGTCCACGTCTTCGGTGCCATCGCTCTCGATGGTGATGAGCAACGCTTCGCTCGGGTCACTCGATGGACAGCCTTCATTGAGCACGAACCCAGCTTTCCACCATCAGCATGTCCAGGGAGTTCAAGGAGTTCACGTAGTGTCGATGCCTTCGACGAACTCTAGTCACCAGACAACTCCTGCAGGTTCACCCGGATTCCAGTCGACAGCGGTGCCTACGTCGACTTTGACGGGTCCTTCTCCTGGAGGCAACGCCAGTGTCCCATTGACGATCCCTATGTCGATAGCGATGCCGATGCAGATGGGAATGGGTATGCCGATGAATGCTGTCGGGCTTCAAGGAGTGTCTTCGCCACCGGCCCCCTTAGCAGCCATGCCATCTATGCCACCGGCTGCTATGCATATGGGAATGGTCCACCCTCAGGCTCAAGGGGGTCTTGAGACCATGACACCATCGGCTGTGAACGGAAACCCATTGTACACGATGATGCCAGCAGGAGCTAACGGCAGCGTTGTACCTGCACCGGGGATGATGAGTGGGATGGAGATTTCAGTATCCAGCGCCGCCGTGTCCCATATGTCACCGGTCGGATCTGAACCAGGACCAAATGGACACGGTGTCCCGATGGTGCCTCATCCTATGTAAAGCGAAGGAATTCCTTTTCTTCTGTTCATATTTACTTGTATCTCTATCTCCTGTACCATTGCCTTCTTGTTTCCATATCATGTCTGCACCCCTTATGACCTCCTACTCACCTTTTATTTGCTATGCGATAAAATAATGAGCTTCTTTGTCCTAATACCCTCCTTCGCCTGCAAACCTCCACCATTTGCATAACTCATTTGCCGCCAAAAGCGCAACCAAAAATAAAGTACATGTTTTGCGTGACTGTGATAAGCACAACTGCGCTTGCGGGCAACTTCGTGGCAGCAGACAAAAAAGGAGAAAGCTCACGGACCAAGGTGCGGTTCTCGCTCTCTTAACACTTCTACAACACCCCTCCTCTTCTTTATTTGCCATTCACCTTCTTGTGTTCACGACTTCAAGTTCACAGAGATGAATGCATTACCTCCGACCGCATTCTCGTCCTCTTCGTCAGAAAACATCGCAATGACTTCCTCCGTCATGAGCACAACTGCACCTACCTCACACCCACGTACCTTCTCCTCAACAACTGAACTTAATACGCAAACTCTAAGAACTGAGGAAAGAGGAGCACGAGAAAAGAAGCAGCAGCAGGATCGGTCGACAGGGTTCTCATGGGTGCACTTTATGGCCGGAGGGTAAGTAGGCGATGCACCTTGACTATACTGCAATTGTAAGGGTATCTTGGCGCCATGTTTTAGCAATAAAGTGAAGAATAAAGAACGCAGATTGACCTCCGTGAATTTCCTATTTGTCTCTTCTCTTCTCTTCTCCTTGTCCTTGCCTCTTTACCTTCTATTCTATCTGACTTTAGAGCAGGAGGGATGGCGGGTGCGCTGGTGACTTCGCCTTTAGACGTTGTCAAGACGCGGCTCCAGTCGTCGCTCTACAAGGATGCTCTTGGTCCAGGGGCAAATACAGGACCCAGTTTGAGCCCAACTGCTTCTGGTACTGGCAGCGGTGGTAGTCGTGCGTTTATGGCGTCGGCACGTTCTGGGGTGACGTCTGTAATTGTCCATGTTCGAGATACCTTTCGACTCCTCGGGTGAGTACAAGAGTGTTTTTTTGTCCCCGCTGTTGTTTTTTTTGATGTTTGTCCACATTCCGTTTCCCTCGAAGGACTAGACACTAACATTTATTTTGTTTTTGATTGATAGGCATATCTATACCAATGAGGGTCCGAGAGCTTTGTACAAAGGGTTGGGACCTAACTTGGTGGGTGTCATTCCAGCAAGGTAAGCATCTGACAGGAAATTTTATGGTCAGATTGCATAGCATTAATGTCAAAGCGGTACACGGTCTCATTTTTTTTTTGTTTTTCCATCTTTTACATCTTCAATTAGGGCAATCAACTTTGCAGCGTACGGGAATGGGAAAAAGTTCTTTGCAGAATTGAACCATGGTAACGAGACTGCAGTCGTGCACCTTACCGCCGCTGCCAATGCAGGTAGCGTACCTCTCAGGAACTATCAGAAAGAAAGCGCAAGATGTCCCTAGTACCTCCTACAGAGCTGACACTCCTCAATTTTTTTATAATCTTTTGTGCAATAGGAGTGGTGACAGCGACAATGACGAATCCAATCTGGATGGTGAAGACGAGGATGCAATTGCAAAGCGAAGGAAACAAGCGGATATACAGGAACAGTTTCCACTGTGTAGTCGAGATTCTGCGGACAGAGGGTCTTCGAGGGCTCTACAAGGGCCTCAGTGCGTCGTACCTCGGCGTGGCAGAGGGGACCATTCAGTGGGTGGTCTATGAGCATCTCAAGACCCGCTTTGCCGAGCGGCGGCGGACGCATCAAATGTCTTTGGAGTCATCTTTGGGGACAGTATCATCTAAAGCGACATTGGTTGGAGGGAAGAGGATGGAGGAGTGGGTAGATTACCTAGGTGCTGCCGGGATAGCCAAGTTTATCGCCAGTGCGATCACGTATCCGCATGAAGTGTTACGGACGCGGATGCGACAGACTCCTGCCAAAGGAGAGAGTGTGAGGTATACGGGGCTGAGACAGACGTTTTTGTTGATTTTGAAGGAGGAGGGTGTTGGAGCGTTGTATGGCGGTTTGACGGCGCATATGTTGCGTGTGGTGCCGAATGCTGCGATTATGTTCTTTTGTTATGAGGCAATTCTGCATCGTTTTTCATAGTTTGCTGTGAGAGGAACCGTTAGAGAGTAAAATTTTTTTTAAGAAAGGGTGTCCCTGCATAGACTATTGTCGTATAGGGGAAAGGAAGATTATCAATTAGGAGTTGAGAAGTACCGAACGGCATGCACCCTGTGTTTATGAAGTAGTAGATAACGGATCGATGATAAAGGGAGAGAGAAAGAAAGAATTGTCGAGTGAGCGAGATGACCGGACGGTCGGGAAACGAAAACGAAGAAGGGAGGCCAAACCCCGGTTCACCTTTTGGAAAGAGTGAAACAATTTTTTTTTTTCATTTGGGTGTAGGCATTTCTATCACCCATCATCGATCCACTGTTTCGAAGAAACCCAAACAAAAAAATTGTTGTGGTGAGGCAGTTTAAATAGAGAGTGGGAAAAAAAAAGTCGCCAACACAACACTGGTCATTCGTTTTTTTTCTTTTTCTCTTTTTCTCCTTCTCTCCTTTTCGCTCCTCACATACGATTTATACCCTCTCATTCACCTTTATATTTTAATATCAACACATCTCCAAACTAACCAAGGAGCAATATCTCGACACACCCATACGAGCACTCACACAAAGGACCCAACCCAACACAACAGCACTACAACACAACAACACAGCACGCAGAAAGATGTCGACATCACGACGACCGAGTCGAGACGTGATCCAAATGGACTCGTTCAAATCCTCACCCGCTTCTTCCATCCGCAAAGGCAACAGCTTCCGCAATAACAGTGGCGATGGTAGCGATGACTCGACAACATACAGCCGACAGGAACAACAGGGAGGAGGGAGCAAGTACCTCCATGACGATTCAGATCTAAGCAACGATACTGATGGCCAGGTCGGCAAGGGACTCCAGCGTAACCTTGAAGCCCGACACTTGACCATGATCTCTCTTGGTATGTTTATTCCGTCTTTTCTGTCGTTGTTGTTGTTGTACTTGTGGTTATGTTTGTTGGTGAGGGAAAGCGAATGGACGTCTGTGCTCTTGTCACACCATGTGGTGGGAGTGCTCAAAAGATGTTTTTTTTTTCTCTGTGTTCGATAGAATCGAAACTAACTGTAAACTCTTTTTTTTCCCTGTCTCCTTTTTTTTTTACTTGATGTTGTTTACTTTCTCACGATCCTTGCATCGACCACCACCAATTTTGAATCCGACTCCCTCTCTCTTACGGCACACCAACAAATCAACAAAACCACTCGGAACAACCCTCTCTTTCTGCAAAATTTCCCTTCCTCTCTCATATATTGTTCTCGAATGACACAGGAGGAACGATCGGTACAGGACTGTTCTTGGCGTCAGGATCATCAATCGCCACCGCAGGACCAGGTTACTCCCAAGTGGCCTACTCCTTGATCGGATCGATGGTTTATTGTTTTATGAGCTCCTTGGGAGAGATGACGACTTACTTACCTATCACTGGATCGATCAATGCTTATGGAACCCGGTTCTTTGATCCTGCTCTTGGATTCATGCTCGGTACGTTGTGAAATTTACTCGTTCTTTTTTTTTTTTTTTTTTTTTTTTTTCGCCTGACCTCTTTTCGATGGGTGGAGACTCTTCTTTGTTTGTACTGTTGATGCCTTTCTTTCCATCATTACCCCCTCGCACTCATCTCTCCCTCATACCCTCTATACAACCAGGCCGGCGTGTCAACTCCGTTATCGGATCTACAGAATATTTCTCCTCTTGTTGTTTTGTGACCTGTTCCTGCTCCTAATGCAGTTCATTTATGCGCGGGGTATGTGCGGAGTCTCTTCTCCATCATCGCTGAAAGAAAAAGAAAGGAAAAAACGGAAAAATGGGATATCTGTTGAAAGGAATTGGAGGTTATGGGACTGGAGGAAGTGGCTCAAGAGGGGAGGCTGGGTATGATTTATGATAATGAGGAGATATCGGTCAAAGTGGAGGGCAGGTATTTTATGCGGCGAACCAAACCGATATGCAACTCGGCTGCACCCAGTTTGCTTGTCATAGACTGTTGAAACTAATCGCATCTAGTTTTGTCAATGTAATACGAAAATAGGATGGGTGTACTGGTTTTCGTGGTCGGTGACTCTAGCAACAGAATTAGTGGCTTCATCTCTTATCATATCATACTGGGTGCCTACAACACAATGCCCAGGTTGGGTTTGGGCACTCGTCTTTATCGTCGTTCTCACATCGCTCAACCTCACCTCTGTCAAGGCATACGGTGAGACCGAGTACTGGCTCAGTCTGATCAAAGTCCTTGCCGTATTCGTCTTTGTCATTGTCGGATTCCTTTACATTGGAGGAGCCATTGGAACACGCGTCCCCGGAGAACCCAAGCCTGGACCAGAGATTTTTGACATTGATCCCTTCCACGGTGGATTTGTGGCGCTGTTTTCGATCTTTTTGAACGCCGGATTTTCGTTCCAGGGAGCCGAATTGGTTGGTATTGCTGCCGGGGAGACCAAGAACCCGAGGAAGAATGTGCCGAGGGCGATTCGACAAGTCTTTTGGCGGATTTTGATGTTTTATGTGTTAACGATCTTGATCATTGGAATGACGATCCCCTACGACGACCCGGACCTGGCCAACAAGGATGGATCAATCGAGTCGTCGCCCTTTACAAGAGTCTTTCTCCGTGCGGGTATCTCGGTCGGAGGCGATATCATGAATGCCGTCATCTTGGTCGCCGTCCTGTCGGCCGGTAACTCGGGACTTTACGCTTCCTCACGTGCGCTTCATACCTTGTCCCAGGAGGGCAATGCGCCCAAATTTTTTGGATACGTCAACCGGTACGGTGTCCCCGTTTACTGTGTCATGGCCACAGCCCTGGTCGGATGTCTGGCCTTCATCGTCTCACTCCCCCAAATCGGACAGGGTCAAGCCTACGACTGGTTGCTGGCCCTGGCGTCCACTACCGGATTCGTCGCCTGGCTGGGTATCGCCTTCTCGCACATTCGCTTTCGTATGGCCTACAAGGCGCAGGGTCGATCCCTCAACGACTTGCCATTTGTATCCAAGTTGTACCCCTTTGGACCCATTTACACGATCGTGATCTGTATGATTATTCTCTTGGGTCAAGGCTACACTGCTTTTGCGCCATTCAGTATCAAGATGTTCTTGTCTGCCTATGTGACGCTGCCCTTTATTGCGATTCTGTATTTCGGAAATAAGTTTTGGTGCAAGACCAAGATTTTGAAGTTGGTTGATGTGGATTTGGATACGGGAAGGAGTTTTGTGGAGCATGATACTGAGGAGGAGGAAGGGGAAAAGAAGCAGACTTGGTGGCGTCGTTTTGTTAACTTTTTGTTTTAGTTATTTTTTTTTTCTTTCCTCTTTGTTTTGCTATTTTTTGTTGTAGTTTCTTTGCCATTGCTTTTTTTTTGTTCATAAAATACATATCACCCAGACAAATCACTACTTGATTCAATAGTTTCCTCCCTTGCAGACTTGACGAACACAAAGTCGGGCATTTTGACAGCTGGATACGACACGAAGAGAAAAACTTACGTCCCTTCTCTTTATTCAACCGCGCCTTCCTTGCCCCCCCCCCTTTCTTTTTCTTGCAAAATCCACCGCGCCTTCCACGCGTCATTGATGGAACCGGTCGGTACAAAAGACCATTCTCAGCTTTTGATTCACAAGGATGTGTTAGCAACAAACTCTACGAAAAACTTTTTGGATTTAACCCATCGAGGGTATACAGCAGGTTCGGTCCTGTCCCTCCGCATCCCATTTTTTCTCTCACTCCTACGTAATCCACCGCGCCTTCCATGCTTTCTTTTTTCTGCAGACGTTAGTGAACCGGTCGATACATAAGACCTTTTCAACACTTGTTCAACAAGGATGTGTTAGCAACAAACTCTACAAAAAACTTTTTGGATTTAAATCATTGAGGGTACACAGCAGGCTCGGTCCTGTCCCTTCGCATCCCATTTTCTTTGTTCTTTTTTTTTTTTTTCTTATTGTTGCTTACTTCGCCTCCTTTTGCACTCTCATCTTCACCGATTTCACTCACACCTACCACTCCTGCTTCTCTCGTTCCAGTTTTTTTCCTTCTTGCTCCATCGCCTGTAATAACACACGTCATTTTGACTCTTTTTCCTCTCTTGTACATTTCGTCAAATTCCAGTCCTCTGAAGTGTGATTGTTCCTGAATTTTCGCACAGACCAAATGATAATATCCTTGATCACTTATCAGTGGCGCTAGACTAAAAAGTACATCATCAGCAGATCATTCCTTTTGTGTGGGATGAGAGAGAAATCGAGGAAGAGAGAGAGAGAGAGTGGATGGAAGAAAAGTATCGATCAAAGATTACCATCGCCAGAGCATGTATTTGATGGAGTGTGATGATTTGATAAGGTGGTACGAACTGCAGCAAAAAAAAGACATCTGTTGCGTGCATTGATTTATTTTATTTTTCTATGTGCCCAAGCAGACAAAAGACCATTGGTCATCACAAGCAAGAGGTCGAGGTTGCTTCATTTTCACATGCACACACACACGCATGTATGCAAATGTTCCTTCTTTCTTGAAAAAAATGAAAGCGAGTACGCACTTTTATTTTATCTCACGCTACACCAGACGCGACGAAAAAGCAGTGGTAAAATTACCCATTACAGGCGGAAGCTCAATATCAGGTCGATGGTCGTACAGCCACTGGACATACTTAGGCACAGCTTCACCTTGTACCACCAGTCCCACAATCTTCTCCAATCTCGGCCACCTCGACGCCATCCACTGGACCTCCGACAACCCTACACGTATATTCATCCTGTCCATGTTCAGCACCCTCAGCTCCGTCAACCCACTCAACAGATTCAACCCACTCCGCAACGAAAACTCTAGACACTCAAACTGCTCATCGGGGTCGATATACCGCCATTGACCATCCACCTCGGTCGGATGATAGTTTTCTTCGTCGTCCAGATCGGGTATATCATGACCCAACCAGAGTTCCTTGAGTCGTGTCAGTTTGCCGAGTTGACTGTATACAATCTGCTGCATCTCGTATCCTTGAATAGTGCCATCGTGTAATGGTCCCGTCAATCGTCTCCCGTACTGATCCTCCTTCAGGTCAGGTCGTGCAATCCCTGTAATCACCAGCTTCAAGTTCTCGAGGCCTAGACACACCCATGGAGAATCAACCATCTCGCTCACATCCAGATACACCGTGCTCGAAAACTCGGTCCCACTCGACGTCATTGCCTGGAAGGTCCGCAGGTTCACACAGGAACTCAGTACAGTCTGGATATCCTCACTACAGAATCCATCACATTCCTTGAGGACCAACGTCTCCAGGGTAGTCGAGTGTTGATGGATCAGTGCCGCTGTCGAGAGGGGTCCGAATCCATGAAAGAACGAGAGTGATAGGTGTTTCCAGGCTCGGGAGGACTGAATCAACATCGCGATCTGTTCATCGGCCTGAGATCCGCCCGTCATGCACTGTAGTGTCAACTCGTTCAGATCCGGGCATGATGATCGAAGGACCGAAGAAAGTTTTTCCAGAGAGTCATCCGTGAAGAGGTGAGCGCTCAGGTTCTGGAGTTGATGACAGCGACGGAGGAGAGGCAGCCAGATCAACCCTCCTGGTCCACCCAAATCACCTCCAATCGACAGTTTCCTTAGACTCCATGTCCTATCGCTGTGGTTTTCTGTATAGCTAGTTCCTGCTCTCCCTACTAGACTTCTGTCGACTGGGTGAAGCAGCCCCTCCATCTGCCCCTGCGCATTCTGATCCTGTTTCTGTTCCTGTTCCTGTTGTGGTAACTGATCGTCCTTGAAGTCCCCCTCAGAATCCAATTCAGCTCGACTGCCGAACGAAATCGAGAGCAACAACTCCTCCAACCCGGGCGGGCAGCGGTTCAACAGGTACTCAATCGATCGTACCTTTGCCCGCCCATAATGCGGATTGACCAGTTCCAGTTTCCTAAACTCTGAAACACCTCCTTCTCCACCACAAGAGAGCCGATCAGCGATCCTTCGAATCAATTGATCGTGATCAAAGGGGAATCCGACCATCACAAAGACAGACAGCCGGGGTGCCTTGGCCATGACCCCCATCAACAGCTCCTCGTCCACCAGTCCCAAGACGTTCCTAGCCCTTGATTCCGTTGTCCAATTGCTGCTAGCAACACTTCCTATCCAGCTGCTACATCCTTCCTGTACTCTCGTCATCGTGGCATCCTCGTGGTCATAGTCGGCAGGATCAGGGACGGGAAACCCCGACGGAACAGGTGGATCCGCACGACACCCTCTCGAGAATGCCAGCCGTCCCAAATTCCTACAATCGACCCCGTTCTGCAGAAAACACCTCAGCAGGCTATAATATCGTGTCTCAAACGACCGGACATGACACGCATACCGCCTCAGGGCTCGTTGTGAAGGTGCAGTAAGGAAGGCATGGAACTGCCATTCGGTGAGGATGGAGATTGAATTGTAGAGGATCGGGATTGCAAGTGAGTGGAAGTGACGGGAAACTGTTAAGCATGGAAGGAGGTTGTGTGAGGAGGTGGGAAGGAGGAGGGAAGAGAGGATTGGGATGAGCAGTTCAGGGATGTCAAAGACATGGTCTTTTATGGAGGGGGATGTTAATCGACTGGAGTGGGGTGTTGTTGGTGAGATGGATGTGGGTGTAGTGGGAGTGAGAGGGGGATTAGAAGGGAGTGGAGTGCCATTGGTGGGCATGATCATAAAGAGGCGATTTGGGGGAAAAGAGGTAAGAAGGGGTGGTGGAGAGAGGAGGTAGGAGGGAGGGTTGAGACTCCCATCCAGAAGGGGAAAGAAGGTTAGAAAGGAAGAGAAGGTAAGAAAGGAGTAGAAAAGAAGAAGGGGTCAACAAAACTACAACAAGAAAACAAGAAGGAAGCGCCCAAATAAAGCTATAACAGAAACAAAAAAAAAGTGAGAGATGTGGAGACCCATGAAAAAATCTAGCATCACCCAGTAGCCCCAGTCCAACCCCAGTTACACGACACATGGGCACGGGTCGATCTCTTTTGCCTTTTGATATCTCGTGGTACACATGGTTTGCTTGTTTCCCATGGCATGGGTGATTTTATTAACGAGTCTCTGCAGGTGGAAGGAGGAAGAAAGGAGGCTGCTCTTCTCCTTTGTCACCCTCTGTATCAACCTCCCTCTAACACCCGCGGCGCGCCTTCCTCTGCAGCTCCTTCTGGCGTCGTACCTCTGCTTCCCACCGCTCAGCCTCTTCCTCAAACTCCTTTTCTTCAAATCAATTTGTCGTTTCCTGCAGCCTCTAGTGTCGATGTAGGTGAGATCCTGCACCCTGTGTCCATTGATGGCTTGAACTGCACGTGTGCTCTACAGAATGCGTCTGGTTGCCAGGGTGAGCTGCTTCTTTCCTTTGAAAAAGTCATGGTCCATCATTGCATTGGCTATCATATGGGTTCCAGGGGTGCTGTCCAACATCCTCTTCAAGAGATCCTTGGCAACCTTGGATAGACGGTTGTTGTGGGTAGTATTGTTGATGCTAGCGAAGTCTGGTCGTACTCCACCAGCATCTGGTAAATGACACAACCTACGGACCAGATGTCGACCTTGCAAGAGTGGGCCTTCCCTGCAAGCATCTCTGGTGCTCTATATCCATCCGTACCAGGGGTTCTGCTAAAAAGTAACAACATGTATTAAGAAAAAGTTAGCAGGTAAGGTTTCTTTTTTTTTTTTTTGTTTTTTTTTATTGAAATAATATCAATTGACAAAAGTAGAGACATCAACTTACATGTGCTCAGACTGAAGCACGTCCTCCACCATCCCAAAATCGCCTATCTTCAGCTCCAACTTGTCACTGAACATCAGATTCTCCTGCTTAATATCACAATGTGCTAGACCCAGACTGTGTATGTACACGAGACCCCCAGCAAGCTGCCGACCAAGGAGTCCGATCTCTGCCTCCTCCAACCGAACACGACGCTTCAAGAGCTGCCACATATTCTAAATCGCGAAGATATCCCTTTGGCAATTTGAAATTGTTGTACCCTTCTTGAAAATTGCGCTGAGAAGATTTTTAATCGCTGAACACGCTTGAATTCTGTTCTACACTAAAACATATTCACTCATACATTGACTTCAACATCGCTGCCTTCTGCATCTCAATTTCGCGCTCTTCCCGATCGGGTGCGAAGGGGTGAGTACCTACGAGCATTCGAGCGAACTTCATCTCCCCCTCCTTCTCTTCCTCCTCTTCCTCCTCCTCTACATCCATATCCTCTCCCTCTCCATGTCTATATTCTCTCCCTCCTCCTCCCTCTCCTCCTCCCTCTCCTCCTTCCTCTCCTCCTCCCTCTCCTCCTCCCTCTCCTCCTCCTCATCATCTCTCTCCTCTTCGTCCTCGTCCACATCATTTTCTTCCTCCCTGTCTTCGTCATGCTCTGGTTCATCTCCCCAACCCTCAACATATGGTTCTTGATAGCCCTCGGGTAGGGCTTGGTGGGCATCATAGGGACGGCCAAGTGGAGCTCCTCCCAGTGAGAGCTGGAAATTTCGCCCAACTTCGCGTATCCAGCCTCTCGCCATTGCAGAATCAATTCGTTCTAGGCCTCTTTCAACATGACCTTGAAGGGTTTCGGCTTGGACAATCTCCTGACGGACATGGGTCTTGACACTACTGAAGGCGGACTCTGCAGCATTGAGATGTGGGCTGTATGGAGGGAGGAAGAGAAGGGTGTGACCACTGGCAGCAACAGCGTCTCTAACTCTCTGAGTCTTGTGGAACTTGGCGTTGTTCATGAGAAGTGTATGGTGCCTGTCCTCGAGACGGGGAAAAGTTGATCCACCAAAAATTCGGTAAAGGTCTCTTGGTTGAAGGCGCCACGCTTGAAGTAATGCGCTAGGATGCCCGTACTATCAACCGCCGTGACCAAGGACATGTTCGGGCCACGATTGTAGGAGACCCTCTGGATGGCACGCCTGCCTCGGGGAGCGCGGCCATACTTACGGGTGATATGCAAAGTGAAGCCAGCCTCGTCAATGTAGACGAAGTGATTCATATTGCCAGGGCCTTGAGGAACAATCTTAGTCCATTGTTGTCGGGCCTCAATACGCTCAGGATCGTTATACCTTTCTGACTCGACCTTCATCGGCTTGAGTGTATAGATAGTGAGCTTGTTGATGGCCCTGTTCACGGTACGTCTTGCAAGGGGAGGCTGGATCTGAAAGTGCTCATTTAGGTGTTCAGTGAGCCACTCAACAGGGCGACCGACAAACTCATCCATGTTCTCGGTAAGCCAGTCAAGATGCGGTTGTTGGATCCTGCTGATACGGTTACCACCCCTAGGCAGCTTGGCTATGCGGTTGGTTTGAATGAAGGTGTTGACAATGCTACTGACAGTAGACGCGGGGATGCTGAGGGTGCTAGCAACCAACGCCATGGTTTTGCCCTGGTAAGTGACCAGTTCAATGATCCTTTCCCTTGTAGAGTCATTGATTTTTTTGTTCTTCCTCCTTCTGACAGGTGGCATGGTGCTGGGAAGAGAGTGTGTGGGTCTTGTTGAGATGAGGCAAGCATAGTGGAGGGAAGGAGGGAAAGGCTGTAAAGAATGAGGCATTCACAGAAGTCGATATAAGCAGTGCCGAAAAAAATGACGAAGTTGCGTCTGATAGAAAAACAAAATGAAAATCTATGCCCAAACACTCTAAAGGTTTAGTAAGCAATATTCGAGCTCACCCTGACAATGTTGTTTCGCATCTTCGTGGTTTGTTTTTGATGTTGAACGATTTCAAATTGCCCAAGGGATGATAATTGGAAGAAGGAGCAAGCTGAGAGTGGACATTGTTGTACTTTTATTATGAGAACTTTTCAACAGATGTTCTCAGAGCATCTTGTTGGCTGCCTCTTGGACATTATTGTCTTTATTCGTACAATAGGATCAATACCGAGCTCCCCTGGCCATAATCGTCAGTATAATGACTGGCTTTCATGGCGACAGTAAGAAAGAAGAGTTCTCTCTTTTCGGTACTCCTGGACAGTATTCCTTGACAGTACTCAGATTGCACACCTAGCGAGGTGATTCGAGTGTACGTATTGCCATTGCACTGTCGTTTTCATTTTTTTTTTTTCATTCAGCGACGCGCCAAGCCTATCCATATTATTTTCTTAATTCATTTATGCGTCAAAAACGGCCCTTCTTTTTTTTTCTCTCTTATCCAATGACACGTCAAATAACAACGCCTTTTTTTTTTCGTCCATTGACGCGTCAAAAAAAATACGTCGTTTCTTTCAGTTGGATAGGTTCAACATCACGGCTGTAGTTTGCTTGATAATTAGTTTTTAGTGAGTGAGAGATTGAAAGTCTTAGTTGAATTCCCTCCACCATTGCTATGGCAACCAGGCACGAAAAGTTTTACGTTATTAACAGTGTTTGCATTTTTTTCCCCTAAAGGTAGTCAAGCGTGGTCTGCGTACGCTGCTTTTTTGTTGAGTGCTTCGAAAAGAAATTACCCTTCTTGTGTATGTTTTCGATGACCACTAGCCAGACATAAAGGCTTTTATTCAGTATAAGCCATTTTGTATGGCTTCAACTCTCTTGTTCTTGGCGTTAGTTTCGCTTTTGCCGTGAGTCGTCACCCAATATGTCTGTGCCAATGAGCGATATTCACCCTCTTTTTCTCTCTTTCTCCTTCCCTCAGTTCTTGCCGGGAGGGGAAAACGATGAAGCAGAGAGGCAACTCATTGAGAGGAAAGGAGTAGACACATGTCGATGCTTGAAAGAAGGAAGAAATCGATTGGTTGGTCCGTGTTAGATCACCCGAAATGGTTATCTCTCCTTTAACATCGATTGGTCCCACGCGTCCTTTCATTAGTCTCGTTTTTTCTGCCTTTCGCCCCTATTTTTTATGCGTTTGGTTTTGCCTACAGCCCATTTTTTTTTCTCCTTCCTCTGCCTTGTCTATTTCGGCATGTGAGCTTCCAACTTTATAGCCTCTTCTGTTTCCCAGACATCCATTTTCAACCAGTGGCTTTTTTTGCCACCACTCATTCATATCCATCTGGATCTTTCTACCTTCGCGACCTTGATATTTCTTTCTTCTTTTTCTTTCTTCTTTCACCTTTCGTTTTATCCTCTTTACAGCTTCCTCTCTCCTTTTCCGTTTTACTCACCCGAGCTCCTCTCGTCTCTCCTATACTCATTCACACAACCTCATTCGATATTAACTGGACGCAAGAACCAGACCATGGAGACAAAGTTCTTAGGCACAAGCATCTGCCAGTCAAGCGAAGTGCACTGTCTACATGCTCAATCCGTTCATTCTGCCATATCATCTTCGCTTGTCAATAGGCGAAGCTAGTGGGGTTGTGGAAGGGTCATTGATCCTGTGTGTAGCTTGTATACTTGACCACACCCATCCGCCGGAATCTTCTTCAAAGGACTTATCGAGTCTCTTTTTCATGGCTATTTGACGGAAGGGCTTTTGTACTATAGTCCAGCGTGATGAAGAGACTTTGTTATGCATTTTCTATTGAGGACGGTAACCTATACGGTCACTGGTGGGTTCTTTAACCTGCTGAGAAAAGCCGCCATTTTTTTTTCTCGGCAGGGTTTCCAGATGGGTTCACGGGTTACAGCCTCATTCGTGCTTGGTGGACATTCCGGAAAGAGCCAAACTGCCGATAAAACTCTCTAGCGGCCTGGTGTGGGCATATGGCTGGGGACTTGATGATGTTTTTTTCAATCGTGCTTTGCCTTTTTCTGATGGTTGATTGCGGTGACATGAGATGGTTGAAAGGGACTCGTTGCGTGAGCAGTTATCGGCTTTCTCAGATCTCATCCTGACCCTCCCTTTCTTTTTTGTATTCCCTTTTCCTTTTCCGTTCACTTTTTAGTTGGCACGAGAGCAAATTGCAAGGATCGACATGAGACTAACATGCAAAGTCAGTAAGAGACGAATACTCAAAAGAATAAAGCTCGATGTTAAATAGGCTACTTGTGTCTTGTTTAGAAGATGCTCGCCAGAAAAGGAAAAAAAAAAAAAGGTAATTGGAAGGAGACCCGCCTTTTTTACATACCCTTCTCTTTTCAGTTCAAAATCTCGGGCCGCCAAGGAGAAAAGAGGGTCGTCCAAACCATGTTTTTGGACAGTATGGGGTTACAAGTCAGTCTACAGTAGAACAGGTCTAGCCCCAAAACACTTGCCCTCAAAATCATGAAAACACGTCAAGTTTTATTCCGTGCGAGAAGGGGATCGAAGTAGGATATGGGTAAGGCAACAGCCCGAACCAGAGTGGTTTCGTTTCTTTGGTTCAGTCCCTGACGCTACAGTCGGCAGGTGAGGCGTTACTGGAGGGTCCGACATGTTGAGGATCTATGGAACAAAGGCTTTTGACTTTGGCATGAGGATGTGTTCAGGGGAGGCCTGTTTGCAAAGAGCTTGAAGGGCTGTGATCACAACTCCAGTCTGTTTTGGAATGACGATCTGTAAGGCGTCACAACCTTGCTGAGTCTAGAGTGGATGAAGGGAAAACTCTACTTAAAAACTAACTGAACAAAGGCCATGCGAGGACAGTGCAAAATTGTACCGAAGTAAACAAGTGAGAAGAAGCATACATGGTCACAGTATTAGCTTGAAAGACGTCCAGCAGGGTCTCGCCGCTTTCGTTCAACTTCCAGATAAAGGCTGATGTTCTGAGAATGTTTTGCAGACCGAGCACTATATAAATCAAGACACTTGACTGACTTTATAAACTCGACATGGAAGCAAGTCTGAAAATAGAAATGCCATGGTTGACTGACAGGATACCAATCAAAGGACCGATTTCCTTCTTCCATCAAGGTGCTTTACCCAATAACGCAGTAAGACTCCGCCTTGACTGTGGCCTATAAAGACCATCTGCCTCGCACTCGTACTCGTATGTGTTGTCAATTGATGCTTGTTAAATGGGCAGCGGTTTTTTCAGCATTCTAGGAAACAAAGCAGAGTACTGGAAGCAATGGGAAAAGCACCTGTGGCATCAAGAAAGCAGCTGGCAAAGCACTAGTCTCTTCTGCATTCTTGACAGCTGGAGCAATAGCTTCGACAGAGCCCAAGAACTTCTTGTAATAAACACCATAGGTGGTCGAGAACGCGCAGTATCCATGCTTGACCAGAGCTGGAGTAAGTTCGCTCCAGGAATGCTCGTTGAAGGTTGTCGCGTGGAGGAGGATGAGGGGTCGTTTGTTATCTGTGGGCTTACAGTTCCATTCATCCAGGCTCGATCGCCGGATGCCCTTCGTATCGAATACGCTTGATTCGTCGTTTGTTGGTGATGTGGTTGATTACGCTTGTGCTGGTGTCGCATCTGTCAAGGTTACATTGCTAGTAGGGTGAGAAGGAGGGAGAGGAAGAGGGGGCCGAGTGAAGTCTTCATTGTGCTGTAAAATATGCAGAATGAGAAGAAAAGCAGTAGTGGAAAGCTTAAGCAACAAAGAGGTGCCCTTTTATGAAAGAGAATGCTTGTTCTCGTCGACAACACCTTTAAATCTAAGACAGGTGCAGCATGTCTTAGAAAGTCAACCAGCCATTGTTCCTTGAAGATAAGAGATGCGCGTTCATATCTGATCTGAGGATCTGATCTCACCTGAAATTCATAAAGGAGTGACTTTGTGTCTGATATAGCAATGGGGCAAGTAGCAAAAATGACTTCGTGGGGGAAGAGAGTGTAACGGACATGGCCCGGAGGGCAGCATTGGCATGACACTAGGTTGTCGTGAATCCTGATGGCCATGTCAATAAAAAAGAGAAATCTTTACTATGAACGCGTCAAGTACGTTCTTGTTGAAGGTGAACCATGCAAATAGTCTCATCATAGAAAAAAGCAAATATCAGTATAGAAGGATCACCGACGGCAAGAACGCGTATATTGTGTAGATTGCCGTACGCAGCATCGCCTCCAGGCTCTTTCAAATTATCGCCGCGTTGATTCATGAGCCAGAGTGAGAACGACCCTTAAGCTGCACGATCCAATGCCTCCTTCCTTCTTGTTTTCCTTTGAGCACAGTTCCACTCTGTCTGTCTATTTGTTGCTCATCCCTCACCTTCCCCTTCCCCCTTGCCTTCGTTCCTTTTTCTTCCCTTCTCTTTACATCCATCATTCTTCATCCATCCCTCTCCCCTCTTTACCCTTCTACTTCGCTCATTCGCTGACATGGATGACCTGCTGGGCCTCTCCTGGGAGCAAAAAGGCCCTGCCAATAACAACAGCAACCGCCAGGGTGCCAACAGCGCAGGCATGGCCTCTGGAAAAGTCAAGCCCGTGCCCCCTCCCCCGACCTCCAAGCCCGCACACCTGCAGATGGGTCTCTCCAAGGCCGGACTCGTCCCCACCCCGGCCTCATCCAACCCTCTCCCTGCACCACAGCCCTACCGCAACATCAACAGCTCCACTGGCATCTCCCCTTCGCCTGCATCATCGCAAAAAAAGAACGCCGACGACGTCTTTGGCTCGCTCATGCCCTCCTTTGGCCAGAACACTTCCTCAGGAGTCACCAAGAGTCTCAACTCCATGTCGCTGGACGAAAGGCGTCGACATGACCAGCAGCAACAGTCTAACTCCTGGGGATCCCTCAGCAATTCGCCCACACCTGCTTCCTCTGCCTCGCCGTTTGGCTCCTCTAGCTTCAATTCGTCCTCCTCTTCAGGCTTTTCGCAACCTTCTCGATCGACGTTCAGTCCAGCTATGAACTCTTCAACATCGTCAACACCAAAGGGATATGATCCAGGAAACATGGCAGGACTCCAACGACCTATCGCCACATCGTCACCTCAGCCTGTACCAGGATTCGCATCTCCGATCCCAAAGTTCCCGCAGCCTCAACCATTGTCATCACAGCAGCAGCAGTTCAATCTCTCGCGCAACCAGAGCCCGGCAGGAGGATACCTTGCTTCCCCAGGAGTTCTCGGTCGATCGCTCTCGCCTGCGATGACACCGTTGCAGCCTGAACGGTCAAACAACTCGTCTCCCTCAACAATGGCTTCAACACCTACATCCAAGGATCCGTTCGGTGCTCTCCTTGGTGATCAAGTCTCACGGAACAGCCCCTCTATGAAGAACCAGTCTTTGAACTCCATGTATGCAAACCACAGTTTTTTTATGCTCAATTTTTGTTATCTGTTAATGCGTGTGCTTAATTGCTCACCCGAGATGGAACCTTGAGACCACCTGTAATTTGACACTCAGTTCTATTATTGACCCTCTCCCTCCTTGTCGCTTCATTTAAACCCCTGTCCATCAATCTAGCCGAAATAATACCCCTCCCCTTGGACAGCAACCCACTGCCAAGGTGGCAGACCCGTGGGATCTAGACTTTTTGGCCAGTGCTACTGTCACCAAACCAGCCCAGGTATTGACGATGTTATCATTTCAGCGAATTTTTCGACTTTTTATGGTCGTACAAACTGATACACTGCCCGTGTCTGACCCGCCATCAAACTTTCAATAGACGCCTGTCTCCAGTAACGACGTCTTCGACTTGGGATCGTTTGAATCAGCGCCTCCGGAAAAATCAGCTCGTCAGCGAGATTCTATGGACGCTCTGAACTCTTTTATCGGGAAGCAACCATCACCAGCAGGATCACCGTCTCAACGCACCAGCCCTCCAACTTCAAGGACACCAGCAGCCAAACCTCCACGATCTGCAACAGCAGCATCAAAGCCATCGAGCAGAGAGGATGCCGACATTGCACAGATCGTTAGCATGGGCTTCTCGGCCGAACGCGCAAAGCTGGCCCTCGCAATGACTGAGAATGGACGAGATATCGAGGCAGCCATCGAATACTTGGTTCAAAACGATGAGGCAGAGGACCAAATGCCCTCCAGGAGACGTAACCAAAGCACAAGAGAGCGAGGACAGGAAGAGAGACGACCTTACCGTGACGATAGCGACCCCGCTCTGGAGGATCGCCGGAGAAGGAATCAAGGCAGGGGACAAGTGCAACAACAGCAGGAACTGTCGAGAGCACAGCAGCTTCAACAGCAAAAGGACAAGTTCGTGGGCACGGCATCTGTCTTCGGAATGTCTGTGCTGTCCAAGGCCAACGAGATCTACAAGCAAGGTCGCGACAAGGTTCAGTCGGTGATGGAGGATATGACGGCAGAAGAACCAAGGTCGACTGCCGCTCGTCGGCACCAGTGGGTCGAGGACGAGTTTAAGCCCAGCCGTGGCCAATATAAGGATTCAGATTCGGAGGAGGACGAAGTCTACAGAGGTCGACGGGAACAGCAGCGCCAACAGGAGCAACGCCAACAGCAGCAACAGCGTCAACAACAACAGCAGCAGCAGTCATCACGGCCACGCCAGGAGAAGGAGGCTTTCGAGGATACATATGTTTCGTCATCTCGACGAGGAGGCGCCGCCACATCCAGGAACCAACAACCTTTGTTTTCCATGGGCGACTCCCCCAGCAAACAAAAGTCTAGCATGTCAACACCTCCTTTTTCGTCTGGCTCAGTTTCTTCAACTCCTTCCAACGCTGCTCGGACAACCAGGACTCCTTCGCCTCTCCCACCCAAGCCCGCTCGCCCACCCCGTACTCTTGTTCAAGCGAGTAGCCAGCAGCTGGCTGAGTCGAATCATTACAAGGAGAAAGGAAATGAAGTCTTCAAGCTGGGTCAATTTGGCCAAGCTGCGGAATTCTACGCACGTGCTAGTCAGTCTCTACCATCGGGTCATATCCTTCTGATTGTGACCCAGAACAACCGTGCTGCTGCTCTGTTGAAGATTGGCGAGTATCGCGAGACAGTGTCTGTATGCGACAAGACCGTTTTGCAAGTGCAGGGACCTGATGGACAAGGTGTTCAGGATGTCCTGCCTGAGAGCGTTGGCGTAAACCTCAAGGACCAAATGGGCAAGGCTTTGATGCGCCGTGCAACTGCGTACGAGAACCTCGAAAAGTATAAGGAGGCCAGGGATGACTGGGCAAAGTTGAAGGAGCTGGATCCAGGACACCGGAACGCTGCTGAGGGACAACGTCGATGTGAAAAGGCGATTGCTATGGTCAATGGTGGTGGAGCTGATGGTTTTGCTCAACCAACTGCCAAGAAGCCCGCTGTGTCGGCAGCGCGTCAGGGCGGCATGTCAGTGTCGTCGCCTATGCAGGATATGTTTGCTTCTCAACAACGGACCAATAACGACGCCAAAGTGAAGGCCGAGTTGGCGCGATCGGAGGGAGTGAGCAAGTTGCGTCAGAATGCAGCCCAGCAGGAGAGGGACGAGGACGAGAAGCTGAGACTGACAGATCAGGTTGAGATGAAGATGACGATGTGGAAGGCGGGCAAGGAAGACAATATCCGTGCGCTGATTTCATCTCTTGGGTCGGTTCTTTGGGAGGGTGTAGGCTGGAAGCCAGTGGGTTTGCATGAGCTGGTTACCCCTTCGCAGGTTAAGATCAAGTATATGCGCGCCATCGGCAAAATGCACCCTGATAAGGTACGCTTTTGTCTCTCTCGATTTGTTTTCGCTCTTGGTGAAATGAACTCGCCGATACATTTACTTTTTGTTAACTAATGCTATTTTCCCCTGTAAATGATAGTTGAGTGCGTCGACGACGATAGAGCAGAGGATGATGGCCAATACCATTTTCAGCACCCTCAACTCTGCCTGGGATGCGTTCAAGGTGCAAAATAACATGTAGCATTTTAGAATTAAAAGGAATGATAATTGATCGTGAGTGCTGCGCCTGGGGCTGGTAAACAAATTTTGATGTTAAGCCACCGATAGCTTCATTTTTTTTTTTCTTTTTTTTTTGTGGCAACTACTTTGAACTGAGTTTCTGCCAAAGTTGGTTGTTGTCTTTTGCTGGTCTTTGCATTGCTGTCACCTTCCCTTTCATACATTCCTCTCCTTCTTTTCCCCTCCTTCATACACACATCACAATGTCGGACACGCCAGCATCCACCGTGGCCGAGACCGCCACTACGACAACAGCAACAACCGCAGAGGAGAACACCAGCAAGTCGACACTCTTTGTCCGTGGTCTTCCCTATGAGGCCACCAGCGCACAGCTTGAGGCCTTCTTTTCCGAAATCGGACCTGTCCGTTCCTGCTTCGTTGTCCTCGACCGCAGTGCCGAGCAGATTGCGGCAGAGTCCCCCTCTTCTGAAGATAACAAGGCCGGCATCGCTGCTGCTGCTGCCACTGCTGCTAAGACCACCCCCAAGAACAAGGGATTCGGATTCGTGCAGTTTGTCTTGCCCGAGGATGCTGACAAGGCCATCAACGAGTTGCGCGGAACAAAGTTCTTGAAGCAGCGACCCCTCATCATGGAAAAGGCTGTCAAGAAGTCACGTATGTGTCTTCTTTTGCTGATGCGTTATGTGAGTTGAAATTTTATCTGTTCCTGTTATGCTGACATTACTATCTTTTGGTTGTTGGTTAATCTTGTAGATGATGGAGAGGACAAGCCCAAGAAGGAGTTCAAGCCCAAGGCCAAGACTGACAAGCTCAAGAATGACAAGGCTAAGCAGGAAAAGAAGGAAGAAACAGAAGAACCCAAAGAGAAGAAGTAAGGATCACCATTTATCTTGACACAGGAGATTGAAGTGTTCTATGAGACTGGATTCATCACTAACATTTTATTTTCGCTCTGTTATAGCTATTCATTCCAGACTGTCGTATTAAAGGGACTGGGCAAGGATATTACCAAGAAACACATCTACAAGAAGGTCCGCAAGTCTGGAGAGGTCAAGGAGGTCATTTACCCAGTCATCACAAAAGCCCCTGAAGCCGCCGAAGGAGAGCAAAAGGGCGAGGATCAGGTCGAGGAAGGAACTGGTGAGTCACGGATACTGTTCATTGCTGGATCATTCAAGGACGATATGCTGCGTTTTGAGAAGGAACTAACCGATTTCTTCCATCGATTAGCACATATTATTTATTCCACTGCCGCATTGGCTGCACAGGCTGTTCAGGCCCTCGATGGACACATTTTCAAGTCGTGCGCCCTTCACGCTGCTCTACTGGCTTCACCCTCCGTCTACAAGCGTTGCCGATTGATTGTTCGCAACTTGCCCTGGAAGTACAGAGAGACTGAGCTCCGTGATCTGTTCACCAAGTACGGCACTGTTCATGAAGTCAACTTGCCTCGCAAGTTCGAGGGAGGTCCTCTCCGTGGATTCGGATTTGTTCAAATGGAGAATTTGGAGGCGACCGAGAAGGCCGTTGCTGCCTTGAACGGTACTGAGCACCATGGTCGTACCATTGCTGTCGATTGGGCGTTGGCCAAGGATCGTTTCGAGGAGGCTGAGGCCAAGGCACAGGACGAGGCACCAGTAGCACCAACAGCAGAGGAGGATCAGGATGTTGAGATGGAGGATGCTTCTGCAGAGAACGAGGACGACGAGGAAGAGGAGGATGAGGATGAAGACAACGAGGATGAGGATGATGATGAGGGCGAGGAGGGATCTGATGATGAAGATGAGGACCTTGACTTGGACCATCTTCAAGGCAGCGACGACGAGGAAGCAGAGGATTCTGATGAGGAGATGGATGCCGAGGAGGAGGATGCCGCTGCTTTGGCCGCCCTTGATCTTGAGGAGGCTAAGGAGAAGGAGCAGAGTAAGTTCACGTCGTTCAGGAACACCGCAAACATCAATTCGAAATTTATTGAAAAACATTTCTAACTTCCCTTTTTCGTACGAACTTTTAGCCAAGATGGTTCTCCCTGATCCCAGTGAAGGCACCACTCTTTTCATCCGCAACTTGGATTTCGAGGCAACAAAGGATGATCTGTTCGAGCTCTTCCGTCACTGGGGAAAGCTGCGCTACTGCCGTGTGACAATGGATCACGACACTGGACGGTCCCGCGGTACAGGATTTGTTTGCTACTTTAACAAGGGCGCTGCCGACAACTGTATGGCTGAGGCTGAGAAGGTCGCTGCTATTGTCAACCCCATCCAGGCAGAGAACGACAAGAAGAAGAAGAACAATTTTGTCAAGCACACTATCTTGCAGCCCGACTTGCCTGAGGAGCTCGCAGTCAAGTTTACTCTCAACGGACGTGTCCTCAACGTTGTCCGTGCCGTCGACAAGAAGTCTGCCGTGACGCTATTGGAGGCTGGTCAGCAGAAGCGTGAGCGTGAGGATCGCAGAAACTTGTACCTGATGCGCGAGGGTGTCATTTTCCCTGATTCGCCCGCCGCCAAGTCGATCTTGCCCGGAGAGTTGGCCAAACGCCAGGCTTCATTCTCTGCTCGTCGTGCTCTCCTCGCCCGCAACCCCTCACTCTATATCTCCAAGACCCGTCTTTCGATCCGTAATTTGCCCATCAAGATGGACGAGAAGGATCTGCGCAAGTTGGGAGTGCAGGCTATTCAAAAATTCAAGAACGAGGTCAAGGATGGCAAGCGTGGACATCTATCGACGGACGAGATGGCAGAGGGCTGGGATAAGCGCGTATTTGTCAAGCAGGCCAAGATTGTCCGGTCCAAGGATCGTGTTGACGGAGATACCAAGCAATTGCGGTCGAAAGGATACGGTTTCTTGGAGTACTCTACTCATGCACATGCTTTGGCTGGTCTCCGCTGGTTGAACAACAATCCCTCGCTGTTTGGTGAGAAGAAGTGTCTGATTGTCGAGTTTTCGGTCGAGAACGTAATGGTCAACAAGCAGAGAGATGAGCGTGAGACGAGGCGGATGGGTAAGGGTGAAAGGGACGGAAAGCGTAAGCGTGAGGGAGAGGATGACGGCGAAGGAGAGCATTTTAACCACCAGGGTGAGGAGGACCAGGAGAGGAAACGACCCAGGAGATCGATCCATGAGGGTGGTGGACGGGATCGTGGCGAGTCTCGTGGTGGATTCCGTGGAGGCCGTGGCGGTGGTGATCGTGGTGGATTCCGTGGAGGACGCGGTGGTGGAGACCGAGGTGGCTTCCGTGGAGGCCGTGGCGGATCTAGCGATCGTGGCGGTTCCAGGGGTGGTTTCCGTGGAGGTCGCGGTGGATCCAGTGATCGTGGTGGCTCCAGAGGAGGATTCCGTGGCGGTCGCGGTAGCCGCGGAGGCGGTAGTGGAGACCGTGGCGGCCGTGGTGGATTCCGCGGTCGTGGTCGCGGTCGCGATTAATTTCATGGCTCCATTATTTCACAAAACAAGCACACACAATAACCATTTTTCATTAGATTTCCCCTCCGCATGCATTAAAATATCATTTTTCATTATATTTCTTTTTCTGATGCATGCTTATGTTTTATTGTTGTTCTGATTGCCGTAATGGTTTTGAGGATGGAGAAAGGAGGAGGAAAAACTACCGCCTGGCCTTGAAAGCAGCCAGCTTCTTCTTTCTCTGGGTATCGATCTTATTGCTATTCTGCTTCTTTTTGGCAGGCTTTGAGGGCTCGACGTTGTCGTCATCATCCTCGAAGCCTTTGCTCCAGCCATCTCCAAGCTTCCAGGCTGCCGCCGCTTTCTTGGCACCTCCACTGCCCTTTACTGCTGCTGAGGAAGTGTTTGCCTTTTTTGTTGTTGTGGTGGTTGTTGTTACTGTCTTCTTGATGATCTTTTTTGTCGCTGCTGATGATGATGATGTTGCTGTTAAGGTGGTGGCGGCGGTTTTCTTTCCCTCCAAGAGTTTCGAGACCTGCTTGGCGAGCTCTGAGCTCTTCTTTGTAGGTGCTGCTGAGAGAGCTTTCGCAGATTTGGCGGCGGTGGCGGTGCTGGTCTTTGCCTTTTTGCTGGGTTGTTGAGGTTGTGCTGATTTAGAGACAGAGGTAACAGCGTCGGATTTACGTTTCTTGCTCTCCAACTGAGCATGGATATCCTTGAGCTCTTGTGGCAAATCGTCCATGCTATCGTCTCCCGAGTCCTCCCCACCATCCTCCTGGTCCTGATCATCATCATTGTCCTCGTTGATGTCGCTGCCTTCTTCCTCAGTGGCCCAGTTTTCAGAATCGTCATCGTCCTCAGAATCGGCAGCAGCCTCGGCAGCTTCTTCAGAGTCGTCTTCTTCCTCGGCGGCGGTGCTCATCTTTGAAGAGTCCATTAACGCAGAACCGAAGAGAGATTTCATGAAACTTGCGACCTCGTTCTTCAGTCCCGGCTATTTGAAGTAACACAGTGACAACAGAAAGGGTCCAATGACAAGTGTTAAATATATACACGCATAATAACGATATTCCCAATGTCTACGTTCAATGTTTCATGCAAAAAGAAAGTGCTTCTTTACCTCCTCCTCGGCGGGATCAGATTTAATCGCCTTCTTCTTCTTATCCTTCTTAACAGCCGCTGCTCTAACGGCCTTGACCTTCTCTGCTTCGTTGTCGCTATCGTCGCTATCGTCGCCCTCGAGTTCAGATCCAGAATCAATATCCTGGAAAAGTTCCATATCTTTTGCAGACCCGCCCATGGCCAAGATCTCGCGCATCAGAAGGTCATCCTTCCCGAGGGGGGCGTCGCTTCCTCCTGCTGCTGCCTTTCCTGCCTTCTTCTTGTCTGATGCCTAGAGAAATACAGAACGCGTATAAGGTGGTATGTTAAAATATTTGATGGTGTGGTGGTCGACAGACAGCGGGAAAGGTAGATAGGATTAAGATAGAGAGTGAGAGGGAGGTAGGGTGGAAGGGTTACCTTGAGAAACTTGGAGGTCTTTGCTGCCTTATGCATTATGAGGGTTCTGTGAATGAATTTGTGTGAATGAGGAAAGGTTGTTGTGAACAATAGGCTCCACAAAGTGCACGCACACACAAAAAAAAAAAAAAAAAATGCCTGAGCATTGTTGTGATCCAAGCCACACAAATGCTATGTCTGTTCCAAAATCGGACAAAAAAACAGGGAGGAAGCACGTCTATTAAAGGAGCTGGCAAAGGTTTTTGTGCACTACACCACAAAGATATCTTGTCGACGCGCTTGGACCTTCAAAGAGAAGACAGGGTGCTTGTCAGAGGGATAGACCATCACCGTCTACATGAGCTTTACTCAAGCTGGCTTGTTTGATCGGTCGATGAAACTATTACAGATTTGGTGGCGTGTGATAAAAAAATGAATCAAGGTTTTTCTATGGGTGGGAGCAGCATGGGATCAAGCACGACAACTAGACACATCACATCGCTCTGGTACCTACTCTACTTAAAGCTGCAGCCTCCCAAATATTCACCTTATAACGAATCACCACCACAATTGCTCCTAGAAAATAATCCCCCCCGCGTTGTAGTTCAGCCGAGCGACAGGGAGTCAAGACGTGCCGGTAGTTGCAGCCGTCTCCCTTTGACCCTGTACCCCTTCTTCATGGCTGCCCATCTTGGCTCTTCTACGTTTCCTGATTCGCTGGCACCCTTCACATTACTTTTTATTTTGCTTGGATTGCTTTTCCATCCATGCTACCTCTCACCTTTCCCTGCTCCCTTCCCTCTCCTGTCGTTTTTCTCGTGCCTTCTTTCAAAGCAATGAGACTACGAAAAATGTCAAGAGAGGAGAATCCTATGTTACCCTAAGAATGAGGTGCCTCCTCCCCTCTCACCTCCTCACTGTCTCTCGCCGGAAGCTGCGCTCCCTTGTTTCAGGAGGAACTAGAAAAATAGAGGCAAAGCATGGGTGCGTCGGCCGCCAGCATCGCGCATTTTCTAAACTGACCGCTTGTTTTATAGTCCTTTAGATTTTTCTTTGTCACATAGATTGTCTCCTTAGGAGGGATGGACTTCGAAAAGAAAATGGCGCGGGAAATCTATTTTTTTTTTTTCAACTTTTGACCCTACTGCTTGACAAGTATCATCCTCAGGGACCAAAACACAAAAGAGGGGAAGGTAAGGATAGGGGGTTGAAACAAGAAGAGAGGACAATGAAAAAGAAAGGAAGGATCGCTCGGTGTGAATGCGTCGGCTTGTGTCGTGTTGAGGCGAATGCATGATGATTTTGCCAGTCTGGATTTTTTTGTATGTATGATGTTTCCTGCATGCGTCTTTAGCATGGGATGTTTATTTTGCAGGTCAATTTAGAAAATTAGAGAAGGAACATTTTATGTGCGACATAAAGAGATTGTGGGGTATCTACAAAGTGGTGGAGGGATGAGCCCCGGGTGTAAGAAACGAGGGGGTAAGGGATTCCTATTAGATGGCCGAGAAATGAAAGGGGACAGAACAAGACAATAAAAAACAAAACTAGTAATAAAAAACAAAGCAAAAAAAAAAAGGGTAACAAATTGCGCCCATGTCCCCGTCGGTCAAAGAAAGAGAGTAGAAACTAGTACGAAAACGAATCCACTAGTAGCTCCCAAAATCGTCCATGACGACCCACCGATCATCGCCTTTCCAGGAGCACCATTCCCACCCGTTCCCTCGTACAATTTGGCAGGCGCGCCGACACTCAATTGGACATTCCTGAAATACACTGCCGTATCAACGGGAGTCGCATAGGTCGACTCGGACCCTCCAAAGAAGGACGAGAATAATAGGCCTTGGAAGCCGACCATTCCTGTACTTCTGTAGGGGATATTGTTCATATGGACTGCCAGGATCCCGTTCTGATAGACCTGTAGGGTACCATTACTGTTCCCTGCGGGCTCGTTGAGTTCCATGGCCATGTCCAGTCGTGTCCAGACACCCGGTTGAAAGTAGATCTGTCCGCGGCCGATTGATTTCCCGTACTGGTCGTTACACAGGACTTGTGAGTCTCTGCAGAATGCCGATTTTGGGTCTGCTGGGACATATGCATATACTATTTCATTTTCAAATGCTTTCGTTAGTTGGTAAAAAAAAAAAAAAACGAACAGACCTAGGACAAGGACAAACGTCGTAACAGGATAAAATAAAAATAGAAAAGCAGGAATGCTTACCTTCGCCGATACCGTTCTGTCGCCACATCATTCGCATGGTCAAACAGTTGACTCCAGTCGATTGGACACCTCCGGAACAGCCATCATAAGGGGTTCCTCCATAAATGCCCGGCAGTTTACCCGCCAATACCCAATTGAAGCCCGCAGGGAAGGCTACATCATAGCTAACCAACATCTTGGAGAACGGCGTCTTGTCTCCAAAGGGTTTCGCATAGAAGTGTGTCCCGCCCGTCACTGGGCCGACCGACGGTGCATACGAGCCCTTGGGGTAGTTTAACTGCAGAACCGTCCCATTCTCATCGCCTTTGCCACTGGTGGTACTTGTTGTCGAGTTTGAACTCGATGCTGCGGTTGAGTTCGCTGCTACAGCTGCCTTGAAGGGATCACTGACGAACGAGATATCCTGCCCTCCGATCTGGATGGAATGAAAGGTGGTAGCCCAGTTCTGGACAAGGTATCGTTCGCCATTGTTGGTGGGGTTGGCAGTTGTGGTCTGGATAGGGCTGCTGGGCATAGGGGCGATCCAGTTCTGGAGGAAGCCACCCTGAGTGTAGATCTGATCCCTTGTTAAAGGTGTTGCTGCTGCTGCTGCTACTGCTGCTGTTCCTGAAGATGTGAGCAGTAGGCTGGACATTGCCATTGCTACTATTGCTGTTGTTGCCTTTGCATGGCGAAATGCTATTGTGCTTCGTCGTAAGGGTGGCGATAGTGTCATTGTGTTGTAAAGGAGAGGGAGGGCGAGAAGAAAGGATCAGATAAGAGACTCGCGTGGGTGTTGGAGAAGGGGAGAAGGGGAGAAGGAAGAGGAAGAGGGGAGAAGAGAATGAAGAAGAGCGGAGAAGATAAGGAAGAAGAGGGAAGAAGACGAAAAAACGATGATGACGGAAAATAAAAATAAATAAATAAATGAATGATCCACACATGCAGCCAGCACGGATCAATATCTTTTGGACAAATTAGATTGGAGAGTGAGAGTGAGGAGAAACAAGCAAGACGATATACAGAGAACAGACAGAACATTGCCCAATACGATAGCAATTAGAATCAAGAGTCGCCTTGTCTCTTCCTATTGCCCCATTACCACAAGTGCCTACTTTTACTATTCGCCCTTGCTCTCTCTTTGTCTAAGCCAACAAAGAGCGAGGAATGAGCACCAGAAAATGGATTGAAAGGGAAAAGAGTCGCCTAAATGACGAGAAAGTCGACAACGTGCGCTGCTCCTTTTTTTATCCCTCTCTTTTACATAGACAAGGACTTCTTCTTTTCCGAGCCACCATCTCTTGAGACGAAGATATGAAGTTGTTTGCTGAACAGTAAGAAGTGTCAGTATAGAAGAGTTCAAGAGTATAGTGCTTTCAAAAACTTTATACCATGGCATTCATCATTGTGACGCGCTTCTTTTTCTTCTAGCGAACTGCCTTTTACCCAAAAGAAGCGATCGACAAAAAGAGATCTTCTGATTCACTCTCACCTCGGCATCAATCTTCTTCACTGCTTCCCTTCATTCCACACTTACACGCACATACTTACACACGCGCAAAAAGACATTCACGCGCGACATTATGGTACAGAGCTTCAACCTACAGGGCATCCTGCAATCCTTCCGGGTTCTCACATCCCCACGCCTCATGGTCCCCAACATCGTCGTCCGGGGTAATAAACACATTCGACAACATTCAATATGCAAAACAACAACAGCTTCATGCACAGAGTGCTCACCTGCTTCCCTCGTCTTGGCAAAAAAAAAAAAAAAATAGATATCCGCGACATCAACTTTGAACAACTCCACAAGGCCGGGATCATTGCAATTGCATTCGATAAAGATAACTGTCTCACGAAACCCTACGGCCTCGAACTCTACCCGCCCTTCAAGGTACGCACTCAGGATACAACTCTGAAATCATCAATTGACTGGTTGCCTCGACAACCAGTAACAACACCAATTCACACTCTCAATCATGTATCAAACAGGACGCATGGAGGAGATGCAGGGATGTGTACAAGGATCAAGTCGTGATCGTCTCCAACTCTGCAGGAACCCCCGATGACAAGGATAACCAACAAGCTCAAGCCATCGAACAAGCCCTCCAAGTCAACGTCCTCCGTCACCAGGAAAAGAAACCTTCAGGTGGAGAGGAACTGCTGAGTCATTTCAATGGGATCAAGGCGAAGAGGATTGCGTTTGTGGGCGATAGGGCGTTGACGGATGTGGTCTTTGGGAACAATTATGGGATGCTGACCATCCTCACGCGCGATGTCGTCACCGAGGAGGGTGATAATCCTATGGCTATCAGGGTAAGTTTTTTTGTTTGTTCTTTGTAGAGAGGAAAGCTGGGGATGCATTATGAGTCGCAGAGAAAATGCAATTGACCTTTTTGTATAATTTCCACGGAGAAAATAGATCCGGAGGATGGAGCATAGGGTATTGGCGTTCTTGGACAGGATGAACATCAAAGCGAAGCCACACCCGATTCCGATCGACCTCCACGCTGTTGTTATGCAAACACCACCGGCAGCCGAGTCAAAAGCGGAAGCCAAGGCTGATCTTGCGGCAGAGGAGATAAGAAAGAAAGAAAGCAAAGAGGCTGCAGAACGGGAAGCGAAATTCGAGCGGTCCAAACGGACCTCTGTGCGAGGTGAATAAAAATTAATGTATGTGAACCTTTCTTTCTAGTTGGGTGATTGCGAATTGCTGTTTGTTGTAAGGGTTGATGTCATTTTGTAACGGCTAAAGAGGACGAGGTAGTATCTAGGGTGTGTTTGTTCATCAATGGACAACCAAGTAAGAAGCAGAGAGAAGGGCTCTCTTTGTTGAACATGGACCCTCTTTTTCCCGTTATGAATCTATAGCAACAAACATACTTTGCATGAATAATGAATATCGATCCATCACCTGACGGATTCACACGCTGTCTCTCTTAAAAAGAGAAAACGTTTTTCTTGGCCTACATGCTTTCCTCTTCTCTTCTTTTCTGCACACACACACCTTCCCTTCACAAACACCCACACAATCAAATTGACAACGATGACAACACACCCGTCTTCCGACACAACCATCACCTCGTCCGTCGCCACAACCGGAGCACCCACTCACGCTACCTCTGCTACAACTACAGAAGCAGCAGGTGCCCACCAAGCAAGCTCGCAGGCCAATACCGGTGGTGCAAATGCAGGTGCAGGAGAATTCTCGACACAAGTCGAGCCCCAGATCTTAAGCCATGAGGAAGGAACAGGATGGGAACGGACCGTGACCCAAGTCCCTGGCGAGGAACCCGTTCATAGCATCAAGTTGGCTGGACATATCAAAGGGATCCCTGGCCGGCGATAAGCATGATTGAGAGGATCGAGAGAAGCATGAGGAGAGGACTATGAGCTCGCACGGGGACAGGACGAGCTGGCAGTAATGATCCCCGTGGACAGAAGGAGACAAGACGAGATGTTACAAGGCAGAACAGCATACAAGCATACAGCAGCAACCAACACCCATTTTAGTGTCATTTTAGCTCAGCAAAACCAAACGAAAAAACGCAGTAGGAGTAGTTCATCATCTAAAAAAGAGCCAACATTCACCCACCATTGTACATCACAATCAAAACAATAAACACCAACCACTCAGCAAGCTTAGATAGGGATATGGACATCAATATAAATATGTATTTTTGTGAAAGAAAGGGGCATGAAATGCTATTGTACAATGGATACTAAATAGAAAGAACTTGACAGTTTAAAAGGCCATGAGGATCTCACCATCGAGATCATCACGCTCCCACGTGCTCTCCAGCCGCCTCTTCATGATCGCCCTCCTTCGCTTCTCCTTGGGACGATCCTTCAACGAAGGAAAGAATGACTCGTGATTATACCACCCCTTCTGTCTCAACCCGGCAATCCGACTCATCGTCGACACTGAACTCCCGACCAACACATCTGCATGCGCCAAAATCGCAGCGTCCACCATCGCTGGGCCAAACGTACCCCAGATCTCGGCGGTGCCGTATTTCGTATGGTCGAGACGGTGCCAGCCGAGCTCCTTGATCTTTGCGAAATCTTCTTCGGATGTCGAATCGGTGGCGACGACCACGGGAAGGTGGGAGACGAGACCCAGGGATTTGGCTGCGTATTCGCGGGCGCGTTCGACCGCTACTGCGTACAGCTCGATAGGGAGGAGACAGTTATCGACAGACTGACCACGACATTTGGCCCAGATATCACCGCGACGAAGATGGACGGCAATGTGGGGGATCCGTGTGGCGGGTGCCTGGATCTCTGTGACCAGGGTTCCGTCCTCCGAGACCGGGTTCTGGCGCTCGCTCTCGGTGAGTTCGAGCTCTTCGGGATCATTGTTGGGCAGGATCTCGATGTCACGGTCATCCTTGATCTCCTCGTTGATCCGCAGGGTTGCATACTCCATCACCTTGGGCTCGAAATGCATGTCCTTGCCGGCTTCCTTCCAAAAGATTCCACCACGCTGGACGGCCTTGAGTTTGAATGTGTTGCTTAAGAAAAGCATGTCAGCCTTGCCTGCTGCGATCTCTTCAGGTGACCGACCATCGAAATCGGCGTACCGGTCCAGGAGATCTTCGACAATGACCAGGTCCTCGGGGTTATGGTTGTCATGTACAATCCGCTGACGGTCATAGACGGGACCATTGGGGCGTGGAGCAATAGGTGGGACGAAGACTGGGCGGATAAGGAAATGGAAGAGGAAATTCTGTGCCGAGAAATTGATATCCAAGTTAGGACCACCATATCCATAAACAATCTGACAGGTCATATTTTCAGCAACACCTGCCCAAGCCTCCGTCTCCGAATGGTAAGGTCCATGAAGATGTGTGGACTTCAAAGCTTGATCCAACCCAACTCGGCGTTGCGCCTCAGTAAGGGGTCGGACCTGAGACCATTCGAGGACAGGGAGCCCCGTAAGTTGGGTCAATTTAGGGAGGTCCATGTATTGGGACCATTGTTGGTGAGTGTTGTTGTGGTCGTGCGAGTTGGAGATGATGGGTGGGAGGATGAGGGTTCGGTTGAGTTTGCGGGCAACATAGACTGCAGATTGGACACCGATGAACTGGTTGGTCAGGCCGCCAAAGGGGAGGAAAGAGAGGTATTTGGTGTTGGCGTCGAGGATGGAGACGGCAGGCTTTAGCGGCAGCGTAAATGGCTCCAAGGGTGCATCGTCGTCGTTATCGTCGTTGTCATTATCGTCATGGCTATTGTTAGAGTTGGCGTCGTTGTTTATGATTGTACTTGTGTTTGTTTCAGGGTTGAGTGGCTGTTGTTGTTGTTGAGGGATCATGCTCTGTTCCTTGTGCAGCCCCACATTGTTATTATTGCCGTTGGAGTGAAGTCGAAAGCTGGCAAGATCCATAGTGGTGAGCAGGGTCCACGCAGAGACGAGGATGATAGCGACCAGGATGAATAAGGTCCTGTTTCTTAGACCCTGACTCTGTCCCTCTCTTGCAAATCCCTTCATTGTAAACTTTTTGCCGTTTTTTAGATCGAGGTTTTATATGTTTTTGTTGAAGTGAGGAAGGGAAAGGGATGTGAAAGTACGAAAGTAATGGGTAAGTGTAATGATATGGAATGAAAGACAAAAAAGGGTTCAGTTGTGATCTGCCTCCTTGAGCTGTGGAAGGTGGAAGTGTGAAGGAGGGGAGTGTCGTTATGTGAAGTGGGAGAGGAACGGAGAGGGAAGAATAAAAAGAAAGAGAGAATGGAAGGAGGGGAGTGATGAGATAATTCAACGGTATTGCAGCCGCAACGGTGGAGGGAAAAAAAAAAAAAAAAAAAAAAAAAAAAAGGCAAACTGCAAGGAGAGAGGAGAAGAGTGAAAGAAAGGCAAATCAAAAAACGCAGAGAGGAAGACAATTAAAGGAAGAGATAGAGATGTGAAAAACAAAAAGGGGCAACACATCCGACGAGCAGGAGAAGCAAAAAGAAAGACTGACTGCTATTAATAACGAATTAAAGGACTGAGAGACTGACCTGATTGACTGGATTGTCGTAGTCTCAACAGATACACACACAAAGAAAGACAGATGTTGACAAAACCATGACGACTGAGTGAATGACTAGTGTTTTCTTGACGAGATCAGTGGCAACTAAACCCAGGAACGTGAGGGACATGCGCAGAGACAGAGAGGAAAAGTAAATCCCTCACAATCGTCTACGCCATCGATGGCGCTGGGTGGTGCTCATCCTTTCCTCCCGTGTGCTAACTTATCTCTGGGGTTTGGTGGTCGAGGGATGGTATCCTCCTCTCTTCATTGTTTTCGATCTCTCCCTCTCTCTTCTGCAATTGCTCAACACAACACTGAAGAGGCGTAAAAATAATAACAACAAAAGGACTGACTGGGAACACAGGGATGGCATGGACCATCGCTCTCACGAACACAAGGCGTGGAAAACAAAAAGTACACTAAAATAAAACCTGAGTGCACCCTCTCAATTTTTTCCACTTTGGGCCAGGCTCCTTTCTCCCTTGAACAAAGTTTTCCTCGGCAGTGCAGCGTGCAACTTGCCTCTTGATTCTTGTAGTCCCGCTGTAGGTTTTCTAAAATAAAAAATCGGCAGTGTTGTTGCCTTTGCTGAGTTTACAATGTTCCATCCCGATCACCGATAGAGTCTTTGAGATGATGAGCTCTCACAGTGAAAAGAGCTTGAAGATCGATCTAGCCCTTCTCTTCGTTCCAATGCGTCCCCGATGAGCTACTTCGCTACTTCTCTTACCCGTGTAGGAGTAAAATAATAACAAACCCCTTTCATATTTTATTTCCGCAAAAGAATCCGTCTAAACAGGGTATCCATTATTGGTTCGATTGCTCAAAGCTCTTTCTGTTGGTTGGTTGAGCTGGTGATGGTAATTATTAACTTGAGACTCATCCCTTAAAGGCGGGCGCCTTCTTGCAGCCTCCGCTTCTTGTCGAGGTTGGCTTGCAGTTGCGTGAGATCCATGTACCACATGCGGCCCGTCTCGTACTTGAGTTTTCTAAAGTTGGATTTCATGGCCCCTCCCACAACGTGGAGATGCAAGTGATCAACGGTGTTGAATGGCGGCACGTGGAACCCGAGTCTAGACACATAAGAAGGGGGAAGCAACAGCCGGTAAACCGTGTCAGCAAAACGAACAAATTCCTCAGAGGATTAGGTTTCCAACATTACATCCATCGACGATCTCGATTTGATGCTCTTCTCTGCCCTCCTTGACTTTCTTTTTAGAACACATTCCTCTTCTGTTTTTATCTTTTTATTTCTCCTGCGTTGCAAGCCCATGCACAACGTCAATGCTTCTGCTCCCTCACTCTATCTCTCGCTCTCTCTCGCTCTAGTCGCCTCTTTCTTTGTAAGAATACATTTCTTTCATCTTAACTTTTCCCCTTTCTTCCTATATTATATCTGTTGGCGATCTCGATACTCTTCTCTTCCTGTCGTTCCTTTTTGTTCTTTTTCGTCTGCCGTCTGCTATCTCACCCCATTCCAACACAGTGCGCTCTTGACAGTCTCATCTCGTCCCAGTGGCTTGTGTCTTTTTTCAATGCCATTCCTATCGTGATACGAAACATAGATTCTTGCCTTGATTGTTCAGGATCATGTCCACGTTCTTTGAGGAGATCAATGCCCTTTTGATGCATCTTCTCGAGCAGAGGGATATGGTCGGTAGTCAGGGTTTTGACACTCTTGACATGATCAACAGGCACAATTAGGATATGTGTCTCTGCTGCGGGGTTGATATCGTTGAATGCTGCAATCTCATCGTCCTGTTCGTGTGAAAGGTGTAGGTGGAGTAGGTTGGGAGGTGCGTGAGGGCAAGAAAGAGAGTAGTGGGAAGTGATGATTAGCAAGTCAGACCAACAAACGTTTCTTGTTTCTGAGTATACTTCCGATTTTTTTTTTTTTTTTTTTTTTTTCAGGTACCACGTTTTATTCATTTGACAAGTCACAAAAATTATCAGCCGCCGTTGCATTCCCCGTGTGTTCGATTTCTGTGTGTGCTTTGCTGGCTCCTAGTCTGATATGTGGAAATAGAAGAGCTGAATTACCTTGTAAATGAGCGTGGTCGGGGTGCTTCCTTCGACAATCGCACAAAAGATGCATGGCCGGCACAGAATTTTGTCGATAATAGTCATTCCCTTCTAGGGTTGTTGCTTTGCTTCTCGTGGTTGTAGGAAGAATGAGTCGGGTGCTGGCCTTGAAAAAAGCAGGTCTGAGAAAAGGGCACCTGGTTTGTCAAGTGTGCTGGTGAGATGATGGAGAAAGGTAAGGAACGGTTTCAACAGCCAAGAGTAAGGAGTAAGGTTGAAGATGTGCGACCGTGAATGAAGCTTGAGAGTGAGTAGTTGAGGTAAATGCAATGGAAGGAAGCGATGAGCCTTTAGAAAAGACGAGTCGGCCTGGATGTGAAGAGAAGAACGAAGGGGAGCCGTGCTGAAACGGAACAAGCCACACAGACACGAGATAGTCCATATTCATTTGCTCGTCAAGACGACGTCGTTGTCTTGTCAAGAGTCTAGGAGGAAGGTGAATGACATTCACTTGCATCACTTTTTATTCACTTTCCTACTTTCCACTCTTCATTCTTTTTCTTCTCTTCTTTTCTCTTGTCTTCTCTTCTTTTCTCTTGTCTTCTCTTCTTTTCTCTTGTCTTCTCTTCACACCTACAACAACAACAGCAAACTACACTCGCAAGACACACCCACACCACAACCACCACCACAAACAACACCAAGCACTCATAATAAAAACGAATACAAGGATGCCACAACAGAGCGGAGCACAGTACCCACTCCTTGGGATCGTCTACCTCTTCCAACATTTCAGGAAGCTGGCCCCTCAGTTCATCAAATCGCTCGTCTACTCCTTCTGCATCACCCTCCTAGTCCTCCTCCCACTCTCTGCCTTCACTTTCAAGTTCCAACGTCGGATGATCCATGCATTCCTTCGTTTCCTCTTTGCTTCCTTCTCCTTCTTACCTTCCTCCCAGTCCATGACCTTCCTCGGATTCAATTTGCCCGCCTGGTCAGCTATGGCTTTGACCATGGGCGAGACCACCCTCTTGGTTACACTCGTTATGGGCGAAGTCTTCAAGCGGGAGAAATCGAAAGGACTCTTCCAGTCCGTCATGTCCTACAACAACATCCCTCTCGGACCCCTTGCAACTGTCCAACACCATGAGCACAATGCAAAGAACAGCGACCACAGCGATGACGCCATTCAAATCTCTTCGGCTGCAGGAAAGCCCGTTGTCAACAAGCGTCGTCGTGATGTTGTTAAAGATGCCTCACTCCATTTCGGACAACGGGTCGCTCTCTGGCTGATCACTCTGCCATTGAACTTTATCCCCGTTGTAGGGTCGTTGATCTTCTGTTACATCAACGGCAAGGCGATTGTACCCGATATCCATAGTCGTTACTTTGACATGAAGCGGATGACGGAAGATGAACGTAAAGATTGGATCAGAGAGCGACAGGCGGATTACACGGCCTTTGCGTTTGTCTCCCAGGCTCTGGAGCTGATCCCCGTCCTCGGCATCCTCTTTGGATTCACCAACGCTATTGGGTATGTCCCATATCCGCTCTCGATTCGCAAAGATTTTTTGTTTTTTCTTTTTTTATTTTTTAGTGTAATGTGATAGAATGATGATGACACTTACTAACATCTTCCTCTTCCCTCTTTTTTCGTCCCCAGAGCTGCATTGTGGGCAGTGGACCTGGAGAGACCACAGGACGCACTTCGAAAAAAGAAGCTCGAAGAAACATACAAAGCTAAATGAGCACATCCTCCCCTCATTACACATACACTTGCTACACTCTAAATAAAACGCGCCATTTACACAGAGATACTTGTTGTTTTTTTGAATTGAAGGAAGAAGAGAATAATTTTAGGTCCGAAGACCTTGCAAAAATTGCCGCAAGACAAGGCAAGCTCATCTTGAAGACGGGGTATTGGATGAAAGTTTTCAAACAGCAATAAATTGACCTCAGCGGAAGCTTCACTGGTAAATTCATGCACCTGCACAAGGATAAGGAAACCACTAGGCTCTGGCACGATTTCTTTATTTATAATCTAGAAGGTGAATCGGACTGTTTATGTGGAGAAATGTGCATCTAGGGAGCTAAAAATTACTTCATGGGAGGTGAGGAGACTATTTAAGTTGAGCGGTTAGATGTGTCTAATTCCTCAGGAAAGACTAGAAAGACAGTCCCAATTGTCTTATGTTCGGTTAACCTGTCTGTGAGCCACGCCTCCTGCACAGACAACCTCAGTAGGAGTCAACGGCAGCATCGACGATCGAAGACGTCGCTATACACTATACTCTTTTCTTTCAAAATGAAGAAGAATGTATTGATAATCTGAAACATCAGCTCTGAACGACCAAGAGACCCTTTACCCTCTATCACATCTCCAATCTGTCCGCTCTCACAGACAACTCTCAATGGCTATGATTTCTGTGTGATGCTTTGCATGTTGCGGGGGCGCTTCATCAAAGTACTTTTTTTTTTTTTTTTTTTTTTTTTTTTTTTTTTTTTTTTTTTTTGTTTGATCGCTGTAGTTGGATGGTGAGCCCTGTCCGAGCCGATCGAGTACGTTGTGTATGAGTTGGACAGACCAGGACCCGAATTTGAATTTGATTTATTATTTTTGTGGGTCGGACTTCCTCGAGTCATTTTCTCCTCCCCTTTCTCTCTCTCTCTTCCTTTTCTCTTTTTTACATTTCTGACTTTCTCCACACTTTTCTGTCCCTCCTTTCATCGCTTCCCTCTTACCCCATCTCCCACTCTTTCTCAACGTAGCAGTTGAACAGTAACCATTACCAGATACCAACCGAGATACCCTACAGCCATCGATCATGACATTTGCTCTCTCTCAGAACCAGAACGCCGTCAAGTACTGGTATGTATCACCGATTTGTCCTTTATCGTCTCCTCCAGCCGAGCGACGCATGAAGGATGAGGCGCAATTGAGACAGGTTGTTTGAGGAGCGCATGACATGTTTCTGACACTAATATGCTGTGCTATTTGTCTTGTTATTCTGTATATCATGTCAATAGGACTCCCATTGCTTACTCTCGCCTGTTCATCTACCTCAGTACGGTTTATGTGAGACTTTTCTTAGTCTGGCTCATTGTCATTATATTGCTTTTGGCTCGCATGTTTCTGAAGGAGAGGAAACATCTTCCCCAAAAATTAACGTTGTATCTAACCTATTTGTTCTCTCTATTTCGTTTTTATGTATGGGTACTGCTGTTCACCCGATTGCACTCCAATCAACAACAAACACCAACAACAAAACCAATAACCAACAAAAACAGCGGCGAACATTTTGCGCACAACAATCCGCAAGATCTTTGGCAGGACTCCCAAGGGCCAAGCCCTGCACGAGGGAATCATGATCCAACTCCTCCGTTTGATGATGGGTGGTTCCGTCCTGAATGTTGCCCAGTCAAGGCGCATGATGAACTTTTCCAACGCAGTGGTTCATCTCAAAACAGGAACCTTCTTGCAATCGTCCAAGGACAAGTGGGCTACTCCTGTCAAGGGTCAGGGCTGGAAGGGGTTCTGGATCCCGTTTAAAGATCAGGTCAACAAGGACCAATTGAAGAAAGATCTTGCCAAGAAGCATACTGTGGCGGATATTGGAAGTGGGTGTGATATTGTCATGTTTGCCATCCATGGTAAGTCATTGGGGATTGGGTGTGGGTGATAGCCATGGACGCGGAATAGGCAAACAGCAAGAAAAAGAACAAACACGGGGAAAAGAAGAGCGCATTTGGGTTCTTGGCGTTTACTTTAATGGTTTTTTCTCGTGGTTATTTTGTTCTTGTTTAACCTGAACAAAATAATAATCAACTTCCACTCTCCAAACGATCGTCGCACTAATTCAACTTACTGTTCACTGATTGTTGGTAATTCTCTTTAATGTGTTAGGTGGTGGAATGGTGATGGGCAACGCGCTCATGTTCCTGAGCAGCTACAGGGCCTGGATGAAAGTTCTCCAACAGAAGCATAACGTCAAGATCGGAGTCCTCTCCGTCGAGTACAGTACGTCCCTTTCGCTGTTTTTCTTCCCTCTTCTTTCTTCCCTCTTCTTTTCGCTTTGCTCTGTTTGTTTATTTCTTTAGTAAGATTTCCTTCACGTTTTACTCTACAAAAACGCATGTTTACTTACAAATGTGTTCCCCATCATGTTCACTTTGTAAATTGAATTAGCCTTGTCGCCTGAGGCACCTTTCCCTGGCGCATTGAACGAGTGCGTGGCCGCCTACAAGCACTTGATCGAGCATCAAGGTGTTGATCCTCGTCGCGTTGTCATGTGTAAGTTGCTTTTACCATTGTATTGCTATGATCCTCTGGGACACTTTACACTGAGCATATTCTATGTCTCCAGTTTAGCACCACCTCTCTCTCCTTTTTTTTCCATCCTCTCTAAATCTTCTCATGCACTCTCACAGGAAACCTTGATTAACAACTTAGTTCTCCTTTTTATGGACAATTGTTCTCCTTTATAGGCGGTGACTCCGCAGGAGGCAACCTGTGCTTGACAACGGCCCTCAAGATCCGCGACGCCTATCCCAGCGTAGGTCTCCCCGCGGGTCAAGTCCTCTTCTCCCCTTGGGTAATGTGCCCCAAACCCCTCAAGGACAACCCCGACGACTACATCTCCGTCACCGGTGGCACCCTCTTTGTCGAAGCCTACACTCAAAACCAGGCCAAGGTCCATACCAGCCCTTATGCGTCCCCTATCCAATCTGCTACCCTTGCCGGCATGCCTCGGATGCAGATCTTTATTGGAGGGGTTGAGACTTTGAGGCCGTCGATTGAACGGTTTATTGTCAAGGCTACAGCGGAGGGGGTGGAGATTGAGAGTCATTTGAAGGAAGGCAAGTCTCATGACTATCCTTTAATTGAGGAGATTTCTGGCGTAAAGGTTGTTAGGGAGTCGCATGAGTTGATTGCCAAGTTTGTTGCGAGGATTCGTGATGATTACATTGGTACCCGCGAGATTTGAAAACATCTTGACGCTTCTTGGAGCGAGGAATGAGAAAGGGTAGGAAGGTTGAGGGAGAAGGTAGGATGGAAGGAAGAAAGAAAGGAATGGAGGATGAAGGAAGTTCTAGTTCTCTCGTTCTTTTTTACTCATAAATATACCACAACAGAAGATGTTTTTATCTCTTATTTCGAGTGAATGAGGACGGGTGGAAGGATAGGCTAGAAGGGATGCGTGGTTTGTCATGTCAATTACTTTTGTTGTTTTGAAAATATTCAAGTCAGACGAGACGAGATACACAAAAGAAAGACGCCCCTCTGTTGACTAGTAAGTAGCCAAACGCACTCGAGGTATGGAGAAGGGGGTAGAAAAAAAAATTAAAAAGAGAGTTTTGGGCGTCGTTTTATCGAAGGAAGGAGAGATGGAAGCAAAGGGAGGAAGAGAAGGACGGTGGAAATGTACCCGAGAGCATCCCAGTACTGCACTAAGGCGAAAGAGGAGAGAGAAGAAAAAAAAATAAATAGTTGTGAGCATGTGAGAAGAACAGAAGGGAGGAAGAAAAAAGCAGCACCGTGCTTTCGAAGGGAGGGGTATGATTGTGTTGGAGAAAGAAGGTGTGAACACAAGCAAGCCCAAACACGCATAAAGCGCAAACAAAAAATAAATAAAATAATAGAACGATGGCAGGCTGCCATTGGGGGAAGGAGGTGAGTTACCAGACATAGGGGATACAAGAATAAAAAGTGTCACAGACGAGAATTGGCTTGTATGGATGAGAGCCGTCTATTGAAAGAAGGTGAGGAAAGGGAGGCGCAGGATGGATTGAAGATTGAAGAAAGGAAGAATGAAAGAAGGAAGAGAACGAACAGTGTTGAGGAAGGGAGCCAATTACTGTAGAGAAGGGATGAAGGAGTGTCGATGATGCGTGTGTGTCGAAAAAGGTGGAGTTGTAAACGGTTGCAAGGAGGTGTAAATTACAGGTCCTTCGCTGAGTGTCGGGACTAAACGGTGGAGGAGTGAAGGGGTGACTGATGATAGATCTCACTGTCCATTTTTTTTTTTTTTTTTTTTTTTTTTCAATTGAAATTATACCTGGGGTGTGTGCACCCTATGTCGTCTATTAATGCTGCTCTACAAAAGTCATCATCTCTTCTTTTTTTCTTCATCCTTCTTTTCGACCGCCCATCCTCCACACTCCTTCCTCATTCCCTCCCTCCCGCACCGCCTTTCCTTCTCTTCCTCTCTCAATCCTTTCTCCTCACTTGTCGGTGTCAGCAACAGGTAAGGGATCTATCTCCTCTCTTCTCATCTGACTTTGACTCCACTCGCTTTCTGTGGAATCAAAACAACAACAAAGGCTGAGAGCTTGCCACGGGTCAGAAAAGAATAGAAGCCCAGTTCGTCAAGGTTCAGTTCTGAGAGCGAGGTGTGGGCCACTAAAGGAGCTCGCCCTTTTCCTTACGCCGTTGACTGTTTGATCACCTTCACCATCCCAGCAATGGTGCCTGGTTCCTGGTTGATATTTGTATTCTATCATTCCCCTTACTTCTGACTGGCTATGTCTCACACAACAATACAATGGACAAACACTGGTTCACCATACAGCAACATCACACAACGACCACGATCAATGAAAACAACGACGGCAATGGCAACGACGAATGAACCATACACAGCCGGCCAGTTCAAGAGCAACAAGGAGGGATCACTGTCGTAGTGGGAATAGTATTAGTGCTGCATTCAACCAAGAACAAGAAACTAACACCTTTGTCTCGTCTTTACCATTCAGCCAAGTAGCATCGATATTTTCAGGAAGAACCCATTCGCCCAATTCAACACCACCCACCTCCTCTTCTCCCTGACTACCAGTTGGCCGGTTGACACTATAATAATGACGACTGACATCCCCGAAGAGGCAACCGTCGCAGCAGCACCCGAGCCGACTACTTCCACCACCACCGACACCACCACTGACACCACCACCCCAGCGACCCCCGCCCTCGCCACTAGAAAGAACACTAGCGATGATTTGTCGGCCATTGTCGCTATTGGAAACGACATCCTCGCCAACGGCAACGGCCACCTCTCCAGTGGGCCCGCTACGCCCTCCGTCGGCGCTGAAGAAAAGTCCTTCTCCTTCAGCAACGGCGGCGACGACAACGACGACGAATTCCATGACGCGATCGAGAACCTCCCCGCGACCCGCAAGCTCCACCAGCGACTCTCGACCTACTCGCCTCAGGTCCGTGAGACCCAAGAGTGGGAGCAGATCATGCAGGACTGGGAGCGTGTCATGGCCGAGAAGCGGATTCAGGACGCCAAACTCAACTTGGTTGAGCAGGAGAACAAGAGGATGAAGGCCCAGCTGGTCGAGGCTGAGGCTGCCAAGGCCGATTTGGAGAAGGAGAGTCAGGAACGTATTCAGCAGTTGGAGAAGACTAACAAGGAGTTGTCGCTTCAGGCCAAGGACCCCGCCAAGGAGAAGAAGGCCCTAATGAACCAGCTGGAGGAGTCTGAGGCCGAGAAGGAGCTCTTCAAGCTGATGTTGGAGGAGACTGAGGGCGAGAAGAAGCGTGTCGAGCAGAGACTTGCCCTGATTGAGAAAGAGAAGGATATGTGGTCGCAAAAGACTGAGCGCGTCAAGAACCTCAAGAACCGCCTTAGACTCAAGTCTGCCCAGTTCTCGTTACTCTCGACCTCGACCTCGACCTTGCTCACCCAGGACTTGGAAGGCGTCCGCCCTGACAAGGAGCGCAAGCGCTTGATGGACCAGGTTACTACTTTGGAATCTGACCGCTCTCGTCTTGCCGCCATGGTTAAGAATACCATGAACTCGGCTGACAACACCTCGGATGCCTCCTCTAAGGATGTCTCGACCTTGTCCAACTCGGAGCTCGTCAGCGAGAACACGAGACTGGGTAACGAGCTCCAGATGGCCCGCGTTGAGAACTCACTCTTGCAGCGCCGCATTGAGGCCTTTGAGGTCACCCTCCACGATGTCCGTGTTGCGCTGACCAATTCTGAGGCCCACGCCGAGAGTCTCGAGGCTAAGAAGTATGACTTACAGGACAAGCTTGCCGCTGCCGAGGGATCCCTCGACCGGTCCAGGATCGAGTCCAAGAAGTACCAGGCTCTTCACAAGGAGATGCTCGAGAAGAACGACCAGCTCGATCGCGAGATGCAGGTCATCAAGGCCCGTTTTGAGGCCAAGGACCGTGTCCTCATGACTACCCAGAAGCAGCTCGCTGCTGCCAAGGTCGATGGAGGACTCCTCAAGACGATTCGTCGCGAGCTCGAGTCGGTCCTCTTTGACTACAACACTGTCGTCCAGCATTTCATGGACATCCAGGTCCAGGCTATGGGAGCCAAGGCTCTCGCCAACGCCCTCAAGCGCCAGAACAACGAGCTCCAGGTTGAGCTGACGCATTTCCGCACCATGTTGCTCGGCATCAAGTCGTTTAACAACAACGATCCCATCAAGTCACCCACTGTAACGACGCTCCGATCCGAATTCCGTGTCCTGTTGGAGAAGATTCAGGAGGAGCAGAACAACCAGATCGACAAGGAGCGGGCGGACAAGTTCAAGGCTCAGGACTGGAACCGCAAGCTGAGAATGGAGAAGGACTTCATGAAGCTCGAGCTCCAGAACCAGATCGAGAAGTGGAGACGTGTCTCGGTCTACTGGGAGGACAAGTGGCGCAAAGCTGCCAACGACCTCCACGAAGCCGTCACCACTGGCGTCAACTCGGACCTTCTCTTTGAGGCCGCCGCACAGGGCTCCCTCATCGCTGGAAACAACGCGAATAACATTTCGCCCCGTGCCAGTGTCCTTCCACCATCCAAGCGCTCATCCTTGGCCATATCTACCACAGCTGCTAGCAACAGCACCGGTCAGGACGCACCCTTAACTCCCTCAGCCATGAAGCAACATATCCTCGACGGCAAGATGCGCTCAGTCTCAGCCTCCAACCTAAACTCTGCCGCTTCAGTGTCATCTCCTGCCTCAGCAACCGCCCCCGGCTCGATCACAGACTCTCTCACAGACCTGGTCAAGCCCTTCTTGGGTCGTTCTCTCTCCCAGAACAGTGGCTCCTCTCTTGTCGGAGGAGTCGGCACCGGCCGTGGCCCCAGCAACCCGACCTCTCGTCTTGCAGCAGCCGCCAGTCTTCGGACACCCATTGCCGCAGGATTGCCCCCTAATACGACAGGAACAGGCGCAATGGGCAACACTGCGGTCTCAAAAGTATCGTTGCGGTCCAAGAACATGGCCTCGTCGGCCATTGGGTCTGCACGCAACCAGGCATTGCAAGCAGGGATCCCAGGCGCCGTAGTGACAGCAGCCAGTCAGGAAGCCCAGACGCGAGCTAACTCTAGTATCTCCTCAGTGTCGAAATCTGTCGATAGTGCGCTAAGCGAGTCCGATCGTCTCAAAGCAGATGTTCGTCGTATGTTGAACCGTTAAAAAAAGGGCGTTTAAGTGAAGGGTGTACCACCATGTTGGTTATTGTCAAATAAATAATTATTTTTGCTTAAATGCCTGGAATGTAAATCAGGATTGACCAGGTACGAACACGTCTGTAACGTGTGAAAATAGAGATGGAGATCTTGCTAAAAAAAAAAAAATTGATTTTTCTCAGAAGGTCAACCGTCCTCATTAGCAACAAAAAAAAAAAAAAAAAAAAAAAAAAAAAAAAAAAAAAAAAAAAGAAACTTTCATCGTCGACATGTTCGAGTCGGGACTTGATAAGAAGATCGACTTTGTGACTTTTAACCTTTGGAGATAAAAGAGAAAAAAAGATGTCCCAAGAGAAAGTAGGAGAGAAGACAGATAATCTACTGATCAATTTTTTTGTTTTTGTGTTCTTGTGTTTTTGTTCGCGTCTATGGGGAGTGAGGAAAGGATGCGAAAATATACTTTTTTTTTTTTTTTTTTTTTTTTTTTGCATAGACTGGAAGAGTGGATTCATTTGAATCTACAGCCTCGCCTGAAATGAAACGAGCTCATGTCGTACCCGGGTACTACTTTGCGTGTAAGTTCTTTTGAGCGCGTTCCTTCCAATTGCTTCTCAACTGGTGCAAATTCGCCTTTTCTTCTTGCTTTCATCGTACTGTAAACCTCTTCAACTCCACTGGAGGAGGAGGAATGGAGGTCAATGAACACAAAAGCGAAGAGATAGTGCATGCATACGAAATGCTGTGGATAGAAAACTTCACATGTTCGCTTGTAGTTGCACCGTACGTCGTTAATGCTACTTGTCTTCTTGTGCATCCATTCAATATTACACCCTCTTCCAAATTTCAGAAAATCCAGCATTCCTTTTCATTCTTTGCTTCCTTTGCTTGCCTAAATTCGAAGACAACTCTTTTCCTTATATGTTGCTTCTGTGATTATGGACCGCTCACCGGACGTTCTTTCGTACCTGTGGGTTTGTTTTTTTCAATCACAAGGGCATAGCTGTTGTCATTGAAAAGTGGTCTTGCAAGTAGAAAAAAAGACAGCCAACGTGAAAAGTACATGATTCTCGGTAAAGAAATAAGGTACCATGTTTGTGAGCACCTGTGAGCGACAAGATTTTGTTTTTGCTTTTTTCGTTCGTTCTCCCTTCGTCTTCACTCTCTTTCGCTCTCTTCTACTCTCTGTTACCTGTGCTCACACCCTCAATTCTCAGATGTGAATGTGAGTCGGACCTGAAAAATACTCCAAACGGTGGCCCTAATCCCGCCTCAAACCCCGTGTAAACGTCTTCATCCAATTTTTTGATATAAATACTACGTGGTGCACTTGACTTTATCCACATTCCTTTCTCAAAACACCCACATTCATCCTCACTTCAACCAAACACCAACACCAACCATAACGACCCAATGAAGCTCTTCCTGACAGCTCTGATCCTCTCGGCAATCTCCGCCGCAGTGCTGGCCACCACTCCCGAATCTGACGCCGCTCCCACCCCTGCATCTGCTCTCTCTGCCCCCTCCTCTACTTCAGGCAAAGGATACAACGACTGGAGCTGTAAGCCCCTCGAAGGCAGACGCCCCGTCATCTTGGTGCATGCTACCCTATTCACCAAAGAGTCCTGGGCGATCTTTGGACCTGCGATTGCGGAACAGGGGTACTGTGTTTACTCGCTGACGTATGGACGGTACTGGAAGACGTTGCTTCCGAGGGTGGGCGCAATTGCACCCGCGGTTAATAATGCTAAAGAGGTGGGCGCTTTTGCAGAAAAGGTGCTGGAAGCTACTGGTAAGTCAAACAGTACAAAAAACAAAAACAAACAAAAGGCAGGATGCATTTGTTTACGCTTGTTCAACCTTGCATCTACTGATCCAAACAACCCACTTTTCTCATTTTTCACTCTCCCAAAATAGGAGCATCACAGGCAGATTTCGTCGGCCACAGCCAAGGGGGTGTCCTGCCCCGGTACTGGGTCCAGTACCAGGGCGGAAAGGGCAAAATGCACAGCATGATCGGACTCTCTGCCATCAACCACGGCACCTCATGGCAAGGGCTTGCCCCTATTTTAGAAAAGTTGAAGGGGATGGTCAAGTTTTTGACGTTTAGCGTCGATATTGTGACAAAGGCCGCGCCGGCATTGCAGGATATCATGAGCACTTCCAAGTTTGTGGAGGATTTGAATGCCCATGGCGACACTTTGCCTGATGTCTTTCAAGCTAACATCGTCACCAAGTATGTATCCCCTTTCTTTCATTGCTCCATGCATTGTTTGTGTTCTGTGTGCATCTAGATGGAAAGGTTATTTACTCATACGTTTTCCTGTTCGCCTTTTTTTTTTTTTTTTTTTTTTTTTTTGCTTCATCGCGCTGCTAGGTATGACGAGATTGTCAGCCCTTACAAGTCGAGCTTCCAGAACGGTCCTGGAGTCGTGAACGTAGTTCTACAGGACCTCTGTGAGTCCGCCTATGTTGAGCACACTCTTATAGTTGCATCCAAGACGACGCTTCGTTGGGTCTTGAACCAGTTGGATCCCAGCACCGCCTCGCCTGCCAACTGCAACCCCAAGTTCTAAAGGAGCATACTAGAAAAAGAGGAGTGGGTCCTGCTTTTCTTTTGCAATCTCCATTTTCCCCAGTAGATAGTAGCAGGCTGTTTTCTGCTCAGTAATATCCCCTCTCCATATCACGCATACCATACATACACCTATACAACTAATAGAAGTTTTCTGATCCATCACATTTTCCTTATTCTATGAGCTGTTTATTCGAACGAATCTCTCTTAAAAGAGAGTCTTCAATGAAAGATATCCAGTAGCGACAGCAATGATGAGCGACGAGAAAAAGTTGACTTGATGGTTATCCAGAATATCAAGTCCCGAGATGGCCTTGATCTCGTCATCCTTTTCTGGGGCCTTGTAGGTGATGACCTTCTTTTTTGTCGAGTAGTTCGACTTTTGGACTGTTGCTCCCAATACTGAATCGAGCTATTTTTTTTTGTTGATTTAATCAAACCAATGAGTAGGACAAATAAGAACTTGCGGTAAATCGTTGAACAGACATTTGCGTATCAAAATCTGATAATAATGCCTCAAATAAATAACTGGTTGATTGATCAGTCATCATTGACGTACCAGAGATCCAAAGAGTCCCGCACCAGCTCCAGCAAGAACCAAGGCGCCAAGGAACTTGAAGTTCAGTGAACCAGTAAAGGTATCCAAACCAGTCAGTCCATTGCCTGAGCTCCAGGAGATGGGTGCCTCCACTGCCAATTGCACAATAATGCTGATAGCCGCTGTGATTCCGATTAAGAGTCCGCCTCCAAGTGAAGCACCCAAGCCCAAGGGAGACACACCTCCGTTGGTGCCTGGGGGCACCTTCTTGAAGGTTGTAATCAGTGTTGGCCATGATTTGTTCAAAATCCCGAGCTCACTTGCCCACTATCAGTTAACAATTGATCAATAATTGGTTAGATTCCTCGACAAAACACATATCCTTTGCTCATCCATGGACTGTTGCGAGAAGGCGTGGTCGGTCCATACAGTATCACCGTTGCAGCAGGCATAGTGTCCAATGTATGCAAAGAGTAAAGTGCTGGCTCTCCAGTCGTTCACAAACAAGATCGCAGGTCGAGATTCCGTGGTCCAAAAGATGTATTGGAAGAGAATAGCCAAGACGGTGCCAGTAGCACCGTTCGAGAATACTTGAATAGCTGTGCGTCCACCTCCTTCCTGATGATCCTCCTATTCACAGAGCAGATAAAAAAACGGAACAGAAATTGATGAGCATTGACAAACACGATGCATGTCACCTGTTCAATTGTTTTTTTGTAACGATCAGCCCATTTTTTTTTCTATGATTTTTCTCCGTTATTCATGCAAAAACAAGGCAGAACAAAAGAAGGAGCGCGAAACTTTACTTCAAGAGTTTTCTTGATCTGCGACTTGAACTACAATAAAAAAGAGAGACCGATGAGTTGTATTAGAAAAAGAACGTAGCATTGAGCAATTGACATGTTTGCGTTCTATAATACTATTATTCAAGTTCCCTTTTTTTTTCTTCTCACACCCTCTCCTTGCTTTCTTCTTCTGTCTTTCTTCTTTTCAGGGACGCAGCAAAAGTAGTCCCGCCTATACGTCAATTCACGCGACAAACGACAACAAGCATAAAGGAGCCGAAACAAAACGACTGAACCTAGACTTATTACCTTTGTCAATTTGCTCGAGGAGAGGTAAAAGGTCAAGAGGATAGAGCCAAAGACATAGGGCGAGTTTGTGAAAGTGCCGATTCCGACAAAGGTTGCAGCCAGGGCACCTGATGGCGCGAGGGACTTTTTGGTGAGGCCATGTCGGACCATAAAGGCACAGAGGGCGGCAGGGTAGAGGAATCCTGCGGGGCTCATTCCAGCAGGCAGGAGCGACTTGCTGGAAGACATTATGTTGATGAATGTGAATAAAGAGAAGTGAGAGAAAAAGAGAGGTGTTGGGGTGGGGTGGTAGTAGAGGCGTTGGAGATAAGAGGACAGGGGTGAGGAGAAAAAAGTGCAGGGATGGGGCTTGAGGAACGTTAGACTGCACGTGACTTCTCTGGGTACGTTGGCGATCGCTTCGTGGCAAAATTGTGCTGCAAGGGCGATGAAAAGGGTCCCCAAACAATACTTTTCACTAGAAAAGCTCTCCAATAGGAACTACCATTTGTTGAGAAAGACGTGCCAAAAACTTTCTTTTTCAGGGGGGCCGGATGAAGAAAAACATGCAATTAAAACCTCTCTCGTCGTCATGCATTGTCGACACTCTTGACAACAATCCCTTCTTCACTTCACACTGAACTCCCTTCTACTTACATCCAGACTTGTTGCATTATCGAACAAGCATTCAAAAAAAGAGCTCTGCCACCAAGGAAAACGGAAAACTCGCAGACTGTTCCAATGGAGTAGACATCAAAAAACCTCTCTCCAAGTCCTACATCGCATCAGTTAAGTTGGGTCAAATGTGGGCTGTGTATCATTGACAAGGGCTTTTGTGGTGGCGAGGTCAGTGGTGTATTGGTTTTCCTTGGCTGTTGCTGTAGAAAAATAAATTGCATTGACGAAAATCTTAACCTTCACGGTCGAAAAGAAAGGAGTAGAAAGAGGAGGAGGCGGAGGAGTAACAAGTGGAAGATGATGGGATAGAAGCAGGGTGAGCGAATAAGCCTGATTGAAGGGGGAAGGGGGAGGGGTGTGTGAGCAAGGCGCGTGAACCACGAATAAGCAAGAGAGAGAGAGTCAGGTTTGGATTCGGTCATTGTGGGCTCCTTGAAATATCGCAAGTGAAAGCAGGATAGAAGGCCGTCAATCAATATTGGCATATTGGCATTGAGAATGCGGATGGGGTGGGGTGCATGGTCCGGAAGAAAAAAAAGACCAAAAAAATGGGCGAAAGCGCATCCTCGATCGATCATTGGCTGGAGCAAGTTGTGTCGTTTTGCGTGTGATTCCCATGTAAAAAGGAAAAAAAAATAATTGTCTTTGTAGATACTGTACGCCTGTCTGACCAGCAATCAGACGTGTTCTGTCCATCTGCCTTCTGCCCCCTTCCTTCCTTTGGTTGAGAATTGACATTAGAGCGAGAGAGAGGGAGACAATTTGCTCCCATCTCATCGACTCCGGGGCAGTGCTCACTTCAGGTCCAATCTATTTGACATATAAATAAGTATGGCTTTCTGAGTCTTTTTTCTGTTTCTCTTTTTATTCTCCTTCCTCGTCTTCTTTGCCACTTCTTTTGTTGTTCTTTACTCTCCACTATACACATACACATTCTTTGTACATTCTTCTTCACCCTCCTTGACATTCATTCTCGCTTTCTTGTGTTCATTCGAAAACAGTACTTCATCCTTAACGACTTGATCTCACAACACAAGGTTGCATTCCACAGTTTTCTTTGTCATCTCCACATTGCATTCATACCTTTCATCAAATAAAAAAAGTCTCCGAACACACCCTTTTGACGATACAACCTCTTGTTAACAAGCCTAGTCCATTGTAAGACACTAGCAACCTAGTAACCATGCCAGAGCTGTCTTCTCGCAAGTTGATGTTGCACTTCACGGAAGAACCCTTGCTGACACGATAAAAAACACATTCCTTCTCCAATTGACACTAGGCGAAGCATATTCCACGTTTAAGACTCCCTCCCACAAGCCAGGCTGCGGATCTAATTGCTTACCCAGTCAGACAGACGATCACCTCGGACAGACCACCCTTCCAGTCGATCTTCTCTCTTACTCCCACACTCTCCTCGCACTTTTTCGGAGGCCATGATGGGTCACACAAAGTCCCATCCTTCATTATTTCTTACCACAAAGGACTTTTCATTACAGGACACGCCCTCCTTTCGCCCTCACCTTCACTCTTCCACTGAACACAATCGGCAAAAAATCATGCATCTCCAACAACAACAACAGCAGCAGCAGCAACAGCAATCATTACGCCACCAACAATACCACCATGACCAACACAGCCACTCAACCCCACAACCACAACCCAACAACAACACTTCGGTACCATCATCACAACAAGAGTCGGCTCCCTCAATAAGAAGTGATGCTGCTGCAACGGCTGTTGCCGAGGATGACCTCAATTTTCATGACTTTATCCATGCCAAGCACGATGACGAACGGTACGGGGACGATAGCCGATCCTCAATGGTTTTGCCGGGGACCGATCGTGGCTCCAGCGCCACGATCACCACCACAGCCACGACCCAGGGATCAGCCCAGTCTCAGTCCACTCAGATCGACAGTAATCACACACAGCCAATTGGAGGCAATCTTCATATCACCCCCCACAGCCTTAACCACCTCAGCAATAATGCAAGCACCCAGCATGAGGAGCTTAGCAGCAACAATAACACGAACAATAATACCAATGATACCCATGTGCAAAACATTTACGAGCACTCATCAGATCACTTCCCTCCTTACGACCTTGTCCCACCGCCCACCCAGGATTTGTTCCGCACTCTCATGGAGGAATTGCAAGCCGAGGCAGCCCACCAGCGAGACCAGTTCTTGGCATCGTCGTCTACTTCAACCTCTACCCGGCCAGACTCGGGTGTCGAGATTGACTACTCTCTTGGCGGCCATCAGCACCACTCAAGGACGCTACCTCGGTTTATGATGGAGCCTCTTGACTTTCTTTCGGGAGACTATGAGTCCTGCCTTGGTCACAGCGCGGATATCCACTCGACGGCAGAAACCAACTCGTCGGGCCTCTCCTCGTTCTCTGGACAGTACGGATCCTCAAGCCATGGTCAGGGCCAAAGTACGGCAACATCTTCTTCTTTGCAGGTTACCTACGATACTCAGTCGCCCTCACACGCCCGATCTGGATCGATGGACTCTACTAATTCCAGAAAGCGACCCCTGGCCGACGATGACTCTCACATTTTGAATCAGCATAACAACGGAACAAACACATCGTCCTCGTTTCCAACGACTCATGACCAACAGTCGCCGCCAACACAGGATTTGTTCCGCATGCTGATGGAAGAGCTCGAGACTCAGGCAGCTCTTCAGCGTGACCAGTTCTTGGCATCAACGGCAAGACAGGAGGCTGCAGGTGCGACTATGACAAACACCGATTATGCGTTCAACAGCAACGGCCAGCATCACGCCCGTCTTCCGCGCTTCGTTATGGAGCCTCTGGATTTCTTCAACACCGACTATGGAACCATGCAAGTGGATGGGACCATGAGCGAGCATTCTGGAGCCTCGAGAGGGGCATCATCTACAAGTGCTTCTCAGATGCATTCTGCTTCATCACCCAGTCTGGAGTCCAGTCACTCACACCTTCAGCAGCCTCAACAACAACAGCAACAGGAATTTGCACCACCGGATGTATTCCGTACCCTTATGGAGGAACTAGAGGTCCAGGCTGCCTTTCAGCGGGAGCAGTTCTTGGCCGCCACCACAGGGACAGCGCCCCGAGTCGACCCAGAGGAGTATGTGTTCAATGGACAGCACCTCCGTCCCTTGCCTCGTTTCATGATTGAGCCTCTCGATTTCATGTCATCGAGCTATGAGTCGTACCTTAATGGCGACATGTCTTCAGAACCTCATCATTTCGACCCCTCGCAGAACAATTTTTTGAGCCTCAGTCATTCGCAGTCCCCAGGAGTATCTTCATCGTCGCCGGCACCACAGGAACAGAGCAACCAGAACCTTGCCCCCCCAATTAAGAGGGTCACAAGGAGGCCGTCGACTTCTGGTTCTGGTGGCAAGGGCGCCAAGTCACGCCGACCCAAGCACCTTACCATCGCACCAAGATCAGGAGCGAATCTGGAAGTACCCACCTCAGGATTGAACCAGCTTCCTAGCCCTTCTAAGAAGCGACGTGTTGGCGACGACGATGAGAACGTCTCTGGAAGTTGCTCTCCGTCCAGTCTTGTGACTTCTCCCTTTGGATCCACTGGTGGCGATGGTCAGGATTCGCCCATCTCCCCAACGTCGATCTCCAACCTCTCGATTTCGAGCGATGCTCAGAGCGCTGATGGCTCAACGACAGATGGAACTGCTGCTCAGACCTCAAAGCGACCATGGACGCACAAGGACGAGACATTGCTCCTGAAGCTGTTTGCCAAGCGATTGCCGATCAAGGAAATTGCTCAGACACTCGACCGATCAGTGCATTCTGTCCGCTCTCGTCGTCAGATCCTGACAGACCCTGGGTTCGTCAAGGGCAAAGGCCACAGTGTCTCGAGACGATGCAAACAGGATCCTGCAACAATGACCAAACTCCCAACCTATGCCCAGATGGCGTTCTTGTCACTGGCGTGGTTGCCTGATCTGGAGGGTACTCTGAACGATGTAGCAACGATGGTCGAGAAGTTGTTCAGTAAGCATCTCAACCGCATTCCCAGGACTGGACACAAGAACCTGCAGATCTGGAGAGCGCAAATTTCGGATGCTCTTGCTCACGAGAAGGGGCAGCCCCGGCCTCGATTCGAGAGCTTTGGTGTCAAGCGTGGTCGTCAGTGGGTCTACCGGTTGACCGAGTTTGGAAAAGGCGTTGTTGAGGCCATGGGAGGCGTTGACACGATCTGTGAGGACTTGTTGAGGAGCAACGAGATGGAGATGGCGAACGCGCAGGCCGACGACCAGGAGGGTTCCCAGGACGGTAGTAGCAAGGATGCAGACGGATTTGGTGTAGGCGGATCTGGCGCTGATGCCGGGATCGGTCAGGGCCAGGGGTACGGATACAGCTATAAGCCCCCAGATGTCAGACAAAAGTCGAACAAAGGATCTAGTCGTGCAGCGAGGAGGTCCTTGGCCAAGAAGAAGGCTGCTGCTGCGGCTGCAGCAGCAGCAGCAGGCGAGCCTTTGCCTGAAGGAGGTGGGAATGCGATTGCGAATGCTGTGGAAGCTATTGCTACTGCTATGGCCAAGATGGCGGCTTCTGAAGAGGGGAAGGGGAAGGATCGGAAGAATGAGAGCGAGGAGGATGAGAAGGACGGTATGATGGATGTTGAGATGGAGGACGACGACTAGGAGGGGTATCTTGTATGATTTTGGACAGTCTTTTTTTTTTTTTTTTGTTTTCTTTCGCTCCGTTATTTTCTCCCACTTCGCCATGTAACATACTGCCTTCCAACCTTTCTTTGCGACAATAAACCGCACCCTTGTATATATTGCAACCTCATCATTCATACAAGCAAAACATGTCTACTTTACATTTGTTTTATTTTTCTTTGATATTGTACAGGATTGTATAGTGTTATTTAGCATTTGTGCGGTCCCCGGAAGCAGACGAACCAGTCGGACCGAAAACACTTCGTGTCAAGGACATGTGGACACGGACATTCGATGGGTCGGTCGACACAGGTATCTGTCTCTGCGCAGTAGTAGCCTTTGCAGTCTACGCCTGGCAGAACATCTCTTTCTCCTCCTCCTTCGTATTCATTGAATGCGCCGAATGTGTCTGAGTATGGGGTATTGTAATTGTTGTCTTGGTTGTCGTAGTTGTAGTAATCGTCGTTGGAAGAAGGGAAGTATGAAGAGGAGGGTTCGCTGAAATATTTCTTTTCGAATGCCGTCCGGTCATCATATGCTTCTTGGTGGTGCTGATTTTGGTAATGGTCGTTGCTGTACCACGTTTGTTGTTGTTGTTGTTGTCTATGCGGTTCTTCTTGAGGACTGTAGGTATGCTGTTGCTTCCGCCTATTTTCACTGCGCTGGTTTGTGGAGTGTGTGGTAGGAAACGGTACACCAAACGACGTCCGACTGTTACTCCCATTATCACTCGATGTCGACGAAGGGTAAGACGAGCGCCGTGGCGTAGTTGCGTTGAATGTCGAGAAATTCGAGAGGAAAGATTGGAGGCCGTAGAGAGTGAGTGCTGTCAAGACCAAGATGGATCGTAACGATGGCCCTCCTCGTTGATAGTCCTGGGAAAGGAATGGTCTTGTTGAGAGGGAAGACGATTTTTTCATTTTGAGACAAGGAGCTGCGGGAGTTGTAGCGGTGTGCAGGAGAGCTGTTGGGGTGTGGGGGATGTGAGCCATTGCGAATGAGACTGTGATGATATGTAACACAAGTAGATGTATGAGTGAATGGAAGTGTGAGAGAAAAGAAAACAAAGGGAGGAGGAGGGGAGAAAGGTACGAGAGGGAGGAAAATGGAGGGAGGGAATTCAAGCAAAGTGTGGACTCTATTTATTATTTGCAGGAGTGAAGTGAGCGAGTGAGGCGGATGCAACGTGGCACAACGAGATCTTTCTTCAATCTCAGAAGAAAAATGTGAGACACAAACGAGCAAAGCCCACGTCGCTCACTTTTATTTGTGGTACTACCCAATCAACATAGAGTGTTTATGTTGCCACCAACTCTATTCTACCATTTTACGTCAGCTACAAATCGTCTGCCTTAAGATGAAATATCTCCCACCCACGGGAATCAGACAAAAAGAGAGTGCAAAAGATATTAAATAAAACAATTGAAAGAAAAGCATATTCAACACAACGTTACCTGGTAGGTATCCGATTTTTTTTATAATTCCGAAGTTGGTGGCAGGACTATTGTGGACAGGGTGCTGTAAAGCAGCTACCCTTTTAATTGACGAGGCTAAAATGTCACCTAGTGCCCTCGACAGCACATATTTCATGCTATCCAGACCTTGGAATAAAAAAAAAATTTCATTTTTCTATCCCTTCAAACATTTTTTCGACCGTCTTCCACAGGGCCTAGCGAATAAATGTTATTCTGGTAATCATTCCGGGATATTATCACCAAAGCCGCCAACTAGATACGAAAGAGATCAATAGTCCTGAGGAGATCTGCTAGATTGTAAACGAATATCAAGTTCTTGCTCACTGGCCGCCACATGGTCCAGATATTGGCATATCTCATCATGTCGCTGTTGGTTGAAATGACAATATCGTTACACTACATGGGGTTATCTTGCAGAACGGATGGCGTCAAAACTCTGGTAAACGAAACCACCAATTCCTCTGTTGACTGCTTCGAATGCTTCTTCGATAAACCTGAACGGAACACTAGCGTAACCGTACCAGTGTGGCTAAAGAGGATGATATTTCACAAGAATTTCGCCCGACGAAAACGACCAATAAATATTGGAGCTTTTATCGAGAGTGGTTTCTGAGACGTGGTCCAAGTAGATCATATGCATTCTCGAGGGCGACCAAGACCATTCTTCCCATTGCTGAGGCCGCGGAATATCTGAAACCTCTATGAACGAACCCAAGAGGAGTTGCAATGGTAATGGCAATTAATGTCAGTAATGTGAAAAAAAAAATTCACTCGCATGGTCCAAACGATTAAGCGCTAGAGAGCCGGTAAGAGGTGAAGATCAATACAGGATGATACGATACAGGTAGAATTATGCATATAGTAATTCTAACTGTCAAGATCAACGACTTTTAGCTACACTTACAGAAAGGACTGAAGGGAGCAAGGAGTAGAACGTAGGGACCGATGAGAGCGAGGAGTGGAGCGTGATAAAGATTTAGTGTTCTCCGTCCCTCAGTATTTATAATACCGATGCTTCACTTGCAATGTATGGAGTGCAAAAAGCACAGATAGGAGAGTATGACATTTTCTGTTACGAATCCTATCAAATATTCGATAGAACGCAACGGTTACAACTCTGGATAATCTTGAAAAGCTCTCAACTTGCATAAAAGCAAATCCATCCTGAGCATAACCGCTGTTGTAGTCGAGTCGAGCTGAGGATAAGCTTTGTTCTGGAGCAAACCAAGACCTCTTAAACAATGCACTCTATGTTGGAGAATCATCCTAGTCGTATTGGTGCTATCATAATGGTGGTCTACTGATGTGAGTACAAGTGAACATGTGAACCAATATTTGGAAAGCAGCTAATGTATTATCCCTTTTGACGTTTGAAATTGTCGTACTTGTCGTAGAAGCGCAGCGAATTTTTTTACTGCGCCATTCATTTGAATTCTGTTCTAAGCTAAACCATGTCTACTCGTTCTTTGATTTGAATACTACTCTCCTCAACCCCTCAATTTCGCGTTTTCCCTGATCGGGTGCGAAGGGGTGAGCACTTCGAGAGTGCGGTCGAACTTCACCTCCCTCCCCATCCTCATCCTCCCTATACTCTTTCTCCTCCTCATCCTTCCCATCCCCATCCTCTTCCTCCTCACCCTCTTCTTCACCCTCTTCCTCTCCATCCTCCTCCTCGTCCATGCCCACATCCTCCCTCTCTTCCCTGCCTTCTTCATGCTATAATATCAGCCAGTTCCAAAAAACGTCAAAATTGCTGCAAAGGAGTGATGAAATCGTTTTCTAATGCTTAGCTATCTAAAATTTAAGTGCGCACTTTTACGCCACACCATGACACATTATTGCTGTACCTGCATGTTTTGTTCAAGCTGTACAGCAACATCAAATGTCAAAAGGGATATTGGATAGTATAGAATATTTGGAGAGCCGCTCACACTCACAAAGGGCTCTGACCCGCCTTACATATTTTCTTTAGAATTTATCAATTACAGGAGTTTCACTTACAAATATTCACACGGTAAGAGTCATCATAGAATCTGACAAAGTATTTAAACACAGCAAAGTAATCATGTCAACTCATCTTCACCCCAGGCTCCCTACTTCGATTTCACCTTAATATCTCTGCCATAACCAACGGCCCAGGATACAGAAGTAAGTATGTGAGAGAGGTTGAACTCCTCCTATGAAAGATTATATATAAAAGAATGTGAAAAAGCAAGATATGTCATGCGACAGTGAATCTAACTTTGTGAAATTTCGTATTGAAAGATATGCAGAATCACATACCTACCCGACTGCAACATGTACAGTTGCAGGATGTACGAAACTATGTCGCGGTTGCCAACAGATGCTCGTCGACCTATTTGGAGTATATCTCTTACGAAGAATGTGCTTCGATAAAAAAAATTCTGGAGGCTTGCACTGAGAGAGGGGACTTTATTCAACTTCTCGCGCTGAGTGCAGAATTTCAGGAGTCATTAACCACCGCCATCAAGTTGTTCTATAAACACACCGATGTAACACCACCTGCTAACGACAGAATAGGCCGAATCAACAGTATGATTGTTAGTTTGCTGGATCCATCTGACAAGAAGTGGGGTTACAATATGTCCGTTGTGAAGCGGGGTGGATTTCGGGATCAGGAGGTGGTGAAGACAGTTCTTAATTTCTTGAACCAGTCTGAGCAAATTGAGCTAGAGCAAGAATAAACAGTGTTCTTATATCCGCACCCCTGCTTCCCTTGGACAAATAGTTAGTGTTCAGTCACTCTGACGCCAATCACTATCTTCACTTATCACCATATTATTTGGTTTACTCCTGCAACTATTATATTCAATAAAACCAATCCTAAAGTACTCTACAACTTACACTGTGTCAGTACTCAGTATATTATGAGCCAGAGTGTAGTACATCAATTGAACGCGTTAACTATAGCCTAGAGAGAGAAAAGATGATAGTGATTAACTGGATCCGCGAGTGTGGCATATAAGAGGCGTACCACCTGGCTTGTGGCAGCCAAGCGTTCATAGCGACGTTGCTTTTTGATCCTTCGATGTCGGCTCTTCCTATCATACTGAAGCAGAATTCAGTAAGCGTTGGATTGTTCACCCACTAATAGGGAACAAGGCCTGGGGTTTAGACCGTCGTGAGACAGGTTAGTTTTATCCTACTGATGAAATGTTGTTGCGATAGTAATGAACTTAGTACAGGAGGACCCGTTAATTCAGATAATTGGTATTTGGGCCTGCCTGAGCAGGCAATGCCCCAAGCTATCATCCGTTGGGTTATGGCTGAACGCCTCTAAGTTAAAGCCCGTGCTAGAACGTGACGGTTACCGTCTTGGCCATTTTTACTTGAATACGAATAGACCTACGGTCCAGAATCATACCAACGTGGGGTCATGTTGGAGAGCGGAAAGGCTTTGTAAGGTTCCTGCTAATGTTAATTTCAAATATTGAAAGAGATAAATCCATTGCAGACGATTTTAATTGAACGGGGTATTGTAAGCAGTAGAGTAGCCTTGTTGCTACGATCTGCTGAGATTAAGCCCATTGTTCTATAGATTTGTTCGAAAGAACAACATCGCCTTTTCTTTTCTATTCTCTTTATTTTAGTGCTGTGAGCAGAAAAAAATCGAGCAACGAGCGAGCACGAGCGGCAAACAAACCGATCATAGTTATTTTGTTTGCTTGCTCGGGAGTAGTGTGGTGATTTAGAGTGGCTTAGCTTCTGGTGGCCATTTGACTATTTTACGCATTTGCTTGCGAGTGTCTGGAAAAGCACCTTTCTTTCCACGATACGAGCAGGTAGGCACTATCCCCTTTTGACCATTGGCAGCAGTAGTAGTTTCTAGTCTTTGGAGAATAGCTATTGACATAAAGCACCTTTCTTTCCATGATACGAGCAGGTCCTGAGAGTCATCTTTATTTGCGATACTAAGAAGGGACACACACACATATATATACATACACACACACCTTTTTCCTTGTCTGCCCGCTATCTGAGTTATGGCCGTTGATCCTGGAGACACACCCTCGAACACAGGGGCTGTAGAGGGGAACTCCACCTTTCCTTCTCCCTCTTCCTCGATGAGTGATCATATCACACCCGGCACTGACCCCAACGCCTCGGCCAGCCAAGAACAACTCCCCTCAAGACCCCCACACTTCAAAAATCATGTGAGATATTTGTTGGAATGAGAAGGCCGTGGGAGGACTATTAAGGAGCAGAGTGACGAAACAAAGAGGGGAATTGGAGTTGTTGAGGTAGAGTTCGAGAAGGACAAGTGTGAAGATAATACAGAGAAAGATGAACATCCAATACAGGAAGGACATTCCAAAAGGAGACAGATATGAAGAGGACAACTTTATGAGAGAAAAGGGACAAAAAAAGTAAGGAACTGTCTAGGGCTAAGCTAGCTATCTTATAGGAGATCGGGAGTTGGGAGAGATCGTCTATGCTAAGAGTCATATCTATGGAGGTTCAGGAATGGACTGGGAGCGATGGTAGCTACTTGAGAGCGATGGTAACTACCTAAGATAGATGGAGGTCGGCGCCGTATGTGAGCACGACCTTTTACGAGATCCTAGCAAGAGTATCTAAGTGGTGGCTTAGACGCACCAAACGCTGCATATTTCATAGGTGATGTTACTCAGGGAGAGGGTCAAAGGCCAGAGTTGTAGGGCCACTATTAAGTCCTCAATTGGTACGGGGGTAGTGATAATAGTGTCCTAAGGAACCACACGAAACGATACACTGCAGCGCGCCAGCGAAACTCTTGTCAGTACTGCTCACGTCCAAGAAGTGATGTGTAAAAGGACAAAGAGCAGACAAGGGGGCTGGGCGCACTACTAATACTATGTCTACAAAGATTATGACTGCTAATCTAAGGCGTCGCCACAGCTGTCTAGCCACCACCTTATTTTGCAACAGTGAGAGCAGCCGAGCAAATGCTCAAGCAAGCGAGCAAAAGACTAAAGAAAAATCCGCTCGCTCCAACTTCTGCTTTTTTTGCAGTATCCCTTGCTATTCATGCCGGCATCCCTTGATCTTTTCCTAGCATCCCTTGACTTTTTCTTGTCCCTCCTCTTCATGCCTTGGTTGATATCATCCCTTGATATTTTTTTATGCCTTGGTCTTTTTCTTGTTCATCCCTTAGACTTTTTTCATCCCTTGGTCTTTTCCATCCCTTGGACTTTTATCACTTTGTCTTTTGTTATCCCTTTTTCTTTCTTACGTCTATTAGTGAGTGAACAATCCAATGCTTTCTGAATTCTGCTTCAGTATGATAGGAAGAGCCAACATCGAAGGCCGAAAGCAACGCCGCTATGAACGCTTGGCTGCCACTAGCCAATTATCGTTCTACAAGATCACCTTCAATCAGCGTGTTTCGGAAACCGAAGAAGGTTGGTAGGCTTTTTTTTTTTTTTTACCAAGGTAGTGATGGGTCGTCTGTGACGACATGTCAATTTTATCCAATTGTAAGAAGGTTGTTAGGCTTCGCGTTGATGAAAATTTCCTACTCCAACCAAGCCATGGGTCTACTATCACGTGATATTTCGGCACCCATGGTCTTACCAGTGTCCCTGAATTTTTCCCATTCCTTCATCCCTTAAATGTTGCCCTTTGATGCTGTTTTTTGATATTGTCCATTCATTGGCGCTGTCCCTTGACGTTGTCCCTTGATTTTTATGTCTTGATGCTGTCTCTTGATGCTGTGCCTTGATGCTGTGCCTTGATGCTGCCTTCCGCAGTGATTGTATCCGGATCTTTTTTGTCGTTTCTCCTCTGTGATCTCTATCATCTCTGCTTCGCATCGTTTCTCTCTCTCTTTTTATTTTTTTGGCCCCTTGATCCCTTGATTTTTTTTCCTCATCCCTTGATTTTCTCTTCTCGTCCTTTGATCTCACCCCTTCCTTTGGTTTGGCTGTCCTTGCTTGCAGACACCTCTGATCCTACATTTTTGAGCTATTTCTCCGACTATGATCTGATTTTTCTTTTTATCATTCTACTGTCGCATTGTCCATGCTTGGCCCCCTGTGTGTCTGATCCACCTAAAAATTGTACCTTCCTTGATCGATTTCTGGTCCTTACGCGTTGTACTTGTTTCTCTTATAAAGCTTTCCTTAACTGTCTTGCCATCCCTCCTTAGCTTTTGTAACCTCCCTCTTCTTTATGGCCCTGGAAATCTGTAAGCCTGTTTAACTATCTCGCAGCAATTGATGATTTGAATACTAGAAAAGTAGTATGCTCTATCTTTACAACTATATCTTTAAGTTCTTATTCATTATGATTCTCCTCGGAGGTGTGTGGTTTTTAGCCGACATGGTCTTGCAGGAACGTTATTTTGCTGCTATGCATGATCCTCCCGCTCGGGTATTTTCCTTGTTGCTAAAGATGAACCAATAATTAGAACGAGAAATGTTGGCCTATAAAATGAGTGACATTTTCATATTTTCATTTCAGAACCAGAACTCAATCCCATCTCTTCAAGATTCAAGACGCACAACGACACTCACAAGAACCCCCTCTTTCAAGCAGTCTCAAGAACCGTCTCTACCCAGTGCACCAACAACCGCCTACCTTTACCATGCTACCTCGAATCCTCTTTGTCATGCTGCTTGTATGCTTATGCCTCGGACTAGCAGCTGCTCAAGAAGAGGAGGAGGAAGACGTACCTCCAGAGGTGGTGTACAAGGGCAACAAGGGATATGAAGGCCTGAAGGCATATCTGGCCAGAGACCTCGATGTGGAGATGTTTCGAAAAAATGGCAAGTCAAGCGCCTCCGGCTTTATCTACCGCAAGAATGGAGACCAACCGGCTGATAGCGCTTGCTATTCATTGGGAACAATGGCATACCAGGACGCAAAGGGCAATCTCCCAACCCGCGACAACGTTTGCACTACGCCTCTAGCTCCGGAAAGGGAGGGGTTTACTCCGACGTGCGCATACACGAGCTTGAATGTCAAGGCGAGGTTTCGAAGGACCATGATTGAGCACAAGCACTGCGCTGCGGAGAGCGAGAAGGCCATACAGACGAAACAGAAGACGACCAAGGTGACGGCCAACGTCCAAGTCAAAGCAACCGCTTCTCTCATGTTCGAAATCGGATTCTACAAGTCTAAAGTTGGAGGCAGTGCTTCACTCGAGTTAACCGCCGGCGCCAGTATTGAAGATTCCATTCAGTACACGAAATCACAGGAGACAACCATGAGTCGAGGACAGACGTTGTATTTGATTGGTGTATCGATCCAGATCATCACCACAGTCGACAAAATGGCGCTCACTGGCAAGGCAGCAGGAGGATGTACTACAACCAACAAGTTTTTCACAACCACCCCATACATTAGCACAGGTTTCCTTGTAGGAGAAGGCCGTAGCAAGGCTCAGTGGCTCGAACTGGAGCTTAAAGGAGGAGCCGCGACAAACCAGGCCGCGCCTAAGCCGGCTACCCCGTCAGGCTCTTTAAATAAGAGAACACTCCCCGACCCCGAGGACCCCGAGGATGTTTGCGAATACATCGATGACAATGGTGATTTCGTGGTCGAGCCATGCACAGACTAATGTGTATGACATCTCCTTGGTAGAATTTTTCAGCTTGATTTTACTCTGTCTTTTTTCATCAATCTCTTCTCATTCTTTATACGTATATACTGTAGTTGCCTCTTCCCCCTTCTGTTTGTTAGCGTTGTCAATACAGTATTTTTTAAATCAACATTCCAGTTGCCGTCTCTGAAATGTAAGAGGCCCTCCCTTTTTTTGCGCTCAATATCTTCCCTTTTTGGCGCGCAAATCCTTTAGTTCTTTCACTTATTTGGGTGCGCAACGTCTCTTTTTTTTTTTTTTTTTTTTTTTTTTTTTTTTTTTTTTTAAATACGCAACGCCCCCTTCCCCATTGGTTTTTAGTAATAAGTCAAACTTGTTTCTCTGATTCCAATCCAACATATAACGATTAACTTAGGAAGAATTGAACAAAATGCTCTGAGCATCCGCTTCGCTGACTTGATCGGATAGTTCAAAGATTCGACTCTCTCGGCAAAGAGTTTCTGGATCACGAAGCTGAAATTTGCTCCTGTAAGCTTGGATTCTGTTATGTTTCCAGCAATTAATGTCTGAAATTCATTGCAAAACTTAGTAATAATAACCAGTCCCATGCTTGCTGGTTCTGCAGTTTCTTCCCGTAACATGTCGTCTGGATTGGCTAGCTCATCTTGGTACTGGATCAGTGTGTCTTGAATTTTTGTTTCGATCATTGGCAGGGTGTTACGGATATGGTGCGTAAGGATCTGATGGTCGAAGTGTTAGATAAAGGCATCCAAGTTAAAGCTATCCTGGATACGATGCATGTTTTGTAGTACCTACCATAGCCAATTTTTTTGACAAGTATAGAATACCACAATACTGGGCCTTAGCCTTATACGCAGCATGCTTTTCAAAGAATGAACGTTCTAATCTTAACGACTGGGAGATTGACTTCCCCGCGTCAATGTCGCGCTGGCTATGGTTAACGACAGAAACGTAACCTATTAAATTAAGCATAGCCCAAGGGTAATTGCCATTTAGTCTCAATGTGGTAATACCATGATATCAAGCTCGCACTACTCATCCATACCAAGGCGAAGTGGGATGACACGGCCAGCCAAGATATCAATGACGTCTGTTCCAGTGTCCCTAAATATTATAGTTGGTGAACATAAATCGAGGAACATGTGAATACTAGGTCCACGATGGAATCTTTATACATTTCAACATGGACTTACATCAGGTCAATTTTGGTGAGGACACCTATACTTCTTGCTCCTTCTGGATCAACTTCTTTTGCCAACTTCATGCCATCCGAGTTTGATATATTGGTATTGGCAGGTGTCACAGCTAAGATTATGACATTAGGTCGAGTGATGTACTTGAGAATCATATCTTGAAGCTTCTTTTTGATATCTTTGGGTTGGTCTCCGACTGGCACCAATTATGTTTATGAAATGTTGGACCTTGTTTAAATCTTTGTAAATTTACAGAATCTCAAAGTTTTTCCAATGCCATATCCTAGTCAATCCAGGTAAATCCACAAGTGTGATGGTCAAAACATGAGAAGAAAATATGCGTAGATTGATCGGTAGTGGTGAGATTCCTGTTTTGTTTGAATGGTGCATTAGTCATACGGCTTAACTATACCTTTACTCACATGAGTCCTCGCTGTGATGTGCTGTATCCTACCACAATTTTTTCCAGTCTTTGTATCAGTCTCAAGTATAATCTCATCTCTGATCCGGCTGAAGTCAGTGTACTTTACACCAGGCCGATGCAAAAACTCGCCCCACTCCTCAGGTCCCTTTTTTTCATCGTTTGTGACGGTCACTGGTCATGGCCGATTAATCAATTGTAAAACCTGAGAGACGAACTGACATTAGGACTTTAGAGTTCTCCTTTGTGATCAATATACGCACGACAGTGACAAAATATACAAATGTATGTCATGTATTGCACATGGAAAAGAGCAAGTGAATACCAAAGGGCGACGAGTGACAAGGCCAGGTCCACATGGCAAGAAGTTGCGGCCAACAATATTTTCGAGGACAGAACTCTTTCCTGAAGACTGAGAACCGACAACAACAACTTGAGGCATGTCAAAAGGGTTAGGGATGCCAAATTCGGAGAAGGCATCTTGCAGCTTGCTTGTAATCTTATTGGCGGAGGTGTTCATGCTAGCATGCAAGGGGGTTAGGCCGAAGTTGCTTGATTCTGCCTCTGCACGACGAGTAGCTGTTTGATCTCAAAAGCGACTCATTTTTCTTCTCAAAAAAGGTTGATGTTTTTATATTGTAGCAACTAATAATGGCACAGGGTGACAAGATGGACGTGAAGGCGAGTGATGGAGAGAGGTGACAGGATGAATGGATGACGAGGGGTAGCAGGATGAATGGTGATGGCGATGGGTGGAAGGATGAATGGTTATGGCAAGGATGGCAAGGTGGATGGAGATGAAAGAAATGGGTGAAGAGACAAGACAATAATGGCGCATCTTGACCGTTAAGTCATGGCCATGACCCTTCAGTTAGGGGACCCATGAAATCTTCTTTTGCCAATGTTGCACAAGCAAACGGGCCTGCATACCTCTTAACAACTTGCCATTAGGGGAGAACGCGGTTACGCCGCGGCTATTGGGATTATTTATTAGTAAAAGAAACTGCTTCGCCATGAATGCTGATAGAGTTTTTCGGCTGCAACATAGGCGATGGAAAATTTTCCTTCTTTTCCTCATCTAACAGGAATGAGTCCACTGTCAACGATCAGCTTTTTGAGGGTGAGAAAAGTGGCTGGCAAAGGCGTTGCCATAGTCAATCACCTTCCCTCTAACTTACCTCGAGGAAAACCATGATTAAAAGAGGCCTCGGCTATTTTTTTTTGGTACTGAGAGTAGATAAAACACCCATAGTGGGGACAACTTGCGATAACAAAAAAAGGAAGATTAAACAGGTTCGAAGTTAGCGATGTGTTGAAACGACCCTGGGGAGAATTAGAGTGGTGAGGAAATGGACGATCGGAAATGCGATCCACATTCATTTTTTTTTTGAGTATTCAAAAGTCCGCCTGCGAAGGCGTTTCGATTTTTATTTTATTTTTTGGTCGTTGGTGAAAGATGAGGTGGTAGCATGAAGACAACAGATCTTTCACGAACTAATCATTCCCCTGGTAAAATTGTCCACGCTCATCGTTTTCATAATGCAACACCTTGATATCCCTATTCTCATTAATGAACACATGCCTATGCCCACTCGGATCACAATTGTGGGCCCTTCACCAGTGAGCTTGAAAAGGCACAGTGATCACAACGTCTAGCTGGGTCGCTGCATAAAGTAAGCTTTATTCAAGCTGCATGCAGCGAAAGAGGAAAACAAAGGGAGTATTTGACCTGGTCGAGGATGGATGGATGAAAACAAAAAGAAAAAGGTCATTCATGTCCAAATCTCGAATTCACTGAAACAATTAATCTAATGACTGTAGTAAGTTAAATACATTCCTTCTACCACCTTGAACCTTCTCTCCCTTGATCCAAACACTTGTCCTCTCTCCCTCTTCATCGTCCTTACACACACTTCCTCCACTGCCCGTTGTCTTGTTTTGAGAAAGGTTATTTTGCCTTGCCTAAGCCATGGTTCTCGACAGTCTAGGTGCATCACCATATCTCCGTCGGATATACTCCTTCAACTGGTGAATATCCTTATCCATTTGCTTCTCTGAAAGCAAAGGCGGCAACCATACGTTTAATGATATCTAGTATGATGTGTATGCTTTTTACTTCTCCTTCTTCTCTGCCTGCGCCTTCATCGCCGCCTCTCCAAGCTCCTTCTCGTCTTCCTCCAGATCCCTCCGCTTGAGCTCCGCCTGCCAAGCATCCCAATAAGTATCAGAGACAGTGAATAGGATCAACTTGTTGCTCTTGGTCTGGACACGGATGGGCGAGGACTTGCGTAGACTGTGCATAAACATACGTTCCTTGAAGATCATCAGAGTCTCGTTAAGGATCGTTAGGGCCTCCGTCTCCTCCTCAGGGCTGATCTCGGTCTCGTCGCCCATATACCAGATCCGGTCGCAGCTCAGTTGGAATTCACCAATCTGCTTGATGTATGTTCGACGTTCGTACTCGGATTTTAAGAGACAGCTGGCCATGGTTTACTTTTTCTTGGTGGGTGGTGAATATTTGGTGAAAAGAAGAAAGAAGGAAAGAAGCGATAAAGAAAGGAAAGAAGAAAGGAAGAAAGCAAGCGAGGAAGGAAATATATATCAAACAAATAAAGGTGAAAATAATAATGTGTGGGCTGAGGCTTGTGAGTTGCGTTTGTAATCTCACTGAGGACCTATGATTTCTGAGCAGGTACCCCAATTCCTCCCCCCCAGGCGAGGTTAAAGGTGAAGTATGAATGCATGTGTGTGCAGGGACGGATGCTACTGGTTCTCCTAAAAGAGGGGTGGGTGACCTTGAGAGTAACGCATATTTCCAATTGGGTGGTCGAGTATGGTTGTATAACATCGTCTCCTACCTCTCTGTAACTTCATACAATCACATGCAACGTCTCATGCCGTCTCTTCCACTGCAACTGTTTCGGGAAGGAGTTCAGACTAATTGCCCCCCTCCCCTTCTTTCATCCTCGTCTTTCTGTGTTCGCCACAAAATCACGCAACTTCATCACCTGGCCCTCTTCATCCCGCGCCTTCTCTGTGTTCACATGAATTCAGTTCATCCATGCCTGTCCAGCTCACCATCTCCTTCCTTTCTTGAATCTTGATTCTGGTTCTGATTCAGAGCCCCGTTTCAATGCCGATTTCCAGAGGGAATGAGAGGATTGAGAGTTTTCATCAGTGGGCATCATTGCTTGCAAGTGTAAAAAATATCGATGATTGGTAAATTAAACCTAGATTTGCCCAACACCTTTGCGACGGCTTCTGGCTTTTGCGCCAAAAGTTCTTTTTTTCGTTCCCACGCCCAATTACACATACTCTTTGCCCTCCCACATCCAGTCAGAGATCGCTCACGAGTAGTTCGTTGTGGGAATGTACGATGTAAGGGAATTGGAAAACTGAATGATCTAATCAGTCCTACTTTTGTACGCTCATTTTTTCCCATTTGGGCTCCTTTCCCACTGGGAGACGGCATTGAACACAGCTGCAGTTTTGTTCCATGATAAAATGCACACGGTTTTTATTAGCTGAGAGAGCCCGCTGAATCGCTCGTTTGTTTGGATATTCTTTTTTCCCCCCCTAGACTTCGTTCCTCATTCTGCAGATATGGACCCTATCAGCAACCAAACTACCACACTCCGTGTTGTGACAATTTGAGTACTATTCGTCCAAATACTATATTTAAGGAGTATGGTGCGCTGTGGGAAGAGACAACCGAAGCAAGAAATGGTCTGGAAAAAGGAATCTCTTCTAAATTTTATGGTTTGTTACAAGATTTCTTTTAGCCAGTAAAAATCGAGGACACTTCAAGAAACTGGTACACAGAAGAAAGAGAAAGGCTGTTGCTTTCCACCTCTTTGTGCTCTCCACCTAATCATGCGACAACGGTTCGATAAGGCTTACTAGCATCAAGTTCACATGGATCCATCCATTCACACTTTATGCCCTATCCTTATCAAGTGAAAAAGAGACATGCGCTCTTGTCCATTGCTCCTTTTACGTCCCCGGATAGTCCATCCGAGCTATCCAAATCCTCCAAATCGCAATCTGGGCAAACAACTGGTAGCGTTAACGCTTTTTTTTCGGCTCACACACCGCGTTCCTTCTTTTTTTGCTCACACACGATGCCCCTTCACCCTAGTTAGTTTCTCAGTTCACAACTCATAGCTTCATTAAAACACGTAATTCCACCAGCCCTAGTTTGACCTTGCTACATAGTAGTTGATGGGTGATTTGTAAGCAAAGAAGGATCTCGAATGTTAGTGGCGTTGAAATAAAACTGAAGTGTAACAGTCGATGTCATTTCAAAGTAAAGCTCTGACAACGATGTTTTAGCCATGCGGACTTACCGTGCGCCTCGCATTGACTTTTAAATTATTATTTTTTTGAACACAACCACAACACATAGTATTCCCATGTAGTCCCCCACCATAGTACTGACTATGCCGTCGACTGTTTAACTACACAGATCGGACGGGATGCGGTGGGTTTAATTGTGTATAGCAGTAGCTTTGACTCTTAAAAAAAGTTAACCTTGCGCTTTTTTTTCTAGTGTGTGCGAAGGGAACTCAAAGTCATGCCCAGAGGTTAAATTCAAAAGGAGGAGCAGACGAAGGCATCCCGGCCTTGTTAGGAAGGAGGAGGTTGTCATTAATGAAGAGGATGGGAAGAGCCCTTTCATTCGTATCTAGTTTTATTTTCTTCGATTGAAGTTGTGAGGAGTAGCGGCAACTGTTGCGCAGAGCCAGGCTGTGAACCGGATGCGACTGGTGGATGGCTCTTGGAAGAGTTTGATATGTAGTCCCTTTCACTATTAAATGTCTCCTTGGGCTTTTACTGGAGAAATAAAATTACGTACAAAAAAAAATAGGTTCAAAAGGGAAGCCGAGAGATGGAGCCCTTCGATCCTTCACAAAGAATAATTGTTGCTTATGGCAAGATTAGAGGCAATAATTCAGCAAACAATGTGCATTGGCGAGGGCATAAGCGTAGCAGCTGATAAAAGTTAATTCTTGAGAGGATTAGTCATGCCATGTGGAAAAGATGATATAAACTATGTTTTAATATTACTATTGTACAGTGCATATAGTCTATGAAAAGAGGAAGATCTACAGAAGGGCACCTGCAACAACCAAAACCGCAACACCAGCGGTAGCAACACTAGTATTCGACGATGCACAAAAACCGGTTGTAACCAGCGCTGGTAGCAGTAACGTTATCGTACATGCCGGGCTATGAGACGTCCTCGAGACGATGATCTGAACCAAAGAATGCGCCGTTTCGGCGATGTACTTGTTAGACTTGACACAAGAGTCGGCCCAAGCCTTGTTAGCACTCAAGTTGCATCAGTAGGTCTTTTGCTGATCTGCGGGACCAGCAGTAGGGTAAACCTCGGTGTTCTCGAGGCTCTTGCAGGCGGGGAAGGCGGTAATAGCGGCCTTGTCCACACAGGTAGCGCAGACAGCTATGTCGGCGGGGTAGTGGACGTCGTCTGGATCGAGACTAAGAGGATAACTGTGGAGGCGGTGGTGATGAAGCTAGCAATACGCATTGTTTCGATGCAGAGACAGGATATGATTGGGTAAGATGAAAATGAAAAGTGGTTGTTATTGTTGTAGTGGTGGTGAAAGTGAAGGGGATGAGGATTTGAATTAATGGGATAAAGAGATGACACCTCGGTATTTTATGTGATTTTCTTTGCCCTCACACAAGGAGGTGATACAAAGTGGTACAGTACCTGCCAGTCATCAAGATTACAGCTCTGGGGGCGCCTTTTTATCTGTCTTGAAGGTTTTCGTTGCTCTCAATCTTCCCTTGGCACAACAAACAACGCCTCCGACACCAAATAGGTGCAGCATGTCCCAGCTGGAATTCATTCGGGGCTGGGATCAAAAAAAATCAAAATGACCTGAAAATGCTCTCTTCGGTCGAAACTCTTTTATTCAACTCTAAAATCTGACTCTGCCTTTTCCTCACTGCTTTCTTTTTATTTTTACCAGATTTTTCCTCTCTCACCCTCCAACAAACACGTCTCACTTTTGTGTCACTTTGAACATGTACGACACGTTGGACATTACACTGCAATAGAGATGCTTCTCGATACCAAATATGAATAGCATTGTAATGACGGTTGGGACAAATAAAATTAGGCACTTTTTGTTGCATGTTTGCTGTGGCATGATGAGTGAGTATATGGTATAGAAAAGAAAGAAATAAAGATCTACAGAAGGGCGCCAGCAATAGCGACAGCAGCACCAGCAGCAGCAATAACCTTAGCCGAGCTTGATCTACAGAACCGGGCACCATCAGTAGCGCTGGTGGAAGCAGACAAGTTATCACAGGTACCAGGCTTGGAAACAAGGTTTCCATACACCTCCGAGAAGCCCTTGATCGCTTCAGCGGGACACTTATCGGCTCTGACACACTCATTAGTCCAGGTCTTGTTGGTAGCCAGACCGCACCAGCAGGCCCGCTGCTTATCGGTGGGGGCGGCAGGGTTGACTCCCTTGGCGTTCTCGAGGCCCTTACAGGCGGGGACAGCGGCGATTCCGGCGCTGGTTATGCAAGCATTGCAGGCGGCCACGGTGGCGGGGTCGGTCGTTGTCTGGCTAGAGACGACGGAGAGGATGGCCATGGCGGCAGCGGCAGTGATGGTAGAGGAACGCATGTTGGTGTGTGTATTTGTGTTTGTAGATGGAAGAGAAGTGAGAAAGGGCTGCTGTTGTTGAGTTTGGTGTTTGGAAGAGTGGCGGAAAAAGACAAAAACGATCTTTGTTATTTATATAGTTTTTTTTATAATTGTTGTTTGCAGTTAAGAAATCAACAGCAGATTGCTCCCGTCAACCATGCTGCATGTACTCCCACGCACCTCACCTACTCCCATGCCGTCTTCTCCTTTCGATGCTCTCAAATTCCACAGAAAACAAAACGCCTCCTCACCATGGTATCTTTCACGAGAAAATAAGAAAGGTGTAATTGGACACCTTAGACATCGCATGCCCTGCAATTGAGATTGAAAAGAATAGCTCTCGCAGAAAATTTCCAACTTTACTGCCACTACCAGTCGAAACTTTTCTTTTTTAAAAAAAGTAAAGTTTCGGTATTTTCTTCCGGTTTCCCTCATAGTATATAGTGGTTTCTTGTAACCAAGCTTCTTCTTTACCAGCCTTCGCCAGCGCCACCAAGGAAGAGTAAGATATCATGCTTTTTCACGTAAGGTGTTCTCCAATGACGACAGGAGAAAAAACCCTTTCGTGCTCAGTATATACGGGTATCGTCAAGTAAAGACAAAATGGGGAGCGATGTGATTGAAAGCCGAGAATCACTTTTTTCAAAGGAAAAAGAATTATCTGTGTTCAGCGCTTTGACTATTCAAGAGGCTGAGAGTCGATTGCTCATAAAAGTTAACGACAGCCCAGCCGGAACATGTTTGGAGGAAGGGAGGGCATGGGAAGGGGTGCGTAGAAACAGGGAGGAAGAAAAAATGGACAAGACGATGCATGTACCACACTAGGCGATAGTTCACGGAAGCTTTTGTGTGGATAACAAATCGTTTAGGAACAAGATGCGTTTAGGGGAAACAAAAGAATTGACACCAGGTTATCAACGAGTGATCATGGACATCGCACAGCCAAGATATGTGATATGGTTGAAAGAAAAGTTTTGCTGTTATTGTACAATATTTGGAAGATAGAAAGAGAAAATAATAGAAGCTAGATCTATAGAAGGGCGCCAACGACAGCCATGGCGGCTCCAGCAGCGGCAACCTTAGCCGAGTTCAATCCACAGAACCCATTACCAGCGCTGGTACCAGAGACGTTATCACAGGTAACCTGGGCGGCACCAGCGTTGATCATCGACACCAACATCTCCTTCGACTCGGCGGAGCACTTGTCGGCACCAACACAGCCATCGGCCCAGTTCTTGTTGGACTTAAGGCCACACCAGCAGATCTTCTGCTTGTCGGTAGGGGTGGAGCCAGTGGCCTTCTCGTTCTCGACACCCTTGCAAGCAGGGACGGCGGAGATTCCGGCGTTGGTTATGCAGGTACTGCAGGCATTGCTGGGCATCGTCTGGGCAGAGACGGAGAGGACGACCATGGCGGAGGCGGCGATGATGGTAGAGAAACGCATGTTGGATGTGGTTGTTTGTGTGTGGATGTTGGGAGGGAGAAAGTGCTTGTTGTGGTTGTGGTTGAGAATGAAGAGAATGGAGGAAAAAGGAGGGATGCTCTGTATTTATACCCTTTCTCAACCGTCTCTCTCTCTATCTCTCGCTCTCTCTCTTTCCTCCTTATTTTGACTATTGCTGTTCACTAACTAAGCGAGGAGCCCAGCTGAGTTCATTGCTTGGAGGCGCAAGTTTTTTTCTTTCTCACTTTTCTGTTTTGTCGGTGCTCTCAAGTGCCCTAATCAAAGCCTCCAACAATTATTGGTTACTTGCGCGGCACAGACGGACGAAAAGAAAGATACATTAGCCTGGGTTTCATCACATAGGTGGTGGAGGGTGCTTTTCCTGCAGGGTGATTATTCATGGAGGCTATGATAAAAAAAAAGATTTTTTAGATGCTCACAGCTCGGTCGAAACCTTTTTTTTCTTTTTTCTAAAATAAGGTTCCGCCGCACTTGCCATTTGATTACGTCGGACCCCCTTTCTGTAGCTTCCTTTTTTACCCAGGTTTCTCCCTGCATTCCCATTCTACAGACATACTAGACCTCACCTTTGCGCTTCCAAGAAGGTCATAGGTACTATCCAATGTCTACTCTACTGGTGTCCATCATGCCAGATACCGAGAACAGACCCAAAGAACCACCATAACGATTGAGGTGCGGTTTTGGTGGCAAAAAAAAAATCAATTTAGCGGATGTCAAAAAAACATTTCTGTCTTTTCTCGGCACTAAATTAGGTTGAAGAGTCAATTGCTCACAAGAGTCGACACCTTGCTTTACCCTGCGTTTTCATTTGCCACTGGACCAAACCGACACAGGCACTGCTTTTTTCTTTTGAACACTCTTACATTATCCCGCCGTCTTTATTCCAATAGAAATGAGCGTATTTGCTTATTGGCACACAGGAAAAAAGAAAACGTAGAAATGAATCGCTCTGTAGTTCATCTTAACCGAGACTTTTTTAAAATCTCGTTTTGCACAGCCAAGGAACACTTTCTCCTAGAAAGACACGTCTTTCCTAGAACACCAGAAGAGACATTCATTACGAACATAGCCCAGACATATAGAATGCATACTTCATTCTTCAAAAGGTACTCATATTCTAAATATATCAACCCAACCAACAAACAACCTTCCTTACTCAAAACTCTCCAGCTTGTTCAGCAAGCCCTCTAAACAGGCCCTCCTCCTTCCTCAACAATGCCTCCGGCTTCTCAAACTCCTTCACTCGCCCCTTTTCCAGCACCAAAATCTTATCAGAATCCATGACTGTCTTGATCCGATGCGCAATCGTCAACACCGTCCTATCTGCAAACTCCTTCCGGATTGTCTTTTGAATCAAATCATCCGTCTCCACATCCACAGCCGCCGTGGCTTCGTCAAGAACCAGGACTTTGGTCTTGCGGAGGAGGGCGCGCGCGAGACACATGAGCGATCGTTGGCCGACTGAAAAGTTCTCACCACCCTGGGAGACTTCGTGGGATAGCCCGCCAGAGAGGGAGGAGACGTGGGACTTTAGGTGGGCGCGTTCAAGTGCGGTCCAAAGATCGGTGTCGGAGAGTTCTTGGAAGGGATCGAGGTTGTCGCGGATGGTTCCTGCAAAGAGGGTGGGGTCCTGGGGGATGATGGCCAAACGGCGACGGAGGTCGTTTAATCCAAGAGTTGAGATGTCGATACCATCAATCTCGATCGATCCACCATTGCGCCCAGAGGAGAAGAGTGCTCCGGCTCCCGAAGGTTCGAAAACCAAAGACTCGGATCCATGACCTTGAAGTTTCGCAGACGACAATACAGAGGAGGGATCACTAGCACGGGCCCAGAAACTATCAGCGGCCTCAATGATCCGGAACAACGCCAAAGTCAACGACGACTTGCCAGCTCCGGTCCTCCCCACAATCCCAACTTTCTCTGCAGGGCTCACCGAGAACGACACATCCTTGATGACCAGATCCAACCCTTCACGGTACCTCGTTGAATAATTCTTGAAGACGACCTTACCCTGTTGAGGCCAGCTCTCGGGCAGATGAACACTAGTCTTGACAGGGGCCTCGGTCGGTTTGTGAGAGTACTCCAACACACGCTCGACAGAGATCAACAGGTTCTGGGTCTCGCAGATGGTCCGGACAAAGTAGTTGATGTAGCCCACAATACTGAGTGCATAACTCAAAGCCAATCCGACCATACTTGGATCCAACTTGTCAACATACAGGACTGCAAGTGCCGCCGCTGAGAAATTGACAACCCCGCCCAGGATCTCGACACGGACCTGGAGCCAGCGGTTAATGATGAGGAAGACATTCTGTCGGATGGTCGTTCGGTCGGTATGGGCCTCGTTCTGCGCCACAAACTGTTGCACCAGCCCCTTCATGACTCGGATGGTCGTCACTCCTGAAATGGTCTCACTGAAATGCTGATACAGCGGCGACTTTGAGATCGAAATAAGACGACGAAGACCATTAGCCGACCGGATATAATAATCCTGAACCTGGAAGAACAAGAACGCCAGAGGAGGGACGGCAACCAAAAAGACCGGTGTCGCATACCCAATAATCAACAGCGTCCCCGTAATATGAAAGATGAAGCCAATCATATCATTATAGTTCTCAGGTAGCTGTGAATCAATAGCACCAACATCCGACGAGAACCGGTTGACGATGCGGCCCTGAGGGGTGGTATCAAAGAAGCTCATCGGCAGACGAAGGATCCGGGCGAGGAGGGCATCGTGAAGGGTGCGGGCGGCTTGGATACCACAGATGACTTGACTGACGTAGCTGACAAAGACATCGAGGATGACGTAGAAGAGGATCATGAAACCGTAGACGGTAAGGTAGTAGGATACATTTTGGGCTGGTGGGCCGCCTCGCTCTTCTTCTTCCGAGTCGCTAATCCAATGACGGAGCCAGAGGTTTGTGAGGATATGGGAGCCTATTGATGTTGCGAATAGGGTTACACACAACAGCGCGTTCCTATACGTGCTACTCGCATCGATTCCAAAAAAAAAGAGCAAAGGAGAAGGAATGGTTAGCGGCAAAGCTAGGGTAAATAATGTCCCTTGTCAGTATCAGTGCATAACTGAACAAAAGAAAGACTACGTGCGACAACTTACACAGCCTTGATATAAGCAGCAGCGATGTTCCAGCCGACCTTGCCGTCCTCCATGGCCTCATCCGCAACCAGCTCACCAGACTTCTCTCTATCATCACCACCCTTCTTGTCACCATCTTCCTCCTCCTCAACAATAGTGTTCCTCTCGCTATCAACATTACCCTCCTCAGCCGCCGCCTCGATAGCCGTAGAATCGCGTTGGTGCCTAGTGTCCCTTTTAGCCTTCCTGGCCACCGAGAAGTCCTTGATCAATTGATAGAACGCGCCCCGAGAATCCATCAACTGTTGGTACCCACCAGTCTCGGAGACAGCTCCATCCTTCAATAGCACAATTTGATCGACACTCTCCAAATGGTGAATCCCATGGGTCACCAACACACGTGTCTTATACTTCAACAATCCTTGGGGTCCAATCAAGTGCTGCCATAGATGTTGGTCAACATGGGCATCGACTGCACTCAGAGGATCGTCCAGCAAGTACACATCCGCATCCTGGTAGGCCGCACGAGCAAGCGAAACACGTTGCTTCTGTCCACCAGAAAGGTTGATACCGCGCTCTCCAATCTCGGTCTGGTCGCCGGCGGGAAGCATATCAAGGTCGGGACAGAGGCCACTGGCGGTCACGATCCGGTCATAGAGGTCCTTGTCAAAGGGCTTGCCAAACAGGATATTATCCTTGACGGTCGCGTTGCATATCCAGGCTTGCTGAGGGACGTAAACAACATCACCGTAGACCTTGACTACTCCTTGCTTCTTGTACATCTCGCCCATGATCGCGTTCAGCAAGGACGACTTTCCCTGACCGATGCGACCGACTATAGCTGTGAGAGATCCAGCAGCGATGTCAAGGTTGATGTTCGAGAGGACGGGTCGGTAGGGGGCATGGGAAGTGGTGGTCCTCGATCCAGAGAGCAGAGGCTGGCGCTCAGCATCCGCAGCAGAGAGCTCGGGAGTATCAGCATCGGTAGCATCTGTGGCGACAGGCTGCTCCTTCTCCCAGGCAAAGGTACCATCCTCAATCTCAATTGCCATAGCCTTCCTTCCTTTGTGATTCTGCTGACGACTGAACCGCTGGACGACTGTGGTGTCAATCTCCTCCTGGACCAAAAAGGACTCGATACGTTTGATACCAATTTTGACAGCGACGGTCGCGGATATGACCATCGGAGTGAGACCAAGGGGCTTGTTTAACATGCCAAAGAGACCCATGCTGACAAAGATGACTTCAGGTGTCATACGTCCGGGAGTAAAGTTGGGACCGCCGATGGTCGAGTAGACACTGAAGGTTGCCAAGGCCATAAGCAAGGTGATGGACGAGAAAAAGATTGCGAAAAAGGCACGGAGAGTAGCCAGGGACTTTTCGGCCTTGATCTCGAGTCCACGCAGGCCATCGATCTTCTTGCGAAATGCATCCTCCCTAATAGTTTCAAATAGAAAATCGAAAAAAGGTTGTTTAGAAACTCTGTAGCTATTGCGGATAAAATTATCCCTACCAGCATACTTCATATAAAAAGAAAGAGAGACTTACCAGCCATAGAGCTTGACAATCTTTATGTTGGACAAGACCTCAGACATCATCCTGACACGAGCATCCATGCGCTCCATCTTGTCCTCCTCATAGACACTCATGAACCCGGCAAACTTGCCCTGAATCAGTGTAATGATAAAGAACACTGCGAAGCCCGCAAACAGCGACCAACCCAAGATCCTGTATAACAAGAAACAGCCGACAATCAGTTCTGTAGGGAGGACGAACAAGAGCGGCAACATGTTAGACGCCATAACCCACTTTTCAGCGTCGACCGCCATATGGTTGGTGATCTCGCCGACGGTGCTCTTTTGGCGGGCCTGGGGCGACAGTTTGAGACCTTTGCGATAGATCATCGCGATAGTGGCCGCGCGGACCTGGTAGCCCGTCTCGAATAAACCTTGACTCGACCCGGCAATCAGGATGGTGGCGGTTACATTGGCGACTAAGATACCCAAAGCGATCAAGAGCCCGTACTGGATCGATGGTGGTTCGACCCCCTCGCGAATGGCGTTATGGTAGTTGACAAAGAATCCAAGAAGCTTGCCAAAGATGGCGGGTGGCATAAAGTACAAGAAGGCTCCGAGCACACGACCCAACAGCAAAAATATGATGCGACCCTTGAAAGAACCGAAGACTGCTTTGGACATAGAGGGGCTCTTCCCCTTACTATTAGCGCATGCGACTTCCTTCTCCCATGAGGCATTGACGCGTTCAAAGTTGACGTGGGCCATGAGAGCAGCAGGGACAATACCATCGACATCGTCTGGGCGAAGGGCACGCACATATCCAACAGAGATAGTCTCCTGAGCATAGTGAAAGGTCCATCGGGACCAGAGATTTGCTTGCTGGTACGGGGTGAGATGTTCCTGTTGACGACTGGCGATCTGGACCTTGGTGTTGTGACGAGGGAGAGCTTCGATAACAAAGGCGAGGGCGATGACAACTGTAAAAGCAGCAAGATTCTGGATGCAGGTGTCGTTGGTGGGCATGTCGGGGTTCTGGTGGAGGATGAAGAGTGCGAGGAAGGAGGTGATAATGGTGACGAGGTAATAAATGAATAGGTAGTCGGAGGATCGGATCTCATAGCGGTGCTCCATTTGGTTCACCTTCAGTGCTGTTGCCTACATCCATAAGAAACGGGAGGAAGAGATGTTCAGCCTTTTTGGCTTTTTTTTTCTTACGGGCACAAAAAAGGTCCATCAACAACAAACAAAATAAAACAAGGATGTACATGCATGACTTACCCACGCGACAAACATTAAGAGAGCACCAAGAGGGAGGCCATTGGATGCATGAGGAGAAGCAGCGATGTAGAGGGCAAGTATGGACCCGAGGGCGATCAAGAGCTGAGTGGGCCAATAGATCCATGCAGTGCGACCATAATTGTGAGGAGTGCGCCTGTTGATGAGCCAGAGGATGCGAGAGACGAATGTGATGGTAGCGATGACAGCGGGAGGGCCAAGAAGGGTTGAATATCCACCATGGTGCATCAAGTACTCGATCCAGACCTTTATGGGATCATTCTGGTCTCTCGGGAGGGCTGTTGACATGAGTGAATGGAAAGGAAGGGGAAGCGGGATGGAGAAAGATAGGAGAGAGTGTGAGTGTGAGTGAAGAAAGATTAAAGAAAGGGGAATGCTTGCTTCTTATACCTGTTAGCAATCGAAACTAATGAGATACAAACTGATTGATCAGTGGACTCGTTTGGATAGAGGTGCCACCAGTTTTAGACATCGATGCATCCAATGCATCCAATCAGTTTCCAGAAAAATGAAGGTTGCGTGGCTCTAGCACACTACTTTCAACCCTTTTTTTTCACTTTCCTGCTCTTTTTGGGTTTTTTTTTTTTTTTTTTTTTTTTTTTTTTTTGGTTTTGTTGCTTGTGAGCAGAAAAGACAAAGGAGGGCTCTCTCTGTGTTCCCACACGCCCACCCAATCCTCTTTTTGCGCCCATCCTTGCACAATAATTGCATCCTCCCATCCCTTTTTCCCTCTTGCAAGTCCGAATCAAACAAGACAACAAGGTTCTACAAGTTCCCAATCAACCATCTCACTTTTCAATTGTCCGTTGGTGTATCAATTGACACTTCCATTACAGACCACAATAATAGATAATAGCTGAAAACGTGTCTGCTTTTCTTGTCCCAGCAATGGCCAAAAAGTAAAAATCTAGAGTTTGTCAGTTTGACTTTGACATCCCACCACCGCTTGACCACGCGTTTTTTGACATACAAATATTTGTTCACTTCAGCATTTGCTTTGACTTTGCTCCTGTTCGGATAAAGAACAGAATCTACGCAAGGATCCCTCCCTCCTTGTTTATCAATCACTCCTCTTCCAACTTTTTTAAGCTAGTGATCTTGGCAAAAAGAGATATCGGCTGCGAGTTTCCACAGTTGATAAAAATTGCATGGATTTGTTAACAACAGATCTCCTCTCATCTTCTGACACATTCTCCTTTCAAACGTAACATGGCTGAAAAACGGACTTTGAAAAAAAAGGAAATTCGACTTTCAAAATGAAAAAGGGAATTCGACTTTCTCTCTTTCCTTCCAAATAGAAAGGGGGGGAATTCGACTTTTGAATTGAGAGCCTGCAGCACATCTCTCTCACACACACTCGCACGTTCACATACCCTTTGTGTCCCTTCCGCAGTTTTCGGCAACTACATGATCATCCTCTATCCCGATTGCACCCCCTGCTAGACTTATTTTTTCCTCCGGAGCCAATTGGCTGTTGTATGGGAAAAGAGCCATACCCATCGTGCGAGCACACGTGCGTTTAGTAATAGTCGGAGCAGCCGTACCCCGCGCGAAACTTTGCAACTATGCCACATTGTATCTCCTTTTCCTCTGCGCAGTGGAGTGATGGTCTAGCGATCAATGCGCCGCGTTGAAGAAAGGGAGCCGGATAGGAGAATCTAGGTCAGTCTCTTTTTTAGCACGCACAAAAAAAAAAAAAAAAAACGAGGCAATAGATGAAGGAGGTGGAGGGTGCCAAATCAGACACATTAACGTGATTTCGAAGGAACCAGAGGGTCCAAGCAGATTCACATATCCGCAGAAGCAGTTTCGCTTTTCCGTCGCAACGGAATCATTTTTCAGAACCAACGGATTTGATTTTCCGTCGCGACGGATTTTCAGAATCGCTCCACGAGTCCACGACGGATCTGAAAATCCGTTGTGACGGAAAATGATATCCGTTTCCACAGTCACGCGCTGAAGTGTGGACTTCCCCTTAAGCGCTCCTGGTAGAATTTATTTGCTACTTCTGTTCCTACTTCAGGACGACCATTCGTTACGCAAAACATGCGATGAAATCTTCCCAAGCACAGCGCATACGATGGAAAATCTTCCCAAATACAACACATGCATAGAACGAGGGATAACTGTCTTGTGGCAGCCAAGCGTTCATAACGACGTTTTGGAGCTCTTTCTGCTGTGGATATAGGGTGTTATGGAGCGATAGTAGAATAGTGTGAGGATAGGAATAAAAGGACAGAGCGCGCCGCCGTAGTTCTTCTCTCCTTGCCATTAATTTTTTGTCCTGTTCGCAAAACGCGTCATGACCATGGTCATAGATCGGGCACCCGAGGCAACGTATAAAAAGAATGAATGAAAAACATATCTCCTCTCCTTCCCTCACTGTCTCACTCTCTCACTCTCTCTCTCTTTTTTTTTTTTTTTTTTTTTTTTTTTTTTTTTTTTTTTTTTTTTCTCGGCAAAGAATACCTTCTTTTCTCATATCAGATCTCAACCCTTCCCATTAATGTTGTTCATCCTCCTTTTTTTTTGCTTATTTCGTTTCCTTCTCACTCTCACAACCCCCTACGAGAAACGAAGAAAGCGGACGAAAAAATATGGACATGAATGGGCATGGAGAACTCATGGGTATGTGTTATGCACGTGGGGTGTCGATCCCTGTACATTCTAGGACACCAAAGCCCTCCTCTCTTTCCTTCTCACCCTTCCTTCTTCACTTGCTCTCGGCTTCTCGCACTCTCGGTCTCTGCCTCTTTTGATCTTGCTTCGTTCCTCCTTTGCGCTTGTGCCCTATGTACCATCGCCGTTATCAGACATTAGACCCACAGCGATCTGATATGACGTGTGTCGGTTGGGCAGGAGTCAATTAATTTCTGTGCGATAGACTACCATAACAACATCCATTTCACCCGTAACATTACTTTTCTAATCCTTACACTTTACTGCGATGCCGTTAAAATTAACTTCCGCCTCGCACCTAAAGGATCGAAGGATCAACCACTCATGACTCTCATCCGCATCATCCAAATAAAAAAAGTGAGTCGATAAAGCCTGTCCCTACAGATATCGGTTAGCCACAAGCCCAGGAAAAAAAAAAAAAAAAAAAAAAAAAAGGTCTGTGTCAGAGCTATGTAAAAAAAAGTCCCTGCCAGTCATGTAAAAAATGTCCGTGTTAGTCCCATGTCCAAAAACAGTGTTAGCCCCATGTAAGAAAAATCGAATTAAACTCATGTAGCAGAGAGGAAAAAATAGGACGCTAGATCCATGTAAAAAGTATGGACGAGTGTAGAACAGGGCAATATTGCGAGCAAGGGGTGAACGGAGGTCGAAATTAAGGGGGGCCTTCCCACTAATCCCATGTAAAATGAGCGAGCGGAGGCCAAAAAAATCTGATCGCTTACCACTTCGCTCGCAGCCCTGCAAAATTCACAAAATGGGACATTGATCACTTTTGGGATATGACCGGTCTTTTCATCCCCCACACAAAATTGAAAAAAAGATAGCACTGCCTCCCACCGACAAATCTGCAGGGGATCGTCCACTCATAAGGGATGCCCTTCTGGATCTCGCCTCGACTTCTCTTTTCTCGCAAAAATATATTCTCCGCTTCTGTTGTGTTGCGCGATAGGCCATGCTGACAAGACGAAAGAGAAAGATAGAACTTGGGCTATGCTGCATATCCAACAGCTAACTTTGTTTATGTCAGGCAAGAAACGGGTACTAGTTTACCTCCACCAGACGACAAGCTTGTGGACAAGTGCTTGCTAAATTGCTCGCCCTTTTTTTTTGTTCTAGTCCTTCAGAATTGGCACGAAGAAAAAAGAGGAGGGACAAGGGTAACTGTAGAGTCGAAAAGACATCATCGCATAAAAAGACAAGGGGGTGAGATCTGAGAAGAAACAGAGAGAAGGGCTTAGGAGGTGAAAGGACAATTCGGCAAGCTGGTGATTCCACCGCGAAGAAGCGCAAAAAAAAAAAAGAGAGATAGGGGACTCAGGAAAAATGGAAGCGAATGTCGGCAAGGGTTCTCTTTCTCTCCTTTCCTCCCCTTTTTCTTACAGGTGTCTGCAAAGTCGACCATCAATTGAAGGTGGAAAGTGATAAGAGATCAAGGATTAAATATCCTGCTATGTAAGCTATGTATCGCAACTACTCATTCATACACTCATACAGTTACGAGGATTGTCCTTGTCCAGGCTTTGCCCTTTGCCGCCTCGCCCCTGTTTTTATTTCTGGCTGGCGTGCGCGGTCGTTAGAGTTGCGCGGATGATGAAGGGAAGAAAGGCAAAATAAAGTGCTGGCTGACTCGTTAGCTGGACAATTGCGCCCCGTCCCTTTGGAAAAAAAAAGAAAAAGATACAAGAGGTGCATAACTATACGTACGGCGAAGCAACCCTGCTAAGAACAGAACTCAAGAGGGAAGGGAAAGGGAAAGTAGAGGGGAAAAGGGGACGGATGTGGTGTGGTGGACATAGAGTAGAGATAGTAGAAAGAGAAGAGGAGGAAGGCGTTTATTTTTGAATCCCGCTTGATACTGCCTGTCTCTTACTGTCATCTTCTAGGGGGAAAGGGAAATAGACATCGCAGTAGAAAGACAGCCTGACTGACAAAGGGACAAAAAAGATGTGTAGGAATGTACGGCTGTGCATAAATTCTCGACCAAACAATGTCCTATACCCCCTCCCCCTCTTTCTACCTTACTCACATTGCTCGGCTATTCTTCCTCGCGATGTCCTACTTTGTTGTTGCTTGCTTGACTTGCTTGTTGCTGCTTATTCAGCATTGCTTGCCGTCAATTGTTCAGTTGCTTGTTGTCGATGGTTGACCGTTTCTACACACACTGCACCTTCGGTTCCTTCCTTCAAAGCGAGAGCTTCCAACTTTTGTCATCCCCAATCGTTTGTTGGCGCCTTAAACCGCGGCCCCTTTTTTCATTATTACTGTGGTTTCTCGGTCTCTCAATTGATGCAAAAGGCAACTGAGCACCTGGGTAGAAGGCTCCAAAATCTTTGTGTCTTTGACTTTTCGTCCACTTCATTTTGAGTCTCGCTCGTTCTTCGACGATCATGCAGCACATTCCTTCTTTACACCTCGCCTACCGCGCCTTCTTGGCGATTAAGGCATCAAGGAGTGCATCACATCATTAAGAGACAAACACGATGATTTAGCGACAAGGGCGCGGCGCATTCGAATGGATAGTGATCGAGGTAACTAATGCACCATATTGATCCGCATTTTTTTTCTTCCGTTCATGTTTTTTTGCTCCGTCCTGTATGTTTACTTCTTTTTTCTTCTTTCCCGCTTACCTGTAGGGCTAAACAACACGACGAAGCGACGACAACATATGCAACCCCATCCCCCTCGCATTTTTTCTCTCTGTATCCTTTGTCCAGTGGGACACTTTTTTTTTTGCTGCCCTAGAAAAAGATTTTTGTCCACCACTGCCACACCTAAAAATACAATGCACAATTCCCATGCGAGTTTTGGTCGTCGCCCCCTTTCTTTTTCGCTGCAGATACAGATGGATGGATGAATGCACAGTAGGGCTAGGGCTGGAGGTACTTGGCACAGACAGCAATACACTCGTTTGTAGTTCCCATTGAGTTGTCCGCTTGGCCATCGTTTTTCCATAAGTAGCCAAGGCCAACTCCCTCCTCGCTCGCAATTTTTTTTTCTTTCTTCTCTCCTGCCTTTCCCTTATCATTTTTGTTTCCTAATTCGCGTACTATACATTTAATACCTAATTTTCAGCATTCACGTAGCGTTCATACCTCCTTCCCCTCCTCTCTCCTTTTGCATACATATATCCACTCACTTCCACGTTTTGACGACATAGTACATACCCCTAAAAGATGCAGAAGGACATTCTCCCTCAACATAAACACTCCTTCCACCATTACCATCACCAAAATTCACAACCCCAAGGAGGATGGTGCTACCGTCGCGGGTTCCGCAACCGCACCCTCGTCGGCCTCTTCGCCATCATCTTCCTCTCTGCCCGGATACTCCACACTTCCTTCGAATTCCGTTTCTCCCCTTCCTCCTCCACAGACGATGTTGAAGAAATAGAGTTCGATTTCGAAAACATCATCCGCACCCCCTCACAACCATCCCTCACCCTCTCCCCGGGACCCGTCGAACCTGCATTCTCACTTCTCGACCCTAATACAAAGTACCTTTCGTACATGCCCTTTGCCGGAATCACCAACCAGTTCATTGCCCTCCAAGGCGCAGCATTCGCCGCTCGCCGACTTAACAGGACATTGATTATCCCACCCATTGTTTCGAACACGCATGATCGAGAAAATACACACCAGCCTTGGTCGCAGTTCTTTGACCTCCCCCGGTTTACGGAACTCACAGGCGTCCCCGTCCTCGAATGGTCTGACGTCCGCCCGCTTGACCCACTCCAGTACCAACTTGGGGTTGACCATGCGGCCCGGTACGGCAAAGGGCCACGAGCCCAGGAATGGTCCGAGTTGGCTCAGAACATTACCTGCCAGATCGTCTATGGCTACGGAGCCCCCGACCTCGATATCAACATCTCGGCAAAATACTTCATGTGGCATTTCTTGATGCGCCCCAACTTTGTACGCCCCCCACCCAAGAAACCCGAGACGCCCACCTATGACAGGACCAAGATTGCGAGAGATAATGTCCATGAGGATGACTTGGTTGTGATGGAGGATCTGTTGGCGAGGTATAGCGATTATGAGGACCCGAGACCGGAGGAGAATGGCGGTCAGCCAGCCGTGCTGTTTATGGCAGATTTGTTTAATATCAAGGATCCTTTTCATAACGATCGGTTCTGGTTGGAGGCTGGACGGTTTTTCCATTTCTTGCCGGAGGTGATTGAGTATGCAAGGGTTTTGGTCCATGAGAAGACCAAGTCGGATGTTATCCAAGCCGCCCTAGGTGGCCTTATCCAGCAGGCCACCGGTGTCGATGTCTCCTCCTTTGTTGATGGCCAAGAACAAGAAGAGCTCGACGGTATCGAAGAAGAATACACCCCCTCTTCGCCCCAAGAACTCGCCGAAACCGCATCCGTACTCCCCCACAACCCCTACATCGCAATCCACATGCGCAGAGGCGACATTTGGAAAAAATGCTCCTCCGTCAACCGGGCCGTCTGCATCATCCCCTTCGAACTCTACGAAGAAGCCGTCTCCCGAGCCCGCCAAGCTGCCCTCACCTCCGGCCTCATCTCCCCCCACCAGAACCTCCCCGTCATCGTCACAACCGATTCAGAATCCGAGGAAGACTTTGCAAAAATTAAGGAGTTGGGTTGGCATCGGTTGGATCACTCGGAGTACGCGACGACGGAGAGATGGGGGTTCTTTGGTCCTGCGATGATTGATGCGGTGATCTTGGCGCATTCCGAGGTGTTTGTGGGTAGTGCCAAGTCGACGATGACCAAGGTTGCTGCTTTGAGGCAGCGGGCTTGGTGGGGTCGGACTGCCTTGTATCCGCATACTGAAGAGGAGACTGTTCGACGGACTCATGTTCAGAAGGGTAGAATCTAGCGTGGGTGCGGGTGAGAAGGGGAAGGATCTACCAGTTAATTACACACAACAGCATTGTACATATTCCATTTTGCATTTTTTTTTTATCCTATTTGTAACATTAAACACTTTTGTTATGCCCATGAATATTCCTCGCTCGCCCATTTCGCAAATTCAGTAGTTACGATTGTTTATTTGACAAAACAGGTCTGGATGTCTGCCTCTAGCAATTGCTCAGCAATCAGCAAAAAAAGCACGCACGCACACACCCACCACCTCTTTTTTTTTTTTTTTTTAAAAAAAAAGTTATTATCTTTTCCCTCCCTCTAGACAGACTTGACGTGCAAGACGCCAAAAAGTGAAACGAACAATGCTAAAGCATTCAAGCCCACACGTCCATACTGGTTTCGGTTCCACTGGGCCATCTTCTTGACGATGGTTCCATCATCCCGTCCAGTCTTGTTCAATTCAAAGAGGGGTCCGTTGATGGGGATGAAGAAGGCGGCGGTGTAGGGGAGGATGGAGCCCATGATGAGGGAGGAGTAGAGGAAGAACCGGTTCTTGGTCTTGTAGTAGATGTAAGATCCACCCAGGACGCTTACGGCGATTGCTGATACTTGGATCGCTATTTTGTTTTTGAAGAGTGATAGGAGAGGGGGATTGGAGAGGAAGGAGATGTTAAGGGGGCGAGCACATTTTATGAGAAGTGAACACGCAAACAAACAAATAAACTCAAAGAAAGAAACGTTATAAAAGAACTAGCAAAGTAATAATCGCCTTGTGTACATATTCTTTTTCACTCGTTCTTCTTTCTCTTCAACCAAACAATCCCCATTCATTCACCACCAAACAACATCGACGAGCAACTGAAAACTAAAAAAAGCAAGGCCTACTCATGGCGGGAAAGGCGGTCTCGCACCAAACGGCGAGTGAGCTGGTAGGAGAGAATTTGGCGAGGGCGGGCATGATCATGGTGTTGTAGGATAATCCGGCACCGGTGGCGATGCCCATTGAAGCGATGGTGATCGATTTTGTGAACAGGAGAACATTGTCTCCGTTAAACACTGAGTTGAAGTAGTGTGGCAGCGACATATTTTTGTTTTTGTGTTTGTGTGTATGAAGAAGAAGAAGAAGTAGAGAGGATGATGAAGTGATTTGTAGAGGATGAAAAAGGAGTGTGGGAAGTTAAAAAAGAAAAATGAAAAAAGAAAATGGGGACGCCATGGTATTTAGGCGGAAAAAAGGGCAAGCATTTTGCTTAAGAGGAAGAAGAGTTGGGACACTAGATGTGGAAGTGAAAAATAACCATTTTTGGGATGTAACCTATCAAAATGACGTCCAGAGTGGTAGAGGGGTACATGATAGTCAATGCAGAGAGGATGTTAGTAGTACTTTGTCCCGGGTACAATGCTTATCCCTGTTTGTCTTCTACCTCTTAATGAAACGAGCACCCCTCAGAGGACAATTGCTGATGAATTTTGGTTATTTTACGTAACAACGTCCTTCAAAAGAAGGACAAGCGGAGTGCGTGAAATGTGAACGAAACAAATAATTGAAATGAACACAAGGCAGGGTGGACAACAGCCCCTATCATTCAAACTCCACATTGAACGACACCCTTCTTGCCTTCTTGGGCCATATATCAATGAATCCTCGGAGAGGTGATTCTTTCATAGGTCTCCTTCTAACTAATGCCAGTCTGGATCCTTGAGAACTAAAAGGGTTTATCTCTATTCTCATATCGTCCTGTCAGATCCGCAAACTGAACGAGACCTTTCAAAAAAAAAAAAAAAAAAAGAGTTCATCATTCATCATTGATCTGGGACATAAGAGAGTTGGAGAAAGACCTACTACTGCACCTGGAAGAGCCTAGGATCCAGAACTTCCTCCTATGTTAGGTTGTGAAGGTGGACAATCGCAGTTTAATCAGTAAGATACGCGACTGCACACAGTGGCGGGCAGGTAGGGCGGATATCGGAAGAAAGCGTGCGAGGAGGGGATAAGGACTTCAGACTTGAGGGCAAATCTACGGGAACAGAAAGATAAAAAAAAGAAGGTTTAGCGAGTCACAACAGTTGGACAGCGAAGAATAAAAAAAAAGTGATTTCAAATGAGTTGCGATTCGCTCTTCACTTCTCTTCCTCTCTCTTTAAATTCATTTGGACCCCCTTCACCAATCAGCACAACAACAAACACTACAATGTCGATGCAACAACCTCCACAACTCGACGGTGTCAAGCACATCATCCTCGTCATGTCCGGAAAGGGTGGTGTCGGCAAATCCTCGGTCACCACACAACTGGCTCTATCCCTCGTAGCAAGGGGAAAGACCATCGGAGTACTCGATATCGATCTCTGTGGACCCTCTATCCCCCGCATGTTGGGACTCGATGGCAAAGGTGTCCATCAATCTTCCGCCGGGTATGGATCACTTGTTTTCGAGAGGATGTTTCTTTATTGTTGCACCATCGTTTGACTAATCTGTTTTGTGTTGACTCATTTATATCAATGATACATTAGATGGGTGCCGGTATTTGCTGATGAAAAGAAACAGCTGTGCTGCATGTCGATTGGATTCATGCTCGAGAACAAGGATGACTCTGTCGTCTGGCGTGGGCCCAAAAAGACAGGTATGTTACGAATGCTCTTTATCAGGAGATGTACAGGATAACGTTGTTAGTCGATGACAAATGACTAATTACTCGCTTTCCATTGTCATTGAACCAAATAGCGATGATTCGCCAGTTTTTGACAGATACATGCTGGGGCGAGCTGGATTACTTGATCGTTGATACACCACCAGGTACAGAAGAATACACAGGATATAATCATACGTCCCAACAATTCACATGGACCAACACCCTGCAAGAGTGACTAATGGATCGCTCACTCACGGATACCTTGATACATAATTAATTAGGCACATCGGACGAAAATATCTCGATTGTGGAGCATTTAAAGGCATACAACCCAGACGGAGTGGTGTTGGTGACGACTCCTCAGGCAGTGGCTCTGGCCGATGTCCGGAAACAGGTCAGCTTCTGTCGTCAGGTCGGCGTGCCCATCCTTGGTCTTGTCGAGAACATGAGTGGCTTCATCTGCCCCCACTGCGCTGTAAGTTGTTTTTTTGTCGTTTTTTTTCTCGTTGCGGTGCTGTAATGTGAAGTTCCGGTTGATGGCACATGTAGCTAATTATTTTGTCACTTCTGCTCTCACCTTGTTCTGGTTTCCTTCCTGGGATTAACGAATCTATGCTCAACCGGATATATCCACATCAAAGGAATGTAACAACTTGTTCTCGGCAGGAGGAGGAGAGGCTATGTCAGAAGAATTTGCACTGAACTTTTTGGGCAGGGTGCCCATTGATCCTACTTTGACAGCAATGGATACCGATCTGGTGACGCAATTCCCTACCTCGTCGCTATTCCCTGTCTTTTCCAAAATCACCGACAAAGTCGAGGAATTTGCCACTCGCTCCCAGTAGATTCAGCTTGTGGAGCGTTAAGTGATGTGCAGGATGAGGATGAGATAGGAATATGAATGCGAGGTACCATAGACAACTAAGAAAAACACATAATGTACAACATAGCATAACAAGCGATAACAAAACAAACGATTCGATATTCGTGTGCAATAGTGTCTATTTTTTCATTTGTTCGTTGAAAAGTGACAGTGCAACAGAGAGAAATGTCAAATTTCCAAAAACGACAAGCGTCCAAATCTAGACTTGCCGTTCCACCTTCTTCCTTATGCTCCTCCGAACCACTTCCATGTCTCTGTCGGTACTCCTTCCATCATCACCTCACTCTTCCTCCCATATCCTCTACTTCAAAAGGACACCTCCAACGCGACCAGAAGGCCCACGCAACGCACCATAAAGCGTCAACACCAGCGCGCCATAACTGATCACCGTCCGTCCAAAATGCAGCGCGTCCCAACGGATCAACATTTCCTCAACAGATCGATCGTCGCCTCCACGTTTCCGGATCTCGAGTAACTTTTTGTTGATGGGGAGGAGCAACAAGTGTGAGTAGGGGATCAGGGAGGTCATGAGGACGGAAGAGTAGAGATAGTAAGGGTTTGCGGTCTTGTAGAATAGGATCATGCCGCCTAGAGCGCTGAGCACCGTCGTTGTCATCTGCAGCGCTATGTAGATTTATCAGTGGATAGATCAAGGTGGAGAGAGTGGTGATGGGAGGAGGATGTCAGTAAGGTATTGCTGATGTTAACTTTGTCACCAGAAGTTAGTTACCTTTCACAAAAAGCCAAAACAAACAACAAGAGAGAGAGAGAGAAGGGAACATACGCTTGGCGAGGAGGAACATTTCGGCCCAGACGGCGAGGGATGAGGCAGAGGCAAACTTGCGGAGGGAAGGCATGACGATGAGGTTGTAGTTGAGGGATGTTCCCGCAAAGACGCCGATCGACGAGATGGTGAGGACCTTTGTGACCAGCAAGATGTTGGAGCTGCTCGCGAACGCCTTGAACTCGTGTGCAACCGGCATTTTTGTGTTGTTGTTTCCTTTTATTTTGGTGGTGACGTTGTGGGAGTGTGTTGGTGAAGGTGTGGTGAGGTTGGGTCTTGCGTTCTCTTTGTGTGGTGCTTGTGGTTTGGAGAGTCGAGTCCTTGATCTGTGTGCGCGAGTCCTGGAGTCCTGGCTTGTCGTGGCTTGACTTGTGCGGATGGACGGTGGGGAGGTAGTTGTTGTTTTGTACTCCTGAGAAAAAATCAAGAAAGAGAAGAGGAAAGGGAGAATCGGAAATGAGGAACAAAAGAGAAAAAAGAGGAACAGAAAAAGGGGCGAGTGTGACTGATATGTAGAGTGGTGGGAGTAAGATGATGACATGTTGGAAAACTGCCTGTTCAGGCCAAGGATCACTCTTATTCGCTCATGACATTGCAGCAAGCAAAAAAGGATTATCGTCATTCCTGCCTGGCCTGACCCTTCGTTTCCTCCTTGCTCTTTTCCCTATGGTGTGCGCATGGGACACATCATAGCCTTGGGTTATTGGGCGAAATGGCATGTCGTCAGGTGACGCTCTATTCGTGTTCCTGCAAGTGCACAAGTTCAAGCACACACCCCTTCCTGCCTTTTGCGGGATTTTCTCCAAATTGCCTCAAGCTGGCCTTTTTTTTTTTTTTTTTTTTTTTGAAGCTCTCCTTGACGAGCTAATTCCCACCCTCCGTCACCTTTACCTTTCCTCTTATCCTTCATCTCTTCAATCTCTTTTTTTCCTCTCCTTCTCCACAATTCCTCTACTCCCACTCCCACCCACTTACACTCACACGACAATAACATATACCAACAAAAATGGCGTCTGTAATGCTCTTCCCAAACGTAGCAACTCACCGCAGGATGCCCCACCTGTCCAAGGAGCCCAAAGAGACTACGTCCAAGCCAACCGCCGATATCAATGTTCATCAGCAGCAAACGACTGTCCTCCCCCCACATTCCTCTGCTGCTCCGCTTTCCTCCTCCAGCACTGACCGCACAGACAATATCAACAACAGCAATAATGCCTCAAAGGCAATTGCTTCGTCGTCGTCCTCAACTCCACAACAATTACAACTGCAGAGTTCAGCGACTGGCAAGGGCCATCTCACTCTCAGCACAGCTACCACCACCGCCACGACTCCTTCCGGCAACAGTAACAACAACAGCAGCAAACAGGTTACTTCTGGTGCTTCTTCGTCAAGTTCTCTTCCTGTCGAAAGCGCTGGAGGATACTTCTCGACGACGCCATCCACGTCTGAGTCTGCCGTCTCCACGCCCCTTGCCGATCCTCGCCACCACCCCAACAGTCAAGATCGTGAGAGTTCTTTACATGGTCATGGCCGGGATCACGGCGATGGTGAACACTCTCCTCAGCTACACCTCTCCTTCCTCCAACACAACCAACACCAACAGCAGCCCCTGAATGCGCCACATGGGCCATGTCTTTCCAACTACCCCTCGTCGTCGTCACCTCCTCTTCCTCCTTCAGGGACAACATCAATATCATCATCATGTCCGTCCACCACTACAACATCTGCGACCCACGAGTCTAGACTAATCAAGTCAGCACTCTATGACGCCTTCGGGTGTCTATACCATCCTGTCCAACATACCCATGCGTCTTGCTCACCTTCTGGACTCTGCGGTCAAACCGGAAAATTGACGATGTGCACTGCTGGTAGTAGTAGTAGCCAGGCACAGGCACAGGCGCAGGGGATGTTGAGGTCGGGAGAGGTGACTCCGTCGCTGATCAGTCCGTCGCCGAGAGCCATGTCGCCCATGCTCCGTCCACATCTGGGCCCATCCGCGCCCATTACTCCTTTGGAGTTATCTTCAGAAGAAGGAATCTCGAGCCATGGCCATGGTCATGGTGCAGGAGGATACTTTGGAACTATGCATGGTCATGGATCAGTGTCAGGATCTTCAGCGTCGTCAAGACAGTTGCACCAGCACCAGCACCTTGCACCAAACCATTATTATACCCATCATCATCACAGCCTTCATGGACACGGACAACAACAACAACAACAACAACACCCTCTTCCACCTGTACCTTCATTACTGAATCGAACAGGATCCTTCTCCAAGCACAAACCCCAACACCAACATATCTATGAAGACACCATCCTCCATCCTCAGCATCATCACAACTCCAATGCCGGAAGTAATACCAACAGCAGCCTGTTATCAAAAAAGTCTTCTCTAGGAGATATTCATCTGGACCCGACAGAGCACCCAGTCCTGTGTTCATTGCAGACACTCAGTCTGACACACCCGCATCCTGCGAACCATTATCATCCGCATTTGGGGCATGATCTGGGGCATGATCGCGTTTCGATCTCGGACCCGGATTTGTCTAGCAACAGTACTAGGAGTATGACGACTGTGCCGTTAACACCGAGTGGGGTTTTGTCCAAGACTGGTCCGAAGGCATAGTATGGCGGCGATAGATAGTGAGCAAACAAGCCGCATGCCTCCCCTGTGTTTGATAACACAAGTACTCGTGCATAGAGTTATTAAAGACGTTCGTTTCTTTTTTCTGTTGATCAACAATTTCTACGACTATCGACACGACTTCCTCTTTACTTGTGTTGCCAAAAAGCGAAGCAAATAGGGCATAGTCCAGAGAAGCAGGAGGGAGCGAGCACAAGGGTGAATGCGCGTGGGATGAAAAAGAGGCACTGAGTGGGATGAAAGGGAAGCAGAGTAGACAGTGAAGCCATGGCCTATCGAAGAGGGTCGTGGGTGAGGAAAGCGAAGTAGTATCTGTTATGCTTGAGTCCACGTGAGGAGCATGCCGTCATGACTATTATCCTTGTGAATGATAGGGAGCATAGGCTACATAATGAAGCGAGCTTTGAACGTGCTGTTGGTTCACTCACAGAGGCATATGAATGGGTTATGGACCTTTCCGGCGCAGGCATAAAAAAGTTATTTGTTATTGTTGGCGAACAAACAGATGTTCCTTTCGACAGTTCACACACAAAAAATAGAAATAGGTGAGCCTGCTCCGAAGGGTAGGATGATCCGTTTGCTCCGTGGGAGAACAAATGGGTCCACTCACAACTCAACACCACAGAAGACAACAGCCAAACGATAAAACAGGAAAAAAAGGAACAAAAAGGGACAAAAGAGAAGAATGTCGTTGTGGACGACTGATTTCCATTTTTCACAGAGTATTCACAGGGATCCAATGGTCTATGGATAGCATGAACGCAAACTATTGGAACCCTCGTTTTGTTTGCCACATATCCCCCCCCCCCCCGTTTCGTTTCTCAGTCCGTGCAAATTGCCCGCATCCAGTCTGGGGTTACAATAGTCACAAAACTCACGATCAAAAGCGATGATGATGACGAGCAGCAACAGCAGCATGTGGCAAAATAAATCCAAAAAAAAATCTGGGGTCAATTTAGTACCCTTTGTTTGTATTCATCTTTGCTTCTTTTTTGTTTCATAAACCTGCTTCATCTTTTTTTTTTTTTTTTTTTTAATGGCTATTGACCGTTGACACCCAATATTGACTTGCAGTGATGATGAAGAACAACAATAATGATAGGCAGGAACAACAGCAAGGAACAAAAACAGTGATGTGTGTGAATGTGTATGCGATTTTCAATTGCCTCCTCTTCTTCACTCTCCCCTGTCGTTACTCCTCCGTTCGGAGTCAACGACTTAAAATTTTTCTTTTTCTTTTCTTTGTCATGGACGGATGGGATGGGATGGGATGGACTTTTTGATTTTTCTTTTTCGGAGTAAGGAAAAGTGTGAAAAAGGGTGAGAGAATGTGAGTGAGCAAGCCCTCTTTTTGCTTCTTTTTTTCTTTTCTCTTTTCTGAGGATCTTCCTTCTTCCTTTCTCACTCCTCCTCTCATTCCCGACACCTTTTCCTTTCTTCCTTCTCTTTTCTTTTCTTTTCTTTTTTTCTCATCCAGCATCCATACACTCCCCACTCTCCACTCTTCCCTCTCTATTCTAACGACCCATACTTACATACATACATCATGTCCACAGCAACTGTCGTCGAGCCAGACCCTAGTCCTACCCACGTAGAGGCTACAAAGGACAGGACCTCCATCAAACTCATGGACCTACCCATGACCAAAAAGAACAAGGACAAGAACAAGGATACCAACTCGACTACTGCCGATACGAATAACAGCAGTGAACATAGCAAGCAACAACACTCTTCGTCCTCGCCTTCTTCCTCTTCTTCGTCAATATCTTCTTCAAAGACGAAAAAAAAGTCAGCGGCGGCGGCCAATATCGAACACGATTCGGACCCCTCCTTCCTCCCTGCAGACGATAACGAGGACGAAAACAACGCCACCACTACAGGAACGACAAAAGAACAAAGCAACAGCAGGGACAAGGAATCACAGGACAATGCCACCACCTCGGAATCGGTCGAAGAGGACGAAGATCAGTCGTCGGCAAAGCATCGCGTCGGAAACCCTCCTCATTACGAGACCCGCGAGGAACGACTGATCCGGATCCGGAAACAATTCAATCAGCTGGACGAGCAACGATCAGGATTCATCGATGCCAACTCTTTGGTGACCTTTTTTGCTGACGTGACCCCCGACAAAAACGTTCAGCAGCGGTATGCTGACGAGCTATTACAGCTCTGTCATTCCAGGGCCTTGCGCCGGAATCGAAGCAACTCTAAGGGACAAAGTGGAGCTCAACGCAACAGGAATAACAATGGTCAGGACGATAACACAAATAACGACGATGGCTTGTCGGATCAGAGGAGCAATCATAGCGACAGGACGTCTGAATCGAACAGCCACTCGGATCGCGCCTCCCACAATGGACGACTTCATTACGACGACTTTCAGGTCTTTGTGGAGGAAAAGGAAGAGAGGTTATGGAACCTCTTCCAAGAGATTGACCACAACAACGACAACGGTATGTGCCAACAACGCTCTCTCTTTGCTCTACACTCGCGTCCCCTATCACCATGAATGTTTTACGTTCTCCTCTCAATTGTATGCAGGGTGGGCCCGAAGAAAAAGAAAACCCCGGCAAAAGGACATTCATTGTGATGTCACAGCAACTCTAACATGGTCAAGTTTTACTAACTACGTCCCAAAAAAAACGTACTATATTTTTTCCGTTCACCTTTACTCAACGACCATCTCATACTTCCCACGGGCACTTATTCAAAAAAAACAACAAAAATATCTAGGACTCCAAGCGGACGAGTTGCAGGCATCGCTGACCAAGGCTGGAATCGACCTGTCCGATGCAGATCTGGAGCAGTTCATCAAGGCCATGGACAAGGACGGAGATGGAGTGATCGATTACGAGGAATGGCGCGATTTTTTGGTCGTAAGTCAGGCCCTGTTTCTTTTTTTATTATTTTTTTCTGTTCGTTATTCTTTCTTGTCGTTCTCTATTGCTCTCTTGTCTTCTCGCAGCTCGTTGTCAATAATGGGCACACCATTTTATGCAGGAAGAGCAGAAATCACAAAAAACATACAAATTGAGATTGAGCCAACGGGAGCTAGGATTCAGGAAAACAAGAAATAAGGGCAATGAAGGGAAATAGAAAAAAAAAAAAAAAAAAAGAGTCAACAAGAGGGAGGATTCGAGAGGGTATGCAGTTCTGAAATCTATTGACACCGAGATCGACAACTTTCATTATTGTTCGCTTGTTTTCATAACTGATCGGATCGACTCACAAAGAAAATAGGGGACAGAGACCAAAGCTGATTGCACAATTATAAAAGAGGGGAAGGGAAAGAACAGTTGCAACGCACGGATGGAGCAATTTTGACCACTCATGGGCACATGGACGAAAAAGCGTGAACACAGGGCGAGAGACCAATCGGAAACGGCATGTACGATGTGTTGCGAGCAGGAACTATTCTATTGTTGGAAGCAGGTCCCAAAAAAAGAAAGCAAAGAGGAGAGGGCGGCAGGGACAGGGGGCAGTGAGCATGCGTACAGAGAAAAGCGGACAGGGACAGGTACAGGGACAGGCACAGGGACAGTGGGGTCAGAGACATTGCATAAGAGTAATTTTGATTCCAGTTTCATTTGAGATGAGGTACTTGCATCGTTGTGCAAGTGTTCACTTTTTCAGGGGCAGGTCCAAAATCTGACACCAAAATCATTTGATTAATTTTAATTCTTTGTAGCTGCTTCCACGCGAGCCAACACTGAAGGAGATCTTCCACTATGTCCAGGAAGTGGTCGCCCAGGTCGGTGTCGATGGTGATGTCGTCATGCCTCCCTCAGAGAACGACTATGTCGCTAGGTATCTTTTGGCTGGAGCCATTGCCGGAGCCGTCTCCAGAACAGGTTAGCAAACTGGATAATCATTTGGAGGCAGTTCATGCGCACATTTTTTTTTATATCTATTTAACAACAATTTGCTTTCCTGAATATGATAGCGACGGCGCCGTTGGATCGATTGAAGGTGTATCTTATTACAAACTCGATGCCGGCGTTGACGGGACAAGTGGCTCAGGCGGGTCTTAAGCATATACCCAAACTCTCGACTCCTAGTGCGGTAGCCCCCGTGAAACAGCGACTGTTGTGGAATGCAATCGTTGATCTATACCATCAAGGAGGTGTCAAGACCTTTTTTCGTGGCAATGGACTCAACATTATCAAGATTGCACCCGAGTCGGCCATCAAGTTCTACACCTACGAGACCAGCAAGTCGTTTATTGTGCATCATATGCCGTCGATGACTGTGCAGCACCACCACCCACCTTCACCCAATACCACGCCTTCTTCGCCTGTTCATGTGCCTGAGATTGCGACTTCTGGACGGTTCTTGGCAGGAGGAATCGCTGGTCTTGTGTCACAGTTCTCGATCTACCCGCTGGAGACTATCAAGACCAGGATCATGTCTTCGACAGTCAAGGCGAAGGCTCAAAAGGCAGCCGCAGCACAAGCATCATTAGCATCATCAGCATCATCATCATCATCACCATCGGCATCGGCATCATCATCATTGGCATCAACAACATCGGGGACAGGGCCAGGAACAGCAGCAGCAAAACATAAGACGTGCATACGATCTGTAGCACGTGAGATGTGGCAACAAGCTGGATTACGAGGCTTCTATCGTGGTCTGGGCCCTTCTCTAGTCGGAATCTTTCCCTACGCAGCCATCGACCTGTCTGTGTTTGAAACACTCAAGTTTGGATACATGCGGTGGAAGGCAGGTGTGCATGAGGGTGATGAGGGAAGTGAAGAGAAGGCATTGGATCGCCCCAGCGTGTTTGTGTTGCTCGCCTGTGGAACGATCAGTGGAAGTGTTGGAGCGACGAGTGTGTACCCATTGAGTCTTGTCAGAACTCGGTTACAGGCCCAAGGCACGCCACAGCACCCGCAGACTTATACTTCGACATTGGACGTCTTCCGGAAAACGTATGAGCGTGATGGGCTCCGTGGATTCTATAAGGGCATGGTCCCTACCCTCACCAAGGTATGGCTCATTCTGTTTATGTACGAATGAGTGCTTGATATTGTTTTCTTATTGAGAGACTTTGAATACTGACGAGTTGCGCGTTTTGTTTCTTTGTGTTTGTGAAATGTAGGTTGTACCGGCTGTCAGTATCTCGTATGTGGTGTACGAGTACAGTAAACGGGAACTCGGCCTTTAATTATTATCATTTTGAGATTCAGGATATCCTTTCCATCCTCATTTCACCACCTCCCTATTTTTGCCCATTTCTTATTTTTTTCGTGTTTTTTTTCCCCTCAAAAAGTTTAAAGTAATAGAGATAACGTAGAAGAAAAAAAAAAGTTTCTAAGCAAATAAACCACACCACACACCCCCTCCCTCCTCACTCATTGTAAATCATACATACATCGATCACAGATCCAATTTGGGCATGAGGTTTTATGAATAATACATTGATCGGTGCGAGAAAAGAATGACAGGGAGTAGGACGAGATATAAAAATACAAGTGAGTGAATGATGCAACAAAGAAATACGCTACGATGTGTTTTTAGTCCAAGTTTTCAGGAGCAGTGGCGGCAACGGCAGCAGACGACTTCCTATAATACTTCTTCTTTGCAGTGTTACTAGCAGTAGAAGAAGCGGCAGAAGGAGCAGTCTTCTGCTTCGCCCCAGACCTAGACCCCTTGCCCGAACCCTTGCTTGAACTCTTCCCCGAATCAGACAACTCGGCAGTCTCCCGCATAAGTTCCTGAACCGTTTTGAGGCCATTATAAAAGGCTTCGACGCGCTCATCCGATTGAACAGCCCGTTTGTCAAAGTTCAGAACCTGCAGTCCTTCGAGAGAAGTCGCACGGGAGAGGGCAACGTAGGCCTGACCGGCTTCAAAAATCTTGCCCATGTCGACTTTTAGTCGCTCCATCGTCTGTCCCTGTGACTTGTGAATGCCTATTTTGGAATGGGATGAGTGTGAGGGAAGTTAGATACAAGTAAGGTACAAAGGGGATCGCAGAAGAAATATACATCATAATAGTAACGAGAAAAAAGAGAAGCGTACTCATAGCCCAGGCGAGGATAAGTGGCACTTGAATTCGCGACCCAATAACCTCGCCATCCGGCAGCTCCATCCTCCACTCCTGCGGCTTAATCACCAAATCATCCTCCTCGCCAACGAACCTCACCACGGGGAAATGGCTCGCCATCCATTCCCCAGATTCTTCACAAAAACTCATCTCCTTCTGGAACCCAACTACCATCCCCATCGATCCGTTCACAAGTGTGGGTGTCAAATTCTTGATAAGCATGACCTGGGCGTTTTCCTTGATCTGCAGTTTTGTGGGGGCGTTACAGAACCGATCCATGACTTTTTCAAGCGGGCCAGAGTCCTGAGGTTGGTAAGTGTACATAGGTCCCGGGAGCTGTGCCAACCGCCGGCGGTTGGCTTGTTCAACCTGCGACTTCAACGCAAACAATTCTGTCGCCACGATCCCATCCTCGTCGGTCGGATACTTCGGTTCGCGCGCAAGCGATCGAAAGACTTCACAAGTCTCTTCCGACAGTTTCCCATGCCGCATCTCAGTCAACATCTTGATAAATGCTGGATCACTCTGTCGAAACACCTCCGTCAACTGAAGTGTAAACGGAATCGCTTCCTTCCAAGCCTTGGCATCAAAACAAAGTGTCGGCAACTGAGCCGCAGCCGCAGTCTCCGAAGTAACCACCGCATCGGCCGGGATAAACGGGCTATTTTTCCCATCATGGTCATACTCAAAGGGTGGCAATTCCCCCCACTCCATGGCCTCTGCGGTCGCTTGAGAGTGTTGAGGAGATCCAGCTTTGATGATGGTGGTTGTGGATCGGGATCCGGATTTGCTGGCCCGTGTTCGGGAGGTGGGTTGGGTGGTTGTGAAGGTGGTGATGGACGAGCCGTAAGGGGATGTAGAGGAAGGAGGTTGTTTTCGTTGGACGGGATTTGCTCCTGCGACCGGTGGCAACTGGTAAAAGTCTCCCGTGATAATCAGCTTTAGAAATTGTGTTAAGAAAGAAATTAATGTTAAGGTTCATGTTTTTGCAAGTGTCACCAAGCACGAAGAGAGGCCATGAGAAATGTATCATGTAATTAATTTGCTTCTTTTTACCTGGATGCCGCCGAATGGTTTGGTGCTTCGCTTGATGCGGCGCGCAATCTCATCCAGCTTGTCAAACAAATCGCCATCAATCATTGAAACTAGTAAAGTTAAAAGGACCATGGGTAGCGCGAGATACTGGTTGGCCATCCCATCCTAATTCTACGCCTAGATAAAATGAAACCTCATACCAAAAAGTAAAATAAAAAAGATCAAATGAACTTACTCTCGTCGATGATAAGGACTTTGGTTTTCCTCCACCGCCCCTTAGCCCGCTTATTCTCGTTCAACTTAACCATCAACTGATCCACCGTCCCATTCCCCAATCCAATCCCCGCAAACGCATGCAAGGTACAACCTCCAATATTACACGCTGCAATCCCTGTCGACGCCGTAACAGCTACTTGACCCGGTTTGTAATGTTCCTTGAGGTTTTCGATAAGTTGTCGAAGGAGGACTGATTTTCCGGTTCCTGCGGAGCCGGTGAAAAAGACGGATTTCTTGTTGTGGAGGACTTGTTGCATGAGGAATTGTTGTTCTGTCGAGAGTTGGAGTGGTGCTTGGGAAATGATAGTGTTGTTGAGGGCGGAGGCGTCTAGAGTAGGTGGTGCCGGTGCTAGCTGAGAGTGTTGTGATTCAGAGGACAGGGTGGCAGCAGCTGAAGAGTAGGACCGGAGGAAAGACCTGGTGGTAGGTCTTGACAAGGAGGTGGAGGAGGTGGCGGTACCGTTGGCGAAGCGTTTCTTTGTTGATTGTGATGCTGCTGTTTGAAGGGTAGATGGCACTGGTATCCGATCATGGTTTGGTGGCAATATCCTGTGGGTTTTGTCGTAGTGTTGAGCTCTTGAAGGGGTGGTGAAGAAGGTTCGAATGAGCTGAGCGCTACTGTTATTAGTCCTTGAGGTTTTAGATAAGCGAGAGGAGGAATGAGTTCCCGAGCGCAGACAAGAGTGTATGCGAGAAGTGTTGATCCTGAAGACGCGGTCCATGGAGAATGCGCTGGTCAGTGCCATTCTTTGAATTCCTTTCGGTTTCGGTGGTCGTTGTTTTGGGAGAAAGTGAAAAAAGGAAGACTAAAAAGGCACTTTTTTTTTTGTATATGCGCTTTTGGTGTCTTTGCGTTCAACTCGCCCCCCTGAGAAAGGTGAAAAAGGGTATTCGTGACTGGTGTTTGCCACGATGTCTGTTGACTATTTCCTTTTTTTTTTTTTTTTTTTTTTTTTTTCAAGGCGTCTTTGCCCAAAAGTCAAGAAACACGTACGACCGACTGCAACTTGCAATGTCGTTCACATCAGGACAGGACATGCAGAAAAAGCACCCAGTCATCTGCCAGCATTCCATCTGGGGCAGCAAACAACAACGATACCGACACTGCAAACTCCCCGCAAAACTCTCCCCCTCTCTACTCCAAAAACTCTACCACCTCGAACAACAGTGCTTCCCCTCTCCCTCGTCAACCACAACGCCGCAGTCCGAGGGAGAACACCAAGCCCAAGTCACAAATTACCTCGCCCTCCGCACAGAACTCCTCCAACCCGACTTGGACGCTCATAAGATTCTTTGCGGACACCACCAGAAAGAAGCTCAAGCCGCCCAAACTAAACTGGACGAGATCAACAAGCAGAAGGCCGAGGGTACGTATCAGGATCCGGAGGAGGTGAAGCGTTTGGCGAAGGAACAGCCTGTGGATCCTAAGGATATTCCGGTGGAGTTTCTGGATGCAGTGGAGAGAGTGTTCTCTGTAGAAATGGCGGTAGATGAGGGTGGGTGGGTGAGGAGGGTGTTGGATCAGGCTGATGGACCGGAAGATTGGAAGATGGGACGGTCTGGACGGAGGCGATCAGGACAAGCACAGGATGATGATGATGGTGGTGGGGAGGTGATGGAGGACAGTGCGGAGAAGGAGTTCCCGTGTCACGAATCGTATGAGGGTCTGTTCTCGGAGGCTGGTGCAAAGAAGAAACGACATCTGGCGCAAGAATCGCAGTTGATCCAGTCTATGTCGACTTTGGGACTTTTGAGACCTGTTCTGGATCAAGGAGAACTTGCGGAGAAAGTTGGCGATGATACCAAGGATCAGAAGCTCGCAGCAAATAGTAAGAAGAGGAGACCTGTTTTTGTGGAATTTGGAGCAGGAACGGGTGGTCTGTCGCGTCATCTCCAGCTGATTCTGGAAACCATCGTCGCCCCTCCATCACTTGCCGCGTCATCATCAATAACCTCAGACTCTGCTTCTGGAGAACAACAACAACCAACAGCCAGCACAACGGCAAAGACGCCAGAGCCGTTCAACTTTGTCCTCCTGGACCGGCAAAAATTCCGCTCGCGGAACCAAGTCGACTACATGATCCGGACCCAGCCCCGGCCTGTCAAACCGCGCGTCCTCCGAATCACAAAGGACGTCCGAGAACTGGTCCTCGAAAACCTGCAATTGATTCATGAGGTCGAACCGGGGGTCGCGTGGCCAGACTGGACCGAGGGTGGTGGTGGATTGGTTAAGCCAAAGAAGGAGACGAAACAGGTTCCGACACATTACTTGTGTATCTCAAAACATTTCTGTGGACCGGCTACTGATCTTGCATTGTTGTGGATGAGAGATCAGCAACAGCGGCAACAGAAGAATGGAAAGGAAGGAGAGAAGGGAGAGGAGGATCAACAGGATCTGTACTCGATTTGTTTTGCGACCTGTTGCCATGGTATCTGTGAGCCATCGTTGGTGGTTGCAAAGCCCTATTTGCTCGAACTGCTGAATTATTCGTCGTCGCCGTCCTCATCATCCTCCGTCGCGGTCAAGAAACGGAAACGGGTGGAGAGCGAGGAACGCGATGTCAAGACGATCGACAAGCGCGACAAGACCACAACCCCCACCACCATATCTGAGCTGGTGTCTTTGGAGCAATTGGAGGCCTGGATCCCTTGGATCATCAAACTAACAGGGTGGGCAACCTTGGGCAAGGAGGAAGAGAGTAATCTGGTCGCCCGCCCCGGTAAAGACGCTACCACTGCTGCCGCGGAGGAACTGATGACACGGAATCAGAGACGGGTGTTGGGCAAGAGATGCAAGAAGCTACTGGATATGGCGCGGTGTATGTATCTAATGCGCGAGTGTGGGTTTCGGGAGGCCAAGTCGATTGAGTACACAACCGAGAGTGTTGAGAGTGGGGCCATTGTTGGGACCATGTAACACTCATTCTTTTTGCCGCTTCTTTTACTTTTTTCACACGTTCACATAGACAATAGTACATATAGACCCATATCAATAGAATTCTTTCATAATCAGCATTAACAGGCAAAAGGATGGCAGTGGCTCTTATGAAGAAAGATGGGATTGTATTTTGTTCACAATAATTATTCTCGTTCTATGCTGTGTTCGTCTGCTGCGTTTACACCTTTTAGACGTCGACACCAGCGCCGGCGGCGTGGCCAGCCTTGCTGAGTCTCCACTCTGATTAAGCCAAAAGAAAAAGAAAAAGAAATAAAGGCGTTAGTAAGCCATTGCTTCTTTCATTTCAATGTCATCCGATATTGATCCGATATGAATCCTGGGATCCGGTATCGCGTCAATGCCTAATGTCCAATATCCTTTGAAGGAGTCGATCGGCTATGAATGCTGTTGCTTGCAAAAACAAAACGATTGATATATCCGAATCCAGGTCCGTGACTTCCCGCGCTCTATGATTTCCGTCGGATATATTTCCGAAAGCGTCAACAACAACTGCAACAACAATCAATAAGACAAGGACGTACGGTGGTTCTCCTTGCCCCAGGAGTAGAGTCCGTAGGCGGCGCCGAGAGGGACGGCGATGTAGAAAGCCTGGCCGGTAACGCGGCGGAAGGTGTTGAAGACAGCCTGGTGAAGGGCGCCGGCAAAGGCGCGCTGCTCATAAGGCGACAAGGTGTAAGTGACGATTCCGCGCTGCTTGGCAGCACCCAAGTGTCCCCACCAGCCCATCCATTTTCCTATTAGAGGTAAGGAAGGAGTTTTGTTAAGGTATGTTATGGATAAAAAGAAAGAGAGAAGGAGTGGTAGTTGAGTGATGGGTGGGGGTATGTTGTTGCGTGTGTAGGTAAGCGTCCTTGGTGTTGTTGAGTCAGGTACTGATGAGGTCCTTCGGACATTCTCGATATCATCCGGATGTGTATGCTCCGGAAGCAGTAATAGTGCGAGTGGAAGGCGTGTTTCTTGTTTGTCTTATTTGCTGAGAGTACTGTCGTTGTGTTCCTTGTCCCCTGCAGCAGTTGTTGCTGGTCTCTTCTAAGAAGGAGAACATACCGCCAGCCATGTTGATTTAGATTTGAGTGTTAAAAGGGTGAAAGAGAGGAGAAGAGAGAGAGAGTTGTTTGAATGCAAAGAGAGCAACGCAGGGCGAAAAAGAGATTCCGAAGTGGAAGACGTCGGCTTTGTTTATTTTTTCTCTAATTGAACACCACTTTTCTCTAATTGAACACCGACATAAGAAAAAAGCGTGACCTCAGAACACGTACAAATTTCCAAGGCAACCAGTCTCCGCTTCATTGATTCCCTTGTACGTGGCTCAATTGACGACCGTTTTGCCTGCCTGTGAGAAGAGTATTTACTTTCAAGACGTTTTTGAGAACGCATTCGATCCATCTCTCTCCCCACTCTTCACTTTTCCTTACATCATGTTCCGCTCTATCCGTTCTGCCTCGGCCCTCGCCAAGGCCATGGTAAGGAAACATCTCTTATAGTACTCAGGAATACGCAACAACCAAAGGAAACGCACAGCTACAGTTGTCTTTCTTACCTCTGTTCCTTTCTGGTTGTTGACCCCTGGGACCCGCTCCTTACAGAGAAAGGAAAAAAATAACGCGCGCTCTATTTATTATTGATTTTTTTCTGGGGGTGCCTGAGAATATTTGGGGAAATAACACAAGAGAGGGTTACGACGACGGGAGCCGGACAGGAAACCAAAACGGGATCGACCTTCAACTATAAGGGCCTCATGAGTAAGGATCGTCATCGACACAACAAAGGAGATCGGCTCTTATTATTTTATTATTTTTTCCTGGATGAACGACAACGACGAGAACGAAAACACGCCACCCGGCCACTTAGTTGCCGCTTCAGGGTATTATTTTTACCCCGACCTACCCGACCGAACTCATCGGACCGACAAACGACAACAAGCGGCTCGCACTTTTATTTGTTGTTTATGCAGGAAGGATTATAACGACAAAAACAAAAGGCAGCAAGGATCGGAATGAGACTGAAACGAGACGGCAGAGGATCGTCAGTTCAAAAGGGACAATCAGTTTTTGATCCATCAGGGAGAGAGAAGTGTTTGCTGCTCTCAGCACAAAGACACCTAAAAAAGTCATTTCCCTTGATCCCCGCGATTGTCTTTATATGTTCAGGCGTTACCCCATCTTTCTCCCAACCTTGTTACGAGTGCGTGTGTGCGTTTGTTTTATGTTGGTTCTGTATGCTGTTGCGTTGTTGTTTGCGTGTCCTGTCACTGCACAACTTGAACACCAGTGATTTGTTTTGTTCAAAGTGGGACAACAGCATCATCACACTAAAGGAACACACGCACGCCTGTTGTCATCATCTCATCACCTCCTCCTTGTCGCCCAACATAACTGACCATTTTTTATGCCCGCCGTCGTTATCTCTTGTAGCCCCGCATGAACCCTGCTGCCCAGCAGAAGCGTTTCTTGTCCATCCACGAGTACATGTCCATGGACCTTCTCCAGAAGCAGGGCATCAAGACCCCTCGCGGTGGTGTTGCCAAGTCTGGCTCTGAGGCCTTCAAGATCGCCGAGTCCCTCGGTACGTTCTTCTTACACCTTGTCGCTCTCAATTGCTCGTTCTTTTGCATGCCGTACAGTTGAGGGCGTTTTCTTTTGTCTTTGTGTGCGTGCACCCTTGTTTTCCGATGTGCTTGTTGGGTTTATTTGTGTGTGCGTTTGTGCGGGTGGGATAAGTGTTGTGTATGTTTTTGTGAATTGTGTGTGTTGTGCGTGTTGTGTGTATGGATCGGATCGTACGGTCCGGTCTGTGCCAAACATACACACACATACTTGCACGTGCGCATGGACTTGGAAGCCAGAGGGTGGATAACAAACATCGCTTTGCTTTCTGCTCGGTTACTCTGTGCCTCAACTGAGCCCAACGAAACGAAATGAAACCTTCAAAGGGATCATTTGAACAACGTCGACGATGTCTGCAGGAACTTCCAACAAAATAACAGTAGACACCCAACAACGCGAAGTCAATTGCAAAGGGGGCATTCAGGACTGAGGAAAAGAGAATACAATGCCCCAACTTACCCACGGTCAAAAAAATGAGCTCCGCAAAAAATGGATGATGTGATATACCCGACTCTTTTATTCAGTTCAATCGGCGAGCAATCATCATTAAAGACGTACCACGTTTCCTTTTCTCAACTTCGCTACCAACGAACATTCAATCTAATGCGTAATGCTATCTTCTTTTGTTAACCACTAATAGGAACTGAGGACATGGTCATCAAGGCCCAGGTTTTGGCTGGTGGTCGTGGTAAGGGTACTTTCGACTCTGGCTTGAAGGGAGGTGTCCGCACCATCTTCTCGTAAGTATTTCTTGTCCTTGGTGTAGATCATGCTAGTCAACTGCATGGACACAGGATTTTCAATCAAGCTCAAAAACCTAATGGCTATCCTCCTTCAACTTTGTGAATGAAAATAGCCCCACTGAGGCCAAGATGTTCGCTGACCAGATGCTCGGACACAAGCTCGTTACCAAGCAGACTGGTGCTGCTGGCAAGATCTGCAACGCCGTTTACATTTGCGAGCGCAAGTACGTCCGTCGCGAGTACTACTTTGCTGTCTTGATGGACCGCAAGTCCCAGGGCCCCGTCATGGTTGCCTCTTCCCAGGGAGGAGTTGACATTGAGTCTGTCGCTGCCGAGAATCCCGAGGCCATTCTCCAGTTGCCCATTGACATCAACAAGGGTGTCGACCGTGCCGCTGTCCGCGACCTTGCCGAGCGCATGGGATTCACCCCCAAGTGCGTTGACCAGGCCACCGACACCATGATCAACTTGTACGACCTCTTCATGCAGAAGGATGCCACCATGGTTGAGATCAACCCCATGGCTGAGTCTGCCGACCACGAGGGTAAGCATGAGTCTGTTTTTCTCTAATGGGATTTGCTGTCATATGCAAAAGTCCGACTTACTAAGGCTAAATGAAACTTCCCTCCAACATAGTTATCTGCATGGATGCCAAGATCAACTTTGACGATAACGCCGAGTTCCGTCAGCACGAGGTCCACTCTCTCCGTGATGTCTCCCAGGAGGATCCCCGTGAGGTTGCTGCTGCCAAGTACAACTTGAACTACATTGGATTGGACGGATCGATCGGATGCCTCGTCAACGGAGCTGGTTTGGCTATGTCGACCATGGATATCATCAAGTTGCACGGTGGTGAGCCCGCCAACTTCTTGGATGTCGGTGGTGGAGCCACTGCTGACCAGGTCACCGAGGCCTTCAAGATTATCTCGTCGGATCCCCGCGTCACCACCATCTTCACCAACATTTTCGGAGGTATCATGTCGTGCCGCGTTATTGCCCAGGGTATCATTGCCGCTGCCTCGACTCTCCAGCTCCAGATCCCCCTCGTTGTCCGTCTCCAGGGTACCGAGGTCGATGAGGCCAAAAAGTTGATTGCCGAGTCTGGACTCCGTATTATCACCTCGGATGATTTGGATGATGCTGCCAGCAAGTCTGTCAAGTTGAGCAAGATGGTCAACATGGCTCGTGAGGCCAAGATTAACGTCTCGTTCGAGTTGCCTATCTAAGTTATTTTTTTTTGTACTAGACAGGACGGAGGAAGGAGAAGAGATTGAGAGAAACGAACGAAGTAGCATAGTATTTTACAACCGCACGATTATAAAAAAAAGAAATCATTCTTCATTACTATATCTATCCTCGGTTTCCATTGTTTGTTTTCTTTTGGTTTTTCTGTTAATACGCGGGTTCGCTACCTAGTCATCATCTTATTTTTTAGCATTGGCTATGGTTGATATTCTAGACATGACATGACATTGCCATCCCTGCCTGCCGTGGTGGTGTCTTTTAGGTTACGATTAAGAAGGATCGCAGGCAGGGCGGAAAATAGAGCAGCCGTTCATTCCCGTTTATCATTTAGCCCGATTGATGATGAAAGAAGGGAACAGGACAGACGAGAGCGAGGAGGGAAGAGAAGGAAGGAACAGGAGAGGGGAGGGGAGGGAGCCAGCAGGGGGGTCCCAATAAGGGTTTCCCCGGAGTGTTCACCCGAATTAGGAAGCAGATAAAGTGGGGAAGCGAAAAAGGTGGGGTAAAACGAAAGAAAGGGTTTCGTCCGAATCAAAATCTCGACTAGATTTTTGTAACCATGTTGCTGTTGTTGTTGTTCAGTTTTTTTTTTTTTTTTTTTTGACAACAAAAGCATTGCATTTGAGGGCTAGATTTAGGATTGGCTCTGACGGTTCCCCGCGTGCTCGATGGTGTGAAAAAAGGCGGCCAAATTCGTTGTTTGTTGATTGCTGTTAATGTTGACATGAGGAAAGTCAAGACGAAGTGAAAGAGACGTGTATTTTTTTTTTTTTTTTTGCTTTATACGAGATTTGATGCATTATGATTATTTGTTTGTTTGTTTGGATCGACCTGTCACACAAAAAGCTCACTTGTTCTCCTTCCTATCTACGCGGGGTAAAGTTCACAAGAAAACGCGGGGGAAACGGCGGAAAAAGCAAAAGACTGGTGGCGGATAGGGTTGGCTCTTTTTTGTGCTTTGCCGTTTTGTTGATGTTGGTTTGTTGTTGTTGACAATTCCATAATGCTTTGGTGAAGGGAAAAGGTTAAAAAAAAAAAAAAAAAAAAAAAAAAAGGAAAAAAGAACACTAGGAGAAATTACGGTCATAGAAAACGGAAATGAGATAGGAGAAAGGGATAATTGTTCGGTGAACAGACAACAAAAACGATCGTTCATCAAGTTGTACTGAATCCTCTGTGCGAGAAAATGAAGGCCCTTCTACTTTGTTTATTTTTTTTTGTTACCCGCATTGATTTGTTTGTTGTTGATTTCTTGAAGCTTCGGAAGTTCAGGGACCAAAAAATGCATTATTAATGACGGTTGAGGAATGCGGCGAGCAAAAATCTCAAAACTTTTCATAGTGTTTGGCTTTCCTTTCATCACTCACCTCAAGATCTCTTTTTGTTTGAGCGTGCTGTTTTTGTCGTCACTGAAGTGAACGGGGATCGTTCGTCGCTTTGAGATATTGAGGAATGCGGCGAAATGAAAAGTCTAGTGATCAATGGATGCTTATTTTCTGTTTGCTTCTTTTTGTTCCTGGGAGTAATTGATGGGAGGGTGTTTGTGCGTACGTTGTTCTTTGTTGGGCTGCTTCTGCTTGTTACTTGTTTGTTTGTTGGAAATGGTACCTAAATGCAAGTACCGCTGTTCCTTCCTTCTCTCCCGAATCTCTTCCTATTCGACGAGATAAGCATCAAGGCAATAGGCACTAGAGAGGCCGCTTGTTTGTTTATTTGCCTGGTCTTTGTCTGTTTGGTTACTTGTCCTGTGTATTTGTTGATTTGTTATTCGTAGGATGGCTGCAAATAGTCGCTAGACACTAGAAAAAATGTTCGCGTTCGTGATTTCTGACAGTTAGGTCCGTCAACGAGGCTATATGGAATGTCACCCCTCTTTTCATCGCCAGAAAAACCTCCGCTCTGGACATATGTGTACCTTGACCCCGCAAAAGGACAAATAAGGTGAAAAGGTACCCCATTGCCAAGGGTCTCCTTCTGCCCCTCATTGCCACATCTTGCTCCTCCTCTCAGGTCAGTAACACACACAGCATAGGAGTACAAAAAAAGAAGCGAACAATGGAAGCCTCTCTCTACCCCCCTCACTTCTTAACCACATTAGCCCATGGCTTGTATGCCGATGAGCAAAATACTAATAAAAATTCTGGGCCAGAAACCTACTCCCCACACAACCATGCCCAACCAATTTGCGAAAAGAAAAAGATGAACATTTTCGACCCTGGTTGCGGCGGAGTTGAATACCTTGCTTTTTTTTTTTTTTGCTTGCAAAGGAAATGAGGATTGAGGTGAAGTACAGCATGAGTATCCAATAGAAATGACTATCAAAGGTCTCCCCGCGTTTTTGGTGACAATTTTTTTTTATATTTCGGATCCGTGGGCTGGAACTGAGTTGACTTGGCTCACTTTCTTCATAATTTACTAGCATCCTCTGGCTTAACCCTTTGGTAGAAAAAGTCCCCTTGGACCTTACTTTGACCCTTGTTAATCTAGTCAACTCCTCGATCCTGTACCTCGTTGTTCGTTGGCTCCAATTTTAATATGCGGTTGCGTGATGAATGTCGGAATCGGAAAGGTGGGGAAGTACCAATGAGGATGTAGCTGAGAACAGAGACGTATGCAGGAGGTAAATAGTAAAGGAAAGAAGGGTGGTGGTTGAAGGAAGGAAGATCCTAGCATGCTTCTAGTTTTTTTCTCCGGCGAACAGGTAGGGAACTTAACGGCTAGATCATATTAATAGATCGCGCATAGGATGTTATGTGAAGGCTTTTTAATTGACCGAGGTATTTTTTGACTATGAAAAAAAAAAAAAAAAAAAATATACGAAGATGCTCATGAATGTGTAGCAGAATCGTCTTGTTTGTCGGCGGTTCCAACTTTTTTATGTATCTTCTCTACACTTTGAAAGAGCGAGGAAAGCAAAGAGCAGGATAGAGTGCGAGACAATGGTGTGGCAAGCCAGAGTTCTTATCTTGATTTAAAAACCAACTTATCTTCAAAATGATCGGACCCTCCGATCCCTTCTTTCGTTAGACCTGGTCGGTTACCCTCGCTGCGTCATCGAATCAAAAAGAACTGACCACGGAGTTGCCACGAGGGAGAGCGGAGCTTTTACCTAAGACCTGGCTCCCACCCTAAATAGGGAAAATTATGAAGATATGGCTCTTGGTAGTCTTGATTTCGTTTCATGCCATGACGATTATAGGTGACCCTTGCAAAAAACAAAAAAAAAGGGGCCATAGGACGAAATACAACATAGATATCTACCGTGCATGTGGCATTGCTTCTCTAGATTAAAGTAAAAAAAGAGTTGGGTTCAATCATACCCCTTTAGGAGGGGCTGTGAGATTAAAAAAAAAGACTGAGGGAGAGAATCGCTTATTGAGGAAGTTCTGAAAAAGCGGGGGAGATCGATAGGATTTAAGAGACTGTTACATGGTCGAGAGTGCGTCGCTTTGACGAACAGCGGCAACAACAACAAGAAGGAAAAAAAGGCTGAACAGTCGACCCGGTTGTCATTCAAGCAGCTACGAACAAGAGGGAAAAAGTCAAATGCTATTCTTCCTTCATACGCTACTCTTCCTGCCATCCTTCTTTCCTTTTCACCCTTCAAGAAAGTTCATGAACAAATCAAGCAGCAAGAGTGAAGTAAAAAAAAAGGGTTTGGATTTCTCGTGTGTGCTCGTAGAATCGGGGAGCCTCTCGGAGCAAAGAAAAAGGAAATTTTTTTAAAAAAGTGGATATTCCCCGCGTTTGAAGAACCCGACTGATACCCTTCTCTTACCTCTTAGTGTGTCAATCCGTCTCAATTACATGATTGACAACACTATTCTGTATTATTCAATCCCTATTCTTTCGTTTTTAATAGATATTCATTTATTCTGTCATCGATTGACCATGGTCAGTAGAAGGAGAGGGAAGGAGACAAAGGAGATGTCGTAAGTGATAAACAAGAGTGGGAGACGAACAAAAAAAAGTCAGTCGAATTTCTGATCAGTGTGTCTGAGCAATGCAAATCGTTTATAGATCACAAATATCGAAGCATTTCGTTGAAGGAGAGGAAGAGCTGAACACAGCAAGCAAAGCGGGAAGGAAAAGGAGCAAAGGGGTCATATTTGTCACATGGGCACCCCTTCTCAATTCATCAAAAAGGATGCGGCGAGTGAAAAAAGGGCTTCTTCGTATGGACTCAGAAGAAAGAATTCTTCCTTCCTTTCCATATCCATCCATACTAAAGAGGAGGCGATCCACTCAACACTTGGGCAAAGAGGAGAGGAAGGTAGGAGGGTCAGGTTGTGAGGATCTATGTGCCTAAACTTGTCCTTCCTTCATTCTCTCTGGCTTCACTTCATGAACGAATTGAAGAATCGAAAATGAATGAAAGCAAAAAAAAAAAAAAAAATGTTCATGGCTGCCCGTGTTTTCAATGTCTACCCAAAAAAAAAAAAAAAAAAAAAAAAAAGTTGGTTTGTTTGTTTGGTGTGTAGGTAAGTACTTGGCCTGGTTGGTTGGTTCGTGTTGAGTGTCGTATGTTAGGTGAACAACATAACATAGATCATGTAAACAAAAGAGGTGGTAGTCAATCGGCCCTTTTGTGACAATCAACAAGAAACATCCCTGAGCCCTTTGTCACACACAGGCACACATCAACAACAAAATTATGCATACGCAGTTCCCTTGAATACCTTTGTATGTTTTGATCTGAGAATAATCAAACAGGTTGAAGGCGAAGTGGTCCGAAGCAACAAACGAAGGAACGTTGCTTCAACTCTGGCGATGGCCAGTAACAGGATTTGGAGGGGTGATTGAAAAACATTGAAGCGATTAAACCCAAGAGAGTGCGGAAGAACAGCAAATAGCCAAGGAATGGTTACCCGCTCTTTTGGCCAGAAACAACGTTTCATTCACGTTATTTTTCTCTCTCTCACTTGATTTTTTTTATTCTTTCGAGAGAAACGGTAAGAATGTAGGAGCAAGGGTGAGCGAGTTCCTGGTTGTTGGGTGTACGCATTTGCCTTGATGGGCGATTGTTGGGTCTATTCAAACTCTTTCCCTTTTGCTCGCCCTCCCTCCTACTCTTTACCACTTTCTATGATTTGAATGAACCATTTGTAAGTTTACTTATATTTTTCCTTTACTCCTTACTCTTTACTCTTTCATCCTTTTGACTCTATTGGGCTACAAGACGACCTTTCAGGTTACTGGTCCATCGGTTTTGGCATATAAATACTGAACTCCGGCCACCCTCTTGCCCTGATTTTTTTCTTTTTCTTCTCCACTCGACAACACTTTCTCTCCCTCTCTCTCTCTTCACCTCTCTTCCTCTCTTCATAACTCCTTCTTTTCTCACTCTCGCATCATCGCTCACACTCCCCCACCGATCGTCCTTTTATTCTCTTCTCCACATCTCTCGCCCCCGACTTTCCGTTGTACATAAATCTACTCCCCCCATACCAACTCGACTCTTAATCTTCTCTTGTCATTCGATCTGAGTTTCATACCCCTTGTCCTCTCTTTCAATTCCACTCTGATCCCTTGATCCCTTTCACAACCTTCTCCTCACTCCTATCTCTCTTTCTACCCAGCCTCACCAACGCTCTCCTCATCTTTAACTCTTCCTCCTCCTCCCTCCTCGTACTTCAACAACAGTAAATACCTATAAACAAAGATGATCCACGATAACGCATCTCAGGCCACCGATCTTTCCAGCGTCAAGGTTGTGTCTCGCCAGGCGTCGATCCGGTCGATCAAGCCCTCGCGGATGTCGATTCTCGACAATGTCTTCTTCTGCGCATTCCTGTGTGCTGTTGGTGGATGTGCGGCTGCCGCCCAGGGATCAATCAATGCCCAAATGGGCAAGTACTCTGGCAAGGGACTCTCCTCGACCTTGGTCTTCTGCATCGGTAAGGGGATTTACATACTATATTCTGATTGGATGGGAATAATTTCCCCGCCCTTTTTGTTACTCTCTCACACTCATTCATACCCGGATGAAGTGAGCAGCAAACAGCAAACAGGGCGTATTGTCGCGAGTGTATTTGTGTGTGCTACGAAAGAAAGTACATCAAATTCGTCAAAGCCTAATAATTATTTATTCTTCCTATTATTCTCCATATATTTTTTTTAAAAAAAAGGTGCCGTGACATCCTTCTTCTACTTCCTGATCGAGGTCCGCGGCCGCCCACCAGCAAACTTGGCCATCATGCTCGCAAAAGCCCCCATCTGGGCCTGGACAGGTGGTGTCCTCGGCGCTGTCTATGTCACCATCACCATCCTTTCCATCCCCACCCTCGGCGCCGGAACCACAACCGCCATTCTTATCTCTGCCAAATTGATCTTCTCCTGCATCATTGATCATTTCGGTCTCTTTGGTATCAACAAGCGTCCTTTTACCATCCTCCGTGCTGTGGCTGCCCTTGGTCTCATTGGCTGTGTCGCCGTCATTGCTGCCTTTTAAGGCTGGAATGGAAAATATCCGAGGTTGCCGAGGCCACTTCTCCACTTTACCCCTCTTTCATTTTTCCAACATCACCGAAACCACCCCCAAGCAACACTTTCTACTTTATTATTATTTGTACTATTTCTTTTTTATTGATGGGCATAGATGCGTTGCGGGGACGTGCGCATCCCATGGAAGAACCAAGCACCCCTCTCCTACCCTCACTTCATTCTTCTCCGAACAGAAGTACTGGAAAAGGGTCCGGAAGTGCTTTTTTCGACCTAAACAAATCGCTTTATACCAGGTGCGACTTTTCGCTCCATTAGGGAGTGACTAGGAGCAGGGGGACGAATGAAAACGATAAGGACGACGATGCTACAACACACACACAAAAACACCAAATAAAAAGAGCTACGACTCTGTGTATATAATACTACATCCAATTCAATCCTATACCGTGTTTTCAATTGAATGAGTATCGATACAGTGATCAGAAACGGGCAATGAGCGAAGAGACATTTATGATTCCGTTGTTTGTTTGAATAGGTTATCCTACAAATACATGCCCGCATTTTTTTTTTTTTTTTTTTTTTTTTCACATCATTTCATTCTTTTTTTGGCTGTTAATGTACTGTACGTTTCATCGAACTGATCAATCCTCCTGTCCCTCCCTTTGTTTCTGGTCCCACAAGAAAAACGACGCCACTGGAATTTTGCCAGCGAGACTGTTTTTTTTTGAAGGGGCAGACACGCCACCACATCCTGTTGTTCGTGTTTTTGTTCACCCACTCCCTTCTCCAACTCTTCTCCCTTTTCAACCAGACTGGACTACAGGACACAAAGAGCTTATCTTCTTCCACGCGATATATAGATACAACCTGACAAGGAAAACACACACTCATGCAGCAGGTTCAAACAACAGACAAATACGCAACATAATAACATACCAAGATGACAGAGTACAAGCAGGAGGATGAGGAGTGGTTCCAGAACATGGGATGGCATTTTAACCGTAACGATGACTTTGTCGACAAGCACGGTCAGTCGTTTTTATTCTTTGATGTATTTTTCTTTGTTGCTTCCCTACTGCGTAAACGTCAGTGCAAACGACTTTTTGAGGAATGTTATTTTGACACTTACGAGGGATACTCATTTGAAACAATAGGCAACGTGTTTGATTTCCCAACTCAGTCAGACTACTACGAGTTTGTCCATGGTACCGTCTTCTTTTTTGACTCGCATACGTTGTACTCGATTGCCTTGGAGTGATCGTGACTAACCGTGAGAAAACTACACATCACAATTAACACGAGCCGATTTTTTTTTCACATACACAGACAAGCTCCAGGTGATATTACATGAAAAGCTCATGCAAGATTATGGGTTCAAGAAGATCGCCATCCCCTGGGATCCTAACGCTACCTTTCCGAGAATCGGGGGACGTATCCCACCCGACTGCCCACGAGTCTTTGCAACGTAAGTTATTTTCCCTGTCTGTTGGTTCTTAATGTTGTATCATGACGAGCAATGAAAAAAATTGGTCAGCAGTGATTATTGATCAACGATCATGTACCCATCGCCGTCTATCATTTTTTAACCTCTTTTTTTTCTTTTCACGTCCTCTTTCTCCTTCCCCTCTTCCTTCTCTCTCCCTTCCGCATTCTCCTTCTTTTCAAATTCTTACAGCAAGGATGTACATGTCAACCCAAAAATCCTAATCATCGTGCAAGGACTGGGGAAAGTGGCGCCTGGACAATGGGCCCGGAAGCTGTTCACCAACGGATACAGGGACCAATTCGACTACGCCTCACAGATTCCGTACATCGAGAGGGCGCTCCATTTAGGTTGGGCGGTTATCTTGTGCGATCCGAATCGGGCCGAGTTGGCATCTACGTCTGCGCCGTCTCCGATGTCGATGTGGTTGGGTGGCGGAGGTAGTCAAAGGGCTGGTCCGCGGGGTCGGGCGGATCATGTCCGACGCGTTTGGGAGGACTTGATTCGGTAAGTTGTATCTGTTAGATACAAATAGAAAAGGTGCCTATGATGATAGTGAAAGATATTGTTCATGCTAATTATTTATCAGTTTTGTCTTTTTATACCTATGTATCATTTAGATCATCTTCGGCAAAGTGCGTCATGTTTGTGGCATTCAGTGCAGGAACCGCGGCGACACTGCAGCTTTTCGACACCTATCGTAAGTGTCCTCTTCATTGATACTTCCCCCTGTCACTATGAAGATTGACTACTGATGACGTTCCTCCCTCCCACAGCTTTTAACCGTGATACTAATATTTTCCCCTCCTCGTTTTGTTAAACTTATGTAAAATAGGCAGGGAATTCGTGAGACGCGTCAAGGCAGTGGTGCTGTTAGATGGAGACACAGGATCGAGTCATTACCGCCAACTGGACGGCCCCTGGTTGTTCAAAGTAAGATGTTAGGTTACAACAGTGGCTATGAAGAAACACGTCCTGAGTACTCATGTATCTATCATACTTACCAATTCTCCTGTTTTCTTCTGGGCTTCTTGAGTATAGAACACCAAGTCGTTCTCGCAGCGGGGCTCTGGTGGATCGCTCCGAAATGCAGAAGAAGTCGACAGTAAGCTCTTCGGAATGCATTACATACTCCCTCGCATGCATTCTTTTGCTTTTTGAATCAATTTCTTCCACTAAAACATTTTGCTGGGGTTATTTTATCATATTTAGCTGACGATCATGACTCCGTCCCCGGAGTAGCGGTGGCAAGAGTCTTTGAGTTTTTGGAGAAGCAACATAACCGGTTTATGGCCCAGTTGCCCGAAGAGCAGTATCGCTGGATCCGCTCGCTCTATCAACAACGGACATCTGCTCTTGGACGAGGAGTGACAAGAATTCTCTCGTCCTCCTCGTCTTCTTTCTCTCGCCGCAGTTAAGAAAAACCAACTGGCGCGCGAAATGAGAGGGTTGAGAGGAGACCTGCTGTGTAAATGATGGTGGGTGGTTTAAGGAGGGGGGGGGAAAACAAGATATTTTTGTGGCTGATTTGGTGGCGCTCATAGAACTACATTTTGGCAAAAGGAAAAAAAAATCAAGCCTAAACCCAACAACATACTAAAAACAAGCAAACTCTCATGCCTTTTTTTTGTAAATAAAAAACCAGTTTACTTTCCCCTTTTTTTTTTGTCTCTCTTTGCAAACACTATAGTTCTTTCAAAGTGGCTGAGGGGCATACAAAGATACGCCCCTACTAATCAACAGCTCCCGGATCTCCGCGTTAATCTCCGGATCCGAATGAAAGTTGCTACCAAGCACATTCTTCAACTTTGGCCAATGATCCAACATCCACCGGACATCGTCCAAAGTAATACTCTGCGGGTACTTATAGTGACACTGGATATACTCTACAGACTCACCCCAGGTCGAGAGGAGGTCGAGGCCATGGTCTAGGTTGAGTTGTAGTTCGAGGACATCTGGCGAGGTGCTGAAGTAGGTGAATTTACAGGACTTGATGTTTTGGAGGCGTGCTAGTTGCACATACACTGCTCTCTGTGCTTCTTTTGATGCTCCTGTTGCAGAAGTGGTAGTGTTGGGGTTTTTGGTGAAAACTATCCCCAAGGACAGGTGCTTGAGCTTGTGACAAACCCAATCGGTGTTTCGTTTAAGGATCCCCGACATCTCGACGGTCATTGCGCTAAAGACTTCCAAGGCCGGGCAAGACTCTAATAGTTCAAAAATATTGTCGCTGGTGAGGCGTGAAGCGGACGAGATGTTCAATGACTTGATAGTGGTGCACAGTCGCCTTGGCGGTGGAGGGAGTGGTCTCGATGGTGTTGAGAGAGAAGACGAAGAATCCTGGGGCTGGTGGGTGGGCATGGCACGGAAGGGGATTCGTTCTTGAACCAGCTCCCGAAATGCCAGAGGTCCAAAGTGCGGACTGGGCAAGTGAAAACTCGTCAATCGATGCAGACGTTTTAACAGCCGCGCAATGTATAAGTCCGAGACATGCTTCCACCTGGTCTCAATCGACTCCAGATGCGGCAACGGCCACCTCTCACCTGGCCGACCCTCGCCTTCCTCCGTCTCGTCGTCCTCTTTATCAACCTTCTTCCATCCATATTTTCCTTGTAGGCTTGGGGTATCTCCAAGAAGCCCTCCAAAGAACCAGGCCACATCGCTTTCGTTTGGAAGGTTCAATCGCTCAGTTCGAGCAGTGTCTGACCGCGAATCGCCACCTCCCCAGTGGAGACAACGCAGATGGATGCATTTCCTAATGAATTGAGATTGTCCATAGACGGACATCCTCATCGGGTCGCGGGGGCCTGGATTATTGAATTCTAGTTCTAGCACTAGTTCCGTGATGGCTGGAAGGGTCAAGGACTCGTCCTCGTACACTTCATCAGGCCATTCGTCAAAGGAGTAGAATTTCATCTTGACCGACCGAGGGATAGACGTCGTCGTCGTCAAAGAAGGCGGAAGAGGAGATTGCGTCCTGATTCTGGAACCAGGGCCACGACCGCGATAAGCGGCTCGTGGCGCTGTCATTGCGTGGATAAGGACTCCTATGTCACCTCCACAGATCTCCCAAAAGGCCTCCAACACATTCAACGACATATCCAAATGCCAAATCTCCAAAGTCTTAAGCTTTCGACACCTCCTCACCTCTTCCCATAGCTCCGTGTTCATCTGGACACGTCCTTCCTTGGGCAGCGCAACTCTCACCACCAGTTCCCTCAACGAACCCGCGTTCATGCCAATAACAGTCCTCATAAGCCTTTGCAAATTCTCTGCATGATCCCTCGGATCATATCGTCGATAGCCCAGCGTGTTGATATGTAACTCCTGCAAGGTATCATCCTGAAAGGATGAGAGATAGTGTGGCGGGAAGACGTTGAGGAAATGGAGGCCCCGGATGAGGTGACGGTGACGCGCGAGAGCTTCCTTGGAGGGGATTCGGAATAGGTCTTTTGGTTTTTGGGGGACTTGAATGAGGATAGTTGACCAGAGGTGAGGGCTGAATGCGTGGTGGAAGCGGTGGGAGACGCGGATGCAGGCGTAGAGGTCTTTGTGAGTGAGGTATGAACTGATGAGAGCGAGGATTTCAGGGAGGTCCAATGCATGGGGACGTGACATCGTGCTTCTTTTGTTTTTTGTCAACGCTGTGAGAAAAGGTGTTATTTCGTGTTGGAGAAGGTCGTAAGAGAAGGTGAGAGGGAACGGGTGAGAAGGTAGGCATAGGGGAAGAAGAACAAAAAAAAAAAAAAAAAAAATGGGCGGTTGAGTATGCGCTGTTAATATACCCGAGAACGGGTAAAAAAAATAAAAAAATAAAAAAAAAAAGAAAAAAGGCGGCGTCTTTTGGTGTCGCTTTGGGATTGAAGAACAAAAGCGACGAGAGATGGTGAGAAAAACAAAACAAAACAAAAGGAGACGCATAACCCAATTTGTAAACAATTGATGTCGTTCAGGGACAATAGGACATAAACGGCAATATGCAGAACGACCATGTATTACTTTTGTGCATGAGTTTTAAACTACATACGGATACTCCAACTTGACTCCACGGTTTGTCAGGGCCTTCTTGATTTCTTTATCAATATCTTCGTCTGCATTAAGCAGGCGACCGATGATCGCCTTCAAAGTCGGCCAATGATCCAGAATCCATTGAATATCATCCATCACCATGTTCTGCGCTTTAGGGTAACTGAATAACAGAGTCTCAATCGACCCACCCCACCCGGAAAGCAGCTCAAGACCGTACCCAAGTTTCATCTGCAGGATCTGAGCGTCCGTAGGTACATGCCAAGCAGCTAGCACAAAGGACTTGATTCGGTAGAGCTGGGACAATCGAGTAAACACGGCCCATTCTAGTTCCTTTATCGTCGCCGTTGTTGGAATGGTGGCTGTGGCTGAGGTCGATGGCGGGTCGGGAGTCGTGCTTGTTGTGGTCGTGCTGCTCGCAGCAGCAGCAGCAGCAGTGGCAGCAGTGACAGCAGCGGATGAAGAAGGGTCAACAAATGTGATACCGATGGACAAGATCCTGATCCCGCGACAGACCCACTCTGGTCGCCTGAGGATATTTGACATGTTGACAACTTCTGCACGGAACTCCTCCAAGACAGGACAAGACTCCAAGACTCGGTGAATATCGTCACTTGGGACATGATGGCAGCCCGAGAGATCCAGATTTTTCAACGTCGTGCAAAGCCTTTGTGGTAATGACGTTGTTGCTGCTAGCCGTGGTGGCGACAAAAGTAATGAAGGGCGTGCTGGATCCTGAGTTGATTGAAAGGGGGCTCGCTCTCGAAACAACTCTTCCATGGACAGGCGGTTCAGCAATGGGTTTTTCCATCGAAGGGTCTCCAATCGATAAAGACGTCTCAAAAGTCGCGCACAGGTCACATCCGAAATCGGCTTAAAGGCAAAGTCGATCGTATCCAGATACGGCCACCATGCACCTGTTGCACTATCAACATCACCCTCCATGTTTTCAACGGCTTTCCAATACCTCTCAGGTCCCTCAGAAATGTCTCCAAGGAGCCCTGCAAAAAACCAATCCGCTGTGCCCTTGCCTTGGTGATTCCATCGTTCAGCCCGCAAGACGTTCGCCCGCTCGTCGCCGCTGAACCACTGTACACTTCGTAAGTTTATGCACCTTCGCATCAATCTACCCTGCGTGTAGGAAGACATACGCACTCTGTTTCGTAGCCCCTGGCTGGTAAAGCGCAAGGATGTGATGAACGGGAGCGTAAAGGATTCGTCGTCACACAGATCGTCGGGCCATTCATCCATGGGACAGTTTTTCAGCGCGACGGATCGTTGTGGCAAGGACGCTGTCGAGTGCAAAGAGTGTTCTGTCCCATTACCACCACCATAGTCGATTCCACAGATCTCCCAAAAGTGACGCACTTCATGCAACGACAGTGATAAACTTGCGATCTCCAACGTCTTGACATCTCGACAGTGCGTCAATGTCTCCCAGACTTCCTTGTTCTTGTCAACAGATTGATCGGGGATAATGACAGTGAGCTTCAGGTACCTGAGGCTGTTGGCGTTCATGGAGATGGTCTTCAAGATCTGCCGCAAAGTGCCTTTGAAGACTCCCGTGTCGTACAGGACATTGTGCAGTGTAGAGACGTGAAGTTCTTGGAGTGTGTACTCGAATGCAGTGAGGTAGTTGTGTGGGAAGACGTCGAGAAGGTGAAGTCCCTGAATGAGATGCTTGTATCTTGTGATGGCCTGTTGACTGGGGAACTGGAAACAACGTTTAGGGTACCTGGGCGGTTGAACCAGGACTGTTGACCAGAGGTGTGGAGAGAACGCAAGATGGAATGAGCGGGAGACCTGGACGCAGGCGTAGAGGTCTTTGTGAGTGAGGTGTTGGCTGATGAGGGAGAGGATCTCAGGGAGCTCAAGAGCATGGGGGCGCGACATTGCGTTTTCTTTCTTTTTTTGTCAGCGCATGTGGTACCGAGCAAGGAATTGAAGAAGGTGGAGAGAAGAGATAGAGAGGTGTGTCGTTAATGGTCGCTGTTTTGGGTTTTGTGAGGCAAAGCTCAAGGAAAGACGAGATCGTCACATGATGGGTGAGCCACGCCGCACTCAAGTAAACGTTTGTTTGCAAACAAAAAAGAAAACACGACCTCTCTGTTCGCAGTGAAATTAAAGCCTAAGGCCTGGGGGGGGGGGGGGGGTTTGGCGCCCGAATCTTGTACCTTGGGCACCCCCTTATGACCTCTTTTTGCTATCATGATGAATGGCTCGATCTTAAAAAGGTAGAAGAGGGGCCAATAGGTCGTTTGTCAAGAAGGCGGCTCAAAAGGGTGGCAACACCATCCTGCCGCTCGCTACGCCACTAAATTTACGAACAGTCCACCTTGAAAACCTTTCTTTGAGCTCGACTAATAGAAGCCGCTTCCTCAAACAATCATCACCTGCAAATAATCACCACCTTCATCATTGCAAGCAAGACACGACTTTGTTTACTTCTAAAGGCCTTAGTTCATCTCCAGCTTCTATTCTATTCCACTCCCGCTCCATTCAAAACACTCAGCCAAACAACGGCGTTTATGACTTAAACTAGATTAAGGCACTAAATGCAGATTGCTCTAGTCCGTTAACTTTAACAGGTGCGGTCTCTCCGTCTGTGCTCCCCAGCTGGTTGCGGGTCAATGTGTGAGCATGGGGGCCAGGTGAGAGTCAAACCAAGTCAGTGTTGGTAAAATAGAGGATGAGATAATTGTGATAGAGTATTTAAAGCGGGGATGGTTCTTTATTGTGTGTGGTGCGAGTGTGCATGTGTTAATGCCATCAATTGATCGATTGCTCTTTGTTTGTTTGTCGAGAGAGAAGAGCGGCGATGAGTAGGACAACAGCAACATTTTTGAGCGTGGGATTTGTCATTCTCGTCAAAAGCTAAATAACAAGAGAGAAGAATCAGGGGAAGTTGCACAGGGCACTTGTTGGTTGACGTCGATATGGTGGGACCCTTTCTCCTCGTTTATTCGCTGCGGAATATATTTCGAGTACATCCCGTTCCTCCTTATCTTTTTGTCAATTTTTTGCTGCGGGCTGATGACACACATTATACATACATACTGGAGGGAAAGAAGGGGAGCATTTGTTTGTCACTCTGAGGGTCCTTTGTGTGTGTATGAGAGAGGGGGAGAGAGAGAACAGACTGACAGTAAAGTGTTTGTTCCTGTGTTTGTGCGGAGCAAAGAAACGAGCTGAGAACTTTTTTTTTCTTTCCCTTCAAGGCAACGTTTTTGTCCGTGACGGACAAACCTAAAAAAAAATCCGGACTTGCTCTAGTTACAGTACTCCTAAACTTCTTTATTTTCGATAAGTACTCCTTTTGACGCCGTTCTCTTCTTCTTTCTTCTTTTTCTTTCTTTCTTCCTCCTTCCACCCCTCTCTTCCTTCTCTTCCCTCTCTATACTTCCTTTCTTCCACCCTCTCCCTTCTTCTACCTCCCCTCCACTCTTCTTGCAATCGTCAGCCATTGTTCCCACTAATCCCATCAATACTCTCACCCATTCATTCATACATACGACATGTCGATATCCGCTGTATTGGGGCCGTCTATATGGAGCCACATCCAAACTCATTCCAGTACTCGCCATTCAATCACCTCCATGACTCTCAATAACAACACCGCCCCCCGCGATCTAACAAAAATCTGGATCGACTATCTCATGAGCCACGGAGGATACCTCACTCTCCTGGGGGCCCCTTCTCTCTTCGCCATCATCGCAAACATTGGGCGCATTTGCTGGCTAAACTACAACCGCAAAGCCCATGGCTACGGCCGCACCAACCTGATCTATTGGCCCACTCAATTGTTTATTGTTCTTGCGGCGCTTATCTTAATCTCTCTTGTTGCTACTTTGGAATGGCACCACGCGGCCTCCGATTGCATGTTAGTTGGCGTACTGTTGACTCTCGCTGCATGTGTAAGTATATTTCTTTGCTGTCTATCTGTGTGCAAGCGGAATTAGATTGTTATTTCTTATTGTTTCCCTGGTTTTCCCCCTTTTTCCTGTTAAGAAAAAAAAACACAGAAAAAGTGAAAGCCAAATACTGACCCAATGGTTCCATTAAAAATTCTCCTTTTTAGTTGACGGCGCTCCCCTTGAATGCAGCTGCGCATCGCTTCGAGACTCGGTCGTCCGATTACCTCTTCTCGTTCCTCACTGTAACAGTGACGACCTCTCTGGTCGCCCTCTACATTCTCTCAGAGTTTGATCCATGGCCCACATCGACCTTTGATCACATCTTCTACTTTGCCATGGCCCTCATGTGTGCTCTCCTCGTCGAGTCCTTCCCTCGCACGGCAACCAAGGTCCAACAACTCGCCCGAGAAAAGGAAAACTTGAGCGATTACCAACAGGCCAATCTCTTCTCCCGTCTCACCTACCATTATTACCAACGGATCGTCAGTACCGGAGCAAGGCGTCCACTCACCGGAGATGATCTAGTCAATACTACTCCTGCCAAGCTGTTGACAAACGTGAACTACCAACGGGTAGTCGCCTACTGGGAGAGGAACAAGGAGCGAGCTCAGGTCAAGGACAAGAAGCCCTCTTTCATTTGGACTGTCCTGGATGCGTACAAGGGCGAGATCGCTGTGATGCTTAGCTACCGTGTTGCCGGTTTTGCCATGCTCTATGTCCCTCCGGTGCTCTTCGGTCAATTGCTCCAGTTCATCGACGATTACTCCACAGCGATCCGTGAAGGCTCCCACCCTCCGGCGCTGAAAATTGGATTTATGATTGCAGGAGTCATGTTCTTTTTCAACCTCGCCAGTACTGTCGTGCTCTGTATTGCCTTCCAGGGCAACACGGATTTGGGTATCGAAGCTCGTGCAGCGACGATTGCAATGATTTATCGCAAGTCACTCCGCCTCTCCCCTCAGGCAAAACAGTCGTGCACTCTGGGCGAAATTACCAATCATATGGCTGTCGATGCTGAGCGTTGGATCGATGCCTCGATCTTCTTGCCGTTACTTATCACCGTCCCGTAAGTTTTTCAATTGCTATATTGGAAGTGTGATTTGTTTTGCAGGCACTAGGGTTCAATGGATCCGCATGCTCAAGACATACATGGTCCGTTTGTTCCAGCTCTTTGTTATCTCGTCTCTCGTTACTGACATCTCTCTCATCCTATCCCCCTTTTCTTTCCCCTTTTTATTCCAAGATTCGAATTGTCTGTTTCGATCTATCTTCTCTATCAGCTGCTTGGGTGGTCTTTGTTGGCTGGTCTGGCTGTCTTTGCTATCCTAGTCCCCATCCAGGCAAAGATGGCTGGTGTCATGAACGGATTCCAGGACGAGAAGCTCAAATGGATGGACAGTCGTCTCCGCCTCATGACCGAAATCCTGACCAACATCAAGATCGTCAAGTTGTACAACTGGTATATTTTTTTTCTTTCTTTTTATTAGAGTTGGATATTGAAAATATTGAATTTACGTCTTTCTTAAGACACGGACCTTCATGTGCTAATTAATTCCACATCTCCCTGTCTTTCTTTCCCGTCCGTCGTTTACTACTCCCAGGGAGATACCCTTCCGCCAAAAGATCGATGTCCTCCGCGCTAAAGAGTTGAAGGCCCTCAAGGGTTTGGCAACTGTCGGCTCCTTGCTAGCCATTGTCTTTTCTTCAATCACTCTGCTCATGGCCCTGGTTACTTTCTCTGTCTATGCCTACATTGGTGGTCCCAACATGACCCCCGGAAAGTTGAACTCGGAAATTATCTTTGTCAGTATCACCCTCTTTGGTATCATGAACCGTCCTCTCGGTCTTGTGGCCCACATGATCTCCAAGACCATTGCTGTCGATGTCGCCATGAAGCGTATCCAGAACTTTTTGCTCATGGTAAGTCACCATCATTCTATCGCTGTCAGTCGTCTGTGCAGAGCGAGCAGATGTGATTGCAACAAGGCACTAACGGCGGTATTACTTTTACGGCATGTAGGAGGAGATCGACACATCAATTGTTAAACGTTACAGCCGTCAACCAAAGTCATTGGGATCTGGACAGGATGAGGGGCCTGTCTTGGCTGTCATTATTGAGCAGGGTACTTTTTCTTGGGAGAAACAGGAGCTCGCCACAACTACCTCCATTGTTGAACAGGATACTTCGTCTTTGGGCGAGAGACAGCCCCTTCTTTCGGCTGCCAGAACTCAACCTCAAACGGCAATTGCTGCCAAGGCAACTCTCACGAACATTAGCCTTCACATCCCTGATGGTCATTTGACTGCCTTTGTTGGACGTATTGGCCAGGGCAAGTCCTCGCTGATGAGCGCTATCATGGGTGAAATGTACAAGTTGCATGGTTCTGTCACTGTCTATGGCGATCTCGCCTATGTCCCCCAGCAAGCGTGGATCATCAACGCTACAGTAAGTTCTCAGATCATGGACCTCTTGTGTACTATGTGAATTTGCAATTCCCGTACATGTTGTTAAACACAGCTTCCGTTTATAATAATTAGGTTCGGGATAACATTCTTTTCGGAAAGGCATTCGATCAAGACTTGTACGACCGCGTCGTCTATGCCTCTGGACTGAAGCCCGACTTTGAGATGCTGCCCGCTGGCGACCAAACCGAAATTGGAGAGCGCGGTATCAACTTGTCAGGAGGTCAAAAGCAGCGTGTCTCTTTGGCCCGTGCTGCCTATCAGGATGCCGACATCTATATCTTGGACGATCCTCTCAGTGCCGTTGATGCTCATGTCGACCATCACCTGTGGCAGAACTTGCTTGGACCAGAGGGATTACTCAAGGACAAGACTCGCCTCTTGGTCACCCATGGCATTCACCATTTGGAAAATGTCGATCAGATTGTTGTCTTGAAGGACGGAGTCATCTCAGAGACGGGCGAATACCAGCACTTGATGAACGCTCGCGGAGCGTTTTACCAATTGATCAAGGACTTTTCTGTCGCTAAGAAGAAGAAGCAGCATAATCACAAGGTCTCAGTTCAACAAGAGCCACCTGCGGAAGACGATGAAGACGAATCGACTGCCAATGCTTCTGCCAGTAGTAGCATTCGCAAGTCCGGTAGCGGCAGCGACACTGAAGGCGAGGGCGAGTCCAGTGAGGGGAACATTCATGCCGACAAGGCGATGGCTCCTTCCAAGAAGCCAGCTCCTACTGAGGATGACAATGATGATGCTGGCGAGCTTATTGCCGATGAGCGGATGGAAGAGGGCAAGGTTGGCTGGAGAATCGCTATCATCTATGCCAAGGCTGCGTAAGTCATACTTTCTTGCTTGTTCTTGCACTGTAACTGTTCATTTCTTGGAAGCACAAAGTACTGACCCTTGTGTTACATATGTGTCTTTCCAACATTAGATCTCTTCGCAATGCCATTTTTTGTCTTGTTTTGTTCGTCTTGGCCGAGGCTTGTCACATCAGTACCAACTTTTGGCTTCGTTTCTGGATCAGTGACACTGAGGATCGCGACCGTTCGGGACAAGTCGGACGCCCCGTTTCTTATTACCTTCAAGGATACGGCATGCTCGTCCTTCTCTACATGACCCTGAACATTACTGTCAACTATGTCACCGAAGCCGTCTGTGGTGTCCAGGCCTCCAAGATTCTTCACAAGAACCTATTAGATCGTGTCCTTCGACTCCCTATGGCATTTTTCGATGTCACTCCGTAAGTGCCGTTTGCATATTGATCGACGCGGTTGTCTTTACATTCCCGGCTTATTGTAACGACTATTAATACTTTTCACATCTCTTTGCTATATAGAATGGGTCGTATTGTGAACCGATTCTCGTCCGACATTTACTCGATCGATTTCCAGCTGCCCGAAGAATGGAACGATTTGTTCACATTTGGAGCCATCATCGGAGGAACGCTCTCTGTCATCGCCTACTCGACTCCTGTCTTCCTGTTCGTGATCCCTCCTTTGGTTCTAACCTACTTTTGGATCCAAGGCTACTTTATCATGAGTTCAGGGTCTCTCAAGCGTCTCTATTCAGTCTCCAAGTCGCCACTCTACCAACATTTCAGCGAAACTTTGACCGGTGTATCGACTATCCGTGTGATGAAGGGCTTGCAGGACCAGTTTGTCGAAGAGAACGAACGCAGGGGCGATTTGATCGGTAACCGGTTCAACGCCTACTGCCTCGACAACCGTTGGTTGCAGATCCGTCTCGAGGCACTTGGTGCTTGTACTGTCTTTATTGCTGCTGCCTTGGCTGTCTGGAACGCAGGAACCTTGGATCCTTCTTTGGTTGGTCTGGCGCTGAGTTATTCGTTGAACATGGTCCAGTTCATCAACTATATGGTTCGTACAGTCAGTGAGGTACAAAACATCTTGGTCTCTGTCGAGCGTGTGGATGAGTATACCCAGAAGCCTACAGAGGCCCCTGTCGAGACTGGCGTTGTCTTGCCAGAGAACTGGCCTTCACAGGGTCGTATCGTCTTCAAGAACTACTGTGCCCGTTACCGCGAGGGATTGGACTTGGTCATCAAGGATATCTCGTTCACCGTCGCACCTACTGAGAAAGTTGGCATTGTCGGCCGTACCGGTGCCGGCAAGTCTTCGCTTACTTTGGCACTGTTCCGTATCATTGAGGCTGCTGACAGCTATTGGGCCAAGGCGAGTGATCCCAACTTTAGCGCAGCCGAGCGTCGGTTTATGGACGCTGTCCAGCAGACGTTCTCGACTGAGGGAGCAGGCAGCGGTGGATCGATTGAGATTGATGGCGTTGACATCTCGACTCTCGGATTGAAGGACCTCCGCCAGCATTTGTCGATTATTCCTCAGGACCCTACTCTGTTTGCCGGTACTGTCCGCGACAACTTGGATCCTTTCGGGGAGCACACAGACAAGGATCTGTGGGAGGCTCTAGAGCGTGCCCATCTCAAGTCCCATATTTCGGCCCTTACTGGTGGTCTCTCCTTTGAAGTCGCCCAGAACGGAGACAACTTTTCGATGGGCCAACGATCGTTGATCTGTCTTGCACGTGCGTTGCTCCGCAAGACCAAGGTCTTGGTTCTTGACGAGGCCACTGCAGCTGTAGATGTAGAGACGGACGATTTGATCCAGAAGACGATCCGAAAGGAGTTCAAGGATAGGACGATCTTGACCATTGCTCACCGCATCAAGACTGTGATGGATTCGGACAAGATCCTGGTGTTGGAGAAGGGGCGCGTTCAGGAGTTTGAGTCACCCAAGACTTTGTTGACAAGGAAGGAGTCGTTGTTTTATCAGCTTGCTGAGCAGGCTGGTGAAATCGACGCGGCTCATCATCTCTAGGCGTGTAAAATAGCACGCCGCCTTCTCTTTTTCATTTCATTTTTAGCATATACACACTTGCATGCGCATTTCTTTTTCACATTTGCATATTATATCATAGTTCCTCGAAGTGTTTGAGTATCATTTTAGAAGTAAAGAATGTTTTTTTACTTTCGTCAACTGCGCGATCGTTGGAGTTTTTTTTTGTTCTTTTTTTGACAAGAGACGAGGCGTTGTTGAGAGGTGAAGAAGGGTCTGGACGTTTTGTAAAGGAGTGAACGGACGACGACAGATCAAAGATTCAAGAAGGTAACAAAGAAAGAGCAAATTCAATCTGTTTATGGGAAAAAAATGGCACATCTATCCGTTCGGGGGTATGTTTATCTGTGACACGGTTTGAATCATGCTGTATCGAAGTGCATGTGCCCCCGTGTCCAATTATTTGTGTACGTTTGTTCACACATTTTGAGTTGTGGGGCGTTCTTGGGTTGGAGCAAAATTCAGAAGAAGGGGTCGAGCCGAATGGAGCAAAATTTCACACCTGAACAAGATCCAAAAAAAAAAACATAAAAGGTCCTCTTCGCCCCGTCTTTTCTTTCTCTCCCATGCTCTTTCTTTTTTTCCTTTCTTATCTGCTACCTTTTCTTCATATATACCTTTTTCTGACCTTGCAAGAAAGAGGTTCTTGATGAGTTCTTCTTATTGCGGCGATCAGGAAGGATGGGTAACTACCACTTTGCAATATCTCCATTTTTTTTTTTTTTTTTTGGGGGGGGGGGGGGGGAGGGTTCTCTTGTCTCCTCAATTAAATTACTGAACTTACAACTCTTATTGCTCTCCAATATTTGCAGGGTCCTACGAGTCCGGAACGTATTGACCTCACACCTTGTTTTGAGAACACGTAACGTTATTTTTTTTTCCTCCCTATGTCAATTGTATCCAGTTTTTCGGCCATTGTAAAACAAGTGTCCAATTTGTTCATCCCTAACTAACCTTGAGGTACAAGGGTGGCGACGATCCTTCGTTATATTCATTTATAGAATCCTATTCGGTCTCCCATCCCTCATCGCAATCGTCACCTTCACAGCCCGTGGATATCGCCTGCTCTACCAGACAAGAAACTACGCTTCCAAAAAGGGTCGTGCCTATAACAGGATTCTCTATGTCGCATCTATGACTTGTCTGGCAGTAGCATGTGCTGCTCTCGTTGCCAGACTTGTCCAATTGAACCAGGGTTCATCAGCACCGGCTGCTGCGCTCTTTGGGGGTTTTACTCTGCTTGTTTCCTGGGTAAGTGAACAAAGGATAACATGATGTTTACTTTTTGTGGAAACGATTTGTAGTTGGATGTATGAAGGGGTGACATATTCTGCATTGACCCCTCATTTCAATCTCCACTCATCATAATATATCTCCTTTCTTTTAACTCCTCTTTCGGCATTAGATATTGGCGCTGGGGTTGAACTATTTGGAACTCGGGTACAAGTTCCGATCATCGACATACCTGTTCACCTTTTACGGCGTCAACATTGTCGCGTCGCTTATTCATATCCGGACCTTGCACGATACAGGACTCTCTGGACAAGGGCAATTTGCGTCGTTCTGTGTCTTTTTTGGAGCCGCTATTATTGCGCTTGTGATAGAAGCTTGGCCTAGAAGACAACAGCAAGAACATCAGGACAACAAAGATGAAAAGGAAAAGAAGAAGCTGACGGCATACGAACAAGCCAACATGTGCTCTCGACTGTGCTTCTATTACATGCAGGACATGTTCTCAACTGGGTTCCGACGCCCTCTCCTCGATGGCGATATAGCAGACCAGATGCCACAACACCTCCGGACCCAACACAGTTTTACCCTGTTGTCACAGATGTGGGAACAGCACAAGCAGAAGCGCCGTGCCAAGGGCAAGACACCCAACCTGATGCTCCTCTCTCTCCGGGCGTTTGGTCCAAAACTGCTCCCCGTGACCCTAATTTCGTTGACACAGTCTGTGCTGGAGTACTCGCAGGTTTTGTTGTTGGGCGTCTTACTGGACTATATTACTACATCAACATCAGCGGCGAAGGAGGCACGGCCACCGAGTGAGTACGGGATTATTCTGGCGGTAGCGTTGTTCTTGTCGACTTTTCTGGCGACGCTGGCGAATGGGCAGTTCTTCCAGGGGAGCTATGTGCTGGGGATTGAGCTCCGGACGGCGCTGACTGGATTGATTTACCAAAAGTCGTTGGTCCTTTCTCCTGGTGCTCGACAGCGCTCCACTGTTGGAGAGATTAGTAAGTTGTTCTACATCGTTTTTGATGCTGGAGGTGAGGATGACGAGCACGCATGGGAGATATACTAAATATCAATAATTTATTTTTCGATCTCTAATCTAGGCAACCATATGTCGGTCGATACTGAAAGGATCGGCTTCGCAGTAACTGCATTCCCTATGAGTGTCTCCTCGGCGTTTGAGATTGTGCTTGCAATCTACTTACTCTACACTCGCCTGGGACCTAGCTCATTGACAAGTGTCGGTGTAATCATTATGATCATCCCTATGCAGGGACTCATGGCCAAGGTGGTCAACAAGGCCAAGGATAGGAAGCTGGAGGCCATGGATAACCGTGTTCGTATCTTGACCGAGGTTCTCTCATCCATCAAGACAGTCAAGATGTATTCTTGGGTACGTTGTCTATGCTCTCGGCGTGTTATTCATTTCTTATCCGTTTGTGAATGTCGGTTGTAGCAAAGTTGTGGAGAGAATTCTGGTCAATTTTTTTTCTCTCAGAGAACGGAGAAAAACTTTATTGTTACCGACAATTGAAGAGGGCAGCAACCAACTTATATTTTTGTTGTCGCTTTTTGGCTACCATGATAGGAAAATGCGTTCCGGAAGAGAGTTGCACGCTTCCGCACAGAAGAGATCAAGTACTTGCGCCATATGGGCGTAGCCTTTGCGTTCATGTGTATCATGTACAGTTCCCTACCCCTCATCATGTCGCTGCTCACTTTCGTGATCTACTCGTACTTTGGAGGACCCGGGGGAACTCAAGGCACCATTTCGGCACAATTGATCTTTGTTACTGTTACGCTGTTTGCTCGTCTTGCCCAGCCGCTTGGAAGGCTCTCAGGGATGACTAGTTCGTTGATTGCGCTGAATGTTGCCTACAAGCGCATTCAGGGGTTGTTGTTGGAGGAGGAGTTGGATCAGGACCAGATTGATTACCGCGACAAGGACAATTCTGGTGACAGTGATGGCAGAGACAAGGTTGCGTTGGAGATCCAGGACGGTGTCTTCGCTTGGACCAGCATGCGTGATGAACAGTTGAGGAAGGAGAAGAGCGAGAAGGAGGCGGAGAAGAAGATGAAGGTTGCAAATGACGCCCTCACCACCACCACAGAGTTGTCTTCATCCTCAACGGAGTCATCGCACACCCCAACACTACAAGAGACCACAACAGTCGGCAGCATCATGACCATCTCTTCCACAGATGTATCACCACAGGAACAGCCCACGCAGGCCACCATCACTGAGCCCCTTCCAACATTAACCAACATCAACCTCACTGTCCCCCACGGATCCCTCACGGCGGTCGTAGGAAGAGTTGGTCAAGGAAAGTCGTCCTTAATGAGCGCCCTCATCGGCGAGATGTATAAACGTCAAGGCCAGGTCATCGTCTCAGGCAGCGTGGCCTATGTCTCCCAAGTAGCCTGGATTCTCAACGGATCCCTTCGGGACAACATCCTCTTTGGCGCACCCTTCGACCAGTCAAAATACGACCGCATTGTCGAGTCTGCGGGATTACTCCCAGATATCCGGGTTCTCCCAGCGGGCGATGCGACGGAGATTGGAGAGCGCGGAATCAATTTGTCGGGCGGACAGAAGCAGCGAGTGGCTCTTGCGCGTGCAGCGTATCAGGATGCGGATGTATACTTGTTAGATGATCCACTGAGCGCTGTCGATGCACATGTGGATCAGCATCTGTGGGAGAGACTTATTGGACCTGACGGACTGTTGAAGGACAAGACGCGGGTGTTGGTTACGCATGGGATTCATCATCTTAGTGAAGCGAACCAGATCCTGGTGATGAAGGGTGGCGAGGTTGCGGAGTCGGGGACCTATGAGGACTTGATGGTGGCCGGGAAGGATTTCTATCAGTTGATTGCGGATTATGCGGTGCAGGAGAAGAAGCAAGAGGAAGAGTCCGAGGAGGTGTTGGGCGGCGAGATTACTGCGGCTGTTGGGCCAAAAGCTGTTGGGGAAGGATTAAAGGCAGGAACGGACGTAACTGTGGTCGAGGCTGATGTCAAGGCAGTGGCGACGACGATGAATGATGCGGGCGAGGATGATGCCCAGCTCATTTTGGCTGAAGAAGCTGCTCAAAGCAAAGTCGGCTGGCCGCTCCTCAAAGCCTACTTCAAATCTGCGTAAGTCGAATCCCCCTCTCTTACCTCATTTGCCTGACTTGTCAATGCCACATTCTGCTCATGGCACTCGCTCTCTTTTCTTCACTGCTCATTAACACTCCTGCCTTTTTTATTCTCTTATTGCCAAAATAGTTCGTACCTGTACTCGTTCCTTAGCTTCTTTATTCACATCTTGTCCCAGGCCAGTCAGATCGGAGTCAATGTCTGGTTACAGCATTGGTCTTCTCGTTCGGAAGCTAGTCAGCGAGATAGCGTGCCTCTCTTCCTTGGCGTCTATGCGACCTTGGTCCTGTGCTACATGGTTTCGGATATTGGTGTCAACCTTATTATCTTTGTCGGTGCTGGTATCCGCTCCTCGAGGTTGCTTCATGACCGCCTTGCAGATAAGATCCTCCGTCTCCCCATGTCCTTCTTCGATACCACTCCGTAAGTGATGCAGAGATATTATGTTTGAAATCGGCCTTGACCAGATTTTATCATTTCTGTCTGTGCAACCCATTTCCAACGCGATCTATTCTTTTTCCTTTCTTTGTTTTCCCAATGACATAGTGTTGGAAGAATCGTGAACAGGTTCTCGACGGACATGGACAACTTGGACTCGGAGCTCCCAAATAACGTCACAGATGTATACTACTTCCTTGCTATCGTCCTGGGAACCATTATCGTCATCTCCTTCAACCTACCCATCTTCCTAGCCCTGGTCCCCTTCCTCCTCTTCTTCTACTTCTGGATCCAAGTCTACTACATGCGGACCTCCCGCGCCCTCAAACGCATCCACATGATCTCGAAATCCCCACTCTACCAACATTTCGCAGAGACCTTAGCCGGAGTCTCGACCATCCGGGCTATGCGCTGCCACCCCCGGTTCTCGGCCGATAATGCCAGGAAGTCGGACAAGTCCGCGAACGCCTATTGGGCGTATATGACTGCTAACCGGTGGTTGAGTATCAGATTAGAGTTTTTGGGTGCGGTGATTGTGTTGGCGACGGCGTTGTTGTGTGTTTGGAAGATGGAACAATTGGGTCCTGGCGGTGCCGGGTTGGCGTTGAGTTACTCGTTAACGGTGACGTTTCATATCACCTACTTGGTCACCTCGCTCAGTAGTCTCCAAAACCAGCTTGTAAGTGTCGATCGGATCTTGGAGTATTGCGAGAAGAAGCCTGAGGCGCCGTTGACGATTGCCGAAATGGAGGCTGAGAAACTTCCTGTGGCCCCGGATTTCCAGTCATCCCTAGATGAGAGTGATGATGGCGGGCAGTGGAAGGAGGGCTCGATTGTGTTCAAGAATTATTCAACGCGTTACAGGGAGGGAATGGAGCTGGTGATCAAGAACTTGTCAGTTCGTGTGGAAGGGGGAGAGAAGGTGGGTATTGTCGGCCGCACTGGCGCCGGCAAGTCTTCGTTGACCCTAGCGCTATTCCGGCTTGTCGAGGCTGCCAATAGTCACTTTGCCAAGGCTAGCTACAACACACCCGACCATGATGTCGCCGCCGCCGCTGTTGCCAAGGTCCTTCCTACCAGTGATACCGAAAATATCGCACTTGAGGATTTGGAAGCTGTCGAAGTAGAAGAAGACGGCGGATCGATCGAAATCGACGGGATCGACATCTCAACCATTGGACTCCACGACCTCCGCCACCGCATCGCCATCATCCCCCAAGACCCCACCCTTTTCGCCGGCTCAGTCCGCGAGAACCTCGACCCATTCGACGAACAGACCGACGCCGAACTCTGGACAGCTCTCGAACGCGCCCATTTAAAGACTCACATCTCCTCCCTCTCAGGCGGGCTTTCCCACGAAGTCTCCCAGGGTGGCGAGAACTTTTCAGTCGGCCAACGATCCCTCATCTGTCTCGCCCGGGCACTACTCCGCAAGACCAAGATCTTGATCCTAGATGAAGCGACGGCGGCGGTGGATATGGAGACGGACGAATTGATCCAGAAGACGATCCGGAGTGAGTTTGCGGATAGGACGGTGTTGACGATTGCGCATCGGATCAAGACGGTCATGGATTCAGATAAGATTCTGGTATTGGATCAAGGACGGATGAAGGAGTTCGCGTCGCCAAGGGAGTTGTTGAGGAAGAAGGAGTCGTTGTTCTATCAGCTTGCTGAACAGGCTGGTGAAGTTAGCAAGGGCGACAACGAGTGGGAGGGTGAGAAGGATGAAGACTTATAGATATTGGTATTTCATAATTATAATAAACATTAGAACTTTTTTGAACAAAGAGGATGAAAGCGCCCTTTTGTTATGAAAGCATCATCATTTTTGATGACATTCCCTAGATGTGTTGTCAAGAGGCAAACTGAAACTGTCTCTTGCGAGGGCGCTTGCGTCCTCTTTTTCTGTTTACTGTTCATTAGTTTTTCATTGATGGTAGAAAGAAGCGGAGCCTAACCCTCTCTTTTCTGCTTTTCTTTGTGTGTGAGTTATGAAGGATATAAACGTGTCTAGATATGCAAAAGACCAGCGCATTGACATGCTTGTCCTCTTCGCCTGGCACTCAACACACACCAAAGGTAAGTCTGCGTGTCTGTTTGAATGTTGTTTATGTAGCTTGTTACGAATTATCGGCCTGTATCGTAACAAAGCGGAGTGTTTCCCTATTTTTTTTTCCTTCGTCATGAATGAATATGATGACAACGTGAGGTGTGAAGGCATCAAAAAGCATAAAATAGGATAAATGGATGCAGACAAAGCAAATATCGATAAAACTTTGTGCAATGCAAATGGAGCACACGCATGGACGGATGGCAACATAGATCATTTGTTCATTCCTGGTCGTTCCCTCTGTGTTGTTTGTTTCTTGCGTCTTTATTTTTTGTACAAACGATGATGATCTATGATACAAGGGTGTCGGTCAATTGACACCACCGGAGACGGTATTGCCAGGCAGAGATGCCGGATTTTGAAAACCGGTCAACTGCAGCCTTCCAGTCTCGCGATCCATTCATCTGAGGCTTCATATTCTGCAGCAGCCATTGATCCTCTTCGGCAGTGAACCGCGTCTGCTCAAGAAAGTGACGGTACGATGCCTCATATGCACGCTGGCAAGGTTGCTTCGACCAGCCCTCGGGCATCTTTGCCGCCACCTTGCCCCAATCGATATTAGCCAAAGATGCTTGTTGTTCGTCGACAGCCTGGAGAAGAGTCTCATATTCGTCGACAGTGATCCGCGTTGCACAGTCTGGCAAGCGGTACCACCGCGGTCTAATCATCGAAGAAGTCCGCCAGGGAAGGTACTTCTGCCAAATGTCCTTCCAGCGGAACCCGCATTCTCGAATTCCTTGTTCCAACAGCTTGAGCTCTGAGTGGCTCCAGGGCGGACCGGCATCCTTGTGGATATGTCTCCAGTGCCATTCAATGCTGTTAACAAAGGCAGACGTGTCCGTGTCTCTATCCAATGTATATTTATGGGTGCTCCATTGGTGTTCGCTCATCTGTACGGCGACTTTTTTCCACTCCACCTCGCCCAGCCGAGACTTGCATTGCCGAACAATGTTTTGAAAGACAACAGACCAATGCTTGGGCCGCAGAACGAGACCCTGCTGAGTAGCCTTCTCCTGCGCGTTGTGAATTTGTTGATTTGCATGGTCCGTGATCGTTTTGTCATCCAATGCAGGCAGCCCTCGAACAGAGTCCTCAAAAAAGACTAGACACTGCTCTCCACCGCCAGGCATACCCATCTCGCGAGCTACCTTGTTCCAGAACTGTTCGTCTCCTTGTTGGCCTCCCATCACTTTGTTGCTCTGTTGCTTTTCCCTGCACCAAAACCAGGCCGACCAGAATGAGTAGCGAGTGGATGCTGTCCATTCCCGGGAGTCGAAAGTTCTCTGCACAGGCATATCCAGATTTTTCCAGTGCATCCTGCATTCAGTCGCCGTGACAGTTCTTGTGGACAATGCCTTGCCCATGTTCATCCTCGAGTCCATGTTGACAGCTGTAGCAATCTCCTCCCAGGCGTTCAATCCCTTCCGAAGTACCAATTGAATCAGGACGTTTTCCGCCCATTCAGGCCAGGCAGGATGTTGATTCAGCCAGTCCAATTGACGTCTCTTCCAGCCCTGTACAGACGATGTCCTTGAAGTCATGTCGAGCAGCTCACCCCAATCCTGGCAGGTATAAAATCGCTCGATTCGTCCATGCTTGTTTAACCGAGACTCGACCTCCTTGGCTACGCGCTGAGAAATCGCAAGGTTCTCTCCTGATCCGGCGATGACATCGGTTCGGGTTTCCTTCCAGTGCATCCTGCACGCCTGCTTGGGTAGACCTAGAGTAGACGAAATCGTGTCCCATGATTCACCCAAACCAACCAAATGGCGCAGCTGTTTTGTTTTCCGCTCCGACCAAACGCTCTCAACAAGCGGACGCAGGACAGAGTGGTATCGGCTGCAACACAACCCAGGGTCGACACTGACCATCGCGCCAATCGTCGCCCACGTCGACTCGGTTTCTCCTTCTCTCATCCTCACGATTACCTCGTCAATTTCCGGCGTCCAAATCTGCCGAGCCAAAAGGTCGTAATGTTGATGCAGCCGAACAATCGAAGACTGAGGGGTGACGCCATCCGGACCGTGTAGCCTTTGTTTCATCTTCCGAGCATAGTGTAGTCGTCTCAAACAGTCCTCATACTGCATCCCAAGCTCGTCCTCTATCGCTGCCCAGCTCTCCCCCTCGCTCTCCATTTTGAGCAGCTTCGCATCCATCTCCGGGGTCCATGTCGGAGTACTCAGAAGTGTCTCCCGCTCACGTTGTCGTTTTACGTTGTGTCGAGTCCGACGGGAATAAAGAAGAATTTGATCGTACCACCCCTGCACAGTCGCGAGTGACAACTGTGGTTCATCCTTAACCATCGCCTCAAAGATCTCGTCCAGCTTCTTGGCGAAACCTGACAATGACTCGCTGCGGGCCACGCTTGACCGATGTCCCATCCCTTGCCTCAGCCAAGGCTCTAAGACATAATACCGGATTCGGAGAACCACTGGCGACTGTTCCATCTCTGCTGCAATTTGGTGCCAAGGCTTGCCCTCCTGTACGCGCTTCTTGATGAGAGTCAAATCGGAGAAAGATCCCGCCCCAGCTCCCGAGCCCTGCGACATGGCGTTGAAAGGTGCTAGGTACTTGTTGTAGTGTTGCCTGCAGGCTGACCTTGATCTCCCAGTCACCCGCGAGATGCGCGACCATGACATTCCCGCTTCAACAAGCTCCATGAGAACGCTGTTGGTTTCGAGGGTCCATTTATCATAACTCTGATTGACGAGAGAGGCAGCTGGCCGGAGGGTGCTGGCGACTGGGGTTGTTGTGGCGACAGGCACGCGTTCAATGACAGGGGTCTCACTGGCGAGTATCGTAGAGGTGCTTGAAGCGTTGTTCTTGGTCGTTGCTATTGTCCGCCTCCAGCAACCAGCTGCTTGTTGTCGTAGTTGGGTATGTGCTGGCTGAAAACAAAGGCGGAGTGGTCGAGGAACTATTCGATGCAAAGTGCGCGAGTTGTTGCCATGAGTGAATGTGTTCCTGGAAAGGGCTGCGACGGTGACAGTAGTCCGGGTTGAAGGCGGGTAGATTCGACGCAAGAGTTGGATCGCCATGGCTGAGGGTCGCTGATGTCCATGGACCCGTGCGAACGACATGGCGGTTACTTTCGGCGATCGAGAGAGAATGTTACTTCGTAACCAGGAACGTCAAATGAACATAAGATTAAGGGGTGTGATAGGGACAATTAATTTTATTTCCACAGGGTTGCTTGAAGGACTTTAGTAGTTGTCCTCTTCGGCGGTGGTGGCAGCAATCACGCTAAAGTTGAGGTTCTCGGGATCCCGCTCGACAAACTTCTTTGCAACCTTGATAGCATCCTACGAGAAAGAAGAAAAACACGAGAGCAAGTAAAAGGTCAAAATTACAATCACCACATCAAAACATTCCAAGTTGATTGCGCTATCCGCGGGCGCGGTGTGAACATACGAATAAGAAAGAGTCCTTGGAACTGGGACCGTGGTTGATTGGGTATGGCTTGTTTCCATCAAGTTCATAGAGGTGGCCGTCGCGTTCAACAAGACACACGAAATGCAAGTCGACATTATCAGCCAAGTCGGGCGTTGCGGTCTGACCGGTCGAGGCATGGTTTTCGTGGACACTAGCCAAAGTTGTATCCTCCTCCAGGGCCTTGGCACGCTCAGCGGGTGACAGGTTGACAGTCTTTTCCAGGAAGTTCTTGATGACACCACCATCCTCTAATCAAGCGGACCAAATTGTTTTCTCATTAGTCGACCGTAGGAGCTTGAGAAAAAAAAAGTACTGCAACTGACATGATCCGGTTCTATTGCTACATACTCAGATTCAGTAGTCCTCCGTGAGCCCAGTTGTTGGCGATGGAATGAAGGACGCCCATGGTGCCGCAAGCGTTGGCGATGGTCTGAGGGTAAAAGACAATGTTGGAGCTGACGGTCTGACCCTCCTTGTCGATTCTTTGTCTCTCCTCCTTACAGAACTCCTCGTATTTTGGCGTACAGGGGAACAAGAGAATCACAGCGTGCACTGGCTGAGGAACGAACGCCAGCAATTCTTCATCGAGGCCTATATATTAGATGGATCAAAAAACGGTAAGCGTATCACTCCAATTGGCAAAAACATTCTGGATCAATATAACTGGCGCCACCAATGATCGCAATTTTTTACCCATGACATCTGCGTATCTCCAGGGGGCTGGTACTCCAAGGTCGCGGACATACTATGTGAAACGGATCATTGTTAGTTGTTGTTCCTGGAGTTAATAATGCTGATGGATGCTGGACGTGCATGTTTGGATAAAATTGGTACCTTGTCGAGGACCTATGTGAAAAGGTAATTTTTCCGTAGTTGTAAGAGAGTTGAGTAGCTGGTGGTTAGCTTCAGTGGTTTGTTCATTCATAAATGAGTGTCCCGGTGAATGTAAAAAGCCGTGCATAATACTTCTGGGTTTGACTCGAGGGGTAACCAACGGATGGTCTTCTTGGTGGTTTGAGCAGTAGACATATTGTTGTTGTGTTCTTGAAGTGCTAGTTGAGGTGTTAGAGTAAGAGAAAAAGAGAGGGCTTGCGCAACTCTCACAACGCTGAAATACATCATCGAAGCCGTTCATGGGACTGCTTTCCTTTGAGGCAAGCTTGTGGAGAAGGAAGTACAGAGAAGGGGCGTTAGCGTGGTTGGGCACAATGACAACTTTCTCTCCCTCCTAATCATCAACCAGCACCTCTCAACAAGTCGACAGCAACAGCAACAGCAACTACAGCCATGGCCGAGACTCAGCTGCATCCCTTCGACGCGGAATCATCTTATGTCGTCACCAACACTATGCCAACACCACCAAGCCCATTAACCCCAGGAAGCATTACTTTCCAAGAAGCCTCAAAGAACAAAGAGTCCGCCGCACCAGTCGACTCTTCCAACACAGGCACAACTAGTATACTTCGGAACAGAAGCGAGTCCAAACAACCCATCGCCGCATCCTCTTCCAATGCCAATGTCCTACCCCAATCCAACGTCAACACAAACTCGAACGCATCCTCCACAGGAGCAACAAGATCGTCTCTCACCCGCCGTATTTCAGGCCCAGGAGGGCGGTATCAAACGGACGAGGATGAGAACGAAACACCACGGTGGACGACACGCGTATCCAATTTTCTTTGCAAACTCTACTCTGAGTACTCACCCTCGCTGACCCTCGAGAACAAGGGTTCGATCGCCAGAGATCATCTTGCCAACGAGCGCACCTACCTCGCCTGGCTCCGGACGTCCTTGTCGCTCATCACTGTGGGTGTTGCGGTGACTCAATTGTTTCGGCTCCAAACCAGCGGTCCAGACCATGCGAATCAATTGATCAGAGTCTCGGATATGGGCCGACCTCTGGGCGGAGCGTTCATTGCTTTAGGGTTGTTGTTTCTCTGGCTGGGTACCTCGAGATACTTTCACAACCAGAGCGTGTTATCGTATGGCCAGTTCCCAGCCAGTCGTGGAAGTGTCATCCTGGCGACCATCACTATTCTTGCGATCCTCCTTGCTTGCTTTGTTATCGTCCTCCTGCAGGGAAAATCAGCGTAAGCCGCTCACAAGGCAAATAAATTGTAAAAATGTGTTTAATAATGAGCGTGATTAGGTGGTGGTTGGTGCTTCTAATCCGGCTGCTTGCTTCCATGCGTGCATCTTTATCCTTTTGTTTTGCTTGCGCGACCAGCTCCGCTGTTTCTTTTTTGCTCTCTCGTGAGCAAGGACCTCCTCTGGACTCAGTTCTTTGTCGGTCTGCCTCTTCTTTCTTGGCGTGCTGTCTGGCTCGGTCGCTTCGCCCAGATCTAAACATTGGCAACAGTTATAGTGGGGTGATGAGCAACCATTTGTATCAGTAGAATGGCTACTTGTAGCAATTGAGTGTCAATGTTACCTTGGGTATCATCGGCAAGCATCATGTCGATGTCTGTGGCCTTTTGGTCTGTTCAGGTGACAATGCGAAACAACGAGAACCAGTAAGCTGATGACCCTTCAATCTAGTTGCTACCTATCCGCAACACTACGGGTCAATTGACCAACCTTCGCGTCTTATGATACTCGACAAAGATATTAGTCCGCCACCGTGTCTTCGTCCTCGGATGGTTGCAATAAAGATCTCGTCCAGGTCACTCCATTCGTCCATGTCGATCATTTCTGGTACTGATTCAGGTTCTTGTTGAATGACGATCTGTCATCGCTTGGCGAGTTCAAAGCGAATCGCTCTACTAGGATTCTCAAGGCTGGGTTGGTTCTTGTTTAGGTGCTGTTGTTAAGCGATGGTGTTTGTATGCATGTGTTTGAAATCTTGACAATTTGCGTGTGTGAACTGCGAAAAGTGAGAGACGAAGAAAATGGACGATGTGTTTGGATGTGTTTGGATTATGGTACAAATTTGTGTGTTGTTTTGTACATTTGTCCCTTATGAGGCCCCTGTTGAACCTCCTCACCTCTGGTGGCTCCTGAAATTTCGCGTAGCTGACTGTCTCAGTCCCTTGAATCTAGCAAGCAACTGCCAGGTGTATGATTATCGAACGAAGGTAGTGGTGGTTAAGAAGAAAAGAGAGAGGAGTAAGTCCTGTTTGGGCGGTGGATACATTTGTTCACACGATTCAAAGCCAGTACTGTGAATAAGGTTGGTGCGACACGCAAAGTATTCCAGCGAGCGCGGCCTTTTTTTTTATTTCATTTTGCCGAATTATTATTTCGAGATCCAGGCACAATCAATGGACTGAGAGTGTGTTTGGGCAGTCAAGTTAAAGCAGAGCAAGAACAATCAGTTGTAACCGTGTGTGTTCTTCAGATTGACACGAAAGAGAAGGATAGTCTATTCCTTTTGAACTACCAGCAACTGTGGGTCAAAAGCGGGTACCGTAGTTTTGAAGTCGAGGGTTGTTTGCCACTTGTTCTCTTTGTTCTTGTCCCTGAATTGGGAAAATATATATTTATTTCATTGAAGGTGACGTGTCGAATCTGATTGGTTGATCAGAAACTATATCTGCGCCGTGTAATTGGATCAATTCGTTTCGTGTGTGTACACACTCTGAGAGACGAGAGAGAGACGTGTGTGTGTCGCTCTCTCTTTTTTTTTGTATGTCTATTGCCTGCAGCTGCCACGATCATCATCTTTTTTTTGTTTCTCTCTTCTCTCTCTTCCTTCCCCTCATCCACCTATCCATTCTTCTTTCTCCCCCCTTCCGCCCCCCCTTCCCTTTTCATTCGCATCCTCTCCTTCTCCCTCTCCTCTCGACCGGCTCAGTCTCTCATCTCCCTGCAACAACAAAGAAGGACAGAAGAATATTATTGAATCAGAAGCTCCATCGCGAGACCTGTGCCGAGCAAACTCCCGTCATCCCATCTCCTTATATCATGGCCCATCAACAGCCTCCTGTCGAAGATGGTCCCATCCCATTCTTCGGCGCCGCTCAAGGTCCTCCTCCTACCGGCAACAGGAACGTACCTCCTCCACGTCCTATGCAACAGCAACAGCAGCAGAGGCCCCCCTTCCAGCCCGCTCAGCGCCACTCTCCCGCTGGCCCTTTCCATAACCAGCAGCAGCCTGTTCAGCCTCAACCACAGCGCCATCCTCAGCAGCATCCCCAGCAGATGCCTCCTCAGCATCAGCAACAACAGGCTTTGCAGCGGCCGCAGCCCCCTCGCCAGGCGAGCTCGTCGCCCTTTGGAGTTGCTGCCGATCTTTTTGCTAGCCCTCCTACCTCGAACCCTACGCTGAACCAGTCCCAGAATCAGGGGCCTCCTCAAGGATTCCAGCCTCAGGGTGGTAACCTCGGTACACACGTCCCAGCACAGCACCAGCCCCATGCTCAGCCTCAGGCACAAAGCGCCCCACCAAGGTTTCCCCAACAGCACTCGCCTGTCCAACAAAAGGCTCAAAGACAGCCTCCAATTGCTCAGCCAGGACCACCAGTAAGGCCCCAGCAACAGGCTCCTCCACCTCAGAGACCCCTAGTTCAACAACAACAGCAGCAGCAGCAGCCTCCAGTAAACAACCAGTTCCAAAGAAATCCCCAGCAGCAACAGTACCAGCAACATCAGCAGCAGCAGTTCCCTCAAACACACCAGAAGCAACAGGAGCACTCGCCAGTTCAGGAGAGGGCACAAGTCCCTGCACCAGTGCCAGCTCCTGTCCCTGCGTCTGCGCCTGCTCCTATCTCTAGGGAGCAGACAAGTTCGCCCTTTGGATCCGCCTCTGATCTGTTTGGAAACACTACTAGTCAGAGCGTTTCAGGATGGTCCATCCCTGCTACAGAGGCTCCCATCGCACAACCCGCCGCCCCTCAGTTCTCTGTTGCGGCTGCTCTCCCAGTGAACAATGCACCTCCTCAGAGACAACAACAGCAGCAGCAATCTCAGAAACAGCCACCACAACAGCAGCAGCAACACCAACCTGCCGCTAACCTCTTCTCACCCGCACCTGTCCAGAAGCAAAACCCTCCTGTTCAAGCGCCTCCTGCCCAACAATCGACTCTTGCACCACCCCCTCAACGTCAGCCCTCGTTGCAATCAGCACAGTTGTCCCCACCTCCTCCAGCAGCAAAGCCTCAGCAGCAACAGCAGCCGCCACAACAACAGCAGCAGTCAAGGCAAGGATCCACTTCTGCTCAGGCACCTCCTCAGGGCCCACCTCAAGGACCCCCTCAAGGACCCCCTCAAGGACCTCCCCGCCAGAGCCCAATTGCTCCTGGTCCTCATGGACCTCCTCAAGCACAGGCCTCCCAACTTCCTCCTTTACCTAGAGCCTCGATTTCAACTCCCCGTCAGACCCCTTTGACTGGACCTCCCTCTGCAACTTCGGCCAGCCACGCAACCTCTCCTTATGGCGGACATGTCCCTCCACAGACGCCTCTCCTGACTGCGATCCAGACCCCTCTGATGCTGCCAGCACAAACTCCTCAAGCCTACCAGTCGTCTCGCACGCCTTACATGGGTCCTCTTCGCAACCAGTTTGCATCAACGTCGCAGCTCATGCTTGAGCCTTGCCCCTATTCAGAATGTGGGGGAGAGAACAAGCCACAGGCAAAGTTCTGCTCTGAGTGTGGTCGGTCGATCTCGACAGCAAGCAGATCAGCTACCCCTTCTTTGGGCCATTATGCAGAGTTCCAAGCTACAGCTGCTCCTCCTATGCCAAGCTTGGATCGCATGAACTCTTACTCACAGGAGCAACAGCAGCCCGAGCAGTCTCAACAATCCCAGCTGCAGCAGCAACCCGAGGCTGCCTACACCGGCTACGCTCAGGACGATCAAAACTATCAGCAGCAAGATTACACTCAGGATCAGCAGCAATACGCCTATGCCGAGGACCAGCAGGGTTATGAGCAGGGATATGATCAGACATACGACGCCAACTATAACCAGGGATATGGCGATGCTGCTTATTACGACCAAAACCAGCAGTATGACCCGAACCAGCAGTATGACCCGAACCAGCAGTACGATCAGAGCCAACAGTACTACGATCCCGTCACTGGCCAGTACATCGACTATGCCCAACAGGAGCAGGTTGCCCCCGAGCCTGAACCCGAGCCTGAACCTGAGGTTGAGATCATTGACGATCCCTTGGACCGTGCCTATGGCTGTCCATTGATCGCCTTTGGATTTGGAGGTAAGCGATCTGATATAGCTACCTGTGCACTCCATGTTATTTTTCACTTTATGCATTTGCATGCATAGGATTAACGTTAACATGCCTTGTTTATTCATGTTGTCGCATAATAGGCAAGATCATGACTTCTTTCCCTCGTTCTGTTCAGCGCTTCGACTCAGCTACTAGTAACATGGTGACCAAGAGATACCCCGGCGATTTGCAGTTGGAGCACATCAAGGACATCATGACTGTTGACAAGGCGATTGCCACTTACCCTGGACCTCTTCTCATGGACAGCACTGTCCAAATGAAGAACAAACGCAAGGATGTATTGACTTTGATCGAAAGTAAGATCAAGGAGTTTGAGCATGATACCCAAGACAGCACCCACGACGCCCACCGCGTCTTGATCTGGAAGTTGTTCAAGGTCATGTTTGAGCAGGAAGGCGCTCTCGTCGGAGGGTAAGTACTCCTCAAATACAAAGAGCACGTACAGATAGCATTTTCGTTAATTGGTCTTCTAACCTTGTGCATTTTTTTCCAAACACAATAGTGCCAAGATCGATGAGGCTGTCCGCAGCGTTTTACTCTCGATTCCATTGAGCGTTTACCCTGCCCAGCCTACGCAGGAGGCCGTCAGCCCTCTCCGCTCATCAGCTTCTCTTGATGTTCTTCAGGATATTCTCCGTAGCGGCGATCGCACTGGCGCTGTTCGTTATGCCATGAGCGTCAACCTATGGGCCCATGCCCTCGTTATCAGCAGCTGCGTCAACAAGGAACTCTGGAAGGAGGCCGTCAACGGATTTGTCAGCCAGGAGTTGACTACCGGCGGTGGAGATGTGCAGGCCAACGGCCGTGAAGCTTTGCGTGTCCTGTATGCCTTGTTCTCTGGTCAGACTCAGAGTGCCATCACCGAGCTGATCCCTTCAACCTTGCGTGCACCCATTGATGGACGCCAGGATGAGACCCAGATCGCTGACGACCAGTTTGTGACCGGAGCCTCGCTCTCTTTGATGAAGCCCATTGAAGAGCCTAAGATCCCTAGCGCTAGTCTCGGACAGTGGCGCGATACCTTGGTGATGATCTTGTCCAACCGCACTTCGGGAGATCAGACCGCCATCAGCTCGCTCGGAGACCTTTTGTTGAAGGAAGGATGGGTTGAGGCTGCCCACATCTGCTACTTGCTTTCGCCCCAGAACTCTGTACACTCTGGAACTGATGCTCAGGGCAACCGCTTGGTTTTGATCGGTGCCGACGCCAACCCTCATTCATTGTTCCCGTTCTACAAGAACGTCGAGGCTTTCCAGAAGACCGAGATTTACGAGTTTGCTTGCGCCCTCAGGAGCGCAGGCGCAACTGGAGGATTGCCTTTCCTTCAGGCCTACAAGCTTGTCTATGTTTGGACTCTGGTTGAGTGGGGCATGTTCTCTGAAGCTGGAAGGTATGCGTTTGGCTTTGTTATTCTTGAATGAGGCATAGCCTTGGGGAAATAATCAGGCTCTTGAACTAACGCTGCATTAATAACTATTAGATACTTGGAGTCGATGGAGGCAATTGTCAAGTCCCAGACCAAGGGATCTCCCTACTACAACATTGTCTTCCTCGAGCGCCTGAAGGACATTACTGAGCGTTTGTCAGGAAGCTCTCTGCTGATTGCCACTGGGTAAGTCTCAATGCAGTCCTGTTTAGTGAAAAGTGGTGCATTTGGGAGCAACGAACATGTACTTACTCTTTTTTACATTTCTTTGTATCTTTAGTGAGTCTTGGTTCGCCAAGAAGGTTCCCAAGCCTACCATCGGAGGCATCTTTGATGCTTTGGACAACAAGATTTCCAAGTTCATCGCTGGTGACAATGACCAGCCTAAGCCTGTTGTCGCTGAGCCCAAGGCCAACGCCTCCGAGTCCGGGCCTTTTGCCAACGCCCCCGCTTTGCCCGACTTGAGCAACATTCCCCCTCGCGCCGTTTCCAGATCGAGCAACGGAACCCGCGCCACCAGACGTACCTCCATTCCTGGCCGCGCCTCCTTGGAGGTTCCTACCTTCAACCAGACCCAGGCCGTTTCCGCGCAGACTGAGATCGCGGCCCAGGCCGCACCTGCCGTCGATGCGGACGCTACTCAGTATCAGACCTACCCCGATTACTCCGGCTATGATCAGACCGCGCAGTATTCTGCAGAGGCCGATGCTCAGGGTGGCGGGTACAATGGTGGATATGAATATGACGGCCAGACCTATGCCTACGATTCGACCCAGGCTTACCCCGAGACCTACCAGAGTGAGGATACCGCAGCCTATCAGGGTTACGAACAGCAACAAGAAGAGTTCCAGGCACAGGCTGATGCCGGTCAAGAGCAGCAGGCTTACAGTGAAGGAAACTACCAGACTCAGGTCGGCTACGAGGGTCAGTACGACGAGACCTCGTACAATACTCAGTACAATACTCAGTATGAGACTGCTGAGGGCACTCCCGGTGCCGCTGTTGCCGGCTTAGCCATTCAGCCCGACAACGCTCCCGTCGACTCTGCTCACTACCCTGCCCAGGACGCTCATGGATCTGAGAAGCATGATCCCACTGCCGCTACTGCCGCTGCCACTGCCACTGCCACTATTGAGGAGACTCCCGCCGCTGCTGCCACTGAGGAGTATGATGCCAATAACAACTATGGTCAATATACCGAGGGAGCGGAATATGCTTATACTGAGGATGTCACCTACAACAGCGAGTACCAGGAGGGTCAGGATTATCAGCAGGGCCAGGAGTACCAGCAGGGTCAGGAGTACCAGCAGGGTCAGGAGTACCAGCAGGGTCAGGAGTACCAGCAGGGTCAGGAGTACCAGCAGGGTCAGGAGTATCAGGCTGGCGATTATCAGACTGGCAATTACCAGACCGGAGAGTACCAGCAGGAGTACCAGGAGAGTCAAGATTATAATGCCTTTGGCGAGCAGCAGTATGACCAGACTGCCGACCAGACGCAGTATGGCAACTACGAGGGTGCCGAGTATAACGATGCCAGCTACCAGAAGCAGACCGAGGGCCAGCAACCTGTCGAGACCCACGCTCATGTCGATGCAACTGCCCACGAGAAGCAGCAGGAGGTCCTTGCTGACGAGCCCACCCTTGAGCAGCAGGAGCAACCCACTCTTGAGGCTGCTGCTGTTATTGAACCTGTCGCTGAAACTCCCAATGCTGTTCAGGGAGAGTATCAGGAAACTGAGCACCAGCAGGGTGAATACCAGGAGGGTCAGTATCAGGAGGGTCAGTACCAGGAAGGTCAGTACCAGGAAGGTCAGTACCAGGAGGGTCAGTACCAAGAAGGCCAGTACCAGGAGGGTCAGTATGACTACAGCCAGACCGAGTACCAGCAGGGTGAGTATCAGCAAGGCGAGTACCATGAGGGCCAGTACGACTACACCCAGCAGGGTGAGTACCAGGAGGGTCAGTATGACTACAGCCAGGGCGAGTACCAGCAGCAAGGCGAGCAGCAGCAACAAGGAGAGTACCAACAGGCTGAGTACCCTGCCGAGGATCAGCAGCAGCAGCAGCCCTCGAACGAGCCCGGTGTCCTCCCAGTCACAAGCGAGTACCAGGAGCAGGGCGAGTATGATGCCGCAGGTGTTTACCAGGGTCATCCTAACGGAGCTGAGTACTCTGCTGATGGAACCCAGCAGCAGGACTACTCCTCCGGTAATAACGCCTGGTGGGGCAACGGCGACGGCAGCTATGTTGACCCTAACGCAGGTGAGCAGCAACCCGCTGCCGATGCCTCCGCTACTGAGGCCGCTCAGGAGCCATTGGAGGAGAACTATGAGGAGGGCCAGTTTATCTCTTTCGGAGCTGTCCCTACCATTCCTTCGTTTGGTCAGCCTACCGCCCCTGTGAACAACAATCAGTCGTCGTTTGCCGATGATGATGACCTTGGTATGGGCAACAACTCTTTGAAGAAGGAGAAGCCTGCCGTGCCTGAGGGAGAGAGCGCTGCTGCCGCCGCCACTCCTCAGGATGACAATGCTGCCAATGCCGGCGCTGAAGGCGATGATTGTAAGTGACTTTGGACTTGACCGTCATTGATTATGTATTGGCATTGTCCATGTGTAACTTTCTCAGTTACTAACATACACCCTTTTATTTATGCAACTTGAATCTAATAGCGAAGGGATGGTGGCCCAAGATCAACCTTTTCGGTGGAGAGAAGCGCGAGGGCACCCCCAAGCCTGTGAAGGCCAACTTGGGAGAGGAGTCTTCGTTCTACTTTGACAAGGAGCAACAAAGATGGGTGAACAAGAAGGGCGGCTCGGAGACCTCTAGTGTGGCCGAGGCATTACCTCCACCACCCATGTCCCGCACTGCAACCCCAGCTAGCATCTCGTCCCCAGCAGCTGGAGGACCTCCTTCTTTGAACCGTGGACCCCCCTCAACTGGCGGCAACTCGCCTGCGATGGGTGGACCCCCTGGTCCCAAGCCCGCTGGTGCTGGATCTGTTGCTCGTCGTGGAGCACGATCAAGATATGTTGATGTCTTGAACACCAACTAATCTCGCGGCACCTTTGTTTTTGTTTCTTTGTTATTTTTTTCTCCCCATTGTTTTCTTTTCCTACCGTTTTCTTTCGTAGTTTTGTTTCTTATTTGCTTTTTCATGATCATGACCTTCAAAATTCCACTTTTATCCTCGTCAAAAAAAAAAAAAAAAAAAAAAAAAAATTGCCAAGACGCACCTTTTCAGTACCAGCAATTTGGCACAAAAAAAGCACAAGCTTCCTCCAACTTAGATACGGACCTGCAACATCCTTTTGTAACGAATAAAAATTCTTTATTTCTTCAAATCACATTATTTTTGTGAATGGGGTTAACTTGATAACGAACGGCAAGCCGATCGTTAAGTGTTGTTTGGTGCAAACCAAATGTTGAAGTCCGTTCTTTTTTTCGACACAGAAAGGATCTCAGTCTGACACGTTTTCTCGTTCTTACTATTGATTTTGAGCTTGGTGGTCCATGGCTATGGCATATCCGGCTAGTCTACTTCGCACTCATCGAATTCTCACTACAGGGTCTGTCCAGCTAATGGAAGAGATTCATCCTTTTCACTTTTAGCAACTGTCATGAAGGACACCATGCCGACAAGGGTGCGGCGGTTATTCATATCAATTGAGAAAGTCGTCAATACAAGCCGCAGTATGAAGCAGAGTACTTCAACCCTCGGCCGTGGTTCTTTTCAATACCTCCCTGGCGCTGTTAATGCCGTTGACTCAGTCTCGATCATTAGATGACTTTTCTGGATGGGATCAATTCTGTCTTATGTAGGAGAAGGTCGACTCTAATGAAATGATATTGGAACATGTTCATTGTTTTTTTTAATTAGGCTGCTGAAGTCAAACACTGCTTGTCGTGCTAGGTTTTTTACTGCGGCGTGTGCAATCTCCGACCTGGATTTCAGAAGGCTGGGCTTTTGAAAAGGATGAACCATGGACGCGGCTAGAGCCGGAGATACCTGAACAGGAGGATTTGAGGTCCCAATATTTGGCCTCGTTCTTTTTTCATTTTCGTTCGACCGTGTGAAGGCGACTGGGTGGATAACTTAGAATGACATAGAAAGGCATCGGTGCTCATTTTCAGAGTTACTATCATCTGGTCCAGTACCCATCTTGTTCGTCGGTTCCTCAGCTCTATGGTTGCACGGTGTCGTAGATTGTATTGATCATTCTCAAATTTTCATATCCGTGGATCTATATACGGTTTGTTCACTTCTATATTTCTACTATGATAAAATTCTTGTATAGGTTCGTGATGATACATGACTTTTCTCGGTCTGCGATTCATTGTGGTCTTGCAACTGTCAACCAGCAAGTTCTTGAACACACTGTTCGCATTGATGTATTTGCTTTTCAGATTTGGGCAAAAAAATAAAGACAATTTTCGAAGTGCATGATCAGTGTGCTTTGGGCAGTGGTCATAATTTGTACTAACAGATGGATTTTCTTCTAATACGCCTTCTCTCATGACTTTCGCTTTTCATTCTTTCAAGCGACAGACGGACCCCAATGAGCAATATTCAAGAAAATAAAGCAAACAAGGATACGTACAGGGTACTTATTTCTTTGAAACCTTTTCCTCGCGTCTTCTTGTTCAACGAGAATACTCGTTCACATCCAACTATTGTCCTATTCTCACGCACTTCAAACCAATCAAGAATGAGATAGTGCACAACTACATGTGCCAACCATATCGCTTTTTTTAGAGCTACTGTTTGGGTTTCATTCTTGACCTTCTTTTTTTCTAAACAGAGGATGTCGGATCGCGACATTCCGGAGTCTTTTTTGTATCATTTTTTAAATATAACAATATGGACAAGTTGGATTCCGTGTTGAAGAAAATGAATCATTCGGATCGAAGACGTGTTTCTTGTTGTGGCATTTTCAGTTACTTTTTTCTATCGTCTGTACAAAATATGTCCTTGAAGTTCGCGCTTCATTTTTTATTCATGGTTAAAAAGTTAAGTCAAGACGGCAATAGCTGACCAAAATTTCCAAAGAACATAGACTGTTTGTTTTGCACTGCTTGGAGGCTATCATTCTGCGGAGGCCCATAGACGAACCGATGACAATATTTTTTTTATCTATCTTGAGAAAGGAGGATTCGCGGTTCTGTCGAATAGTCCCTCCTTTTTTTTTTTTTTGAACTTGACGACATGGATGTCGGGAGGAAAAATTGAATCTTTTGTGATAAATACAAAATCTCATTTTTCTTCTTTGTAACAAGTCAGTGCACGATTCGTCCGGGCACGAAGATCTCTCCTTTCTTTATTTGCGATAGAAACAAGCCGTGTTGAGGAGGGCGTGATGAAAAGGAGGAGGGTGAAGAAGAGGATGGTCATATATGCCAATCTTTGAAGACAGAGAATTGAAGGACGAGTGATGAAGTGATAACAATCAAACAAACTCTTTTTTTTAATGCTAGGCAAATGATAGATTCGTCAATTTTGACTATGGGACACAAACTCAATCGATCATCACTTACTTGCATCTAAAAAGGATTATCATGCAACCTGAACCTAAGAATGAAAAATAAAAGAAGCGAAAGGGTCCAGAACGTAACTGCAATATCACTCATTCATCTTCTTGTTACCATCTCAATTGCCTCTGTTTTATGTGTGGGAAATGTATCTGAGCACGTGCTCTCGATGGGACAACAAAAAAAAAAATATAGTGGCAGCACAGCGCTATCCTGAAGTCAATGGGTTTGAACAAAGTACAGCGCCCTCCCAAAAAGAATTGCCGAAAAATATTTGAGTGGAAACAAAAGAAAAAAAAAGTGACGAGAAATATCCGGCGATTCTTTTTAGGAGGGCGCTGTACATTCAAAAAGATGAGATAAAAAATACAAACGAGGGCAATAACGATACAGGGGAGAGAGTGAAGATGAACACTAGTTTGTCGAAACAAACTTTCTCAGACAGGTTTCTGCTGTTGTGGTTGTAGTTGTGGTTGTGGTTGTGAGTGGCGACGAGAGACAACGAAAAAACGGGCTTTCTTTCGCGAGAAAACCCTACCATTTGTCAGGGACAGGATACGTTCCCCTTCGATAAAATTTATAGAAACAAAAAAGAAAACTAAAGTTACAAGGTCAACGCAAGGTGGTGGTGCCATAACAACAAACACAAAAGGGCCGAGGAGGAGGAGAAAGAGGGGAAGAAGAAGGAGAGAAAAGAGGAACGGAAAAAGGAACAGGAAGTAGTGATAAGCGAGTGTAAAAGCGAGCGGACAGGTAAAGCGGGCAAGATGTAAACAAAAATGCATAGTCGAGCAACGACAAAGCAAAGGTGAGCAAAAAATAAAGCAATGCTAGCCAAGAAAGGGTAAAGTGATGTTACGAAAGACCCAGGGGTCTGGAATACAAAAAAGGCGATCAAAAACAAAAAAGAGATCCGAGGGCGAATGAGTTGTATAAATGTGTTGGCAAAAAAAAAGTAGTCTTTCTCTTTGAATTTTTATGCATCCTTGTTATTTGCGACTGCGTTTGTTGACACTCTGTCTGTTTGTCAGTTAGTGTTTTCAGGTTCTGCCTTCCTCTGTCCGTGTAAAAATGAGATGAAAAAGGAGAAAAAAATGTCGACAGAAAGCAATTGAGATCGAAAAATTAGCCCATCGTGACATGAAAGAGCGGCAAGGGGAGGAATGGACGTTCATGGTGAAGAATAAAAAAAAAAAAAAGGTACGAAGTATCACTCCCCTTACTCCCTCCGAACTTTCTCCCCTCCTCCATCGTTGTTGATGCTCCTATACCTACAGCCTTCAAGTTTCTCGACTGGATCAGAGGATTGCACTGAGCAGCCAATGGATGGAGGGAGGGAGCGCCAGCTAAATGATGGATCTGAACACAAAGAAAAAAATCAAAAACAAAACAATGATGACCGATCGCCTTCCCTTGCTCTCTGTGCGGTATCCGCGGAGAAGGAAAAAAGTTAAATGAAAACAAATCAACCAATTGGTCGGAGAAAAGACAACGCGTGCTGAGCGCGTGCGTATCCATTCGAGTTTTTTTAATAGTCGGATCGATGCATCGGTTGGACGCGCTCGTGGCAGCAAAAGACGTTTTGAGGGTTTGCATGTCGATTTCATTTAGGACCTTGTTTTCATGCAGTCAATTAGGAGCAGCAGTCAATTAGGTCTTGTAGGGCATAGCAATGAGTATATACGCGGTGAATTGTTGCAGTTAGTAAGGAGAGACGATGGCTATGCATACAGAGAGACAAATGTTGACTCCTATCATCGTCACTCCTTACTTTTCTTTTATCTTTCCACGAAAACGTGGAAAAGGCGAGAGGGAAAGTGCAAGATAAGAACACTGGTACATATACTGCCATACATTGATATATTCCTTTTTGTTTAGTTGCCAGGCGTAACGGAAAATACTATGCCAAGTGACGAACTCGATTTTCCTCTCTCCCGCGCGTCTTTCATTTTTCCTTCTCTCTCCTTTTTGGCACTTTTGGTCGCTCTGAACTCCTTCATCCTCTTTACTGCTCTTCCCTCTTTTGTTTTCTGTGAGATTTACCTTTCATACCACTTAGCCACACAGTCTATCTGTCGTTCACTCTAATCAATCCAGCGGCGGGGCGGAGCAGGGGCAGGACAAAAATTGATCATCTTATTCATAGCTGCTGTCATAGTGTCATAGGTGACGCCTAATTACCATCGCCATGACTCGGTACTGCACTGCAAATGCGGAGCATTGGATCAACATGCCATCTTATAGATCACCAGCCAACTGACAAAACGGAAAAAAGTCAGTTGGCAATGGATGTGATGAGAGGAGCGAGGGAAGGGAAGGAAAGGAGAGAGTGCGATGGAGGAGCTACGCTCCTCACCTTTTTCATGTTTGTTCATTATTGTTTCGATCGGGTTGTTTATGTTTGTTGTTTTTGTCTTTTAGTCTAGTTAGTTTTCATGTGTTCGTTGTTTGACATTTTGCAGTGCGTAAAAAAAGAGCGCGGGATGCAGACGATGGAGAACGAAAAATAAGAACAAATAGGAGCAGATACCAAATTGTTTAGATGGGGATGCTTTTGTTTACATTTTTGTTTGTGCAATGGGGATCAACAACAACAACAACAACAACAACAACAACAACAACAACAAATACCAAGAAGCAACAGAAACCATGCAGCAAAAAGAACCTGAACCGGATCCGTTTGTGTGTGTGTTTGTTTTTTTTTTACCTTTGTGTTCTTGTTCGTGGTCGCCTGGTCGTTTTCTGCCGAAGTGCCCATTTGGCTGTAATCGACAAGACGAAATAGTCGTGTCACCCAAGTGTAAATTGAACGAAAAGGGGTGGAAGCGAGAGGTGGAGAAATGACAGATAAAATCACATACACCATGACAACCATGTGTCCAAAAAAGTCAATTCCCTCGCATTCTCCCGCTCTCCCTCACTCTCATTACTATTCTTGGTCCTTTTTTCTCTCAATTTTATGAGGATCGATGTGTGTGCAATGGAGTTGGAGAAATAATGTGTTCTTCGTTGTCGCTCCTGAGCTGTTACCCCTTTCACATAGCCACTCACTTTTATTTTGTCAAACTCAATTGAGCTTAACGAGGCAGTGAAAAAATAAAGGCAGTTATGTTTGTTATGTTTTCGGTGCCCATGGCTGCCACAAAGCTAAAAAAAAACAAAAAAAAAGACGAGGCAAGGCACAAAGAGAAAAAAAAGGCAGAAAGTCAGAGTAGAAAGTAGAAAGAGGGCAAGTCGTGTGTAACATTTGTTTTATTGCGTGCGATGCGTTGAGAGCCACAAGAAGAATGAACTATTCGAGCGAAACGGAAAAAAACGTCTCCTAATGGGTAAGAGAACACTGTTACGACCCTCATTTGTTTGAAAGTACAAAAACGAACGCTCAGAGGATATGAGTGAAAAAGTAAGGCTTTTTAATATTGTACAAGGAGGGAAAATAATAAAGAATGCTATGGAATTGAGTTTTTGTAAAAAAAAAAATGTTCGAAGGTTCAGAAAATTCCGATCTGGACAAAGGAGACGGCGAGGGCGGACCTGAAATGTGCATGTGCGAGGAGTAGCAAGCACCCCTCGGAGCGAGAGGACGGACCGATAACAAGAGGATCTTTGCGAGATCATCTTGATGGGCCTGATTCATACAGCGGGATGGATGTCGTATGAGGTATTGGCAGGCGATCCAGGAGAGGGGCTCTGGACGACGATGAGGCTCGGTACACTCTGGTCCTCCATGGGCTCGTTGGCGATATCATCCTCATCGTCGTCTGGGTTGTCGTTCTCGCCGTTCTCGATGGCTGGAATGTCGGCTTCGAGATCGGGCAATGCTGGAACTTCATCGACGACGATGGCATCCTCGGATCGGAGGCGGTAGTTGTATGCGGTCTTGGACATCACGGATAACGATTGCGGGTTGATGATGGGAGATGAGGGTGTGGGGTATGCCGGCATGAGATGCTGGAGTTAATTTATCAAATTGGATGATCTTTTGGAGGAGTAGTAGAAAAAGAGAGTAAAGAAGAAAAGTCGTTTGATGAATGTGGGCATGGCGGGAGTTTTTATACTAAAGGAGGAGGAGGAGGGCGATGCTCATTCGGTCATTGCGCCTTGATGGTGAAAGGAGGAGACCGTTCAATTGTCACTCAGTCAATTAAAGGGTGAGGGAAATCTCATTGTTTTCAATTCAATTGCTATTGATACGCACAACGACAAAACAGTAGAGGATCGTGGAAAAAAAAGTGTAAATAGAATGAAAGGGACAGCATAGGCAAATGAATAAGACAAAATAAAAAAGATAAAGATAAATATGGGTGCGAGAATGAGTGGGCAAGAGAGACGAGAAGTGAAGAGAAGTGAAGGACGAGTATCAAGAGTCAAATGGCCAGGTACTAGTGTGTTTGTGTGAATGATGTGTTTGTGTATGTTTCTTTGGGTAAAAGTTAGGGTAAGAGTAAGTGGGAGTGAAAGTATATATGTGAGTGTCCGCACGGACAATGGTTTAGAAAACCCTAAAGATCGGGAGAGAGAGAGTGGGAGAAAGAGGAGGCTACTACTGTGTCAAATTAAAGTAAAAGCCAATTCAAAGGCAAAGACACTTAGGAACAAACAATTGACTTTTTTTTTTCATCGCCCACCCTCGGTCAATTATCTCTTTTTCTGCTCTGTTGTGCTCATCCACCCACCACGCTTCAATGCTCTCCCTCGTTCCCTCGTCCATCAACTTTTTTTGCTTTCATGTCTTCTCGTTGTTCTACACAGTGCAGCCAGTTCACTTTTTTTGCTGCTCACGGCTGCAGCACCACCTATTTCTCCACGGCGACTGCTCTCTTTTCGATCGCTTTTTTTTTTTTTTTTTTGTCTTCTGTCACCCCCGCCACCTTTTCCGCGGAGATCACAAGCTCCACGCGAGCGACTTATAAAAAGGCAGTCTTGTCCGCCTTTAATTTAACTCACGTGATGTTTATGTTTTCTTAATCCACAAAGGCACAAAACACGCTGTCCCTGGCGCGTCGTTAGACTTGTTGTTCACTTCTTAAGCAGCAGCCGCATTCACCGACACCAAGAAGCAGGATACGACAACATCTCTCTTCGCAAGGGAGCAACAAAGTAGAAGCAAGAAGGAAACACACATCAGGACAACATTCTTTTCGTTGGTCATAGTCATTCAGACACCATTCAACCGAACCTGTTCATCTGCAACGACAACAAAATGGCCAACAATGGTAAACCCACAGTTCCTAGTCTTACCTGAAAGAGAGACAAAGGCACTATACAACGGACAAGTGCAAGAACCTAACGTGTCCAGCTGAAATTCCAAATACAAATGACCAGATAACGAATATACGAGCCAAGGCATAGGGAGCGAAGAATTGTTGACATATCCGCTTAGTGGCATAACGCTTGTTCCCAGCCTCACCCCAGTACCCACAAGTCAGCCAAGCAGAAAGTCAAGGATCATCATGGATTCGGATGACGAGATGGAGGACAACATTATTGCTCGCGACGAGGATGACTTGCTAAATGTACCTATGGGGTCCCAGTCGTTGGAGATGAACTTTGATCAAGATTTTAGGGCTGCCCCAATTACCTCCTCCAGACCAGCCCGTGCGGACACAAACAACACCACTAACAACCAGGATGACCGGATACACACCAACCCAATCCCTTTTGTATCGAATACTTCTACTCAAGGACAGAGTAAAACCTCGACATCTGCGCCGAAAGACGACGACCTTTTCGGCGACGATTTCTTTGCTCAGTTTGGAGCCGATGGTGAGCTTGAGTTTGAGGAGAATCAGAACAAAAAACCCCTCTTCTCTCGGCGGATACCACTCCTGGAGGCTTCGGAGGAATCGCCTGATGGCCCTGACAACGACGACCTGGGACTAGAGAAGCTCAGCATCTCTCAAACACATCGGACCAAATCCGGCGCACCACCTGCCACGGAAACGACTCGGTCATCACATACTGCTTCCTCAAGTACGACTATCACCTCGACCATCCCTTTACGCCTCAGTTCATTTGGTCGCCCCTCTACAGCAGGACAAGGAACTCCAAAGAGTCATGTACACAGCCAGCACGAGGAGGAGCTTTACGAGATGTCAGCGAGACATCAAGATGCCATGTTAAACGATATGATCAGGGAGGACGAGATGCTCAGAGACGAGGAGGCAGGACTTCAGGAAATTCTTGATGCCCAGTTCCATGAACAAGAAATGAGGCTGACGCAGCTTCAGACCTCGGACACCAACAAGCGCAAGATCTCCGGAGCAGCGCCCACCACCTTCGCGGACACATGCGACACCTCTCAGACTCTTGCAGAATACGATCGATTTTTGGAGGAGTCAGCATTGATCAACAACTCTGCGCTTGAGAATGCTGTTGAGGCGAGCAAGAGGTCAAGACTGCAACGGCCAGGGCCTTCTGGCAAGCCTGGAATGTCAACGAAAAGCAAGGTGCCGGAAGTGAAAAAGTACGATTACACACTTCCGCCTGCAACTGGATCATTCATCAAGGCCAAGAGCTGTTCAGGAACCACATTCTATCTCGCTAAGAAAGTGCGCACGGATCAATCAAAGGTAAACTTTGGTTGTCTCTCCGCAATGATAACTATCTTTGAAGACGCGTGAAATGGTGGAGTTTTTGCTGATAATAATACGTTCACTTGCATAGAACTCCTTTATGCAGCAGTTGCTGGCAAACGAAAAGGGCGCTTCGCTGCTTTCGGTGCCGATCCATAGGATGATGGACGAACTAGAACTCGAGATTAGGAATCAAAAGCTGCAGCATTTGATAGAAGATGACGCTCTTGATCTTGACGAAGATCCTACAAGTGGCTCGAATGAGCGTCTGTGGGTTGACAAGTATCGCCCCAAGAATTACACAGATCTCATGGGTGATGAAGTAAGGCCACGTGTCTGTGAGCTTGCTCGTCCATATGAGGCTACAGCAGGGTCAAAACAAAGGGCACTAATGCGCTGTCGTCGTATCTTCTATAGCGTGTCAATCGTGAGGTTTTGAGCTGGATCAAAGAATGGGACCAGTGTGTTTTCGGCCGAAAGTTCAACAAGTTTACCCCCGAGTACAAGAAGCAACAATTCAAAGAGGTGCGTATATCGACTTCCTCATCGACTGAGAACTCCTACACTCCACAACAACTAACTATAAGTACCATGTGCAAATTTTAGTTCCGCAAGCCTGATGCGCTTGGACGTCCAGATAGAAAGGTACTTTTGTTGACGGGACCACCAGGACTGGGCAAGACTACCATGGCCCACGTCATTGCTAGACAAGCAGGCTACAATGTCATCGAGGTCAACGCAAGGTAAAGCCCTTGCTTGGAGAACATGAAACACAGCGACTAATGTCATTTATCTGAGTTTGTTTTCTAACGCCGCCAAATTTCGCTATGGAAAAATCATCAGTGACGACCGGACAGGAGCTTCTATCAAAGGTAAAATCGAAGCAGCATTGGAAATCCAGTCAATTCTCGGCAGCGACAAACCCAACATGTTGATTATCGACGAGATTGATGGCGTTTCTTCGAGTGGAGGCGAACAGAGCTTTATCAAACTTCTTGTCGATATCGCAACAGTCGAAGTGGCGTCTAAAGAAGAAAAGACGAAAGCTAGTGGAGGCAATCGGAAAAACAAAAAGTTCACTAAGAAGCCCTTGATGAGACCCATTATCTGCATCTGCAATGACCAGTAAGTAACCCTGTATACTTTGATGCAGCATCCTGTCCCATGTTTCTGGGATGAGTACCTTTCACTGACTAGCTATGCTCTCGGTGCGACTACTTAGATACGCTCCTGTTTTGCGACCACTCCGGACGATTGCCCAAATATACCAGTTCAAGAAGCCCTCTGTCCGCACTGTTGTCAACCGACTGCAGCAGATTTGTGAGATTGAGCAAGTCCCGAGTGACACACGTGCATTTGGTGTCCTGTACGAGATGACCGAGGGAGACATGCGTTCTTGTCTTAACACACTACAGTTCATCAAGAACAAAAGCAGGGCAAGTAGCAAGTTGGCCTCTACTCAGCCATCGTCTCACGGGATTGGAACTGACAGTGGAGGTAGTGGTGGAGGACTGACCGTAGAAACACTGACCAAGTCGACCATTGGACGCAAGGATCAAAACAAGTCACTTTTTTCTGTTTGGGAAGAGATCTTTCAGGCTACATACGCACGGAAAACGAGAAGTGCTCTCAAGGTCATGGAGGAAGGTCGCGAGGGACTTGTTAAAGGTAATACTTTCTGCTGAGGACGTGCACCTTGACGTTTTCTGTAGCTGAAGTCTATTGTACCTATTGTACTGACACGCTTTGCTCTTCGACTCTTAAACTTACAGATGACAACAATACTTATGTCAGCAGGATGGTCAGCATCATCCAAACCAACGGCGACTATGACAAGTTGATGCAAGGTATGAAGATCAACTCGGCAGTTTGCCGTTTGATGTCATTCGACGTGTCGTATCTAACAGATGTTTGACGGCTTGTAAATATTGCTAGGCTGCTTTGAGAACTATCCTTCGATGATCTTCCATGATGTTGCGATGAATAAGGTGGTAGAGAACACGGAGTGGCTTGCCTTCTATGACCAGCTCAACTTCAAGGTGTCGTCGAACTTTGAGTACGAGGTGGGTGGATACATGGCCTATGCGCTTGCCAATTACCACCGATTCTTTGCCGGAAGTGTGAGACAAAAGATTGAATACCCGCGCAAGGACTATGAGGTAATCGAAAATTGAATATGGAGTCACTCTATGCTTTATTGGAGCTCTTGCTTGCTGGGTGGGATAGTAAGGTTGAAATATTTTGTTACTAACCACCTCCTGGTATGACTTCTCTTCCCCGTATCTTAAAACATCATGCGCAATACAGTCTTTTGTCGCACACAAGGCGAACGAGAGTATCCTGCAGGGTATGGCTCTGAACCTGCCAGCCAAGATCCAACGACACTTCCGAAAGAGCAACTTTGCAACAGAGTTGTTGTCGCCCTTTTTGAGGATTCTCTCGCCCTTCCTGCGACCTGTGAACAAGCAGTTGATTAAGCCTGATGAGCGGGAAATCTTGAAGCGCTTGGTCGACATCATGATCCACTTCCAGCTCACCTTTGTCCAGGAGAAGACTGAGGATGGCCAATTCCTCTACCGCTTGGAGCCGTACGTGACCCTTCCCCTGAAATCATGTATAATTTGTAGGTATTGTATGATGTCTTATCGGTTCTGAATGATATCCTAACAATTCTCGCGTGGTATGTTTTCCTTTTGCATATAATAGATCTATTGAGAAACTAGCCGACTTTTCGACGATTGGACTCAAGAACGTCCTCACGAATCGATATGCTGTTCGCCAGTTGATTGCACAAGAGGTAACGAGATGATTCTTGTATTGCATTATTGCAGCTATTGGCTAGCGTGTTTTTAGATGTGATGTCTAATCTATTGCTCAATTTACTCTCATTTTTTGATATGTAGATTGAGATGGAATTGGTGCGTCGGGCAGAGGCGGCGAAGGAGGCCAAGGTGGGTGCGTTCTTTGGCAAGGCCGGTCAGGATGCCAGTATGGAGATTGGAGCGTCGGCGTCGTTGGCTACTGCTGCGGATACAGAAATTGTGATGAAGGAGGCAACAGATTTCTTTGGTCGGGCGATTGTCGTTCAGGACAAGAGTGCAAGTGGAGGAGCGAGTTTGTCATTGGATGTGGACCGTCCAAAGAAGAAGACTCGTATCTGGTACAAGTTTAATGAGGGGTTCTCGAATGCTGTCAAAGCCAAGGTGTTTATCAACGAGTTGCTGTAATCATATCGTGTGTCTGCGATTATTAAAGGATTTGGCGTTCATTCCTTCTCCATGTCTTTTTTATTCTGGATGCCAAGGAAAATCATTCAGGCAGAAAGTTCATCGACTAGGTGACTTTTTTTTTTTGCGCAATGTAAGTGCGATCGACTTTTGTACGCCCGCTGTACGGAATCATTTGTGATGCAACAGATCACGTCTTTTTCTCTCTGATGTCCTTTTTTGTCTTTGTTCTTGTTGCCTTTTTTTTTTCGTTCGATTCTTTTTTTTTTCTTTCGTCATCGCTTCCGTCCTTTATCACTCGCACTCTTTTACGTCTCCTTTCTTCCCGCATTCACTCCCTCTCTGCATCAACTAACTTCACTCCTTCTTCTCTCTTGCATTCTACTCGCACTCTCTTCCCTTCTTTACTGATCCATCTGGATTCTCTCACCTTCCAACTCACTTGACGAACAACCCCTGCTTTTTTTTTTTTTTTTTTTTTTTTTTTGCTTCTTTCCCGCCCACACACTCGGACTGTTCCTTGCAGTCTTTCACGAGACACGCATATATACACATACTCGCTCTCACACAGTACATATCATACAATGGCCTTAGCAATGGATTGGTCAATATTATTGGCTGCAGCAAGTGAGGTACAGCGCACCACATCCTTTTCAACCTCCTCTCTTCTACATCACCTACATCCTACTTTCCTTACTTATCAACAGACGACTCTTGGATAGGGCCAGGCGGGCAGGGAAGTCATCAGTTGAATACACAACAGACTACTGCTGCAGCAGCAGCAGCCGGTGCATTAATCGAAACCGTCCATAATTAACCTCCTGACCTGAACTTGGTCCTGAACAAATTTTACATTACTGAAAGTGAATCGAATACCAACGCACGTCCCTAAGCAGCTTCCCATCGCTCTCAATCCGTTTTGGATCATTCATTCCGTTCACCCTATCGAAAGTGCTCTTTCATCAGACCATTTATCTCTCTGGTTTTTTTTCTTACCCCTCTGTCTGTCGTTTACCAGTTTTGTTATGTTATGTTTGTTCTCTCTCCCTTCTGAGCGACGTTGTTGATGATGTCTCGGCAGAAAGAGGAGTCATTTGGACTTGAACCGCGAAACCCTCACTTCTCAACTGGATCTTGACAACTTACTTCATATTTCCTTTAATAGGCTGTCAGTCAGGTCTTGGTGGTTGTCCTTTGCGGAATCATCCTCTCTCGGGCAGGCTATCTCTCACATTCGGCTCAAAAGGTACATATTTTGCCACCAATTCTATCATTCGTAGTTTTGTTTCTCAATACCCTAATGATGTTCCTATCTTACACCTATGGACTCTTGATCATTTATCCTCCAATTAGGCCATTTCACACGTCAACCTATACTTCATGACACCATGTCTGCTCTTCACAAAAATCGCCTCTACCATCACCTGGACCCAGTTCATCGCATTCTGGCCGATTCCCGTATTTTTCTTGTTCTTCTCACTCTGCTCTTGGAGCATCGCCAAATATGGATCCCGGTTCCTGCGCTTCAACAAAGACGAGGAAAAATTTGTGATCGCCTCAGTCCTTTTCAGCAATACCAATTCGCTCCCCATGGCGCTCGTTCAATCATTAGCGCTAAGCGCTGCTGGTGCTCGGCTCTTAAGGGATGAATTTGATACTCAGGAGCAAGCCGCCGCCAGGGGTATCTCCTACATTCTCTTTTATGCCATCTTTGGCAATTTGGTCCGCTGGTCCTATGGATTCTCACTGCTCGTACCAAAGGACCCGGATCCATCTCCTGCGTCGAGCATCGAGTCACCTACAGTTTACCGGGAACCATCATTGCGCAATGTTCTCATCAACGTGAACGCGGATGAACCCTCAGGATCTGAAACGACACATCACTTCATTGCCTCTGCATCTTCATCTCCACGGACTCTCCACGGCGATGATGACCACAACCACCAGGAATATATGAGCGACGGCGACAACGATACTGACGATCAGGATCCACGGACCCGTCGAAACTCGGCTGCGTCCATATTTCGCTCATCCAAGAAAGCCAAGCAGCACCGTTCAACCAATCTTCAACCTATTTCACCTGTCCAGAGCCCACGCGGATTTTCTGCTCGATTTACGCCACGTCGGAAGCGCGCCAAGGGATCGACTAGAAGGATGCTGAAACAAAAGGCGACAACGGCCATCGAGCGGATACGACAGGTGTTAACGCCACCCTTGTTTACGGCGTTGTTGGCATTGGTTATTGGATTGGTCCCGACCTTGCATCAACTCGTCATGGGGGCCGACTCCAAGGTTTACGCATATGTCATCCGACCAATCGAAGGGTGTGGAGCAGCCGCCATCCCCTTGATTTTGCTCTGTCTCGGCGCGCAAGTCGTTCATCTGGCTTCGACAAACGCTGCACCTACAGTCGATCCATCACGACCTGTTCCCCAACGCCGCCGCAGTACCAATGTAGCCTCAGTCTTCCCTCACGCCCACGATAACAACGACTCAAGCTCCTCAGATGACGACGAGCACGAGGATTCTGGATGGCTGAGAATTTCAAACCACGGCAGCAGGAAATCACAACCACAGGATAGGTCCAGAGTATCTCTCTTCCACGCGTCCTCGTCGGCGACTCTATATCAAGACAACATCGATCAGGCCAGTGACGATGAACTCCCTCCACCAGCCACAACAGCAGCGCCTGGACCACTACCAATTCCATCGGTCGACAATGGATTGGCGGAGTCAGGCCTTTATCTTATGGGCCATCGGTACAAGAAAGTGACGCCCGTCGCGTTTACTCTCTTTGCACGGATGTTGCTTGTACCCTTGATCTGTCTCCCCGCGATTCTTTTCCATCCTTCGACCATGTCGCCTATCTTGACCATGGATCCGACTTTTACTCTGACGCTGATGCTCTTGGCTGCGGCACCGACGGCTATCAATATGACCCAGCTTTGTCAGATCAAGGGATTCTTTGAGACTGAGATGGCTCAGGTTTTGTTCTGGAGTTATTGTGTGCTTGGGATCCCTTGTGTTTTGGGATGGTCCCTCGTCGGTCTTTGGGCTGCCGCGCGGTAGAATAGTGCATTTTTTATGTTGTTTATCAATAAGATAGACATTATATGTAACATATACGACTACTTTTGAAGAAAATGAATGTGGCATATGTGTACTTTAGAGGTCAGTGTGTGAGTCTTTTCTGGGCAAAGATGTCCTTGCTTATATCACGTTTAACTCCCTGGATAACAAGACAGACATGCACGAGAATCAGACTCAGCTCTCTTTCGCCTAACATGTGTTTGTGTGCTAGTCAGCCTGGAAGGCAAACAGCTCACTAAAGCTTACTGAACTGACTCGACTGAGCAAACCCGACTGGGCCACTGCACCCGTGGACTGAGTATCTGCTGTATGTGGTATGAGCTGAGTGGTAGTAGAAAAGGTATGAAAAAAAAAAGAAAGATAAGAGAACATCTTACTGTTGTGCCTTTTCATGTGCAGTTCACGAGGCTTCTAAGAGGAGAATTTGTAGCCTATTTTTCATTTCTAACCCAGATTCAGTCAAAACCGAGGATATTAGAGATAAAAAAAAAAAAGGCGTGTATGTGCCTGCTAATACAGGGAGCTGGCAGTTGGGCGAAGGAAGCGTGGTAGGCTTTGTTTCTGCTTTTCCTGTGACAATGAGATATGTACCGTGGCCAGTACTTCGCTTGGACAGACGCGACTCCAAGTAAAGGGCCTAGCGGGGTTTGACTACCTAGTCCAGCGGGGTTGCTTTCTTGACCCGTTCAGATGGCGACCGTTATTGATCAAGTTCATGATTTTTTTGCATGAATTTCAGTAAAAACGGCGGATCTTTTTCTTTTTGCTTGCACCGTTAGCAGCGCGTCATAAATTAGCAGGTTGCTGGTTCCCGTATGCCTGAATGGCTCTACTAACGGACGATGCCAATTTCGATACACGTGTGAGAGAGTAAACATCATCTGGTACCTAAAACTGGCTTGATGATCTTCACCAGTAATAGCCTCCCTTCCTTTACTAGAGATCTACCTCCTATTCCGCTATGCTAATAGATTTGATAAGGCCACTCACTTCCTTTACCGAGGGAACGACGGTCCTACAGCACAACTCTCAAACACACCATAGTTGGGACATTAGGCGTATGTTGTCATAATATATGAGACAAAGGTACCGAGAGGGTCTAAGAGTGAGCGGCAAGGAGGGTTGTTGGCGGAGTACTCTGGATGGTGAAATGAGGGACGAGTTTGAGCCATGAAAGGCCATTTTAAATTGGCAACCAACTAAAGCTGGCGACTTCAAGATAATGAAGTACCTTAGCTTCTAAAACATGGTAAGGGGGGATATTCATGATGCCTTAGCCTCTACGGAGATAAATAGACTCATTTTCTTGAAAGTACTCGCTCACTTTTTTTTTACTCTTTTTACCTCGCTTATATACTACACACTCACCAGTGTTAGATTGCACTCCTTTTCCTTTTTCTTATCCTTTGCCACCTATATCCCCGTCTCCTCTTATTAATCATATAATGGCTGCTGAATTGTCGGTGCTACTGCTTGCAGGATGCGAGGTAAGCATTTATGTATATATATAACTGTTTCTTTCTAGTTTTTTAAGTCTCCAGCAAGCCTCTATTTCCAGGTTCTATCATAACCGCCACGACATTATGCAAGTTTTTGAACTGACAACGAATATCAATATTCTTTTTATTGGATGTGGATTCTAGGCGGTCTGTCAGGTCCTTGTCGTTGTTGCGTGCGGAATTATCCTCTCCCGGACCGGCTATCTCTCTCACTCTGGTCAAAAGGTATGATGACGCACTGATCCCAACAGCACAGCTCTGGGTTGCTGGGTTCCCTTATCTTATCAGATTTGATTCTCACGCCTGGACTGCATTCTCATCACTTTTTTTTTTTTTTTATGCAGGCGGTGTCAAAATTAAACCTCTATTTCTTGACACCATGTCTACTCTTCACAAAGATGGCTTCCACCATCACCTGGGACCAATTTAAAGCCTTCTACCCAATCCCCATCTTCTACTTGTTCTTCTCCTTCTGTTCATGGACAATCGCCAAGGTCGGATCCCGGTTCCTCGGCTTTTCTCGTGACGAGGAGAAGTTTGTGATCGCATCAGTGTTTTTCAGTAACACAAACTCGCTCCCGATGGCGCTTGTACAGTCACTGGCGATGAGTGGGGCTGGAGGGAGGTTGTTGAGGGATGAGAAGGATGAGCGGGGGATGGTTGCGGCCAGGGGGATGAGTTATATTTTGTTTTATGCGATTTTTGGAAATTTGGTAAGGTGGTCGTATGGGTTCTCGTTGTTGGTTCCTAAGGATAATGGTTCGGAGAAGGGGGTAGATGAGACGGTGGAAGACAAGGAGGAGGGTGGGGTGGTGGAGGTAAAGGAGATTGTGAAACGTGAGTCGTCAGCAGGAGACAACGAGTTTCGGATCGACATGGACAACGACAACAACCCTCAAACGCGCCACAACCAAAACCCATCACCATCACCATTACTTTCGCTCTTACTCACTTCTAACAAACCACCAACAACAATAACCCTACTCCAAAAGGCGACACGAGTCTTTGACAAGATCCTCCAGGTGTTGACACCACCATTGCTCACAGCCTTGGTAGCGCTTGTTGTAGGACTGGTTCCGGTCCTGCATCAGTTCTTTATGAGCTCCGAGTCCAAGTTTTATGCGTTTGTGATCCATCCTCTGGAGGACTGCGGATCAGGTGCCATTCCATTGATTCTTCTTTGTCTTGGAGCTCAAGTTGTTCATTTGGCGTCCTCGCCATCGTCATCGTCGACAGGTGCGACTACTCCTGGGCAGCCCAAGCAGGACGACATATCTTCGGAAGAGGAGGAAAAGGGTCATCGTCAACACCAAGGACAAGATAAGGATCAGTGCCGTCAGGATTCAGGGATGGTGAGCGAAGGGTTGATACCAGGGTTATCCTTATCGCATGCTTCCTCGTCGACTACACTGTACCAACCGGAGATTTTGACTATATCCACAACAACAACGCCACACTCTCAATCTCAACTACTATCGCCCTCGTCTCCTTCTACTTTGTCGCCGTCGACGGTCCATTCAGGACCAGCAAAACAACCGGGAACCAAGTGCCACGAGGAGATACCATCCTCGCCTGAAACCAACAACAACGACACCAACAACCACCACAGCCATCATCGCCATTGTCGGTTCAAAAGAATCTCGCCAGTCGGATATGCAATCCTTGCACGCAACATCATAGTACCCTTGATCTGTCTACCTGCAATCCTCTTCCACCCGACCAGCTTATCTCCAACGCTTACCCAAGATCCGGTTTTCAAGATGGTGTTAGTGTTGGTGGCCGGTGCACCGACGGCGATTAATTTGACACAACTCTGTCAGATCAAGGGATTTTTTGAACGAGAGATGGCGACGATGTTGTTTTGGAGTTATTGTGTTTTGGGGGTACCGCTTGTTTTGGGATGGGCGCTTGTTGGACTGTGGGCATCTGGGCGGTGAGGATGGAAGGAGAGGGATTGTTGAAGAGCATTAGGCTTTAATAAACATGTGGAGTAAATATGAATGAGAGAGGACGCGTAGGCTTAGTTGACATGCATGGGTATGTTCTAGCGTCTAAGGGTTCGGGTGTTCATATTTCTTAATGTGATGGTATTCATTTCCATGAAACGCCTCGACCAAGCTGTGTTTTTCTCTTTAAGCTGCTCTCATTTTTTGATCGATCGTTTTTGGAATGAAAGAGATGAGGATTTCACGTGTAGCAAATAACCATGAAGCGACCGAGAGAATTATGGAGTACCGTATGCAAGTGGAGACAGGCGGGCTTTGCGCAAATGACAACGTAATGCAATCAAAGAGTTGGAACCCAAGGCAGGTTTAGCCAAGCAAGCCGGCAGTGTAGGACATGATAGGCGGCCCATGCTGAGCCTAATTTTTATGAACGATAAAAAGAAGCGACGCTGTTTTTTCATTTTTTTTACTCTCTCTTCTTCTCTCCACCTTCCACCCTCTGCCATCTCCTCCATCTTCTTCTCCTTTACTCATTCCACTCTCTTTCCCTTGATTAATAACGACCTCCCTCCTTTCTTTCATTCAGCCCATCAACAACGAACAAAACAAACTCAAATGTCAACGGTCGTACTCCCTCCTCGTGCACATTGGCATGACAAACTCATGCTCAGGATCTCAGCTTGGTCCCAGACCATGCCCCTTGCCCTCACCTCCGCCATCGTCGGTACACCTCTTTCTTCTCCGTCATCGCTATCCCTGTCCCGACGCCTTGACCCTTTCGTGGGAACGAAAGAACGCTTTGCGATAGACCCCTGACTGACGCTTTTTTTAATCGACGCGAATGATGATGATAGGTGTAATGGAGTGTGTATTGAATGTTTGGCAGCTCCTGAAACAACGCGACTTGACGGCCCGCGCCCTCGAGCGTCGTCAGATCTGGATTGAGCAGAACAAGAGTGTCTACCTAGGTCGGTCCCGCGTTGCCATCGTCACAGGTATGAAATCCGTTGACATGGTTGTTGGTCATAAAAGGTTTATCGGATAAAAATGAGAAAGAGTTGGCTTTGTGGAGTCTCCGCGGAGGGAGAGGGAAAAATGCATATTTGTTGTGGAGCAAAAGTTGAACCATGGACCTCCGACTTGCCCTGCGCTTATGCAAAATGTAACATATTTTTTTTTTCCTTCAATTCCTACCACCAGGAGGAAACACGGGCCTGGGATTCGAAACTGCAAAAGCCCTGGTCGAAGCCGGATACTTCACTGTCATCGGTAAAAAACAGAACAACAAAGGAAGTGATGGGAATCGAAGTTCAGTCCTCTGTCTTCATCCACCCCTTCTATTTGCTTATTTGTTTCTTCCATACATTCGACACAATGGCATTTATTCTTTCACGTTTACACACCTTTCCGGTTTATCGTTTGTTTCTAAATAGGATGCAGAACGGTCAGCAAGGGTCGAGAGGCTATCGCAAAGATCGAGGAACAGACTGGTATTACTGACCGGATGACCGTCCTTCCCTTGGACCTGGCCTCGCAGGAGAGCGTCAAGGCCTTCACCCGTGATTTCAAGGCTCTTGGTTATATCAGTCTCGATGTCCTCGTCTGCAGTACGTGTCTGTTTGTCTTCATCTTTTTCCACTCTTTGTTTGCTTTCATGCTTGGTTCTATGCAGGTTTGCATGACCTTTTTTCCTCTTTACTTACGAAGCATCGAACCTTTGATCGGTATTCTTTCTTGTGTTTGATAGACGCTGGCATGATGGATATTCCTTTTGGATTGACCAAGGACGGATACGAAATGCAGTTTGGCGTGGTAAGTCATATATATCTCTCTTGCATGCATTTCAATCATCCTTCCTTCTTTTTTCTTTCGCATGCATTACAACTATCCCTCGTTTGATTCATGCGAGGAAGGAGAGAGGACGCAACAATCTCTCCCTAAGCACGATACAACAAGAGGTATATGTCTAATCGTATTGATACTCTCACGCTCATTGACGATAGAACCATTTGGGTCATTACACTCTGACTCTCGGCCTGTTGCCCCTCCTCAACAATGCTACTCAGGGTCGCATCATTGTCCTCACCTCAGGTGCCATGTACTCTTCTACCGACATCCGCTATGATCTGCTTCAGGGTCCAAAGGGCTACTCCCGCTTGGGCCACTATTCGTACTCCAAGCTCGCTAACGTCCTCTTTGTCAAGGCTCTTGACCGTCGCCTGAGAGGTTTCCAGTCCAATATCACCGTCAATGCTGCCCACCCAGGAGCCTGCAGCACCGATCTGTTCCGCCACAACCCCTTGATGAACCTCTTGATGATCCCTGCTCGTGTTGTTTGCCGTAGTCCCCTTGTGGGTGCCATGACGTCGATCTACCTGGCATTGGCACCTGGATTGGAGAAGGTCTCGGGCGAGTATTTTTTCGATCAGATCCCCAGGACTGTAAACCCCATTGCTGCTGATGAGAAGGCCCAGGAGCTGCTGTGGGCCAAGAGTGTCGAGTTTACTGGTGTCGACCTCAAGGCTGTCAAGAACTGATTGCGTTTGCTTAATGGTCGGTAAACATGCCCGCTTTCTACCTTTTCGTTTTTGTGCCGTTTTGTCGTTTGAAATAAAAAGATGTCAAGGGTGTTTTTTATGTGCACCTACCAATCCATGTCATGTCCTGTCCGTGTATATGTACACAAGCATTAGAAAGTTGGTATTTTTTCCTTGCGCCCATTTTCCGTCTGAGCCTAGTCTGTGGCCATTGCTGAGAAATCGTGGCGTAGCGGCGTCCATGTCCTCCGTGAGGCATTTTTCCTTCGCTTTGTTCTTTACGCCAGTCTTCGACTTTTATACCTTTTCTACTTCTTTTCTCTTTTGCCCATTCACGCCACTCCCTCCATTCATTCATGAATTCACTATTCTTTCCGTGATTGTTCCTCATTGCATGCTCACTTCCTTTATTTTTCCCTCCTATAAAAGCGACGACAATCCTTCTTTTTTTTTTCCTCGGACTAATCACCCCTCTCCTCTTTTCCCCCGCAGCCCTTGACTTTCGAAATTCACAACAACGACAGTCTCTCGTCATACCATATTTTTTTTATCACCACACGACGGAACCAGAGCCTGCTTGAACCTACCTCCCTAACCGCCACCAAAAACACTCAAATACCCGCTTTCTTCCCTTCCTAACCACCATGAACAGACGCGACCCACTACAGGAATGGGTTGACTTTCTGATAAAGTACGGCGGCCACTACGTCCTTGTCGGTCTCCCTTCCCTCCTTGCAATCTTCATTTTTCGGAGTCGAAACCGATACTTGACCAAGACTCGTGGCCAACCTCCACATCAATATGGACGAACAGGGCTCATCTATTGGCCCAGCCAGGTGTTTCTCTTTGTGGCCTGGTGTGCTACCCTAGCGCTGGCGTATTCTTTAGGCACGGGACCTTACATCGCCACTGCGGATGGGTTGTTGATGAGCACACCCTTGGTGCTGATCGCCTTGGTATGCGCTTATTTTTTGTTTGCTTTGCTTGCCATTGTGTTCATGTGTTGTAGGTGTGGTTGTGATTGCGGTGGTATTGGAAAAACAACAAAACAAAGCGTCGATCTTTAATGTATGTCTTGTAACAAAGAGTGATAGTGAACGGTTGAATCGAAGAACGTATGTTGTGTTTCATGGGTAGGCTTTTTTTGCGCTCGACACTTTTTGCAGAGGAGTTGTGAACAAGCTAAGCTCATATTCTGGATCTATTTTTCCAGGAGCAAATTTTTTTCGACAAGAAAGGCAATGTGGACAAGGACACAGTTGTGCAATGTTGCCGCACACGAATGTGCGTGGGCTCTGACGTCTGTGGTTGGTTTCTGTGTTTGTTTGTTTGTTTATCGTTCTCATGAGTTGCCCTGACCATGCACAACAAAGCCAGAAAAGGACTGGACGAGAAATTTTCTTTGCTTCCTGGAAATGACCACGGGATACCAAAAGGGCTAGATTTACTCACATAGGATAGCTAATTGCGAGGCGTGAGATGATAAGAGTCAGGACAGCAACAAAAACAAAAAAAGCAAGAGTGACAAACGACCTTGATCCTTCAACTGACACCGAAGAATGGATGAATGCTTTCAAGTCCTGCCTAACATGCCCCGTGTACTTTCCTCCGATAGTGGTACGCATTGATTTTAAACAGGAATGAGCATCGATACGAGATTCGGTCTTCAGATACCCTCTTTGTCTACTACCTCGTCACCCTCTTTGGCTCAGGACTCGCGCTCTTCATCCTCTTCAGCGAACATGACCGGAAAGCAATACATGTGATGGATCCGCCTCCCATTTTCGAGTATAAGATGGACCCCTTTCGATACCTCCTGGTCTTCACAGGAGCCATTGGACTCGCCTTTTTCTTTGAGGCACTCCCCCGTGGTCGGACACGAGTGCAGCGAGAGAGCAAAGCACAAGAAGGCCTCACGGCGTACGACCAGGCCAACTGGTTCTCGCGACTTATCTATCACTTTTTCCAGCCCTTGATGAGCCTGGGCGCCAAGAGAACTATCACGGTCGAGGATCTGGACGCGAAGACACCGGAAGGAATGAAGGCACGCGTCAACTACGAGCGCATCTCAAGCATCTGGGACAAGAAGGCAGCGCGGTACTACAAGCAAGTCCATAAGAAGAAGGCCAAGGGATCAAAACGGCTGCCAGCCCAACCATCGCTACTGCTGACTGTTTTGAGCGTCAACACGTGGAGGATTACCAAGATGATGTTTGTACGGATACTGAGTTTTGTTCTCCTCTTTGTGGCACCGTTCCTGTTCTCATACCTACTCAAATTTTTCACGGATTATGACGATGCAATCAAAAGAGGGAAGACACCCCCAGCTATGGCGAATGGACTTTTGATTGCGGTCGGGATTTTTGTTGGGACCATGACGAGTGCAATCATGCTGACTTCGTCGTCGAACGAATGCAGTGATATGGCCATTGAAGCACGCAGTGGACTCATCGCTATGATCTACCGCAAGTCTTTGAGGCTCTCGCCAGCCGCCAGGAGCAAATCAACCCTTGGTGAAATCAGTAAGTTAACTCTACTCTTACAACTGCAGACTGTAAATGACCATGGTAAGTATCAGCGATCTATGTATGGACATTGAAATTCTTCCCTTTTATCAACTAGGCAACTATATGGCGGTTGACGCTGAGAGTTGGATGGCGGCGGGAAATCTGCTTCCGTTGGTCGTTACCCTTCCGGTTGAGATTGGTCTTGGGATCTGGTTGCTGTATCGTCTGTTGGGATGGTCACTTCTGGCTGGACTTGCTGTGTTCGCGATAATCAGCCCGATCCAGACTATGTTTGCATCATTCCTCCACTCATACCAGAAGAACAAACTCAAGGCCATGGACAATCGTCTTCGCCTCATGACTGAGATTCTCGCCAACATTAAGATCGTCAAGCTTTACTCCTGGTATGTTGATTGCTATTTTGTTTCGTTTACACTGAAGATATCTTGCTATTGAGGTTTGTACTGACAAGCTGACTTGCGACACATTCTTACAACCGATAATTAATTAGGGAGGACGCTTTTCGCAAGAAGATCGACGTTTTACGGGAGCGTGAATTGTGCGCACAGCGGGCTTTGTCCAGGGTGCGAGCCTTTTTGGTTATGGTCTTTTCATCCGTCAACCTTTTGATGATCCTAGCCACATTTGCGGTTTACTCTAACTTTGGAGGACCCGACTTCACACCGGCCGAAATGACACCTCAGGTCGTTTTTGTTGGAATCGCACTGTTCAGCATGATGAGCCGACCCCTCGGCATTATTCCTCTCGCAATTTCTCACGTTATTTTGTTGAGAACTTCCAACCGCAGGATTGCCTCGTTTTTGCTGCTGGAGGAGATTGACCCAACCGTGGTGGAGCGACATGGTCGCATCACTGACCATTTAAAGGATGCCAATGAAAACGGGATCAGCAGCCAGCTCTCAGCGGTCGAAATTGAGAACGGGACTTTTGCATGGGACAAGGAGGCGATCTCAAGACCAGCTGCGTCCGCAGCTGCATTGTCACCTGCTGAAGCTGAACGGCAGCCATTGCTCGGCGACGGACCTTCGTCACCTTCGGGATCAGTTTCTCGTCCAACGTTGACCAACATTCAGCTGTCTATTCTCGAAGGCAGCTTGACGGCGATTGTGGGTCGAATCGGCCAGGGCAAGTCCTCGCTGCTAAGTGCCATCTTGGGCGAGATGTACAAGTTGGAAGGAACTGTCAGGACGTATGGCAACATCGCGTATGTCCCCCAGCAGGCTTGGATTGTCAATGCGACGGTGAGGGAGAATATTCTTCTTGGAAAGCCCTTTGACCAGGAGAAGTACGATCGGATTATTTACGCGTCAGGACTAAAGCCTGATCTCGACATGTTCCCTGCGGAGGATCTGACTGAAATCGGAGAGCGTGGAATCAACTTGTCGGGAGGCCAAAAGCAACGCGTCTCCCTTGCCCGTGCCGCTTACCAGAATGCTGATATCTACCTCTTGGATGATCCTCTCAGCGCCGTTGATGCCCACGTCGACCAGCATCTTTGGCACAACCTAATCGGACCCAGTGGACTACTAAAGGACAAAACCCGGATCCTCATCACCCACGGCATTCATCACTTGAGCGAAGTCGACCAGATTGTTGTCATGAAGAATGGAACGATTTCGGAAGCTGGAGAGTACCAACAGCTAATGAAGGCTCAAGACGCGTTCTATCAGCTCATCTACGACTTTTCTGTAAAGCGCCAGCACGACAACAGCCATTCCAAGGACGAGGGCGCCGTTACACAAGCTGGCTCAGAGATCAAGAAAACAACTGGAGGTGAGGACAGCAAGGCTGAGGCGACTACAACAAGCGACTCAGCTGGCAAGGCCATTGCCAAAACTGACTCCGGTAGACTCGTAGACAAGGAGAAGGTTGAGGAGGGTAAGGTCGGCTGGCGCGTGTACTGGGACTATGCCCGAGCAGTGTAAGTTTGGCAATTATTACCTTTTGCTCTCTAGTTAGACCGCCTAATATGCAAGCAAAGGCGCTGACTTGGTTGCTGTAACATGTCTGCTTTATTTTTGATAGTTCTTTTCACAGAGCGTTTATCTGTTTATGCTTGTATGGCGTTGCCCAAGCTTGTCAGATCTCGACCAACTTTTGGCTGCGATACTGGATCACGGCGGATGAGCGGGAAGGCGAGGAGGATCGGCCGACTTATTTCTACCTTGCTGGGTATGCATCCCTGGTACTTCTCTTCTTGGTGGTCGATGTCACGGTGAACTACATGGCGAACGTTGTTTGCGGAATCCGAGGCGCCAGAATCCTGTACAACCGATTGCTCACGCGCGTCTTGCGCTACCCCATGAGCGCCTTTGACACAATTCCGTATGTTAATCATGTGCTCTGCATTAGTACTTGGACCTGACACAACATGACATTACTGTCTAACACTAATACCTTTTTTTTGTGTACAACTTTATGATCTTTACTAGTATGGGACGAATTGTCAACAGGTTCTCGTCGGATGTTGCGGCGATCGATAGCAATCTCCCAGAGCAACTTCCAGGATTTCTAGGATTTGCATCATCGGTTGTCGGGATCATCTGCGTGATTGGCTACTCGACGCCACTATTCTTGTACGCGGTTCCTCCTCTGCTTTTGGCCTTCTTGGTGATCCAGAACTACTACATCAAGACGTCTGGCGCGATCAAACGCATCATTTCGGTCGCTAAATCGCCGCTCTACCAACATTTTGGCGAATCTCTTGCCGGTGTGTCGACCATTCGATCTTTGGACGGCTTACAAAGCCAGTTTATCGCAGAAAACGAGAATCGGACGGACGCTATTGCACGGACGACCGACACGTTTATGTTGACCAACCGTTGGCTGACGATCCGGATCCAAGCCATCGCTGCTTCAGTCATCCTTTCGGCGGCGGTGCTTGCGGTGCTGAATGTGGATCAATTGGACTCAAGTCTGGTCGGTTTGGCGATGACTTATGCGCTGAATCTAACCAACGTGGTCGTTATTTTAGTCCGCACAGCAAGCGATGTCCAAAACCAGTTTGTCAGTGTTGAGCGGATCCAGGAATACTCCGAGAAGCCCGTGGAAGCACCCCTAGAGGTTACTCATCACGAACTTCCTGAAAACTGGCCCGAGCAGGGCAAGATTACGTTCAACAAGTACTCGGCGCGGTACCGAGAGGGACTGGATCTTTCTCTGAAGGATGTCACGTTTACGGTTGAGCCACAGGAAAAGGTCGGCATTGTTGGCAGGACCGGAGCCGGCAAGTCGTCGCTGACATTGGCGCTTTTCAGGATCATTGAGGCTGCGGATAGCTTCTGGGCCTTGGCGAGTGATCCTTCGAGACCTGAGCTGCCGATGGGTGATTGTTTGGACAACTTTGGAGGCTCTGCAAGAGGGTCGATTGAGATTGATGGGGTTGATATTGCTAGCATTGGATTGAGACAACTTCGACAGCATCTTTCGATCATCCCTCAGGACCCGACTCTTTTCGCGGGAACTGTGCGTGAAAACCTGGATCCATTCTTTGAGCTTGAGGACAGTTCTTTGTGGGAGGCGCTGGAGCGAGCGCATTTGAAGGACTTTATTGCTTCGTTACCGGGTGGGTTGTCGTTTGAGGTATCGGCCAACGGCGACAACTTTTCGATGGGCCAGCGTTCTTTGATCTGTCTTGCCAGGGCGTTGCTTCGCAAGACGAAAGTCTTGGTCTTGGACGAGGCGACGGCTGCGGTCGATATCGAGACGGATGAGTTGATCCAAAAGACTATCCGAGCCGAGTTCAATGACAGGACAATTCTGACGATTGCACACCGGATCAAGACGGTTATGGATTCTGATAAGGTTTTGGTTCTAGAGAATGGACGCGTGCAAGAGTTTGAGGAACCCAAGACGCTATTGACTAGAAGAGAGTCGTTGTTTTATCGACTTGCTGAGCAGGCTGGTGAACTTGATGTCCGCCGCCTGTAGATACCGTTCTTTTTGTAGATATACCATAAACATTGTTATGTTTTTCACTGCTCCTTACATTCTAAAATGACAATTTATTATTCCTTTTTCTTAATCTTGTTGATCGGACTCTTGGTAGTCCTTGCAATCTTCGAACATGCTCTTAACAACGTCTGTCTCTCCAATTCATTCACATCTTTCACCATCTCACGTCTCTCCCTCTCCGCCACAATCAACAGTGCAAACTCCAAAGCCGTAGCAATACTTCTCCTCAGCTTTGTCGCAAAGCCCATCTTGGCGATAGGAATCGTCATCGTCCCGACCTGATGCAGTCGAAACGCACCCGCAATATCCATCCGATAAAATTTGGTCTCGGCCCCACTTGACGATGACCCAAACACCGAGAACCCAGCCGGTGGACTTGCTTCCTTGCAGAAATCAGTCAGCTGAGATATCAAACTGTCACGCATGTCGCGTTTCACTTTTCGCTCGTCCTGGGCACGCTTCCTGATACCTGCATTGAACAACATTGAGGATTCTGCCAAGTAGATCTGAGCTGCTCCTGTCCCTGCCTCGGCTAGGTACCCTACCCCGTCGGCCTGGTGGGCTTGTTCCTTGGTATCTTCGAGTAGGTTCTTGTCGGCATTCTTGCGTACTTCGACTCCTGCGACGGGGATTTCCAGGTACCGGGTTTCTATATCGGCGAGGCGGAGGGCTCCACGGATGATCTGCCATGTTGTATCGGCAAACCCTTCTCGCTCATTGAGGTCCTCTGGGATTCGAGAGCGGAAGTGAAAGTAATGGTTACTAGACATTGTAACAAAAAAATGTTAGTACTGTTAGTTATTCCCATCCATGCCAGAGTCGATATTTTGATAAAGAATTACAAAGGCTCCTGAGATAGCTTACTATGAGTAACACATAGCATGGATATACTCAACAATCGGATCTCGCATGGACTCGTTTTTAACCGCGTCAAAAACTTCATCAAATGAATACTTTGCCTGAAGGACACGTCCAATTACATCCTGAAAAGTAGGCCATTTCTCAGGAATTGATGGTGCGGTGGGTTTTGAACATAACGCCGCGTTGTATTCTTCATTCGTCAATGAAAGCACAAAGGGCGAGCCGTCGGACAAGTCGGCAATGTTATCCTTGGCCAGTGTTAAAAGACCCCGTTGTCCTTGTATAGTCCCGAAGGTTTCGAAAAGTTCCAGCAAATTGATGTCTCCTTCGACCCATGAAATGTCTTGGTTGAGGATTGCAAGTGAGTCCAAATCTAATAAATAAAAAAATATACATATACAAAGTCGGTAAACGACGCGTTGATGTGCTTCCTATCCATAGCAAAATGGCCACTGGTCAAACCTTGACATCAAATTACCTTGTAAAAAGGATGGTTTCTTGCTTGACGAGGATGCTATTGACGGCTCGATGGAAATCCTTGCACACTTGTTTGGGTGATTGCCTAGTGGATACGGAACGTGTGATCCATCGTCTTCCTCCTACATTGCAAAAGAAAAGGCACGAAGCAATTAAAAGCTGCACAATCATGAAAAATACACACACACACACACAACGTCATACGAGATACAATTACCAATACCTTATCTGACGGAGTACCAGGACCGCCCTCCGGGTACCCAAGTTTTGACCATGGAAGCCCAGTCGTAGTTGTCGTCGTCGCCACTCCCATCGTCTTGTTTGTGTTTGGACTTGGGCTTGTGGTATCCAGCTCACCCAATGTTTGAATAGATCTTTTTGTAATCAACTTGCTGCTAATATGGTTGAGCTGTCGATTGGACTCTATAGCCGCCATGGTCGCCTCGGCTGCTGCTTTTGCCAACGCCCCTGGAATCGTGCGACTCCTTTGTCGAGTAAATCGTGTGCAAGCCAAGTCCACTAGCGGGCGCTCCTCTGTCTTGAACTCCACTGTCTACATGGGCAATTGGAACAAAAAAAACGCGTATTTAATCTCCAGAAGCTTCAGAGGTGGTGAATTGACACAGATAAAATAGCCCCGAGCACTTACAGCAGCTTGTTCAAGGAACTGTTTCGCCCACGGGTGGTTTTCTTGGATGCCCTTGAGTGATGACCGAAAAGCATCCGTGGCGGCACCGTAGTCCTTGAAAGTGAATTGGCCATAGAATCGTTGCGCACATTCGGTGACCGAGTCGAACGGGTGTCCTTCTGTTAGAAACTTTCGACGGTCTGACCGAATATCCTTGGTGTCCATGGTATGGTTTTGAGATAGAGAGCAACAGCGCGTATGTTAAAATGCACAGATATGACGTCACTAATTTTTCTACATATGTCCCAAACCACCAAGGTTCATCATTACTCTTCCTTCCGTCTTCTTTTTCACATCTCTTTTTTCAAGTCGGACGGCGCGTGTTTAGGATCGATTATGCCGGCTACTCTTGTGTGCCCATCGAGGCATCTCTGGGTTCAGCGTCTCGCCTTCACATGAGTAGCCATTGCCCAGACAGGCTGGTGCGCCATGGCAGCAAACAACACGCCGATGGTCTGTAGTAGCTCACCCTCTTTTAACGAGGGGTAGTCCTACCTCTTTGTGCTTGAATTCGAATCAAGTTAACCCTCTGGGAGCAAAGTGAGTGCCATTATTTATCCGACATCCCTCTCCCTTTCTACCTGAGTTTTGTCAAGAAAAAACGCTGTATGTTTTTGCGCGCCGGCTACTGTCTCGTGTACCCATCGAGGCATCTCTGGGTTTAGCGTCTCGCCTTCACGAGGGGGTAGCCATTGTGCAGTTGGCTGGGCACTGGCAGCAAGGACATACTTCGATGGGCTGTAGTTTTCTCGCCTTCTCACTAGGAAGGGCTTAGAGGAACTACCTCTTTGTGCTTGAATTCGAATCAAGTTAACCCTCCGGGAGCAGAGAGCCATACAAAATTTCAGTTCCTTTCCTCTTCCCTCCTTTCCTCTTCCCTCCTTTCCTCTCTTTTTTTCTTTTGTATTTGTCTGCAGTTCCCTCTTTTCATAGATGGGGTCTTTTTTTTTTTTTTTTTTTTTTTATTGGGGCACCAAATGGCTCGCGACCTGCTCGCGGTGTGCCCTGCACTACAGATTTTTACGAATGAGTAAGAATTGTAGACTGACGGCGAGTCAATCAGAAATTTCATTTTTCTGTTCTGTTTGTCATATCGATTAAGAATTGTTGTTGTTTGAGAGAGAGCTAATCATGGATGTATTATGCAAGAGGAAGGCTATGTATGGTTTGAATAAGACTTGTGTGCCACCAAAACCAAGTATGTGCGGAAAATAAATATCAAGAAGAAAAATCTCTTGTACAAAGTAAAAGATGTTACTGAGTGTACAACTTAGGTGTGATGGGATATGCAGTCCGGTAAAGGCTATCGATATGGTTGGAGCAGAGTAAAGCGACAAGCATGACGAGGAGTTGGATCGGCAAGAGAGTGAATGCAGCCGAGGAGGTGTTGGTGAGGAGGTCCTGTTGGTACTGCAGGAACTTTGTCTCGCACGATGGGAGTGGTGCGCGGGGGAAGCAGTGGAGGTCGTAGGATGGGTAGTCGCCCAACGATCTGTATCCGCAACAGTTCAACTATTTTTCAGAAACAAAATAATAAAACGACACTTTGTTAGTTCTACATGCTCTCCTTTCTCTTCTTAATAATATCCATCTTACTCTGGTAGCAACCACAAGATGCATAGAAAAAAAAATAAGATAAGAGCAAAAAAACTTACGGCGTTTTGGATGACAAGACGATCATCGCGGGTGTATTCATTGATCCACGAGAACTTGAGTTTCTGATAGAGGGAGACGTGGCTGCGACGGAAGCAAATGTATCCGATCGAGGTTATCATTGCAAATAGTGGCCAGAGGAGGACCGTGTACCATGACAATATTTTACGACTCTGTGCAAAGATCCCAACGAACCCCAGGAGCGAGATTAATACGCCGAACGGGGCTGTCACCATCATCACTAATAGGTTAAGAGGAGAGAAGATGTTAGTTTTGGTTTTTAGGATTTCGGAGATGATGGATGGAGTGTGCAAAAGTTGAGATGAAAGAGGAGAAGGGTGGACTTACGGAGGAGGACGTTGTGGTTGGCGATCATCATGATTCCAGAGTCCAGGTAGGGTTTTGTCCATGGGTCTCCTCGCCACGACATGGTCATGATTACCGTACATGTCACCGCATACCCAAATAACTATGAAAGACGAGAAACAAGACCGCAGATTAATATCATTACTTCTGCTACTCCAGTATCTAGCAAGACAATAAAAATAAACAATACCAGAAAGAAACTTACGATAGTATTGGCGAGGAGGAGGAGGAGCTTGCTTCGGGTCCAGGTGATACACTTCCTTGTCTTGTAGTAAGCCCTCGCTTGTTCCAACTGCAACCGCCCATCATCCTGTCGGTTCATTGTAAAACCACCTCCTTGATTCATTGACTGCGAATGCCCAAGCCCATACCCACCACCACCATCGCCCATAGCGTTCAAACCGCTTCCTGCAAGCTGCTGTTCTTTCAAGAAGGCCGGATCCATATTCGGATAAAACGGACTTGGCGCCAGGTTGGGGTCATCCCAGGTCCCGCCGGGAGATTGACTGGGTGTTGGGATCAGAGTCGGGTTGGGGTTATCCTGGTTAGTCCGCAAGTTGAGCTGTAAAGAACTCCTAGATGTCCTGGCCACTAGTCTTGAACGGACCGAGGCGACAGACGCATTCTTTGCATGTTGGAACTGACGACCGTCTGCAAATTTCCGAGAGAGTGAATGCAGTGGTGGTGATGGTACTTGTTGCGAGGAGGTTTTGGAGTGCCGACGTGGGGAGGAGGCAGCAGAGGTGGAATGGGATTTTTTTCTTCCAAGGATAGAAGTCGGGAAGATTGAAAAGGGTGATTTTGAGGTTGAGGAGGAAGGGGCAGAAGAATTGAGGGGTGCGGTTATTGAGGTTGAAGATGGAGGAGGAGGAGAGGAGAAGGAAATGGAGGAGGTCGTTGAGGTGAGCCTAGCAGTAGCAGCAGGTGTTTCATCGCTATTATCTGTAACAGCAGTTGAACTCGACACTGGTGGTTGTGATGATGATGTCGGCGGCGCTGTGTGTCCTTGTACCACTGCACTCACAGAATTATCTGGTGCACCTGTCCTCGCAACAGAATCCGAGAGCGCATTATTCGAGTTATTAGAACTGCCGGGGCTGGTCAGGTTGATAAAGGTGGTGGCTGTAGAGTTGGAAGAAGAAGAGGATATGGGGTAGTGGTCATTGAAATTGACAGTTACTGCTGGATGGAGGGACATGTCCATCGAGACGCGCGGACTGATGACGCGCTGTGGTTGTGGGTGGTGGAGTTGCGGTTGTTGGCGGTGGGTGTTGAATTGGTAATTGTAGTGGTTGACATCGACATCGGGGTCATACTGCGATGCTCTGTGTGTTTCGTTGTTTGAAGGTGAGCGAGCAAATGAAGGACGAAGTTGAAGGCGAGGGAGCACAAGAGGGTAAAACAAGGTTGTGTCAGTCATTGATTGATTGATTAATGGATGGATTGATCGAGGGATGATGGTTTTGATGCAGGGGAGATAGACGAGAATGATCAGGAACAGGGTTGAATGGTGGTAGTGGTTTGATCAGGGCTGGTCTGTGCGGAAGACATGTTGTTGCTAAATGCGGGTCACAAACAAACAGAGTATAACAAACGCACCTAGTCCCAACTTCAACGCGAATTCGTTTGGGGCCCGTTACGGGGTACGGGTTCTTTACCTGATCTGTGCAGAGTACCGCTGCGTCCGGGGCTTCCTTTGTGATGACATACTCCTTTGTTGACTGATTAAGGAAAATTAAGATGGAGATGAATGCAAATGGAAAGTTGAATGCGATGGCAGGCGTCGAAATGAGGGCAACAATGGAAAAGGAATAAGATCCTAACAAAGGTGGTGGCCAGGGCAAATACGTGAAGAGGTGAGGAGAGTGAAGCGAGAAATAAAAGAAAAGTAAGGAAAGGCTGGAGGGGGAAGAGAGAGAGGTATATTGGTAAAAGAAGGTGGCAGGTCGGGGCCGGGAGAGGGTAAGGGAGAGGGTTCTCGTAATGAGTTTCGTTGATAACAAACAATGACAATGACGAACAGGGCAAGGATGCTCGCTCGTGGCAAAAGAGCCAAAGGGAAGGAGAGGAGGAGGTATGTGTACAGGAAAAGAAAAAAGAGAGAGAAACAAAGAGAAGAGAAGGAAAAACAAATGCCACAAGCAATGGAATGGATGGTAGGTAGCAATGGTGTCGCAGCGTTCAAGAAAAAGAAAATAGCATTTCTTGGGCGATGACACAATTACCTCCGTACATCTCCACGTCTCCCTCCTCCTGGTTTCTCCTCGCCTTCCTCAAGGGTTGCCCTTGGCGGAAAGACAGATACAACACGCTGATCCTCGGCTACCTGTCTCTCCTTTGTACTCTCTTGAATGGTTACATCGACGTATTGAGCTCTCCCTCGTTCTCTTTCTTATGCTATCGCATTCCTACAGTTCTTTATCCTTCTTGCTGATTTCATCGCTCTCTCTCCATATCGGCGACCCTTTTGTTTTTTATTTGCCTTGCGCGTGCTTGGATCTCTCTACAAATAGCTACGCATGGCTGCATTTACTATCTTCCTTTCGTTCTTTTATGTGTTTTACGTTTTCTGGGGCAGCAAATCACGCTTGCCGGTTCATCCACGGTCCAACTTTTACCGCATTCAAGGAGACATCGTTTCTTTTGTTTTTCTTCTTTATTTTGTTCAAAGAACAAAACAAACATAAGAGAAGAGTGCAAGGGGAGAGAGAGGGAAAGGTGGGGGGGCATAAGAAAATTGCCCTCCCCTTCTTTTCTTCCTTCGTGTCCAACGATAACCCCTTTTTGTCGGAGACGGGAAAATGCCCCCCTTTCTCCTTTCTCTTTTCTTGCTTTTCCTCGATGGCGTTGTTTAAGACTATATGGTCCTCTCTTGCGTTATTTTATTCGCTATCGTTTTCTGTTTTCGCTTACTTCTTTCTCTTTATCACATACCTTTCCTTGCTGGTTTAATAATAGCCAGTTTATTCAACACGTGGAATCAGTAGTAGGTTTACATGACACGGCTACTTGCTAAGCGCTATTTGCTCCACAATTAGAAAATTGGATTGTTACAGAAAATAACTCTCAGTAACGCTATTCTGCTTTAGAGTGTGTCTGCTCACTTTTTCAATTGGTCATACGCCCTGGTTCCTCCCCTCGTGCTTCGTCCTCAATTGTTTGACCCTTGCATAGAATTGTATTAGTGACTAGGAATGTTGCTTTTATCCCAAAGGTCGATCACTGCGACTCGAAAAAAAGGCAGTGCAGTTCTGCAACCGACCCATTGAGGTGCAACATTATGTCAATGAACAAAAAGATGGTAGACAGAAGTGTATGTTTTGAAAAATGCAAGATAGTTGTTATTATTATGAGGGGATATCTACAAGGGATTAAAATGCTAAATGTGTAATTGTATTGTGTGTGTGTTTGGATGAATGGGTAGGTATTTTTAGACCTGAGGCTGGATGCTAGCGGTGCGACGCATGTTCTCGCGACGAAGACGAATCTCAGAACGAGCCATGAAGAGGGTAATGGCACCGGGGATGATGATCCAGGCAAGGATGACCAACCAGTTGATCCACATCTGCTCGCGCAAGCTTCCAAAGTAGATCGACCTCAAGCCGCGGACTCCATAGGTGAAGGGGAAGATCTTGCCGACGCGGAAGAAGCCAGGCATGATGACCCAGTCCAAGATACCGCCCGAGGAGGTGAACATCAAGATCATGAGCATTGTAGCGGGACCCTGGAATCCATCGACAGTCAATAGGTGCGAGAGCAAGAAGAGGATTGAAATGAAGGAAAGGCCTGTGAACCAGATGAAGGCAAAGGCGATACCGGCGTTGAAGTGCTCAGACATTTGGTGGCCATGGAGGACCTGGGGGACCATCCAGATGAAGACGGTGTGGATGATGGAGAACATGACGGCGACGGTGTTGCGGCCGAGGACGATGCGGATGGCGGGGAACTTGGGGATCTGGGAGGACTTACGGATAGGCTCGTTGGAGTCGTTACCGAAGGTCAGGACGCCGATGGTCTCGATGGTGTTGGGAAGGTATTTGCAGATACTGTAAACAGCGAGCATACTTCCGATGTACAACACAATGAACTAATAGCAACAAACAAAAGGTACAAGATTAGTCAACATGTGGTCAAGAGGACATGTGTTTGTCGCACAAAGAGTTTGTGTTACATTGCAAGGCTCAAGAAAGAATACTTACAACAACGTAGGTGGCAAAGTTCTGGCCGTAGACCAAGACGGGATTCATGATAGTCTCGGTCAGATGAATGGACTGGACCCAAAAGGTGGGGTGCAAGTTCTGGAGAAGAGTCTGGTTGGCGGGCGAGGTCAAGAGCTGTCTCTCAAAGGTCCTGGACAGGGTCTCCATCGACTTGGACATGTACTTCTCAACAATCGAGTGGGTGGCGTAGCTGCGTCCTTGGTCAAAGACGTACTCCATATCGAGGGCCTTCAAGGTTTCGGCAGTGGCGGGTCCAGTGGTGGTCGAGGGAGCAAAGCTCAAAAAGTTGCTGGAAAAGTTGGCAGGGATGTAAAGGAGACCCCAGGTCTTGCCCTTCTCGACATGATCAACAAGCGAGTCGCGATCCCAACCAGGCTCGCTGGTCTTATCGATCCAAGAGAAGATATGATTGAGCTGACCCTGGGGATCCATGATCTGGCTCTGGATCATAGCACCCATGGAGTTGTTGTGAGTGATAGTCTGGAAGAGCTGAGCAAGGGGGGCGGGGGTCTGGGAGTAGTCGAATCCCTTGTCGGCGTTGTAGAAGACAATCTCGACGTTCTTGACTCTAGACATGGGCGACCAGAGTGAACCGAGATAGAGCCAGATGTATACGAGCATGACAAAGGTAGTGGCAGCGAGAAGGATCCAGGCATTCTTCTTCAACAAGTGGGGGAGAACAAAAAACTGGGGCCAGGACTCCTTTGTGCACTGTGCTGGTGTAACCTCGCCCATCTCGGTTTCGGTGGTAGTCTCGACCTGGTGGACGGGTGTTGTGGAGGAGGAGGAAGAGTTGCGGGCGGTTTGGGGGTCGGTCTCAAGAGGGACCATGGAGAACTGTTGTGGTTGTTGGGCGTCTTTCTCTGACATTGTCGATTATGTTTGTTGTTTAGGTGGTTGTTTGTGTGGAGTGAGGGGTATAGGTAATGTGGAGTGAAGTTGTGGTGAAAGAGTAATAGGGTATGCAAGGGTCAATTGAAGTAAATTATTAAAGAGGCATGGAACTGCAAAGGAGCAGAGTAAACAAAGAGAGAACTGAAGAGAGAAGAGAGGGTTGGGTGTAATGAAGAAGAAGAAAAAATCTGCGACGATGGGATGGGAAAGTGTCCCTTATATACCGTAGTGGGGGGAATGAAACCCTGCTCGTTGACCTCATTCTAATTCATTCGAGCAAGCACGGCAAGCGGTGCACCGGGGTTGATCAGAGACACTAGCGGCGAATTTGTCAGAGAGCAGACAACGGAGAAAAATAGAAAATAAACGAGGGTATCTCTCTCTCTCAACACAGCGGCTCATGTTTTTGCCCTTTGTATCTGACTGTTGTCATCAATTGAATATCAGAAGAGAGAAGGGAGAGAGGTCATTTGTATCCCCGCAGGACACTTAAACAGACAGCGCGGGCTTTAATGCCAATAAGCAATAACTCAGGTTGAAAAATGGCCCTTTTGTGTCTCTTTGTGGTGTTTGTGCCCAGTGCCATTTTGGTTAGGTGTGTCGTTGGACATTTTTCTCTGTGCTCATTTTTTTTTTTTTTTTTTTTTTTCTGTCCTAAGAGTCTCAGCCAAAATGGGATTTCATTTTTGCACTGCGATCGACCGGCCCTTTAAACGGAAACTTTAAATTTCTGCTGCTGTATGTATGACATCGAATTTTTGGCTGAAACTCCGGCGCTCGGTAACTCACACTGCCGGGCGGCCGCTTCTCTGACTCTGACACTGGCGAGATTTTTTTGTTGTTGCTGAACGGATACCCTGGCCTTTCCCACCCTCAATTCTTCATTCCTCATCCTTTCACTCACAAACGCCTTCTTCTAACAAACTCCTGATTCATCTTTCTCTTGCTCACTCCGCCAAGAGGGACGTAAAAAAAAGTACAATACCTGTCCATCAGCTGTCTGGATTTCCTTTTTCTTCTTCTTCTCACCTCAGCGTCTACTTTCTGCCGGCTAACCGAGTTCTCGATTCTTCCTACTGGTGCCCTCCAAATTCCCATACACAACATATGAAAAAACCAGAGCTGAAGCACACAAAAATGTTGTATCGTTTCATTCCCACAGCTCAAAATTGTTTTTGTTTCTCATAGCCAATATCAACAAAGTGGGGAAAGATTACAAGGCTCTGATAAAAAAAACACCATGGGTCGGCTGGATTGTGAAAATTGCTTATTCCTGTTATTTGTAGAATTTAGACAGTTCTGTTTTCAGCCCAGCAACACATGTCTCTCGCTACTCAACTCTTTCGGTCAGCCAAAGTCATGAACCCATTCGAAACATGAACAACATGCGATTGCCAGACCGCAGGTTATATTGATGTCGGTCTACTATTACTTCCTACAAGATGTTAATAAGTATGCAGGCTTCCAATGATCATTCTTTTTTGCGGAGCATTTTGTGTTTTCTTTCAATAATGCTCTCTAATGAAATGAAGAATAGATCTGGGATGGCATCAGGAGGACTAATATAGAGTACAGCGGAACTAAGATGTCGCGAACAGAGATGGCGGTGGCGCCCATTGTTGGAAATAAAGAGGAGGAGGAGTATCACGAGAATTGCATAGCAATTTAACACCACGAGCAGTGAATATATAGGATGAAATCATCCACATCATTTCTCTTTTTCGGCGTATCCATTATTCCCCTGTTGGAACCACTTGAACCATGGGGGTTATTCTAGTGCCTTCTAGCGGTTCCTCCTGTTTCGTTTCCGTGTGAATGCATGCCAACAGGTTTTAGGGGAAGGAAGGAACGAACGTTTTGCTTTGTCAGACAAAAGAAGGTACGCAAGTTGACAGAAAAAGGAAATTGTAAGCGCGGCAAAGCAAATACGCGAACCAGGTTTTTGTTGGTGTCTCTTGGTCATCCAACTGGACGACAGTTGAAAAGAGGAAAAGGAAAGGCAGATCGTTCTTCCCTTCGGCATTGAAAATGCTTAATTCTCTTTTTAATCGTTGTGCCCGATCGTCTGTTTTTGATTTTACGTACGGAGACGACATCCGTGCACGTTTGTACGGTTTTTTTTATCTTGGTTCGTTCAATTACATAAATGGTTTTTAGAAGAGCCCTGCTAATTTTTCTCTAATTGAAACTTGACATGGCTCGATCCCTTTTTTAGGTGCTCTTGGTGCGAAGGTATCTTCACATGTCAACTGGTCGATACGGATGATTTGTTTTGGAGCCAGCTTTCTGCTGAAGAAAGGATTTGTTTTCTTGGAGGGTGACTTAGTTGGGCGATCTGAAAAAGAGCTACAGTTCATTACATACACACACACAACAGCCAAAAAAAAGGTTTATTAGCTGCGCTAAGACCCGCTTGTTCAAAAACGCCACCATCAGTACGCACACAGCTATATATCAAGATCCACTTTATTCGACCAGGACTGCCTGATGGTGGCCGATCATCACATCCTCTTCCGTGCCTGAATTGCACAGCGCGAGTTTTTTTCTTTTCCCCACTTCTCGGCCTAGTCAAATTTCTCCACTCCTAGAGATTTTTTCCTTTGAAGAGTTGTTGGGCTACGTGATTCCTTTGACCATTTCATATTGGTCAGCACTTCTGCAAGAGACTGGTTGGAAAGATAGTGTGTTTGGGGAGATGGGGTGAGGTATACCTTGTGCCTTGCGCCATTGTATCGTATCCCCCTTGTCCCCCTTTTCTCTGCCCTTTCCTTCTTACTCTTTCTGACCCTTGTGTTTGTGCGCGACTCTCTGGCAAACAAGCATGCAATTCAATATCAAGGGGAAGGGTTGCACAAGGCGATCACTCCTTCTCCTCCCTTTCGGTCTCTCCTTCTTTTTGTATTCTCCGCGGTGACAGGAAAACAAACAGATAGCTACAAGAAATCGTCATTCAAAATCACACTCACCTCTTGTCCATGTCCAGGCCAAGGGGTAGAGTCTTGCAACAGAGGAGGCAAGTAAAAAAGTTCCCATTCACCCCTCATTTTGTTTGTTTGTGTTGCATTTCCACACGAAGCAAGACGGTGGGAGAAATTTGTTCGACCATGTCGTCCTTCCGTCCCGGACGCTATTCCCGCTTTCTCTCCCTCTCCTCTTCTCCACTTGGAGGCTCTTCCACTAGTCCAATGGAAGCGACTCTTTTTTTTTTGTGTTCTTTAACAAAACAATAAAAAACGAATCTCTTTCATCCTTCCCTTTTCTCCACAAGTTGTGTTGCTGTAAGAACAGTGGCGAGGAGTTTTTTTCTTTTCTTTCAAGTTCAGTCTGGCAAAATTTTGTCTCCACTCACTCTCCACGGCTCATGTAAATTGTCAAATGTAAATGCTTGCAATGACGATCAAAAAGTCCGTCGTTCATTTTTCTATGGAAGGTAGATCTACTATACCGATACTGTTCTTATAAAACTCACGCCATGTCAATCAGCCAGCCAACTCAAAGGGGGAAAGATATTCAGTTCAAAGGCCGAGAAGGGAGGCTGGAAAGTTGGAAACACGCGCTATTCTTTTTTTATCATACTCGAAACACTCTTTTCTGACCTGTTGGCAATTATGCCGGCCAACGACAACGAGGTGCGGAAAAACGATAGAAAATGCAAAAAAAGAGGCAAGAATACCTGCCAGCTATACATATGTGCAGACAAGCAGGCGGCTTTGACGAATTTGCGCATGATGGACCATGCTACAGCTTTGCATCCTCATCATCCTTCTTCCCTATCACGGCACAAAACGGCCAATGTCGTAACCTGTCTTGCCCATACACCATGGGCCATGGGCCGTATCCCATTTGATCAGCCTGTTCCTGGTTTGTAACTTGCACGAATGTCAAAGCTGCATTGTTGGATTGAAGTAGGTGGATGATGGACCGCGGGATAGAGGCTATTGCGGCACACTGACGACTTTTCCTCTTTCCTTCCCCTTTGTCGTAATGGTGCAATGAGGCGCACCTACAGAAAAAAAGTACCGTTGAGGTTCCAAACTTGGTCCTTTCTCTTCTACATCTGTGCCTTTTCTTTCTCGTAATTATTTTTACCGACTTGGTATTGGGCAGGAAAAGAAACGTGCTTCGCCAATCAACCAAAAACCGCTAGCCAAGGGGTTTTGCTAAAAAAGAAAATGAGAAAAGCTCAAGAAGGGTAAGCTTCATGCGTTCGTTCGTTCCTATCTCGTCGGGACACTCACAGACGCAGCATAATGAAGCGGATTGGAAAGAGAAAGAAAAGTTTTTTTTTGGTGATTTTCCCTACGTAAACAAACAGGCACAGAAAGTAAATAAAAAAGCATTGGGGTAGAGCGTGTATGTGAACACTGGCCACTTCATGCGTATTCATTGGTTAGATTTTTTGTGTTCGACCGCTTCTCCATTACGCTTTACAAGCTTCGCAAGCCAAGAGTTGTCCCTTCTAGCTTGTTCTATCTTGGTTGGGTGAAGAGGGCGGCTCAGCAAGGTGACATCCAGGCTGGAGGAAGAGGATCGTATTAAAATGAATATGGGCGACAAAAATATCAGCGTTGGGGACGGAAAGGGGATGAGCATGAGGATTATTGCTCAATTTTTTTTGCTTTTGCCAAGCTGGAGACCTTGTCTCTTCAAAATAAAGAGCAAGCAGTAACCTTTTTTTTTTGTTCAATTTTCATGAGCAATTGACACTTGCCGCGTAGAAAACAGCATGCATTACGATCAACCATGGGGTTGTGAGTATGTATGTCTGACAATAAGTAAGGCATTTGGTAAGACACCACGCTACGCAGCATGAGTGGGAGATGGGGGAGAATTGACGGATGAGGCACCAGCATAAGCAAGTTGCAGTCAGGCACAAGGAAGCAAGTGCAGAAAGTCATACAACAGGAAATGACAACATGTCAGGCCTTCTCTGACAACAGATGGGAGTCCGACATTCAAATTTTTTTTTTTTTATTTTCGGGTTGCACTTTCATGTGTCTGTGTGTCTGAGGGTGTTACTTATCGCTTCCCTTCACTATTGTGTTTCGTCGTTTGAGTAACCAGCTTCTTTATACTTTTCCTGTCTCTTCACTCACTCTCTCCTCTTCTCTCCCTCTTCACCCTTCCTTCTCCTTTCTTTTTGTTCTTCTTCTCTTCTCTTAAAAGCCCTTACTTTCCCCCTCTCTTCGAGTCCCTCCCCCTTTGTCTCCCATACCCCTTCCTTTCCCCCTTCACCACCTCTATTGCCAAAGCCGTAGCCCCGTCCACAAAGCGAGCCTCGCTCTCTTCCTGGTGCGTGTTATTTCCCTTGTCCACTTTCCTCCCTTCCCCTCCCTTCCCTTCTTCGTTGTCTGTCTATCTCTGTGCTCCCCCTTACATCCTTCTCCCTCCTCCCTCTCGACGCCTCCCTTGACCAACATCACCCTCTTTTTCTTCCTCTTCCTCTCTGTCATTCACCACCATGAACTGGACTGCACGCAGTAGCAAAAGGGGAACAGAGATCATTCCGACTGCAGTATACTCGACAATCCCTGATCCCTCGATTCGCCAACCCTTTTCCTTTTTCCACATTCCTTTTTCTTTTCCCACATCGGATCCCAGCCCTTGTTCTTTCCACCAATAACCCCCTTTTGTATGTCCTCGCCTCAGTTCCTCCAATACTCTAGTCTGTGCAGGAACAATAATAAGAGCAACTACAACATCATATAGGAGAGGAAGGAGCTGTATCATAATCTTTAGCCCTTGTGTATCTCAGCTATTGATGTGAATTGCTTTTGCTTTCTACCTTATTTTTTCTTATTTTCTATCGCCTCCCTTTCTTCCGGTTGGTTGGTTCTGTTGCAATTCCATCCCCATTTTTTTTTCATTTGCCAGGCTTTTTTTTTTTCATTTGCCAGGCTTTTTTTTTTTTTTTTTTTTTTGCAACCGACTTTGTTTTCACTCCTCACTCACTTCTGTCTAACTGATCACTGATTAACCGTTTTTTTCTTTACGTTTCCTATCATATTCACAAATAGGGCATATATCTCATCCACATACACACATCACATAACACCCCTTTATCTTTACACATAACCCACATAACCGCGCGACATGAACCCCTTTTCGGTCGTGTCACACATCCAATCCAATCTCCCTTCGCTCCCAACCGCCCTCCTCCAGCGAAGGAAGTCCGCCGTCGTCAACGTCGTCGTTCAAAGCAGTCCTCCTACAAAACCATCTCCTTCCACCACCACCACCACCACCACTACCACCATCCGCACACAGCCTCTCCCACCCCATGCTCCCACCACAACCACCACAACCACCACAACCATCATCGAAGACCAGAAAGAAGAGCAGGACCTGACCGAATTGTCCTCAGCCTCAACTGTCCCGGCCGCAACTGTCCCCAACAAACCCAGAAACAACCCGCAGGCCATCATCGGTAATTTCGATGGTGCAACCAAGGCTGCAATCGAGTCCACAAACGTGAATTTCAGCACAGACCTTGGCTCCAAGAATTTGAACAGGCATAGCATCCACATCATGCCTGTCTCCACCCTCAGCCCCAGCCCTCCTGATGCTGAGGAGAAGAACTTGCAGCGCATCGCCCTTCGCCGACACACCTCGTTCCCTACCCCCACCGTCCAAAGCTCCCCTACCAACGACAACAATGACCTGCCTGAAAGGGCGGCTTCACTTGATGGTTATGACCGTGCCAAGGTCCTCATGTCGTCGCCTTCCGATGCTGTTCAGGCTACGACTATGATTAGCCAGCCTAGACCATCTCACCTGAGGCACACTCGATCCGCTTCCCTCCCCCATTCACTTGTCGCTCCTGCCCAGCCCCCTCGTTCACCAGCCACAGTACCCACCCCTCATGCGCCAGCTTCGCTGCTGTCTAATATACCCACTGTGGATCGCCCAATGGCTGAGAGTGGCGACGATAGCGGAGAAGACTCTGAGAACTCTGAAGACTCTGAGGAAGACTCTGAGGAGGACGGAGCTGAAGAACATCCGGAGGATCAAGACCAATCGAGCCAGCCCCAGTCTCAATTCGCATCCGTCAACGATCTTGCTGCTGCCGTTGCTGCCCCGGCATTGGCTGCTTCAACTCTTGGCAAGGAAGCCTACATTGTCACCCCTCCAGTCTCGCCCTCCCTCAACGCTGCTGCCACCGCTGCCAAGGCACCGACTGTTCCTGTCCCTGCCCCTACCCCCATCGCTATTGCCTCCGCTCTTCCTTCTCCTCCTACTTCTTCTCCTCCTTCCCCATCTCCCAGAAAGACAATGTTCACATTCACCACCCCTGCACCGATTATGATCGTCTCTCACCAAAACTCTTCAAGCATACCACCATCATCCCCCATCCACTCTGTCACCTACGTCTCTCCTACCACTTCGTCGACCACTACCACCTCAAAAACCACCACCACAACTACTACCACAACAACTGCAACTGCATCTCCTTTGGCTGCACCAGCTCCGTCGCCCATCTCAATAGCAACTCCTTCGACTCCTTCGACCCCTTCAGCATCAACTCCTGTCACCACCGCTGCAGCAGCCGCACCCCCTGCTTCTTCCCCATCCACAGCCTCCTCTTTCCTTTCAGCATGGCAGGGCCGGTCCCGCGCCATGATCCCCACGATCCCCCGCCCATCGCCCTTGATGCCCTTTCGTGCTGCACGCAAGGTCGTCAGCTCTGTGACCACGGCAGGTACTGGGCTCTTGCCTACCAAGGAGCAGCTGAACTCGATTCCTGTTGCGGGCCGCATTCTGAGCCACCCAGTGATGGACTCAACCTTGTCCTACATTGCGGAAAAGGCTTCAGAGCGAGGCATCGACCTCCACGCCTTGACGGGCGGTATCGACCCCAAGAAGTTGATCCGACCTGAGGATGTCCCTTACCGCAAGCTGAACAAGACCATGATCCATCAGGCCATGACTCTTTCTGTCCTTGCTGTTCAGAAAGAGGAGTTGTCCAAGGCCATGGACGATGAGGACGGTGACGATGCCTTTGAGCTCTACTTGGCTGCTGTTAATACTTTGCTGCACTCTCTTCCTTGTAAGTATCTTTGTATTTTCTCCTGTTTTCTGTTGCCTTTTGTCGTATTTTTTTTTTGCTGTGCCCAATTATTCGTCTACTAATATGGGAACTCTTTTTCTTCTGCACTTCGATAGTCGAGACATGTGATCCTCTTCGTCGGGAAGCCTTTGAGACCCAGCTCCGCTCCTTCCTTGACGACCAACTCTGTCAAAAGGACGACGGTTATCTCAGTGAGACCGGAAGCACCTCCAAGAAGCTGCGTCGTCGTCGCAGGAGAAGACATCGTCAGTACCATGACCAAGCCACCTCGCTGATCCATCAGCACACTCAAGAGACCGCCACTGAGCCCACCACCTCGCAAGGTCATCAGCGTCGTCAGCAGATCCGTCAAAAGAACTTGCAGCGGGAACAGCACATTAAGCAAAAGCAACTGATGATTCAGCAGCAAGCCTTGGAGAAGCAGCAGCAGCAGGAGCAGAAGGAGAAGAGGCGGCAGGATAAGAAGATTGCGGCTGCCATGGCTGCCGCTGCTGCTTCTCAAAAGCAGCAGCCCGGCAAGGCTTCCTCGCCCGCTGTTCAGGATCATTCAGGTGCCAAGAAGAGCAAACGCTCGTCGCACTCTCGCCGTCGTCAGGGGGCCGCACAGTACGCCCACCAGCATAATCACCAAGGCTATGATAACCAAAACAACAACAATAGTGGAGGCGGTCTGGGAGATACGATTATTTCAACCGCGGTCCATTCGGCCATCCGTCTGAAGCAGTCGCCCATTCCCGATGTCGTCAAATCGTGCCTCCGCACCTCCAAGACCATCTTCCACAAGGTCGATGAGCGGTTCCATCTGCAAGACAAGGCTTGGGAGCTGTCTAAGAACTCGATCGAGAAGGCCATCGAGCTGGACGAGCAGTATGCGATCCACGAGGTCGTGACCGAGACTGTCTTTGCGACCCTTACGGGTCTGGTCAAGGCCGGTATCGCCTACAAGGAGTCGCCCAGCTACGCTGCCGTCCGTGCCGCTGCGTCTGAGAACAGCAAGATTGCGGCCGCACCACCAGTGCAGGTTTTGGAGTCTGCCTCTTCGTCGAGGTCACATCACCCCCAGGGTGCTCAGCCCTCTTCCAAGAAGTCCAAGTCCAAGAAGGCTGCCGATACATTCAAGGAGAAAGAGAAGTCCGCTGCTGCCGCTGCCACCGCAGCTGCTGCCAGGTCGTCGATCACTTCTCGATGGACCCGTCGTCCTCAAAGCGTGGTAGTCGAGAGCGAGGCCTCGGACTCTGAGGATTATTCGGATGATAGCGATTCGGATTCGGACTCGGATTCTGAAGATGAACAGCAGAAGAAGAATTATAAGAGCAAGTTTGCGTCGTCCTCTTCTTCTACTTCCTCGTCTTCATCGGCCTTCTCGTCTGCCTCGTCCTCTTGTTCGTCCACAGCTGGCTCTGGGGCTGAGAACGACTCGGATTCGGATAATGAGACCGTCGAGCTGAACCACGAGACCTTGCGCCCCTCTGCCACTTCTCGAGGCGGTTATAACCACTCTGACACTTCCAAGTTGCCTCCTCCTCCTCCTTACTCGGAACAGGTCCGCGAGAAGATTGATATGTTTATGGCACTCAAGGGCGCGGCCTCCCTCCTGGTCGGTAGCCTTTAAACCTCAAGTTTTGTCAAAAGCACATAACCACCATCTATAAAATATAAACATAAGCATCCTAGCATTTTATCCTAGCATACTTAGACGTACTTAAAAATATTGCAATACATATTTTTGTGACAAAGTGACTCAACCTTTGCTGACCATGGTAGCAAAAGAAGCTAATGGGTTATTGGTGGCGTCGTTCTCTGATTGGCTTATACCCTTCCACGTATGATACTAGGAAACACAAACCCTGTTACAAAATTCCATTGCAGTCATTTTTTGTATTCTCCATTTTACTTTCTTTCATCCGATCCTTCTTTCCTTCCTTCCTTCCTTCCTTCCTTCCTTCCTTCCTTCCTTCCTCCTCTTCACTCATTATAAAATCCCTCAAATCCTCAAAAGAATGATACGCCACAAGTTATGTTGGACATTGGTCTGTTTCCTCGTACTACTCCTGTGCTCTCACCTTTGCACTGTTACGGCGGATAATACTCAGCTGCGCGCAGTCACGCCCGCCACTACTGAATTGACCATCTCAGACCCCAACGTCAAAAGTCATTATGTCGAAATGCCTAACTACTGCTATCCAGCAGGATATAAATACGGAACCACCTTAGCCATTGGTAAAAAAAAAAAAAAAAAAAAAAAAAAAAAAAGGTTACAACTACGATGCTTAAAAAAATTGACAAATATATAATTAAGCCTCTTATTCTTTTTTTTTTTGGTATTTTTTTTTAAAAAAAACGATGTAGATATCGGTGCATCCTATATAACTGCAGCGTACAACACCGAAGAAGGAGCGCCCGTACTTGTAAAGAACAAAGACGGACTTACCAAAATCCCCTCTCTCATCGCCTCCCCTCCTACCAATGACACCATCACCATCACCACGATTATCCGTCATATGCGAGAGCTGGCTGAGGCACAGATCGGTAACAACACAAAGATTAGGCAGGTCGTGCTCACGGTCGCGGGAGGACTCGATTGGAGCCAGAGGCAGGCGGTCCATCAGGCTGTCGAGGAGCAAGCTAAGACGGAGGGAGACACGGCAGAATTGAAGGTCTTGAGGGTGCTGAATCGTCATATTGCGGCCTCGGTGGCGTACGGGTTGGATAACGAGTTTCTTTATGGGAACACTGGTGTTAGAGAGCCAGGCGTGCGGGAACTGGTGGTTGTGAATGTGGAGGAGACGATGTTCGATGTGGGGGTGTGGGAGCTTGATACCGGGATGCATGATAAGATTGGGCTAGTCGAGAAACGAGCTCATGGTGGTGGTGGCTTTGATGAGGAGGCTGCTGATCGAACGGTGATGGAGAGGCTTGTCGAGGAGTTTTTGAGGGGTGCGGGAGGGTCTTTTAGTGTGGGGGAAGAGGTAGAGGTCCGGAGGCAGCGAGAGATGATACTGAGCAATGAGGCTTTAATGGGACGACTCAGGAAAGAGGTGACCAAGTTGAACAACGTGTTCTCAACAGCATCGCTACACCTCCAGCCGGTTACCGACACGACGTTTGACACTCCGAGACACCACACTGTGCGCATCAACATCGAATCCTTCTTCGAGGGCCGCGACCTCTCCGTATCATTGGATCTCCCGCAATGGCAGGACCTGCGGGAGCGTTCACTCAGGATTATACTCGACGCGATAGACGAAGTCCTAGAAAAGTCCGAGGTGGTTTTGGACTACTCTTCGGGGACGACAAAACCCCTCGACAAGAGCGAGGTCGACCATGTGCTTATTATGGGCTCGTCCACTCGGATCCCAGAAGTGATTCAGTTGATTGAACGGCATTTTCAAGGGAGATTAACTGTACCTGTGGCAATCGAGCCGGCGTTTTTGGGTGTGACGGGTGCGGCCAAAACCGCGTGGGAGTTTGAAAATCATGTTGAGTGTCTTCTCGCGTAGACAAAAGCAATTAATGCCAGAATAAAACGACAACCGGAAATATTTATTCGTTCGAGCATCGCCACGTATTAAGATTTTATTCCAAAATGTAGCAAGGGGCTGACTAGTGCATACTTGATTTTATTTGTTATTTCTTTAATAGATAATATTTTGAGGTGTTTGTGTTCTTTCCTTGTATGCTGTTAAGAGATCTCTGAGTCAATTACATGATAGAGGCAGGGGTGGTATTTTGGAAAAAGAAGTCGCTACGACTCTTCTTCAATCGCAGGGTTCTGCGTGGTGGCTCCGTGGCTCCCTTAGTAGACACCACAGCAATACCATTGCCCTCCTGTTGTTGTTGGTGCTTGGTTGTCGCCAGATCCGAAACTGACGAAGACGCCATGGTAGTAACACTTGAAGATGTAGACGCAGAAGTCGACATATTACGCTGCGACCCTGCCGCCGTCGCCGCGGAAGCAGAGGAGATAGTATACATAGACGCGGCCGCCAACAAAGTCGCCGACAGGTTATGAAGCTCTTCAGGCGAAGCACTCGAATACTTATCTAAGCAACACCCGGCATCCTTTCGCTCCTGTTCCTCCATCATCATGTTGGAACAATAAACAGCTGACCGGGCCTCAAGGCGGTCGGCTTCACGGACAGAGAGGGGCTTGAGGGTCCATTTGCGGTATCCAGGGCCGATGGGGACTTTTGAGTGGTGGGTCATGCTTGCCAGACTGGTGTTTCCAGAGTGGAAGGTTCCACTGTCCGTGACCATGCCCATACCCATGCCCATGAGACCGGCGTTGCTGCCGACACGGTGATTGTTTCTGTTGCTTCCTCGGCTTGAGTTGCTGGCGTAAGAGTCATTCCTAGGGATTGCCATGACCTGACTTCCTTGTCCTTGCGGTCCCTGGAAATCGCGCTGACTCAAACTCATCGTCAACTTTCCATAATGTAAATTATACTGCTGCTCACTAACATCCCTCAATCTAAAATAATACGCTGCATACACCGACCGCTTGACTGAAACATTATACTGCAACTTAGCCATCGAGAACCTCTCCAATGCATTCACATCCTTCACAGAGAGCCCCTCAAAAATGGCACAAACGTCAGAGTTGAAGACGGCGAGGTCCTCCCAGACTTTGATGGAGAGGATGAGGGCACCGAGGAGGAGACGACGCCAGTTGATAGCATGGAAGGAGAGGTTTCCGAGTTCTGTCATGCGTTCGACGTAGATTAGGGTTATGATCGCGTTCTCGGCACCCAAGTTCTATTAATGTAGGCAGCGAAAAAAGAGTAGATTAGTTTGGAGGGCAATCATAAGGATAACGCAAGACGAAAAGAAGAAAAAAAATTGGAAAAAGGACGAGCGAAGCGCCTGTGTGCGTGTGTGTGAGAGAGACGCGTATTTACCTGGCCGCAGTCAAAGATGAAGCGCATAAAGTCAAAGATGTCGGCCTGAGTCATGAGCACGCGCTCAGAGGGCTGGTAGGAGGACGAGTTAACGATCCGTTCGGTCCTGCAGTCGTTCAACTTGTGCGAGAGGAGTACCTTGTCATACAGCACTGTGGCCACACTACATTTACACAAATAAATAAATTTATAGAAAAAGTGAATGGCGAAGTTAGAAAAATGCGACAAGTAAAATCACTAAAAAAAAAAAGTGACAATCAAAAATAAGAAAACGCGCAAAAAAAAAAGGCAAACTTACGCGCGGAGGGTCTCGTCGACATCACTCTTGAGCATAGTGCTGTCGATGTAAAGACTGGAGGTCGAGTTACATTTGGTCAAGGAGTACTGTGATCCAAGAGGACGGCTTTCAAACGCGCTCAGAGCTCCCGGAGCAATGCCTACCATGGCATGTGTCTGCAATTTCAAGGATGGTCTGGCGTTATTGGTGTTGTTGTTGTTGGTCACCTTCTCATTCTGATCCATGATCGCCTCAAATGCCTTGGCTAGTGTCACGGCTGCGGCGGCGGCCTCGGCGATGGAAGAAGTTGAAGACGATGTGGATGGGCTCTGACGAAGGGGAATGGAGACGGTAGTGGTAGTGACGGGTCGATCCTCCTTGTGGTAGATGTACTTGGGAGGCTGGTCGAGTTGAAGGGTAGAGGCATTGCTGTCCTCGGTAGCAAGGACACTTGAGGGTGAAGGCGCCTCAACACTGGCCTCGGATAGTGCGTCGCTCGAGTTCAGCAGTGTAGATTGCGGAGAAGTCGATTCAACAATCGATGAAGCAGCAGAGACAGAGCCAGAGATAAAGGTCTCACGCTGGGTGGCAGTGGTGGCCTGATGCAACCGTCGGACGGAAGAAATCAAATCCTCCTCCCCATCGTCTTCAACGCTGCTGTTCTTATATCCAGACACCAAGTAGGTCAGTGAATCCTCGGAGTCCTCATCATTGCCCTCATCATGATCCAGAGCAAGAGCGAACTCTGACTCGATACCGCGGACAATATCCTCCAAGTGGATGTGCCCGAAATGTGCTCGTTGCTGTTGAGTGTATTGTTGATGGTGATGATGGTAGTGGCGCTGGTTGGCAGTTCGTCTTAGAGAATGACGACGACCAGCGGGGCACTTGTCCACAGGACCAATCTTCTTATTTTCACGGTTCCGGCGGCCTTGACGTTGATAGCTCGAAAACTCGGCCATATCGATAATACCGGCAGTGGCAGTAGAGCCAGCCTTGCTGTTGTTGGCACGCTGATGATGACGTGTATACTTGGCACGAGGACCGTTGGTCTTAGTAACCCTACCATTAGTCTTGGCAACCCTGCTGCATCGAGTTGTCACTCCAGCACAACCTGCGGGAGGGCTGTAATTCTCATCGGCATCAGCATCATTTGCCTCCGTATCGTCAGAAGCCATAATGCTGCTCTGCGTCGATGACATAGAACCGTTTCTGAACAGTCCTTCTCCCGCCTCCTCGCTCCGGGTCAAGGTAGGACCATCGGATGGTTGGACAGTAGCAAGGTTGTGGTGACTCTTGAACTGTACAGACGAGACCAAAATGGCAATCTCCTCCTCGCGCAGGAGCTCCTTGACAAACGAAGGCATGGACGCAGAGGTCGGCGGTATGGCGTGCATATAAGCATCCTTATTGGCTAGTGGCGGCTTGCTGCTTGAGACAACACGACGAGTCGGTCGTCCAGATTCGTCATCCTCTTCCTCATCGTCCTTCGAACTGTCGTACATATACTGAGCAGAACATATCTCCTCCGAATCTTTCGAAGACCCATTCTTACCGCTTTGGTGGTACTGCTGCTGCGACTGCTGGTGTTGTTGATGGTGGTAATAGGGGTTGCTATTATCTCTCACGGCGGCTGCTGGCAGAAAATTGCGCCAGTCATCGACCAGGGCGGCATATTGTCGGAAATAAGACGAGTCGGGCGAGCAGTTTCTCAAGTTCCGACGAACTATTCGGAGTTGTTCCTGCGCCAGCTGTTGGTCGCGCTCTGTATACTTTGTTGGACACATATTCTGCTGCCGAGATGAGGTTGGTTGTTGCTGTTGTTGCTGTTGCTGGTTTTGTTGTTGGGTATATTTGGCGTCGTAAGATGTGCTAGTGATAGCAACGGGGCGGTGGTCGTTATCGTTATCATTGCGAGGTGGATCAGGTCTATTGTTATTTTTAATCTGGTTGTTGATGGGTCGGTTCTGGAAGATATGTTTGTACTGCTCAACAGTGTCAGCGTCTCCAACAGCATCGTAAATGTGTCCTCTTCCTCCCCCTCGCCGGGTGGCAGCATTTGTTTGTTGCGTATGGAAGAGGTGTTGTTGCTCTTCTAGTGGTGGAATGGCCTCGTGTGCTGCAGCGCCACTGCCGCTGTTAGAAGACTGCGTCTTGCGCCCTGTTGGGTTCAAGAACGCGAGCACTGTTTTTTTTTTTTTTTTTTTTTTTGTTTGTTGGAGGTACAAAATAGATATGAGTACGTCGCTCGATTGAGGGCGTTAGAAGGTGAGGCCAATTAAAAATGGGGAAAGCAGCATTTATAACTGTATGTAAAAAACTTGCCTTTAGAGGTAGCTTTGAGAAGGTTGATGGTATTTCCCGAATTCTTGGTTTGGCTGTTCTTTGCATATTTAGCGTGTGACGATGATGTGGTTGATGGTGCCTGATTTTGTGATGCAGATAGGGGCAATTGACGCGAACCCACGGACGCGCCTGGTGTCTTGAGCATGACGCAAGGAACGTGGGAGGAGAGGAGTGGAGAAGGTGGAAAAAGGGATACAAGATATGAAAGTAGTGTTACAAGAGATGACCACCAAAATCAGGGTTGACTAAAGGATGATGAAAGACAATGGTGAAAGGAGGGGGAAGGGAGGGAAGAGGAAACGGGAAAGGGGATAAGAAAGGGATAAGTGGAAGGGATGATAAGTTTGTCACGGTATTTTAAATTAAATCGGAGAGGAGACAAAGTGCGTAAGGTGAAAGAGAGGGCAGGGATGTTGGTAGTTGCGAGCTGGAAAAAAACTTCCCAATGAGTAGCAAAGATGCATGAAAAAAGGGGAAAAATATGAAATGAAGGAATCGTAAAGAAAGGAAGGAGTCGTGAATGGAAAAGGAAGGAAAAAGAAAAGAAAGAAGAGAAAGAAAAACGACGCTAAGAAAAGCAGAAGTGAGATAACAAAAAATAGAACTCGGTTTAGACAAGAAAGAAAGAATAAAAAAGATACCAACTGGCACTGCACAAAAGGCCCAAGTGGAAAAACACAGATGGTTACAATAAATGGGATCAAGGGAAAGGGATTGTTGTGATCGGCAAAAGGTACACGGGCAAAGGAGAAAGAAGCAGAAGAACGGAGAAGGGCATAGAGAGGATGAAGTGAAAAAAAAAAAATTGAAAATGGAAGGGAGCAGGAGCATAAACAAATGAGAGGGATATGAACGAAAAGACGATAGCAACAAGTAACGACGTCAAAAACGGACAAAGAAAAAGGTCAAAAGTCAAGGCAAGACGAGACAAACCAGTGCGGTAGGTTATTACCTTTTACCTGCACTCAATAAAAAAATAATAAAAAAAGGGTCGTTTATGGAACAGCGTAGCATGGCATTTCATGGACACTACATGGGGCAGGATGGCATCATCATCTTTCTTCACTTTTCTTCTTGCTTCCCTTGGTCGTCATACGAGTCGATTTTGCTTCTCTTACAATTGGTGATTATTCCGCCGTGGTTGCCCTCTTCTCGTCGCCTGTGTTTCTGCGTGGTTGAAAGGGTGTGTGTGGATATTATGAAGTGATATTCTACTCCACAACAACCCTTGTTGGGCAGTAACAAAAACGGGCTTTGTCTCCTTACCTAAATTCCGATTCACCGTAGAAATGAAAATATAGAACACGTACACTTTTGGCAAGAATTCCTCTTATCCTGTTGGGTCACATCAGACTCGTTTGTATTAGAAACACAGACAAAGTAAATTCAAAAAAACAGAGAAACTCTGAGTGCTAATAAAATGAAAATTACCGCGATATATTTCAAGAATAATGCATGGTTTCTCTCATCTGCTACTGTGTTTGCTTCTCTCTCTCTCTCTCTTTGCACCCCACACGAAGCGGCTACATGACGACTGCCTAAGGGTATAATTGGCCACCTTCGAAATGCCGTCGTCACCCAAAATTGCTTGTAGTGGGATGTGATAATAATAGAAGACAAAGATATATGTCAGTCGCTCCATTGGACGCGCGCTGATGAGCCACAAAACGTTGCGTTTCGATGTCCCTGGATGCGCCACATTGATATCTCCTTCCATTCACTGATGATCCCTGGATTCACATTTGATCAAATTACTTGTTGTCCTGTGCGCTGAAACCATTCACCGAACAAGCCACTCATCCCTCCACCCCTCCAGCCTGTCACCCCCCCCCCCCCTTTTGCTCTCACTCTATGCTGGGTGCTGATTCCAATCTCAACACACACTCTTATTCATTCTCTTCTCTGGTCAAACTCCCCAAGCATAAGGAACCAACAACTACCAACAGGACACGGACAAGCGATTCCAACTCGACCCAGTCACGCCCAATCAACAAGCACGACCTTCGTCTCGTTGATTCCATAGCCAGCAAAGTTGTCAGAGCGGATCTTGATGCTAACAAGGACAAGGTCGATACTTCCTTCACTCACTTCTATCTGGACACGAATGCCTAAACGGACCGCAACTGCAACCACTACAACCACTACCCCAACCCTCACAACAACAACAACAACTACAGCAAAGACAGCTACTCCTACTACACCGCCCACCGCGACCTCTACCGCGTCTGTCCCACCAGTTTCTATACCAACACTCTTCCAAACTCGCGCCGCCCTATCCACAACCTCTACCGTCCTATTAACAACAATGGATCCTACGGCACCAGCACAGTCCAACGAGGATGACTACATTGCCTTTGAGGACTCTGAATCCGACGTCGAGATTGACCTCTCGACAGCGCCACCGAAAAAGCCTGTTCCCAAGGTCCCCAAGCACTTCCGAAAGAGCAACGCCAAAGTCTACGATAACATTTCAGTGTACGCACCACCCGACTCGAACCTGATCTTTCGCTGCTCCCAAAAACGTGCCAATTGGTACCTCTCTCGCAACCTGGCCCGCTCTCTTTCGCCGAATTCGATCCATCTGAATTTTGCACCGGCAGGACAAGGACATGTCAATGATCTATACTATCTGGAGGAGCGTGAGAACAAGTGTGTGATTTGTGGTCAGGAGACAGCCGAGGTTGGCGCGACGATGCTGCATGTTGTCCCTGAGCAGTACCGAAAGTGGTTTCCGATCAAGCTGAAGAGCCATTCAAGCCATGACATCGTGGTCGCTTGTCCCGAGTGTAATGCTCAGTGGGATCGTGAGGCAGCCGTGGTCAGGAAGACGATTGTTGGACTGTACAAAATTCCTCTGGAGGGCGTTGGCTGGATCAAGGACCACGAGGCCGGATTGGCAAAGAGTGCAGCTGGGGCTATCATTTCGGATTGGAATCGTCTTTGGCAGGAACACAGGGAACAACATCTTGCGACAGTTACAGGAAGTGAACCAAAGGGCATTAAACTTTCTTTGCAAGAGGATGAACAATCAACAATGGACGCTCCGGCAGAGTCGGGATCCAAGAAAAAGAAAGCCAAGGTCAAGAAAATGAATGTAATTCCACGAGAGAGAATGAAGGTGCTGGAGACGAGTGTTGTCGCCTGGTGGAACAACTACTTCAAGGCACGCAAAGATGTCAGCACCAACGAATCTGCACAACAGAAACGAGAACTCGACAAAGAGCCCGACCCAGGATCATCAGGACAGGAGGAGGACGAACCCAGGAAGAAGTTGAGGCCAGAGGGTGATGCAACTGGCACCATGGATGCGATGCTTGCTGGTACTATTGGATCAAGGTCGACTTTTGAGTCAGAGACAGCGAGCAAGGAGACTGTTGTGACACCCCGGTCAAAGTTACCATCTGATGAAATTGACATTCCATCGCCACCACCGGGGCACACAACCGAGGTGACAAGCGAGATTTTAAAAGAGGCATTGGATGCACAGGCGACCTACAAGGCACCGGATTACAAGGAGCACGGTCAGCTGGTGGTGGCGCAGGTGATGGCTTCTTCGAGAGAGTACCATGAGGATGCGAATGAGAGCGAGGAGACGCTGCGGTCGTGGCGGGAAGCGAAGCCGTTGAAGGATGCACCTGAGGGGTGGCGGGATGTGCACCAGTTTATTCGGTCGTGGCGAAGCGAGTTCTTGAAGCGGGCCAAGCCGAAGCATCTTAGTGCAGAGTGGCGGATTGAGAATCCCACTAAGTAAAAAAACGCTTCTCTTCTTTACTGCTGAATGGTGCCAGGGCGAGTGAGGGTGTGTGTATGAGTTGGTTTGATTCGATCGAAGGGAAAAGGGTAGAGTGGACACGGAGGTGCACCGAGAAGAAGGAAGAAAGTAGCCAAGGTAGTCAACAGCCTAGTCCAATCCTGCTGACTGACTCTGCTTCGGCAGAAAGAGGTGATCTCTCACTTTTATTTTTGACTTCATCCATCGTTTTACTTTCCATTACTTCCTTCTTTCCTTTACCATCCCCTTTTGACATCCTTTGTTCTGTTCTTTGTTCTTTGTTCTTCTTTACGTTGACTTCTGTACATCTCTCTCTCCCCTCTCCTTATCTTCCTTCTTCCCCACACTAACAGGGCACAGCTCGTTCACACGTTCCCAGCCTAGTAGTCTCTCTCTTGCCTGACTTGCATTTCTTGTCTACTGCTTTTCCTTCTCTCTTGCATCCATCATCCTGCATCCTCCATTTCACTCTTTTACCTCTCTCTTGGTTCATCAACTTCCCCACTACCCCTACTCTCCCCCCTAGACCGACTCATTGGTCCTATCTTTCTTTTCTCTTTTAACTAATCATAACCACCCAGCAACCAACTTCCATTCCAGCACGCACTCAACAATAAACGACGACGCCCTCATATACTACCACAGCCAGACCTCGCCAGGAATGCGGTTCCTCGACCTCAACCGATACTCGCTCATCTCCTTCACTGCAACCCTCGTTGCCATCGCCTACTCCTCTCACAAGTCCCTCTTCCATACCCCATCCTCATTTCTCAACCTCGCCCTTCTCAAATCCCTCGAACCCTTTCTCAAAGATGTGATTCCCTTTGGTACAGACCTGGCCTTCTCCTCCTTTTCAACCTCGCCCTCTTTCGATACTGTCCTCGACGACCTTATTCTCGACGGCAGTCAACAACAACAACAAAAGCAACAGCAACAGCAACAAGTGACCCTGGCCAAAGATACCATGACCTTCGATCAGTCCAAACTCTCGTCCAAGCGACCAGGCTTGGTCGACAACAACTACGAGCACAGTCGACTGCTTGGAGGGGCAGCTGGTGTCGGCAACGGCTTTCGGCCGTCGGTCTTCCAGGCAATGCTTGCAGAGCGCTACCTCAAGTTCCGCACGCCGTCCCCCGCTGTGCTACTGCAGTTGCAGGTCATCCTTTCGTACTTACAGAACGAAAAACTCTGTGTCTTGGTGAGTGAGCAACAACAAACACTTTTGTTTTTATTTGTTTGCATGTTCGTTCAGTTTTCTATGTTTTGCCCTCACCACAAGGGCGTCAAAGGTGCTGCTTTTTGTTGGGGAAATAGACAACCTTTTTTTTAAATCCCTTGTTCTGTTGCTTTACTGGCCATACTTACTTTTACCTTTTTTTTATATATATGTTGCCAGATCTTCACTAACATGGCGTTCTGTCTGGCCTTCCTTGCGGGTCGACTCTTTCTCCGGACATTTTTTGGAGATCTCCGGTTGATTGAGCGTCAGGTAAGGAAAGAAGGGAAGATTACACACACTTCACCACAAGAGATAGGACGTCCATTCACTCAAAACAGCAGGCATATTCTTAGCAGTGCAAACAGGATACAAAGGGCTACTCAAGGAGACAAACTCAAGGAGGCATTAATGATGCCGAAGGGCTGCTTTGTGTTGGACCATGGACTTGACCTAGGCTGTGTCGTGTGACTGACCATTAACTCTATCCCTCTTTGACACCTGTGTGGGTGTATCAATTCTTAGCACATGTACGACAGGGCACTCAATTTCCTGCTCTTCAAGGTCGTCTTTGTAGGCGCGATCCTCGAGCCACGGTGGGAGGAGCTACTTATCTGGACCGCATGGTTCACTATCCTGGGATTCCTCCGGGTCTTCAGTATGCTTTGCCGAGACCGCTTCGAATATGTATGTCCAGCCGATAAGCTCTGTTATGCCTTTTATCTATGCTTTTATTTTATTTTTATTTTTATTTTTCCGCTTCAACAACTTCAAACGGGGGAAGAGTTGCAGAAGGAAAATGAAAAACTACAAATGAACCCAGTCCGATCATGGTGGTGCTAACCGATAACATCTACCCTCTACTTTTCTCTCTCTCTCACTTCATTCCCCTGCCAATCTCTCTGCCTTATTCTAGTTGACTGTGTCACCTAATATTCCGATCAGGGTCCATGTCAAGATCTTGACTATGTTAAGCATGATCCTGGTCTCCACTATTGCGTGGTTCGTCTTTTGCATTTCTGTCTTTCGGTCCATGCTCCTGCTATTGTCGTTTGAGGTAGGTGGTCGCAATTACTTCAGGGAAAAAGACATGTACTGATGTTGAGCGTCAAGGCAGCCAAAGAACTAATCGTCTGTCTATATCATTGTATCTTGTCGGATATATAGTGCTTCACACTCTTCTTGGACACGGTTCAAACCCTCGTCAAATATGTCATTCATCTTGGAGATTTGTCGCGACAGGGTCCATGTGAGTCGAGGAGGATGGTTCAGTATTACACTGAGTTTTCAACGGACACCATGATCTTGGTCACCACTCTTGGCCACTACTTGCACATTATGGTAAGACTTGACGCACGTTAAATCCTCTAAATACATGCCGGCGGGCACGAACAATCACATAACCAACATTTTGACATTTTCGCTCTTGATTAGTACCTTCACGGGATCTCATTCACCCTTATTGATGCTGTTTTGTTTTTGAATATGAGAAGTGTGTTCAACAACTTGCGGAAGAAACTCGCTGGACACCAAGCCTATCGACAGGCCCTCAAGAACATGCAGGCGTTGTAAGTGGGATATTATAGATGCACTTCTGACAGCATCGAGACTATGACCTAAAATCCAGCGCTTGGAACTCAGCATATTCTTTACATCTTTTGTAGATATCCATCCGCAACGGAAAAGGAGCTCGCCGACTACAGCGACGACTGCGCGATTTGTCGGGATAGCATGACATCCGCCAAGATCCTCCCATGTGGTCACATCTTTCATTTGTAAGTGATATACCTGATACTCTGTTATCAATCTCGGGTCAGGTACGAGCTTCCTGCTAACTCAGAACTGTGTCAATGTATAGGTTTTGTATTCGTTCATGGTTGGAGCACCACAGCTCATGCCCAACGTGCAGGAGGTCTCTGGTCTCAAAGGTGGACACGAATAATCAGGATACTGATGAGGCGAGAGGATTTCCCAGAGTCGAGATTGCCCCAGAAGGCGGCTCACCCACATCATCTGATGCTAGTCTTGTCGCTAGCCGACGTGGATCATCAACCACCACTCCGTCCCAGTCAACAGCCATGCCATCAACATCAACACCAATGACAACCCATCCTTCAACCCTCAGCGGCCACTCGACCCCCAACACTCTTGCATCCAACAACGGCAGCAGCAGTGCTAGTCACCACGCAGCTACAGGAACTGGCACTAACCGTTCGAGCACTGGTCATCAGCTTTTCGCGTTCAATTCAGAGCAACAGCCGTGGTTGAGTCGGCTGGGGTTTCCAAAGATTACTGTTGAAGTTGTGGATCAAGCGCAGGATGAAGACGAGAGCAGGATACCTACTCGTCGGTCACAGCAACAAGCGACACAGAACTCTTCATCACAAAGCTCTGGCAGGCGGTCAGCATTCTCATCGCAATCACATCGCACTGGCGACGAGTTCTCTGACGATGAAGACGACGAGGATTTGAGGAGAGCTATTGCGGAAAGTTTGGCGATGAGTCAACAGTGCCAATCACAATCAACAGTGTCGCTTCTTTCTTCGTCAAGCACTGCCACCACGACGGCTTTCGAGACCAGTGTATCTGCTGGTGACCACGACCTACAGAGGAGATCGGTATGAGAGGCAATCGCGGAAGATGTGATAGCTGAGCATGTGAACGAATCTGCTGTGCCTGAAGAAAAAACGCCCAGGTACAATTTGTATAATAAAACTCCCCTTAACAATATTTGTGACTGCATTTCAGCTGAAAAAAGAAAAAAAGAAAAAACATAAACAAGTGGTGGCCTTCTTGAGCACAGAAGAGTAAACTTTGCGTTGTTTCCTCCTCTACTAATCTCGGTCTTTACCATCCCCCTCACTCTCCATCATCCCACACTTATAATGAACACCGACGAGGGTCAGTCTCAACAAATAACTTGCATTGCCCAACTCTTTTGTGCTCACATCTCGCCAACAGACTCTGACCAAAGTACTTTCAACTATTCTTTCTCCGCTTTTGTGGACACTCGCACTCCTCGGCTTTTTTTCTTTCTTTATAGTTATCTGGCAGGTTATCAACCAGCAGTTCTGCTCTTACAAAGTCAAGTAAGTCGGGCCACCTCGCTTGGACATCTCGCCAGCAAAAAGTCAAGACTGGAAACCCTAAGAGTTTTTTGTATCTGCAGCTCAACCACTGACCAACTACAATCTCACTTCCTTCTCTGACTATTCGACAAACAGAACGGCGACAGGAAACTTTTGCAGGAACGAATACAATGCAACAGGTCTCTGCAACCGCCAATCATGCCCACTCGCCAACTCTCGCTACGCCACCGTCCGTGAGCAGAACGGTGTGATCTACCTGTTCGTCAAGACACCCGAACGTGCTCATATGCCCGCCAAGATGTGGGAAAAGATCAAGCTGTCAAAGAACTACGCCCAAGCACTGGAACAGATTGACAAAGAGTTGATCTACTGGCCCAACTTTTCGATTCACAAGTGCAAGCAACGTCTCACCAAGATTACACAATACCTGATCAAGATGAGAAAGCTGAAGCTCAAGGCGGATGAGCGTCCCAAGCTGGTTGGAATCAAGAAGAAGATCGATCGCAGGGAAGCCCGGAGGGAGGTCAAGGCAGAGGCAGCAGCACGTTTGGACAAGGCTATCGAGAAGGAGCTCTTGGATCGTCTCAAGTCACACGCCTATGGTGACGCACCCCTCAATGTACACGAGGATGTCTGGAAGGAGATCTTGGAGGGCGAGAAGGGCGCTCTTGAGGTCGACAGTGATCAGACGGATGAGGATGATTCTCAGTCAGAAGAGGAGGAGGAGGAGGAGGAGGAGGAGCGTGAATACGTGTCTGACCAGAGTGAGGACGAGGAGGACATGGAGGACATGTTCGAGAAGGAGTACGAGGTATGATAACTCGGTCCAATAGATGCAGGAATGTCATGGTTGCTGTTTTTGTGGTGCTTATTACGTTTTTGAAATGTTTGCCCTGACATGTCTTTCTTTTTTTTTTTTTTTTGCTTTCTCCTTGCCTTCTTTAGCACGAGACCGTTGAGCTTTAAAGCATTTTACCAAGTTACCAGTCATTTACAATACAGCATGAACATAGCATATTTTACACGATATTTGAGATCTGATTGAGTGTTCTTTGATACTGTTTTTCTTGCGAATGTTGCCCATGAACGTGAAGACAGTGTATGGTTGTGAAGATAGGTATTGAAGGTAGAATCCGGCACTCGACATTCTCGGATTTTTTTTCTTCGCCCACCGTCAGAGTTAAAAATCGTCACAGTATTGAATTTGATCGCAGAATTATGATTGTCAAGCAGGGATGAGCAGGGATGAGCATAAGTTGCTCTTCTCATCGCTGATCAACTCACCCTCTCTCTATTTTTTTTCTTGTCCCGCTGCAACTGACCATCTTCCTACAGGACGACAAGTCAACGCAGGAGTATCCTTTCAACAATCAGGCCGCAGGACACACTCGCTCCACCATAATCAGCTCGGTCCTACACCCAATACCCACCTCTTCCACTCACCCAACACAACTGGATCCGGATCAACTCCTATTTATCTCTATAACATCGGCTCCGCCTTCGTATTCCTCTTCACTCGACTAACATCTAAACACAAATCAACAAATGAACCGTCGTCAACCCAACGAGGACAAAGGAGGACCAGTCGGTACAGCGGCATTGCCTCCTCATCTGCTTCGCCTTTTTGCGCCACGTCCTCCCCTCCCTCATGCAGACCCCTTAGATCGGGCACCTGGACATGCAAAGGGCAATCACTTGACGCCCGTATCACATTTCTTGGATATGCTGAAGGGGCACGACACGGACTATGTCCCTACACTTAGCATTGCTGAACGGAAGAAGCAGAAGGTACTTGTCTCCGACGGAGCTTTTTGCTATGCCTTTGACTTGACGATGTTACTCTTCGTTTGCTTAGTGACTCTTAATTTTGATAATGTGTTTACTTATAACCTACCAACACTTTTTATTCTTTGTTATTCACTAGTTGGAAGAGAGGAAGAAAAAGTCAGACGAAGCCCTCAAGAAGGGATTGGACGAATGTAAGCACACACAAACATTGTCAGTCATCAATCGTTACGGTCGATCGGATGAAAATATCCATGCTCAGTTCAATTTGCTACCGCCCAGTGCCGTTTGCTAACATTCCTATTATCTAATTTTTATTTTCGTTGACTGTATATAGGGGACCCTAACAAGGACGAGAAGGTCGTTGGCGACCCATACAAAACACTGCACATCTCTCGCCTTGTAAGTTTATGAACTGTTCAGAGATCATGACTTGTCACATTGTATGTTTGTTGAATATGTGGAGCAAACCCGATATTAACTGCTGTTATCATCATTCTTATTAGAGCTACGAATGCACAGAAAAGGATTTGAGACGCGAATTCACAATGTATGGTCCCATTGAAAACGTAAGTCCAGCGTTTCTTCGCTACTCGCTTGTTTTCAAAGGCGCGTTATCCGTATGAAGAATATGATCTCACGTCTGATCAACATTGCTTATTAATCTTCATTTTGTCTTCTCATCTTTTTTTTTTAGATCCGAGTTGTAAAAGATCCCGAGGGCAAGCCCAGAGGATACGCATTCATCGAGTTTGAACGTGAAAAAGACATGAAGGCCGCATACAAGGATGCCGATGGCTTGAAGATTATGGGCCGTCGTATTGTCGTGGATGTTGAGCGTGGAAGGACCGTCAAGGGATGGAAGCCAAAGCGTCTTGGTAAGGAGGACCGATACATGTGCTCTCTGTCTTTTATTACTGAGACATGATTGAAAAGCAACCAGCTAACATTTTCCATATACTCTGCATATTTTAAAAATGCGCCAGGCGGAGGATTGGGTGGCACCCGCATCGGAGCCCCACATGAGAACCAGACGTCATCAGGAAGGGACAATGGTCAACGTCAAGACCGCTCATCTCATGGAGGCAGTGATCGTGGTTATGGCGGCAGGGACAGTTACAGTGGTAGTGGTAGTGGAGGACGCTACGGCAGCGACAGAGACGGACGCGGCGACAGAGATCGCGGTGGACGTCGTCATGACAGCTACAGCGACCGCAGCCGGGGCGGATACAGCGACCGACCTTACGAGCGTGATAGCAAGAGGCGAAAGAGCAGGAGCCGAAGCAGAAGTCCAGGACCATCCTCTAGCAGAGGGTATGGAGATTCTCGTGGTCGTCGCGATAGCAGGGACTGATCTCTCGTTTTTGCTGCCACTTTAGCGAACGCGTAACGGACGAATGGACAAGACTCTTGCTATTATCACTCCCTCCGTCAAGCTTTCCTACTATATCAAGGTGGGCAGCCCTTGCCGAACATTTTTTTTTTCATCTTCCTTTACTTTCGTCCTCAGAGTTCACCCAAAGCCCAAAAAGCGCCGCGAATGAAACTATTGAACACATTTTCTCTCCCTTTTACGATCTCCACTCCACTCCACCAAAGCCTCTTCTCATCTCCCTTTCTGAAAAAAGCAACATATCAGTCCTTTCCTTCCTCCCATCTGCTCCCTACAACATTTCTTCGGGTAAAAAGGAAGTTCTTTTGGCATCTTCCAGATGTGTGTCATTCGACCGCCCCTGCGAACTCTTACTCTCGAGGAACCAAATGGTAATTAGTAAAAAGGGCTAGTATTTGAAAAATGAATAGCGTTTCTACGTTGTAAAGTATGTTGTGACGACATGGTTAAGTATCAAGGTGACGGGTATGTATGGCCTCTTTATTCATGTGGTCGGGATCGAGCCAGTCCGCGAGGGGAGTGTTTCAGTGCTTTTTGGTAAGGCGAGGCTATCTATGCATGCGAACTCCTGCCTAGAGCAAGGTAGGTCCAGGCCATAGATAGTTAAGATAGCTGCCAAATTCCCAAATGAAGAAAGTGACTGTTCAAAACGGAGCTCTGTGAGTAAACAGGAGGAGGATTTCCGAGAACAAAAGGAACGCGACGAGTCAATACCTTGTCCCTCCTTGTTGCATTTCTCTTCAACGACCTGCTTCACCCTTTCACCATGCTGTCAGTTCACTGGAGGCATGTCAACACAATACAGGCTTCCGTCGCCCTCCGCGTCGGACGCTCATTTGGACAGCTCCGTCGCTGTAAGCTCATTGCACTTCCTAATCACTTCGACGACATTTGTTACAGGTGACTAGTTGCAATGTGACAGACATGCTAATCTCCTTTCCATGACCTTTACTTTTCAACAGCATCAACGGCGTTTGAAAAGCGTGCCCAGGCATTCGCTCAGGAGAAGGCGAGACAGGCAGAGCAACAACTGAAGCAGAGCAGCGGTATTCACCAACCCTTGATTGAAATCTTGCTGCCGGATGGGTCCAAAAAGGTTGGATCTGCGGGAACTACGACCCCCCTGTCGATCGCCCAAGGTGAGCAGTTGGATCTGCACTGACCAGTGTGTCAACTTCAAAATACCAATTCACGAGTCAAGGCACTCAATTAGAATCCTTCTTTTTCTATGTGGTATAGGCATTTCGGGAAAGTTGGCAAAGACGACATTGATTGCACAGTTGAATGGGAACACATACTGGGATATGAGTCGTCCACTAGAGCAGTCATGTCAGTTGGAGTTAATCCCATTTCAGGAAAACAATGACCGCCTCACCAATTTGTTCTGGCACTCGTCCGCCCACGTCCTCGGCATGTCACTCGAGGCCAAATATGGCTCTCGGCTACTTCTCTGCGATGGACCTGCAATTAAGCAAGGAGGATTCTTCTACGAGTTCCTGTTGACAAGGCAGGATCAGGACCCCTCTGTCTCCGTTGGAGAACTCTTGCAGCAAAACTATCCATCCCACCAGTTTTCGAAGGACGATATTGCCGACATTCAGCGGATCATGCAACAGTTTATTGCCCAACGACTGCCCTTTGAACGACTTTCGGTTTCTCAACAGTTTGCCTACGACCTCTTCCCCGAGAACAAGTTCAAGCAACACTTTATCGGCAACATCCCTAAGGACAGTGAGATTACGCTTTACAAGTGCGGACCTTTTGTCGATCTCTGCCGTGGACCCCACGTTCAGCACACAGGACAGTTGCAGGCAATGGAGATTTTGAGGACATCGAGCGCCTACTTTATGCCAGAGCTGGATCGGGATCCCAAGTCTCCTCAGGCGTTGACAAGAATGTACGGTATTGCCTTCCCATCCCCCAAGGAGCTGAAGCAGTGGCACCATCAGAAGGCTGAGGCTGAGAAACGCGATCACCGCATTATAGGCAAGAACCAAGGGCTTTTTGCTGTGCATCAGGCCAGTCCCGGATCCGCCTTTATGCTCCCCCACGGAACCAGGATTGTTGAGAGGCTAATGAGATTCATGAGGCAACAGTACCGGAAATATGGCTTTGAGGAGGTCATGACGCCGTTGATGTACAAGAAGGAGCTCTGGGAGACTTCTGGACACTGGCAAAACTACAAGGACGATATGTTCCAGGTGCAAAGGGGCTGTGACCATCAACATTACCATGGTCACGGAAATTCTCATGGACAAGAAGGCGAGAACAAGGAGAAGGCGCCCTTGGGAGAAGGGCATGATGAGGTCTTTGGACTTAAGCCTATGAACTGCCCAGGGCACTGTTTGATCTTTGACATGTCGACGCGGTCGTACAAGGACCTGCCCATCCGCTATGCCGACTTTAGTGCTCTTCACCGGTAAGTTGACAGCTATGTCCGTCTCTAAGGTTTTTGTTAATTTTTCTGACTGATTTCACTTATACCTGTACCACTTCTTTATCCTCTTATGCCATTCACTCAGGAACGAGTCGACGGGTTCACTGACAGGATTGACGCGTGTTCGCCGTTTCCATCAGGATGATGCACACATCTTTTGCACTCGGGACCAGATCTTCCAAGAGATTCGCTCAACACTGTCATTTGTCGACACTGTCTACAGGACGTTCAAGTTCCCCTCCTATGAGCTTGCCCTTTCGACCCGACCCCTTTCAAACTTCCTCGGATCCGTTCAAGAATGGGACGCCGCCGAGGATTCGCTTCGCAAGGCCTTGGATCAGTCCGGACTGGATTGGAGTATTAACGAGGGCGATGGTGCATTCTATGGACCCAAGATCGATATCCTGGTCAGAGACGCTCTGGGCCGGAGACACCAGACGGCGACAATTCAGTTGGATTTCCAGTTGCCACAGCGGTTTGGTCTGCAGTTCTATGATCAGCAAGGAGAGAAGCAGAGTCCGGTTATAGTGCATCGTGCTGTGTTGGGAAGTGTGGAGCGGATGATGGCGATTTTGATTGAGCATACGGGGGGACGGTGGCCGTTCTGGATTTCCCCTCGTCAGGCGATGGTTGTCCCGGTGTTTGGTGGTAAAGCTGGAATGGAAGATGAAGGTAGCAACAGCAGAGGATCGTTGACAGAATACGCAAACTATGTCCGCGAGACGCTGTCGAAGGCAGGGCGCGACCCCATCGACAAGCGGGATCCTAGTGAGACCGACCCGGTTGTGAGGATGGATGACAAGCACTACTTTGTGGATATTGATCAGTCGTCGGGGACTCTGAATAAGATGGTGCGGGATGCGCAGGTGGCCCAGTATAATTTTATTCTTGTGATTGGCGAGAAGGAGAAGGAACGGGGTACGGTCAATGTGCGGACGAGGGAGGGCGAGAGGTTAGGCGAGATGACGATACCCGAGGTGTTGACGTTGTTCCAGGAACGTGAGGACAAGTTTTTGTAAGCACTTTTAGAAAATAGGATATTTTTGTTAGACCTTTCCTTATTAAAAAACAGAGAAACAACAAAAAAAATAAGCATTGTCGAAACTGCGTAGCGCAATGTTGCATGGGTGTATGATGGCCAGCATTCCGCTGAATTGGATTGGCTTTTTACTGCGGAGAAGGTGTGGTGGAGGAATACCGAGAAATCAATAATGTTTCTTACCAATCTCGCCGCCCTGGCCGCGAGAAAGTGAAAAAAAAAAAACGGCGGTTACTGCGGCTCAAAATCGTACAAATAGGATACAGACATCCACCAACACCTCCCCTCCAAATTATTTCTCCCAATCATCCATAAGCTCCCTTCAAGTCCATTGAAATCCACAAAGTCCACTTCTTTTTTTTATTACCGGTATTCTCACGACTCCTTTGTTTACTTTAGACTTTTGCTTTTTTTGCATAGACATTTTTTTTTGCATTTGTTATCTCATTTATATACCCCCACTTGTGCATTGTTACCTATATGGACAATAATTCTTCAACTGTCAACATGCTACAGGTAAACAACATTCCCTTGTTTATACTTAACATTCCTAGACTTGTTTGATTTATGCTTTGTTCCTAAATACCATCAAAGTCTAACACACGTGTACTACTGCTGTTTGCTGTTTGCTGTTTGTGACCTGTAGAGCAATCAATCGAGCGATAATATCTCCTCCTCGGCTCCAGTTGACTCAACGTAATTGTTGTTGTTGTTTAGTCTGCTCCACCTTTTTTTTTTTTTTTTTTTTTTTACTCTGTGGACCCATTACTTCCGTGTTATCTAACACTATTTAAACATCTTAAAAACCTAAATCATACCACTCTTTAGTCCTATTACCTTACCAGGAGTTTCACAACTCGCATCAACAACTACCACCCTCCTCAAGGGTAACAACACTAGCAATGATCCACCATCGGCATACGATCGCGCAAACATCTTCTCGCGCGTCACCTTCCATTACATCCAATCCGTGATCTCAACCGGATACAACCGCGCCGTCACCGATACCGATACCGCCAACATGATGCCCCACTCTATCCGGACTGCCTCTAGTTTTCTGCGTCTGGAGCGGTTGTGGAGACGGCACCTCGAAAAGGAGGCAGTGAAGGCGAAGAGCAAGGATGGGGGTGAGGGAGTGTCGCTGTTGTGGGTGGTGGTAAAGATGGGCGGGTGGATGTGGATCCCGATTATTTTCTTTATGCTCATGGAGTCAACGCTTGAGTATGCTCAGCCTTTGCTTCTGGATCGGCTGTTGAAGTTCATTGCGACCTACTCTTCTTCTTCCTCGGGGGATGATGATAGCCAGGAGGGACCGGAGCCGGTGTGGATTGGAGTTGTGCTCTCCTTGGGTCTGACGGCGGCGTCGATTGGTGCCTCAGTCGCGTCTACACAGTTTATTCAATTGGCAACTAATCTCGGAATCTCGCTTCAGTCGGCCCTGGCTTCGATGGTTTATCAGAAATCGCTTCGACTCTCTTCGGGTGCTCGACGTGGAGGAGGTGCAAGCGGTGGATCAAGTGGTCGCACTTCCTCGGAGACGGTTAAGGAAGGAACCGAAACAGCAGCAAAAGTGGACAAATGCGTCACAAATACAGGAACGAGTATGGGAGAAATCCAGAACCTGATGTCAGTCGATGTGGTCGCGGTCCAGTACGGTATCATCTACCTTCCCCTCATGATCTCTACCCCGCTCGAGATTATAGTCGGCCTCTATCTGCTCTACGCACAATTAGGTCTTAGCTCGCTGGCAGGTCTGGGTGTCGTCTTGTTTATGACCCCTGTCCAGGGCTGGTTGGCTCGAATGTTGAGTGTTGCCAAGGGTGTCAAGATGGAAGTCATGGATGAGCGGATCCGAGTTTTGACGGAGATGTTGTCGTCCATGCAGGTCATCAAACTCTACCATTGGGGTTTATTCTTCTACCGCCGAATCGAGGCTCTTCGAGCAAAGGAGGTCAAGGCGCTGAAGAAAGTTGGGGCCGTGATGGCTTTGATGTCGATCATGGCAACCTCGATACCGACGTTAATGGGACTCTTATCGTTTGCGGTCTATGCCCTTGCTGGGGGTGAGAACCATGGACGAGGGTATTTGAGTCCCCAGGTGGTGTTTGTCAGTTTGAGTCTGTTTGGGCGATTGGCAATGCCTATTGGTCGTGCGTCGAGGGTTATTAGTATGGTGATTTCTCTTCGTGTTGCTACTGGGCGGATTCAAAGGTTCTTGTTGCTGGAGGAGTTAAATTGGGCTGTTATTACGTCTTCGCCGGAATCGGACGAGGGTCATGGACGGGATCAGGATGAGGTTGGCGCTATTGCTATTCGGGACGGAGTGTTTTCATGGACCTCTTCCGACACCAACGCTCTTTCCACTACTACTGGCAACAACATTCCCGAGCCTGTCGACAACAAGAAAGATACCATTTCAACACTTCAGGATATCAACCTGACAATCCCCAAGGGCAGTCTGACGGCTGTGGTTGGTCGCGTCGGTCAAGGGAAATCATCTCTCCTCAGCGCTTTGATCGGAGAGATGTACAAGAGACAAGGAACCGTCCATGTCTTGGGCTCCGTCGCATTCGTTAGTCAGCAGGCATGGATCCAAAACGGTAGCATTATGGACAACATCCTCTTTGGTCTGCCTCTGGAGCAGGAACGCTATGATGCCGTAATTCAGGCGTCTTGCTTGCAGCAAGATCTGGAAATGCTCCCTGCCGGCGACCAGACGGAGATTGGCGAGCGTGGAATCAACCTGTCGGGAGGTCAGAAGCAGCGTGTCTCCCTTGCTCGTGCTGCCTACCAGGACGCCGATATTTATCTCTTGGACGATCCTCTGAGTGCCGTTGATGCGCATGTTGATCAGCACCTGTGGCAGAACCTGATCGGACCCAGTGGACTGCTCAAGGACAAGACACGTCTTTTGATCACCCACGGTATCCATCATCTTGGCAGCGTAGACCAGATTGTGATCATCAAGGAGGGGCGCATCTTTGCCACGGGCACCTACGAACAGCTCCTCTCTGCTGGATCCTTGACTTCGCAGGAGCTTTCGCTTTCGGTCGAGGCTGATGGGGTTGCCGAGGGTGGCGACGATGATGCAGTGATTGCTGCTGACTCTGGCCTTGTGGCGGGGTCTGCCGATGCGATCATGAAGAGCGATGATGTTGTTGATGGCGCTGCTGTGAATGATGGTCAAGATGACGAGGGTCGGTTAATCCAGAAGGAGGAGTATACGCATGGCGGTGCTGGATGGAAGGAGTTCTTGTCCTATGCCAAAGCAGCGTACGTTTGTTAGCCTTGTTATTTCGAGCTATCTCTTATACTTTATTCCTTGAAAATGCGACGTCTTGGAATCAGGACTAACCCTCAATTCAACATTTTTTACACCTCATTGGATAATAGATCGTACTTCCTCTCTTTCTCGAGTATCGCCCTATTCATCCTCTCCCAAGCTATGCAACTCGGTATCAGTGTCTGGCTACAGCGTTGGACTGAGCGCACGCTCGACAACCAGTTGGTCAACCTGGGACTGTTCCTAGGTGTCTATGCGGCCATGGTCGTCGCCTATGCCTCGTCGGATGTTTTGGTCCATTACATTGTCTTTGTCACCTCTGGTTTGAGGGCTGCGACCTTGCTACATAATAATCTGTTGGCGAGGATTATTCGCCTTCCCATGCACTTTTTCGACTCTACTCCGTAAGTTATCCTCCACTCGACGAAAATTTTCCAAGGTGCGCAATTTTTATGTTATATGGTGATGTTGACATCCACCATTTTTTTCATTTCTTGTAAACAGTGTAGGAAGAATCGTGAATCGGTTCTCGACAGACCAGGACACCGTCGACGTCCTCTTGCCCCAGGCACTCTCAGATTTCTACTACTATACGTTCACAGTGCTGGGAACACTTGTCATTATCTCTCTTACTCTGCCGATCTTCATCGCAACACTCCCGTTCTTGTTTGGATTCTACGTCCTGATCCAGGTATACTATGTTCGGACCTCGCGCGCCATGACCCACGTCCATGCTATTGCTCGATCGCCACTTTTCCAGCATTTCAACGAAACCCTTGCGGGAGTGTCGACTATTCGCGCCATGCGACAGGAAGCCCGGTTTGTGGAGGAGAATGCGCAAAGGACTGACCGGGCGTCGAATGCTTATTTTGTCACCACGGTCGCGAGTCGTTGGTTGCATTTCCGCCTTGAGTGTTTGGGTGCCACGGTGGTTATGGCCACATCGCTGTTGGTGCTGTTGGAGACTGTAAGGAGCAAGGGTGCTGCTTCGGGTACAGCGTTGGATGGAAAGGCTGGGTTGGCGTTGAACTATGCGTTGACGGCAACTTATGGTATCACGTTCTTGGTCACCTCGGTTACAGAACTTCAGAACCGGCTGGTTAGTGTTGAGCGTGTGCAGGAGTACTGCGAGGTCCCCACCGAAGCACCGCTGAAGATTGAAGGTGTGGACAAGGATCTGGAGGATCGTGAGTGGCCGCGGGAGGGCGGTGTTATGTTTAGGAATTATTCGACACGCTACCGGCAAGGAATGGATTTGGTCCTCAAGAAGGTGGCGTTTGAGGTCTTGCCGGGCGAGAAGGTGGGAATTGTTGGACGGACTGGTGCGGGCAAGTCGTCGTTGACGTTGGCGTTGTTCCGGATCGTCGAGGCTGCCAATAGTCAGTGGGCCAGGGCCAGCTATAGCAACCGCGCTGTCGATATGGACAAGGACACTTCCAAGACTGCCATTGATGACCAATTACAGGCTGTTCATGTGGACGAGGACGGCGGATCGATTTGGATCGACGGCATCGACATCTCAACCATGGGACTCGAAACTCTCCGCCAACACCTAGCCATCATCCCCCAGGACCCAACCCTCTTCGAGGGCACCCTCCGCGAGAACCTCGACCCCTTCAACCGGTCCACAGACGCAGAGCTCTGGACGGCTCTCGAACGTGCCCATCTCAAAGACTTTATCACCTCCTCTCTCCCCAGTGGAGCTGGCCTCTCCTACGAGATCAACTCAGGCGGTACAAACTTCTCGATCGGTCAACGGTCCCTAATCTGTCTCGCCCGTGCACTGTTACAGAAATCCAAGATTTTGGTTCTGGATGAAGCCACAGCCGCTGTAGATGTGGAGACGGATGAACTGATCCAGCGGACGATCCGGGAGGAGTTTAAGGATCGGACGATTTTGACGATTGCGCACAGGATCAAGACGGTCATGGATTCGGACAAGATTCTGGTATTGGAGAGAGGGAAAGTACAAGAGTTTGGGGCGCCGGAGGTGTTGCTTCAGAGGAGAGAGGGGTCGTTGTTTTATCAATTGGCCAAGCAGGCAGGTGAAACCAAGTAGGTAGCAATGTCGACTAGCTAGATTCACTACCTTTTTTTGCTTGTATGAACACGGTCTCTGTACTTTTTTGTTTGTGGATCCAATTAATACTTTATTGTCCTTCCCTCTCTTTTTGTCTGATCCGCCATTTTCTCTTTCTCTCGTTTCTTCATCTCTAACACCTTTTACATCCACATTACATCTACGCCGGCATCTCCTTCTCACTTGATTCATCTTTCGTCTCTGATTTCACTCACATCATGCATCAGCTGACACCCAACAACAAGACACTCAACATTCTCGAATTAACATCACGATCTATCCTACTGCTTCCTCGTCTCCAAATTCTAAATAACAAGAGAAAAAAAATAAGGTTTTTGCTTCGCCCTCTCTTCATCATCCTTCTCGTAACTCGCCTCCGGTGCTCTGTCCGATCGTGTTTACATTCTTTCCCTCGACCCTTTCCCTTTCCTTGATCTCTTCGACCATATCTTTGTTCATTTCGCGCCTTATTCTCCGAAGGGATAATGATTTGTTTATGTATTTCCCCACATTCGAATACATGCAGGGTCATACATGCATGGTTCGGTTAGGTCTGCATTTCGCCGGATCGGAAGAAAAAAACCTTATTCTTCTACCTTTTGTTGTTTTTGCTTTGGATATGTGTGTCCACAACTCTCATATGGCATACACGAATAACATGACTAAAAGGGCCCCAGCGATACAAACTTGTGTATGTAGGACAAAAGACGATGAACAAGAAGAAAGATATTGCGAAGGAGAGGAAAGATCAAGCGAGCAAAAGAACCAATGTATGAGAACAGGAGGAGCGTCTTCGTTGAAAAAGTGGAAAACAGAACAGAGAGGGAAAGAGAGAGAGTGTGTGTGTGGAGTTAAAATGCCTTGTTGTCAGCAGGTCGATGTGGAAGGTTCTTTATGTGAGTAACTCTCTTACCCTCCTACTTCCACTCCCCCCCTTCGCCGTAGGTGTAGGGGAGGGACGAGAACCCTTTAAAATTGCCGAACAAGGTTCTTGACCCCATTTTTTGTTCCTGAAAAATAAATTTTCCGCCGGTGCAAACGACTCCTTTCGATGTCGATCATACAAAGCGTCCCATTTGTTCAGGCTGTCAGCCAACAATGGAAGGGACTACTACATTAAGACCCGCCTCTCAATGGTCTTCATGTGCTCCTCTTTCATCCGTTAAATCTGTGGAGTCATGAACTCTAAAGATCAGAGGACAAATGCATTTTTCTTATTAAGTTCCTCCTCGAGTTAGGTGTCCACCTCTTTTTTTCCATGGTGTCTACAAAGGTGTTTTGGAAAGAAGGAAGAAGAGAGATTAGAGCCATTCGCGACTTAATATCTTCTCAAGCATTGCATTAGCCCAACAAAGAGCAAATCAAATAAGAATCCTATTTTGGCGGCAGAAAGAATGCCTGCATTATATGCTTTGTATGTTTTGTTTGATTCTTGCTTGAACTCTAACGATGACATATGAGGAAAAAGTATAGTTTCGATCACTTGTTTTTTATTCGCATACTCTTTGCTCCTTTTTTTGTATAAGGGAGGCTTGTTGCGCTTCTAGTTTTCTCCTCGCTACTCTCGTTTCTCTCACTCTTCACCCCCCTTTTTACTTGCGTCATGCATATTCTGAACATATCTCGCGGAGTCGTGGCATTTTTCGTCATCCAGGCCGTTGCTCAGACGCCAACAAACACTAGCGATCTGTACAGCGATTATAACTACTGTCAGGGCATCACGCTAATTGCTTACAAGTCCTACAAGTCCATGGTATGTTCAGTTCCGCCTTTTTTTCTTTCTCCTACTGTGTTCGTATCTTGTCACATGTCATCAAAAGTAACATACCACCTTTTACCTTCCTTCTCATTCTCCCGCTATCCTATGATACAAATAGAAAGAAGCGACGTGAATTCGTTAAAAAAAATGGAGAATATTAACCAGGGATTGTTATGAGTAAGGTAATAGGGAAGATAAAATAACGAAGCAAAGTGAGGGATCTGTTTGATTCAGGGACGAAGAGTCCTTATGTACAGTTGCGCTCCAAAAAGAATTTTACAAAAAAAATTTAATAATTTCTTCACTCATTCCCCAAACTGTCACTCTTACAGCGCACTCTCACTCTCTCCACCCATCTCCATCAATGGCTCTATCCGTTGGGGAACAAGGCGAGATTGTTGGCATGTGGAAGTTCGATCGCACTCCAGCAGAGATAGCCAGGTCCGTGGGTCAAAGCCGAGCAACCGTTGGTAATGTCATCATGCGCTACCGCGAGAGAGGGAACTACGAGCCAAGGAAAAGTTTAGGTCGCCCGAAGAAGTTGGACGCTAGAGCTGTCCGTAACCTTGTTTCCACTGCTAAAAGAAATCGCTATGCCACTCTTACCGACCTTACCAACCAACTCGCCGTTGATGTCTCGAGGAGCACTATTAGGAGAGCGCTTCACAATGAGGGGATTTTTTTCTCGTATTGCCGTAGTGAAGCCTTACTTATCCGACATACATAAACAAGCCCGATTGGTGTTTGCTTGACAGTACAGACATTGGACCGCTGATGGTTGGAAGAAGGTAGTGTGGACTGATGAGTCGTCTTTCGAGATCGGAGAGACCTTTCGTAAGATCAGAGTGTGGAGGGCCAAGGATGAGAAGTACCGGAACGATTGTCTCGCTCCATCTTTTAAGAGCGGACGAGTGTCTGTGATGGTTTGGGTGCCTTTGCGGGTTCCTCTATGACCAACCTAATCACAATCCCTCCCGACATCAAGAAGGCTGTGGACTTTATCCGTCTCATCTACGTTGGCGAGTTGTTTGGCTTCATGGGTCAAGTTCCCACTGCCATTCTGTTGGAGGATTGGGAGGATGAGCATGGGCCTGTTCTGATGGAGGATGGAGCACCTATTCACACTGCCCTTGTCTCAAGGAATTGGTGAAAGGAGCATGGGATTGTGAAGATTACGTGGCCCACTTGTTCCCCGGATCTCAATCCCATCGAAGATGTGTGAGCACAATTGAAAGATACTATTCAGAATCGACGTGTTCGGCCCAGGTATTGGGGAAATGGTGATCGCTTTAAACGAGGAATGGAAGGATATCAGAGTGTTTTTCTCACACGTTTATACTCAAGTCTCCTAGGGAGTATTCGGGCCGTAATCGCCGCACAAGGAGGCCACACCAGGTGGTGAATTAAAACAAAATACATAATTTAAAAAATAGCCTTGGAAAAAAGTTGTAAAATTCTTTTGGGAATTGAACTGTAACACTTATATGATCCGGACACAGTTGACAGCCGAGAATTTCTTGAATGGATTGTACCCGCTCAACACCCGGAACAAGAACGATGTGATTACGTTGAACACGTACCCCTCGCAGGTCGAGACCCTGGCGCTGAATACTGTCATGTGCTCGAAACTGACCGCTCTGTACTCAATCTTCAAGGCCACGACTTACACCCACAAGATCAAGGCCAGCTATGTCCTGGTCAACAAGGTCAACACCATGATGGGCTGGAACAAGGTGCCGACCTATAACCAGACCTCAGCAACGATGTCCTCATGCCGAGGTACTGCAACAATTTGCTTCTCGGTTGTAGCGCGCAGGATCCTACGCAGTGTCTGACGGTCGACGAGGTTCTGAAGATGAGTACGTTGAGCTCGTTTATTTACACTAGCTTCTTTCGAGAGTTTCCTCAGGCCGAATTGGCAAAACGCCTTGCGGTGGGCCCATTCTTGAAAACGATTGCAGCCAGTATCCGGGCCACTGTTGCTGCTGCCGATGTTGCCAAGGCCAAGCCGTCTCACGGTCATAGTCACAGTAGCAAGAAGCGCCGCGTCCGCCCCTTTGAGCTGTGCCCAGCTCACGACCAATCCCTGGATCAGGTCCTATCCGTGATTGCAGTGCCCTCGACCGTTTGGCCGGTGTACGCTGGATCCCTCATATTTGAAACTTACAAGACCGTCGACAAGAGGGATGTGATCCGGATGTTGTATGAAGCCAAGGTCGTCTCTGCGACCTCTAAGTTGAACTGCACCTTGGATGCCTGCCCTCTTGAGACTTTTTTGGACTTTATTAAGAGCTATGTCCCTGCCGATATCAAGGCTGAGTGTGGTCTTTGAACAGATGTCCGTCCTTCTCTTCTTCTTTCATGTGTAATGTTCACACGTACATCGAATATACCTCTCCCCTCTTTCTTTTTTTCTTTACACACAGCCTCCATTTTCCTTGAGCGAAAAAGACTCCAGAGTATAATTAGCAATGTCACGCAGTGCAGAGTGTTACTATTTCCCTTGACAAGAGATAAGTCACTGTGTTGCAAGATCGTTGTGATATGCGGCCATGAGGAGCATGGACTCAATCTAATGACTTCCTTGTGGTGATGTAGGTATTATCATCAGTTTAAAGGGAACATGCCCTATCCATTCGGCCAACGCCTTTCATTTACTCCAATCACCTTCTCGTGATAGATAGCCTAACGAATTACATGTATGAAGGTCGATACCCTTGTGGTAGTCCTAGTACATACATACGAAAACATACGTACCACTCCCTCCCTGCTTTTCATTCTACATTTTCTTTCACACAGCCACCCTTTTTTTTCTCCTTCGGGCAGAAGAAATCATAGAAAAACAATTTATCCATGTTTTCGATGTGTGTGATGGAAGCAGGAGCAACAAAAAGAAAAAGAAAAAAAGAGCAAACACATATCCCTCTTGACGCTTCTTAGGCTTGTCGCGGTTCGAAAAAAAAAAATGTCTTCGAATGGAAGGCAAATCAGCAAGGCACGTTGCCACGCGAATGGACTTTGATTTCCCTGTTTGGATTTCAAGAAAAAAACTTTAATTGAGCAAACAGAAAAATGGCATTCCTGACAATTGGTTCCTGAAATGAACGTGCTTCAGATGAGTGGATACAGAGAGGGTTCCAAAAGAAGCCAGCTTTGGATATGACAAAAAATGGAAAAAGAGAGTAGAAGAGAGGAGAGTAAAATGGGTATCCACTTTTTTGTTTTCCTTGAGGCAGGTTGGATCTCACAAAGGAATGCTAGAAAACCAAAAATTAGCTCGATCAAACCCCTGAATGGACCAAGCACCACGTGTAATTAAAAGGACTTCGTTCATTGCAACACCCGTTTCTCCGGACCAATTGCTTAACACCTTTTTTTCCTCTCTTGAAACAACCCTTCTGGGCGAGAACTTTATAGGATATGGTCGAAGTAGCCCTTTCTTACTTTTTCTTGCAGCTTATTCGTTAAGTAATAAACCAGCTCACACCCTCCCCCATTTCCATTTTTCGTGTGGGTAATATGATTATACGATTCGCTTAGAACCGCGTCCTTACATCACGTTCCCCAGCCCGTTGTTATAACTCTGTTTTGTCGCCCCTTTTGATCTCTGTAGGTCGTTGGATTTCTGCGAGTCAGGATGGTGTGAAAAAAACCGGATTGTCAACTTTACGAAAAAAACCCTAACTTTTCGAGATGAAAAATAAAATGTGAAGATTTTTGTCCTCGTCCATTGACGTTGAACGTGCACGCGTGCATGCGTTCCAAGGGAGGTTCATCTTCATAACGTGAGCAATTAGCGACAATGTTCACACACGACCCTAATTTTTTAATAACAACCCATTCTAGTGGAGTACATCCTCCACGTTGCTCCTCCACGCCTAAACTCGGAGACAAACCGGTTTCACGTCCTCAAATACCAACTTTCATATAAAGTGGCCTGGAATGTCAACGAAAACCCTCATCGTCAATCAGTCCTTCCATTTTCCATTCCTTCTCAGAACTCCCTTCTCCTTTCCCCTGACACCACCATGCATACTCTTACCATCTCCCTTGGACTCGTTGCCCTCTTCGCTGCCCAGGTTGCTGGCCAATCTGCTCCTGCAAGCAACAGCAACAACAGTAACATCTATGCCAACTACGATTACTGCCAGGGTATCACTCCCATCGCCGGCAAAACCTACAAGCCCATCGTACGTTTCGAACCTTCCTGCGCCCAAAAAAAAAGATGTCATGTTGTCCACTGTTACTTTAAAGTCGGCGTGTATTTGTTGACGATGCGAATCTAATCGCCACCGTTTCTTTTTTGATGGAACTGGTACGTAGAAAGGAGCGACGTTGCAAAAGGTCCAGATTCTGATGAGCCACGGCGACCGCACCCCCTCAGCCGTCCTCCCTGGCGACAAGACAAACTACAACATCTGTTCCAATCCCGCCGAATACAACCTCGTTTCCTCCCCCTCCTCCCACTCTCTTCCCTCCTCCTCTTCGCCCGCCCTCCGCACCAACATCCTTGTCTCTCCCGAGGAAAACGTCTTCGCCTCGTCGTATTGGGGCGGGAACTGCGAAGTCGGCCAACTTACCAACAAGGGCTCCGCACAAACCCGTCAAGTCGGCCAGCGCCTTAGGGAGATCTACATTGACCAACTCCACTTCTTGCCCAAGCGCTTGGACCCCGAGGAACTCTATGTTCGCAACACGTATATCTGGAGGACGCGTATGTCTGCCGAGAATTTCCTGGACGGCTTCTATCCCCCTCACACCCGTGATGCCAAGAACTCGGTTATCACATTGAACACCTACCCACAGAGCATTGAGACCCTGATCCTGAACCCCACCGCGTGCCCGAAACTCGGCCTTTTGTACCAGTCCTTCTTCAAAACCCTGACCTACACAAACTTCTTCAAGTCCAACTACGCCCTCATGACAAAGGTCAACACAATCCTCGGTGTCTCAAAGGTGCCCACCGTCAACCAAACTTTGAATGGTGACACAGTCATGCCAAGATTGTGCAACAACCTACCCTTGGGATGTAACCCCCAAGACCCCTCTCAATGCTTGACACGTGCAGATGCGGTCGAGGCCATGACTCAATCCACGTTCTTGTACTCGGGTATCTTCAGGTACGAGTCAACGGCCGAGGAGATCAAGCGTCTTGCAGTCGGGCCGATTCTCAAGACCCTCTCCGCCAGCATCCGCGCCACCCAAAAGGCTGCCTCCTCCAAGGCCTCCTCCCACAAGAACAAGGACAAGAACAAGCGCCGCGTCCGTCCCTTCGAGTTGTACTCAGCTCACGACCAATCCCTGGACCAGATCCTGGCCGTCATCGCTTCGCCTTCGACCCCATGGCCAGCCTACGGTTCCACAGTCCATATTGAATTGTGGAAGACGGCCGCGAAGAAGGACATGATTCGCGTGTTGTACGAAGGCAAAGTCGTCCCTGCGCACCCCAAGTTGAACTGTACCTTGGATGCTTGTCCTTTGGAGACCTTCTTGGTCTTCATTGACAGCTATGTCCCAACCAATATTGCCGCCGAATGCTCCCCTTACTAAACATCGCAAATGCACAATGTCTCTGGTAGACTTTTCCACATATACCCTTCCTCTCCTTCCCCAATAACATCGCTTCACTAGCCCATAGACAAAATAAACCTCTGGTAAAAAACAACATATTATCGCACAAGATAGATTTTAATTCGTCTTTTAATTTAGCTACCTAATAGTTTACTACGAAATCCAATGCAGATGAACGAAAAAATAGACGGCCAGGGGAAGGGGAAGAAGGATGCTGGAAAAAATAATACAAAAGTTCAGATCTCCTCATGAATGTTCAAATCATTATCGATAAATAGCGGCTCGTCACCGCAGCTCTCCTCAGGGCCAAGATACACATTTCCAACACCTGCTGCTGCTGTTGGTTTCGATCGCAAAAATGGCTGCTGTTGATGATACCGAGGCGCCTTTGAGGTCGCTCCTCGGCGTTGCTGCTGGGCAAGGAACTGCGGCGAGTCGTCCGCAAAGGGGTACGCCGTCCATGTATTCTGGTAGTTCAACCATCGCCGCTTCTCCGCACCACTGTCTCCTCCGGTAGCAATACGACCACCAGACTGGTTCGAAAGCGACTGACCACCGGATGGTTTCTCGATCATTAACCCATCATCGTCCTCCTCCATGCCCATAGTCGCAGGTCGAAGCCGTCGCAACCCGCGCTCATTCTCCTTGACGTTCTTCCAAGCATCCTTCAATACCTTGACTCCCTGTTCCTGCTGAACCCCAAATCCCTTTCTCAACCACTCGCCTTCCACTCGGACCACAACATACACCAAAGGTGGGGTGTTTTCCTTGTCCGCCGATCGAGTTGATGCTCTTGCTCCCGTGGCCACAGTTCCCGAGGGCTTGTAATCCCGTGCCCACCAAATGTCCGTTAGTGCTGTGCTTACCCCCCAGTTCTTGTACTTGAGCCAACTGGTAACACCACCACCACTGCCGCCGCCACCATTTCCTCCGCCAGGTTGATTTCCCGAAGGCAAGGTATCCATTTCAGTAATCGTCAACAGCGGGATAGTAACTGGAGTGTTGAGAGGAAAGTAGAACGAGTGGATCGTCAAGTGAAGCGAGCTCACAGTGATCTGATCGTCACTATAAAGGATCGATGGGGGCGGAGGAGGATATCTCGCCATGAACAAAGAGTCGGATGAGAGTACTGAAGGCGACATGGGTGGCGCCGAGCTTGTGCCATGTCCATGTTTCGCATCCAAAGCCTTGTCGTGTTCAGGCGCAAGAGGTTTCGGAGCCTGGTTTCGAGTTTTAGCTGGTGCTTGTTGCTGTTCCTGCTTGGGCTGTAATTGCGGTTGTGGCTGTGGCTGCGGCGGTTGGTGCGCAGGTTGCTTTAGCTTGGGATGATCCCGCTTCTGATAGTCCTGTTTCAACTGCTTCAGCTGCTGCTGCTGTTGCTGTGACTGTTGCTGTGGCTGTTGCTGTGGCTGTGGCTGTTGAGGCTGCTCCATGGTGGTCTGCTTAAGGGATGGAATGTGTTTTAATGGCGCCTGGACCAAAGGCTCAACCACCTTCCGCGACGCCGCTTTCACAGTTGGAACAACCACAGGAGGTGGAGGTATTGCTGCCTGATAAAAGTCATCATCGTCGTCGTCCCAGGGCGATGAAGGAAACTGAGGTGGCGCCTGTACAGGTGGAGAATTATGAGGAGATGGTTGCGGAGGAGGGTTGCTGTCTTGTCGTGACACATGCTGTGATTCTCCTGTTGGCGGTGGTGATGGTTGTGGCACTGATAAAGGCACTGCCGAGTGAGAAATAGGCTGCTGCTCCTGAGGTTCAAAATCTCGTAGAAGAGAATGGTGTATCGACTGCTGCTGCTGCTGCTGGGATTGAGTCTGTTGTAACTGCTGCTGCAGGTTTTGTTGCTGTTGGAATGGTGGCGGCGGTGGCGGAGGCTGCGATGGCTGTTGCTGCTGTGACTGTTGCAGCTGTGGAGGCTGTTGATGAGGTCGTTGAGGCGCCACGATAGGGTCAATCCTAGCACTGGTATTCTGAGTTGGCAGTGGAGTGGGTGTAGGGTGCTGAGGAAGATTCAAGATTCTCGCGGGCATTTTAGGAACTGGCTTTGGGGGAGCAGTTACAGGCGCAAGAGAGGGAGATGCACTTGGCGAAGATGTTGTCGAGGACATGTTGCTGGACGAAGTAGACCGAGAGGGAGCCTTTGATACGGCCTGTCCTGCGGGTGATACTGCTGATGGCGCCAGTGTTGATGCGGATGATTTCGAAGAGGTGACCGAGGCTGACATGGACATGGTTGCATCACTCTTCTTGCGTGAACCAGTGGACGAGGTGTTCGAGGTTGCCAAGGACGATGATGGCCTGAGCTCTGACCCCTTGTTCGACACAAACACATCCGCTAATGCCGATAATGGTGCCGATGACGACGATACAGCCTCAAGAGGTGATCCTGTATCCTTGATAGCGGAGGATGTGGTATTGTTGCTCTGAGGAGGCTTCCTGACTGGAGCTGTCTTTCTGGCGATGTTGTTCCGTCCAAATGCCGAGTAGTCCGCCGGAACGGAGGGAAAGGACGGAAGGGGAGCATTTGATCCCAGGTGAGCAGATGATGCCGAAGGGGATGTGCGAGAGGAGCTTGATGTAGAGCGTGTTTGAGAGAGACTGTCCAGAGAACTAAAAAAATCAAGGGAGCTGTCATGATGCTGTTGCTGTTGCAAGAGCTGCTGGTGTGTCTGAGATTGTTTCTGCAGCGGCGGCGGTGGAGGTTGTTGCTGCTGCTGCTGTTGCTGCTTATGCTGTGGCAGCTGCCTTTCCCGAACCGGAGCCGCTTTGGCAATTGGTCGCGAGGGGGCTGCTGCAATCCCCAGGGTGGGTTGAAAGATATCGTCCAGCATTCCAAGTGATGGCGACTCCTGTGGTTGAGGTGTCTGCAAAGGTGTAACTAAGGCCTTCTTGGGTTCTCGTCCGATGGTAGAGGAAGCACTCTTCTTGAAACGATTGGCATTTCCAAAGTCAACATAGAAGGGTTGGGCATCTGTATCAGTGGCCATTAACGGGTCGTCGCTGGTGCCAAAAAAGCTGGACATATTGTGACCAGGCATAGACGCTATTGGATCAAACTTGGTGTCTGCTCGCTCGGGCTTGGCAGACGTCAAGGGGGTTGACTTAACGACGGATGATTTAGTGTTTGTACCACCACTATGGCCCCTGCCACCATTGTTGTTATTGATGTTGCTATGGTCATTGCTGCTGTTGTTGGAGTTGCCCGCACTTGAGCCGGCCGAAAGGCCTACGCCAAGAGGCCCGTCCAAGTCAAAATCGGTATCGAACAAGAACGACTGGTGTTGGTAGGGTTGTTGCAGATGGACTGTCGATTGAGGCTGCTGTTGCTGTTGTTGATATTGGAGATGATGATGTTGTTGCTGTTGATAAGGTTGGGGCTGCTGTGGTTGTTGAAGCTGTGAAGGGAATCGTTGAGGGCGCCTAACGGAGGACCGAATAGCCTCGGAAGGATGTCTAGTGGTCATGCTGTGTGGTGCTTGTCACGTTCGCTGTGTAGAGGAAAGGGAAGAAAAGAAAAAAATGTGGATAATGACGGGGCGGGGAACAAGAGAAAAAAGACGAGGTTAAGAAGGCGTTGGTAGATAGACCACCAACCTTAGTGCTGAGTAATAGGAAGGAGAGAGAGTGCTCGAGAAGGATGGAGAACAAAAGGAAGAAGAGAGAAGAGCAAGTGGATGGGTGTGTACTTGGCGCAGCGCAGTCAGACTTGGGTTGAGGAGAAGGAATGGGCCAGAATGAAAGGATATGATAGTAACGACAATACACAGTGAGAACAAGGACAAGCGAGGGAGAGCTGTATTTTTACGTTAGGCTTGGGTTCTTGTCGTTGGGTTGGTCGGGGGGTTGTAGGGTGTTGGGTAAAAGAGGAAGAGAACGAGTGAAGGGAGGAAGAATAAAAGGAGAGAGAGAGAAAGAGAGAGAGAGAAAAGAGGAAAGGGGGATCCCGACTTGCCCTTGTTGGGGTTGTGGTGGTGGTGAGTGGAGGGAGAGACTCGCTCGCTCGCTAGTACGTTCGTTCGTTCGTTCGTTCGCTCGTTCTTGAACAACTCGCTCACCCCCTATTTCTTTGTTTCTTGGGTTTGCGGTGAATGAAGGAGGCTGTCGTGTTGCGTTGTTCGTGTGAATGGGCGATTGGAATGAGACTGCTGTTATGTTAATGGGTGGGTGGGTGTGAATGAGGGAAGAAGGTGAGAAGGAAAAAGGTGAATGAGGGAGTAAGGGTCCTTTGATGATTGCGTGTGAGAGTGTAGTAGAAAAGGGAAGGAAGGGAATGTATGAATGCACTTGCTAATTGCTGTCGCTGTTGTTTGTTTGGTGCAGAGGAGCGAAGGAGGAGAGGGAGAGGGTCAAGTCGAACAAGCAAAATAGTCGCTAGGAAAAGTAGCTGTTATTTATGAGCACACACAAGAAGACAGAATGGACAAGGACAAGGAGTAGGGGAAAGGCAAGCAAGGGCTCGAAGTAGCCGCAGGAGTAAGAGTAGGAGTAGGGGAAGGATGTGAGGAGGAGAGGGAATGTAAGAGAGACAGAAGAATAGGAAAAGGCAACAAAAACGAGAAAAGGCAACAAAGCCTTATGTGCGGGTTTTTTGCCCTTTGCTTTCTGTCACTCTCTATCACTCATGTCAGGTGGACACATGACCATTTTCTTCTTTACTTCCTCTTATTCGAGGCGTGGCGTTTGCACATATGATGGGGTTTTTTATTCAAAAAGAAACACGTATACATTTCTCTACGCAATGCAGCAAACCCTCCCTATTTTGCGCTTTTCTCTGTTGGCCACGATGGTCCCTTACCCTTCTTCCACAACTCCAAACTCACTTTTCATCATCATTCATCACATCCACCTTCTTTAGTATTTTCTCTCCTTTCTTGTTCACCACAACAACCGCACGGATCGTCCCCTGCCTTCCCTTCTTCCTTTCTCCCTTCTTGCCCCTCATTCATCACCAACTGCTAAAAAGACAGTCCTCATCATTAACTCCGCGCTTGCTTTGCCCATCCATGTTTCTGCTCCCAGGAGACAGGGGAGAGGCAAAGTGCTCAAAAATGAACTGCCAAAACAGAGAGAGAGGACTATGGGCAAACAGGAGCGGGGAAGAGGAAGAGGGACAGGTTGACTTTCGAGGATAGCCGGATGAGCCCCGTATCACCTGGACTATCTGCAACAACAACAACAACAACAACAACAACAACAACAACAACAACAACAACAGCTTCTTCCTTCTTCGACACCATTAGTAACGGTGCTATTTTCTTTTGCCTCTTTCTTTCCTCTTTTATTTTCCTTCCTTTCTCTCTCCTTCTCTCCTCTCCTTCTCTCCTTCGCTTCCATCTTCCCATTGCTCCTGAATCATCTCTTCTCGTTTCTCCTTCGTCAATTATTCCTATTTGTGCTCATTTTCTAGGAAACGGACAGCTCCTCATGGGTAACAGCGACACTATCTTCGTCTGCTACTCCTCCATACTCCTCTTTACTTTTAACAAATAACACCAACACGACCAAGACCACCATTCATCTCACTTTTTCCATTCCTCATTAACTCAAGTGCAATCCTCAGGTAGATCTCCCAATGCAACCCGTCCCTCTGGGACGTCAGACCAGATTCGTCAATTCCGTTCCTTCTTTCGTCTTTCTCTCGAGCGCACACACACTCTTTCTTCTTCTTTCTTTCCTTCCCTTCTTTATCTTTTCCCTTGTAGCTCCTCTTCCTTCTCCAAGAATATTATATGCTTGAACGCCAGGATCGCCACCACCATCCATTCCATATCCTTCAGCATAGCTCTTACTCCTCACTCATCCATCCCTTAGACTCAACTCATCTTCCCCTCCCCCACTTTTCGCTCATCATCACAAACAATACACCCTAACGGTGGGAAGAGAGGAGCGCAACGCTTAAAAAAAAGGGTGCAATAACGCGAAAAAAAAAAACTGGCTCCCATGGCGCTACTTCGCACCTCATGCAGAATTTGCTCCCTTGTTTTTGTGTGCCTTTTCTTCTTCATCACATTCTTTGTCCTTTTCTCTGCCGCCGTCATCCCTGGCACAAGTGTAGTCCTTGCATCATGCCTTCCCAGATCTTCCTCGACGTTACACAAATGCGACCGTCCAATCCCTCCTCGTTCTCCATCGTCTCCTCCGTTTCCTCCACACCGTCCGAGCGTTGACTCAACTCTTCCCCTTCCACTCAACAGACCGATCTCCTTCAGTAGCAGCGATCATGATCAACTGCACCAAACAATCAGTTCCTTTGTCTCAGAACCAAAACAAATCCATCTCCATCCCCATCTTCATTTCCACGGCAAACACGACCATGGTTATTTACACCGTCATACCCGTCAGCGCTCAATGTCGGATTCCAACCAAGAGATCACAATGGCCAGTCCATCGGAGCAACAACAGGAACTCCCACAACAATGGAATCAGCCTTCAGGAACAATCTTTGCCGAGGAGGGTCTACCTCTTTGGACAGCAGGGACCATCAACGGTCGGTCCCTTCGAAGTCCCTTTGTCAAGTCGTTTGGGCTGAGGCACAAGGCCACAATGGACTGGGGCATGCGAGCCAGGGCCCGGACGCAGCGGCATTGGGACAAGTACTGGCATCAAGTCGAGACAGGACTGGGATCTTCTGACTTTAATAATCTTGACAAGACCGGAATCAGCGGTGGCTCCGGCACAGGCGCAGACACACGCACAGGCAAAAGCACATGTGCAGGTGCAGGGGGTTCAGGAGGGTCAGGAGGCGACAATAATAAAGGACCAGCAGAGGAGACCATGCTTTCCTCATCTCAGGATGCGATATCATATTCTCATGGAGCATCGACTTCCTTGTCATTTACTTGTACGTCTGCTCTTGATTGCACACAAAACTCGAATCTGGATACCAACAACCATACCAGTAGCACAGACGAATCTTATTCAACAACAACAAAAATGAAGGATAATGGCCTTGCAAGAGCAGAGACAGAGTCGTCATTCGCACCCGACATGATTAGTCTGTTTCCCGGCGACAACGATGGACCTGGATCCTTATTCTTCTTTCAGCTCCTTAACCACTACCAAAAACCTTCTTCCTCACAGGATCCATCCACCTACTTCACGCCCACTACCGCTGACAACAGTGACGACAGCAACAGCAATAACACCCACTCAACATTCCGGCAACACTACCAGATTAACCGGGAGTTCTACAAACCAGGTGTCTACTTTTTTCATTTCCTTCCTTATCCTCCTTTAATGGATTCATGTGGCCATCCTGTCCATGACAAAGTAACCATTAAACAATGTCCCCTCTCTCGTCTTACGTTTTTTCTTGAATCTGTATGCTATATGTGCATGTATTGAATAGGCGGTCCTATTATCCTTTGGTTACCTGGAGAGAGCCCGCTTCACTCTCTGTTCCTTCGAAGAGGGCTCGCCTATGAGTTGGCGAATGCAACAGCAGGACTCCTGGTCGCACTAGAGCATCGGTTCTATGGCAACTCTATACCCAGATTCCAGGATTTGCCCATCGCTCACAAAGACGGCCCCCTTATTTTTGATGCTGATTTGGAAAAGCAAGAGTCATCATCATCATCGGCTCATTCAAATCGGTTGTCGAATTCAGAGTATCCTTTTCGATACATGGCAGCGTCACCACTACCACCCACGGAAACCGAAGGAGAAGTTGAGCAAACAGGGCCAGAATTTGTCTGGATGGCAGCTGGATCGTTGGCATCCTCCACATTGCCCAATACAGGTCCTACAAAGTCCAATCATCAGATCGAAGTTGACAAGGCGTCGAGGGCGAGGATCAAGGAGCGCAAGCACAGAAATATCAATGGCGGCAAACAACACGACCCTCCTCCTCCTCCGCATGATCAAACCGACAAAGTCAACGGCGGCAACAGAACAAACAACGGCAACAACGACTCTACAAGTGACGAAGAGAAGGAAGGTTTGCCGCTGGACCTGCTCAGGTATCTTAATGTTGACCAGTCCATCGAGGATATTGCCCGCTTCATGGATCTCTTCCCAACCTTGCAGCCTAAACTTTTTCCACCGCTCGGTGGCGAAGGCGGCAATCCTGTTACGACTGCTCCTGCCCCCTCTAAACCCCGCTGGATCCTGGCCGGGTGTTCGTATGGTGGTAACCTGGCAGCGTGGACTCGACAGCGGTACCCTTCCAAGGTCTTTGCTGCGTTTGCGTCTTCGGCGCCTGTTCGGTCGGCGTTGGACTTTTTCGAGTACAGTACTTCACAGATTGATATTTTAGGAGACAAATGCTCGACGCAGTTGGGGATGGCGCGCGACTTTTTGGATGGTGCGCTTCAGATGACTGACAGGTTCATGCAGCAGATGGCTGTTGTCGATCAGTTGATCAAACAACAAAATACAACCAACTCAGCAGATCCGATAGTATCAACTTTGGCAGGACAGGAGCGAGGACAAATGGTGGCAGAGACCAGCGACTTTGACGAGTTTGCGGCATCAGCAGCAACAGCGACGAATCCGATGCCAATCGTCAGCGACGATGACAAGGCGAGTCGACAGGCAGCCAAATTACGTGTCCTCTCCTGGTTCAGTCCCGATTTCGCACGCGAGTATGCGGCCGAAGGTGAAGAGTTTCACGCTGCCGGATGGATATGGTGGACAGTCGCCAGTGCAGTCCAGTACAACGCCGTCGTGACCCCGATAACCGTTCAACCTGCACGGACAGCCGTTGACATTCTCTGTGACGCCATGGATCTTGCCAAAGTCGACGACCTTGCAGGGACAGGGAGCAGATCTTTGTCAAACAGCGACAACGGCAGCAACGGCAACAACAGCCTGCGGAGTCAATTGAAGTCTCTGCGATACACCCAAGCTCTCGCGTCATGGTTTAAGGATCAACAGTACTTTACTCCGACCAAACAGGAGGACCTTCAGCCCTCGGATTTGGACCCGACGTCTGTTCAGAATTTAGCGGGGATGGCATGGCTCTGGCAGACGTGTAGTGAGTTGGGTTACCTCCAGACTGCACACCCTTCGACGTGTTGTTGCACTTCTCTTGCCAGGTCTTCTCCTTTTTGGTCCCTCGACACGACGACCAAAGATTTCATTAGAAGGGGCGCCACAGCCATTGAACAGAATTCCAACGCGACATGCCCCTTAATCTCAGACACGGACAGCACTTTTTATTCCACGACTCTTCCAGATCCACTTCCTGGAACATCAGCCTCAACCTCAACCCCAGTAACCTTAACCTCAACAAGAACAGCAGGATCAACCTGTCTTCCCTGCAGATGCTATGCAGACGAGGCACAAAGGACCGAGAGCGTGTTCTCCCGATTGCTCACACTTGAGGCCGCCTGGCAGGAATGTCAGTTCTATTTCAGTTCCACTTATCCGCCCGCTCGTAATTCCACTACCAGACCCTCTTCTTCCCTGTCCACATCCTCGTCCTCCACATCCTCATCTTCCATATCCTCATCCTCCAAGGAGACCACCGTCGTGAGAAACTCCGATTCGAAACCTGCAGGAGCAGTGGAGGATGTCGACACGTTCACTACAGCTACCAATGGCCTAATAGGGCGCTCGCCAGGAGGACCTCCAGGTGATATTCAACAGTGCGTTGCCACCAACCCAGGAGCAACTCAGCAACAGCAGCACAAAAAACACGATGACATCCTGTTGATGGGCTACCCAGACGTCGAGACCAATGTCAACACCAAATTCCATGGCTGGGAGATTGCACAGGACCCTTGTTACCCTTCTGGAAGCGCAGACCAAGACCCCGGCATCGAGACCGGTCCCGATAACAACTACAACGACTGCAATTATTCTCGATCTGAAAAAGTCCACTTTACTTCGTCTTCGACCATCACCGCCACAACATCACCAGGAACAACAGCGTCGTCCGTTAAAGATCTTGCCGCTGATGATGCTTCTGCTGCTTCTGAGTTAGAAACCTCCGCAGAGGGAGCTGTTGCTGAGCAGAACAAGGAGATCACTATGGTTGTAGCTCAGAGCGGGTCTACCCAGATAGCATCGGAACTTGACGACTGGCTGATTGATCGTCCGGGTGGACGGTATTATTTTACCAATGGCGAGAAGGACCCATGGAAGGAGCTTACCTTGGCCAGCTCGAGAGCCCTCGAGTTCTTGAGTCATCCAAAGGTCGAGAGCGGCAGTAACAGCGGGAGTGCTGGAACTGGTAACAAAAAGCGGAGCAAGAAGAGGGTGCACTCAAAACAGGATTCTGCGGTCCAGGCGGTTCCCCTTGAGTCCGCGGAAGCACTGGGGTCAACGTTACCGACGTCAGTTGAGGTTGGACAAGAAGGAGGGTCTTTTATCGGACGCGTGGCGCCTCAGGATGCTGTTGAGGATAACGGAGACAAGGATCCAGTGGCAGTGGTAGTGGAGCCACCAGAATCGACAACCGGCGCGATAACTGCCTCGACCTTGCACCGCGACTTGCACAACCATCGCAAAGAGAAACAACATCGTCATCATCGTCTTCAGCAGCAGCACCACAGCCATAAAGGACAACCCAAGCATCCAGCCCGCACCCGATCCCCAGTCGGCCCATGTCAATTCAGCCCCCCTCCCTCTCCAAGCCCAAGAGGACAAGGAGGCATTGGCATCACTCTGTCACAACCCAAACTATCCGACCAAGGCGAGGATATTGTCAGCGAGAATGGCGCTTCTGGGTCTGACGGCTCGACTGTCGTCATCGTCGAGCTCGAGGTCGAAGTGAAAGTTGATGAATCAGAGAAAAAGGACGACGAGCAGCAGGAAGAAGACGAAAGAACGACATTTGAAGACCATAGCAATAATAGGACTGGGGAGGACGAGTACGGCGACCGGACAGTGATGCGAATCATCTCGGACGCCAGCCATTGTCAGGATATCCTGTACGAGTCGGGTGATCATAACTCTGCAAAGTTGCGGGCGGAAAGGGAGCATGTTTTGAAGACTTTTGTGAGGTGGATCGAGATTGATAATCGGCGACTGCAGCGGGCATTGGAGCGGCAACAGAAGTACGTCTCTGGAGAGGAAGTCGTGGTTGTCGACATGGGTTGAACAGTTGAACAGACCACAAAAAAAAAGAATATTTAACAAGTCGAATTTAAACAGCCTTTTCTCGCCCGTGGATTAACAAGGGAGATCCTTTGTAATTTTTGAAAAATAATAACCTTTTATGCACCTCTTTTTTCTTTATTTTCCTTCCCTTGTCGCCTGCAACCAAACAACAAACTGCCATGTTATTGAGGTGAAACTCTATTGTTTGGACAGCGACTGCCGCTTTAGTCGTATCACATTTGTTTCTTGGTGTTACTGCCGCCACCATGCAGATTCTTTTTGTCATTAGCTTCGACAGATGCGGCGGTGGATTAGGGTTCAACGAGACCAACGGCTCCAGACTTGAGCCTCTGCCTGAGGCATTAGCAAGGCTCTCGACGAGGCAGGCATTGACCTCGTAGGTTCTTGTTTGATATTATAAAAATGTCTACTGCCCATATGCTTCTTCTATTGAATGTTGCCTCTGTTGTATGTGCTTACTACGGTAAAATCTACTGGTTAACCATTTTTTTTTTAAAAAAAAAAAAAGGATAATTCTTTGTTTAGCAAAACAAACGTATGCAAGGGTTGCTACAGGACGCGACAGGGTTGACATCGGTGCTAGAAAAATTTTATTGGTACTACAACTGAAACAATCTTCAATTTTTCTTCTGACTTATTTTCGGGTTGTTCGTTTTTGAGACCATTGGGATGGTCCTGGAAGGAATGGATTTGACCCCCTGGGTGTCAAAGAGTCTTGACATCTGTCATTGATGCCGATGATGACAATGATCCAAGTAGACCGCGACTGGCGTGACTAGAATCCACAGAAAAGTTGGGATAAGCATGGACTACAAATCGGTCCAAAATGACATGCACATCAATACCCAACCGTTATACTTGTATCGAGGAGACATTCTCGATGGCCGACTAACTAGAGATATAAAGTATGATGATGCTAGCTTCAGTACTTCACAAGAGAAAGGAAAATCTATGATCAAAAAGCTCTGGACTTGTACTTGAGTACGGGAATCAAGGAGACTGTAGGTTATGGCATCCACAAGGGTGGGTGCTATTGTGGGAGTTATCTTAAATGAGGTTAAGGTTCTATGGGTGCTTGTTTCGAGAATGTCCACCGGTATACTGGATGTGATCAAAGCAAGGCTCCTGAAAGATTGATCGTGGGCAGGCTTATAAAAGTGAAGGGAAAAAAAACATATAAAGTGGTGCCCAGTTGGTGTCCCTCGTTTCTTCATCAAAAAGTCCCAACTCTATGTCTACTCAGCTCATTTCTCGTACCCATTTAATAACAAAAACCACAGCAATCATGTCTACCTCTTCGTTCATCCACTTCGCAAGGTCCAACATCTTTCTTGCATTTGTCGACATGGTCCTCGTTCTGTGCACATATTCAGACACCTCATTCGAAGATCAATAATGGGGACCGGTCGTAGGTTTTCTCCTGCCGCTTGTGATTTTTGTCAGCTACATCTGCTCACTCCTCCGGAACGAAAAGCTCAACATGATCAATCGAGCTTGCCTTGCCCTCTTCCCGGCCGTCTTTCTCCTGGGTCTCAAGTTTGCGATTATCAATGCACTCATCCTCATGGACTATGACATGGCCGATCGCAGAGCAAACTCACGGTGCCATGCCTTCAATACCGAGATCATCTTTTCCGGCGCCTTGGGTTTATAATGATTTTTGAGATTTATGATACCTTCAAGCACGAAGAACAAGAGACCACTCCAAGCAACAGGCAGCGTTCGATATCGAGAGTCAAAGAGTTCCTGCCATCCAGATCCCCTTAGCTACCACCTTTGTCCATGCTGTTTCCAGCATAATTTGCCTCGATGCACTTCCACGCCCAAGCTATCCCGACAAGCCGAGAGTTGATACCTGTTAAACAAACAAAGGATACACTAAACAATGATATGGATGGCTGAACTGCTAAAAATCGAAATAGTTTCAGGTTGCGTTGCTTTTGCAATCTAACTATTTCCTTCTCTCTGTCCATTTATAAGAGAGGGCGCAGTCGACGTGATTGGAGACAGACCGGATTTTTAACATATAGGAGGCTATCGCACACCTAGTAATCCCCATTCTTCTTTTTCTTCTCAACAAACCACAATCCATCAGCCAACCAACCAACCATGCATTCAAGGAAACTTTCATCTTCTAGGTCTCGACAACAACAACAATTGTGCTTTTGTCGCTCATGTCTCTCGGTTTTTGCCGCTTCTCTGTCTAAACCCAAGGCTATTGCTTCTTGTGCAGCCTTTGCCATCATGAACTCTTTTGATGTTGATAAAAGGGGCATGCTCGGGGAAATTGAAAAGATGTTCAAGGATGCAAACGGCGCTACATATATCATTCCTCTCATTTCAGCATTATGATTTTAATGAGCTGTGGCTCTTTCCTTATTGTCCACTTCTCTTACGATTCTTTCTTCTAGTGGCGCATTATGTCCACGTTTCTTCCCGCGAAAGCATTCAGTATTAGTCGTTATATAGCTAAAGAGATCATGCGAGCGTATGATAAACACTTCTCTGTCCCTGCCTCTCCTTCTCCTTCTCATCTTGTTTTGAAATTGGCTACGACTGGCCAATGAGATGCCTTGATTTTTTGACTTTCTTTATGTCTCTGTATTTCCCCACGCTACTTTTGTGAACCTCCTCACTTTTCCTTTCTTGTTTCTCCTCTCACGCACCCTCTCCCCTCTCACGCCAAACATATACAGATCAACCATGCTCCGCACATTCCTCGCACGCAGCTGCCAACCCCAGCGCATCCTCACCAGAACCGTCGCTCCCTCGGCCCCTTCCGGCATCCGCTTCATTGCCACCACCAGCCAGCCCGCTGCCCATCCCGAAGGCAAGGAATGCTACCTCGAGCGACTCACAGGTGACGATCAAGGTACGAACAGCACTCACCACACACTTTTCACACATCCCAAATCTCCGCTATTTTTATTTTTCCCACGGTGAGAAAGGCTGAACCTGGAACTGGCTGATCAGACAACACCCACTACGATCCCAACGACATCGACTTTTATTTTCTGGGAACAAGGGCTGGTAATCATGACAACAACGATCCACTCATCTTTCCTTTGAAATGGATGATCTAACATTCTTGTTTGTCCGCTTGTTGTTTGAATGACACTTAATGAACCTCCATAGGCATCGCTGTCTTGAACTTCAATAGGCCCAAGGCTTTCAACGCTCTCTCTCGCAAATTTGTTGGCGAGTTCCGCGATGCCCTTCAGGAGCTTCGTTACGACAAGTATGTGCCCCTCTTTGACTTCGCCAATATCAAGAGAGACAAAAACACGGACAACGGAAAGGAAACATCAATTAGACTCGGGACAAAAACTCGCGTTTACTTTAACGTGCAGCATGATCAATGCTCACTTGCCAGACACATGCAACTGTTGACAAACAAGCACGCTGACTGTTTTTCTTTCTCTATTTTGAAATGGTTTCGCTTAGCGATGCTCGCGTTGTCATCATCAGGAGTTTGGTCGAGGGCGCTTTCTGCGCTGGTGCTGATTTGAGAGTATGGAACGCCCTCTGGAGATTTTGTCATGGGAGAAAGTAGCCGCACAGGTGGACTCAAAACAATACTAACTCTGTTTAATTTTAAACGTATTTAGGAACGTGCCACCATGAACATGACAGAGGTTAGACAGTTCTTGACTAGCTTGAGAGATAGCTTCCGCGAGCTCGAGACCTTGCCCATCCCCACTATTGCCGTCATTGATGGAGCTGCTCTCGGCGGTGGTTTGGAGATGGCCTTGTGCTGCGATATGCGCATCGGAGGTGGGAACAAGAAGGTCAAGATTGGACTTGTCGAGACCAAGCTCGCCATTATCCCTGGGTACGTCCCTTATCTGATCATTGCTACTGGATTCCTTTTTGTTGTCAGGTTGCGTTACAGTGTGTTAATAAGGCTTCCATTTTGTCGTAATTGTTATAGTGCTGGTGGTACTCAGCGTTTGCCCCGTTTGATCGGAATTCCCAAAGCCAAGGAGCTCATCTACTCTTCCAAGATCTTGGACTCTGCTGCCGCTAAGGATATTGGTATGTTGCTGATTAGATGTCAACTGGACTCTGTTGAAGAAAGTGGAGGATTGCTTCGCTCAAGGCGAGCTGTTAACTAACTCAGTCTCTCTCTACAAACAGGCATTTTGAACCATGCTGTCACTGAGGAGTCAGGATACAACAAGGCCTTGGAGGTCGCTCGCGAGATTTTGCCTATGGGACCTCTTGCTATCCGCATGGCCAAGTCTGCTATCGACAAGGGCACCCAGTTCGAGATGTAAGTTCTTTACCATGAGGGTGTGCTTGGGCTAAAAGACTTGGAGATCGGAACTTAAAAATTGAAAACGGGTATCTATTAACTGCTTTTTTTCGTGGCCATAGTGATTCTGGATTGGAGTACGAGCAGGCCTGTTATGCCCAGATCATGCCTTCTGAGGATCGCTTGGAAGGTAAGACGACAACTTTCTTTGACATGTGGAATGCCTGCAGAAAATGGTAGGGTTATTACAGAATGTTAACGGCTACTGCACTTTTTCGTTCGTTCAACAGGTCTTGCTTCCTTCCGCGAGAAGAGAAAGCCCGTCTACAAGGGCAAGTAAAGTAGTCGCGATACATAAACCAACCAGGATACAATCCATTATCAAAAACACATACCAATAGTCTTAACATTTCCCACGATCACATGACCACAACAATACTCGCCAAAAAAAAAAAAAAAAAAAAAAAAAAAAAAGAACACGCTTGTGATTTATGTTTAGAGGGACAAAAGGACATGAACTCTAGTTCGCGCCACTTTTAAAACAGAGAGGACACTCTACGAGATAGCAATTGTAAAAACAACAACAACAAAGAAGCACACTACCCCTGCGGACGCCCCTACAATCGCTCTACATCTGAGCGCCAGAAGCCTCATTACGGGCCAAGTTTTCAAAGAGGCTCTTGGCGTTCTTGACGCTCTGGACACTCTCTTGGCTGACACCCAACCAGCTGTTTTCGTCGCTGTTCCTGCTGTAACCCGAAGACGACACAGACGAGTTCGAGGCACTGTTGGCCATCCCTCCAAACATCTTAGTGCTCCCACGAGTCTCGTTTTCGGTCAACTCGTGGCTCATCTTCCGACGAGGGGTCGGGCGGAGTGGACGGGAGGCGGTCGAGAGAGAGTAAGCGTTGCAGACACCGCGAGGCTCGGCATTGTTGTGGCCTTTAACGACGTGTGCGATGGCCTCATGAGACTTCTCGTCGACATCCTTAAACTTTCGGACCATGTCGCGAACATTGCACTTCTTAAATCCGCCTGTGCGTATAGTGGCTGCACCGCCAAACATCCGGATCCGGTTCGAGATGGAGTCTGTCACAGGGATCTCAACGGCGACGCCCTTGAGTGCTGCTGCGGCGTTCTCGGCGGCTTGCTTCTTCTTGAGGGCCAGACTGGCGGCGGAGAGGCCACGGGCTTGTGTGGCGGAGGGGACACTGGAGAGGACGGCGCGTTGTGGAACTCCAGTGGCCATCTTTTCGGTGGTGGCGGCCGTCAAGGTCGACGAAAAGGGTCTGGCAGCAGGTGTGGGTGGGGTCTCAACGACCTCGGGCTTTGTCTCTTCCTTCTCTCCCAAGTGTCCGCTGTGCTCCTCCTCCTCCTCTTCCCCCTGAGTAGTCTCCTCGTGGTCCTCAGTCTCATCGTCAAAAGAAGTGGCAGCAGAAATCTTTTCTGGCAGAGCCTTAACCTCGTAACCAACAGTTTCAACATCAACCTCGTCTTTCTGATCCTGCTCATGCTGTTTGTCGTCGTTGGCATGGCCCTCCTGTGCGAGAGTCTCAACATTGACCTCCTCCGCAACTTCTGCAACCTCAGTCGAGGTATGCTCGACCAACTCGGCCGTCGACAAAGTCTCAACGTGTTTCAAAAGAGTACCTTCCAGGAATTGACTCCCAAACCCCAAGCTTCCGTTAGTGCAGGGGCTTAAGGGGAGAACATCCAAAGACCCAATGTTAACCATTGTTATTACAGCGGTTGTAGGGAGTGTGTCAGCGTCGCGTTGTGTTTAGTCGGAATTTAGAGAGAAAAGAGGGAAAAAAGACGCGAGAGCTGCGTGTAACTGTACGTGCGTGAGTGGGTGTATATGCGCAGAAATTGTAACAAAAAGCAAGAGGAAGGAGGGGGGAAGAACAGGTGGTTACAGCGACTTGTTCTCGTTCCTCACGTTTTATAGCAGAATGTAGAAGCTCGGTCATATATTATTCCCATTCTCTCTAACATGCATGAAACCCGCTCTGCTGGGCGAATTTACAACGGATACCTCTTTTCTCTATCCCTCTCCCTCTTCCTCTTAATAATTGAGATGCTCGAGCCCAGGATCGACTAGAACACCGGAGTACGATCATCCAAAACTACAAGAGAGAGAGAGCTCTAAACCAATCCGTTGATGGTTCCTCAGTCTAGTAATGAATGACACCTCTTGCCTTTCTCTTTCCTTTGTATCTTCCCTTGTTATTTCCTGTACACCTTTCGTTATTTTATCATGGGAGATCAGACAGACAAAAATATTAATAGAGAGTTGGCGAAAAAGTTGTCCGACAACGAACAGGAAAGTTGTGTAGTAGATGTAGCTGGATAGAAGTAACTCACAAACGCAACCATAACAAAGAATAGGCACATACGGAAGGAATAATCCCAATATCGAGGAAGAAAAAATTTCAGCATTAATTGTACTCTTCACCTCCCTTAATCCTTCTAGAAAAAAAAAAAGTACGTTAATTTGGTGTATGTTGGCCTATGTAAAGTTACCTAACTAACGCGACCTCACCGGCCTGCTCCGCCAATCTATAGAATAACGACTCTTTCCTCTTCAGCAACTCGCTCGGGGATTCATACTCCTCAACCCGTCCCTTCTCCAGCACAAGGATCTTGTCAGAGTCCATCACAGTCTTGATGCGATGCGCAATCGTCAAGATCGTTCTGTCCTTGAACTCCTCTCGAATCGTCCTCTGGATCAGCTCATCCGTCTCAACATCCACAGCCGCAGTGGCTTCGTCCAACACCAAGATCTTGGTCTTGCGTAGCAATGCTCGCGCCAGACAGATCAGCGACCGCTGACCGACAGAGAAGTTGTCACCGTTCTGCGTCACCTCGTATGACAACCCACCAGGCATCGAAGAGATGTAGTCCTTCAAGTGAGCTCGCTCAAGGGCCTCCCACAGCTCCGAGTCGGGGGTCTGATCAAAGGGGTCCAGGTTCTCGCGGACAGTACCAACGAACAGCGTGGGGTCCTGAGGAATAATGGCAAGGTGTTGACGGAGGGTCTCCAGCCCAACAGTGGAGATGTCAATACCATCGATCCAGATTGATCCGCCATCTTCCTCAACCTCGACCTTCTCCAGATCAGCCAACTGCGCTTTCTTGGCAGTATCGTCATCCATGTCGGCTCCGTTGTGGCTAGCCTTGGCCCAGTGGCTGTTAGCAGCCTCAATGATACGGAACAGAGCCAGGGTCAACGAAGACTTGCCAGCACCAGTACGCCCAACAATGCCGACCTTCTCGCCGGGCTGAACCTCGAACGACACCTTCTTGAGAACCAGATCCATCCCTTGGCGGTAGCGGGTCGAGTAAGACTTGAACGACAAACGACCCTGAGCAGGCCAGTTCTCCGGAAGGGGGACATCTGTAAAGTTAGGTGCCTCCTGGTTCTTTTTGGCATATTCATCGATCCTCTCAACAGCGACCAATTGGAACTGTGACTCGCACATACCACGGACCAACCACCAAATATCCTGAGTGATCGTCAACGCATACGTCAGCGATAAACCAACCATGCTCGGACTGAGTGTGTTCCTGGCCAAGACTGCAAACACCGACGCACCAAGAACAATGACTGATCCCAGACATTCCAGCCGAACATACAACCAGCGGTTCCCCATCGCCCAGACGAAGTGGGCGTTCGAGGAATCGTCCGATCTGGAAGCATTCTCGTCGATGAACCGCTGACTGCAACCAACGACTCGAATAATGGACACACCAGACAGGGTCTCCGAGAAATGCTGGTACATGGGCGACCTTGCAACAGACTCGATGCGCTTGAATGCACGGGAGGCCGCAATATAGTATGACATGACAAAGACATACGTCACAAAGACAGGCGGCACAATCGCCAAGAACACCGGCGTAGTCGTCGCAATAACCACCAGACTGCCAATGACCATAGCTCCAAACAAGAACATGTCATAGAACGTCCAGCAGATCATCTCATCAATACTGGAAACGTCCGACGAGAACCGGTTAAGGATACGGCCGACGGGAGTGGTGTCGAAAAAGTTCATGGGCATGCGGAGCACACTGGCGAGGAGCTTGGAGTGAAGACGGTCAGCGGCTTGGACACAGGCCATGACGATGATTTTGTAAGAGGCGCAAAAGATGAGGCCCATGAACATGACGACCAGGACGGTGTAGATTCCCATGTAGTATCCGATGCCATGAGTTGAGGTGGCGGCCACTTTGATCCAGTTTTGGAGCCAGATATTGGTCCCAATCTGACAACCCTGGATTACAGCGAATAGTGCCATTGCCTGAAGCATGTTCCCGTATCCACTAAATAAAAAAATGGAAAATAATTGACATGTTAGAAAGTCCATCTAGAAAAGCTCCTTTCTTGCTATTAATTCGCACCATGTGAGTGTAGCACGCACACAAAACAGTAACACTTACGCTGCTTTGGCAAAGATCTTGTAAATGGGCCACTGGATACTTCCGACTTCCATGGCCTCCTCATTCGTTAGGTCGGCGTTGTTGTCGACCTTATCATCAAACTTCTCAGTTTTGTCTTCATGCACTGCAGACGACACGTTGACCTCGGTCCCACTCACAGTAATCGCCTCACAATCGGCATCATCCTTCTCTTTGCGGGCGACAGAATAATCCTGAATGAGCTGGTAGAAGGCGTCCTTGGCGTCAAGTAGCTCCTGGTACCGCCCAGTCTCGCTGATCTCGCCATCCTTGATAACAACAATCTGGTCAACTTCGCTCAAGTGATGGATGCCGTGGGTAACCAAAAGACGTGTCTTGTCCTTGAGCAATCCGCTAGGTCCGATCAGGTTTTGCCAAAGGTGCTGGTCAACGTGGGCATCGACAGCACTCAGAGGGTCATCCAGAAGGTAGATGTCAGCATCTTGGTAGGCGGCACGGGCAAGCGAAACACGCTGCTTCTGGCCTCCCGACAAGTTGATTCCACGCTCGCCAATCTCAGTCTGATCACCAGCTGGAAGCATCTCGATATCGGGCCTCAGTCCCGAAGCATAAATGATCCGCTCGTACTTGTTCTTGTCAAAGGGGGCTCCAAACGTGACATTGTCCTGCAGAGTGGCGTTGATGATCCAGGCTTGTTGAGGGACATAGGCAACCCGACCGGACATCCTGATGGTGCCGTGCCACTTGTACATGTCTCCGATCATGGCGCCGAAGAGTGACGTCTTGCCCTGACCCACACGGCCCACGATAGCTGTGAGGTTTCCGCGGTCGACAGAGAGGGTAATGTTCCTGAGTGTTGCCTCTGCGGATGACATTCCTGAGCACTTGGAGGCACCATCACCACCGCTGCTGACAGTGTCGGCTTGCTGCTTCTGTGACTCCTTGTCCCAACCAAACGTGGCATCTATGATCTCGATAGGAGCCACAGTATGATCCTGGGGTAACTCATCCGACTTCTCGATCTGATCTTCTGACAACTCTTCCGCCAACAAGTAATCCTGAATACGGCGAGTCGACACATAGAATCTAATAGACTCGCCCATAATAGCCCCGATAAGCCCGATAGGTCGGTTGATAAGTCCAAACAGAGTGATAGAAACAAAAATGTTCTTAGAGTTAATCTCTCCTGGTGTGAAACCTGGTCCGCCGACGGTTGCGTAGAGACTGAACGAGACGAGGATCATGAGAAATGTCATAGAGCTAAACAGAATGTTCATGTAGGAGTAGATGACTCCGATACTGTGAAGAATCGCCAACTCGACTTTGCGATATACTGTGATCTTGTCGCTGAAGGACGACTCCCTATATTAGTTGAAGTTGTCAACAAATATAAGTACATAGGAAACTTGATAATAGTATCAAAAATCATTATGCTCCTTTTCGTCACAAAATAAAATATATATTATTGCTTACCAGCCGTACAACTTGACGATCTTGACACCAGACAGCACCTCGTTAATCAGGCGAATGCGGTTATCCTAAAGGGCGAGTAGAATAGAAGGTAATTACTCATCCGACTTGAAGACAGTATGTACAAGCAACTATTTTCCATAAAACAAGCACGATAACATCAAACAATATACCATTGCCGTGAGCTTCGCTTCATTAGCTTTGGCCAGATATTTAGCAATCCACATCTGCATAGGCATCACTAAAATAACCGCGCCTACGCCACCAAAACTGGACCACCCCAGCTGACGGTACAACAACCACGTCGCAATACAGATCTCCAAAGGAATCGAGAACCAGAACGGCATTTCTGGGAAGGATTGGTCCCATCGCTCGCAGTCCACTGACATGTGGTTGTTGATCTCGCCGGGCGTCTCTGTCTGTTTGGCGACTGGTGAAAGCTTCAGAGCCTTGCGGTAGATCATCGAAACGAGTGCTGTGCGTGCCTCGATACCCATCACTATAACTTGTTGGTGGAACTGGCCGTCGATAACCGAGCTGGCAATGGTCGAAAAGAACATCCCGAACGCCAAAATGATCCCTAGAGCCGCTGGTTGTGGGGTCTCCGTATCGTAGGAGGAAATAAAATCCAGTAGTGTACCCATCAGCTGAGGAGCCACAAACGCCAGTCCAGAAGCCAAGATCCTGAGGGACACGGCATAAGTCCACTGTTGAAGTCCAAACGACTTCAGGACCACTCCAAACAAGAACGGCTCCTTGCCTTTGGCCACACGCTTTGCAACATGCCTGTCCCACTTTTGTGAGATGCGGGTGTATGAGAACTGAGTCTTGACACGCGGAGGCATCATCCCTTGGACATCAGCTGCCTGCAATGGTCGTTTGTAGCCGTCGGTAATGAGACGTTGAAGGTAGTGGAACAGGAATCGAGAAAAGATGTTAGCCTTCTCGTACGAGCTGGCGGTGCTCTTTTGTTGAACCTGTGTCTTCCCGCGTGGCCATGCTTCGATCGCAAACCCAATGATAATGAGTCCCAGGTAGATGTAGTAGAGTGTCGTCGTTGCTGCCGATGATCCTGCTGATACTTCACTGAGGGTGCGCGTGGTGATGGATCCTGCAATGAGCGACAAGAGGTAGTAGCAGAAGATGGCGGTCGACGATCGGATCTCGTAGCGGTGTTCGAATCTGTTCAGGAACATGGCAGAGATCTACATAGTGATAAGATAGACAGCGATCAATTGATCAATCGATCAACCAACGGTCATTGAGCCCTGGTTGGTTTTGGATCAAACAAAATCATATCCAAGGCGAAGACGACAGGATAAAACGTACCCACGCGACAGCCATCGACACACTTGAGAGTAAACTGGCAGGCGAGTAGTCGTCCCCGCTTCCTATAAGTCCAGCCTTGACCAGTAACACTACTGCCGTGGTGAGCATCACACCTTGTCCAGGCCAGAAGATCCAGGCTGTCCGGCCAAGTTCATGCGGTGTTCCATCCTTGTGCAAAGACCATGCACGGAACAAGAATCCGACGATTGCCAAGAGGGCAGGGAGTGTCGAGAGGATAGTGTACTCAAAGCATGGCGTGAGGTCGATCCTGTTGGGCGATGTGGGTCCCTGCGTGTTTTTGTTTGAATGGAAGAAAGTAGAGTGAGGATGAGTAAAAGATTCTTGTTTGCATGTATGTGTGTCTGTGCACTATGAGAGTGACGTAGTCTTTCAAAAATTGGTGGCACACCTTCCACATACCCATCCTTCCAGATCACGACAGAATCCAGAACTCATATCCAGAGAAATTAAAGGAGTAGCAAAACGAGCAAAGAAATAACAAAAGATTGAGAACGTGGGTATAAAAGACGGAGAAGGTGGTATAAACAACGAAAAAAAAAAAAAGGCGAAAAGTATTTTTTTCTTATATCTCTGTCTCTTTTTTTGTGAAAAGGTTGACAATTTTTGTGAACGCTCCTTAGCTTCTTCGAACATGAACACAAGGTTTGTGCGCTCTTAGCAAATAAGGAAAAAACGGACTGTTGCTGCGGGCGCCTAAAACCTGAGTGGGCCGTTCCATCTCTCTCGTTCTCCCATTTTGCTGGGGGGAGAAAACCACCAATATCTGGCCGCTTCCTTGTTACCGATAAAGAAAGCATTTCATGTCAAAGCAGACTTTGTTCGTTACTCTTTTAGGTTTCCATTTTCTCTGCACTGAACTTTGTTTTGCTCGTACATGCACGAGCGTCGCTCGATCCTTTATTTGATATTTTGTCCAATGGACCACTGGAGATTATTTCTATCTTGCTTGCATTCCCCCTTTTTGTCTAGTAAGGAAGAAAAGAAAACTATCGGTAAAAATTCGACTGCATGCTCAAGAAGAAGGGCCTTTCCATGGCCGTCTCCGTCATAATCATTTGTTCATAACCATCATTGCGTCAATGGGAAAATGCTGCAAGAAAAACAAGAGCAACCATGATGGCTACCTTTTCTAGTGTCCTTTCCTACAATCCCATTACTCATGTTCACGTACTCTTTTCTTTCTTTGCTCACCAGCACTGAGGTAAATTTTGTTTTTTGAGTATCAAATGCCGACAATTTTTTAATTAAGGAAAGGAATTTTAAGTCGCGTTCACTATCGTACAATTAACAACGCTATGGGGGGATAAGGAAAGCAAAGAAATAAAAAATGATAGGGGAAAGAAGGCGGATATGGGCTCGTAGGGGCCTTAGCAAAAAGGGGGGAGGGGATGTCGAGGAAAAAGTCACTTAGGCTGAGGCAACCTCACCGGCCTGCTCTGCAAGTCTGTAAAACAAGGACTCCTTCCTCTTCAACAGCTCACTAGGATTTTCATACTCCTCAACCCGTCCCTTCTCCAGCACAAGGATCTTGTCAGAGTCCATCACAGTCTTGATGCGATGCGCAATCGTCAAGATCGTTCTGTCCTTGAACTCCTCTCGAATCGTCCTCTGGATCAGCTCGTCCGTCTCAACATCCACAGCCGCAGTGGCTTCGTCCAACACCAAGATCTTGGTCTTACGAAGCAACGCTCGGGCCAGACAGATCAGCGACCGCTGGCCGACAGAGAAGTTGTCACCGTTCTGCGTCACCTCGTATGACAACCCACCAGGCATCGTGGAGATATAAGTTTTCAAATGGGCACGATCGAGAGCCTCCCAAATCTCGGCATCAGTGGCTTGGTCAAAAGGATCCAGGTTATCGCGGACGGTACCGACAAAGAGAGTAGGGTCTTGAGGAATGATGGCAAGGTGCTGACGGAGGGTCTCCAGGCCGACAGTGGAGATGTCGATACCATCGATCCAGATCGATCCACCGTCTTCTTCGACTTCGACCTTCTGCAACTCGGCGACCTTGGCAACCTTGGCAGGATCCTCATCCATGTCGGCTCCGTTGTGGCTAGCCTTGGCCCAGTGGCTGTTAGCAGCCTCAATGATACGGAACAGAGCCAGGGTCAACGAAGACTTGCCAGCACCAGTACGTCCAACAATGCCGACCTTCTCACCAGGCTGAACCTCGAACGACACCTTCTTGAGAACCAGATCCATCCCTTGGCGGTAGCGAGTCGAGTAAGACTTGAATGAAAGGTGTCCCTCACCGGGCCAGTTCTCGGGAACAGTAACGTCAGTAAAGTTGGGAGCCTCCTGGTTCTTGTTGGAATACTCGTCCGTTCTCTCGACAGCAACCATCTCGAACTGAACTTCGCAGAGGCAGCGAACAAGCCAAGTGATATCGACCGTGATGTTCAGGGCATAGGCAAGCGACATGCCGACCATGCTGGGGTTGACACTGTCGCGAGCCAAGACGGCAAACAAAGAGGCGGCAAGAACAATGACCGATCCTAGAGACTCGAGGCGGACGTTCAACCAGCGGTTACCGACGGCCCAAACAAAGTGGGCGTTTGACGCCAGATCTGAACGGGAGGCGTTGTCTGCAATGAAGCGTTCGTTGCAACGAAGGGCACGAATGGTCGAAACACCAGACAAGGTTTCCGAGAAATGTTGGTACATGGGCGACTTGGCAACAGCCTCGATACGCTTGAAGGCACGGGAGGAGGCAATGTAATAGGTCATCACAAAGCCGTAAATCACAAAGATGGGAGGGACGATGGCCAAGAACACGGGAGTCGTGACCGAAATGACAATCAAACTACCAGTGACAGAGACACCGCAAAAGAACATGTCGTGAAAAGCCCAGGGGAGTTTCTCGTCAATACTGAAGATATCAGACGAGAAACGATTGATGATACGACCCGTGGGAGTAGTATCGAAGAAGGACATGGGCAGACGGAGAATATTATTCAGAAGCATGTTGTGGAGCTGCTTTGAGGCGCGGACACCGGCAGAGACCATGGTGGTGTATGACGTCCAGACGATCAACAGCATGAAGATGACGACCAAAGCGGCATAGACACCCATGTAGTAGCCGACAGTGTGGGTAGAGGTCTTGGCGACGTTGACCCAGTGCTCGAGCCAGGTGTTGGTTCCGATCTGGCAGCCCTGGATGATGCAAAACAAAATGAGGACTTGAATGACATTGACAAGACCACTATAATATGGAAAAACGTGAACAAGGAGATTTGTCAGAATGTAACGAACTTGAAATCATGAAGTCAATCTAAGAAACAAGCAGGGGTGTAAACGACAACTTACGCGGAGTTAGCGTAGATCTTAAAGACGTTCCACTGAATACCTCCAACCTTCATCGTCTCCTCCTCAGTCAGGCCAGCATTCTCGTCCAACTTATCGTCAATCTCCTCGATTTTGGACTCGGTGGTGGTAGGACCAGCACTGATCTCGACCTCGTTGATTGTTTCGGCTTCACAGTCAGAATCGTCCTTCTCCTTGCGGACGACAGAATAATCCTGAATGAGCTGGTAGAAGGCGTTCCTTGCGTCAAGCAGCTCCTGGTACCGGCCGGTCTCGCTAATCTCGCCGTCCTTGATAACAACAATCTGGTCGACTTCGCTCAAGTGATGGATGCCGTGGGTAATCAAAAGACGCGTCTTGTCCTTCAACAGTCCACTGGGTCCAATCAAGTTCTGCCACAGGTGCTGGTCAACATGCGCATCAACGGCACTCAAAGGATCGTCCAAGAGATAAATATCAGCGTCCTGGTATGCGGCACGAGCAAGGGAGACACGCTGCTTCTGGCCTCCTGACAAGTTGATTCCACGTTCGCCAATTTCAGTCTGGTCCCCGGCAGGGAGCATCTCGATGTCGGGTTCAAGTCCAGCGGCGTACACGATGCGGTCGTACTTATCCTGATCAAAGGGAAGACCAAAGACAATGTTATCTTTGACGGTGGCGTTGATGATCCAAGTCTGTTGAGGGGCATAGGCAACACGACCTGACATCCTGACCGTTCCGTGACGCTTGTACATGTCTCCGATCATGGCGTTGAAGAGCGAAGTCTTGCCCTGACCGACACGACCGACTATTGCTGTAAGGTTCCCGCGGTCAACTGAAAGGGTAATATTCTTGAGGGTGGGCTCATAGTTGCGCTCGACAGATTCGGCACGGATAGGGACAGGTAGACCAGCCTCCTTAGCTTCCTTGGCCTCCAGCTTACGCTTCTTGGCTTCCTTCTTCTCCCGGACCTTCATCTGCTTCTCAGTCTCCTCTTCGGGTCCATCTTTGTCCCAGGCAAAGACACCATCCTTGATCTCAACAACAGATTGGGCAGGGTCCTTGGGCAAGTCATCCGAGCGTTCGGTCTGGTCATCAGAGAGCTCCTCGGACAACAGGTAGGTCTGGATACGACGAGTGGCGACGATGAGTCCGATGGTCTCTCCCAAAATATAGGAAAGCATACCGATAGGTCTGTTGAGCATTCCAAAGAGGGTGATCGAGACAAAGATGGTTTGAGAATTGATGTCGCCGGGTGTGAATCCTGGGCCCCCGACGGTGGCGTAGATACTGAAGGAGACAAGGGCAATCAACAGGGTCATCGAACTGAACATGATGGTCATGAACGAGAAGGCAATCCCCATCTTGCGCAAAATCGAGAGTTCGCGGTTACGGTACACGGCAATCTTGTTGCGGAATGAGGACTCCCTATTAGCGATGAAAGGGGAAAGAAATATTAGATTTCAAGAGTGATGACAATTAAATTGGACTTAAGGTCATACTCGGCATAACAAATGGACATACCAGCCATAGAGCTTGACGATCTTGATTCCAGACAGGACTTCATTGACCAAACGAATGCGGTTGTCCTAAATACATAGAAACAAATGCAAAAAAGATCAGCTTGCGTCGTTCACCCTGGTTTCAACATTAAACTAAAAGCAATAAAGAGACAAAAAGTGACATACCATGGCGGTGAGCTTGGCGTCCTTGGCCTTTGAGAAGAAAGCGGCGATCCAGCCCTGGAGAGGAGTGACAGCAATGATAGTAGCCAATCCAGCTAGAGCAGACCATCCTAACTGACGGTACAACAACCAAAGCGCAATACAGATCTCCAAGGGAACCGATAACCAGAAGGGAGTCAAGGGCAAGGCCTGCGACCACCTCTCTGCATCGACCGACATGTGATTGTTAATCTCTCCGGGTGTCTGGGTCTGTCTGGCGGCGGGAGAGAGTTTTAGAGCCTTGCGGTAGATCATGGAAATCAGGGCGGTACGGGCCTCGATACCCATGTTCATGATCAGCTGGTTGTACTGACCCTCCATCATCGCACTCATGATTGTCGCAAAGAACATGCCGAAGGACAAGACGATTCCGAGCGTCACAGGTTGAGGCGCATCTGTCGAGTAGGACTTTGTGAACGACAACAACTGGTTCATCAACTCGGGAGCAACGAACAACAGCACAGACGCCAAGGACCTGTAAATAAGGACAGGAACCCACTGAGGTCCATAGGTCACAAGAAGCAACTTCAGCAACTGAGGCTCTTTTCCTTTGGCAGCGCGCTTGGCAAGATGTGCATCCCACTTGTCAGAGAGGTACGAGTACGAGAACTTGGTCTTGATCCTGTGAGGCATCATTCCTTGGACATCAGTCGCCTGCAGAGGTCGCTTGTATCCGTCCGAGATGAGGTGTTGGATGTAGTGGAACCAATAACGTGAAAAGATGTTGGCCTTCTCGTAAGGGCTGGCGTTGCTGTCTTGCTGAACATGGGTATTTCCGCGTGGCCATGCCTCGACTGCAAATCCAAGAACGATGGATCCATAGTAGACATAGTAGAGAGTGGTCGATGACCTTGAGGAAAGGGCGCTGAGAGTGCGGGTGGTGATGGCTCCTGCGACGATCGAGACGAGGTAGTAGGAGTAGATGGCGGTTGACGAGCGAATCTCGTAGCGGTGTTCGAGTCTATTAAGGATCATGGCAAACAGCTAGAATACAGAGGGTCGATATGTTAGCCTTTTGTGCGTCTGTGCGAATTACCCTTGCCGAAGATTTGCAAGAAAAAAAAATGACAAAAGAACAAAACGTACCCATGCAGCAGCCATGGATGCACTAGCGAGCACAGTGGCAGGTGAATATGGATCCTCGCTTCCCGACAATGCTGCTCTAACAATAAGGGTAACCGCAGAAACCAACATGAAGGATTGTCCCAGCCAATAGATCAAGTTTGTCCTGCCTAGTCCATGGGCTTGACCGTTCCTGTAGAGTGTCCATGTACGGTAAGAGAAGGCGGCGATGGTCAAGCAAGCAGGGAGTGTTGAGAGGATTGTGGATTCAAAGCAAGTGGTGAGGTCGATCCTGCTAGGTGATGTAGGACCCTATTGTTGAATTTTAACAGTAAGAACGAAAGGGGGTAAGATTCAAGATTTCAACGAATCATGCATGAAAGGGATGAATGCCAGATCCAGAGGAATATTTGTCTCTGAGGTATCAAGATATCCCTTACCCATCCTTCTTGGTTTCCGCAGTACCCGGAACTCATGGTGATATGTCCAGGGTGGGAAATAAAATAAAGAAAAGGAGTGAGGAAGGGAGGGAGAGGAAGGATTGGACAAAAACGGATGCGAGGGAGGATACGGAGGGTATATATACAAAAAAAAAAAATGAAGAGCCGAAGAGGGTGTGGCAGATAAAAAAAAAAGGAGTGTTAATGTATGTATGTGCACTCTCCCACAAACAAAACAAAACGAATAAGAAAGAAGAGGGCGTGCGACGCTGAAGTGAAAGAAAAAGTATAAAATTTTATCTTTTTGCCCGATCGTTGACGACGCTTTTTATACCTGTCGCCAGAGTGGTTGTTGGAGGCAATGCCCGATAATAATGGTAACTAAGAGACTGTCCTCCCTCCATCTTTATTCCGAGAGAAAGAATTCTCGGAAACAACAACAACAACGATAGGAAGAATTTCTTGGACCTTTGTGCCATCTCCACCCTTTCTCAAAAGAAGGGAGAAAAGAGTAAGGAAAAACGTCTGGTCATTTCGCTGAGTATCATTTGCAAGCCCGCAGTAACAAACGGCTAAAAAAATACTCAGCACAAGTGACATTCTGCTAAAACGTTACTTTGCCTTCGTTTTTGCTTGTCCAAAGAAGGAAAATCTCCTCTTGAGGGCATGAACGTCAAGTTAGGGACTACATCGATCCGCTACCCTTTAGGTGACGATCTGCACTATTCACTGCCTTGCTCGCAAATTTGAAGTTGTCTTCCCTTTCCTCTTTGCTCTTTGATTTATGAAGAATTGAACAACAAAGCAACAGCCTGCCTTGTAAGATGACACAGGGTTGACAACTTTCTCGATCTTCTTCCTCTTAATCAATTTTTTTCCTCTTTCGTAGACATGTGTGAGGCTGAAGCAATTGAGAGGTTGAAATGCCATGCAGGAGTATGCTAAGTCCGTCGGTCGCTCGACGGAAGGATGGGTTTTGCTCCATTCTACCCAATGGAGCAAAAAAAAAAAAAAAAATTGAGCCCGTACGTAGCCGATAGGGTACACTTACCCCCCGTCGTCTCGTTTGTGCAACCATAAATGGAATATATTTTTTAATTTGCTTTCTTTCGCTGCTTGAGAGTTCTTGACGACATGACTAAAGGTCTTCTTTCTTCATCCTTCCTTTTCCTTACATCTGTCTTGTTCCTTGTCATTATCCCTGTTCTCTCTTCTCTCTTTCCTTCTTTCCCTTGCTCTCTTTGCATCCCTGCATACCTTCTTCCAGCGTCGCAACTCCTCAACGCCTCAGCACACGGCAGAAACCTCAACTCAACCCAATTCAGATCTGAGATTAGGAGAGTAATTTTTTAGCTTGCCGCAACCACAACACCAACGAAAAAAAGAGTTTCCCAGCTTGGACCCCTCAAAAATCGTCACCATCTTTGGTCAAGATCCCCCTCGAGTCATTTCTAATCTCAGATCGAATCCTTTTCTGGTGCCATCGATCTCTCTCCACAACTTTACCAAATACCGGATGCATTCCTTGATCATTGGATGTCATATCCCCATGCTTTCCTTTTTGCTCATTGCTCCTGAGAACATTCATAAATTAAAGTTATCTCTCTTTTCTGTTCTTGATTGATGAAGAAAATAAAAAACGTCCATTTACTCGGTAAACGCCATCCATTCGTAGCTCTTTCTTCTTCCTTGTGCTTTTTTGTTGCCTTTTTCAATTGCTGCTCTTCTTTTTTTTGTTTGTTTTTGTGGCCCTGTGTCAAAGTGTGCCAGGCTGGATGCCAAGCGTTTCATTCAAAACAAAAATAAAGTGCTGTTCATTCCCATCTATGTCTACGTTACTTCCGCCATAATGGCAACCATACACTGGATCAAACACACCCACCAAAAGGGGTATCCATTTAGGCATCTCAACAACGACAACTAATCCTCTCTTTCCTCTTCAGACTTCAATGCACCTCACCAGCCTGCTCAGCCAACCGGAAAAACAACGACCCCTCCCTCCTCAACAACAACACCTCCGGTCGCTCATACTCCACCACCTCGCCCTTTTCCAATACCAAGATCTTATTAGAATCCATCACCGTTTTGATCCTATGCGCAATCGTCAACACCGTCCTATCCTTAAACTCCTCTCGGATCGTCTGCTGAATCAAATCATCCGTCTCCACATCCACAGCAGCTGTCGCCTCATCCAACACCAGGATCTTGGTCTTGCGAAGCAACGCACGGGCCAGACAGATCAACGACCGCTGTCCCACTGAGAAGTTCTCTCCGTTTGATGCAACCTCATATGACAATCCACCAAAGAGGGAGGAGATAAGGGACTTTAGATGAGCACGTTCGAGGGCTGTCCAGAGTTCGGCATCGGTCGATTCGTGAAAGGGGTCCAGGTTCTCACGGATAGTCCCCGCGAACAGTGTGGGGTCCTGGGGGATGATTGAGAGGTGACTTCGAAGGGTCTTGAGGCCGATTGTCGAAATGTCCACACCATCAATCTCAATTGATCCTCCTCCTCTCTCCCCTAGGTCTCCTCCAAGAGTATCATGCGGACTAGCGGTGGCAACCCGGGTCCAATAACTATCCTTGGCCTCAATCATCCGGAACAACGCCAAGGTCAACGACGACTTTCCAGCTCCCGTTCTCCCCACAATCCCAACCTTCTCCCCGGGTGCCACCTCAAAGGACACGTTCTTCAAAATGGGTTCCAGACCCTCCCGATACCTCGCCGAAAAGTTCCTGAAAACAACCTTCCCCTCTGCTGGCCACCCCTCAGGAAGAGACACACCAGTGACGAGAGTAGCCTCCTGCGGTAACTCGGCATACTCTTCAATCCTTTCAACGCTAATTAGCTGGTTCGACATCTCGGCCCAAGACCGGACCAGGTACGTGATATCCCCAGTAATATTCATCGCATACGTCAACGACAGGCCCACCAAACCGGGCCCCACCAGACCATTACCTTTGCTCAAGACCGCCAACAACGCCGCATCAAAGACAATCAGAGCCCCCAAAAACTCCAACCGCACCTTCAACCACCGGTTGCCCATCCCAAATGCCAACTGCGTCTCTGCCGACAGATCCGCTTTCTCTCCATTCACTCGAATAAATCTCGGTGTGACAGACATGGCACGGATGGTCGAGACGCCAGCAAGAGTTTCTGAGAAATGTTGGTACAGTGGAGATTTTGATACGGACATGAACCGTTTGAGGGCTTGGGAGGAGGAGAGAAAATAAGATTGAATGTAGAGGTAGCAGAGTGTAAGGACGGGCATGGCGTAGAGGAATTGTGGGGTCGAGACGGAGATGACGACAAGGGTGCCACCGATGGCGACGAGGCAGTAGACAACATCAATTAGGTTCCAGATGATGTTCTCATCAATCGCGTCTACATCCGTCGAGAACCTGTTGATTATCCGACCGACACTAACCACAGAACAAGAAACGAGAGATTAGACAAAAATTAAATACAAATACTTGAACAGGCAATGGTCCAAATATACCAAAAAAACTTACGGGGTAACATCAAAAAACGCCATAGGCTGCCTCAACAAGTTCTCCAGCAACCGATCATGCATATGCCTTGCACCTTTCACAGCCGCAAGGACATTCGCAACATAAAACAGCACCATATTAAATGTCATATATGCCAACGTGAAAGCCGTGTAAATCACAAGAAACTGGACCACAGAGTACTTATCCTGCCCGGAGCCACTATCTGACCAGTACCGCAACCAGAAACTGGTCCCAATTTGGGCCATCTCAACGAGGATGTAGAGGATGATGACGGAGGCAATATTGGTATAGGAGGCTGCTTTTGCGTAGACCATGAACATGTGCCAGCCTACGCCGCCGTTGGCCATCTTCTCTACGGTAACCAGTCCTGCGGCAGGCTTGGACTCCTCGTTGTCGTTGCTGGTTTTGGTATCCTGACTCGACGTAATACCAGCGGGTGTGACAACAGTAGTGGCATCGGTATCATCAGCTGCCTCGCTTCCAGCCTCCGAAGACCTGTCCGTTGACGAAGTGGCGGCCCTGCTGGCGGATTTCTTGTGTTGCTTATCGGCAGTGACCGAGAACTCGAGGTTGAGCTGGTAAAATCCCCTCTTAGCCGCCAACAGCTCATCAAAGTGACCCTTCTCGCTAATGGTACCATCCTTCATCACCAGGACCTGATCAACCTCACTCAGATGATAAAGTCCATGTGTAACCAAAAGACGCGTCTTGTTCTTCAACAATCCACCAGGACCAATCAAATTCTTCCACAGGTGCTGGTCAACATGCGCATCGACTGCACTCAAAGGATCGTCCAGAAGGTAGATGTCCGCATCCTGGTAGGCAGCACGGGCAAGGGAAACACGCTGCTTTTGACCTCCGGATAAATTGATCCCTCGCTCACCAATCTCAGTTTGGTCGCCGGCAGGGAGCATATCCAGATCCTGCTGCAAACAACACGCCAAGATCACAGCCTCATAGCGCTCCTGGTCCAATGGTTTCCCAAAGAGAATGTTATCCTTGACGGTGCTGTGCAAGATCCAGGCCTGCTGGCTGACATAGGCGACGCTGCCTCGGACTTGGACTGATCCTTGGTACCTATGCATGTCCCCGATTAAAGCGCTGAGGAGGGACGACTTCCCTGAACCGATTCGACCGACGACGGCAGTTAGGGATCCAGCTCTGAGATGAAAGTTGATGTTGTTTAGTGTAGGGGTGCGAGGTGTCACCACAGTTTCGGAGGATGGCAGTGATGGTGCCAGCAAAGGTGTGTTCTCGTTACCGCTACCCTGAGCGCTGCTGTTGCTTATTTGATCATCCATCACTTGCTTATGCCATGACAGGACCGCATCTCGCACAACAACATCATCCTCCCCAAGTCTACTTAACACACTCGTCGAATCGATAGGCAACTCCTCTGAAAGCAAGAACGCCTGTATCCGTCGGGTAGCAACCAAGATAGAGGTCGTACTGCTCAGTAATGTATCCATGCTCGAGATAGGCTTGCTTAACAGACCAAAAAGCGATAAACTGACAAATATGACATGAGGCGTGATCTCTCCAGGTGTGCCTCCTGGACCTCCAACCGCAGCATAGATTCCGAAAGAGAGGAGACTCATGAACATGGTGGTGGAAAAGATCAATGTCATCCTGGCGTAGACGACCCCGAATCGACGTAGAACTGCCATCTCAATCTCACGGTATCCTGCAATCCTAGCCTTGAAGGCGTCCTCTGTCAACCACAAAAAAAGAAGGGTCAGTTATTTCTGTCACTACGTCAATCTTAAGGCATAAGCACCAACGCATAATAGAGAAAAAGAAGGTGAGTTACCCCAGGCGTACAGCTTGACGGTCTTGATGGAGGTCAACATCTCAGTGATCAGCCGGATACGGTGATCCATGATGGTCAACTTGGTACCTTTAATCTCCGAAAAGATATCCGCCACCTTGTTCTGGATGGGGATCAACCCCACCACAGTTACCAACCCAACCAACGAGCACCACCCCAACTGTCGATACAACATCCAGAGCGCCACCAATAGCTCAATCGGTGCCGAGACCCACTGCGGCAATGTGTTGAGTGCCGTTGTCCACTTTTCGGCATCAACCGACATGTGGTTCGAGATGGCTCCTGCAGTCTGAGTCTGTCGAGCCTCCGAGGAAAGTTTCAAAGACTTGCGGTAGATCAGGCCAATCAGACCAGAACGGATCTCCATGCCGCGCTCGGCGTTGAGTTGAAGTAGCTGCGCGCCCGTGACAGAGCTCATGAGTGAGACTAAGAACATCAAAACTGCCAAGTAGATTCCATATGACAACGGCTGTGGCGCAGGCTCATCCGTTGACGACGATGCCATCATAAAGTCCAGAATCTGACCCAGGAGCACCGGCTGTAGATAAATCAAAGTCGTTGACACAACCCTCGTCAACACAATAGGCGCCCAACCTACCCACCCAAACGTCAATGCAATCGTCCTAAACAGCAACCAAGGTTTCACCCTCTCCTGACGCGCTTTTGGAGCCAGCGTCCAGAACCGTGCCTCTTGTCTCTGCCAAGTCGCCGCAAGATCCTTATACGCATGTTCAGACCGAATCCGCTCTGGCATCAGGTGGGCAAAATCATCCAATTGAAGCGGACGGCTGTATCCGATGCTCATGATGGGCTGGATGTAGTGGAAGGAGAGTCGTGAGATCAGGTTGGCTTTTTCAAAGACGCTTGCGTTGGATGACTTTTGGACTTTTGTCCATCCTCTTGGCCATGCCTCGACGATCAGACCAAGGATGAGTGAACCCAGGAACCACTGGAGGGTAGTAGTGAGGGGGGATGAGGGTGAGGGAGAGGGAGTTGTTGAGGATGTTTGGGGGCTCAACCAGAGGACGCCTCCTAAGCCGGAGGTGGCGATGAGGTAGTAGCCAAGAATAAAGTCAGATGATCGGATCGAACACTTGTGTTCTTCACGATTCAGTACCATCGCCAGCATCTATGCATAACAAAAATTTGACGCAGACAAAAAAAAGCGTTTTGGTAAGTACAGAAAGGCAAAATGCTTTTGTAGACCTTGCTATCATAGAATTCACTCTTAAAAAGAATAGATTTATACCCAAGCAAGCAACATGGACGCAGAGGCAAGAAGGATGTCCCAGTCAATAGAGTGGTTGCGATTCTGAATCTCCATGCACAGAGTTGCAGTGAGGGAGATACATCCGCTCAACATCAGACAGAATGAGGACCAGTATATAAGTCCCGTTCGACCAAGGCCATGTTGGCGACCATGCTTATGGAGCCAGACGAGCCGACCGAGAAAGAGTACGCTCGCAAGCGATGCAGGGAGCGTCAGGTAGAAGCTATTTGGATGTTGTCAATTTTCACGCGTAGGAAGTAGGCAGATCGATTTAGTCAGCTGCGTGGCATGTAGTGTTGGGTAGTTGAGTAGAGGAAGAAGGCAAACGATGCTACTTACAAACCGGTGGAGTGAATTAGAGTATTGTCATTCTTTGGTGATCGTCATGGGAATCGTCATGGAGGTAGAATAAGTAGAGAATAGAAAAAGAAAAGTGCCGTGTGCTGGTTAGAGGTTGACAAGTGATCAGCGCTTTTATGTGGGTGAAGCATCCATCTACGACGATCGTCCATAAAAAAGACATACAGATGGTTCAACGATGTCTTGACCAGAGGTCGATGATGGTGCCCATGAGCCCGCAGCAGCATTTATGGATAACATATCCACATTCATTCAGTGGAGGAGAGATTGACAAAAGGTGAAAGAAGTGGTGCAAGAAAAGAAAAGAAGAGGAGCAATGCCCTTTCTGTTTTGTCCATTTTTCCTTTCGTTTCATTAATGGCTACAAACGAACGTCACTTTGAGAGCTGTGTGAATCCGCAGTTTTATCCCTTCTCCCTCACACTTCTGTTCTTTTTTGATGGATCCGACACTAAGACGTACAAGGCGGCCATACAATTTTGCATTTTCCGACGTTTAAAGAGAAAAGAAACAGGAGCACCAAGGCACGTCGGATAAACACAACGAAGGTGCCGATCGGTATAGTAAAAAGCAAACAGTCCGCCCGTTTATTCATATTTCCACCCTCATCCTCATCCTTCCCGCAGCAATGCCTCTTTCTTTGCCTCTTTCGTCCCTCAAGGCATCTAGGCACGACCACTGGTCCCATCAACACCTTCCTCCTCAGGAACATCCCACGCTCTCGGGACCAAAGCAACGGGTACTAGCCAAGTACTCGCCAGGATGACCCCCCGCCCTTCATTTTGCGCTTTGATCACCGCAAACTCAAGTCCCACATATGCAGCAATATATCCCAAGAATGGGACGATTGCTGGGACAACCAGACCGACTGAGCCTAAGAATCCTAGGAATGCGGAGGAGACGTCTTGGGCGGATGAAATTCTGGAGAGGGCTACTTGCGGGATGAAGATTTCGTAACCCCACCAGTATCTAATAGTTGGAAAGATGTAGATGGGTCAGTGTCTTTGTTTTTGTGAAGTAATAAGTAGATTATATGCAAATACCTCCTTATGGAGAGAGAGGGGGACAAGGCATGAGAGAGAAAGTAAGAGAAAAAAGGAGAGAAAGAAAACTTACGCTTGGCTAGAAACAGTATCCTTCGAAGGATGGAACCGCACCACAGTCTTGGTCGTCGTCGTCGTCACTGAATTATCCTCATTCTCAACAACCTTACTGTCACCAGTCGCGCCACCTTTCTTGCGGGGTCCCCTCAGCGTCACGGCAAGAGTCGCAGCCACTGCGGACGTCGCCGCTGCTGCTGCAATCGTTGTTGCTGCGACGATCGTCGTTCCTTTGGGTGCTGCTGACGACAATGCTGTCGTCGAGCTTGTTCCTGCTCCTGCTCGTGATGCAGATCCTGACTCTGAAGGGGAAGCTGGGCTTGATGATGCCTTAGCAGCGACGATTGCTGCAGTCGCAGCTACGGCCACAGCAGCGGTCGCAGCAGCAGCATGTTTCATATTCCTATCCTTGTCCTCCTTGTCTTCCTTGTCGCTCTCCACCGCTTCGGCAGCAGTAGCAACAGTGACCTCCTCCTGCTCAGACTCAATATCCACACCTTCATCAACCTCCCAGCCCTCCGCACGTTCATGATCCGGATCCGGCATGCTCTTCAAGATCTCAATCACACCCGCCAACGCCTCAGGACGCTGCAAAGCCTTCAACGCTTGTTTGTCCCGGATCGCATTGGTATGTGAGGTATGACTCTCGCCCGTTAGGATATCCCGCACCCGGTGTGCGACCGATTCCTGGTACTCTTGCGTCAACGCTGGAGGTGCTCTTGACCAGAATCCCATTGCCTTTTTGTTCCTACTTGGTGCTGTTTGTTGTTCGTTTGCTTGTGCCTGTTGGCTGCTTAGCTGTGTGTAGAGTGTGTGTTCCTGGGATCAGTGTTGTTGCAACAGAAGGATAAAAAGATAGTGTCCTGTTCTGAATGTTGATTGTTTGCCTTGTATTTTCTTGGAGTGAGTATTGCAGATCGAGTGGTGGTTGTGAAGTGTATGCCGAGAGGTCGAAGGGCAAAAAGTAGAGAAGCAGAGAACGAGAAAAGCAAGAATCAAATACATAAAAAGGTGAATGTCAGTTCGAAAAAGGAGGAAAGAGTGACCTGATCACATCCACAATGTGCTTCCCCCTATTTTTCTGTTCAGCCATGGCACGGTCAGTCCGTCATTTGACACGAAAATAAAGGCATAATGACAGGACACAGACACTCCTCATACATGCATGCAGGTGTCAGATCAATGAAGTCTCCTTTAGTTATAAACCTTGCGTGACAAACGGCAAGGGGTGGTACATCATTCAGTCATAACAAGCACAACAAGGGAGGGCTCCAACAAACCTTGGTGGTAACTATATGTGAAAAAGTCAAAAGTACATGCATCAAAACAGGAGAAAGTGGAGAGCATAGACAACAAGAGACAAAGCAGACGAAAGGATGTGTTGTTTGTAATAGTTTTATTGTACAAAGCGAAGAGCAGAAAAAAAACGATTCTTGTATATGTTGTGTTAAAAATGAGGAACAAAAAGAAAAGCAAAATTTACAGCTCGTCGTGCTCGGGCATGTCCTCGGTGGGGGCAGGGCCAGAACCACCGGCAGCGCCGTAGAGCTTGGAGGTGATGGGGTTGACAATGGCCTCAATCTCCTCTTTCTTCTCGTCCAACTCCTCCTTTGAGGCAGAGGAACCCTCGGACTCGAGCCAAGAGACCTTCTGGGCAATGGCGTCCAAGATGGTCTTCTTGTCCTCAGCATCAATCTTGGAGCCCAACTGGGACTCGTCGTTGACCTGGTTCTTGACAGAGTAGAGGTAGTTCTCGAGAACGTTCTTGGACTCAATGCGCTCCTTGACGACCTGATCCTCGTTGGCGAATTGCTCGGCCTCCTTGATCATGCGCTCGATCTCCTCATCCGAGAGACGGCCCTTGTCGTTGGTGATGGTGATGGTCTCGGTCTTACCGGTGCCCTTGTCCGAGGCAGAGACACGCAAAATACCGTTGGCGTCGATCTCGAAGGTGACCTCGATCTGAGGGACACCGCGGGGTGCGGGGGGGATGTTGGTCAACTCGAACTTGCCGAGCTGGTTGTTGTCCTTAGTCATGGCACGCTCTCCCTCGAAGACCTGGATCAAGACAGTCTGCTGGTTGTCGGCGGCGGTCGAGAAGATCTGGGACTTTTTGGTGGGAATACCAGTGTTACGGGCAATGAGCTTGGTCATGACACCTCCGGTAGTCTCGATTCCGAGAGTTAAGGGGTTGACATCCAAAAGAACAACGCCATCGGCAGAGGACTCGCCAGAGAGGACACCACCCTGGACAGCGGCACCGTAGGCAACAGCCTCATCGGGGTTGATACCCTTCGAGGCCTTCTTGCCGCCAAAGTACTCCTCGATCAAAGAGATGACCTTGGGGATACGGGTGGAACCGCCGACGAGGACAATGTCGTGAATGTCTCCCTTGGAAAGGCCGGCATCCTTGAGAACCTGCTCGACGGGCTTGATGGTCTTCTTGAACAAATCCATGTTGAGCTCTTCGAACTTGGCGCGGGTCAAGGTCTCGGAGAAGTCGTTGCCGTTGTGGAAAGAGTCGATCTCAATGCGGACAGACATCTGGGAAGAGAGGGTACGCTTGGCCTTCTCAGCCTCACGCTTGAGCTTGCCCATGGCCTTGAGGTCCTGGGTGACGTCCTTGCCAGTATACTTCTTCTTGTAAAGCTTGACAAAGTGGTCGATGATACGCTGGTCGAAATCCTCACCTCCCAAGTGAGTGTCACCGGAAGTGGCGAGGACCTCAAAGACACCGTCGTCGATGGAGAGGAGGGAGACATCGAAGGTACCACCACCGAGATCGTAGACGAGGATGGTGCGCTCACCGTCCTTCTTGTCCAAACCGTAAGCGATGGCGGCAGCGGTGGGCTCGTTGACGATGCGGAGAACGGTCAAACCAGCGATGGCACCGGCATCCTTGGTGGCCTGGCGCTGGGCATCGTTGAAGTAGGCGGGGACGGTGACGACGGCGTGGGTGACCTTCTTGGAGAGGTAAGCCTCGGCGATCTCCTTCATCTTTCCGAGGATCATGGCGGAAATCTCCTCGGGGGTGAAGGTCTTTTCCTGGCCCTTGACGTTGACGGAGATCACGGGAGCACCGGACTTGGACTTGACCTTGAAAGGGAAGTGCTTGATATCAGCTTGGACATCCTTGTCATCGAAACGACGACCGATGAGACGCTTGGCATCGAAGATGGTGTTGGTGGGGTTGGCGGCGTACTGGTTCTTGGCGGCATCTCCGACGAGACGCTCATCCTCGGTGAAGGCGACATAGGAAGGGGTGATACGGTGACCCTGGTCGTTGGCGATGATCTCGACACGGCCGTTCTTGTAGACACCAACGCAAGAGTAGGTGGTTCCAAGATCTGTTGGATGAAGGGAGGAGAGATAGAGGGACAGGGAGAGGGAGAGGGTTAGTTGTCTGTTTGATTTAGTGCAGACTTGCTGTTATGAGTTGATCCGATGAGAAAGACGCGCTCTTGCTGCTCTCCTTGTCCTCGTCCCGCGTCTAACTGCTCGTCGAATAAATATCGCACAGAAAAAAAAGGCGCGATCCAAATCCTCGTGTTATTTGATCCTCAATGCTCGAGTGTCTTGATCCTGACTGCCACGAACACAGCCAGGCTTCAATGATCCTCACTGTTGCTTTGACTCTGTCTTTGCTTGTTTTGAAGCAGGTAGAAGGGTGGGAAGGCGTTTCTTGGTGGTTCTTCTTGTTGATTTTGATTGTCGATATGATCACTTCTGGTCGTGTTTCTGTCCTGAAGGCGTGTCGAGCGAGGAGTAGGCGAGGCAGAGGTATGCAAGACAGACACGAAAAGCAAGCAAACGAAAAACGACGCCAAGAAGCAAACGAAAGAGAGAAAGAGGTGAACTTACCGATACCGATGACGGTGCCGTAGGCCTCTCTGGTCTCGTCATTTTCGGCGGCCTTGACGGTAGTCAGGGCGACCAAGCAGACCAGAGCCAGAGTGACCAGAGCAAGGGTGCTCTTGATGAACTTTGACATATTGGAATGAAAGGAAAGGGAGGAAGAGTGAGGAGGGAGGGAGGGGATGAAAGAGAAGGATGATGAAGAAAAAAAAAAAAAAGAGATCAGATGAGGAGCGGGCCTTGAGTTATATATGGGAAATGAGATCGCGCAATAGATATGTGTGGTAAGAAACAGAGGGAGGTAACCTTCTTTTTTCTTGTGTTTGTGTGTGCTTTGCATGCGTCGGATACGTGTAATCTGGGATGCACTAGAAAGAACGCAGAATAAATTTACACAGGTGTGGATCATGATAGAAGAATGAAGAAAGGTGGCGTTGATATGGCAGTCGCTGATTGGCTGCATGCCTCGATGCAAATCGACGTGTCAACGTCTCATTTGAATTAGACAATAGTATTCTAATTCATTCTCTTATTATGCTTGTACGTGTCCCCCTTGGGGCTGTTTTTATTAGAATTTCAAGGTTTGACCAATCATGGACTCACAGCAGACATGGTTCCCCTCTCTGTCCCTCTCCCGCTTCCTCCATCGTACCCCAATGAAGGAAGCAGCTATCCTTTACCGCCCTCCTGCACGCAATTGTATCGATCAAACAAACCTTTTTTTTTTATTCTCTTTCCCTTGGCCTCCTGCTCTCTTCCTGTATTTCTTTCCATTGCGAGAGAGAACTTCATCGAATATGGCGATGTGGCATCTTCCTGATCGTCCTTGTCGTCTTAAAAACAAGGAGCCATTTGTCAAATCCATCTTAGCCTTCCAGAAAATGCCAACGCATACAGCGAATAAACTGTGCAATGCAAAATGAGGCCAAAAAAACAAAGAACAAATGAAAAGAAGACACACAGACATTTGAACACACAGACATAGACAGACACAGGCAGAAGCACAAAAAGAAGAGACAATTGTGGGGAAAGGAAACCAAACACAAACGACGTGAGCACTTATTTTTTACAATTATGATGCTTTTTTTTAAAATAAAATAAAATAAAATAAAGGTTGCTGTTGCACGATAAGGCAGGTTGTCTGTGTCTCCTTTTCCTCGTGAAAAAGAAACAGTAAGTCAAGCAGCTTTGTTGCTTTGTTCCCCATTTGTGAGAGGCGATCTGTGATCACATACGCGGCAGTCGTTTCACTCGCCCAATAGCAACAAATATGTAGGCACATAAAAGAACACCATTCATGGTATGCACCACAGCCATTATTAAGTATTTTTTTTTTTTTTTTTTTTTTTTTTTTTTCAGTTTAGCGATTGTACAATTCTAAAATATTACTTCTTGGACTTAGTAGTGGTGGCGCGAAGAAGGAGCTCCTTGAGTTCATCAAACTGCTTCTGCGACTGTTCCTGCTGCAAAGTCAACTGCCTCTGCAACTCGCTAACTTGTGTTCTCAGGTCCAAGCTGCTATTGTGCTCAATTGCCTTATCCTTTGAATCCTTGGTGGCCGTCTCGTCCGTTGTGGTGGCGGTGGTTTGCTCCTGGTCTTTCTGACCTTCATCTTCACCCTCGGCGTTAGCTTCTCCTTCTCCTTCCTCTTCAGCCTCGGTTTCGCCTTGCTCACTATCGCCGTTGGCACCTTCGCCTTCAGCAGGCTCAGCAGCGTCATCTTCTCCCGTCTGCTCCTCTGTCTGCTCCTCCTCAGACTGCTGCTGCTCTTCCTCCTCCTTAGGTCTAGGGACATTATCAAAGATAGGATCGACCTCATCACCATCATCCTCACCGTCACCACCACTCATATTCTCCCCACCGGGATGATACTTCTCCTGGTAATCCCGGACCTGTTGAGGGGTAGCTGAGAAATAAATCTGTTTCGGGAACCAGTCATGGGTTTGACGGAACCCCGGGATGTGGTGGGACATGTTCTCGGCCGACTCAATGTATCGAAGGCGGGACTCAATCCAGGCTAGGCGCCAGCCGTCGTCTCCCTTTGTGAACGCCACATTGATCAACGCTATGTTGAAGAAGGAGAAGAGGAAGAAAAAACGGTGTAAGTATAATTCTTTAGATTGTTCATTTGTGCAACGGTTCAAACGCATGCAGTTAATTTTTGAATCAAAGAAATAACAAAAAATACTTACCGATAAGCACGTTGAGCATGACGATGACGGTGAAAAAGAAGTACACGATCATCATGAGATGGAACCCCAGATCTTCTTTATCAAACAGTGGTGACACAGGATCATATCGACCACCCTATGTACAATAATTCACCCAAAAAGAAAGAATACCAATGGGATAATGTCAACATGACCGTTAAGTGTTTGTTTGTTCTCCGTTTGTCAATATAAACAAAACACCACGAAAAGAAACACACACTCACCATGAAGAAGTAGGTGGCGGACAGGGCATAGAAAAAGTGCTCTGGGAAATCGGTAGGATCTCTTTTACAATCATCCACAGGACATGCTCTAAGCAAATGCTGTGTTGCAATCGTAAAGGCTAATAGCCCACCAGCAAAGATAATGAAGAATCCACGGATCTCGATCACCATCTGTTGGATAATCATCACGTACTTGCACACTTGCTTGTGAATCCGAAGTTCGAACAGCTAGAGAGATGTAAAAAAAAAAGAGGAAAGATAGCGCGTTAGCTTTGAGGTTGCTGGTCATTAACAAATCTTTCGTGTCTTTTTGCTTGGCCACAGTCTGTCTTTGATTTTTGTTACCATGTGCATGAAGACGGCAAGAACAGAGGCGCTAATGAAACGCGTATGTCCTTTGATGTCTCCTTCGGAGATCAAGGTGTCTCCTTTGAAGATCGAGTGTAACTGTATAGCACTTGCCACCAAGGGTAGTCCAAATGCAACCACGTCCAGACCGTTGTATGTTGACCTATCATCACATGCAAGAAGAAGATAAAGGGAAGGGCTATGTTAATTGATAACTCTTCTGGTGGTGAATTAAAGTACGGCACAATGTTAATACCAACAACTGAAAAATGATGGAGAGAACGTTTGCTTACCCTGAGTAACGGGACCAGCTGTGCACAGCCTGAAGGAGTTCTAGCCAGAGGAAGATACAAGCAACGACAATAATGACAATAAAGAGCCCAACCAACTGGCTAGGGTGAGGATAATACACTTGCATCAATGCCGCAGTCACGACCAGTCCGTAAAACACGCATTGAAATAAGAATCGGAATAACCAATAAGAGTATCCAATCGTGTTCCTAAGGAAGGGTATATAAAAAAAAAAAAAAGAATGCACGGGTGTTAATGAGTTTGCTCCGCACAGATCTGGATAAGTGTATGTCGATAATATCAAAGAAAGAGGCTCACCACTTGTAGGCGACGAGGGCGGCAATGGCAGGGTTGTCAAAGAACTCCAAATTGAAATCGTAGCACTCGACAACAGCAGGCAGCTTGATGTGGCACTTAAGCCGGAACATGTGGTACAGTGTTTTCCACCAGGTAGTCGTGGCAGTGTTGGAGGCCGCCTCAAACCCATCCTTCTTCAATTCGGCCTGTTGCTGATCTTTGTAGTACCACAACGCATCAAACGAGGCCATGAAGACCGGTCGTGTAAATCCATCGTTGCTGCTGTCGGCCTTTTCGCCCGTGAAATTGAACTGCATAATGGGCTCATTCGTCTTGATCAGGGGTTTGGTGCGGGGTTCCCAGAACCGTAAGCGGGGTCGAGGAGGGAGTGCTAGAGTATGGTTATCGATAATATAGGCTCGGTTCTTGACTGGGATGAACGCAATTCGACCCATGCACTCCAGCGCCTCTTCAGGGTAGAGCTCCATGACCTCGTGCATGCTGCCGAAAAGGGGTGAGAGAAAGGCTAGGTTCTTGGACCGGTTGGCGTGGCTGACAAGGTATTTCATGACCGCCTTGGCGACTCCAAAGACCCTCGGCCGCGTCTGAGCAATCTCGAGCAGGATCGCCAGGGGTTCAGTCGATTTGTCCTCGTGCGGGTCCGGGATCCAGGTGATATACTTTGGTGGGAGCAGTTCGGTTACAATCTGCTCCAACGCAAGCCTGTCATCCGCATTCCACGCTCGACAGAGTGTGACAAGGCAAGAGAGCGGGTTCTCCCGTGATGGCCGGATACGATTCTTGAGGAACCGAATAATCTCGTCCTTAAAGTCACTGTCACCAAACCGGTACAACTGAATCAATCCCAGAATGCCCATATCATTCCGGTAATCCTGTGTGGTATGGAAAGTATCGGCGGCAGATTTTGGGAATGTCAGGATGTTGTTGGGTGTTCCTGCTGGGGGTCGAATAGTCGAGAATCCGTTGTTGACTATCCAGTAGGTAGGCTTGATCTCAATGGTGTATTGACAGGCATGCTCGCACATCTTGACGTTGAGGATATCCGTGATGCATTGGTGCTTGGCGTGATCAGGGTCGTGGTCGAGGAATTTGACAACCCGGTCAAGAGTGGCGACATTTGTAAAAACGTTCGACAAGCTCCAAGTAAAAAGGAACCCTTCGTTGACAACAAACAACTGCGACGTCTCGCGCACCCAAAAGATCCGATGTTCCAGCGACTTGCCTAGGATGAGTGTCATTGTGTTGGTCATCTCCTCGTAGCTGGCCCCAATGCCGACTTGGAGGGTATGGGTGACCTCACCCGCCACATACTTTTGGCTCGAGTAGGCCGTAAAGGCAATGTCTTCCGAGTTGACAAATGTGCGGACAGAGTCGACATAAAAGATGTCAAAGGGACGGTCCAGCATGAGACAGTCGTTAGTGATCCCACAAGAATATTCCTCGGAGGGTGGGTACAAGATGTTACCAAGACTCAAAAAGTTGGCCACTGATCCCTATTGTCACACAAAAAACTTACAAAGGTCAGCTTGCAATTAATTTTCAGGCAAAGAAAAGAGATGAGAGGACATAGCTTTTGCTCGACATTACCTGGCAGTTTATAAAGAATGGAACGTGCCCCGTGTGAGGTATCTGTACTCTGAATTCCTCGTGAACATAATAATCCTCTACGACCACCATATCGCGCACCCTCACAACACTCCTCATGTTAGGCATAAACACATCGTTCGTGTTCGATAGGGATCTGTTAGTCGTCAAGAAGTGGTCCTGCTCAAAGATAATCCCGAAGATATTGTCTCGATCGAGACCCTCAAAATACGAACCCATCTTGATGCCCGTGACAGTGTCAAACACTTGAACAGTCCCTTTGACCGAAATCGCAACCTTACTCTCATCAGGCGACAGAACAGCATACGTGGCCGCCCGATCCTCCTCGACATAGATGTTGGACGCGATTCTTCCTGTTTCTATGTCCCAAATACTTATGACCCCCTTGAATCCGTTCCAGCAAAAGTATCGACCACGAAGACTCTGAGTGATGCAGAGCGTGAACTCCTCGCCTCGTTGATAGCCCAGTTCTAGGCGATAAATCCTGCACCAGGACTCTGTGTCGTATACCTCCAGCGTGATGCCATTGTAGATAATAAACCGCTCATCCTTCTCGTCAGTGTTGGTGGGGTCGATCCTGTGAAACACTCCAACCCCATAGTAGCTGGCCAAATCCGGGCAAATGGATGGGACTCGGGTGAGTGTGGCTGGCGGGTAAATGTTAGCCTTATCCAAAAGCTCTTTGGAAGGTGGCATTTGAAACACCTGGAATGGGATCCCGTGCGCCGTCTCCCTTTCGGACCCTACGACAATCTGAGATCCGGTACTAGAGATGGCGATCATAGCCATGTACTCCTTCAAAACCTCCGGGGCAGTCAGGAAGGGCGAAACGCGAAAAGAGACGCGGCCAATAGGTCGAGTGATGGGTCGCGATTTTTTGTTGCCTGCCACGTAGTTGTCAGGAGTGCGCAGGTCCCAGAGGTTGATATGCCCTTCGCCTGGTGTGAAATGCAGCGTTGCGGCATGATTTTTGGTATCCGATATTTCGCAAGCGGAAATAGTAACCGCCTTTGTTCGGGAAGGCTCGTCAGCCCCGACACTGATGAAGTAGTCTGGAACGCCATCTCCATAGATAACATGGTCTATATGCGGCAGTCGGTGCATGGAGAGCTTTAGACATGTGTGCGTCGCTCATGTGTGTTGTCATTGTAACAAGGACAATCCAACAGACTACAGTATCTTGTTTGAAATTACCTTTGACGCCAGAGGGAGAATCGAATGCGCTAGCCCCAAGCTCGATATAGTGAACTTCAATCGAACCTGCATTGTCGTTATCGTCCGTATTGGCCAAGTTTATCCCCAGTCGACAGGAGTCATCGATGTCATCGATGTAGAGTTGACGATGTATCCTGAGTCGCACATAATCGTCTTTCGCTGGAAGGCATGTGCATGTCACGAATGCAAAGCGGAAAAAAGCGAGTTAATGACCGTCCATCGAGTAAAATAAAAAAAAGGCTCAGTCAAGGGAGGGAGGGGCAATTGATTGCACCTACAAATCGCGCCGAGTTCTTCTGTCCGGAGCGTCGTTTCACAAGAGTTGTCCTATTTAATTGAGTGCCAAAAGAGTAATATTCCAAACATGAGTACTGAAGCCCACACTTGCAAAAGATATATACAGCTCAGTCATGAAAAAAAGAAAATCCTCTTACCGTCATGAGCCACTCATCCTGACCGGCACTTTTTCGCTGGACATCAAAGTTCATGGTGAACACCTTGGAGTAGTCCAAGTTCTTGAGCGACACACAGACCACGATCCAGTACCACCCAATTTCTATTCCCTCGAATGTCAGTGCAGAACCCCATAGGGTGCCTGATTCCACGAGTGATGGCTCCTGTGGTCTAGAAACAACGTTTTTCAAAATTTCCATTAGCCGATAATCTAGACTTGCAGATAGAAGGAAAATATGTGTGCGATTTTACGGAAAAAAAAAGTGACAAGGTGGTGCGCACTTACATGTTATGGCCGATAGTTTCGAAAGGGTTGTCCTCTGTTGGTCGCATGTACCATCGTCTCGCCACTATATAGTCGAAAAAGAGCAAACGAAAAATGTTGGAATCTTGGAGTGAGTATTACCCAGCCTCCCTCATTTTTCTCCTGGCTTGTTTCCTTCCTCCGGTTGGGACATATCCAACAAACATTACTCAGCATGCGAAAACTCAAAACCCAAAACACAAAAACAAACACTAAAAAAGCCCTGAATACAAAACAAGAAAAATAGGAAGGGGACAAAGGACTAAGGAAATGCAAAGAGGAAGAAAGAGAGATGTTCACTTTCATACCATGGGTAGTGTGTTCTGGCCTTGTCATATCTGCACGCCATTGAGACAGCTCCATGCTGGTTCGTTTTGTGCGGACGACTTGTTCCACGGGGAGTGTCAAATCTGGAGACGACTTTTCTGCTTCTGCTTCTGCTTCTTCTGTTTCCTCATGTTGTTCGGTAGCGTCTTCGACTTCCTCGTCTGTCCATTGAGCATCGTCATCCTCTTGGACTATGTCGTTGTTGTTGTTGTTGTTATTGTGTGTTGACATTCTCTTTCGTTGTGGAGGGGGTTGTTCACGCTCCTTTTCTCTGGTGGTTAAGTGAGGGAGTTATAAATATAGGGATAGGGGAATTAGCGATGCAAGGGATGAGAAGTAAGAAAGGCGTTGGTAGCCGTTGGAGAAAGCGGTTGGGAAAAGACACGGAAGAGAAAGGAGGATGGATGTAGAAAGTTGAAGAAAGGAAAAAGAGCGAGGAGATAGAAGAGTGGAAGAACAAGAGAGAGGAGAGAGAGAGAGAGATGGATAAACCTGTCAAGGAGATACAAAGCAATAAAAAAGCGACTCTCAGATAAAAGAAGAAAAGGGGTCCATGTGTTTGTGCGTGCTATTGATTGAATGTCTCTTTATGTTGTGTGCCTGGATATTCTTTTTCTGTACAAAGACAAAGGTCAAAGGGGGAAAGGAGGAAGGGGAAAGAAGGTCGTCGGATGTTTAAATCGCAAGTGGATAACGAAAGGTACGTGTACCCAAGGGCTGAGGGGAATGAAGGCCAAGCAGAAAAGAAGAATTGGCGGCATGCATCAAAGTACATCAGTGGCAGCAGCCAAAAAACTAGATCGATGTTCGAGACCCCTTCTCATTTACCTTGTCCCCTCGGATTGCGAGTGCACACAAAGATACAATACCCGCTTACGCCCTAGCAACAAACAAGCAATTTATTTTTTGAATATGGTGATTTGTGAGCATGCATGCAAACCTGTCTCTACTTCTCTCATCTTCCACCCTTCGCACTGCCACTCACTTGGACGGTGGCTTGTATTTGTCTCTCCGACAAAGGAAAAAAGTCTGTATCCTCCCTTTTGAGAGCAAAGGTCATGATGGTCCAGCCAGCCAAGCCCCGTCCCTCGCAAAAGGATGGACATGCATGTAACCACCTGTAAGCCGATTTTGCTATGACAGTCTCCACTTAAGTGGAATAACTAGAACCTGAACTGATCGGCCCTATCGTTATTCCTTGAGAATACAAATGTACAAGCACTGCAGTTTTTTTTTTCCGTTTTGTGCATAAGGGCCTATGTCGGTAGTGGAGATGTATAGCATTGCCTCGCTTCGCCGATCGTACATTTTGACGAGGATGCTGCGCCAGCACATCACAGCGGTACGACTAAGTGCTAGCTGTGATTTTAGTGAGGTAAGTGATGGAACTGATCAAAGTGACTCTGTGACCGGAATAGTTCCCAGAAAGTGGCACGCGATAATCAATGAAACATAACTACGCCTCATTCTATTACCTCTGTCGATAGCATAGCCCTCGCCCCTCCCCTCCCCCCCCCCCCCCTATATTGAGCCTATGATCAAGAATGTCCTCTCCTTCGTCATACACCTTGAGGGCCTCTCCATTCCCTTGTCAACCACTGCGGAGGCTGTCGTGCCCAACACGCCTCCATGCGCTGCCTTTTTTTCTTATTCGTAAGCTTATGTGGCACTCCCTCACCATTTTTTTCTTCTCGCAAAAATTGCATGGCCATTACTACAACACTGCCAGGTTTCCATCTACGAGACCGCGTTTTTCCTACTCAAGTTCTATTTCTTTTTACATAATGATGTTGTGGAGGTGATAGAGAGGAACGAGAGAGGAACAGCGTAACGATTCTAGCGGCATCGTACTTCTTTGCTGTCACCACTCTCATACATAACCACAAAAACAACATCAATGCGTAAACACTGTCAATGGATCATCACTGCACAATAATCTAGCGAGCCATAACTTTGGACATATGAAATCGCGTCAATGCTTTGAAGAGTCTTATACTTTGAAAAAAGAATGAAGAGAGAATAGTCCTCATTTGCACACCCATCCTCCATCTTTTTCTTTTATTGTCCTTACCATCTTTCACCTTCTCCTTTGACTTAATTCCCCTCGTTCCCTTATTTTTTTTCGTCGCCTTAAGTTAATTTTTTGCTTGTCTTTGACATTTCGCCTCTCTAAAAGTCAGCACTGTCTAATGATGTTGACTACCAGTACCTATCTTGATAACACGTCCCTCTCCCCTTACTTCTCGACGGGGACTCACTTCACATCTTCTTCCTTCGTGTACTGCCCCTTTCTTTCTCTATGCTAGGAGAGTCGCCATCTTTCGTCAATCTGTGCACACTGTCGGAAAAAGAAACTTGACAGAAATTGTAGAAGGAAAAAAAAACATGTTTCTCTCCGGCTCTTCTCCCTTGACCTTTATGCAAATTAAACAACAAGCGGATGGAAGTAATGAATCTCCCATTTATTTTTCTGGTTTCCTTTTCCAATTTCAAGTGTCCTCTTTTTCGGACTTCATTCCCGCGTACTTGTATCGATCGAAGAAGAAAATCGTTTTTATTCCTTGCATTATGGTATATTTGAAAAATGGACGTTGTTTATGTGGCTCACAGCTGCAGTAGACATATTGACCTTCGGTTGTCGCCCATGCCTTTGCTTGAGTTATCTTTATCAAGTATGTTGGCCCATGCATATGTATGGCTTTGAGGGGAGCGCTCATTTTCCTGTGCAATGCAAAAGAGTAAATCTCATTTTTCTCTTCCCCTACTGCACGTTCCGAGCCGCTATATTTTTTCTTTGACTCTTCGTCCATCCTTTTCTCGCCAAAAAATTAAGAGGTGATTGCTGCCAAGGGAGAGAGAGAAATTGGAAGATGAGGGAGAGGGGTGGAGGGAGGGAAAGAGGAGGAGAAAGAAACCCTCCCCCCCAGCAAAAATCCTTTTACGCGTTTTTTGTTTTCTGCTCATTTTTTTTACCTCAAAAAAAATCACACATCACATATAATGCAGTTCACGACCTCGCTCATGGCCTCGTTCGCAGCCATGCTGGCCCTGTGGCAAGCATTTCTCAAGCCTGTGACACTGTCTGTCAGACATTCCCCGGTCCCTCAGACATCTGCAGCTATAAGTGCCTGATTGCATGTGATAGAACGCCCTCTTAACCTGTTTTTGAATTCGCTTTCTACGAATGGTCATAACTGCAGAGCGGTCGGCGCTGAATCGATCATATGTACCAAGGACAATCCATTTGGCGAGTGTTATACACACAAATGAGTTTGTGGAAGCAGCTGTTAGTCCCTCCCCCCCTCCCCCTGGGAACCAACCATGTAACAAGGGTCTATTTCATTTTTTTCTTTTCACAGTTCTACACCCGCTCATTTCACTTCGCTTCCATTATTTCCTTCTATCATCTAGTATACGTATTTTTATCGCAATGTCGCTTATCATTGAGCTGTTTCTCTCCCTCATTTTTGTACTTTCATCGTCATTGCTACCAACATTGGAAAACAATAAATGCATTTTTTCATTTCAAGAAAACCACTTGTTCAACCGCGTCTATTTTTCAAACAAGCGAGAATACTCGCAAAAAAAGACAACCAAAACGCTCCAAGTAGCACACAGTTTATTCCGATCATGCTGGCCGAGGGGCACCGAGGTTTTGTTTACCTTGGTCCGTGCGTATCGATCCGATATGCAGCTTGTGCTTGAGTGATCCTCATTCCAAATGCCCATTGAACCATCGGGGCAAAGTCATTTTTCTTCCTGAACATTTCGTTACAAAACCAGAATAATATCTGCAACAAATTAGGCGACTAAACCTGAGACAAAGGACAAGGGGAGTGCATCCAAACGCGTAGAGTTCATGTGATTTTTTTTCTGTTGTTTTTCCAGGTTATGATCTGCGCGGTATAATAGCATGTAAATACAAAAACAGTAGGAGGAAATTTCAAAGGAGGAAGAAGAGTTACACCCGCCCTTTTCTTTTTGTCGACATGTTTCCTTTACTTGAAAGGAATTACAAAAATTGACAAACAGTGAAGACGGAATAGGTAGGTAGGGTAGAGAAGGAGGGCTTTTCCATTATGCGTCCATCTTCTTCCTCTATTCCTTCGATCGTTCGTTCAATCGTTCCTTCCCTCTCCTTCCGTTCCCTCTTCTCTTGCTTATCAAAGCAAGAACAACCAGCTAGCCAACCATGTAGTTCGACAGCTCTCCTTCCCCATTGGTAGTTTCCTTCGTACATAGTTGTATCATTATCTCTACTCATCTTATCGTTCAATATAACTGTCAATGTACATATTTCTTATTTACAGCTCCTTCTCCCTCTTTGACTGTCTCGGTTTATCGCTTACACGGCATGCGCAGAAGACGAAAAAGAGCGAAGAAAAGAAGAGGGGAAGAAAAGGGCGAAATTATGACACGCGTCGTTCTCCGTTTTATGCTTCTTACACGTGACTCTGAACCCTTCATGATTCCATATTTGACCGCATTCATTTTCTCCTTTCCGAGACATGAACAAGCAATCATCCAAAGACAAGCAGGTACAGGTCGAAGGTGTGGCAAAAAATAATTATTTTCTTTTGAAAAATGATATCTACATGGATGGAATGGTGGTGAGGATGATGCTAAAAGGGGAAGGGTGATATGAATAACCACTTTCTAAATGTAAAGGACTTAGTTCTGGATGAGGTCAGGGGAGATCTTGAAGGCAGCTCCTGTACCGCGCTTAACATCATCCACAGACACATCCTCCATCAGCTCGGACAACACCAATCCACCATCCTTGACATCAAACACACACAAGTCCGTAATAATTCTGTCAACACATCCAACACCGGTCAAGGGGAGGGTGCAGTCTTCCAGAATCTTGTGCTTTCCACCCTTGGCAAGATGCTCCATCGTCACAACAACACGGGTACCGGGGCTGGCAACCAAATCCATAGCTCCTCCCATTCCCTTGACCATCTTGCGAGGAATGATCCAGTTAGCGAGATCGCCCTTGGCCGAGACTTGGAGGGCTCCGAGGATAGTCAAGTCGACGTGAGAACCACGGATCATGGCAAACGAATCGTCACTCGAGAACAGGGAGGCTCCAGGCAACAAGGTAATAGTCTCCTTGCCAGCGTTGATCAGATCGGGGTCCTGCTCACCGGGCTTGGGGAAGGGTCCGAATCCGAGGATACCGTTCTCGGACTGCAAGTGGACATTGACGCCCTTCTTGAGGTAGTTGGAAGCCAACATGGGCATACCAATACCCAAGTTAACATACATTCCATTCTTGAACTCCTTGGCCGCACGACGAACAATCTTCTCACGACGACGGGCCGCCTCATCCTTGGCATCGACCGCATCAGAGGCTGTAACACCAGCAGGCTTCTCCTCCGTGAGCGTCAAGCGCTCAATACGCTTCTCATACCCCTTACCCTGGATGATCCTCTTGACAAAGATTCCAGGCAAGTGAATATCCTCGGGGCGAAGGGAACCGACGGGGACAATCTCCTCAACTTCGGCAATGGTGTTCTTGGATCCCTTGGCCATGACGGGGTTAAAGTTCATGGCGGAGCCCTTGAAGACAAGGTTTCCGTAGGCATCGCCCTTCCAGGCCTTGACGAGCGAGTAGTCTCCTGTGATGGCCTCCTCCATGATGTACTTGCGTCCGTTGAACTCGCGCACCTCTCTGGGCTTGCTGCGGATCAACACCTTGCCCTCGGAGTCGTACTTGATTGCGAGCTCTCCAGTCTGGACTGCAAAGGTTGAAAGGAAAAGGTAAAATAAGGGAGCACATTTTAGTTATGTTGTTTGGTCTCGGATCAGACAGGATGAAGCCACACTTCTTCTATCCCTCATGTGTATGTGTCTCCCTCTCTTAATAAGTGGCATGTCCTTTTTTCCATGGGGCAAGGGGAAAAAAAACAAGAGCAATAGAACAAGTGTGTGTGTAGGGGGGGGGGAACACGAATTGGAAACGAAAGGATCGGACACGGCAATGAATAAGGTGACACGGGCAAACATCAAATTAATAACAAAAAAAGAAAGCGACGAATTACCTTCAGTGCCGTAGGCGGTGGGGGTGAAGAAGGCGGGGATACCTGCACCACCGGCACGGACACGCTCGGCCAAGGTGCCCTGGGGGGTCAACTCGACCTCCAGCTCGCCCGACAGGTACTGACGTTCGAATTCCTTGTTCTCGCCCACATAACTGCTGATCATGCGCTTGATCTAAATATGAAGGCAAGGGGGATGAGAGGGAAAGAGGAGGGAGGGATGGAGAGGAAAATAGAAAGGAAGACGGGAACCCATGTCTACTTTAGCATGCCGTTGTTCTTGTCCTTTGCTATGTTCACATTTCCATTAACAATCCCCCCGCCCCCAAACAACAACAAAAGCAACAAAACACCGAAGAAAGACACATACCTGTTTGGTGCGCAACAACTGTCCAAGTCCAAAATCATCCACACCGGCATTGTTAGAGACAACTGTCAGATCCTTGCAATCGCCAGCACGGTTCTTGAGGGCTCCGATCAGGTTCTCGGGGATACCACACAATCCGAATCCACCGACCATCAGTGTTGATCCCGAGGGGATATCCTTGACAGCCTCCTCGGCAGAGCTGTACACCTTGCTCAGGTTCTCGAGTTCTTCCTGCTTGTACTGGGGGCGGAAGGAGGAGAACTGGCGGCCAAACGTAGTTGTGAACGTGGCGATTGTCACCTTCTACTCGAATTGATAACATGTTGTGAATAAAAGATATTGTTAGTTTTCTGTCGTCTATTTGCGTTTGTATATTACAGCTTGTTTGTCCCTTCCACACTTGGACAATATGGAATCTTGCCACTCCCTCCATCCTTGTTCCCTCACTGTCTTCACTTTTTTTTTTTTTTTTTTTTTTTGCTCCGACGACAATTTTGCTCATACTGCCGGTCAGTACTAATCCGACCCCACCCACCCCCCGTGAGAAAACTAAAGGATGAGCTTGCTTGCGAATTTTCACGAGGAAAATAAAAAGCGAAACCCAACTCAGCCAGCTCTTTGTTTTAGGACCCCGGATTCTGTCTTCAACACACGCTCGCCAAGCAACCCTTCTCCAATAAGACGTCATATAAAAAATCCATGTGTGTCTATTCCAAAATGAGCTTCTCCGAAGGGTCTGTCCATGGTCCACTTGGATACACTGAAAGATCGCACATAGCAAACGACAGGTCCGTGGGAAGAAAATTACAAAGAAGCGAAAAAGTAAATTCAAATAGGAAAGCCGAAGGAAGGATGTGGAGAGAGGAATGGATGGAGGTTGCGCTTGATTTCATTTTAGCTCTCCCCCTAGTGGCTGATAAGTACCTTGGCGGCGCCATGTCTTGCTTGCTGGAGAACGATGGTGAGGGTCATTGACACGAAATATGTGTATGTATGAAGGGAAGGAAGGAAGAAGGTAGAGGAGAGGAGGGGTGTGGAAAGAGTGGAGAGCGTGAGAATAGAGTGGAGAGTGGAGAGGAGGGTGAGAAGGGTGCGTTTGTTGTTTCGAAAATAAGGAAAAAAGAGGAAAAGAAAGGGCGTGCCTTGCTGTTTAAATAACTCATCCGCCCTGGTTTGCATTCGGTCAGTCTAGTCCAGTCAGGGCTCATCATCTACGACTGAAGACTCAAATGGCCCACGAGCACAAAATTTCTTCCTTGCCTTCTTCTCCACACTCGCCCAAGCCCCTCAATGGTACCTCTCCCCTCACATCAACCAATCACATTCATCAAAAGAAAATCTCTATTTAGCAAACACCTAACAACTCTCACGCTTCCTTCTTTTTTATTGCTTGCTGTCATCATGGTTATTTCTACCCCCTTTCCAACGGACACCACTCGCACCCGACTATAGCTAAGATCTCTCTCTCTCTTGCGTGTGTGTCATGGATTAATGGCGAAGAAACGTGTAGAGCCCTTCGGATGTCCCGTTTTTTCATCTCCTTTTTTTGCTGCATCCTCCGCCGTTTTGTCGCTTGTGGTAACTAAGATGAGCGCCACAAAATACCTCTTTCTAGACCCTGCCTATTCCATGAGCCTTGACTCGTCTTTCATTCCCTGTCACTCTCCCCGCATCCGTCTCGCTCTAATTGATTTCCGTTCCTGAATCGTCCTTTCTCACAGATATGATACACTCATAAAAAATAAAGAGGTAATTACAATTGCGCATGCGTAGCTCAGCTACATTCAATGCTGGTTGCAATTTTTTTGAGTTATTTTTTTTTTCTTTAAAAAGGAAGGGCTAGTAATTACATGAGAGGAGGGTGTTTGGGATGTGAGATAAAAAGACTACTGTTACAGCAAACTATCAGAAAGATCAAATAGAGAAAAAGAAGCGACAAACATAAGAGAAGCGAGTTTGTTTAGACGGCAAGGGCAGTGGATCCGATCTGATCCTGCTGCTCAACGGACTGGCCTACATGCTGCTTGGCACGGCGGTTCAGAAGCGTAGCATGGTTCATGTTTAGCTCAAATCCGCGGCGGCGACGGTTCGTAGACGATGTCGAGTTCGATCCAACCGTCGATGTCGACGTAGACGTGCTCATCGTATGGCCCGATCGTGAGGGAGCCACCTGGTTGCTGCGAACACCGCCGTTGTTGGGGGCAGCCCCGGCTGGCACGCTATGTTGCACGGGTATAGCCTGTCCAGCCATTTGTGACTGCTTCAGGTACTTTTGGTGATGCTCCGCTGCAATCTCGCCCTGAGCCTTCTGGTACTCCTGCTGCTGCTGCTGCAACAGTAGCCGGAGCTCCTGGGCCTTCTGGTCCTCGTCCTTCTCCATGACATGTGTCTCGTCCTGAGCGTTGTTAATGTTAATCTGCACATCGTTCAAGCTGTTCACAATCGCCTCATCATCGCTCGACATCGTTCCCATGCTCTCCGAATCCTCATCCATCTCGTCCTCCTCGTTCAATTGAGACATGAATGCCTGGCGCTGGCGGGTAGAAGTATTCAGGGCATCAACAGGGTGAAGACCAGAGGCCTGAGGGGCGTTGCGGCGACGAGACTCTTCCTCCATACGGTGCACAGCGTTCGAAACATCAAAGACCTCCTTGAGACCAATGCCGGGCGACAAGGGGTTCTCGGCTCTGCGCTTGTAGGCAGTTTTGGTCACGCCATACTCGGGTGTCATAGCAGCCACGTTCGACAAGACCTTGTTCTCGGGTGCAGGCGAATCAATAGCAATGGCTGGAACAGCCTCCTCGGCGACCTTGGCGGCAGTCTCTCCAGCCTTGATCCATGGGTGAGCCAAAAACTGGTCAATCGTGTAGCGCTCATTGGGGTTAACGCACAGCAAGTGGGTAATTAGATCCTTGGCTATATGAAAGAGCGTCATATATAGTTAGCATCTGTAGGATAACAAAATTTCCGAAAGGCAATAACAATTGTAAAAAAGAAGATATTTACCTGATGAAGAGATCTCGTCCCACCAAGGGCTAAGGAAGGAGTATTGTCCACGGGCAACCTTCTCGGTCAAAGCTTGAATGCTCTCATCGTAGAATGGAGGGAAACCACAGAGAAGAGTGTAGAGGACACATCCCATGGCCCACATGTCGACCGACTTTGAATACCGCTCATCCTTGACAATCTCGGGAGCAGTGTATCCGACAGTTCCACAGGGAGTCATGGTCTGCTCGTTCCACACAACCTTGGACAGTCCAAAATCAGCAATCTTGACACGGCCAATTCCACCGCCTCCGATACCGGGCTGGAATACTCCCTCGTCCTCCTTGTCGTCCTCGTCGGGCTTGGCTCCGGGTGGCGAAGGGATAATGGGAATGGGCTCAAACAAAATATTTTCGGGCTTGATATCACGGTGAATAACGCCCTTTTCCTCGTGAAGGTAGCGAATGGCCTGGGCAACCTGGACAATGACATGACGAGTTAGGTCCTCAGAAAAGTAGGTCAGCTTGACAATACGGTGGAAGAGCTCTCCTCCGGGTGCCAATTCCAACACCAAGTAGTAGTGCTCGTTCGACTCTGAAAACTCGTACAACTCGACAATCCCTTGGTGCTTGAGCTGACGCATAATCTGAACCTCCTTGAGAATATTGGCACGCTATAAAGTAAAAAAAAAAAAAAGGATCGCTGTCAACATTTTACCGCTTCTTCTCCACCAAAAAAGTGAAGAGGATGTGAAAAAGCAGGAAAAGAGAAGATACAAAGAAAAAGCAAAAACTGTGTGAAAGGAGGAGTAAAGATGGAAAGTGATGCTGACCTCAGTAACGCGAGGCTTCTTTTTCATGTCGCGATGGAGATGCTTATTCTGGAGACGTAAGTGGATTAGGTGGAACGAGACAGCGGAAAGCCAGGCATCGGTAGTAGAATGTGAGTACGAATGGTTCTTTCGATATTTTTTCCCTTCATGCCATCAAGTTTCCCATTCACGCCTTTCCCGTTTCCCGATCGTTTTTTTCACGATATGCATCCTGCTCCTGATATTGCTCACCAATCCTGAATATCCTTGACGTCCGCAGGCGAATCAAACGACAAGATTTTTTTTGTTTCCATGTGTTATCACACGTTGCTCTTTTCCACAATGTCTAACTGAATCTGCTTTGAGAGAAAAACACACCCTTCTTTTCGTTTCCTTTGTCTTATGTGTTGTGCTCTTTCCCAATGACCCCAAACTGGCAACAAGGTGCAGTAGGGATAAAAGTAGGAAAGTAGAGATGCAGGAGAGTGCGGAAGGCGGATGTGGTAATGGCGATAAGGAGAAGAGGATTTACCTGATGGGCGTTGAGCTCGAACTTGCGGACAACCTTGACGGCAACGAGGCGATCCATCTTTGTGTCGTATGCCTTGTAGACGTTGCTGAAAGCACCACTAGAGAAGAGTAGAGTTTAGAATAGAAAATCGTTTCGTCAGTAAAACTTGTTGACTGTTTCAGACGTGGGCGGATTCTAGGTTTTCTTTTCTCGCTCCCCTGGGATCAATCAATTCATGCACTCATTCAACACTTGCAGGAGCAAAGAGGATCATGTCGAGAAAAAAAAAGAGAGACCAACATAAACCAGAGCAAGAAAAAACTCTCTTTGGATTAGGCTTCCCTCCCTGCTGTCTTATACACAAAACCCCGTTCGAACGACACCCTCTTCGTTTTCCAAAGGGAATGAAAGAGAAAGAGGATGAATAACTACTATCTTCACTCCTCCTCCCTCCTCGAACCATCCAACAGTCATCCTGAGAGGAGCATGATGATTGACGAATCCCAAATCCTTTTTTTTTGTTGTTGTTGCTATGGTGCACTTAAAACCCCGACATGTCCTTTTTTCAGTCAATGAACTTGCAAAGAGAAAGAAAAACAAAGAGACGAGGGGATAAACTTGTCAGTTGGTTCCCAAGGCTCCGTCCAGAGCTGATGATGGTGATGATGCTGTTTGAAAAAAGAGAGAGGGGAACCTTGTTGCCTTCTCGGACGTAGTTTCTTCCTTCCTCCCTTTTCCTCCGTCCGAAAAGGTCAAGATTAATGCCGATGATATCATCCCGTCATCGACTTTTTAGAAACAAACAGTCAGAAAAAAAGAAACTCGAATCCGCCTTGCCTTTCAATTTTTTTTTGAGAGCCATTCCCGCATCCTCCGCTGACCCGCAAAAGCACCAACAAAATAGCCTTGGGGTCGCTTGTCCTCCTCCTCGGAGAATGAACGCCCCGCTCAGTTCTTCAATGCTCAGAAAAGAAAAGAAAAAAGAGAGGGGTATAGGGAGAGAAAGTGACCAGGAAAAGTGTGTTTACAGCCCAGACCACCTCTTGTCTGCGTCCAGTGCGGGTCCAGGCACTTCTCTATGCCCTCTCTGAGCCCATCCTTCCTGTCACCTCCTGCCGCTCCTCTGAACCCACTCTCCTGTCACTCTCCTGTCATCTTTCTGTCACCCCCTCCGAAATCACCATCCTGTAACCGTTTATGCTCGTGAGAGACAATAAATACAAAAAAACAAAAAAAAAAAAACAAAAAAAAGTGACACACTTACTCGCCCATTTTCTCGACGAGTCGGTATCGCTCCAGTCCAGGGTAAACGGGCATCTTGCTCTTTTGCTGTTTCTCCTCGGCGACGATCCTCGAGGCCGCCTCGGTGTTGTTGTTGTTGAAGTTGGTCGCATTGACTGCTGCGGCCGTAGCTGCTCCACTGTCCTGGATATCGGCTGGCGTTGCTGTAGCGCCTCCTGTTGCTGTTGCTGGTGATCCTACTGATGCGGCTGTATTCCTTGAGGGTGAATTGTTTCTGGAGGCGTTTCTGGATTTGGAGGATCGTGATGATGAGGATGTAGGTCCTGCGGAGGAGGAGGACTCCCGTGGCTTCATGTCCTTGCCGCTCTTGCCGTGGCGGATAAAGTTCTTGAGTTGCTCGAGTAGAGGAGCCATTGAGTGTATATTTTTTTTTATATCTGTTGTTGGTTGTGGGAAGGAAGGACAAAGAGAGGAGTGTGCGCTGCTTTCTTATTTTTGCTCGGGAAGGAAGAAAGCGACGGAGAGAGAGAGCTATGGAAGCGGGGAGAGAACGACGACCGCTAAAATAATTCAAAAAGACAAACAACGGAGGCAACGTTAGCATACAATTTCGTTTGAAGGATGAGCAAGCGTCAAAGAAGGTGCGGTTGTTGTTGGGTGAATGGAGTCAAGTTGAGGAGGAAAGTAGGAGCGCAGGTATGTGGGTGTATGAGAATGTACTCGGCAGGGGTTTGTTTACCTTTTCTGTGCGAGAAAGAATGTTCGTGTGCAATGGACAAGCTCTTTGTTGCAACTGTTATGGTTGTGGTTTTGGTTGTGGTTGTCGGTTACAAGAGCGTAAGTAGAAGTGGGGTGATTAGTTTTGAAAAAAGTGGTGGCGGAGAGGGTGAGAGTGAGGAGTTGATTGGGAAGGAAAGAAGAGGCAAAAAGTGAAAATAGGAAAGGCAAAAAAGAGAAAAAGGAAAAAGGAAAAAGGAAAAAGGAAAAAGGAAAAAAAAGAAAAGACCGTTTTTTAACGTGTAGTGGCAGAATGAAGTCGAAAGAGAGAAGGAAAAAAAAAACTTTACTTGGCGGGGATACTGCGCATCCACGCAGTCATTGGCAATGAGCAACATATTCTCGTATTGCGATGATGACGGCTGTTGCTATATTTTTGTTCGAGGACAATCGACGTCTTCTCTTTCCGCATATTACGCTTTGGTCATCAACATTATCATCATATATTCGAATGTTGTCGTTTATTACCTTGACACATACCCGCATAGACTTACAATTGGGCATGTCATCAATGCGACACACCTCACTCTTAACGAGCGAAGATGCCAAGGGTGCCAAGACAGGCCACATAAAAAAAGTTTATTTGCAACGTACATCATTGAACTCACATCAATGCACAAAAAATCACTGCCGTCTTCTTGGGGTGATACCTCTTGGTCCTTGCCATTTGCATCGGATAGAAGTGACAAACCTGCTTGTCATCTATCATTCACATACGCCAATTAGACACATTCACCTAATGCCTATCGCTTTACCTGTCCAATCAAATCTGCCAACAGTGAACATGGGTTGGTACAAATGCTTAATCCTTGTCATCCTTTTCGATAACCATTTCTTCTCTCTCTTCATGCCCTGTGCGTGTAAAAAAAAAAAAGAAATAGGTTCGCGCTGTGCCCGAAAAATATGGATATCAGCCGATTTATTGATGAGGTGAGAAATACATACGCTGCTTGTACTATAGTTGCTGTTCGCATATTATTCGTTCGATTTCCGGACGAACAAAAGGCTTTTCTTTAACCGGGGCAATCATCATCCCGCGGATGAATAATGCACAAAAACAGGCGTGACGAATTGGATACGTCTCAAAAAGAAAGGCTGTGCGCAAGAACAAGGGCCAGAGCGAGATGTCTTTAGAGCGCAGCACACTCACCATATCCGTCTACCGAAACGTGATTCACAGGAAGGACTGCTAGTTCAGTTCCTAATGTACTTACTCTGTATCACACTACCATGTCGTCACTAACGAGGAGGGAGAGAGGATCCCCGGACCCCGACCTCAAACCTACACCAGCACCAACTCTATCTGCCTTGCGCTCTACTCTACTTGTCGCTCGGTCTATCGCGATCGCCATGATCATACTATAACTACACTAAGAACGTACGGCGGTGGCAGACCGACACGGATGCCTTGAAAAGGGGTGTGCCGTCTAAACACGATGGTGCCCCTCCTTGCAGGTGAAACATTTTCCAAAATGGCGGGTACATTTTTTTCTTTTTTGAATTTTGTGTATGCACTTTGAAAAGATGGGCAAGAGAAGAAGGGAAAGAGTAAAGAGAAGAGGAGGCGCCTCTGCTGCACATGATCAAGAGTGTAAGCGGCAAAGGATATTCAGCCGTTAGAAAGAAAGCAAATCCAAAGAGTGAGCAAACAAAATGTCTCAGAAGCAATTGAGGACGTGTCGGTCGATCTGGCTGTTGGACGGGATGTGTTGTCATCTTAGTCGATCTGATCTCCCTCTTTTATACCAAAGTGACAGCTGAAGGACCAAGTTGGATCATAGAGGAAAGAACAAGAAGGAGGAAGGACCGGGGTAAAAAAGAGTGGCTTTTTTTGTTTGCTGCTTTCCTCGAGTATATCCTTGGTTTGGAAATATTGAAGGTTGCTCTGTGGAGTTGTTAGTGTGGAAGTGGAGCGCGAAAGAAAGAGGGTGGTTGAGAATCAATTGAGAGGGAGGCAAGGATCGGTCGGGTTTGATCCGACCTGGGAACCAGGGACAGACAACAAAGTCGTTTTCTTTCCCGTGTGGCAGGGAGGTGGAAGGACAGATCGAAAGGAAAACAAAAAAAAAGGGTGTGTTAAAGAGAGGGAGATGAGCGCTTGCACGTGGTGATGATGAGCAGTTCCCTTTTCGTTCAGGACATGAAAAAAAGAGCCAGTGGGCATAGTTTGACAAAGGGGAATACGAATGAAAGTAGCCAATGCAATTTGACAATAGAACGACGAAGAGAAGAAAGGATGAACAGGTGAGCAAAATAAATGAGGTGTGCAGTACAGCAGGTACATTGAAGCGTATGTGTGTGTGTGGGATGCGGGGATGCGGGGAGAAAGTGCCTTTATTGTTTCTTTGTCCACAGATGAAGAAACGAACGAATGAAACGAATCCAAAATCTTTTTATGTGCAGTGTGATCTCTTTGGCTGAAAGAATAGAACAAGGAAGGTAACCGGATTTTCACGTGCAAGGGGGACACCTGCATGGACTGTATTCAAAGGACGAGAAAAAAAAAGGTTGACCTCTTCTTTTAACCGCTGTTGTCAATTACAAAGGGGGACTATTACTCTCTCTCACAGCAAAGAAAGGTTCATTCCTCAAACAGCATTTCTCTTGGCGTATGATGGCTATCGGTAGTACTGTAACCAACCGGGAGAGGATAGAGGATAAAGGCAATGGATTGAGCAGTGTGTAAAATGTCTGTGTCGATGTGTTACTGCCCAGGAAAAGGGAAGGAATGGATCGATCTACCGCAGGGCACTCATTCTTCCTTGCACACAGACAGCAGAAAAAAAACATGATATTGTGTTGTTATTAGTGTGCATAGCAAGCATGGAATCTGATCTGCTGTCCGTGGGTCCACGCCATGCCATGGTATGTTGTCGTCGTACATCATCTTGCTGTTGTTTTATTTATGACACATTTTTACTGCCCTTGCTGCATTGTTGTCTATGGAAGCATCTCTCAGAGCGGTGCCACGAGTAAACAACAGCATCATTGTCAACATCAACAACAAAGCAACAAGTCAAGATGCACACGGGTGTGTCACTACAAAGCGACAAAAACGAGACCTCGATCAGCCCTAAAAGTAGTGAGCAATCGAGTAACAAGTCGGCTTTGTCATGCTGCATTCTTTCCTTCTCGTGTTTTCAGTGTTCCACGGCCTAGCCGAAAACTTCATATGCAAATTCAACCTTGTCTTCTTTTCCCTCCTACCACTCACGCCAAAAAAACCCTGTTTTGTTTGTAACCATGAATAGGAGAACGAGAGAGAGAGTAAGAGGTACAGGAACAAATACAGATGTCATTGATCCATTTCAATTTTGATCCAATTGGACCGAGGCAAAGGCAAGGGAGATATGACAAGGTTGAGTGAAGCCCTCATTGCCTACAGTTGCCTGTCCCTGATCTGCTTTCTCTTCCATGTATGTATGTGTGCGTACAGCCGGTTATCTCCCATTCCCGCCTCCATCTTATAAAATGCGGGGCTATTTCTCTCCTGATCACACTTTTTCCTCTTCTTTTTTTTTTAATCTTTTGTTTCTCCACCAGTCAAAAGTCACCTTTCACTCTCTCTTACTTTCTCTTACTCATTCATTTCCCACTCATTCCATTTCTCATTCACAACCTTCCTTCCTTCCTTCCTTTTACTCTAGCCTGACGCTTTGTTTATAGCAGTCTTCAATTGACCCCTCATAATCATACATACATATACAACCATGTCGTCTGACGCCGCCCAACGCCTGGCCTTTGTCCAGTCCCACTTGCAGATCGCTGCCTGTGCCAACAAGGAGGAGCCCAAGAAGAAGACGTAAATGCCCTTTGTTGCTTTTCTTTTCTTTTTTTTGTGCATTGTTCCTGTTACGAATGTTTCTTTATTGAACAAATTGCACACCGATCGATCGGCGTCATTGTCATCCCTTTCTCCTTATTTTCGCACCTCCTTTCTAACAAAATCCCTCCACTTCTCTTTACAAAAAATGAACATAAAATAGCCCTGTCGAGTCAATGTCGGAGGAGAGAGAAAAGGCGACGTTTGATGTCAGAGAGCTGACCTACTTCCTCGACGGCGGTGAGAAGTTCACCAAGATCAGAGAAAAGTTCATGATGGAGCTCGAGCGTGATCCTACCTTCCGCATGTACGACATGTACGATGTCACCAAGGATGAGATCCGTCAGCGTACCATGGAGAAGGTAATTCGTCTCTCTTCTTTGAACAAACACAGAGGAGATGATTCCAAGTGATCATGTGCTTGACTGACTTGACATCTAACGATTCTCTCTCCCCAATACATCATGTTGAAATACATCCAATTTAGTTCCGCACAATCGTCCACTACGTCTCTGCTGAGCCCGTCCCAATCTTCACTATGCGTATGCAAACCATCTCCCTCATCGATCCCGGCTTCTGGACCCGCTTCGGTGTCCACTACGGTCTCTTCTTTGGCGCCCTCCGCGGTTCCGCCACCTCGGCCCAGTTCTCTCACTGGGTCTCCAAGGGCGCCCTTGCCCTCAACGGCATGGTCGGATGCTTCGCCATGACTGAGTTGGGCCATGGTTCCAACGTCGCCGGCCTCGAGACTACCGCCACCTTTGACGAGGCTGCCGATCAGTTCATCATCCACACTCCCACCATCACCGCTACCAAGTGGTGGATCGGAGGTGCAGCCCATACCGCCACCCACACCGTCGTCTTTGCCCAGCTCATCGTTCGTGGCAAGCGCTACGGAACAAAGTCGTTCGTCGTCCAGCTCCGTGATACCCGTACCTACACCCTCATGCCCGGTATTAACATTGGAGACATCGGAAAGAAGATGGGTCGTGACGGTATCGATAACGGCTGGATCCAGTTCACCAACGTCCGTATCCCCCGCACCAATATGTTGATGAAGCACACCAAGGTCTCTCGTGCCGGTGAGGTCAAGGAGCCCCCCATGGCCCAATTGACCTATGGCGCTTTGATCCAGGGTCGTGTTGCCATGGTTGTTGACTCGGGTAACATTGCCAAGAAGGCTGTCACCATTGCCGGTCGCTATGCTGCCGTCCGTCGCCAGTTCCAGTCGAGCCCTCACGACGTCCAGGAGACAAAGCTGATCGACTATGCCATCCACCAATACCGTCTCATGCCCCTCTTGGCCCAGGCTTACGCTTTCCACTTCACTGGAGTTGAGACCCAAAAGTTGTATGACAACCTCATGGACAAGCTCGAGTCGACCCAGCCCGGTGATGCCTCGATGCAGGATACCCTCGACACCCTCAAGGAGACCCACGCGACCTCGGCCGGTTTGAAGGCTTTCTGCACTTGGTCGACTTTGAACGCCATCGAGGCCTGTCGCCAGACTTTGGGAGGTCACGGTTATTCTGCTTACACTGGCTTGGCCACCACCTATAACGACTTCGCTGTCCACTGCACTTGGGAGGGAGACAACACCATTTTGACTCTCCAGTCGGGCCGTTACCTCGTCTCTTGCTATCGCGAGGCCCTAGCTGGCAAGACCCAGCCCGAGGGTGTCTCGTACCTCAACCACCTCGACACCCTCCTCAACCTCGGCTGTGGCGCCAAGACCAACGACGACATCCTCAACTTCGACGTCATCCAGGAGGCCTGGGGAGTCGTCACTGCCAACGTTGTCAAGAAGGCCGGTGACGACTTTGAAGTCTCACTTAAGGCCGGCATGAGCCCCGAGGCCGCCTACGAGGAGTGCTCTCAGGCTCGTCTTGCCGCCGCCAAGATCCACTCCTTCGGCTACATTTTCCGTCGTTTCGCCCAGGCTGTCAAGTCTGCCCCCGAGGGACTCCGCCCCATTTTGACCAAGGTCTGCTTCTTGTACGGTTTGTACTCAATCGAGCAGAACGCTGGTTTCTTCCTCCAGTACCGTTACTTCACTCCTTCGCAGATGGACTTTGTCCGTGCCCAGGTCAACGTCTTCTGCCGCGAGGTCCGTCAGGAGTACATTCCTTTGATCGATGCCTTCAACTACTCGGATTACATGATCAACTCGCCCCTCGGTGTCTATGATGGAAACGTCTACGAGAAGTACTTTGATCAGGTCAAGAGACAGAACCCTGTCGGTGGTGAGCACCCTTACCTCCCCTTGATCCAGTCTCTCCTTCGTCGTGATATCGAGGACGACGAGCCTCTCGAGGATGATGAGGAAGATGAGGAGTAAACTTCTTCTCTCTTTCCTGCTAACCAACACCAACAACAACATAAAACAAAAAAACATATAGAACTAGAGCGACGACGATACTTGTCCATAGTCCATTCTTCGTCAATAACCTTGTAAAATAGCCCAAATACATAAATGAATTTACTTCAAAACACTTTGTCTCCACAGCTGCTATTTGTACGCTTTCTCTTTCTATCCGCTTCCCGCCCTACTCCAGAACAACCTGCTCCTTCTCAGCGGGTTCATTATCCTGAGTAGCACTCTCCGGATGCTCCTGATCCCACTTGGCATCCCCCTGCTTAAAAGTCTCAAAGATCTGAGCCTTCAGTTTCTCCCTCGTCGCTTCCTCTGGGTCCACCTTTCCTCCAAAATGGTTCGCAAAGTTCTTGTGAGCTTCCTCAAAGAGTATATCGGAGGCACTTCTGCCACGGGCGACGATGCCATCCATTTTGGTGCCCTTGAAACCGTACATGGAGACGAAGAGGAAGAAGAGGGATGCGATGACGACGATTATCCCGGGGATCACGAACTAGGAGGAGGAGAAGGATGAGGAGAAGGATGAGGAGGAAGGAGCATAAGGAGGTAATAGAGGAGATACACAAAATAAAGGTGGAGGTAAGTAGGGGTGTCGAGCCAGTGGGCAGAGATAGCAGGTGGGACGAAGGCCCTACAACGGGAGCAATATACTGCCTCTTTCTCGTCCGCTCACTCTATCAGCAAAAGAAAAAACAGTCTTGGCGGAGGACAGTTCTGGAAACGTAAGTTACCTTCTTGGCCTGGGCTTTGGCAACGCGGTAGTTTTCCAGTCTCTTTGCCTTCTCCGCCTAAAAGGATTCAAAATAAAAAGCGGGTGTGCATAGTGTGAACTAAGAATGTTAAGGTCGAAAAAAAAAAACACAATTTGCAAGCGAGATAATAGTCATGCTAAGATGTTTGGAGCTGCATGCTGACGCTGGCAGCTGGACAGACAGGCGGCTCTGGAAGATTTCCACAATTAGGTATATTTTACCTTGGTCTCCCTGGGCTCCCTGGGAGTTTTGGAGCGGTAGGATTTTGAAGCGCGAGTCATTTTGCTGTTGTCCTTTGGTAGGTTGAAATCAAAATTGGCTTTGAAGTTGGGTTGAGTTTGGTGACGAAGAGGATTGTCTTGAAGATCCTTGGCGTCGAACTGTTGAGGTGTCGAAGTATCGAAGGTTGGTTCGGGTTGCTCGTCTGACTGTGAGTGTTGAGTTGGTGGGAGTAGTGAAGTGAAAGAAGAAAGGAGAGAGGAAGGGAGCGTCGTGAAATCCAATACGCTTTAAAAAGTTCTCGGGCCTTTGTTCGTTTTTCTCAGGGATGAAGGAGTGAGAAAAAAAAGTAGCGGAAAAAAAGAAGATATATTTACCTTTTTATCCTCACACTCACTATCCGGGGCCAGTGCATCGCTTGATCAATCCTCCCTATACCACTCCCTCCCTTTTTTTTTGCTTAATCCTTCTTCGACCAATGGCAGGAGTGAGAGTAAGCAGCTGTCGCTTGAACGAGAGTGATGTGCAAAGGAGATACTTGATACGTGGCAACCGAAGATTATGAAAGTGCGAGAGAGTTCCAAGAGGGGAATGATGATGACTCTTCACTGTAGCTTGACGTGGAAGGCCCAACGCAAGGGAAAGGAGAGTCCTCCGATGAGACGAACATGTGTTGTCTGTTCGATTTCCTTTGAGTTATTGACAGGCAGAACATTGAAGAACAATGGAGTGCTGTTGTTTTGTTGCATTATGTATTTTTGTATTTTTTTTTGCGGTTTGTCTGCTGTGGTGCTTGTAACGACCGATCTACCGAGCCCTGGATTGTGCCCGTACTACGACTTGCTTCTGGATCCAGGATTTGTCGTGTGGAATGTACGTGCCTGACCTCGTGTCGAGACTGTAAGGTGTTTTGAGAAAAGAACAAGAAAGAAATTTGAAGTTAGTAAGTAAAATTTTGATGGAAGATCGCGTGTCAATGTCTAATTTGTTGCACATGTATCATATAACCCGCACCCATATCCTTGAAGATATTGGCGGTGACTTTTATGACTTACACAAGTGCTGCACAATCGGGGAGGTTGAATACCATATCCAGGACCTCGTTGACATCAAATTCGATCCGTTCTTTGTTTGGGTACTTGTTCTAAGAACATAATGAGTAATAAATTAGGAGGAAAAAATGACACGTTGGGTATTGTTATGTCAGGGTTACTTGCCCTCCATGCTGTGTCATAAGTAGATTCCTGCGCTCAAAGTCCAGGCGCGATGGGCCCTGATCCTTATTCCTTGGTACTCCTTTCCTCTTATTACCTTCAAGTAATCCTCGTACATCTTGATCACCTCTAATAGTTTGTTAATTCACCATGATAGAAGATTGTCGTTAGTGAATTGAGCCTCCTTTTGTCATCGCGTCCGTCCGTCCTGTTCCGAGCGATATGTGAATTACCATCCATGGCTACTGCGACAGAGGAACATTCGATGTAGGTTTTGCTGGAGGCGGCTTGTGTCTTTTGAACGAGGAGAATAGTATGACTCTAGCAAAATAAAGTACATGGGATGGAGAGTGTTATTTGTTGAATGCTGGTTCCATTGTCTCGACTGGACAGGTCGTTTGATGCGAGTACCATCCTGCGCTGACTGAGTTGTTTGATTGTCCTGTGTGAATTTTGTCTTCGCGCTTGTTCATTCTAGGTCACCGTTGTTGCCCTTCGTACCATGGCGAGTTTTTGTTTCCTGCTGTGTGGGTTGTATGATGTACTGAAGCTAAGCTGTGAGCAGAGGTCGAGCTGAACTCACAAGCAACACATCAAATCATTCTGCGATCGCATGTCCTTCGCCATTTTCAAATCGAAGTGACTTGCAATCTCCAACCATGTTTACTCTCTCTCTTAAGCCTAAAAAAAAAGAAAAAAAGGAAGCCTCTTCGCTTGCTTTGCCACTACTCCCCTCTTCCTCATTCAAACAACAACAACATCTACCATGGTCGAAAAGCGCAAGACATTCCAGACAGGACAGCCCGTATCAACAAGGAGAAAGGCCAAGAAGGCCAGAGTCGCCGCCGCTCAGGCAGAGAGAAACGCCAACACGCCTTCCAAGAAGGCTCAACGACAGGCTGCTCGACCTGCTAAACCTGTCAAGTCTGTCCGGACGTATACTTCCGATAGCGATGAGGATCAGAATGGCGAGCAGGAGCAGGAGCGGAGTGACGAGGATCAGGAGAATGATGAGGGCGATGCTAAGGAGGACGAAGCCAGGACTTCGTCGTCGAGTTCACATACCAGGGGCCAACAGGACTCGGATGACGAGGATCAGGAGGATGAGGAAGATGATGATTCTGAGGAGGAGGTCGTTGGAAAGGGAAAGAAGGGTTACAGGAAAAAGGTTAAGAAGCCCAGTGGAAAGAAGGGCAAAGTATTTGCAGATACTGTAAGTCCAGGCGCAATAGAGTCTATATATGTCACTATAGTATACATTGGATCAGTCGGATGTTCGTAGAATTCTTAACATGGAAGAAGTCGTTACTATGACAATGCAACTGATACAACCTTTTCTTTCCTTTCTTTTCTTATCCAAAGAACGCCATGCTTAGCATTATTGATCAAGTAGCAGGAAAGGAAGAGGAACGCACACAAAAGAAGAACGCCCAAATGGTAATTTCACCACGTTACCTTCTTCAAATCGATGAACAAGCTGCAATTGGGAGATACAACTAACAGTTATTATTATTATTATTATTTTTATCACGAAATACAACAACTAGGGCAAGATCAAGTCAAAGATGAACGCAAAGGAGCAAAAGCAGGCAGAGAAGGAGAAGGCAAAGAAGGCACTGATCAACCAAAAGATTGAGGAAATCAAGAGGAAAAAGACAGACAAGCGCAAGGAAGCCAAGCACCGTGCCGCCGAGGAGGAAGCCAAGGCCAAGGCCAATGCCGGCAAGCGCACCGTCACCTTCCAGTAGTTTTATCATTTTTACACTTAATAGACGTTCCATTTCTGCATTGTAGACTTTTATGTATGTACTAATGTCAGTTGAACACAGAGGGTTGTTTGTATGTGTCTGTGTGCAGGAAGAGCAAAAGGGCCTTTCTGCTTGAGTTTAGGAGATGCATGTTCTTTGCAAGGATGACAATAACACATAGAGGCTCAGCCCTGCAGCCCTTTTTTTTTTTTTTTTTTTTTTTTTTTTTTTTTTGTCACCCTTTTGAGTCTGGCCTCTCAAGTCGTGTGAGCTTCACCCTCCTTTTTTTTTTTTTTTTTTTTTTTTTTTTTTTTAACGCACGTCACATTCAAAAAGGACAAAGGAAGTGCGCAAGAACGCAAGCGTTCTTTTTTATTCTTTCCTTCTTTTCACACTTCACACTTCTCTTTCGCACTCTCGCTCGTCTCTCTTTTTTCCTTTTCTTCCTTCCTTTTGTGTGCAGTGCTTGCATGTCGCCTTCCTTTGCCGCATTCAAACTAGTGTCGAATCGGTCCCTTCTCTTCCACTCTCCTACCTCTTCAACAACAGCCACTGCCACTTTTTCGTTCTTCCGCACCAAAGCCATCACCACTACCGCTCTCTTGCGTCCCTGTCTGTTTCGGTAAATAACTCTCTAAGAATAAAAAACAAAAACTTTTGTTTGCTCACATTCACTTGGACTGAAAAAATCCCGGTTCATTTGTCTCTTTTTTTGTTTGTTCATTTCAAGAATCTGCGCTGTTTTTGTTAACTCATGTCATGCGTTTTTCTTTTCTTTCGTTCTGTAAACGATGCGATGGAATCAAATTTTGTCTCTTCTTCCTCTTTTCTTTAGTTCAACAACCATTCTGCAGACAAGTCCACGCTCCTTCTCAACAACTCCCCTTACCCAGTTTTCACCCCTCCCTTCGTCTTCTTCAATGGCTGCAGCAACCCAGGTTCTCCCCGATGGTTATGTCCCCAACGAAAAGGGCACTCACGCCGATTTTATCAAGCCCATCGAACAATCTCTCAACGATGACCGCCACTACCGTCTGATCCGCCTCAAGAACGACCTTGAGGTCATGCTTATCCAGGATCCCACCGTCGACAAGTCTGCTGCCGCATTGGATGTCCATGTTGGCCACCTCAGCGATCCTGTAAGTTATCATGAATTATGAGCCGATCCGCTCTGCCCTCTTTTGTTTGGCGTTATTCTAGGGGTACTGTGTTTCCATGCGCTCACACTGCATGTTGGTCTTGCGCGCTTGTAGAAAAATTTGCAAGGATTAGCCCACTTTTTGGAACACTTGTTGTTTATGGGCACCGCCAAGTACCCCAAAGAGAACGAGTACAGCGAGTTTTTGGCGCAGCACTCGGGTATGTCGAACGCTTTCACAGGACTTGACAACACCAACTACTACTTTGAGGTCGGCCATGCTCACCTCCAGGGTGCATTGGACCGTTTCTCCCAGTTCTTCATCTCGCCCGCCTTCAGCGAGAACTGCAAAGATCGTGAGCTGCGTGCGGTCGACTCGGAGCACAAGAAGAACCTGCAGAGTGACAGCTGGCGACTCTTCCAGCTCGAGAAGAATCTCTCTAGCCCCGATCACCCTTACCACCAGTTTGGAACCGGCAACTTGGAGACGCTTGAGGAGGCGCCTGGTCGTGAGGGTATTGACGTTCGTGATGAATTAATCAAGTTTCACTCAAAGTACTACTCTGCCAACATCATGAAGCTCGTCATCCTTGGACGAGGTATGTCTTTTCTGCTATTGTTTGAATTCTGGACAACAGCGTTGTGATTGTGATGTGATGTGTGTGTCCGTGGGCTGTAGCATATTGATTTACCCTATTTATCCTTTTGTGTATGTGACGCAGAGCCTTTGGACCAGCTTACGCAATGGGCCATTGAAATGTTCTCGGATATCAGAAACCTTGGAATCCAGCCCCCAGCCAACACTAACCCCCCATGGACTGCAAAGGAGCTCCTGGTAAGGATGCTGTGTTGACCACATTCAAATGACAATTCATACGGATCGCGCATCAACGAGTGCTAATTCTAACGGACGGCTAAATTTACTTCCGACTATTTCTCGTAGAAAACGACATATGTCAAGCCCGTCAAGGATGTCAGATCCCTCGAGATTAAGTTTCCTTTCCCCGACCAATATCCTTACTACACCATTCACCCTGCACGCTATATTACCCATGCCATTGGACACGAGGGAAGCGGATCGATTCTTTCGCTGTTAAAGAAGAAGGGTTGGGCAAACAACTTGGCTGCCGGAACATCACACGGAGGCATTGGATTTGAGTTTTACAAGATCACCGTCGACCTGACTAAGGAGGGTCTTGCTCATTACGAGGATGTCACTTTGATCATTTTCCAGTACATTGAAATGCTTCGTCGCGAAGGTGTCAGACCTTACATCTGGGACGAGGTATACCAATGAATAAGTGACAAATACTTTTAATGGAACGTGTCTCGACACACTCGCAATTCCGGCATAATCTAACTAGCAATGTCGCATGTGCATTTTTAGATTACATCGCTGGCAGCAACGTCGTTCAGATTCAAGGAAAAGTCACCCGCATCTGGATATGTGTCGCGCTTGGCAGGAGTGATGCAGCGTGGATATGCTCCTGAGTGGGTTCTCTCTGGATCGTACTTGATCCGCGGTTCCGATCCCAAGACAGTCATGGAGGGTTTGAATGCCCTGAGGATCGACACCTGGAAGAGCCATCTCGTTACACAGGATATCTCCGTTGTTCCCGGAGGCGCGTTCACACAGACTGAAAAGTGGTATGGTACTGAGTACCACGTCGAAAACGTCTCACCAGGGCTTCTTGAGGTAGGTCTCTCTTTCTTCAATACATGGGTTCTTCGGGAGGTTGACTGTAAGCATTAGGAAAAAAAATACTAACAAGTGTCATCGATCATAATTGTGATAGAAATTGCGAAACTTGGAATTGGACCCCGCACTACACTTGCCTGGGCCCAACGCCTTTATTCCCGAGAACTTTGAGACAAACAAGGTCCCAACAGAGACCCCCTTGACGAATCCCATCTTGATCAAGCACACTCCTCAGACCAGGATTTGGCACAAGAAGGACGACGTTTTCTGGGTTCCTAAAGTCAACATGTACTTCCAACTCAAATCCCCTTTGTCATACTCGTCCCCCAGCAACAACGTCAAGACCCAGCTCTACGTCAGCTTGCTCAAGGATGCATTGACCGAGTATTCTTATGACGCCGATCTTGCTGGACTCTCATACTCGCTCGACACCACCGTCGAGGGAATGATTCTGAGCGTAGAGGGTTACAACGATAAGGCTCATGTGTTGCTGCAGAAGGTTGTTGAAAAGATGAAAACCCTCGAGATCGACCCCGAGCGTTTCCACCTGATCCAGGACCAGATGGACAGGATGTATAAGAACTTCAAGTTGGAGGCGCCCCACCAGCACGCCATGTACTACATGTCTTACTTAACCCAGGAGAAGCTCTGGACCCAGGAAGAGAAGCTTGCTGAGCTCAAGGATCTGACCCCTGCTGACATTCAGGCGTTCTATCCAGCATTGCTCGCTCGTCTTCACATCGAGGGTCTTGTCCACGGAAACATGGCGGCAGCGGATGCTCTCAAGGCAGGAACAATCATTGAAGAAGGGTTGGCACCAAAGTCACTTGTGCCCTCGGAGCTCTTGTCGCAGCGGTCACACCTCTTGCCCGAGAACTGCAAGGCTGTCTACAAGCGTGATGTGCCCGACCCCAACAATGTCAATTCGGGACTGGAGTACTATCTGCAGATTGAGAATGCGGCGTCCAAGGTGAGCCGTGCCCGGATCCAGATCATGGCCCAAATCATCAACGAGCCTTGCTTCAACCAGCTCCGTACCAAAGAGCAGCTCGGATACCTTGTTTTCAGCGGCGTCCGCAAGCAAACTGGCGCCACTGGCCTTCGTTTCATTCTACAGTCGGAGCGCGATCCCGTGCACTTGGAGAGTCGTGTCGAGAGCTTTTTGGAGACCAGGATGAAGACGTATCTGGAGGAGATGAAGCCCGAGGAGTACGAGAAGCAGGTCAACTCGTTGATCCAGAGGAAACTTGAGAAAGACAAGAATCTCCGCACTGAGACGTACCGGTACTGGGGCCAGATTGTGTCGGGCTACTATGACTTTGATGAGCTTCAGGATGAGGTTGAGGAGATGAGACGGACAACGCTCGAGATGATGCGCGAGTTCTTCCAGACATCAATCTTACCCTCTGCTCGTAAGGCCAAGAAGCTCTCGGTCCATATTCAGTCGCAGAAGGTACCTGCGATTGCCACACCCCCAGCGCCCAAGGAAGGGGAGGCACCTGTGCAGAAGCAAGAGCCGGCCAAGTTGAGGGAAGGTACCATCATGGTGGATGATGTGGTCGGGTTCAAGGCTGGACTTGAACTCAGCCGTGCGCCTTACCCCGTGGTTGATTTGCTTCGTTATTCCAAGTTGTAAACAGTATCCGTAGAACTATCTTAGAATTATCTCTTTTTTTTTCTTCAAATATCAGGCCTTTTTATCTTTTGTCTGCGATATTCGTTCGGTTCTTAGGTTTCAATGGTCGAACTTGTTAATCTCGCTTCGTGGCAGAAGGGGAGGAGAGACTTCCTTTTAGTTCATCGCTTTATTTTAGTTAGACCGTGTGTAGGTCAGGAGAAAAAAAGGTGTATTTTCAAAAAAAGGCGTCCTGTCTGTCATTAGTCTTCCACCTCGCAAATTTTTCTTATTCCCAGCAGCGAACTTTGCCATTGATCAGTCTGTTGCAGTGGTAGATAAAGTTGTTGTGAATCGAGGTTTGGTCGCATCCACAGGAGCCGCCGTCCCAGTTGCCGCCCGCAGCCTTGCAGGAATACTGGGTCTTTGTCTTACTCTCACCGCAGACGCACCAGTACGGCAGTGCGTCGACAGTTTGGGCGAAGCTGATAGCTACCATGAGAACGGCGAGCGTGAAAAAGATCAGGGATGTGAGCTTGAAAGTCATCTAGAAGAGGTAGTAAAATTCGGAGAGCAATATAGTGAGCAGCCTTTCTTGCGGGTGATTAGAGATGAGGTGAAGGAGTATGAAGAGAGTATGTAAAGGATGTAGGGTACCTTGTGGGTAAGTTCTTGTGATGGGGTGATTGATCGGAGATTGTTGTGGGGATGAAGTACTTTGAGAAGAGGGAGAAAGGAAAGGTTTATAAAGTCGTGGATACTCGGTAAACGGTTCAAGGCTATGGGGGCGTAGGATGGAGGAGGCGTTTTGTTTACTTCTTTGTGGTCTGACCTGCCATGACAGGAGGGCTGAGGAGTAAGGTCTTGGACTCAACAAGTTAGTAAAAGAAAATGCAATGCACGCCAAAAGCAAAAAAGGAAAAAAAAAAAAAAAAAAAAATTAGCGAGAAAGGTGGTGGTGTTCCGCTGCTGCGCACCACTTCTGTTGTTGTCAACACTTTAAACTATTTTTTTTTGTGGCATCGGGCTGAAAAAAAAAAGTCAGGGGGCGATTTTCAGGGGTTTCTGTGCGACCCACACAATCAACTTCCAGGCGATTTTTCGCGTCTGGCGGAATCCACACGTTTATCTTCTGTCGGGTAGCCAGTTTGACTTTTTTTTGATGCAAGCCATGGCAAAATCCTGGCTGAATGGAGGTGGCAAGAGGCCTGGGTTATTTTTCTCTCCCAAGTCAGTCAAATCTACTGCATTCATGGATTGCACAAGGTTCAGCAAACCAATGATTTCGAACGTGTCCATCACGTCCCCTTCGGCGTTTTTTTTTTTTTTTTTTTTTTTTTTTTTGCGGCTTACAGCACTCTTCCTTCTCATCATTCTGATTTCTTCAATTGTAAGAGAAAGGGGGCTGAGATCGTACCTCGAAGGAAATATACTTGATCAACCTCGCTCCAATAGAGGGTTTCAAACTTTGACATGGCCCATTTCAAATCGGAGCGTATTTTGTTGCACATCAGCCTTCGAGTGGTGTATTGTGATGGCGCATTTCTCTCGTAGCGTATTTTGTTGCACGCCGCAACATGTCAGAATTTGATACCCTCTAATGAAAACGATCCGTACTGTTTGTTCAGGGACTAGGAGAATTTACAACATGGTTCTTAACCGATTCATCTGATATTGCCTCGTTGCTGTAGTATTCAAACACGCACCTTGAATGCTCATCTATCTACTTTACAAGCTCATTCATTTTATCGGTTGTTTTGTATCACGTTTAGACTTGTCAAAACGGGGTGAAGAACTCTCCACCAAGGATATATTATCCCCAACCTTTCAGTTCCCAGCATAGAGGAGGTGAGTTTTAAGGACAAACTAGAGAGTGTGGTAGCCCTAGTCTTGGTGTCAGCATCGGGTCCACAGAAGCCGCCGTCCCAGTTTCCGTGAACGCCATGGCAGAGTCTTTAGAGCTTGGGCATGTCGTTGCCACAGACACACTAAGTCGTGGCGTCGGCTGTGCTGCTCACAGTGACCATAACGGTTGCGACAGCGAAGAGGATGAGGGATGAAATCTTGGAGGCCATTTTTTCTAGGTGTTAGAAGTAAGTAAATGAATGGGAACGTTAGCGTGAATTATAGCTGCCATGCGCTATGGATGCTGTGAAGTGGGCGGTGACTTCATCTTGTGAGGGGTCTTTGTGTATGTGGTTGTGTAGTTTATGTTTTCTCGATGAGATAATGAGGAAAAGATGAGGGAAAGAGAGCCCTGTAATAAACCTTTTCATGGATGCCAAGTAGCCAAGCGCAATGTGTATATAGAACAGCCTTAATTGCCTTTTGGCGTCAGATAACGTCACGCTAGCTAAGAGAGAAGACTTGCTGCTATTATTATTGCTGTTGAAGGAAGTAGGGATGTGAATTTTCTACCACGGTTTTTTTGTTGTCTGGATGGAGAGTTATTTTACCGGTTTAGCCGCCAGGCGTGGATTTGGTTCTGTCCTTGCCAGAACTCAATTCGATTCATGCACGCCGTTAACAGCTGCCTGACGATAATAATGCCCTTCTCATTAAAGCCGAAAATTCAAAACTCAAGGAAGTGGTACTGCTCTCTCTCTCTCTCTCTCTCTTTCTCTATCTCTTTCTCTCTCTCTCTTTCTCTATCTCTTTCTCTCTCTCTCTGCTATGTATTCTCACGCTTGTCCTTTCCACAGCCGATTATTCTTCCGTCTCCTTCCCTGATTTTCGAATTTTGTGCATCGAAGGGGGCTGAGAAGAAAATTTCCATTTCTATTTATTGATCAGGAACCAACCAACCCCGATGCAAACGATCTGTACCCCTTGACCTTCATCAAGGACGGAGCGCATTTTTTTCGCAACTGTTCATTCGATTGACCCTCTCTTAATTATTTTTTGTATATTTTTATTTTCCACGCACTTAAATGCGCGTAATATTTTTTTGAGTCAGCTCGGGAGAGAAAAAAGATGAAAAGAGTTGATCGAACACAGGTGAAGGACAAGCGGTACTGGCCTCCTCGCTTCTCTCCAGTCTCCAATCTCTAATTCCAACAACGAGGCTGCTGAGCCAAGAGCCTACAAGCAGCCCAGAAGGAGTTGTTCTGAGTGTCAGTGGTGATCCCACAGGAGCCTCCATCCCAGTTGGCGCCGACGGATTGGCAGGCCCGTCTGGTCTTGTCGGCGTTGTTGCCGCAGACACACCAGATGGGCAATGTGGCATCGGCGACGGTGTTAGCACTGCTGCTCATTACAAACATGAGGGTTGCGACGGTGAGGAGAATGAGAGACGAGGTCTTGAAAGTCATTGTTCTAGCTCTGCATACGTGGAAAAAATGGTAGATGGATGTCAGTGTGGGCGTGAAACTGATCGCAAGGGTAGTAGGGCTACACAGACCGACTTACTTACTTTGCTATGGGTTGGGAGATCGTTGTGAGGATTTTGATAGAAGAATAATAGAAAGTAATGCTATCTTTATATAAAAATCCTTTCGATCAGTGGTACGTTGTTTGTCAGAGCAAAGATAGGTATGAAGAGTGAAGAGGCAGTCGACTGAAATGCACTAAGCATACATGTTAGCGATACGCGCTCGAGAGTGTGTAATAAGATGGAAATAAGTCGCACATGAAATAACGTGTTTATTTTTCGTTACTTTGAAGTAGGGAAATAGAATTGAAAGAATTTTCTAGTTCCAGCAGTGCAACTGGTGCTTAGAGTCCTTGGCATTCTTGCACCAGTAAGAAAAGCGGTTGTAGGATTCCTGTTTATCCATGCCGCAAGAGCCACCGTCAAAGTTGCCACGGGCCAAGGCGGGCTGGCAGAGGACGCGGGTATAGTCAACATTGTCGCAGACACACCAGATGGGGAGTTTTTGAGCCTCGACTTGATGCATGCCCATGGCGACCAGGAGCATGGCGAAGGCCAGGACGATGAGGTGTGTGACCTTGAAGGACATCTGTTGTGAACAAAGGAAGGGTGAGACGTTAATGGTTATTGAGTATGGACTTGTATGAGGAGTTGTTGGAGTTAGAGAGAGAAGTATGTGTACGTACCCTGAGTGGAATTGGAGTGGAGGTTGTTGTTGTTGGTGACAGTAGTAGAAAGAGAGAAAGAGAAGAGAACAGGCGTACCTTATATACATCGTATCAGGAAGATTGAAAGGACTGCATTTCAAGACTTGACGGAATACATCCCGACAACGACAAAAAAAAATAGCGCGTTGTCTTATGAAACGAGGGTGCTTGCGCGAACGACATGTTTGGTTTATTGGCCAAAATATCGTATTTTTTATTTTATCAAGATAACCGACAGAGCGGGCTGAGAAGTGAGAGAGACAGCCGGGGCTTATGAATATCACGTCGGTACAAACCAATGTAGAATGTCATTTTGGTTCAACGGTCTGCGAATCATGCTCATGAGATTTTTTTTTACCTTGAAATCGGACCCTGCCGATTCGAATCTCAGGAAATTCGCGCACATTCGGGGCGTAAAAAGTCTGTAGACCTCCATCTCGATCAGTATTCTTTCCTCACTGCTTTGTCTTATCATGTACCAATTCAAAGCTGTACATGTACCATAGACGTAGTGTTAAACATACATCCACCAGTTCAGCGTTACTGCACATCGAGATGCGCTGACAGATTGGCAGGCCTGTCTGGGCTTGATGGTGTCCTTTCCACAGACACACTAAGCGAGTAGAGCAGCGTCAACAATGGTGCCAGGGCTGCTTCTCAGCACGATTACGACGGCGGCGACTGAGAGGAGGATGCGATAGGAGAGCTTGAAGCGCTGTAAGAGACTTTTTGATGAGACAAAAATACGAAGAAAATGCCAAGTTATACAAACAGGCTTTATCCCGAAGCGTGTTCTTTTATCGAAGCATAAGCAATGTTGCGAAGAGTAAAAGAAACGTTGTTTTTAATAAAAAAAAATACATATCAGTGAGGGAATGTACAGAGACGAGATATGTTTGAATGTGAAGCATTATTTATTTTTTGTTGTCATTGATATAGAGGAGTGGAATGAGCGGACGCTTGTTTTTAGTTCCAGCAGTGCAACTGGTGCTTGGAGTCCTTGGCGTTCTTGCAGAGGTCGACGAAACGGGTGTAAGAGTTGTACTTGTCCAAACCGCAAGAGCCGCCGTCAAAGTTGCCACGGGCCAAGGCGGGCTGGCAGAGGACGCGGGTATAGTCAACATTGTCGCAGACACACCAGATGGGGATCTGTTGGGCTTCGGCCTGGTGAGCGCTCATGGCGACCAGGAGCATGGCAAAGGCCAAGGCGATGAGGTGAGTGATCTTGAAGGACATCTATCAAGAGCGGCGGCAAGTTTGAGAGGTTAGTGGCTATTGAGCAGGGATGAACATGGCGAGTTGCGTGAGGTTTTTAGAGCGAGAGGCTGGAAGTACCTTGAGTGGATTTAGAGCGAAGGCTGTTGCTAGAGACTGTGATTGGATGAAGAGGAAGAAAAAAAGGTCGGACGCTCCTTTTATACATAGTCCTGAGGTCATTGAAAAGGACCGCAAGTCAAGCCTTGACTGAACTGTACTCGACGACAGTGGAGGCACAACACGTTATCTAACTGAGCGAAAGTTACTTATGAAAATGACATGGTGTATTGACTACAAGTCGTGTCTCCTATTTTACTACGATAACCGATAGATCGGGCTGAGAAGTGAGAAAGACAGTTGGGGCTGATGAACGACGGCGTCGGTTAAACTGCTTGATCTCCCGTTTGTGCCACAAAACGCTCATGGCCATTGTTTTAAAAGGTAATTCGTGCTCAAGTGATTTTTGTCCGGAAATGGGACCCGTCAATTTGAATCTCAGGTAATTTGCGCACACACGGGGCGCATAAAAGAAAAGTCAGTACGCGTCCATTTTAATCTTAATTCTTTCCTCAATGCCTTGTTCTCGTCAGACCCTGCTGACAATGAAAAGAGGTCCTATCGCCATCGGGTAAAACATACATCCACAAGTTCAACGCCAAGGCATATCAGGGTAAAAGCTTGTTTATTTATATGTTGTGTCCAATCACTTAGCAGGTCTCGATCACTGCAACGACGCCAGCGAGGTTCTGCTGAGTGGCTTCCTCACGCAAGAGGTTCCTGGCCAGCAGTGGGCCGATGGCAACTGTCAGAGGCTCCTGAAGACCTTCTGCTGTCTGTACATCCTTAGCCACATACTTCTGCTTCTCTGTCTCGCTCCTGATCAACGACCGCAAACCAATCTACATAATTCAACAAGAAGTATTCCATGGTATGTTAGAAAAATAATGTGCGCTAGCGGGCTAGTAAGTTATGACAACATGATATCAAGGATGGCGTGTTCTTACCAGGAGCGCTTCCAGACAGTGAGAGGCCTCATTCTTTCGGATAGTCGATGCAATATCGCCTTCAATTTCCATAAAGCTGCCTTCCCGGTCTTGCCCATCCACCAACAGTTCCGATTCAATGATGGTCGAGTATGTCTTCAAGTTGGGAACAACAAGGGTCTTAAACACCTCGTTGCCCATACGGGTCAGTCCAAGGATCGCACCATAGTGAGTTGTCAGAGGCTTCTCGGGATCCAAGAAGGCGCGAAGCAACGTCCTGGTGACTCGGGGTTGGAGTGTGTGGTAAGAGGCGCCGTATTTGTTGCAGATCAAGAGCAAGATATCGGTAGCAGTCGATCGTAATGCCCAATGATCTTCCTGTGGTGATTCGCCCAGTCGCTTGCCGACCACACATGTCAAGATCGTAGGCATAAGTTGGTGGAGCTACATTTGGAAAAGTATTTCGTGAACAATGCATTAGTTCGTACGATACCACAGGTTTACAACTGTTACTCCACCAATAGCTAATATCCAGATGATTCATACGTATGGTTCGACAAAGAGGTTGTCGTTATCGAGGATGGCGCGGACCATGGCCATCATAGACTCAAGAACTGGCAAGTTCCTTGTGTTTTGTGTGACCTAATGAGCGCAACCAAAAAATCCAAGTTAGCCTCCTGAAACAACAACTTCGTGGGTATAATCGTCAGAATCCTGAACATCTCCGCAGTATGTGTGCTTGCCTTCTCAGCAACAAGTTGCACAAAGTAGGGGAGCAACTGATGCAATCCTGGATCGTTCTGCAAACTACTGATACCGGTCGCCCGAAGAACCTCATCCTGGCTCAGAACAGCGCTGACAATGCGCTCATAGTACATCTGCAACTCTTTCGAGAGCACATGCTTGACTAAGGGTTTGATCTCTGCTCCGTTGCTGCTATTAGCGTTGTTCGCTTGTTGGCTGTTGGCGGCATTGGCAGTGTTGCTGAGGGGGCCGTTAGATCCTGGCTTGATTCCTGGAATGACTGGCTGTGTTGCGGTAGCTGATGGGTCGAGTTTGATGCGCTTGTTGAACAAATCTGCTTTGGCGTCGATGGGCGTTGGGTTCTGAGGGATTGCAGGTTGAACCCCCTCAATAGCAAGCCAGTGAGCTAAATAGTTGGATTGATTGAATCATTGGTGAGGGTCGAGCGAGAATACGAATACGCATCACAGACCAAATATAAGCTTGTCAAGTGCCTGAATACATACCGGTGTAGGTAACGTCCAAGGGGACTTTGGGAAGAGGTGCGCTGAGGATGGTTTCAAAGTCGAGTTCTTCGTCCTCGACAAAGAAGAGCTCGGTCGTTCCGGTGGCGCTGGATCCGACAGTTGTCCTCCTGAATCGCGTAGGATCTGCCGAGCTGAATCCGTAAAGTGGCTAAATATCATCACAACAAGCAAGTATGAAATGAATAAGTACTCCATGGACGTTGCCCTGGCTCGCCTCTCCTGGCTGTTGCATGTTTGCTACTACTAACAAAAAAGAAGTCTTCGTACTTCAACATTACGGACTCGGAGGGCGTTGTTGATATCGTCTACAGTGAGTTTTGTCCGCTTGCCGTGGCGCATAAACTTCATGGCTTCCTGTACAATCTCATGGATACGGTATTCGACATCCTGTGCCAGCGACGTTGCGACGTCGTCCTTGAGGTTAGGAATGCCGACGGACTCGGCAATATCCTGTTGTTCATCCATTCAAACAAAACAAAGTAATAGCCATCGTGTTAATTGGGTGCTTCACGGGTATGTGCTGTCTTCCTGCAAGTTGCTAGCTAATCCTGCGCGTGAGTTTGTATGTGTGCCTGCCTTGATGGTTGAGGACGGAAAGGTGCTCATGGTCGCCGATGTTGTTATGTTGATTGCGAGTGAAAGGAAGCGAAAGGAGAGCTGATTTCAAAAAAGGGCGATTCCAATACCGAACCTCAACCAAATGGGTGATGTGACGGTCGATTTTTGTGTTTTCACTTCTTTACCGCTACAAAGCGCCATCACTCCCTCCTTTTTAGCACTTTAGACATTCATCAACAACGCCACCATGGACACGACAAAGGAGCAACAGCAGGGTCAGCCCGAGACAAACACACAGGATACCGCCCAGTCAAATTACACGCCAGGAATACCTAGTGAAATGTAATTTCGCACCCCTCTCTTCGTCCGCTCTGGGTGCGCATATCAAAACAACGTGTCGCGGATGACAGAGAATTGAGCTGCCTCTGACCCTTTTTATCTCTCAAACTGTCAACGCTAGGTCGAGTATGGTCTCACTTTTGGCCAGCAGCGTCAATGGAATGCAAGGATCTCTTGGACACGCTTATCAGGTACCAGCAGTCAACATGTTTTTTTTTTGCTACCACTGCTAAGTTGCCTCGAATCACAACTTTAATTAACCGGTAACATTCGCCTGGAGAATAGTCGATGGCGAACCAAGTCAAGCAGAGCATGGAGATGACCCAAACCATGAGCAAGATGATGGAAATGTTTCTTGTCAGCAGTCTCAGTATATGTAAGGAGCAACGCCCCATCAGTTTTACCGCAACAATCTGAAGAGATCAACAGGATTGTGAGAGACCAGAAACTCATCTCGGCTTTGTATCTTGCGACTGTTATTAGCTTCCAGGATAGAGCGTGATGACAGCACTGACAAGCCAATCCTCGTCCTTGTCACGGAAAACAAGAGCCAGTTCCCCATTCCAGGACTCTCAGGCTCGCTGCGGATAGGCAGTGACGACAACAAGGAGAAAAAGTTCAAGCGCTCAACAACTTCATTTACAACCGTCATCTCAAAGACATACACAATGGCTAAGAGAGGAAGACAGACGGAACCGCAGGAGATGAAGCACTGTATATACCAGCAACCTGGAACGACCGGAACGGAGGAATCACAGCCGTCATTGGATGTTCTGCTGCCAGGGATGAGATGCGTTGAAGTCATTGAGCTGAGCCTGGAGCGATTTGACGAGTGGGTGATCCTTGTGGAGGCACGATTCAAGAGTCCGGGCTCAGGCGAGGTGCTGTCAAAGAGGCACGAATGCTGCATCTACCTCATCGACCAGGTAACAATCACTTTGCAAGAGATGCGTTATCTATGGAAAAGTTGATTTTGTATCTTACACATATGGTTTTCTTGTGCTCTAGTGTTCAATCAAATGGCTCTCTGCGGACGGACGGGAAGCACCAGTAGCAGAATTGAGCCAAGACGCTAAGATGATGACAGGACCACTTCGACAGATTCTGAAGGTGCCAGTGACAGAGGGAATTAGCGTCGGGATGCGGTTCACACTCTTTCCATTTAAGGTAAAGCGACATTGGAAGGGCTGTTGGCGACCTTTTCAAATTCAAGGAGCCTCCTTGAAAGCGACGATCTAATCAATTTCTTATCTACTTTTTCTCTTCTGCCCTGAACTCGAAAATCAGTCTGACAAGGAGATTCAGGGGCGTGTGAGCCATATCTCGGAGGACAAACAGGAGACCAGGCTGTCACTATGGGCAGAGCAGAGCGATGCAGCGGACTCGATCATTCTGGAGCGGATTGCTATCGAGCTTGGCATTCTCGGCGAACATCCTGACTTCATCTGAACCCTGTACTGAAATTTCAGCGATCCCTGTCCGGATGGAGTGGATGTGCCCCTTAAAATAAATTGACCTCTGATCACCTTGGGACCGACAAACGCCCAACCAGCCAGACTCGCGTTCCTTTTTTTCTTTTTCTTTTTTTTTCTCGCGGTCATCGTTTCAGAGGTTCATCACTCTCACACTCTTCACTCTTCCTTGTACTTATTTTCCTGTTAAAGGCTCCTTCATGACCCTCGGTGCCTGTACTCTCACTAGCCAATCGTCATCGATTCATACCACCTCATAAACACCCTCTTCACCCTTGTACTCTTGCCTTCAACATCATTCACTTCCTTATTCGTAATTACACCTTCCTGCGACTTGGCATTCGACACATTCACACAACACGAAACAAAGGACAGAGAGCCCCATGCAACAGCAGAGACCACAGGACGGCCTTCTTGGTCTGAACAGGTAAGCTGGGACTTACTTATTATACATTACCAGGATATCAAAATCTCATGACAGTTACCCTCCACTTGAAGGTGTCCGCTCCACACTATAGGTGGCAAGATACTGACATCATTCACGATCGGCTTGGCAATTTTCATTCAAACACCACATAGCTTCCAGAGTTTCCTCGACAGGTTCCCGGCACCACTGAACCCAGATTTGTTTAACGAGCCGACAGGATATGAAAAAGCGCTCCAGGAAGTGAAGCAATACGAAGATTTTACAACAATCGGTAAAGATGTGCAAGAGCAACTAAACCCTTACTTGTAAACTTTAGATGGAGCATGCTGAAAAAATCGACAGCTTATCTTTCGGTCCCTATTGACGCACAGTCCTATTCCCAAATTTACAACACTGACACATTGTTTGCATAATTTTGTTGGAAACACAATAGATTGGGTACAGGATGCAGTCAGGGAACGGTATCGACAAAACTCCCGGACGTCAGAGGCTGGACATTCATGGACAGCATATCTTTGGGAATCATATGAGGCTGGACAAGCATGGCTCGTCGTTTCACTTGTCGGTACGGGAACATGACCTTTGCCAATTTCTGGGCCACGAATGTGCGTCTTCCTCGCATGACATCTTTCCAACGCACCGCTCACCCATCATGATACTCTCTACCATGTATCATTAGGAGTCGTCATTGGAATAAACGCAGCGTTTATTGCCATTTGCACAGAATGGCTCTCGGATATCAAATTGGGACATTGTTCATACGCTTGGTGGCTGAACCAAAAGTTTTGCTGCTGGGGCGTTGAATCAGAAGGTAAATATCGTCTACGAGATGACATGTATGAAACATTTTCTCGCCCGGCTGTGCGACGTGCTTTATTAACATTATTTTGGTGTTACTCTCATTGTAGATGGATATTGCGAACACTGGAGTGAATGGAGTGGGTTCACCCTTATCGATTACATATTTTATCTCGTCCTTGCTGTAAGTCAACAATTCTCGCCTACTTTCAATTCAGGAGTTGCTGAGCGAAAACGAAACCCTTACATTACCCGACCTTTATCTTCCATTTTGTCAACTTTAGACATCATTCGCGGCTTCAGCAGCATTCTTAGTCAAACGGTACGCACCCTACGCAGCAGGATCAGGAATTTCGGAAATCAAGTGCATTCTAGGTAACGGTTGGCTAATTGACAGTTCTATGCAATCCATGGAGATTTTCAATCATTAAATGAATAAGCTGGACTAACAGGAGTTTTATATTCTCCGCATGCGCAACTTTAGCTGGATTTATCATGAAGGGTTACCTGGGAGGCTGGACATTAATCATCAAAAGTTTGGGACTCGCTATGTCAGTCGCAGCCAACTTGAGTGTTGGGAAAGAAGGACCCTCGATCCATATCGCTTGCTGTGCAGGACATGTCGTCTCGAGATTGTTTCCAAAATATCAAAGAAGTCGTGCAAAGTCCAGGGAGATCATCTCTGCTTCCGCAGCCGCAGGTGTTGCTGTTGCTTTCGGAGCACCAATTGGCGGTGTCTTGTTTTCCTTTGAGGTGTGTTTTTTCTTCCAATTGTTTTCGGAACAACTATGACATGAGCGAGCGTTCAGATGAAATCTAACATTAGCTCACATGACGCTTTGAAATATTCATAGGAAATGAGCAACCACTTCCCAGCCAAGACAATGTGGAGAAGTTTCTTTTGTGCGCTGGTTGCGACAGTAACTCTGCAGACCATGAACCCTTATCGTACAGGAAAGCTCGTCATGTTCCAGGTTTCGTATGACCGCGATTGGCACTTTTTCGAGATGATCTTTTTCGTCTTGCTCGGCATTTTCGGAGTAAGTCATGTGTCAATAGTGCTTGGAGACAATCTCACAATCATATCTTGACCTTCACTGACACATGCCTACGTTTATATCTGAAAAAATAGGGCTTGTACGGGACGTTGATTATTAAGTACAACCTCAAGGTTCAGCATGTCAGGAAGAAGTATCTGGCTGACTATGGAGTGATTGAGGCTGCCACCCTCGCCTTCTTCACCGCCACCTTTGCCTACTGGAACATCTTTATGAAGATCGACATGGCCGAATCGATGAGCATTCTTTTCCGCGAGTGCGAGGGATCAGAGGATTACATGGGGCTCTGTAAACCGGAGAACACGTGGAAGATGGTTGCCCTCTTGTTCTTTGCCTTGATCATGCGGTTTGCGACATGCACCATCTCCTACGGTGCCAAGGTCCCTGCAGGAATTTTCGTTCCCTCCATGGCTATCGGAGCACTCTTTGGACGCATGGTCGGATTGATTGTAAGAGCTGCCCAAGCTGCTTACCCAGGATTCGTCTTGTTCTCGAGCTGCAAACCAGATGTCCCTTGCATCACGCCAGGAACTTATGCCTTTCTGGGCGCAGCGGCGGCTCTAGGTGGCGTCATGCGATTGACTGTGTGTGTCGTGGTCATCATGTTTGAATTGACGGGTGCGCTGAATTACATCCTGCCGACCATGATCACTCTGATGGTCACCAAGACTGTAGGCGACTACTTTGGACGTGGCGGAATTGCGGATCGATACATTCGTCTGAACGGATATCCATTCCTGGACAAGGAGGAGCACAGCTTTGGAATCGCTGTCTCGCAGGTAATGAAGAAGGATGTCACTATTCTACCGGCCTCAGGAACCCGTCTGGACCGCGTTGAGCGTCTTTTGGCGGACACTAACTATCAAGGATTCCCAGTCGTCGAAGACTCTACTTCAAGGACACTGATCGGATACATTGGACGATCTGAGCTGCGCTACGTGATCGACAAGGCCAAGCGGGCGCGGAATGTCTCGCCGATGGCTCACTGTTTCTTCAGGCCTGGAAGCATGGAGTCTCGGCAGCATATGGACCAGAGCGGCGTCAGCACTATGGGAGGACTGGATCAAGGGCTGCGACGAGGCTCAATGGGAGGCGACTTTGGAGCAGGCGCGACCCCTTCAGCGTCTTTGGGTGGAGCAAGTAGGGGCGAGAATGAGACCAATTATGTTGACTTTGGACCATTCATTGACCAGACACCGATTGCAGTGCACCCTAAACTGCCTCTGGAGACCGTTATGGAGTTCTTCAAGAAGATGGGACCCCGAGTCATCTTGATTGAGCACCAGGGCAAGCTGGTCGGACTGATTACGATCAAGGACTTGCTCAAGTACATTACCAGGACAGAGGCGCTTGATGAGGAAGAGGATGAGGTTGAGGTTCCTGGGGGGCCATTTGGGCACATCCGTCGAGAGTCGGATTCTTCTATCCGCCAGTGGTGGTCGTCACCTAGTCAGCGGAGACATTCTCAGCAGCCGCATCAGCAAGGCGGGTCCAACGGTTTCCATCACGGTAACGGAAATGGATTCTCGAGCAGTAGGGCGAACCATGGATCACCGCCTGTTTCGTCGTCTGGATACGGACAGAATGGAGCTGGACAGTACACACCAAGGACGTCAATCCCGCGCGCAGGGCGGAGTTCGAGTGTTGGAGGGATGACGATGGCCAGCTCGATAGGATCGTTCAGAGATCGGATTGAGCTCACGGAGGTTGAAGGTGATGACGAGCATGAGAATGTTCTGTTTGACCGCGGCGTGTACATGGATGGTACTGGAAGTGATGATGAGCCCGAGGATCAGGATGAAGGTGAGGTGCAATTGCCCAGGCACGGTGGACACAAATGAACCGAGAGTAAATAAAAATCTCTTGAGTGGAAGGGACGCATGTTACCACAATCGAGAGGACGGTTAGGGATTCTTTACGCGTTATGTGCTTTGATTGCGAAGTCGACGTGATTTTTTTTTTAAGTGTGTAATGGTATTGGTGCAGGAATTACGCAACTTTTGATACTCTTTTTTTTTTTTTTTTTTTTTTTTTTTTTGCTATTAATGTAAAAAATTGAGGACAGGACCGATGAAACGACGAAGGATCGGCGCCTAGACCAAAATAGATCCCTGAGCATCCAATGTATTGAGAAAAGCGCCCAGGATGGCATTTTATTAGCGAGTTAAAGTATTCGTTGACAGACCGCGAAGCCTGCGGATGTCTAAAGTTCATAGTCTGACTCTCCTATTTCATGACGATAAACACCCGCCTCCATACCATCCTCCTCCATTGCAAGTGATAGACAGGAAGCGATCGTAGCGCGCTTTTTTTTTTTTGTTCACCGGTACTGGGATGGCATAGACTTTGTTCATATTCACCTGCACTTTCGCTGTTGCTGAAAGAAGGGCTAAGAGAAACGAGGGTGCTTTGATTGGTTTCCTGTATGCCATACTAAAGACATACATTACATCGTGGGATCTTGCCAGGCCATAGTATTCCTTTTGAGAGTTCAGAGCTGATATGAAGTATGTATCTCAAGTACAAGCGCACAACCGAGAACAACTTACTAGACAGTTTATGATGTGCAAATCGGTACAAATCTTGCTGACTCAGGGCTGGCAAATACGACTAAGGCGAGACCTCCACCGCCAAAGATTCAAGGGTCTTATACTGCAAGGAGCCGTCGTACACCATGTGGCATTCAAGAATAAGCCAGTAGGACATGCAGACAACATCCTCGTTATCATCGATATAGTTATCGGCGGCCGAGGCGCTGCAGACTAATATTGAGAGTTAGCCTCAAACAAAAAAGAAGCGCGAAACTATTTTTTGTGCTCGAATCTCACATGCATTTGTAAGCTTCCTTCACTTTCTTATGGAATGAGCAACTTTGAAAAACCTTGTTCACCTGATTTCCTGAACTCCCTTTTTTTAAACTGAGCCCTAAGACAACAGATTTTTCATTTCTAAGGACAGGGCGGCTGAGGATGGCTTTTAAACATAATAGCTTTATGGTGTCGTTCGAAAAAAAATTCCTATTTTAGTATTGACGGCCGAAAATCTTCCAAACAGATGGGAACTTGGGACAATTGCTGAGAATCTCAGGCTGATTTTTTTGCAGGATGTCGACGATCGGACTCCGTTTTCTATATTTCATTGGAATCATACGAGGGCGTCCATAAAAGCGGCTCCCTTTAGTCTAGTTCAGATACAATCGAAGCTAAATTTCTCTCTACGTCGACGAGACACATTCCACGCCAAAAAAAAAAAAAAAAAAAAAAAAAAAAAAAGATAACATGGGAACAAAGAAAGTTCAGTTGTGAGTCAATGGATGAGAGAAGAGGAGTTGACGTGAAAAAGGTAAAGATGTGAGGATGTGGGAAAAAGAGAAAGAGAGAAAAATGATGGCGATCATGCGACGAAATTTATTCCCTTGAGCGGATGAGGGAGGGAAAGCTTGGCGAAAAAGGTCTGCGTTATTGATCAAAATTCGCGAAGGAAGCAAGGAAAAGGAGCGCCCTCGCACCTTGTTCTCTGATCGCTGCGGAGGTTTGGCTGATGTCGAACAAAGCGATTTCAACACCGAGGACCTAAGGGCGAAGCGCAACATTAACTCGAGCAAGGCAGTCGTAAATGATTGACCACTCGCTGTTAAATCATTGGCCATGACGCGTCTTGTTCTTTGATTAAAAAGTTGCATTCAGAAAACGCGCTGAATCCGAAGAGTGAGGGTAGGAGACACGCAAGGGGTTAATCTCAGCTGTTAATTTCTGCGGAGAAGCAAGAAAAAGTCATGGACCGTTTGTGGAATGATATGGTAGAAAAAACAACAATAATGATGTCTCCAGACCTTCAAGCGACAATATGTGTGTGAGCATGGGTGAGAGAAAGAAAGAAGTAAGGATGGGCTTGAAGACACCTGCATGGCTTTGAGATGTTTGTACCCTTTCAAAACACGAATACTAGATACGTAGGTTGCGTGTCTCTTACGCGTTATCAACGCGTTACAGGAAATACTTGTAATACGCCCGCTCAGGCAGTATCATGCCCAGTAATTTTGTGCCACCTAGCATATCGTCAAGAAAAATTCTCTATAAGCTGGGGTAATTTGTACCCGATACTCGGCGATATATTCTCCGAGTCTGAACTCGAGGATTCTGAAAGAGAGAAAAGAGCGGTAGTAATGTCAAAAAAAGAGAGGCCGCCTTTTCGTTTTGTCTTCTCGACCGCCAATTATGGCGAAAAGTCTCCAGTCATAGCTCTCATCGAAGCTACAACATTATATCAATACTTTCCTTGCAGCCTGAAGAAAGAAAGATATCTTCGAAGTCTGTGTATTACCTTGAAATCAGACTCCGAAATATAGAGAAGCAGAAAACCCTCACTCGCATCCGTCACCACCGCCACTCCCTTACTTGAACCCGAAAGTGCTGCCTCTGCCTTCGCGGACGCCGCCGCACTCGCCTCCACCAACAAGAACAATGATGATGTCGTTTTGATCCGCCGCCTCATCAAAGTTCTTCAGGCGTACTGGCCGAAAAATTAGAGGGGATTTTTGAAGCAGGAGAACTCCAACGTCCAAAAGAAGGGTTCTAGGAAACACTACTCCTTCACCCTATTTGCTTTTCTCCATTTTCCTTCCTCACCCTCCTCTGCCGTTCTCCTCCATCCTTCAATGGGGATGTTCGAGTCCCAAGACTTTTTTTTTTTGTTACACGAACACTTTTTTTTTTTTTTTTTTTTTTTGAATTCGTCTCAGTTTTTGAAACGAGCTTGATTTGCCTCTAGTTCGACGGAGACTATAACAATAACAATGCAGACATTTTTTTTTCTTGCGTCGATGATGTATGTTTGATGAAAAAGGAGGGATAATGAGAGATCGCGTAAAATGTAAAATGTGTGCCGCGCACAGGATAAGAATGTGCTTGTGGGTGGGATGAAGAAATAGAGGAAGAGGGATAAGAAATGTTCCTCAATCTTCACATCATATCCGGTCTCTGGTTTCGGTGAGGTACCAATCAACTATTGCCTTGTCATTACGCTGAAGAGGCAGTGTAAAAAAGGGTGGCCCGTGACCTTCGCCTGGCTCCACCGTTTTCTCGATAGTTTTGCATTCTGGTGGCTTTTTGTTTCAAGAGGCTAAGAGTCGATACTATTGCCAAATTAGTTTAGCGTATTAAAGGGTATCTCTGGTTCAGAAGGAAAAGAAGACGAAAGACAAGAAATATGCGTGCTAGTGGAAGGAGAGACAGATCCCAATGGACCACTCTTACCCTTGTTAAAGGTAGCCAATGTATTATCCCTCATCCTTTCCTTTACCCCTGTTTTGTTTTTCAAACTAGTGATGTTAGGATGTGTTAGTGGTATCCATTTCGTTATCTTTTCCCTTGCACTGTTTGTGAGTGGTGGACATGAAAAAGACGAACGACGAGTCGGAAATGACAAAACCTCGGTTTTCTATCTAGACGTCTCTTTTTTTCCCTTTGAACAAAGTGAACATCATTTTGAAAGTGTGGGAATGATACTGCTCTTTTGTTTTTGGGTGGTAAAGAGTAGAAAAGGACAAGAGGAATGAAAGGACAGGAGGTTTCTTCGTCTACGTTGCACAGTTTGCATGGCGAAAAAGTGCAAGCACAAAAATAGAACCATTGACAATATGTGTCCATCCCTACGCGATATTCCAAAAGAAAAAGGTAAACGATGCATGATCCTGATTGCTTGACATTGTTTTGTGCTCGGCCGTTTTATTTCTGAGTTTTTTTTCGCCTGAAAACCATTGCGCCCTTTGTCCTTCTGCTTTTCCCCTTCTCCCTCCCTCCTTGAAGAAAAAAAAGAGAATGGTCACGTTGTCGAAAAGGAGAAAGGAAAGCGAAAGAAAGGAAAATAAAGGAGAAGGTCTTCTGGGCCGTAAGAAGATGACATCGGAGAGAAAAGAGGGGAAAGGTTTCTTTGTCTCCTTTTTTTTCTTTATTCCTTTTGCAAATGAAGCGGTACAGTACTTTACAGCCTTCGGGTGTTTGGGTTTGTAGAGTGAAGGTCTTCTTTTGTCCGACCCCATTTTGACACACCCAGGCCCTTGGAAAATTGGAAGGAACTTGATTGTGGAAAAGGAAAGCGGAAAGGGCGGGGTTATTTATTCCCTATGAAATGGTTCGTGGTCGCTCCTCTGTCCGCATTTGTTTTTAATTGCATTCGGAATGAAGAGAGAGAGGGAGCGAAAAAAGCGACCTGGATGTGGTATGGCAGAAAACTGGTTAGCGAAGGTTATATTTCATGACCGAGAGTTTTTCTGAAGGCGAGCGGATGAATAAATGTAGGGAAAGAGGAAAATGAAGAATTGCTTGAGAGGCGTCGGGCCACTGCCAAACGAATTCTAGAGAGTTCTATCCCTACCAGTGTGCCGACAAGTCATCCTCTGTGGACAATGAACTTTATTATTTTCTATTTGCCCAATGCTCCTTTTCATTCATCATCCTCCTTTATGTTACTGAGCACATAGAACTATCATGAGCTTGCTTTCATAGCCCTACCTCTGCCCCCAACAAAATAAATAGTAACACCGGTTCATTGGCGAGCAGGCGAGTGGTACCCAAATGAACAAGTGTTATCCAATGAGTTAAAGGGGTGATTTGGTTTCGTTCAGCCCCCCTCTCAGTCCTGCCAACGCGCCATATTTTTTTTATATCCAGGACCATGGCTTGGGCATGCAAACACACCTTTCGAATCGATTTTATCCTCTGTGGTCAGGGACCCGAATGCGATTCGCTGATAAATTAGCGCCCTTTTTTTTTTTTCTTCTTTTTTTCTCTTCCTCTCCTCTAAAACCCCTCCTTTCATCTTTCACTTCTCTCGCCTTCCAGTCTCATTCTTTCCCTTCATTCACTCATTTAGGCCACTCCTATCCAAATTATCTTTTTCAACCGTCTGACTTTCTCATTTCTTACTTCAAACTCTTGTTCCTGAACACCAGTTCTTTGCTCCCTCAAACCCTTTCATCCTCGCCTCTCTCTCCCTCTCTCTCCCTCTCCCTCTCTCTGTTTCTCTCTCTCTCTGTTTCTCTCTCTCTGTTTCGCTCTCTCTCTCTTTCTCTCAATCGTATCTCATCTCTCTTCGTCTTCACAAAAGTCTCTTAATTAACTTTTCTCAATCGGCACGCCCGCAAGAGCAATATCGTCTCAACTCTTCTCTCCTTAAACTTAACTCTCCATCAACTGTCGACAATCATGCTCCTTTCGCCACTCTCCACAAGCAACCCACCATTGTCGCTGCCAGGTAAAGATACTGCCTTTGCCTGGTGTAGAACATTGCAACTTGGAAATGAATTGAGCACACTGGACGGCCTGAACCAGGAGAGGAGACAGAGTGAGAGAAAAGAAAAAGGACACGGAGAGAAGGAAAACCCGCTTGTGAGGGATTTTGATTCTCTATCATGATTGTATTTACGACTCGCGCTAGTTTCTTAGGATGCATTGGTTGGACATGGGCTCATTTTTTTATCGTATCTTGATACACCACCACCATGGCGCACAGAAGCAAAAACAACAAATAACAAACAGCAGCTATATAAAACACGATCCATCGCGTGGTGTCTGACAGCATGCAGTTCCTCAGTAATGATTTACTTTTGCTGCGACAAAGAAGAAGATCAGCACAAGGAGAAGAGAGAATGCATAAAGGGTTAAGTAAAGGAAGGAAGGGAGGGAGGGAATGACCATGTTTCTAGAGTCGATGAGTACCACCCATCCTTCGACTCATTGACTCTTCTAGCCATGCCATCGATGGCTAACCATATACGACTAGCGAGAAATTTGAACACTCATTGGGCGCAAATTTGATACAGGGTATCACCAGGGGCTTTGGGCAATAATGACATCATCTTGGGGATGCAACTTTGCATCAGGCTGGGACACGCTGAAGAAAAGGAAATTGCAGGCGGGCAAAGAGCAAAAAAAAAAAAAAAATGACTGTGGGATTACAGGTGGGAAGAAAAAAAAAAAGAGGTGGGTACCTGGGGAGCTGTAGGGAGTATTACCATCTATTGGCAGAATAGTAGCACAGCGCTGCTTTTCACTTTTAGTATTTTATGGTTTATTCCCACAGTCCAGTCCAGTCCAGCCCAGTCCAGCCCAGACCCCACCATCATCATTTACCCTCTCCATTTCCCCACCCGCCTGCAACGGTTATCGTGCTTCTGGTTTCTGTCTGTGTGTGTTTCCAAGAAAGGAGATACAATTCGAATAATTCGGAGGATCATCGATCCCTTATTTGTCTGTATTTGATTTGTTTCCCACTGGGAACAACGAATCATCGATGCGTCTTTCAACTGTCACTGACACCGCCTCTCTCATTCTTTTCCCGTCCCACTCTTTTGGTGATACGTCTGCACACTTTCATCCTCCTCTTCTCTCTTCCTTCTTTTCTTTTTCTCTCTCCTGCACACTTCTTTCCTTCCTCCCTCTATCCTATCACTCCACATTTTCCTCTCTTCCTACCATTATTTCTCTGCTGCTACCTGTTTCCAAACATGGTTCTTGTGCACCCCTCCCCTCTTCCTTGGACAACCTCACTTCATGCACTCTCGGCCCAACGTCGCTCGACTGCTCCGCCTCTAGCATGCAAGACCCCCAGTGCCACCCTTCCTGTAGTCCGTCCACAGTCAGTCAGGTCTACCTCCTATTCGTCCGTGCCAAGACTCAAGGACATCGACGTCTCCCTCTCGGCCAGACCTTCGTCCTCGACTGCCATTAACATCCCATCCCCACCACTCACTCCCCATCTCAACTTCGACGACGACCACACCTTCCAACAAGAGCCCTCGTCCACAGTTGTCGATCCTGAAGATGACAGCGACAGCGGTATCTTTTCGTCTCGCTTCCAGAGACAGCATCGTCTTCAGCGCGACGAACAAGAACTAAAGTTGCGTCCATCCAGCTCCTCAGCACCCTCAGCCATGTCTCCACTCGAGATGCGTGCCTCGTCGAATGTTCCCATGACCACGACTGGGTTTACATTCACGAGCAACACGCATGCCAAAGAGGCCCGTGAGAGCTACGAGTACTTTTTGAGTACGATGGAGGATGACTACTGGAAGAGTGTCTCTACCATTCGCACGACCTACTTTTTCGACGGCATCGGCCGTGGTGGTGGCTTCCTTGCCGTAAGTTCAGCTCTCTTGCACACATGAATGTGTCACAAATTTCGCTTTTCCCATTCACAGCCACTGATCACTCGTCTGTTCTTCGTACGCACATGTACATATACACACCATCAACACGTACATAATAGATCCCTCACTTGGCATCGCATGGCAACGCTAAGACAAATGTCATCTGCAGGCTGCTCGAGGCCTGGTTGACCAAGAAGCTGGTCGAACCCACCATCTCGGATTCGATCCCCGTCCTCGAAGACAACATCCAGTCGTCGGTCGAGTCGATCGAGCAGCATCTCCGCCAGGATCCCAAGGTCTGGTCAGGCATCTCCAAGAGCTACATCCACATCCGCTGTGGCCATGTCTTTATGCTCAACACCTGCTGCGACGACGAGACCATCGTCCACCTCGGTGCCGACGAGTTCTATCAAGACGTAAGCGGAGTCTGACCATTTTTTGCTCATTATTTTCGTTGATCGACGTGTTTGCTTCGCCATCCACCGTTGTGATTTTACTTGGAACTGACACGCGTGATCGACTACTGTGATTTAATCTATGGCCAATGATAGTACCCGCTGTTTGTGGATGTGGAGATCAAGATGAACTGCGAGTCCAACTACCAGCCCAAGGAGAGCCATTTGACAGAGGTCCTCATCGCCTTCCAGAACGTCGTCAACCGAGGCAACAACGTTCTCAAGGGCACTGACAGCGAGAAAGATCAAGCTCCCTATGTCCATCGCGCCCTCATTGGCGAGACCATCAAGCGTCGTTCGTCCCAAGCCAATTGTCTGGCATAGTAGATGTATCTACTTTTTTTTTTTCTTGTTGTTTGCTCCTACCAAGTATTAGCATTCTCACACACTCCACTCTTTTTTCGCGTTTGTTTTTTGTTTGCTTTTTTTTGTTCTTGTTTTCATACTTTTCTTTTTCCCATCCTACCATTCTGTACATATCATTTTTTTCCCTGTAATTAGTCCTCTTCTCTCCCTCTTTCTTCTTGCGTGCTTACCTACTAATTTGCACCTAGTTCCTCAACCAGTCAGTCCAAATAAAAGAAAAAACAATCGCGATCAAGATCGCGAATTTTACTTGAACAGTCGGTGCAACATAAATATTAATTGAAGGAACGCGTCCTCGCGGACATGAAAAAATGCAGATACTAAGAGGGTAAAGGACTCTTGCTATCGCTAGGCATAGCAAGTGTCTGCTAACGTTGAAAGTAGAAGAGGTAGAGTGATGAGGGAGGAGCGAGGAGGTGAACTTGAAGACGCGGGGAGACATGACTGATGGGTCGAGACTGAAGAGTGCTCGAAAACTTGCTTGGTTTGCTTGCGAGATTAGAGAGAGAGAGGGCATAGTTTGGTGTGCTTTTGCTCGCCTCTTTTTTCACTTCCTTGGCATCTTGCGACTCATTTTGTATTTACCAAGGAAAGAAGATATGGTGTAGTAGTAGGAGAGATACAAGGAGTACGGAGCCGAGCGTCGGGTTCTTGTTGTCAGCAATAACTTAAAGACTGAGCACTATCATTATCTCTTTCTTCTTTTTTCGCGTAATTCTACAATTTACGATGGCCTTGGGAAATTGCGTATGTGCGACTGGCAATAACGTAGACGATGAAGGACAATGTGAGGTAACAAGTTTTAGTGGTTGTAGATACCAGGGCAATGAGAACCTTCCGCAGAAGGAGCTGCAGATCCTGATTGATCATACACAGAGGAAAGAAGGAAAGAAATGAAGGTGGTCCAGTCATGGTCCGCCCTCATACTGCTGGTAGCCCATGTTTCCTGGGTACGAGATGCGATTGGCGGAGAGCGAAGGCTTTAGCAGCCAGTCTCCACATGGAAATCTTGTTTACAAATCCTCATTGGGGCCTTTGTTAGAAAGGTGGATGGAAATCGCGTGTGCGGTGGATGAAATATGAACAAAGACGAAGGAGGAGATGTCTTGCCAACAGCCCGGAGTATAGTGTCGGGGCCACAGAGGGGAGGGAGGATAATCTGTGGACATTGTAAAACAAGAAAGCAAAACTAAAAAAGTTATTGTAGCACAAGAAATAAGGAGAGGGGGAAGGAGGACATGCGACATGGAAAAGTAGGAGAGAAAAAGAAAGAACGAGAGATGTACTTTTGTCTTCTTGTTTTGCTCCTGGTGATTCCATCCATCGATCCTTTGATGCTCGTAAACAAGAAGGAATGGTTGCATTCATGTGCCATATGCATCCTTCCACAAGACAAGAAAGAAGAAAAGACCATGGGTGGTGTTGTTTGTTACTTCACCAAGGGTATCCTTGTAAATGAGTGAGTGCATTAGTCCCTGGATGACTTTTGCCTTGAACCACAAAACCCAGTCCCTTCCCTCTGTTCTCTTTTGTCCCTTTTTTTCATAATATTTGTTTGTCTCGCTTGTCTCTCCCTTCCGTATTTTATTTTCCTTTTTCCCTTCCCTTCCCTTCCCTCTTGTCTCTCTGTCTCGTTACCTCAACCACTCTCTTTCCCTCTTCCTCTCCCTCTCCCTCCCCCCCCTCACCCTCACCCTCTCTAATACACTCTTCTTCCCTTCTCATCGTTATTGTTCATCGTACTATTTACTGTTTCCCATCTCTCCTATCTCCTCTCCCATACTTCCTTTTCTTTTTTTTTTTCTCTTCCTTCTTGCCTTTTTCATCTTTCCTTTCTCTTTTCTTTTTTTTTTTTTTTTTTTTTTTTTTTTTTTTTTTTTTTGATTACTTCCTCTTACTCCCTTCTTGCCGTCATCCACACAGACTCTTTCGCATCCGACACTCACACAAGCCACACCGTCAAGCCAAGCCAAGACAAGCAACTTCCCCTGACTGACCGACCGACCAACAAACAATGAGCGCACACACCCACACAAACGGTGGCCACGCGTCCATCGCCTCTCCACCAGGACCACCAGGAGGACAACAAACAGGAGCTCCAGGATCATCCTCAGCTCCCTCAACGGCTACTACCGCACCTGTCCCTCACATTCGCATAGTACCCCACCTCGATGCCCCACGTTCGCTCCATTTCGAGGTCGTTGACAAGGATGTCCCCGAGGGCTTCGTCCTCAAAATCGGCCGCTTCACCGACAAACAAGCCCTCCCCAACAGAGTCACCTTCAAATCCAAAGTCGTCTCCCGCGGACATGCCGAGATCTACACAGAGCGGGGCAGGGTAATTCATCTCTCTCTTTTCATTGCTTATGGCTTCTGTTGATATGGGTACTCTCAAGCCTTTTCATTATTGGCAAAACGACAACGACAACAAAAAAAAGACGATTGAAGGTCATTTGGATGAGAGAACAAGTAACTGGAATTCAGGATAAGCAACAACCACAACAACAGCACCTTCACTCTTTTTATTCGCCTACAGCTGATGAGCTTGCTTACACCCCCTCTCGTGTGCCAAGCAAACAGGACTGGACGCTGCTGCTGGAGAACCACCTCGCCCTTTCTCCTTCGTTTTTTTTATTCTCGTTTCTCCCTTTCCACCCCCTTTCTCAGTATCAACTCTTTTTTGCCAGAGGATAAGTTGCGAAATGCGCGGATACAGACAGACAATGACACCATACTGCGAATTGAATCTTTTTCTTGTGGAAGGACAGAGAAAGGACTTAAAAACGTTGATACCGACGGACAGACGCACTTTGGAGTCGAATGGCAGACATTACTTTGGATAGAAGTTCCGAATTGATGTGAAATACCGATAGAGACTGAGGCAATCTTGGACCCGTTACCCTTCTGGAAGGTCTGGATAAAACAAGGAGGGCTGGGGGTGAAAAGGAGGGTCAAAAGGAAGGTCAAAAAGGCGACTTGTCTTGTTTTTTGAACATATGTTAGCTTCGTTTTCACTTCAATCAAACTTTTCATCCTCAGCGATCAAAAGAGCGTGCTCGTAACACAATTGTCAAAATCATCTGGATAGAAGAGTCAAAGAGTCAGGAAGCTGGATTGTACTGGCTGACCTTCCAAAGGACGTCATCGGGCAGTCGACAAGGATACTTTTGGGGTTGGGAGGAGAAAGGGAAAAGAGATTGGTGATTTTAGACTGCAAAGCAAGAGGATTGTCAGTTCGTTCTAGAGTTACTGCGCTGTTCCTCTTTTCCAAGGACAACGCATACCAAGAGCAACTTTAACTATGCGCAAGCAGAAGGATAGACTGTGCTCTTCAAACTCGGGACTGTTATGTTGGACAATAATAACGAAGATCAAGAAGAGCAGGACTGATTATGTGTGAGTAGAAGAAAAGAACATGCTTCTAATTCAGGATTGTTGCTCTTTTGATAACTAGTTCTTCATCCGGGATACAAAGTCTTCGTCAGGAACGTTTCTTAATCACGCCCGACTTTCGCCCCCAGGAGTCGAATCCAAGCCCACTCTGTTGAAAGATGGTGATGTTGTCCAACTCGGAGTGGATTATCAAGGAGGCACACAAGGTGAGTTGACCCGACCTGACAAGCGAGTCTTTTTCAGTGAAACGGGTTATTCTCCGGGGCTGGGATTTTCGTCATGGAAACAACAGTCTGGATGATATGCCAGATTTACCGAATAGACTAGATCAAGGGGAGACAGAATTGCGTCAACACCATCAACAAAGAGAGTTTCACAAACCCACTTGACACTGGGCAAAAGGGCAAAGTAGACAACACGCACAAAAGCGGAGAAAGGAACGGTAGAAACAAAGAAAATAGGGGCGAGGTACGTTTGGGCGATGTAAACAAGGAGTTGGCAGCGAGTGCATCCGGATCTTTTAACAACGGTCAGCATGGCATACGAACCCAGCACAACAAGCTGCATACACAGCGCAGCATTCAACATTCGCATGATGAATCGCCTATTGTCCTTTTGCTCACACAAATATGTTACTTTGTTGCTCCTTTTAGAAATCTACCGCTGCGTCAAGATGCGATTGGAGTTGAACAGATCATGGCAGCAACAACCCAATGCCTTTAGGTGAGTGCATCAACCATAGCATTGTTCAAACTATTTTTTACCAGTGATGAAAAGTCTTTCCATTGCTCTAACAGTTGATGTGCTTCTGTCCCTACCAATTTAATAGAGCAAACACACTAAAGGTCATCCGTAACCTGACAACTGCCAATGCCGCCAGCGCCACTGACTGCTGTATCTGCTTGTTCAGGATCGCATCCTTTCAATCGCTGTTTGTTGCCCCCTGTTCACACGTATACCACTACAAGTGCATTCGACCATTGTTGATGGCCAATCACCCAGGATTCCTCTGCCCGCTTTGCAGGACGTTTGCCGATCTGGAGGACAGTGTTGAGATTGACGACCCAGTCGAGGAAGAGATACCTGCAGAAGGTGATTGTTAGTTTGCAATGCTTTTTTTGCAAATGCAGTGTAATATAGGTCCTCTTTCGTTTCAGGGGGAAAAGATCTGTGAGAGCAAGTGCGATTTAGAGGAAGAGAGAAAGAGAGTTGGAACGAATTTCTGACAGCATATAGTGTCCGTCGTTTGCCTTTGTTCCTCACAGATGTTGCTGCTGCCATCGAGAACGCAACAAGACAACAAGAAGCGGCTGTGGAACAAGTCATCGAATCGCCTGTCGTCGAGGAATCAGTCGCACAAGCAGGGAGACCTCTGACAGAGGCATTGACCGAGGAGGCCTACGCACCCACTCCTCCCTCTGTCCAAGCACACACCTTTCAGCCACCTGAGCATGACACATACCCCGCTGAACGAGAGTCGTCTGGACAAAGCCACGCCCAAGTCCAGGAGCGATTGGCCCCCAGCCCCCTGAGCCATGAGGATATGGATCTCGACATTCAGCAACGAGGCAACCCCACTAACGACGTGGAGGAGATCAATGAGCCCCGTCATTTCGGAGACGACCAGGCTCCCACCACCCCTGCTCAACAGACGGAACTCGCCTCCTCACCTATGGATATTGTGACTCCTTCAGTCCCTGTTTCTGGAGGGCAAACGTCGATCTCGTCGGTTAACTCTTCAGCTATGCAGTCGCCCTCGTCTGCATTCTTCATGGCACCCTCTCCACCCGCATTTGGATCATCATCTAATATGGGATCTACCCCCATTTCCTTTGGATCGCCTTCAAGGCCGCAATCAGGTCAACAGAATACCTCTGTCAGTCCGTCAAACCACATTTCCGCGGCCGGCAACATGATCCAGAACTTTGTCCGTAATATTTCGATCCCTACGCGGAACCGCACCCGCACCAATTCCAACTCTCCACTCAATCCAATAATTCAACAGCAGCAGCAGCAGCAGCCGGGATCGAGTTCATCTGGAAGCGTGGCTTTGAGTACACAGGAGCCTCTTCACAACCGGATGCAGCACCAGCAGACCCTCCGCCCTGGCGATGGCAACACGGACGTTTTTGGAAAGACGTTGGTGGTAACACCTCCACCGATGAACTCTCTTAACCTTGTTTCTGCGGAGGGACACAATAGTGGGCCTGCAGGAGGCTACCGGGTGCATACCTCGTTTAGTAGTGGTGCCTCTGAGCTGAGAGCGGTTTCGGAGATGGAGCTGGAATATCCAACCGGCGAGAGCTCGAGTGAAGGCCAGCAGAATGGCTTGGAGGAGGGACATTCGAGCCAAAATCCCCACCAATATCACTCTTCTTCCCAGCAAGCAGGATCTCAAGAGCCCGAGGGTCAGGAGCAGTCGCAGCACTCTCAGAGCGCCGATGGACATGAACAGCATTTATCCCAGTCACAACAACAATCTCAATCCCAGCATTCCCCATACTCTTTGCAGCAGGCCACTGAGACTTCTGTGTAAAGGACTTTTTTCTCTTGGGTTACTTACTTGTGTTGCTCTCCGGCTCATGCTATTCAGTCGAAGATAAAACAAAAACAAATAAAAAAAGACAACAACAACAACAATACAAAGAACAGGTTGGACTGCACAGCATTGCTTGTAGCCGAAGTGTTGAGGAGTAACTGCTAAAAAAAAATACGACACGCGGGTCGCGAAAGGCGTATGCCTGTGCCTGAATGTATTGACTTTGCCATGTAGAAAAGAATTTGTAGACCACAAGATGCTTATCGAGGCGGGAAGGCAATACTGGTATGCATGCGGGGTATGCATGCGCGGTCTACATCAGTCTCCCTGCCATCACATTGATTGAATGGACTGGCATTAAATAACATGTTTGCTTTGTCGACAAGGCGCTATCGTATGAGGTCAATAACAACAGAGACATGAGATGATGTGAGCGTTGAGTTTCAAAAGACAAATGGTGGCGAAAGTGAGTTTGAAAGAGTAGGAAACAGGGGGACAGAAAGAGAGAAAGGATGAAAGCTCACGTCTCTTTTTTTCTTTTGTGCTTTGCTACAGCCCAATTCTCGCCCGAGGGGGCGTACACATACTTCTCTGCCTTCGTCTCTTCGTTATCGGTATGTCTGCGTGTTTTGTTCTCCTTTCTCTCTTCTTCCTCTTGTCTGCGCCATCCCCTCCTCTCCCTTTTCCGTCCTCACTCCCTGCACTCCCTGCACTCCTCCATCTTTTACCCCTACACACACGCACACATAAAAACCACTACAAAAATTGTTAACGAATCCCTCCCTCACTCCTCTCTTTTTTACCCTCACGTTATTAACACACCAAAAAAGAAAAATCATAAAAATATGCTTGCAAAGACCACCCTGGTGGCATTGACCACGGCGCTGGCTTTGCTGATCGCCACCTTTGGCCCCACCTCTACCACAGCCCTTCCTATCGCTGATGACAACTACAGCAACAACGACGACGACGACAGCAACATCAAGTGCAACTTCTACCGCAGCGAATACGAACCCACCGCCCCTGTTCCCGTTCCTCCTACCAGAACTACGCCCAGACCACCCCGAGTGGCTTACTTCAATCTCCCCACCCCTTCCTCTTCTCCTTCCCTTTATCACTACTACAACGGTGAATATGACTACGCACCCTATGATGGACCTGGTGGATTTGTCAGGGCCACGCCTTCCACGTCTGTTTGGGGCGGGATTGCCACGGGATTTTATTACCCGACCGTTAGCAACGGTGGTGGACGCCCAGTAGCCATTCCTACTTGGACTGCTCGTGCTCCGAGGTACTCTCGCCTTCCTAAGACGACTACTTGGCCTGCTTACTTGCGGACTACTACGCATTGGTATGGAGGTGCCGTTCCTTCGCAGACCATGCCGGCGGGCGGCAATAATCCGCCTCCCATGCCTGCAGGTACACCCTATCGTTACAATGGTGGGAACAACGGTGGTGCGCAACAGCAACAGCGTCCTTTTGGTGTTGACCAGCAGAACTCGACTCAGTTTGAGGGCGAGAATAGTGTCAGCTATGACGACCACGATGACAACTCAGTGGAGTATGAGTATGAGTACGAGTACGGCGGTCCCCATCCTCCCACTGCTACTTTTGCTCTTCCTCCTCTCACTACCACAAGTCGTTTTTATGGAAATGAGCAGATGGATGACGAGTTTTGTCGCCCTTCAGGAAAGACACAACGCTACATCGGAATCGGTAAGGTTTTTTCAAACGTTTTTTTCCTTGCAAATTGCAACAATCTCTTTCGGTTCTCCACTCAATCATTTTAAGTTGCTCACAGTTCGTTCGTTTTTGTTTCTCTTTCGCTTGGTCTTCCATGCTTACACCTAAAATAGACCTGAGAGAGGACAGTTTTGCGGTTGGTCATGTCAACTCAGCCGGCAAGGTGGAGTTGATTCCTAACAAGGATGGGAGTTACTACACCCCTGCGCATGTCCGGTTCATCAATGGAGGTCGTAAAGCCCTGGTCGGTCTAGCTGCCCTTGGAGAGAACGGAGAGGAAGGCTTGAACACCGAGAAGGATGATGCTCCTATTGTTGACCTTTCTGAGATGAAGCCTGGGTACATGAACGAGTGGTACCCTGAGAATGTCTTGTTCAGTCTTGGACGCGATCGAGCTTCTCCAGATGGGGCTATTGATTTTAGCTATGCCTCGCGCCGCTTGGTGGAGAATCAGACGATGTTGGAAAGTGATAAGATCATGTTGGCTGAACACGGACCGTACCGTCAACGTGGACACATTTTGGCGGTGGTCTTGAAGCGAGCCATCGATATGGCTGAGCGTCACTTGTCATTTGCGGGCGAGAAGGTGGACGGGATTGTGATGACTACGCAAGATTTCTCGAACAATGTTGAGGATGCGTTGTATAAAAATGGAAGGCATATCGCTGATCGGTCGAGCGAGTGGAATTATGGTCCAACGAAGCTGCAAACGGACCTGTTCGACCTCTACCCTGAGACGCTGTCGTTGGCGGCGGCCCATATTCAGTTCTTTGAGTCAAGAGTCCAGCGCGATCCCTTGGGTGGTGAGGATGCCTACCTCCCTCAGACAGTGTTGCTTTACAACTTGCGAGAATCGACCGAGGACATGAAGGTGATGCAGTACATCAAGGGCACGTTTGGACTGCGCCCCTTCCATCTGAAGTCACTGGGTGAATATCTCCCCCACGAGGACGGTCTCATCCAGGAAGAGTTTGAGCGTTATCTCATGAAGTCCCTCGCGAACCAAATCAATGAAATTAGGGGAGCTACAGGTCGACTCGAGACACCCTTCGAGCTTCCCGAGGTCCCGTATATGGACAAGGCCTGGTTCCGCCGTGCGACTATTGTGATGGATCTCCTCTCGGAGGACCCGACCAGTGGTGCCAATGCGTATAAGCATGACGATGTATATGTTGAGCTCTCGTTGGGACCCACTACGATGTATTCTTTGTCGTTCGGTGTTTGGAAGCAGATTCGGTTCGAGTTCTTGAAGGAGCGTTTGTCCAAAATGGTCGACAGGATTCTTGCCGTTTCCGGGCTAGAGGGCAAGGGTATGGTGGACCATTTGGTGGTTGCGGACACGACCTTGTTCAAGGGCCAATCGACTGCTGCCATGGAGGCTATCTTCGGAGAGGAGGGGAAGAAGAAGGTTGTGAAGGCGGTTGATCCCCAGAGGGCGGTTGCGGAGGGCATTGCTACGATTGCTGGACTTCTCACCAAGGAGTCTCCCTTGCAGGTTCCTTGGTACTGTTCCTTCCATCAGTATTAGTGAAATGACTTATAGTTTTCTTCGCTATTGTCTGCGTAACGCGACCCCCTTTTTTATTATTGCATTTTAGTCCTTCAGTGTGATCGTCGTGGAGAATGCGAATGTATAAACAAAAAAAAATCAGCGATGGTCTTTCGTTGTTGGTCCTTGTTGGCCCATTAATAAATTTGGTGTTGTTGATTGTCTTTGTTCAACCAACGGTTGCTGTATCTTTATTCTCATGACGCCCCACGTCCTTCATGAGCAATTGTCGTCTCCTCTTTCCCCGTAAATCTTTCCTTCTTTCTCTCCCTACTGAAATTTTGCTCACCCGGCCCTTATCGTGGTTCAATCGAGGCGGTCCACTTTTGAGCCCAAAATTTGGGACAGTCATTTTATTTGTAACCTCATACCGCCCTCTCTTTCGTTCCTTATCAATCACCTTTTTCTGTCAATGCTATTGAACGCAATGACATTGCCTCCCAGGCTATCTTCAAATCCTTCGAAAGGGCATTCTGTAACCTATCATCGTCTCCTCTTCCTCAAGTCCCATCTGACAGCCTCGATCTCAATCCACGTCAATGTTGGATCCTATGGCCTCCTCATCGGCATCGGCGATTGGATAAAGGAGCTAATTTTGCTCTCACAAAAACAGTTCGTGTATCACGATGTATATAGGCACGGTACACCGCGCCCTTGACATAAGAGCGAGATCCGCCCTTATGTATAGTTTTTTATTCTATTCAGTTCAATCAGCACTTTTTTTTTTTGAAAAAATTGCAATCATACTCGACATTGGTAATTTTTTTTTTTTTTTTTTTCGAAAAAAACGAAGTAACAAAAAAAAGTACTGACTGAATTGAATAGAAATAAAAAACTCAACATAAGAGCGGATCTCGTTCTTACGTCAAGGGCGTGGTGTACACACCAACAAGACCCCGTTCCTCCCGTCACCCACTCATCCTTACCCAACTGTTTTTGTCCGCTAAACTAGACGCGAGAGAAAGTGAGTTCTCGATAAGCTTATTGAACTACAACGGCACAACCGCATACATCTACAGTGAAAAATGTGACAGCTTCACGCCTTCCTTCGTCAGGTTCCTCGAAGGCGGTGAGAGGGCGCTTGTTAGAACAGGAATAAAGTTAAGTGATAGGGCATCGACGGATGGACAGTTTGTTTAGGGACCGTTTAAGAAGGTCCTTTTGAGAAGTTGGATGGAGAGGTGAGAGCAGTTTTGGAGGGGCCCCTTGAGAGTGCATCTAGCATTGGGTATAGGCCGTCTTGTGTGGAGGATGATAGTGATGTTGAGGTGATGGATGAATGATGATGAGGTAGAGACAAAGGAGGGGCAAGGGCGAGGTCCGGAGTGGAAGGAGGATATGATGGCAATTTTGTTTAAGCGAGTCATGAATGTTGGAGAATCCGTGCCTGCAATCAGTGAAGTGGCTCACATTGTTTGTGGTATCCGTTCCATCTCGCTGTGACCCCGAGAACCCCTAGCCGTTGTATGTAAATGAGGCGGCAACAACGGTGGGATGAGTGGTGTGATCTCGATAGAGACTGTTGATCATTTGATTGTGATGGACAAGACGCGGTTCTAGTTCCAGTCGACCACAGTCCTGGAGAAAGCTGTGCTAGGGGTGCGATTGCTCATGGGATTGGGAGGTATGCGGGGCGGTATTCGAGGCTGTATTCGAGGCGGTCGAGGGTTGTTGTCGCAGGCCAATCTCATGACTACTACCATTCTTGAAAAGTTTGTATCACCCTGCACAAAATAAATAGACAGCCTTACCAGTCTTTGCCACTTTTTTTTTGCTCCATCCCTCCTTCGCCTGGCAAAGTACAGAAGTTTTGCGCAGTGATGAGCACTTCTTCTTCAGTTAGAAGTGACAGACGCTATATGTCAATGTTGCCCTTGCTTGCTCATTTGTGTGGTCAGAGCCCACATTTCGTTTTTCTACGCCCACCTTTACCTATAAAAGGGCGCCTGTTTCCTGTCCTTTTTCTTCTTTGTCCACTATCCTTCTACAGCCAATCCGCCATCATCACCCACAACTCTAATTCACTTTCCCTCTCCACCCCTCCACCCCATGCGACAGTCAACAAAATCAGTCGTTGTGGCTCTCGTCACGGCTGCTGCCTTGTCCCTGACCACCCTTGTCCCTTCTTCCAGCATGGCCAGTCCTATCGGCGCCTTGAAATCTCAGCAACAGAGTTCGTTCGATGCTCCGACTAACAAACAAGTCATCTGTGGCACTGTCATCGCTATTGGTAAGTATCTCTCTCTGTTTTCTCCCTTGGTTTTGCTCTTACTGTTGTTGACACGCGTAATTAATTTTTCCTATCTGATAACAGATTTCGGCGACGATGAGTTCTCAGTCGGCTACATCAACCCTACTACCAACGAACACGAACTGTTCCCTAACGACGAAGGCGAAGCTTCGACCGCATCCTTTGTCCGCATTGTCGACCATCTCGACGGCACCCAAGACGTTATCATCGGAAAAGATGCCGTCCTCAGACCTCTGGACGCACGCGAGAAGGCCGCCGCAGATTCCAGGAGGCTCAAACAACAACAGTACTATATTGACCACCCCCAAACCAACTATAGCCTCCCCGTCCCCGAACACTGGTACGAGTTCCGAGCCGACACTGCCTATGGTGTGGGATGGCCTGGGCTGGTGAATATCGAGTATGAGAGAAACGGCCTCAATAAGATATTAAAATCGAGGATGTCTCCGTTTTTCCAGAATGATGAAGACGAGATGATGATGATTGAAGGTGAGTGGGAAAACATATCGGAGATGTCGTCGTCGTTTTGGTATGGAGGCAACCATACAGATCAGTGTGTGAGGTCGCCTGAAGAGTTGAATTGGGAAGACGAGAGGAAGAGGAAGGATCATGAGCAGCTACAGGTGGTCAAGTCGTTGTTATTGGGGCGGGCCAAGGAGTTGGCGGCGAGGAGACTCCAAAGGGAGAACGTCAAGTTTGCGGTGGTGACCATCCCTTCTTTGACGACTAACAAGAAGGAGTGGAGTTTGCCGGAATCTATTGCCAATGCTGCTGTCCGCGCTGGCTTGGAGCCTGTTAGAGTCCTTGACGAGTCGGAGGCTACTGTTTTTGCTTACGAGCTAGTGATTGCCCAGGCGGAGACACTTGCAGGACGACCGCAGACAATTGTGATGTACTACCTGAACAGCAACACTGAGGGTATTACAGTGTTCCAGAGCTTCCGTGACGAGTCCGAGGACAAGAGTGAAGGGTTCTTACAGTGGAAGAAAGTTGCCAAGTATCATCTCTACCAGTCGGTCAAGACGCAGATGCAGCACGCTCTGTCCAAGTGGATGTTCGAGAGATACACCGCAGGGAAATACCACACCGACGAGGAAATTCGTTGGCTAGACCTTTACGACCCCGACAATGCTATGGTACCACCTACTCATCCTATCGACTTTAAATCTGTCCTGAGGTGGCTTCATCGGTTCATAGGACGCCTTCAAAGGGCTCGCAAGTGGGGTCCCGAGACAGGTGACATCCTGGAAAAGTTTTATCTCTCGGCCTTTGATTATGTCTTAATCTCGCATCAAGAGTGGTGGGATTTTGAGAGGGAGTTCTTGAAGACACACTATAGGAACATGTTGGAGAGGGCGTATGAGGAGAGCGGAGTGAAGATGGAGGAGAGGCCCGAAAAGGTGGATTTGTTTTTGGTCATGGATCAGTCACAGTTCAGAAATATATCTTCTGCGATCATGACGGAGGCCCTTGGCGAAGGTGTAAAGGAGTTGTATAATCCGGCGTTTTTGCCTGAGCGTGCTGCCCCTTATGGTGCCGCACGGCTTGCAGAGCACCTTACCAAGCAATCTTCCCACTCTTCCTGCACATAAATACAATACAAACCTTTTTGCCTTTTTTTTGGGATAGAAGGATAGCAACAGTCTAATACCACAAGTAACTGATCTTGTAAGGAGCATTATATTTACAAACATATTGACGACTCACTATAGGATCAAGTAGCAAAGGCTTCCACAACATCAGCCATGCCTTGGATCATCGCCAGGGAAGGATCAATACCTGTCGGAAACCTAACCTCCATTCCTTCCTCCCCCCTGCCTCGGAAATGTTGCTTTAATAATCGCATTGCGTCTGGGACTAAGGATGAAGCATCAGGCAAGACAACGACGTCGACAGTAGCATGGTACTCATAAAACTGTTTGAGGACTTGCTCTACAGTTGGTACGATGGCAGACAAGGTTGACTGTCGGAGGTTTTGCCATTGGGAGAGTCAATTCATTTGAAAAGTCTTGGTGCTCGAAAAAGGCCTCGATCTCGATGCGGGTCAAATTTTTTGAGGGTGAAGGAGACGGCTGGGAGAAAAGATTGTTGGTTTTTAAGACATCGTTGTAGAGTCGTTTCACCGCTGGAGTGTCGTTCAAGGTCGTCTCCGACGAACAGGGTCGTCGTCATGATAACTGCTCTGTTGCCCGAAGATATGCTGTTGCTGAGGTTGATCCCGCATTCCAGCGGCAACACTTCTTGTCCTACCCAAGTGCTTATCAACAAGATACTCCATCATCGGGCGATTCGCCAGCTCATCATCATGCCTAACATCCGTCCGCTCAAAATTCTCCAAAGTATCATAGACCCTATCACCTAACTCCGCAACCGCAACCTCCAAGTACTCAGGATCCAAATTCACCACCACGACATAAGCATAGTCATACTATAGCGAATTCAATCGATAAGCTAACGGTGGCGCAATATGTCGTCTTGCCAGTCTCAAGGGATTCAATCCTGCGGCCCCAATGGCTTGCTCGAGGACATATCTTTAGTCCGGAGTGTAGTCGCTTGGGATGGTGACGACGGCGTGGGTGAATTTTGTACCAGTCTGGGTCTCGGCTCGGTGTTTGGAGTTAGAGACTAAGAGGGTAGTGGTTTCTTCTGGTCTGTAGAGACATGAGAGGGTTGGGCCGTGTGTTTGGGATTCGAATCATAGCGAGGCCCAAGAAGTGTTTGTTGTCTTCCTCCTTGAGGTCAGACGCGCGTCTGCTTGGTGGTGAATGTGTCGAGTTGAGAGAAGAGGTACCTGGAGCTGATGATGGAGTGGGGACGGAGGAGACGATCTTGTATGGCATGTGACCATGATTAATTTCGGATTGGACGATGGGTTTGCCGTAGGGGAGGCGGATTAGACGCTGCTAATTGGAGATTCTGTTTTGGGGGTTGGTTGCGAGTTGATCTTTTGCGTCTTGACCTAGGAGGATTTGCGTGCTGTTGGTATTATTGGAGGTAAAATTATTGACAGTGGCGACATAGGAAGGGATGGGGAGAGTCCATTACTATCGAGGATATAACGGAACTTGTTATTCTTATAGTAGCCTGCTAATGTACGATATCCAAAATCTTTAGATGAAGTTATTCATAAATAAAGAGCTTTAGTCGGCTATAGTGGCAGTCTCCTGAGTCAACGTTTATTTATCGTTATCATGTTCTTTTGCCGTCTCTTCGTCATTTTTATCAATGGCGAGAATGCTCTCAAAAAGGGTGTTATCGTACGACGGGAGATAGAAGGGACAGTCCACGGGATGGTTGATAACTTTTTGTTTGGGGTCTACCAGAACGAAGCCTGTGACCTCGGGTGGGATGGCTGTGAGGTCGTGTTGCTCTTCACTTGTTGCGATGTGGGCAGAGGTTGAAGAGGTCAGAATAGCGAGGGTGAAGACGAGTATGAGTAAAAGGGGAGCAGTCCAGGTGGGTGATGGTGTGCAAAGGTAGGGCCTCTTGGAGCATGGCATGATTGTCGTTGGATATTAGTGTGGGACGTATGTGGATGTGGAGAAAGAAACGGACAAAGAGAAATAATAATGGACATGGACAAAATGAAATGCAGGGCGCGATCGGAGGAAATTTTTGTCATAATTGATGAGTACACTAACAGCTCTCTCATCTTTCAAAGAGCACTCTCAGCACAACCGCCATCTCAGTACGTTGGACACGTTCATGCTAGGAAAGTCGATTGCCCTTACCGCCGAGCTGCACCCTGCACTTGTCAAGGTACTTCTCCTTCGCTGGAAGGCAACCAGATCGATCAAGCAAGGCTTGAAAAAAGCCTAAGGCGATTGGATAATTTACGCCACCAAATTATGGGTCACGTTTCACTTTGGCAGGGCACTTGAATGACTAAGCAGTCACCCCGGAGCTTTGGTTTGACGAAGAACAGACGTAAAGCAAAGGGACCCGCTCAACCCTTTATCTTGGCAAAGCAACCACAATAACATCTCTCCCTCCTACATCCCCTATTCTTTTTTCTCCTACATCCATCTTCAACTCCTAGCTCAGCAACCAAGCAAGCAACAGCAGAAGTATCTCGCATAACACCCAATGCACCGAGCCACTGGCCAAGGAAGCTCATCCTCATCCACTTCACTTGTATGTCTCCTTTGTTTGTACAAACAGCAAACTCATGAAGAGGGCCGAGAGCTACAGTCAAACAACCTACGATGACAAATTGCGAAATAACTTCAACTTTGATCTACTTTTATAGTCGCATAACCTGTCGAGCGAGGGCTCCTCCTCGACCAGCAGGAACACAGGAGGACAAGAAAGCAGCTCAAATCTCATTGACCTCACTCAACCACGGCCGGCACGCATTGTCCATCCGCCAACACTTCCCAGCCAGAGCATAGAGATCATCGACCTCAGCAGTGATGATGAGGACCTAGGAAGCTACAACAGCAGTCGCTATACCAGCAGCAATCTCAACCACAGCCACAATAGCTTCAGTAGCGATGACGAGGTCTTATTTGTGAGAGAGACTCCAGGAACAACGGTGACGCCGGCGCCAACAGCAGCAGCAGGTAGTAGTAGTAACCGTCATGCCAGTGCTGGCATTGGTGGAAGCGGATCCGACAGGAGGCAAGCAGCGTCGTCATCATCGTCAAGCTATCCAGAGACCCTCCTTCATGCATACCATCTAGGTCAACACCCTTCCTTCCCTCGCTCTCAGGAAATGCCAGGACTGACCCGGAATAGAAGCGAGAATCACATCCCACACTATCACGACCGGTCCAGACCACGCCGTTCGCCTTCCATCTTTCATCCGTATGAGTTAAGAAACACACCGCCAACTCAGCCTTTGTCTGCACCTACCAGAGCGTCAGGAACAAGATTAGGATCAGGGTCAGGATCAGGAGCGCCCCACTCGCAAGAAGCAACTGCATTGAGAGCACTTGTGTCGGCCATGAGGACCCCTCCTCCAAGACGTCGTTCGAACATAACTCCCACTCTTGCGCCGGGCGAACGTGAATTAATGAACGCGTTCACGAGGTTCTTCCGGGAGGAGAATTCTCTAGAAGCAGCTCGCGAAAGAGTCCTCAGGCGAGAAGCGCAAGGAATCCGTACCTTTATTCACACACACCACCATTATTGGGGAGATGATGCTGGCTGGGATATTCCGTACAGAGAGCGGTCGCCGTCAGTCTTTGGGGAACTGCTGGAACGGCTTGGCGCTTTTGACGGTGCTCCTCCAGCGGCTACGGAGGCAGAAGTCGAACGGGAACGAAACGAGATCGAGACCAAGCCGGTGGTGACACGGCCGGGATTTACAAAGGTCATCGACCTTGAGACGGTGATCGCATGTCCCCTATGTACCAAGGAGTTTGGCCACGACGGAGACCAAAGACCGACGCTCTGGGTGATTGTTGGATGTGGACATGTCGTTTGCGGGACTTGTGCAGAGGAAATCTTTATCTCTAGGAAGGTCATTCGAGGAGCCAGCACCAAGGGACGGAGACAGTCTTTGTCGCGAAAGTCCAAGGGCAAAGGAAAGGCAAAGTGGTCGCCTGGACCCACCGACATGGAGCCAGGAGGAGAGGAGGAGGGTCTTGACAACATCTCGGACGGACAAGCACCCATCTCACCGACATCAACTACAACAGCAACAATAACAACAACAGCAGCAGCAGCAACGACAGATTCTAACATCAAGGTGACCAAGAGGGTCATGGGAAACTGCCCCGGATGCCAACGCAAGATCAAGAACACGTCCTTGCAACAACTCTATCTGTAAAAATAATTTTCATTGCTCCATTTGCTGAGCAATCCACCTCACCCCTTCTCTTTTTTGTTTCTTTTTTTGTTTCTTTTTTGTTCTTGTCTGCACTGTATATCCCCCATTCAGTGTGTATTAAAGTTAACCTTAATGCACTGCTATCCTTTAGTGACAAAGAACCATGTCATGGAATTTTGTATTTTGGACTTTTCCTCTTGGAGGCCTGCGTACATCATTTTGCGTTGGAACAGGATCTTTTCAATGGGAGCAATCCCAAAAGGGTCGTCAACAGGACGTCAAAGGTATACAAATACAGATGCTTTAATGTCTATTACGTTCTAGTAACTAATTATGGTGATGGCGATGATGAAGAGACACGGAGAAGGAACTCCTTCAGCTCTTGGAACTATTTCCCGGCCTGTTACTGCTGCTGAGCGATCTGCTCGTTTTGACTGGTCAGCTGTTTCTGGAGATCGGTGACTTGTGTCCTCAGATCTTTCAGGATCGTGGGCTCTCTGGTTGCCTGTTCCTCTGCTTTAATTCCACTCGTAGAAGTTTCCTCTACGCCCTTCTTGGCGCCGCTACCATCACCCAACGCCGATTCCAGAAGTGTTTCAGACGATGCGTTCGCACTGGCATCCCCACCGTTCACTGCCTGCTGCTCGTGCTCGTCTACCTTAAGGAGAGGAGTATTCAAGAACTCATCCTCCTCTCCTGCATCCTCCTCATCATCGTTAAGCCCCCACCCCATCTTCTTGGCTAGCGCATCATCATTAATCTTCTTCTGTTTCGGAAAATATTTCCGACGGTATTCCTTGACTTCGTCCTTGGAGGCGGTGAAAGGGATCTGTTTAGGAAAGATGTTGTGGGTTTTGCGGAAGCCCGGGATGAGGTAGTACATATTCTCAGCAGACTCAATGTACCGGAGTCGGGACTCGATCCAGGTGAGGCGCCAACCGTCGTCTCCTTTGTGAGCGCCACGCTGGTCAATGCTAGATTGATAAGTAAGGGGGCAGGTAGTGTGAGTATGATTTTGGCTGCTTTATGTAATAGATTAAACATGCAGATGAAAAGAAGTGGCAATAATAAAGATTACCGATGAGCATTTGGTTGGCCAGTCTGAATAGTCCATAGTGTAGACGTTTCTTTTCGCTTATGAACGAAGCTTGAGGGGAAGGGGTAGGTTTAGGGATGTTGAGTGTGGATGAGAAGAAAAGAGGAAGGTTGTCAATAGAAAGTGGCCAAGGTCTTTATATACGAGTGCGAAAACGGACATGCAACCTTGAGGCCGTTGGGAACAAAAACTCGATGTCGTTGTGGTCATATTTTTCTCCTTCCATTTTTTCACAGCAACCTCCATTTCCCGTGTCGGCAAAGGGCAGGCGGAACAATCAGAAGTCAACTCAGCTGCATGGTACAAAATTCACCCAGCTCATGGCTTAACTTTTTTTTCTCTCTCTTTCTTTTTTACGCCCAAATATCATCGAGCCCACTTTGTACATTGAGGAAGCTTTCTCGATCCTCAGATTGCCATCAATCGCTCCACTTGTTCTTTTTTTCTTTCCTTAATTCTGTCCCAGGGAGTCGTCAGATACAGGATCTCGTCTGGGCTGAAGATAAGCTTTTGCAGTTCTACTCATGGAGACCACAAACGGCCATTTTGCCCTTTTCAAGTCGTTTCTTTTGATCGGTGAAGGCGATGCCACTCACAGGTGGAAAGCTCTCTTGAGCTATCCCGGTCATTTCTGGCGCTCTTTGGCAGTCAGCCTTAACCGACGCCTCATCTGGCTATAAGCCACTATTTCAAAGAGAAAGGCTGTGATCGCGAGATTTGTCTGACAGATAAGTTAGAGAGAAACGTACATACCTTGAAAGCACCGCATAACTGAGAGGCGTCTTGAGAATCGATATAATATCGAGGACGGTTGTGTCCCTCGCCTCTCATGAAGAAATGCACTTCGGCGTGGACGAGTTACTTCGCCCTGCTGATAATAGATGAAATGATAAAGGGCGCTCCGTAGGATTTTTTGGTATATTGGAGTATTGCCCTCGGACGTACGCCGTCCAAATTCAAAAATGATTGAGGGGCGATCAACCCTTCTCATTATTTCCTTACAAATTTAATTATAGTGACGTAAAAATTGTTTCCATGAAGGAGTCCGCTAGTTCCTACATGCCCGAGGGCCAACGGTCGTTTTAGTCGCGATCACTGTGGCATCGGATCAAGCCTCACACTCTATTCCCGCATCACCCTCCCCTTCTCCGCCCTTTCCCTCTCCCCTCTCTCCCCTCCCCCTTTTGATTCTTTAACTCGACTCGCCAGGGCACTTTCTTCTCGGAGACCGATCATCATATACCATCACTCATCCCTCAGGTACACGCATGGACGGATCGGAATCAACCCTTTTCTAGCTCATCCGACCTACTCAACCTCCCCTCGACCATTTCTCGATTGATCAAATGGGACATGCAAAAAAGATGTATAACAGCGGACAACAAAAAACTCACACCCCGGCACACTTATCTTTACTGTAATAGAGAAGAACGATTTATCCAAGAATGATGAACGTCAACAGACTGGCCCTTGCTGGTTCCAAGCACTTGCGTCCCAGCCAATACCGCGTCATGGCTCAGGTACACTTACACAGAAATATCAACATTTGCACATGTTAAGCAACCAATCCAACGTAACAAACGACACACCAACTCATACTCTTATGAACTTTCAAATTTGAATGTCTATAGAGATTCAACTCGACCGACGCACAAAAGTTGACTGCTGCTGAAGCCGCTGCTCGCCCCGTTGTCAAGTCAGGACTTCGCTTCCGCACTAAGGCCTTCATTACCCTGACTTTGATCGGTGCTGGTGTCGCCGGTGTTGTCAAACACTCTTTCGACGACGAGCAGTTCCGCGCACTTCTCGAGGACAACATTCCACACTATGCTCACTCATTGGATAAGCTGGAGCAGCTCAGGGATAACGAGGATGTGGAAAAGGTTATCGCTGGCGCGACATTGGTTGGCGGAAAGATTGTCGATCTTAGCAAGACTGGCTACCGCGCCGCCTCGGATTTGATCAACGGAACCACCACCCCTGCACCCGAGAAGCCTGCTACCTCGGTTTCATCATCGACTGCTCAGTTGGTCAAGAAGGTCCAGGAGTTGGAGCAGCCCAAACCTGCTGTTGCCGCTGCTCGCGCTGAGTACATTCCCTCGGAGACCCCTGCCCCCGCTTTCCTCCCTGGCGCTGCCCCCGGCAAGAGTGCTTCTCACGTTGAGAAGCCCAAGATTGTTGAGAAGGTTGCCAAGAAGGTTGAGGAGGTCAAGGAGAAGGCTGTTGAAATCAAGGATAACATTCAGGAGAAGATTGCTGTGAAGAAGGAGGAAGCCCCCGCTCCCCCCAAGAAATTGATCAAGATCGCCCCTATCGAGTCGGAGGAGCCCGTCATGTCGAGCCTCAACGCCACCTTGGCTCAGTTGGTCCACATTTTGAACGAGAACGGTATTCCCGAGCAGGGCCATGAGGTCTTTGAGAAGGCCAACGAGGAGTTGAAGCACTTGAGCGAGCGTGTCGAGGCTTTGAAGGTTGAAGGCGAGGCCCAGGCTGCAACCGTCATGGCCGAATTGACCGAGAAGTACAAGCGCATCGTGGACGAGAAGGAGAGCGACCACGAGGGACACATTTCGCAGTTGAAGCGCGAGCTTGCCGATGCCTTCGAGCAGGAGAAGAAGGATGCCATTGAGCGCGAACTCAAGATTCAGCAGGAGATTTTGCGCGAGGAGCAGAAGCAGGAGTTGATCAAGTACGCCATGGACATGCAGCGTCGCTGGGTTCGTGAGGTCAAAGTCAGAGTTGAGAACGAGCGTGGCGGTCGCTTGGCTCGTTTGGATCAGATCAACTTGCGCCTCAAGACTTTGGAGCGTCAGGGAGTCGACAACGCCGACTTTTTGGATCAGTCGTCTCGCACTCACCAGCTCTGGTGCGGTGTCAAGGCCTTGGAGAAGGCTTACGAGGCTGGTGAGCGCCGTCCCTTTGACCGCGAGTTGGCCCGCTTGAAGAGATTGGCGGAGACCGAGAAGGATGCTGAGGTCTTGAAGGTTGTTTTGGCCGCCGTTCCCGAGTCTGTTGCTGCCCAGGGTGTTGACTCTGTTCCCGAGTTGATGGACCGCTTCGAATATGTCGCCGACAAGGTCCGTCAGGCCAGTTTGGTCCCTGAGAACGGTGGTGTTTTGGCTCACGGTATGAGCGTTGTCTTGTCCAAGTTGATGTTTAAGAAGCATGGATTGGTCCCCGGAAACGACGTCGAGGCCATCTTGGCCCGCACAGAGTACTATTTGGTGGAGAATGACTTGGAGCAGGCTGTCCGTGAGTTGAACCAGCTCAAGGGATGGGGCAAGCGCCTTGCCAAGGACTGGATTGTCGCCGCTCGCAGGAGAGTCGAGGTTGGACAAGCCATTGATGTAAGTTCATCTCATGTTTGCTTTGTTTATTTTGATGCTAAACATGCGATCGTGTCAAGCGATCGTGTCAATACTTGAAATTCAGTTCTAACCAATCTATAACTTTTTTGCTTGCACGAATGTAGGTCATCAATACCCATGCCAACCTTGTTAGTTTGACCCTCGCATAAATAGTTTTTTTTTATTGTTTTTCACTTCTATTCACATTTTTTTTCTTTCTCGCTCGACTCTTCACTCTTCCCCTCTTCTCTCCTCATTTCATCATGCACCACCCTCCCATGACAACATCGCTCTTTTACTACCACGACCACTTTCAAAAAATTAGTCATTTTTCCTTGCTTTCATCTAGATATACGATAAAAATCGAATGGGGGCAATTTTTCAGAAGCTTTTTTTTTCGTGCTGATACTTTTGCCACCAATTTCTGCCTTGCACAGTCACGCAGCGGTGTGCGTAAGTCCGTACTTGAAAAGAGAAACGAAGCCCGCTACTTTTTTCTTTTCTTTACTTCTCCATTCATTAATACAGACAAGGATAGAAACATACCATGGTCAACACACAATCAGAACTGATGCTCAAGGCGCAAGCACTCATGAAGCAGAAGGACGAACTGGAAGCAGAGATCAGGTCACAGCAGGACGACCTTCAATCGGTACATCAGGCCGGAACGAATCCAGTTCCTCATGCTAAGCATGGCTGCTTTCTATCGCTTATGCTCGCGTCATTCTTGCTACATATATCGCACTTGGTTATGACAGTACGAAAAACTCACTTAGTCTTCATACTATAACGTTTTTATTTTTCTTATTTTATATATTGACACACCTACTGCAGCAAAAAGTCGGAATGAACGATCAATTGGTGGACAGTAGCGGCTTCCCACGTTCAGATATCGATCTTGTCGTCGTCAGAACCGCTCGCTCCAACATCATCCGTAAGTTCAGCCCTCGGTTGGATATTCATGGCGTACACACTTTATATTGCGGAGCAAATCTTCACTTCTTATTTCTCGTTACTTCGCACAACGTGCAGACCGTATTATTAACACTCCTGTTTTCAATACTCGTTTCCGTTGCACGCAGGTCTCAAGAACGACTTGAAGGCAGTGATGCTACAGATCGAGGAAGCACTACATGCAGTCCATGCAGAAGCTCTGGAAGAGAAACAAAAACGGGAAGCTGAAAAGAAGAAGGAGCAGGAGCTCGCGGGAACAGTGTCAGTCGAATCATCGTCCGCAGGATTAAACGCCGTCACAGACGAAGCAGAATTGGAACGGTCCTTGCCCCCGTTTGCGCGAGTTAATGCAGTGGCCCCCGATTCTCCTGCCAAAGAAGCGGTATGTTACTCATTTTTGAATAGTCAAAAGCGTTGCTTGAGGGAACACCATGATGTCAGTTTTACTAAAGCGTTCATGCTCGCCACGTTGTCTTACTTAGGGCCTTGTACAAGGCGACAGGATTGTAGTTTTCGGAACTGTCAACGCCAACACCCCCAGCACACTCCCAGCTCTAAGCGCACACGTCCAAGCACGAGAGAACGTAAGTTCCTACTCATAACAACATCGGGGCACATTTTCACGACATTTTTAGATTGAACTGACATTGATACTTTTTTTCACAATGCGCATATTCTTAGAAACCCATCGTGGTCAAGGTTCTGCGGAGTGACTCAACGGAACTAGTGTCCTTGGTCCTGGTGCCAAAACAGGGCTGGGGCGGCCGAGGACTCTTGGGATGTCACATTGTCCCCGCCTAGGGAATTCACTTCCTTTCTTCACCACACTAGCCACATGTACAAAATTTCATAAAAAATCTAGCAAATTCCGCGATTCATTTATTGTTCTTATGGTCGAGAGGTGCATTAATGTTTCTATGGGTGAGCCCGTTTCTGCTTCTTGGCCCGGGTCTTGCGCCAACTCTGGAGGGTGGAGTGGGCAGGGACAAAACATATGATACTCTGTCTGTCCAGGAATTGACGGAGCTGTTGACGAGTGCATCGGATTTGGGCCGCGCTGCATTCTTCCCAGACTTGTTCTAGGTCCAACGGCTGAAAAAGATTTAGTGGACGTTAGTTCTGCCGTAACTCAACCCTGCAAAAAAAAAAAAAGCAGCATCCAGGCTCATACCTTGTATGTCAAGTACTGTTTCCGGAAGTGAGGTGCCTTGCTCAAGAAATCAAACAACTGACGCTCCAATGTTGGCGGTGTGATTACGCGTTCGTCTTGATCCGATGTCTCTTCCATATCTTCGTCACCTTCATCATCCTTAGTAAGCTGAGAAAAGCCGTCCTCCTCATCACTGCCCCCCGACTCTTGGTCCCCGTCAACCCCACCGGCTGCACCATCAACATCATCTTTGTAATAACTCTCCTTTCGTTTATCTTCCTTAGTCGCACCGATGTCTCCTCCTCTTCCGTGCTTGGTATTGACAAACGCCTCGCCTCGATCACTGCCACCGTCACTGTTAAGGCCATATTCGTATCCACGCGAACTGTTGTCAAGCTGCAGGTCGTTGTCGAAATTATGGTATTTGTTGTCATAGTCCACGTCATGGTTGGTATCATAGTGATTGTTGTTGTCGAACATGTGGTCGTAAGTTTGGTCATTGTCAGACAGAATGGGGCTCATGTATCCAGGGGCAGTGTCATCCACAGACTGGAAGCGTGGTGGTGATGGCGCCCGGTGATCTTGGTCTAGGAGTTGGCTCGATCGAGCAACAAGCTTATCCTGATCTTTGTCGCGCCAGCGATCTTGTTGTAATTGGACACCCCGACTGCTCAACTCGCCGTTGCTCGATCCACCAGCCTGCGCAGTCTCGACTTCTCCTTGCTGACCCACCTTTGGTTTGTTCTCATGCACGTTTTCCCATATCGCCGTCAATTGCTCCGACAGCAACTTCTTGGACGTCGCCTTGAGCCCGAAACCAACAGCCAGCATACGCAGGGTCGAAACCGACATCAAATCGTATCTCGGCATCGACTCTTGCGCCTTCATGGTCTCCACAGCCCTTGCAGCCGCCGCCGCAAACTCCTTAGCTCGAGCCCTGGCTGCCTTGTTGGTTGGTGTATGAGGTACAGTCTGTGACAGTGGTTGGGTTTGGCTCTGGTTCTGGGCCTGGGAGCTTGTCTGAGGTTGCGATTCAATCATTGCCTGCAACGTTCCATTAGCTGCATTCCGAGCCCGTGTCGCCGCCTTCCGGTACGATTCCACTAGATTGGTAATTCCCGGTCTTCCTGCGGCGGAACGATGCGGAGACACTGCAGACTGAGAAGAAACCGCAGAACGACGAGGAGACGCCAAGATCTGTGTAGAAGACGGCTGTAGTTCCTGCTCATCGGTTTGAAGAGCGGCAGCGCGCCGAGCCGCAATAATCTGAGACGCCGTTGGCCAATTGCCCAACTCTTCAAGCCCTCCCTCTCCTCCCACAGCAGATGTCGAAGGGAGCGGTTCAAGTCGAACCGAGATCGAGGCCATTGTCGGCGCTCTACGTGCTGCGGACTCCTGCTGCGATCGCGATGGTGCTGGGAGCGTTTTTCCGATCTTGTACGATTTGCGAGGTCGCTGAGGCGTCTTTACAGGGTTATCTCCACCCGACTTGTTGGACCGTCGTGACTTTTTCGGCGTTGTCACGTTGGCCCATCCACCTGAGGTCTCATTGTCAGACATATCCAAATTAGCGAGTTCGTCAGCCTTGTGATAACCCATCTTGGCAAAGTCCAGGCGCGGAGGTAACTCTCCCACCAGTAGGTCTGGTGAGGATGCGGAGAAAGCTTGAGTTTTCTTCTTGGGTCGAGGACGTCTGACTGGAGTCTTTGGAGCTTCAGCCTCTGGTGTTGGGCCCGGCACTAGAGAATCATATGGGGCCATGGTTCTCGCCAGGAGTGGCAGAGATTCAGGTTGCAAAGGCGACCGAGGTGGCGGCGATGGTGATGGAGAGTAGGTTATAACACCTGAAGAATAGGCGTAGTCGTCATCCTGGTAGGCGTCATAGCCATCCATGGGAAGATCGTTCACGGTGTCGTCCATAGTACAACTCCTGTTCAGATCCTGCGACAAAGCCTCACGTACAGGGCTACCAATGCCCTCTTCCACAGGGCTTTTGGGGAATGTTGTTGAGGAACAATCGAGGGGCTGAAGTGACATCCGGTCCTCCTGCTCAGGCATCTTGGAGTAGCGTAGTAATGGCGATGAGGGTCCTTGATAAATGTCCTGGCTCAGAATGACCGTGTCTTCATCAACCACGCCGTCGTCTGCTTCACATGGATCTTCAGCAATAATAGGTGCACAAGATTTGGACGGCGTTAAACGAGTAGCGGCAGCGGGATTTCTTTCGATAGACTCGAGGATCTAATGATAATACAAAAAATGTCAGTACTGCATATAACACCGTGATTACTGCAATAATTACCGTCAAGTGTGTTACCTTCACATAAGCAACCTGTTTGGCCTGCTCTATCGACCGTTGCATCTCATCGAGGTGTCCGACAATTTCCGACTTCAAAGTTTGGACAGAATCTTCCTCCGCTCCTTTACGCTGTCGGATGAACGACATCCTGCGAGACCTGGAGATTGACCAAAGTGGAGACGTGAACTAAACGTAGAACAGCGGCAAAGATTGCAAAAGAGATCAGTTTCTTGTCACCAGATGCCAGTCCATTTATATATTTATTGAGTTTTTAATGTCAGGTCTATGTTACCTTACTGCTCCCTTGTTCAGGTGAAGCTGGTTCTGCTGAATTGGACCCCTCCTTCATGTCTTGGTCCTGCAGAAGGTAGCGCCTCATGAATCGTGTCACATACTTCTCCTTGTCGAACGCCAGTCCCGAACCAGCCTGAACTAATGCCACGCTTGCCTCCCTCACGCCTCGCATAGTTGCATCCTCTAGGCTATCGCCACTGCGTGTATCCTTGAGATGCGACAAATCCCAAAGTGATTTCGTGGGCAAAGTCGCACTTGGTTCCGAGACCTGTGACAGATCGATCTCAACATCAGCGTCCCCAACATTTCCTGCAAAGCGAGAAGGTCCCCAGGGTGGAGTCTTAATCAAAACGCCAGTGTTGCCCCCATTGCCGCCTGAAGCTCCTACAATAGTAGAATTGTCGATCTCAGGGAACAACAGGGAGTGGACGTTATTCTGGATCAAGTGCTGCACCTCGGCGAAAGGTAGGACGGTGGTCTCATTCCTGTCCCGATCAGTCTGTTTCCGCCGCTTCACCGTCTTCTTGGCAATAGTCGGAGCCATCGTCCAGGTTGTTGATGGGCCTGGAGTGCCTGACGATGATCCAGAGTTTGATCCTACTAGGGCTCCGGAGTCGGTATCACACATTGACATGGAAATGGCCAGCGCCATTTGGAGACCATCGTCTTGTTGGTCCTGATGCATCCGTTGGAGTTTGGTGAGCTTAGGCTGGGCGGCGGTTGGAGCGTGCACCGTAGTAATGATGGCATCCGAAGCAAAGTCCGTGTCCGTATTGTCGGCCAGCGACACCACCTGCTTCTTGACCATGTTGTTGACCTTGGGTTTCCGACGGATCTTAGACAGCGATTCCTCAGAGTTGGTTTCGTCGGACGACCGATCCTCCTCGTCTGATCTGAGCTCTCTTCCGACATCCTGACTTGCCGACTCCATCGGTGTGCCCAGCATAAGTGACCGCTCGTAACGCTCCTTCAACAGTCGAACCTGGTAAAGCACGCTCTGGATAGTCCGCTTGTTAATCTTGGCACACCGCTTGATATGCTCTACCTTTTGTCGAGCCTTCCGTGTAGGGATGGCTGTACTGGCTTTGGCCTTGCCCTTCAAGGGCCAGTCCAGCTTGCAGATCGGGCACTTCTTGACCTTAGCCAAATAGTCAACTTGTGCTCCTGCAAACTCGACTTGATTCAATGGTATCCTAGGAAGGCCAGTCGTTTGGTCCAGGGACTGTGCTGCGTCCTGTTTCTGCTGTTGCTGCTCGTCGATACAATTGTTGATATGATACTCAACGCGTGCTGAATCAAGATGGGTTAAAAGTTTCCCGCAAACGACGCACTCAATAATATCGTCTCTTCCAAGTGTGCTCGGAAGGAGGTCATCCGACTGCATCGTACTGGTGATGCTGACATCAGAGCTGAATGTTGTTGTATGGATATAGATGTCGTCGTCGCCATCGTGGTTACCATCGTCAGCAACAACAACGAGCGGTTCTGGTGACGTTGGCGCGGTTGCAGTTGACGCAGATTCAGCAGAGGGGATGGATGAGGTTGTTGTTGCTGCTACGAGGTCCGAAAGGAGTGGATTTTCGGTTCTTGGCGAGAGTGACCACCGGACTTCAGAATACTGAGTGCAATCCAATCTAGTGTCGAGTTCGTCGAGTACAGGCGAGGGTGAGCGAGGCTCTGGATCCTTGTCAACTGGCAAACTGTCGTTGAGCTGGTCGGATTCCTGGCAATGGTCAACACTGCCCTGAGAGCTGGCGATGGATTCCTGGGTGTTCTGGGCTTTAGTGCTGGGTATCGCGGTAGGAGACGTCCATTTACGATTCTGCCAAGAACCGGTCTTAGAGAGTGGTTGAGTTGAGAAAACGCCACCAATTTGGGTCGAACTGAGGGCAATTTCAGGGAAGTCGGACGACGAGGCTACAGGACAATCCATGTCCACGTCTGAGTCTCCCTCTGATTCCGAATCGAGTACAATCATCACCGTCTCCTTGCCGGCGGCCTCTCTGGGCTTCGGAGAGTTGGAAAGGGGTCTGGGGGTCGTGGCAGCTATTGTCGAATGAGTCGTGGTGGACTGAGAGACACCTTCAATATTTGGAGGAGAGGTGCCCTGGCTGCTTGGTTTCGATTTCGGCGCTGGTTTCTTGAGTGAGAGAGGAAGTCCAATGCGCGGTTTTGGAGTGGATGGAGCAGCCGTAATTGGGGTCTGGAACGATATTGGTCTATTCAATTTCTGGGAGAGATCTGATTGAGGCCTCATAAGGGTGTGAGCAGACTGTGATTGATCCTGCTTTTGTTGTTGCTTTTGTTGAGATTGTTGTGATTGCTGTTGTCGTGGACGCTGTCGTTGTTGCTGCGAAGACGAGACAGGGGCGGGTCGTTTTGGCGGAGGGGTTGGGCTCCTGAGCCTGATGCTGTGGGGCGTCAACGAGTCAAAGTCATCGTCGTCGTCATCACCGCCAAGCATCCCCAGGGGCATTGGTGCTGTTTTTTGGAAGTTTGAAAGAGGGAAGGTAAAACGGAAAGAAAAGGTGAAAAGACAGGGGCGACTTGAATTGACAATTTTCACCGGAGATTTATTATTTTCTAAAAAATGTCACAGCGATCATTTGAAGGAGACTGCCAACCATCACTCCACCCAAAAGGACCGTCGTACTGATCACTATCCCCTTCACCGCCTTGGACCCCTTGGGAAACGTCGTCGTCGCAAGGCCAGAGGATGCCGCCGTCAGCACTGATCCATTATCCAGCAGACACTCTGAGAGACTCTCCTGCAGCGACTGTGTTGACTTGTGGCTCTGAATGATCGAAAAGACCAACGCAGCAAAGGCCTTGAGTGTATGGTGACCATCCAAATGCCGCGCCGGAACAATGTTCAGTATAGATAGAGCCAGCGAGAACGACATTGTATACTGAATAGTGTGGAGGGCAGCCTCTGGGAACCAAAGAGAAAGAAATGACCACCTGGCAGACATGCTCGTCACCTCAACAGTCTCCCAGATATCCTTTGGATCACCCTGATACAGCACTACTTGTTCCCGCGGTGTCGATGAAGCGTCCTTGGAGAACTCATTGCTGTTAGGTTTTTCCCATGAGGGCAGTTGGTAATAGATCCTGACCATAGATCCTGTCCTGTATGCACTGAAAGGACGGTAGCAGGCACTGTCTCCGGGGCACGATGGCGAGCTAGGTGTACACCGAACTGGTGCAGGGTCGCCAAGGACGTCGATTGATGGTAAGCATTGCCCATTTTGGGCCAAGACTCTCTCGTCACCGTCTTCCCACGCTGTTGACTCTGAGCCTGAAGGATCGTACGGAGTAAAGCATGAAATGGAAGGGTCGGAGGAGTGTCCAAATGGCTCCTTGGGAGTGAATAAGCAACAGTCCGAGGGCTTATCTAGTTTTCAAAATGAGAACAATGCGTTACTAAATTGCCGTAGCTATAGGCAGTCTCAACTTATAGTGATAATACATTTCGGTGTTGTAACTTACTGAAGAGGAGATTGTGCGGTATACAGAAGCCAGACTCTTTCTCCCGAGTTGAAAATTCCAGTCCTGGGACTGTAGGTAACAGCGACGACTCCCACACGTCTAGTGGTTTGCCCAGAAGTGAGATATCGTTCACTTTTTTCACCACGCTTCCCACCTTCAGGTGGGAATACAGAGGAGACGACTATCAACAAAGAGTAACAGTAATGCAAGTTAGACGCTGCTGCATTATTGTAGAAGCATATGGGTTTGTGGATTCGGAGACAGATCGTGTCATACCTGAGCTACACTGACGACACTGACACCGTTGTCCATCTGCTTCCAGCCGACCATTTGGAGTGAGAATTGAAAGGCGCCGCTTGATAGAAAGATCCCGGCCGCTGCAAAGAGAATAAAGTTGTGCCAGACGCCCGCACAGACGACGCGCAGTTGCTGGATAGGAGACATGATTGCCAAGGCTCTCGGGGAAAGTTCGACAAAGGCTCCAGGGTATAATATGTACAGAAAAATGCCTGTGGATGACACCTGTGTTTTTTCTCTGTCGAAAGGATATAGCAAAAATGGATGTGTCAATTGTACGTTCACTCATACACCGAATGTGATGTGCTATATTTAGGGTCAACAGAAGTCAGATGTGTTACCTCGCAGCAGCAATGGCATGTCCAGCTTCATGAATGACTCCTGAGACAAGCAGAGCGATCAGGTAGTATGGGAGATGGGACAGTGGAAGTGTCACTCCAGGGATCTATATGAGCAATGTCCAGGAATTCGATAAAGGTTTGATGATTGATACACATCTTCGTTCGTTCAAGTCTGTCAGTAGCAAAGCGCCTTACCATTGGGATGAGCACCATATCGCTGTCTCCCGAGCCTCTCGTTGGACCCGTTGCGGGTGCTGTGTCGACGACAACGTCCCGTTTCCTGAATCTGCTGAAAGGGGGTGCATCCTGATTGTTCTTGCTTACACTTGAACCAAGTGGCCATATGTTCATCAGTGAAACGACTGCCACAGATACCAATTGAAAGGCTGCGTACGCTAGCAAAGTCCAGCCGACGATCATGGCCAGCAGTCCGAACAGTACTCCGAGATCATACCATACGCGCCAAAACCGGGCTAGTTTAGGCGAATTGCCGAGACGGAAAAAGAACGAATTGAGCCCAGTTGTCGAGAAACGGACATGAAATGGCTTGACCAGGAGCCCGCTGGAGGAGGATCCTGGTTTTGACGATGACCCTAGTCCTGATTGTCCCCCGTTCGATCCTGATACAGTCGGCAGCAACTCATATTCCTATCGAGCGGAATGGAGTGGTCAAGCAGTGTCAATTATTTCGTTGTGAATTCCATTGCAATCGAATGCCAGAAACGGGAAGGATCAACTTTTTTTGAAACAGGTCTTACAAGGCCACTTCCAGGGCCGACGGGCAAGTTGGGGCGGTTCAAGAATCGTTGTAAGAGAAAGAGGAAGACATGGATACCGAACCAGGTGGCGAGGAACGGCACCAAGAGGTTCACAAGTCCCATTCAACCGTTGTGACAGACTATGTCGAAGGAATAGCGGCAGACGACGACTGATAAGTCAGAGGAGGAGAACAAGACTGGTAGTTTCGGTGTTATTGAGCAGCCAGTTCACAAGCGTGTGTGTGTAGAAGTGAGCTTTCCTCCAGGTCGATGGTGATGCCGAGCTGATGGATGGTGGAGTGTCGTCGATGCTGAGCGAGGGGGTTTGTTCTATTGTTCAAAGGGGCGGTCGTTGCTGTTTTTGTGGGGGGCTAGAAATGGGGAAGAGGAATTGACTTAAGGGTCCTGTGAAATGGATCTTGATTTTGCCCCCTTTGTCATGGAATTTTGGTGGCGCATACTCAGTCCCCTGAAGGGTGTCGTCATGAAGTGCTTGGCGTTTGTTCACTAATGACTGCTGCGGTCCTAAGGACTTCTAGAAAACACATGCCGGTAAACTGGGCGCTAGACTAAATACATGGGCATCCAAAAGGGCGCGCTTGGAGTCTTCCTTAATTACTCAGAACTCTCTTCCCTGAAAACCCGTGTACTATACGCACCAGCTCATGAACATCCTAGTCTGACGCGGGCCAAAGCCAAAGCTACTACTCACCCAAAACACTATGAGTAGTTGAGTGGAGCATGGACACTACATCGTTTGTAGCTTATCCTCACATCAGTCGCTGCTCTGCACTAGGTCATTGAACCCTGAGCCTTTCGCAAAAAGCTACATGTACCAACCAAGTACCTAGACAGGAACAGTCTCTGGTGTTCTCGCGGATGACATATGAACGCCTGTTGTTACGAGAATTGCGAACAAATAAATGCGACGTCGTCCTCAATTTAATAGAAAAGAATTCAACTACAATTCTGCAACGGTGAGAGTAAAAACATCAGACATGTTTGTGTGCTTATTATTTTTGGTTGCTGGTTGGGTCAACTGGATAATGATAGGTCCACAAACACATTTGGTCATGCTCAATGTTCCTTTTGAAGACGGCGTCTAAAGCCGAAGAGGAGAGTCCAAGGGTACTGTCGTCATTGCGCTTTCATTTTGTTTGATATGTTTGTGGAGAGAGAATTAAGGTGTGGAGAAAAATCAGCGAGCAAACGTTTTTGATTTTCGTGTGACATGAGTGGATCAAATGGCCTTTGAAAATGTCCAGCTTTGTTGTCAAAGAGGAAGGGAGCGGGCCGAGGGGAGGAGATGACAACCATAGACATGCATCTCTTTGAAGTTATTATTTCTTCATATGATACCCAATCGATCTCAATTCTCAGCAGTGCATTGTGTAGTTTTTTTGTTGTCGTTGCAATTTGTTTTTTTGATTGCTCTGCCTGTTTGTTTTTTTTCATTTGTCATCGGATTTCACTAGTAAAAATTCATCCCCTTGGACGTCGTGCACGGTGCTCTGCCTTGCAGGTCAAGATGAGGTGCAAAATGCAAATCATGGCGCTTCCCTTTGTTAACCTCTTCCTGTTTATCAATTGCAAATGCAGGTCCAAACAGCAAAACGTGCATTCCTCTATGTTTCAACGCTATCTCTCATGGACGTAAAGCCTCGCAAAATCACATCTCTAGCTCTGTCACTTTACTCGATACTTCCTCATCAAAGGAAAGAGAACTGTAACTTTTGTCCTGTTGATAATGTACTGTACTTTCAACGACAATGCTCCATGAAATTCCTTTCCTCTTTTGTCATCGTAATTTTATGTACTTAATTACTACCACGAGAAAGAAAAGAAAGCTTAAGTTGACGTCCTTTTCCTACAAGAACGACATTCATCCATTCATCGTCAGCTCATCTTGGTAGGCTACGCGTTCCTTCCTCTTCCGGCGCTCGTGACATCAACAAACACGGTTCTATTAGCTCTCCAATCTTCGACACCAAATCAACCTTGGTATCCTCAAATTGTCACTTTATCCGTCACTCAAGGGCAAGATAGCTACACAAAACTTGTTTTTTCCACTTCCACTTCCACTTTCCGCGCAAAGGTTACAGAGTGTCAAAGAGGAAAAATGGGTACGAGGAGATACGAGGAGATACGAGGAGATCAGACTTCGCCAAGAGAACAACGCTGTAGCCATCTTTACCTCCACTCCAAAGTTTTCAGCCAAAAGGCATGCATCAGAAAACAGTACAAATAAACGATACATTGCCCCAGTTTCCAAACCTTTTTTTCCAATGTGCAGACTTTCCTCTTCTTCTTCAATTCACCAGACAAAACACTCCTTGCCACTCATTCCTTCGAACCATCTCCACTCTTTCCGAACAAAAAAATAACGCGTTCTTGATCTCGAAATGAAGTTCTCCATCGCCTCCATCTTCAGCACTGTCGCTGCTGCCCTCACCATCTTTTCCACCGTCCAGGCTGCCGCCGTCCCTACCCCCGTTGAGGTTCAGAAGCGTGCCATTGAAGGTATCAACAACTACGCCTGCAAGTTGACTCCTGCCCACCCTAGGTAAACAGATAAATTCACAAATTTTCCTTTAAAGCATTAAGGAGATTATGATGCATTTCAACGTTTTATTGACTGGTAGACTGACAAAACTTTCTTCTCCCGCCTTTTCAATGTAGACCTCTATTGTTGGTCCACGGCACGACCCTGACCTTGGACTCTTGGTCGACTTGGGCCCCTCTCCTCATCGAGGAAGGCTACTGCGTCTTTGGATTGACCTATGGAAAGTACAAGGACATCCCTCTTCTTGGAGGCATTGCGCCCATTGAGGACAATGCTCAGGAGGTTGCCAACTTTGCCAACAATGTCTTGACCAGGATGAACGCCACTCAGCTCGACTACATTGGTCACTCACAAGGCGGAATCCTCGGTCGCTACTGGATCAAGTACCTCGATGGAGCTGGAAAGATCAACCGGTAAGAGATATGGGCCAGTTTGACTGGGTACAATGCATTTTGCCTTGAAGTTTCATGCGTCTATGTTTACTCACTTTTTAACTTTCATGTTTTCCCTTTTCGTAGAATGATCGGTGTCGCACCCATCCACCATGGAACCACCTTGAGCGGAATCACGACTTTTGCCACTGCTCTTCATCTCCTGAACCCTTCCCAGCCCCTCTTTGATGCCGTCGCCCCCGCCCTCTACCAGATGAGTACGTCAAACTTCCTACGTTGCTCTTTTACGCAAAATAGGCCGGTCTAGTGGAATGTGTCACTGACACCCTTCTCTCTTCAAAACAATGTAGTTGTCGGGTCGCCCTTCATGCAAAAGTTAAATGCTGGCGGCGATACCTCTCCTGGCGTGATTCACTCCAACATTGCGACCCGCTACGACGAGATCGTCACTCCCTGGGAGACTTGCTACCAGGATGCCCCCGGTGTCACCAACACTCTCCTCCAGAACCTTTGCCTGCTTTCCCTGAACGAGCACAGTGCGTACTTGTATATGTCTGAAAAACAAATTAACGGGCGTACGCGAGTCAAAGGGTTAACACGACTAATGACAATTTTTTTCTCGTTCTTCGTACAAAACCTTAGTCACCATCATTAACTCCAAGATCGCTTTGCGATGGACCTTGAACCAGCTTGATCCCTCCACTGCCAAAACTGCCAACTGCCTCTCTGTCTTCTAAAACAGAGAAAATGGCACGGTTGAATGACAAGCAACTATTTATACCCTCTCATACCTATCCGCATTTACCCTTACCCTCTCCCCTACGCAAGTGTACTATTATGAGCACTTTGTCGACACTATTATTCGCCCTTAATCCCCCTATTACTCAAAAAAGAAAATGACGCTGGATCGTCAACACAACAATATTAAAAAACCCCCCCTTGTCATCCCAAAATGCATTACAAAAAAACACGTTTCAATCTGCGCTCCTTTTTGGGCCTGACTTTGTTCTTCTCGAGTGAAAACCTTGTAACTACATACCGTCTTTATAATTCATTGACCAATGCAACCAAATTTTGTTAAAAATGAATCTGCCTCCTATGAAATCCTGATATCTATGTAGGAGTTATTGGATGTTGGTTCCATAAAGAAAATCAACAGTTGCATCTAATGCAACTGCAAGCTCACTTCCTGTCGATGTGTTGCTTTGATCCCATTGTCCTGAACCCCAATACATATTTCAGGATATTTGTTTGTTAGTTGAAGCCCAGGTGAGGGTAAAAAAATAAAACATAAAGGGGGTTCCATGATTCAAGAAGTGTCACAACAGTCATTCACGTCCACATCCGTTAGAACAGATATCATATCAAATCCACTCCAGCGCCACCAACCAACAGTTCGCAACAGCATAAGAGAGGGGGGAAAATGCAGTATCCAACTCCAGCGCACCTTAGCCTGTCAATGGATTGCTGCGGCTTGCTTTATCGGCCATGCTCTATGGCCCACTGAGATCCCGGAGCGATTCACCATGCAATACGGATGCTTGTTGAGTAGCTGTCATAGCATACGATAGAACGCGATTTTGAGCGGGAAAAAAGAGTTTGGGATACTTAAAAGTACAAACGAGTCCTTGGAGGCTACACCCGATCATATGACCTTTTGCCTCTTGGAAAAACACTCGCACAGGAATGAACCCTCGAGAGAAAGCCATATGGTTCATCAAAGACACACTTCACCGAGACGGACACCGCCCCCATCCTTCTCCTTATATTGTCCAGGATGATAAAGACAGTGTAAGTCCGTATTGCGACTATTTTTGTGGTTCGCTCCTCATAAGGTTGACAGAACTCGCCAAAACAACCAACACTAGTAGATTTCTCACTGAACACGACATTACGCTCTAGTTTTTTAATTCTGCCACTCTCATTCACGTCTTAAAATATAGGTACTCGAGATTGGTTACCATGCTTTCTTTGTTTTTTCAACAATTGAATATCAATAATAGTTAAAAGTTGTATGTTGCTGATGTTGCTCGCGGCAAGTGGTATCTGAAAAGGAGGAAAAAATAGGTCGTAGTGGATGGTCATGTTTGTCATTTTATAGCTGCTTTTTGTGTGGAAGGAATTTTTTTGCGAGGAAGAAAAAAAAATACGCTTCAGTTCACTCTTATCGCGAACCGCCAATAGTGAAAGAAGAACGGTAGTTAGGATGAATCCTACGACCACCCGAGACGGGTGCGGGCGCAGGGGCAGGAGTGGGCTCAGCAACAACGGGCTCAGACTTCTGTGCAGCAGCAGCAGTTTCCAATGCCTGCTGAGCCTGGTGCTGCTCCTCCTGGACCTTCAATTTCTCCAACTCCAGAACCTGCTGCTCCAAATCCTCCGTCGTCAACTCCGAGGAGCTCACAACTGACTCCTTCAACTCTTGTTGCCGTTCCTCGTTGCGCTCCAGTTCTGCCTCCAATGCCGAGGGTTCCAAAGCATACTTCTCTGCTGCTACTGGTGCTGCGGACGCAACATCGACAGGGGTAGACTTTTCGACAGGGGGAGGTCCAAAGATATTGTGACTAGTCTTCTTGTATGGTCTGCTGAGGGCAGGGTTGGGTGGAGGAGGGGCTTGCGAAAAGATGGTCGAAGTCAACGCGGGATGCCCCTTGGGCTTGACATAGTCTGATCTCCATCCAGCGGGACGCTCTTGGTCAATCTCCTGTTGCTGCTGTTGCTCTTGTCTAGAGACAGGGGGAGCAGCCTGCTGCTGCTGAGGTTCCTTGAGATGACTAAAGATGGTCGATGTCAGAGCTGGGTGTCCCTTCTTAGCTGCAGGAGCAGAGGCGCTGGTCATGGCGTGGACCTGTTGAGTGGTATCGTCGTTTTCTCCACTCAGGGCACGGTTTCTGTTGCTGTTATTTCTCTCCCGATCACCGTACTGGTTAAACTCTGCGTCCTTCAAGTGGTTGAACAGAGTTGAAGTCAAAGCTGGGTGACCCTTCTTTGCAGTGGGAACATTGTTGTTACTGTTGGGAGAGGTAGGGGCAGAAGCCTTGCTGGCCAAGGATTCCTCAGAAGGGGAGGGGCTCAAGGGGAGACGACTGTTGTTCCTGAACTGAGACTGATCCACTTGAGGGGTGTCCTTGAGATGGTCAAAAAGGGTTGAGGTTAAGGCTGGATGGCCCTTCTTTCCTGACTGTCCTGCTGATGCTGGAGGAGAAGCCGCTTGGGATGGTTGCTGCTTACTGAAGATCTGCGACGTCAAGGCGGGATGGCCCTTCTTCTGCTGCTGCTGCTGCTGTTGAACAGCCGAGATCTGAGGAGGCGACACTGGAGGGCTGAAGATGTTCGAGATCTAATCAATGTAAAATGGTGCCAGTGATGCGATGAGTTGTTTGACCTTGAAAATAATCACCGAATCGATATCAACAATACGATTGATGTGTCATTCTTACGTTGCTAATCGGGGCACGGTTTCCAGCAGGCGAAGTGGCATTGCCAAAGGGATTGAGACGGAAGCGAGTGGGGTTCCTGAGCGCATCAACCTGAGTCTCGGCGACAATTGGCCATGAGTGACGGGAGCCGATGAGACGGACCATCTTGAGGACGCTGGCATTGTCCCAGACGTAACGGACACTAGCAATACGGTCGTTAACAATGGACCCGCAGATCACCTAAGCAAATGCATACAAGGGTCGATTTAGTCAAGGGTTCTGAAGGGGGTGGATTGCCAGGGCGTGTTGACTCTCTCGATCAATTAAATTTAATCCAATAGAGCAATTAACAAGTTGCATGTCGGTGGACCGGACCCTGGGAGGGGCGGAATACTCTCTTTTGTTCTTCGTCCATTACTTTTTTACAGTTCAGCCCAACAAATGGCAAGAAACGACAAAGCGAACAAAGAATCCAGAAAGAGGGCTCTCGTTCATTGTCATTAATCGTCTTAATAAACCCACACTCTCCCCTGCCACTCCCACACACGCCCACAGTTACTTTGTTTCTTTGTTTGCTCAAATCTAAACGACCAAGCGATTCATGGGATTCTTGCTGACATGATAGATTGCAGCTATTGAATAAATGTATGTTTTTCCATTGCTTCACTCCGCTCCCTTCCATGGTTACCCGCCCAAAACTCCTTCTTTCTCTCCCTCGTGCGCGCAAAGAACTTTTTCCCTTGGTCCATGTTCGCTTGCATATCGACATGCGCATGCGTACATACATCTTTCCTTCATTTCTATCTCTGTTCTTTGCAGATAAAAAATAGGCGGCAAAGACACAAAAAAGTACTAAAGACCAGCACTCCTCTTTACCCCTTTCCTGTGCTTTTGTCGTTACAGTAACCACGTTCACTTAAATTTCTCCCTCCTTTTAGTCCTGACGCCGTTAACATAAAACGTTTTCCTTGCTCCTTTTCCCTACCGCTTGTGCTTACCAAAGGAAAAGTAATACTAAGATCCTCAAGGTGATGAGGCTCAACATTGGGTAACAACCACCCGCCGGAGCCCGAGACAAACTTGACCGTGACCTCGACTTCGTCTACCGCTGAGGATTCGCCCACAGTCCGATGAATAACCGTCTCCTCTACGGCCAGTTTTTTTGGGTGCGAGAATCCGCCCGCCTTGAAAAAGTCACGGACTTGGCGCTCACCCGCGGCTCCTGCGCCGGTGGGGAGGAAGACGATGTGGGTGTCAGGGAGATAGAGGTCTTCGTCTGAGACTGGGTTTGTGCGAAAGGCGTTCCACAGCAGTGCTTGGGGGGAGGAAGAGGCGTCTGGCAGTGTCATTTTTTCTTTTTTCTTGGAGGAGCTATTGAAAGTAAAAACTTTTGCGAGAGAAAAGAAAGAGACAGAGTTGTAACAAAAAAAGAGCTGAGTTAAGGTTAACAAGAGTGAGACTGCAGGATTGGGGGAATGAACGGTCGGAGGAAGACCGTTGACTGATGGAGAGGAGATGGGAGGAATGAGAAAGTCAAGGGGAAGAAAGAGGAAGTGTGGTATTAGGCGACTAAAGAGTGTAGGAGGACAAGAAGAAGGAAAGAGGAGGAGAAGGAAAAGAAAGAGAGACGACGAGCAGTGAAAGCGAAGCAAGAAAAAAAAAAGTCGTGCTCTTGCTTGTCTGCCTGTCAGCGGAGGGTAATGAACGACTCTGCCCTTCGTGACCCTGCCCTACTTTACTACCCTGCCCGCTCGAAGATTCAGTCAACAGGCGCGTCAGTTGTTCTCTTCTCCTCCTTTCATCTCAATCATCTAATAAAAGCACTAAAAAATCCAACATTTGCTCTCAAAAAACAAGAAATGGTGCCCAATACCACGAGCGAGCGTGTTTTGATGATATGAATGTGGTTATGTGTGAACTACCATCACCATAACCACCCTGCCTGCTGCTTGAGCACGCACCTCTTCTACTGATCCTACATCTCGTTCTTCTTCACTTGCGATAAGACTCATTCTCCCTAAAAGACATTGCCACGCGGAGCAACAGACAAAAGGGCAATGGAATTGAACCTGGCGGCAAAGTAGAGTGTGACTTGTCATGATAACAAGGTCCACTCTCACCAACTACAGGTATGGATCAAACCGCCTGGCAAGCTAGATTCCTTCCATTAGGGATGTGGTCTTCCTGTGAACACGTCGACAGAAAAGTAAGAAGGGGCTTCCCTCGGGTTTGTTGAGGTGTGTTTGTTGTCTTCTTGATTTTATTTGTCGTATTATTTGTTATCAATTCCAGTGTACTCCGTCCTTGTCTATGCTCTGGATGGGGGCGATACCTATTCACGATAGTTAAGAAAGGAACAAGAGGTCAATTCTTACTCTTTACCATGGAATAAAAAAAGGCATTAAATCGTTCCTTGTACGGGTTCAAAGGGAGGATGTCCTTATCAAACTTACCAAGATGACACCGTCGCCACGGACAAACAACATCTCACAGTTCCTCTTGACGATCTATTTTGTTCCGCAGAACAAACGAATTCAACGTTGCGTGAGCGCGAGTTCCTTAGTCAAGCTAGCAGTTGAGAAAAGCATCTCTTGTCATCCTGCATGAGAGACGTAGGTCGGGTCCAGTATGCTGCCAGAAGCATTTCGACGGAGGATCTCCTGAGAACAAATGGCCAGATACAAATCATCTGTTTGTAAATGGTCGCTTTTCCCGCTCTCGAGCAGTTGCTATAGAGAAACTTCCATATCCTACGATATCCACATCAAATTGAGTTCCTGCATCCGCAACCTAAAAGAGAGTCGCTTCCTTTCCTCCAGTTGGAAAAGTCGCCTCAGTTCCTCCAGTGGAAAAAAAAACTGCTTTGCTCCTGGTGGAAAAAAAAGTTGCTTATTCCTGGTGGGGAAAAAAAGATGGTCCGCTTACTCTGATAACCTCCTCCATAGTCTCATCGTTCACATCGACAACAGTGATAGTCTCCTCGACATCTCCAAGGACCATGTTCAAATGACCATCATAAGCCTATCACATAAAAAAGCAAGAACGTGGTTCATCAGTAAGAATGCGGTTGCGTTCGTGCTGGCGTCGCTGATTGCCTTCGAAATGCGTTGCTGAAAAGGAGGCGTTACATGAAGCTTTCCGCGCAGCTCACGGTCTCCGCGCAACTTGACGTAGATGCGTTCGTCGAGGGAGAGGCGGACGAGATCCAGAGGCTCCTCGATGCCTGTGCTTTCCAGTGGTGCGTATTCTTCCATGTCTGATGTTTGTATGTGTCTGCGAGTTAAAAGAGTGTGTGCGTCGGGGATGCGAGTGTTGAAAAGGACAAAGGCTTGGCTGCGTATGGGAAAAGGTGTGGCTTTGCAATTTTTTTTATTTCGCTTGCTCTTTTGGGCGAAGATGCGATCAAGACAGCGAGGGGTAGAGCGAGTGCAGACTCTGCTCAGTCTCATGTAGGATTCTATCGTTAACGTTATCATACGTCGCCGTCGTCGTCGTCATCGTCTGAACACCACTACTGGCAGCACCACTGGCACTGCTAGTACTACGCGTGCTTACTCCAAGGCTGCTCTTCTTCTGACTGAGCACACCAGATGCACCAATCCACTCCCAGGCTCGATAGATCTCCCCATGAAGCTCCTGCGCACTCACCCGCACGTTCGCATTCTTGTCAACTATCACAGAGACCTTCTCCCAAATCTCTTGTCGTCGCACTGATGAGTGGATATGGGTCAACAGAGCGTCTCGGAGATGGATCTGGGGCACAAATGAGTGAGCGTAATAGATGGGATCAACAGCACTAAAGTCCGCCTGTTCCGATAACTTGCTCAAAACTTCATCCACCAGACCCTGAACGATTCTCGCTTCTTCGCGTCGTCTCAAGATGTAATTCCTGGTCAGCAGTCCAGCAATTCCCAAGGTCAATAGGGCTATTTGCATATGAGAGCAATGAACGGTTAGTAGCTGAAAATACAAGAAACAGTTAAGCTATAGGTTCCAGCAACAGTGTAGCTTACGAGGCAAGTCTCACCTAAAAGGATCTTTTTGAAATGGTCAATCCACCCAAGAACTCCTTGGCGCACTTGACAGAAAAAGGGCCTAGCAGGTTTCACCGACCTCAAGTATCTCTCACTATACAATGAGAAAGTAAACTGTAAGTAACGCCAACCAATTCAAACAATACATGCGATAGAAGGATTAAAAAATGAGACAAGTACCTTATTCCTTGCTCAATAATGATGGTTGATGATCGGCGGTAGAGCTCATTCAAAGCAAGCGTCCAATACTGGGTAAATTCCTCTTGAGAAACGCTGGCCTAAAAAGGTGAAATAAAAACATGTCAGCTACTGGTTTGCACTGGACGAATATCTGCATATAAAATCAGCTAAGATAGCGGGCCAAACGTTCAAACATACATCTTTGAGAGATTCAATCTCCTTTCTCAGATCATTGACAGAAAATCTCTGACGGGCAAACAATTCAGCAGAGGGATGTGGGCGGGTCGAGCTCCTGCACTCTTCCTGTCCAGCGCGCTTGTGGAGCATGTTTTCAGCCGCATCGGCAACCTGAAGGCTTTGATATTCCTGAGCCTTGTTGAGTACACAGTTGGGTGTCAATGGGAATAGATTGGCAAAGCTGAGAGGGTGAGGACGAAGGATGTACTCGGGTGGGCACAACGGGTCAGAGCCATGGGAGGTACACATCGCATGGTCAGGGCATGCAATGCAAGTTGGGTATAGCCACTTTACAAGTAATTGCTCTACAGACAGGATTGAAGATTCATTAGTTAGGTGCAGGCGATACCTTTTGCCCATTGGACATAGCTTTCTCACAGGCGTTTTGAGGGGTGAACGTAAGTACTTACTGGTGGTGAGGTGTTTGTTGCTGGTAGATGCTGGGTTAAAATTCGAAGGAGCGCAGAAGCCAATGTCGATACGGGTTTGTCGATACCAGAGTCCGTAAGATAAAAGCGCTAGGAAAAGTATAAATTTCAAAGGTCCAAGGTTGGGTCTCTCTTTCTCGCGACCTCTCTTGGGACGAGTTCCATAAGTGTTTGCTGCCGATTCAAACTGAATTATCCGAGGTGGTGGCGGTGGCAGAGTTGAGATGGACATCCGCTTGGTCTTGGCAAACAAGGGCGAGTTGTGAAAGGGTCCTGAATCGAAATCCGTCCTGTCAAATGCCGATCCTGCTGTGTATTTAGGAGTGGCCATGTACTTTGAGAATGCCGGTTGGGCGGGCACCTTGAAGACATGGTCCCGATCCAGGCGAGAGTCGTCGTTGCGTGATTTCTTCCTTGCTTTGCGAGCAGTCGATGAGTTGCGCGACGATCCTGTCGAGGTCAAGGATTCTCTTGATTTTGACCGTCTCCGACGCTCTGATTCACTGCCGCTCTGGAACGGGTTCTCGTCAGAAAAATTCGCGTTGACTATCTCCCGCTGTTTCTTGGATCCCTCAGATTTCTGTTGCGAAAGCAATTGATAAATGTATTTGCTGTCAGCTTACTCAAAATAGCGTGGTACTAAGTAATCTTCGACCGCGAGAGTATGTGTTACCTTTTTCCGTGGCGACCTTCGCTCTAACGAGGGCTCCGATTCTTCTTTCCTGACTGGGGACTTTACTGATTTCCTGCCTCGAATAGAATTTGACGTTGAGGTCGAATCCATATCAGTACCCTCGTCAACAATCCTCCTCCTCAGCTTGGGCTTTTCCTGTTTTGAATAAACGTGAAATGGTGACAGGTTAAGATCATCCGCACAAATTGGACGGCTGACATTGACAACACATATGACATTCTAATTCTCCCTCTTTACCTCGTTCTCCTCGTCCGTGTAGATCGGCTTGGAAATGACACTGCTCTTGGGTTCGCGTCTATTGGGAGATGACGATGACATGGATGATGTAGAAGATGATAACGCCGTCGATCTCTCCTGACGCGTCGGTTGAGCGACAGTCGTCGTCGTTGTTACTGCGGAGGATTTAGCAGATGATTGTTGTGAAAGTGGCTGCGTTGATGCTTGTGGTTGTTGGTGTGGTTGTGATTGTGATCGCGGCGTCGGTGCCTTGGTTGTCTTGGTTGCCTTGGCTGCAGCAGCATCCTGTTCGGAGTGGGCGCGTTCATATCGCTCCCTCAACTCGGCAGCACGCGGTCGGATATGGAGTTCAAAAAGGTTAACCAGGTCCTGTTTCCTGACTTCTCCTGTTGGCGGCTTGACCTTATGATGGATGAGAATGTCCCGGATGCTGTCCATCTTTATTGTCATAGGATCGAACCCTGCCTGCAGGTAGCGCGGCACTGACATGATTCGCTGCTGTCTTCCTTGTAGTTGATGTGTGTGCAGAAAGCTGTCCTGGTTAGAGGTCTTCTAACCCTTTCTGTACACACGAGCGCGCTGAATGACGTCACACAATGCTGTTTTTTGTGAAGTAAAAAAGATTGCACTTTCACTTCTCTACATCTACTTTTTGCTTTCAGCCTCTTGCCAAATCAACAGCACGGATGTCGACATATACCAAGAGAGAGTTCACGCCGCGAGATGGAAACGCAGGAGGATACAGTTCCAGGACAGTCTTTGGTAGAGTACCGTTCATTCGACAGCACAGATCTACATCCTGCAGTTATTATCAACTGCTACTAAATAAAAATACCCCGGTGGTGGAAAATATCCCACTACAATTGAAGAACATATACCATTGGGCCTGACCACGCTTTTTTCTCTACCAACTTGACCAATCGCTTTGCATATAGACGGAAAGCGTATGCGGAAGTCCATCCAGCGAAGAACCGTCGACTATAATCACAGCATAACAAGGTGGCTCCAAGTATGTTACTTGACATCCTCAATAGGATCACAGCGCGCATTGGACATATATCGCAGGAATCAATGTTTACTGGATATTTCCTTGTCTTTGTGCACGCCAATAGACAGCTCCGTATATCAAGAACAAACGAGACTTGCCGTTTCTTCGACCAGATCCCAACTTCATTGTAGACGTAAGTTCCTGAGCGCGATCTAGGCTGCTTGTGCGCACGTTACAGCATTAGAAGAAAACGACTCGTTACTGATACTCAAATCTTTTTGCATTTGGAAACATCATAGTTGTTACCGCCATCAGCATACACCAGTAACCCTATGAATGCTGTCACCACCAAATTCGTTCACACCTCTACCAACAAGAACCGATGTCCCGTCAATGTGATCCGCGTAAGATACCTTTGTTGCCACTTCGTTTGGACGTATGCAGGAGTGTTGGAGCTCAGCGCGCTAACGTTGCCATTTATTATTACTCTTACTGTGTTGTAGTGGACGCCCGAAGGAAGACGTCTCGTTACAGGATCATCGAGTGGAGAATTCACCCTCTGGAACGGACTCACCTTCAACTTCGAGACTATTTTGCAGGTACGCGGAGCTCATCATGCTCTTTTGCATAGATCTATGCTTTTGCTTGAGAAGATACTAACAGATAGAACCACACATTCGTTACTCGATTTCATTGTAGGCGCACGACACTGCAGTACGCGCTATGAAGTGGAGTCACAACGACGACTGGATGGTCACGGCAGATCACAACGGATTTATCAAATACTGGCAATCCAACATGAACCCACTGAAGGTCTTTCAAGGACACAAGGAAGCCATTCGCGACCTCAGGTACACCCTACTTTTACTTTGGTATATGCAAGTGCAAGGATGATCAGGTATCCTTCAAAAGCTAAAACCCATATTTTCTTCTCTCTCCACGCATTTTAGTTTCTCGCCAAGTGACGCTCGATTTGCGACGTGTTCAGACGACGGTACAATCAAAATCTGGAACTTTCACGAGGGAATTGAGGAGAGAACGCTGACAGGACACGGATGGGATGTGAAGTGCGTTGACTGGCATCCCCAGAAATCCCTGCTCGCCTCAGGAAGTAAAGACAACCTTGTCAAACTGTGGGATCCAAAATCAGGACGCAACTTGACAACTCTGTAAGCTACTATCACATCATTGATGAACACGTATTGCTATATTTTAGTATGGCGCTCTAGCTAACGCAAGTATGCACGGCTCAATAGGCACGGACACAAAAACACGATTCTGGGATTGCAGTGGAATAAGAACGGAAACTGGCTGGCAACGGCAGCGCGCGATCAGCTGGTGAAGATTTACGATATCAGGATGATGAAGGACTTGCAGACATTCCGTGGCCACAAGAAGGAAGTTTGTTCGGTGGCATGGCACCCGCAACACGAATCTCTTCTTGCAACTGGAGGATCAGAAGGATCCATTATGTTCTGGACTATGGGCCAGTCAGAACCTACCGGAGGCATGGAAAACGCTCACGACTCAAACGTTTGGTCATTAGACTGGCACCCTGTGGGTCACATTCTCGTCTCCGGGTCAAATGACCACACCACGCGATTTTGGACAAGGAATCGCCCAGGCGAGTCGATGCAGGACAAGTTTAACGTAGGAATCCAGATGGCAGCAGAAATGGGTCTTACCGACACTGGAGCAGCAGAGGATGATAACATAGAGTATGTTCCAGGACTTGGAAACTACAACCTTGGCGTTGGCGGCGGTTTTGACATGTCACCTATGTCTATCCCAGGACTCGGTGGCGGACCCCCCGGCCTTGGAGGCGGCCCTCCTATGGGATCACTTCCTGACAACCACTCGGGATCATTGCCAGGATTGGGCATGGGTGGCCCTCCACGGTCGAATGGCATGCACCAGGGACCTCCTAATGGCTTTGGCAGTATGCAGCGGCAGGGAGGCCCAGGAGGTCCACCCTTTGGACAGCACGGAGGCGGCGGACCTGGACAATGGCAGGGTGGCGGGGGTCAAGGAGGACAAGATCGTCGACAGGGCAACTGGGGTGACCGTGATAATAATGGCCCAGGTCATCATTTTGACGGAGGTGGTGGCCGTGGACGAGGTCGTGGCGGCTTTAACCAAGACCGGAGAGGTAGTCGTGGCGGATTCCGGGGAGGTTTTGGTCGTGGACAACACTAAACTAATTGCTAGCATGAATCAAGAAGGGACCTTTATTGTATTTTTATCGCATCTTTTATCAGTCAAACCTCGAACGACCTTCAACCAATACACATGACACGTCGTTTGCTCTGATTATGCTGACTGTTGCTATCACCCAGTGTACCACTGTGGAATGTCTTGTCGTGTACCTGTTGGCAGAGAGTAGAATAAGAACTAGCCAAAAAAAAAAAAAAAAAAAAAAAAAAAAAAAAAAAAAGATGTCACATCGTGACCTGCGGAGAGCGTGAAAAAAAGGGGCGTTTGAGTGCTTACAAGGAAGGGCGGCAAAAGTAAAAATAAGAAAAGAGAGTCGTATCATTTCATCATGAGCCAAAAGGTTTAACTTGCTCCTATTTGACGAACACCTTGCTGGTCCTTTGCAGGCATGTGAGTGTCGATGAATGGGTGGGTCATGGGACCAAACTGAATCGACTTCTTTCTTGTTCTTCAGCGCTTTTACTAATTCATTCCTCCCCCTCCTCTCTGTCTCCCCCATTCACTTTTGCCACCTTGTTTGTCACTGCCATCTCTCCTCACCACCACTCTTTTTTTTTTTTTTTTTTTTTTTTTTTTTTTTTTTTTTTTTCTCGCGCTCTCACTCTCTCGTCTTTTATTTCCACGTCTCTCTCGCTCACACCTCCTGCAGCTTGCCTGTCTATCATTTTCTCTCTCCAGCTCTCTCTCTCGCTGGCTGGCTGACCTGACCCACTCTATCAATCTTTCCGTCATCCATCTGTATCCCTCTACTTCTTTCCTCAACGTCCTCTGTTACTCTCCGCTTCTCTTCGCTTACTCACTTTCCCCTCGTGTTCTGACACACCACTCCTCTTATTTTCTCTTCTCTTTTTCCTTCCCTCTTTCTCTCCCACGGCCTTTTTCTCTCTTTCAAGAAGAAGAGGCTACCTTATACCACTCTCTCATTCACACACTAATACGTTTTCGAAAAAAGAAAAAAGATTGATTCATCAACCTTGCCCACCCCTTCCTTCCCATGGACGCAGCAGAGCCCACCGACCGCCCTCTCAGGGCAACCTCGTCCCTGGTTGTTTCTAACCCTCAAAACTGTAAGTGTCTCAAAGACCAACACGGCTTACTGGCTGTGTCTCTGGTTTCGTTGTCGCCAAAAGATGTGTCCGGATTTATTTTTTATATAGTTCGCACAAGTAGCCCGTTGTCTTACTAACTTGATACCCTTGTCAATCGCTTTGTAGTCACCATCAACAAAATAACTGTCCTGGACACAACTGCCACTACTGAGGCAGCAGCAACAACGGGATCAATAATACCTACCACCACAACAGCAGGAAAGATACCAGCCATGGTCGTCGATCTAATTTCATCTTCCTCCTTCTCTTCCTCCTCCTCTTCCTCCATCCCGATCCAACCTCTTTTCCAAGACTACCAAGTCGAGTATGCTCCAGATCCAGAGCATCACCAGCAACAGCAAACACATCAGCAACAACAACAACAACAACAACAACCAGATACCCAAGTGTTCTCAACATCCAACTTAGGCACTACACCAACCAACAACAACAATGATTCATTGCTATCGGCAACAACAACGTCAAAGGCTCAATCCTCTTTATCGACAACACAATTGCATCCTAATCTTTTGCTCAAGATTCGTGCAAAGTCAACAACAGGATTGAGCCTGCAATTTGAGCTCGAGGGCGAACTGCTGGATGCTGTACAACCGAGAACCGGTGGAGGAGCACAGACAGGGTCTAGTCCTGCAGAATCAAATCTTAATCCAGACAAGGATGTCCTCAACCCCCGCCACAACCACCGTCATCTCCTACAGGATTCAACAAGGGTACCAGTAACGTCAGAGAATGCGGACCTGATAAAGAAGGAGGTACGCAACAGCAATAACGCCCCCCTGAGGTCGACTTTGAATTCGACTGCTACGATGACATCGACATCATTAACCACGGGCGGCACAGAGGATTATGTATTTGTGTCTGTCCGACCGAGGGTCACGAGCACACCTACCCCTGACAGGAACCTGACTAGTAGAGGAGGGAGTGGTGTCTACAAACGCACTATCTACTTTGCAGAGACACGCACAGTGCGTCATATGCACGAACTCTGCAGTAGCGTAGTTGCTTCCCAACAGCATGTAAGTGAGATAAACAATCAAAGAAAGGCGCCGAAGGAACCATTTTGCATCCTTTCCTTTTCTTTGCTATTGTTCCAAGACCAACTTCGACACTTCACCGTGAGAATGAAATTGATGATATGATATGGTACGATAAGATATGATTGTTGATCGAAATGAGTTTTTTTCAAAATTACATCAGCTAGTCCAGAACTCAGGAACCATCACAACAGTCGTGCTGAATCAACCCCATCCCGAAGGAAAGCAGGTCTGGACCTACCCCCTCATCAATGGCGCCTCTACCGCCGCTGATGATGGTGGCCCACCGCAAAGCCACAAGGCAGTGTTTGCCGTAAGTCTTCTCCTTGTCATTGCTGCTCTTCTTGTTGTTGGCTACAAGTCAAGAACAAATACCGGCGCACCTCCCTAATAACTTTCCCCCTCTGTTTTCATCTTGTTACCTCAATCCTCCTTATTCACCCCCTCAACTAGTTTCTAACTCGAAACCAAACAACAGGGGTGCTGGAAATTCTTGCAATGGTCTCTGCATGGATCGAACGTAAGTCAAGTCTCCTGTCAGCAGTAATCTCCTCAACTCTTAACAACGTTCAAATGACGCTAACTTTCATATAACACTCTAAAAAAAAAATAGTCGATAACAGCTCAGCAGCGGCTGCATCAGCGGCTGCGCCAGCGTCAGCTGGAGTGCGATTCCCTTCGACCCTGACCCAGCCATCAACAATAACTTCGCCGACAATAACATCCGCCTGGAATACACGTCATTGGAGGAGAAGCACGGCTCCAGAAAAGAGCTCGAATGTGAGCCGGTTACCGTCGTTCTGGAACAAGTTTCCTGCATTCCCTGCGAGTCACAATTCCTTGCACAGTCTTCCAGAGATGACTGCTCGCTTGAATAATGAGCCACCATTGCCAACGTTGCCTGACGAATCCAATGTAGCCTCCAATACCCTCGCACCTACCGCCCCTACCGAAACATCTACACTTACCACCACCATTATTCCCGGTCCTACCTCTAATGCCACAATCACCAATGTACCAACTTTTATACCCCTGGCCAGCAATACAGAGGATGGACCACTCTTTCGGGCAACAGTCGTCGAGTGTGAGAACCATATCAGGACGATGAAGGCGACCTCGAAACGGATCCTCAAAGCTGCTCAGGCGGTCATGGAGACACGTAGGGCTTGGGTTGCTGCTGAGGAGGCCTTTGTGAGAGAACTTGAGGGCATGAGAATCGCCGAATCACTGGTCGAGAGCTACTGGCGACCACTCTCACAGCATCTCACAGAGCACTCAGAGATGCTTGCCCAGCGGATGCGGGACCTCTTGATCCGGCCTTTTTCACAGTTTTATGGAACCGACATCAAGGCCGCAGAACTGCAACGCAAATCCTTCGAGGATGAAAGCAAGGAGTACTACAGCTTTTTGTCGCGGTATATGGGGATGAAGCAGGATAATCCACAGAGGAAGGCTGAGGCTGATCTGAAGCATGAGCGGAAACGGCGACATTTCGAGCTAAAACGACTGGAGTACTGGAATTTTTTGCTGGAGATGAAGGCTGGTGGGCGCAAGGGCGACGAACTGTATTCGTGTTTGACTGAATTCGCGGACAAGCATCGTCAGCTTCTGGGAGATCTGGGAGTTGTTGCAGAGGAGCTTCGTCCAGATTTGGAGACTGTTTTAGAAAGCAACAGACAGCGACAGGAACAAATTCAGCTCCAGTCATCTGCCAGGCCAGAGTCATCCTTGTCTCACTCGGAAGTAACCTCAGCTCTTCCAATGAACTTGATCCCACCTCCCAACATTCGACATGACTCTGCGAGATCGATCGACTCTGACCAGAGTTCAACCGACTATCCACAAAGCCATCCGTTTCTGCAGCATTCGCCCATTCCACCATCATCATCGCCCTTCCCTACAAGTGTCGCCGCCCCCCTCGAAAGCCAAAAGGACGCAGCAAGCAATAACCGCACCATTACAGGAATTCGCGATCTGGAGCACCAGGACATTGACGCCGGTCTCGCCCTAGGAAGACGTAAAGAAGGATTTTTGTTTGCAACCAACCGTCCAAGTCCCCACAGCAATGCTGCTGTGCTCGAGAAAACCAACAACCTAAACACCTGGCGCAAGTACTGGTGTGTCCTCTCTGAAGGCCAGCTGCACGAGTACTCTCACTGGAAACGCGGAATCACCCAGCCCCACAACGAGCCAATCAACCTTCGTATCGCCACTGTTCGGTCGTGTCGAAACCAGGATCGGCGATTCTGTTTTGAGGTCATCACACCAAAATTCAGACGCGTGTACCAGGCGACAAGTGTCGAGGACATGAACTCGTGGATCAATGTCATATCGAACGCGATCCAAAGTCTGTTGAACGGTACCAGTAGTTGTCGAAACCTCAATTTGCAGTATATTCGAGATGGAGTGGAGGTGAGTGGTGGCGGTGGCGGCGCTGGACGAAGGATCGGAGGAAGCGACTACAATAGGACGATGCCAGCTCCGGACGGGAAGGGTCTGATGGCAGGACTCGGAGGCATGGCACGAGCGAGTATGGAGCAGCTCCTTCAGTCGACGTCGCTACCGACCTCTCTTCAGGACAGAGTTCAGCCTGGACAAGCAGTTGGCAGAAAGCGTGGTGGAAGTGCGGCCGATGGACTGAATGAGATGGGGCAGATCATTCTCCCCTTGGCAGCACAGGCGTCCAATTCTTCAGTAACCGCGACGACGCCTGATCTTCGCAACAGCCATGATGAGAATATTTCCGGCGAACAACATTTGGGCTCTCGGTTGCTGCAGACAATGCGAGACTCGGACTTAGCCAATACTCTTTGCGCAGAGTGCGGAGCCAAGAACCCAGACTGGTGTGTCATCAACCTTGGTATCCTTGTCTGCATTGGTAGGTTGACTCAGAATTGGCCTCTTATTGAGCGACTTGGATATCACTGGAAAATTTAAACTCACATATTGTCTTTTCTCGTATCCACAGAGTGCTCGGGTATTCATAGGAGTTTGGGCACACATATCTCCAAGGTCCGATCCTTTACCCTGGACACCAACTCATACACAAAGGATCTGGTTGAGTTCATTCGTTCAGTCGGCAACAGCGTCTCGAATCAAATCTGGGAGGCGAATCTACTCTCTGAAACCAACCCAGGATCAACAAAGATTGCGTTCAGGAAGCCGGTTGTGAATGATGCACGAGAGTGCAAGGTGTCGTTCATTCGCAAAAAGTATGTCGAGCGGGCGTTTGTTGAGCGGTTCCCAGAGTCTGTGTCGAGAGGAGCGGTAGCAGAAGCAGGGGGAACCGCTGCGACGGACGCGTTGTTTGAAGCGGTCTCTTCCAACAATATCCCAGCAGCCATTGCAGCATATGCAGCGGGTGGGAATCTCAACACTGTGCAGAGAGCTGATCACGCGAGTGATTCTGGACCTTTCGTTGAGGCGCAGGAACTACAGACGACGCCTGAAGAGGACCCTATGCCGACAACGCCTCCTCCGCTCCCGTCGCGGAACAACATTGATCTGTTTGGATTGGGAATAATCCCCAACACAGCAGAATCGCCCCTGATTAGTTATTTCATGCTGCATGGACATAGAGATGGACAAGGTGCAGATGAGTCGACGGCGCTTTCAGAGACGTCGTCCCAGTTTTCGAGGTCGACTGTTGGTTCTTCTTATCCAGTCTCGACAACTGATCGCGAGGCTGATACCTTTCAGTCCTCGGCCCCTCAAGATCCAACATCGACATTAAGCTCGTCTGCTGGACTAACTGGCGCAACCTTGGAGATTCGGCCCCGGCCGGTAGCGACAGGAGGACGATGTATCTCATCAGTGATGGTGATGCAGACGTCGCCGCTGTTGATCGCCCTTCGCAACGGTGTGCCCTTTAGCTTTGATCCCCAGTACGAAGTCTACCCCCTGGCCGAGTTTCTGATGCAGAATGGAGCTGCGAGCAACATGAGCATGGAGGTCAAGGTCCTGAGTATTGGTACTCTCGAGAGACCTTCCACAACCTCGTCGTCCACTTCTTCTGTTAACAAGGATTTACCGGCGCCTCCAGAGCCTCACTTTCCTGCCAGGCATCAAGGTGTGGCAGCCACTACGGTCAAAGGCTCTCCTGTGGCTGTGCAACAGGCCGCAGAGGGGCTCGCAGCCTCGGCTGGTCAGAGTATTATTGAGCGGGATGTGCCACTCCAGCCGTCCATCTCGATCGGAGCTCGACTCTCTGCAGGAACTTCGATCATGCCCAGCTTTGCACTCGGCAGCAGTTCTTTATCGACGAAGGCATCATCGACAACCACAGCAACCACAGGAGGAGTCGTTGTCCCAGTCGCCGCCGCCACTGTTGGACCCAATGGAACGTCGGCTGAGAGTTGGGCAGTTGCCTCTGCAACTGGAGAGATCAGTACTACTACAGATGCTGAGCGAAAGGCTGCTAACCGACGGAGTGTTGGTCAAATAGTTGAACTCCGAGGTGAGAATGGTATTACGGCGATGGAGTACCTTCGAGCCAAAAGTGTCGCACGCGGCGATATTCCCTCTTCATCGCCTTCACCCGCTCCACCAGCGCCTGCTCTGGAGAGAAACCTCTCAGGGCCTTCCGAATCGTCACGGGCGCGACCTCAAAGCCTGACGGAGAGAGGAACTCTTCTCTCATCCATGTCGACAGGTCTAATCAACACACTCACCCTCTCACCCCGCCTCCGACCGACAGCCTCTTCCAACTCTACGTCCACTGTCAACTCTTCCGATCAGAACCATCCTCGTACCAACGAGTCCTCACAATACCCGCCACTCAGCTCCAGTAGCAATGCCAACAACCCCCATAACCACCAGGATATCTCAGCCTTGTTCCAGAAGCGCCGTGATAGTGACAATGGACTTGGATCGGGATTCTTCTCGACCATGAAGTCCTCCTCCAACAGGGACAAGGAACGAGCAGCGGCCAAGGCGCAGGCACGAAAATCGGGAGACTTTTCGCTCCTCTCCCCCATCGTTATTGCCACCCCACGACGTATCTCCCCACAGTCCAATGGTGTCAACACTGCCAACAACCGACTGTCACTGAACCTTGACTATATCGGCTCCTCTCCCAACCTGGAAGAGATCAGTCCAACGACCACGCCGGTGGCACTTGGACAACAACCAAGTCGGGCCCAAAAGGTCAAGGCCAGTCTGACAAAGAGCATCCGGCTCTCGACGGCGTACTTCAATAAGAACAGTAACAACAACAAATATCCTTCTGGTTTCGTGACAAAGGAGGGTACGAATCGAGACCACCCGCCACCCGTTGTTCGCAGGATCCCACTCTTTGAGGGCGATCAGAGTTTTGTTCCACTGTATTCTCCGCAACAACCTATGGTTCACCAAACGACATCTACGGGATCTCTCACCGCCGCCGCTGTCACGATTGCTTCGGATGGACTTCTCGGTATTGGGAAAGGCAATGGAGGAATGAGTGGAGGAGAGGAGGATGAGGAGGAGGAGGAGAGTGATCCTGACGATGAGTTCACGGTCGAAGAGCTGTTGGCGCGTCAGGACGCTCGGTCTTGGAACATCGGCGGTGGAAGTGGTACTCAGCCTCAACCTCAGCCTCAGCCACGGGAACAGCAGCAATCTCATCCGCAAACGCAGCAGGGCAGTCATTTCTTGCTGCCGCGGAGTCGTCCATCTTCTTCCTTTTTTTCGTCCATCAATTTCTCGTCGACACCCAACCTCACCAGCAAGCATAGCGAGGATAATAGTAAATAATACATAATATATTATTACATTTGAAGTCATTGAAAGTGCTCGAACCATGACAAAAAAAAAAAAAAAAAAAAAAAAATGAAACTTTTTTTGGTGGCGTAAATTTTGTAAGGCAGAACGAGCAACCCAGAGAAACATGGACATCATCTAAGAGGCACTCAACAAGAGTTCGTTGATCTTCATCTAAGATCATGGCTGACAAGATGTTGTATTGGCTATGATATTTTTATTTTTTATTTCCACAACTTGTGCGGGATGATGCTGAATAATGAAGATATTACATATATTGTGGTATGAAGAACAGAAAAAAAAAAGAAAGGAACCTGCGAGGACCACCTATTCTTCTTTTTACTTGGGGGGAGAGTTGTTGACAGGGGCAACAGGTGGGACCTCAACCACAATCGAGGGGACATTTGTAGTACCAGAACCACCCTGGATGTTCAAGTTCTGGATAGCCTCCTCATGGATATTTCCGGTCTCATTCCTGGTATAATGCACTGTAGGACGGCCCTCGGCCTCCAAGATCCTGTGCACCTCATCCAACGACAACTCAGACAGCTCCTTGGCCGACAGACGCGAGTTGGCCAGGGGGTAGTTGTTATCGGAGAAGATCCAGTCGGCGGGGACGGGGGCACGGTTCATGACCATCGAGTCGACTTCGGCCTGGATGACCTTGCAGAAATCGTCCAGAGGCAAATCGTTGTAGTCGTCATTGAAGGGGTTCTCAATCTCGTAACCGATACCCAAGATTCCGAGAAGAGTGAAAGCAGCAAGCATGACCGAGGGGATCATCAACTCGCCCTGATTTTGGACAAGCTGGAAGGGAAGGGCGAGCAAGTAGATCCAGGTAGCGTGGTGAAGATGGATAGAGTAGGCGAGGGGAATGGGGGTACGGAGAATACGCTCGAATCCAGTGAGGCAGTCGATCATCGAGACAAGGGCGTTGTTCATCACGGTCAAGGTGGAAGGATCAACCTTCTGCTTGGTACTGCAGGACTTGATGTAGCTTCCAATGTAGTACGACAGCTCGACGGGGATGTTGGTGGGGGTCAAGAAATCATAGGCCAAAGCGCGACGCTTGCTCTGCTGACGACGATGACGGGTCTCGGCATGGCCAGTTGTGCTGACGCCGGAGAGCTTGACGCCCTGCTTTTCGGACAAATGCGAGGCCTGTTGCTGCTGCTGCTGGATACCCTGGGATTGGAGGGTTCCGAGAGGGGTGGGGATATCGGTTCTCCAGTCCATGGGCTGAGTCGAGGTGGGGAGAGAGTACTTGGGGATGTGGGTCAACAGGTCGACCATGTCCTCGTATTCGTAGCCGTACTCCTCACGAAGGTAGTGCTTAGTGGCAAAGGCAAAGGCGACAAGAAGGTTGATGGCAGACTTTTTCTCAAGCACATCGCGGGTCTCGGTCTCGGAGACACAGACCCAGATAGCACGGGTCAAGTTACGAATGCAGAGAGTCATCTGCGACCACAGACGACGACCCTCCCAATAGCGATCATAAGCTTTAAGAGGAGGGAATAAACAAATAAAAAAAAAAAAAACAGGTCAGACACGGGTAAACATGTTTGCGAGTCTGGTTGAGGTTTGCCTTTTTTTCCCTACTGGGCGCTTGTGCGACGCTTGTGTGTCCAAAAAAAGGGTTGGACAAGCACAGTCAAACATTGACAACCTGGCCAACAGAGACAGACACACGTTTTTGCGCTCCCAAGGGAGGGCAAAACGCAAAGCAAGGGGACAGTGCATAGTCAATAAAGAAGGCAACAAACCACCACCAAAAAAAAAAAAAAAAAAAAAAAAAAAAAAAAAAAAAAAAAGATGAGGCAACATCTTTTTTTCCTTGCTTATGCGCGTTGCCGTTATTGTTGGCAGATGTGGAGACAGAGAGAAGTGAGAGAGGATGAAAAGACTTACCGGTGTTTGTACGGAAGACCAAGAGCAGAGAGACGACCATACCCATCACTGAGACCAGCGACTATATTATGAGTGACATCCGACCAATGGCGAGACAGTGGCGAAACCATTAAGAAATATCAGGTACAGGGGGTTGAAGAAGAAAAGGGCTTGTTTGGTTAGTACTCTAGATGTTTCTTTGATGCTTTGGTACTGTTGGGGGCAAAAGGAGAACGGCTATATCCCCGCAGTACTTGCTCCTTTGTGTATTCTTTTTGGAACGGTTGGAGTGCTCTCAGTTCAGTTCAGTTCAGTTCCGTTCATGCATGGCCAGAGAGAGGTTGAGCGAAGAAGGGAAAGGGAAGAGGGAAAAGGGAAAAATAGGCGTCTCAAATGGAAACAATGGAAAACAATGGAAAACAAAGGCAGAACCTCCTTCCGCTCGCACTCTTCGTACTCGCTCGCAACGGACAATTAACGAGAGCAATTAAAAAAAAATTGTAACGCCTCCAACCAACCACCCACCCACCCAGCCTACACCCCCCAATAAAGTCGACAAGAACCCAAGGAGGGACCGACAGAATGAGAATGACTGACTAGCAGGTGTAAGAAGAGGACAATACTTACGAGGGAGTAGTTCATCTTCCAGGCGGAGTACTTGTGGATGAAGAAGACGGCGGCCGAGTAGATACCGATAGCAATGACTTGCCACCAAATGGCGAGGATAACGGTTCCCTTGACGCGGAGCATCAGTGGCCACTTGCTCCTCACATACACTGTTGTGCCGTATTTGCGGGCCATCGTTGTTTGTTAGTGTTCGATGATTGTGTCTCGGATAAGTGGAAAAAGGGTGTGTGTTTTGTCGGTAAAGTGTATATGTGTATGTCGGAGGTGTCGGGGGTTGGAAAGTGGCCTATGTCTATTCTTCTTCGGAGAGGAAAGGGAGGGTGAATGAAGGAGGAGTGAAGAAAGAGGAGGGGGAGAAAGAGAGGAGGAGAGGAGGAGGAGAAATGAAAAGGAAGAAAAGAGTGATGAGAAAAAAAATGATGAGAAGAGATGAGCAACGAGGACTGAGAGAAAAAGAGATGAGATGCCTGGTGTTGTTGCTTCTGTTATTTTTTTGGGTAGCTTAGTCCAGGGGGACAGCAGAGAGGAGACTGGCAGGCAACGGGTAATAATGTTATTGAAGTTCTAGAACGGGTAATAAAAACGAAAAGCAGGCGACCAATTGAGAAGGAAAAGGGGAAGAGGGACGAAGAGGAATAAAAAAAAAAGGAGACCGCCAGGGCACCTAAAAGAGATTTATATCATTCATCCATATCCCTCGCACTTTTGCTTTGATGTTACTCCTTTTTACGGGCTTCCCACCATGGTTCACTTTTCGCCGCATGGCCAAACCCTTGGACGATAACGAAGAACGCTACAAATATACCAAAAAGGAGACCATTGCGCCTGCATGATATTCGACATACACAAACAGACAGCCAGCTAAAAAGCGATAGAAGGGAAAGAGCATTTCCTCTGACGCCAACTAACCGCAGAAGTTAGTTCGGTTATTTGCTTTCCAGTTCCCACCTCCGGGAAAGTTGAACGAACAAAACCACTACGGCTGACTCAACTTCATTGTGTTTTTGAATCTCATTTCCTGCACGCTTGCACCCGTTTCAATTGGGTTCATCCCCTAAGCCCAAAACGCAAAACCTGTACACTTTCCATCACTCACCTCATACAGACAATAAACAAACAACAATCTATATCTTCATCGATGTTGAGTGTTGGATAAGAAAAAAATTCGCCAAACGACATAAAAAACAACCGAACCACCGCGGACAAAATACTCTCGCATGCGAAATATCCCCATGTGCGTGTTTCCAAATGGTTCATTTCATCCCATGCCTCCGAGGCGGGGTATACTCTCTTTTCGTTTTTCTTCTCTAGTGTCCTTGAGATTCCTGTATCGATTGGTTCAAGTCCACTCCAAAGTGTCCAAATGTGCGCTTCTCTTGCCCTGTTTGCTCGCGGCTGCTCTCCTCGATGTCCAATGTCTGTGTCCATCTCTCTCTTTGCCCTTGGTGTTGGGACTGGTCTTAGACGGGAAGAAAAAAACCAATTCAGCTCGCTCTTCTTATTTTCCATGCACACATTACTTTCTGTGAGAAAAGATAAACCATCTGGTCATCCCACAGTCCGATATAAAGACCAATTTTAACATGAAAGTTGACCATTAGCAATGTTTACTCTTCTTCTCTTTCCCAGCACATCGAACCGTGTCCAACCCATGACTGTCAGAAGCAGTAATGTCCGATCCCCTTCCTTTTTGCTTCTAATTCACCCCAGCCCCGACTCCATGTGGCGGTGCTCTCCTTCATTGTTCTGTGTCTCACTCATACCCACTTTTGCACTTGTCCAGAAATTGTATTTTGTTCTGTGAACATTAGAGCACCTACTAGTCTGGCGCCAATTGTTCTTCGTTTTTTGATTCTTCAACATCGACATCGACTCACTGGCTCTCTTCCTTCCTTCTTTCCTTCTCACCCAGCATCATCGTCATCGTCAACAACAACACAAATAACAAAAAAACCCCCCAAACACCATGGACGATGCTCTTCTCCCAACGCATGTACACCGCCGCCGCAAATCTATTTAGGCTAGTGGTGTGGGTTCTTCTTTCTTTGCTCTTTTTAAATTTCTATCTAGTTAACTTTTAGTTCATTTTTGTGGTTTTCTATTCCACCGCGGGACGAAGATGAAAGGGGAAAAAAAAGTGGCAAAAATTCTATAGAAACCCTTTGGTCAATCCACCAAATACCTTCCCAACCGTCCCCTCAACACCCTTTGCAACTTCACTACTACCACCACCACTACTATCACTTCCCATAACACCACCCACAACATCCTTCACCACCCCACTACCAACACTACTCAAGATTGCACCAACATCAATCCCCAAAACAGTCGCCTTTACCAAAATCTCAATCGACTGCTTATAACTTATCGTCGCCACGTACCCGCTCTCTCCACCGATCCTCAACGCAAACTGTACCTCCATTTCGAACGGTACCAAGGCCCCACCACCAATCCCGATGCCCGGGTAGGCGGTGAGGAACTGGGTTGTTAGGAAGACAGGGAAGCCCAGGTCTTGGGGGTGTTGGATTATCAACTCGGGGGTCGTCGTCTTGCCCTGGTTTCCGGGGATCAGAAACTCGGTTTGTTGGTTGATGGTCCCGAAGAGGTTGCCGCGCCAGGTGACCGTTGCGACGATTAATGTGCAGTACATAGGTGCTGGAAGAGGGTTCTGGATGACAACCCAGGCGGATGTTGTGTGGGATCCGAGTACAGTATTGAGTGTTGAGATGGCTCGTCCAGAGGGGAATAGTATTGGTGGGGGGATCAACCCTGCGACTGAACAGCCCAACGAGATGAGCGAAAGAGCCTTTTGGAGTTCTGGTAATGGTGTTGAACCTGTCGGAGATCCCGTGACATGAAGCGGGAAAGTATTGCCTGCAACAAACCGACTCAGAAACTGGTCCCGGAGTACTGGATCCGTCGGGTGAAAGAAGAACTGTGCTGGTACGCGAGTGGGACCTCCCGGGACAAGGTTGAGGTTCTGGATAACAAGGTCTCCCAAGAACTGGTTGGTCGAGCTCTCAAAGACCATCAACGTCACAGTCCCGATCGCCACTGTCAATGTCGAAGGGTTGGCCAATGCGACGACGATGTTGATAATGAGATGCTCGCTCGTCCCGCTCGAGACGACTATGTCGGAAACTGTCGTCTGCTGGGCGTTAAAGTTTAGCGCTTTCATGGTGACGGACGAGTTGAAGGGTACATCCTTCAACGAGACAAGTCCCATAGGTGTCTCTGCCGTTGCATTCGATTTTCCGACCACCGAGAAAGTATCCTCAGCCTGGATGGTCAAATCTGCCAGGAAAGTGTTGAACTCCTCATGCACATCGTCCTTGACCACCAGTGGTGAAGACGGTAAACTGAAGGCGATCAAATCCGGAAGATTTGAATTGACCTGACTAGGAACAGACGCATGGATATCCCCCAACACCTTGCCACCATATCCCAACGCGATCGAGTTGGCGACAGTCTGGACATGAATGGTAATATTGAATGGGAACTTGACCCCAGCAGACATGTTCCTTGACAGGACCGTGGGAACATAGGGCATCGCAGGGTTGAAAGCAATTCCCATATCCATGATCTGAATCCCGCCAATGATCTGCAACGGCTTTGGCGACTGCAAAGGGACAGTAAGCGTCAATGCCATAATCCCATCACTAAGCCACGACACTGGATTGACCCCATCCGGCTTAACTGACACACCCTTCGCTGTCGTCATTGTCGCCTTCCCCGCCAGATAATTCGAGAACAACACCGACAGATGCGCCAGATCCTCCGGTTTTGCCTGTCGATACAACACACCCTCCAACTCCAACGGTGATTCGGACCCTCCACCAACAAGAGTCGCATTCTGGGCAGTGACCTGTCCCAGGTATGTGCCATCATAGAACAGATCCAGGACAATCGAGCCTAGTGTCATCCCGATGGGTGAGGGGTTGTTCATTAGTGTGACCAATTTGACCATTGCGCCTTGGTTGTTGGGTGCGTCCCTTGGCAGGTCAAATTTCTTGATCGCGATCTTTCCGAACCCATTCATTCCTATTCCATCAGTCATCAGTGGAACCCATTATAGAATAGATGAATAAATAATTAGCCTAGATCTTTAGTTTGGTGGCGCAATGCTGGATGTTTCACTGGTCAAACGTCGCGCTGATAGGAAAACCTTACCAAGAAGAATAACATCCTTTACGAGATCGACCCCATCGAAGGGGATGAGCCCAAACACCTTCACCGTCACCACACTCCTCAACCTCCACACAAACCTCTCCTTCGTCAGCTGCAAATACGAGGCCATACAAAAAAAATAAGCAATCAAAGAAAACTGCGTTTTAATACAAAACTCTCACATAGCACCCTTTCTCTCATTACCGATCAATATCCATGAACACGAAGAACTTACCAACTCCTTCGCAAAATCCGAAAACGCCGCCTTATCCAAAATCACAAACTGCGTCCGCCCATCAACAACCTCCCCCTGTCCACCCGAAATATCCACTTCGTCCAGCCCCTCCATCTTCCCCAACACTCTCTCCTTCGGGCTCACCCAACTTACAACAACAGCCTCTGGGAACACAATCGTTGCCGGGAACAACCCGCCATGCCTCACCCCTCCTTTTAGGCTAACCCACATCCCTGTCTCTGTAGGCTCTGTGATATTGAGTTGATCCATCTGCATCTGTGCCCCGTTGACGATCGACTGGACGAGTTTTGGGAGGAGGATGAAGTAGATGATGGGGAGGAAGATGAGGAGGAGAGCGAGGAAGGTGCAGCAGCACCATGTGCACCAGAATCGTTTCCGGCTTAGGATACGGGCTTTGAGGGTTTGTGGCCTCTGTTTCTTTTTGCTGGTAGGGTAATCCTCATATTCATCGTCGTTGTGGTCGATGTTGGAGTACTGCGTTGGTTGTTGTTGGTGTTGATGCTGTGAATATGCGGGGTGGTTGAAGGGTTGGGAGAGGGTTGAGAGTTGGATGACATCTGATTGTTCCCGTCGCGATGATGCATCTTTCTCGCTGCTTGTGCCATCAGCACCAGCACTTGCACCTGTGCTTGCTGACGCAGCTGCAGCATTGTCACCCGTTGGGGCGACTAACTTTTCTGTTGAATGATTCCTATCCATGGTCGTATGCGTATTCATCACTTTTGGTTCTGTCTCCCCAGTTCTTCACCGTCCTCGTTTTCCTATCTGATATGAGCGTTGATCTTACAGAATGAAGACCGAAAGAAAAGCGCTGAAAGTTCACAGGTAGCTGCCGTGAAAAAAAGGAAGGACAGAGGGAAGGAAGGGAGGAAGGAAGGGAGAGGATAACAGAAGTGAAATAGGAAAACGATAAAGGCGGAATGAGAGAGTAAATATGAGTAAAAAAAAATGAGATGGCTGGGAAGAGTGATCAGTTCAATAAATCCCCGGGCTGACTGTCACTTCCATCATCCTGGTAACCAGTTTCTGATATGGTACATCCTTGTCATATTCATCACTTCAACACAGATGTCCCTTTCTTCTCATCGGACCATCGTGTCGTCCATTGGGCAAACGCCCTTGCTGTTACTGTCGTTCCTTCAAATCAGGGGAGTGGAGACATCTTAAAGTAAAAGTACAGTCAGGGGAGGGCAGGAACAAGGAGTAGAAGAAGGAGAGATGCCAGATACTTGGAGTCTCCTGACAGATTTCACGGAGGTACTCTCCACACCGTCTGCCCTTCCACCACCCTCTCATAGACGCCCACCTCCAAGCTACATGCATAATTCCATCACCAACTCTTTTTACTATCCTCCCTTTTCTTCACCCATTTTTATACTTTTTTGTCAATACATCCCGCTTTTTACGCGCCATTACGACGCGCTTTCTTACCTCTCAGTGACACACCATGGACAAAAAAAAGGCAGAAAGGAAGAATTTTTTGCCGCCTACTCAGCCATGTACCATTTTTGCACACGACCACTTCGCACAGATTCCGTCCTGTCAAAAGGCATGTGTAAGAAAACGAAGAGAAGAGATCCGTGTACTTTTTCCAGCTGCAGCAGCTGCAGCAGCCACCGCAAGAGCCTCCCTCTTCCCTCTCTTGGTTTGTCCGGACGAAGGCGCGCGCCTCGGTTTTTCTGTTTTCTTCTTTCTTGTTTGCGCTTTGGGCATAAAAGCACCCTTCCACTCCTCTCTCCATCCTTTCACAAAGTATGTGTAACGACGCTAGATGCAAAAAAAAAAAAAGGAACAGACAAACAAAGAAACAGATAAACAAAGCAAAAGCAAACAAACAAAGAGAAAGATAGAATAGGGAGTAAGAAATGGTAGGAAAACTACCCCCGTGTAGCATTGACCTAGAGCTGCTTGAGTGTGAGAATAATCATAAAGCAATTCTACGCATAAAGAGATACAAGGGGTATGTTTTGTCTTTATTGAGTGCTTTTTTGGACGTAAAAAATGGACAAGAACGAAAAATGCAAATGGTGTTGATGGTGGTGTCTGGATGAGTAAGACATGCAGGAAGAAATGATAAATGGTATGTGGAAATAACAAAGAAAACAGAATAAAAACAAGGAAAACAGGGAGATTTACTCCTCATCGTCATGGCTGGTCCGCTTGGCAAGAATATCGTTACGTTCCTTGCACTTGATGACCTCAGCTCTCCAGTTCGTCTTGAAGATCACAAACAACTCTCCCAATCCAACCATCCAGAGCGCCACACATAGTGCTGACCACAAGCCCTTGAGACCCCATTGCAACTTGAACGCCAAGAGGTATCCGACAGGGAAGGCGACCAAGTAGTACGCAATCAAGTTCAAGTAGGCGCCCAGATGCTGCAATCCGACACCGCGAAGAACTCCACCGCCAACACCAGCAAGACCGTCACTGATCTGGAATAGCGCAACCAGGGGCAGGACCATGGCGACGGTGCTGACAACATCGGCATCGTCGCTGAAGAGACGACCCCAACGGTCCTTGAAGACAATCAGCATGGCCGAGTTGACCATTCCAAAGATAATCGACAATGCAATCGAGACACGGGCTGCGACCTTGGCAGAACGAGCATCGCCCAATCCAATCAAGTTTCCAACACGGTTCGAGGCAGCGATCGAGATACCAAAGGGGACCGTGTACAACAATCCAGACGTCTGGACAACAACCGACTGAGCAGCCAGGGCAACCGTTCCGAGGTACGAGGCGGCCAACGAGACGACCTCAAAAGCCCACCACTCTGTGCAGACCATCATCACACCAGGAAGCGCCAGCTTCAAGAATGCGGGCCAACCAGTCAAGCAGTCCCGGCTCCAGCCACCCCAGCCCTGGTATCCATCGACAAAGCGAATGTAGAGCAACAAGAGGATCAGCATGTTCCAGTACGAGATTGACGTAGCAAGTGGTGCTCCGATGTATCCCATGCCGATGTACTTGTTCCAGACGAGGGTGTAGTTGAGGACAACGTTGATGGGTGAGGCAATGAGGAGGACATAAGTACTGGCATGCATGTTTCCCTGAGCCTGCAGGTATTTCTTGACACACTCAAAGATCAAAAAGGCTGGTGCACCGGGCAAGAGACCGTGTAAGAAGAGCGCCGCGTGCTGAGCAAGAGCTTCCTCCTGGCCCAAGAGCATAAAGATGTACTCGGATGAGAGCCAGACACCGGCAATGGGGACAAAGAGAACCATCAGCACGAGAATGGCACGCTGGAGATGGAGTCCGAGAGTGTGGGGGTGGTGGCTGGTGTAGGACTGGGAGCAGAGGGTATCCAGAGCCGTGGCTGTACCGAGTGAGACAGACCAGCATGTCACAGCGGCGAACATCGAGGCCAAGGAGGAGGCAGCCAATTCTATTTTGTGTGACAAATAACAGTGTGGGAAAGTGGGCATAGGAAAGGTTAGTAAGTCAGCAGTGAGGCCAAATTCGATCGATTCAGTCCTATCCATGGGAAGGGTGTCTAGACATAACTAGACCATTGGATCCGCCGCTGTTGTTCCCCTTTCAAGAAATGCTTATCGCCGCTATTTTTCTTTTTCGAGATGATGCGATTTGTCGTGCTGTTATTGCCTAATGCTGTTTTTGCGAGTAGCACAGTACTGCCTTGATTTTTCCCTTTGCATACCATCCTGCATTGTCCCGGAACAAAATGTTGTTGGCCGTTGCATGTGAGCATGAGCGACTACTATTTCCCTTTCCCTTTCTCCCTAGTGCGCTTTTTTCCTGACTCCTCTATTTTTTTGCGACATGGCCCATGCACATACTCTTTTCTTTTTTTATTTTGTTTCTCCGTTCAGACCATCGACCTGGGTCCTTTTCCAACCTCGTTCACGTATGTAGCATGATTGGTACGATCGTAATCAAAATCAACGCTGGCTTCATTATTTTTTACTGCCCAGTCTGTTTTCTCTCTCCTCTCCTCACATTCTTCCTTCCATCCTCACTTTCTGCGCGTGAAAAATATCCCGATTGCCACAGCTGAGTCTTTTCTAACAAGAGAATAATTGAACGAAAGACAAATAGATCTTTCCTCCTCCCCCTCAACTCAATCTCTTCTTGTTCTCTTTTGCTTCTTTTTATCCCTTCGTCTCCCCGCCTTTCATATGTCATGATTATTAACAAAACAGCGCTCGTTCCCCGTTGTCCATGAATGTGGTTGCTGTATTTTGTTGGCGTCTCCTGTTGTTTGGGCTTCTTGAGATCCCTGCCGATGACAGCGGTGGTAGTTTTGCGACGATAGGATAGTTTGTGGTAGTTTGCCGGATAATATTAGCAGAAAAGGGTTTGGTCTGTGTTGGTGAGTTGTCTGTTGTTCGATGACGAATATGACGAATACGCCTCGTTACTCCCCAACGTGCATAAATCCCTCCACCACTACTGTTCTTCCTGAATGCAACGCAACCCTGTTCAACAAGAAAAAAATAAAGAGCGCAAAAAAAAGTGGATCTCTGGTTTCTTTTTTCTTGTGCCACCCTTTCCCTTCCCTTTTCTCCACGTACTCCTCCTTCCTCCCTTCCTTTCCTTTTTGTCCTGGGTTGAACCCCCTTCTTCTTCTACTCATCCCTCTTCCTCCTTTTCTTCCTCGCATATATTTTCCCTCTCCGCCTTATCACATCGATAAGAGCCAGGCCACACGCAAAAAAAAAAAAAAAAAAAAAAAAAATGAAGAAAAATAAAAGCGCAAAGGAAGAAAAGCAGAAAGAATAAGCAAGAAAAAAAACTGCCTGGATCGTACGCTTTTTGGTCAACATACACCACGATAAAATAAGGGATGAGTCTCTTGCATGATACGCATTGGGGAAAGAAGGGAAAAAGGTTTGATGTTTGTGTGTGCAAGGTACTGTACAGCAGTAAAAATACTAAAGTCCTGTGTCTTTTCTGTGAGTAAGAAAAGTATGAATGGGAAGAAGCAGAAGCGGAGTTTTTTTTTCGTTTTTTGCCTCTCAATGCAGCAGCATTGAGAGCGAAAAAGGGAGTTAAGAAAGGAAAACAAGAGAAACCAAGGCAACTTACCAATTGATCCAAGATGACCAAGAGAGACCAAGCTGGCGAGCTGGAGCGAGTTTTGGAGGACGTAAGTGAGAACGACTGGGGCCGAATACCGCAGCAAGATCTTGAACTCTCGCGCGGTAAGGTCGCGGATCGACATGTATTGGCCCGAACTGCTGCTGTTTCCTTGCTCGAGCAGAGTGTCGGTCGAGGAGACCGAGGTGCCGTGGCTGTGGTGGTTGTTATTAGGGTGATAGTCGTCTTCGTCGTCATTGTTATTGTGGATAGAGGTATAAGAACCAGGATGATTCTGGATAGGTGCCTTGGTGATCAGAGGAGACCGTTCGGAGATAGTAGACAGTCCTGGACCACTGGCCGTAGCCAAGTAATTGTTATTGTAGTTGGTATGGTTGTTGATGTAAGCCGGTGATGGAGAGGTTGCCCTTGATGGTACTGCTGAGCCAGTGGCCGAAGTATTGTTGTTGCCGTTTGGTGGGCTTGGAGGGAAGGCATGGTCATAGGCCTGCTCGAAGGAATGCTTGGGGAAGGAAGACATGATCAGGTTCGGATCAGTTCGACTGGAGTACAATAAAAAAGTGGGCGAATCAGTCGAATCAGTCAATTGCGTAGAGCAAAAGGGTGAGAGGGAGGAGGGCAAGAGTAATGAGCCTCTTTTTGAGTGGCAAGGGTGGTGGTGGTGGAGGTGTGGAATGGAGAGTGCTGTAGCAATAGTAGATAGGAAGGCCGGGAGTGCAAAAGTGTGAAAGGTTAGGAAAAAAAAGAGAGAAAAAAAGGAAAAAGAGAAAAGAAGAAAAAAAAAGTTGAAGAGAACAAAAAACGACGTTTTTATACTGGTGAGGACATAAGGATTTGTGCGCACTGAGCTGGGATCGGATTTTTTGCTCTTTTTTGACTTCGGCCACAATTATCAGAATGAGGCTGGTCGTTGAATAAGATGTGTCTTTGTTTGTCAGGCTGAGTCCTACCCAGAGAGGGTGAACAAAAAAAAAAAAGGTCACCGCTGGCTTTGAATTTTTCAAATCCAAAATTACATACTCAAAGTCATGGGAGAGTAGTGAGGAAGGGAAAAATGGGGGAACAGACGCTAACACAGACTTAGCATATTACGATCATAGGTCAATTGGATGCCAGTGTTACTGTTCGATCGCACTACAAAGAAAAAATAACAAAAAAAAACAAACAATCGATGTCATAGCCATCCATGCTCATCCATCAAAATCGATCCCATCTTTGTTTTCTTCTTTCATCAACCTGTCTCTCAACCTCCCCTTCTTTTAAGAAAAAAAAAAAAAAAAAAAAAAAACAAATCGGCCGTTTTTTGTTTTTCAGTTGTTGCTTTTTTGTTCCTTTTTTGACACTCAGTCATTATTGCTTATCCATTGCATATTTTTCTTCTCCTTTCCCTTCTTCACTGAATCTCGTCAGCTCACCTTCTCTTCTTCTCAATCCTGTTTCCTTCCTTAGTCTCCACTGCTCATGAACGGACAGCTGGTCATGTAACCTCTCTCTCTTTCTCGCTCTCTCTGTGCTCTATTTTTCAATCGAGATCGAGTCATCCATCTCACCCAAAAGGAGAATAGATAGAAAAAAGAGCTTATCGTGAATCACTGGCAGACCGTTCGTTACGCACCTTGATAATTAGACACTCTCCTCAGGAATCCAGGATGATCTCCAGTCCTCTCTCTCTCTCTTATTTCTGACCAACCAGAAACCGCCGACTGATCGGAGAACAACGGAGTCTGCTTGGTCTGTGCCCATTCCCTTTCTTCCCTGTTCCTCCCGTCGTCACCTTTTTCATCTCTTTTCTGAATGCCATTGCCACCTGCTCGTCCTTTACGTCTTTGTTTGCTGAATCGAAAGACAAAGAGGAACGAATATCTGGGTTCCGGGACAACGAGCGACGACATTATCGAATCGTCCCTCTTTGTTTTAGTTGGTTGGAACGGTGGATTCGTAATGAAAGTGAGGAGATTTTATTATTATGCGGGAGAGAGGGTTAGCAAGTAGTAATAGTAAGAGGAAAAGTAGCAAACTGAACATGAAAAGAGTGAAATGTGTGGAGTGAATGAAGATGAGAAAGCAAATTGTACAGGTAGAGAAAGATTAAGAAAAGGGTAAAATAAGGGGGGGGGGGGGGGGAAAGAAAAATTAGGCGCTGACGACGAGGCTGTGCGAAGCGCCAGGGTGGGCTCGATGGGCATCAACCATATCCACATCATCGCCATATCCACCATTAACATGCGCATGATCTGCTCCATTACTGCTAACATGATGGCCATTAGTCCCGCCTTCATGATCCTCTTCCATCTCGTCATGCGAGTCACCTTCCTCCTCTTCATCCTCTTCCTCTTCCTGTTCATGCTCCTGCTCGTTATCATGTTCGAGCTCATCTTCATCTTCATCGTCCTCATCATCCTCGTGGTCCTCCTCGGAGCCATCCATGCGAATATCGTCCTCCTCATCGGGCGAAGTCAAGTCGTCGCCCTCCATGTCTTCGTTCACCATCGTCTGAATGCCCATCTTGCTCTTAGCCGGGTGGCCGTTCGTTCCTGACACTGCTTTAGTCGCTGCAGATGCTAAAGGCGCCATAGCCTTGGCCGCCTTAGGTGGTCGTCCTGGCTTACCAGGCTTCTTCTTGGCCGGTGCACCATCATCTGATCCGTTCTACGGAGTTAAAAAATTAATGGTGGCAATTTAGACTCATGTCCTCACTTTGTAAGGTATGTCAATTTCCAAATGACAAGACACTGTGTTGTCAACTTACTTGCGCAAGTTTGTGCTCGTGCTGGTATTGCGACATCTCATCCAAGTATCGCTGTCTATCCTGAATAGCCAACTCAGAGTAAATCTAATAGGCGATATGGTACAAAAGGAGATGTCAGTGGATATGATTCCACAATTCCAAAGCTTTTAGAGAGTAGAGGTGTACAAGCCCAACATGCGCTGAATCCACATTGTTGTCCACGCTTGTTGCGTTGTGTCCCGCAAGCAAGGAATCTATAATGTCCAACGTGGTCCAGAAAATATTGAGTCCATATTCAGCCGTTCGAGCTTTGCCCATGGCGATGTCGATATACAAAAGAAAGTCTCTGATTTGGCGTTACACAATTCAATTAAAGCAAACGAATTGTAATAGTAAAGCCAAGACTCCGGTGTGAGTGTAGAATACCTTTTTCTCGGTTGAGGGCATTGACTTCCATTGCTGTCCCAGGAATTTGGTGAGCTCGCTTTGGTTTCCTTCCTTTTTCTCCTCCCTTGCCTGCTGCCGATGCTGCTGTGAAAAGATGAAGAAGGCATTGGAGGGGCGCTTGGGGGCAAGGGGGTCCTTACGTCTTTTTTTGACCGCTTTCTTTCCTGAGGGCGAGAGAGGGGCAGACTGGGGTGGGTCCAGATTACCTCCAAGGGAGGACGATGCGCTGTGGTGGACCGACCCAGTGACAGACGATCCACGCGAGGGCGGTGTTTTGGATCGAGCGGCATTCCTGGAAGTAGTGTGAGACGAGGAGGGTGGAGCGAGGGAGTGGGATGATGTCTGACGGCTGTGGTGGTGCGAGTTTGAGGAGGAGTAAGGATGACGGTGGTGCTTGTGGCGGCTGAGGTGACGGTGAGGACGAGAACCCCCACCGTTTCTGTCGTTGTCGGTGTCCGAGTCGGAGGTGGAAGAGGATGAAGGAGAGGGGTGACCAGTCTGATCAGCTTGATCCAGGCGGTCGAACAAAAAGCTGTGTCGGATATGTGAGCGTGTGCGGGGGATGAAAGATAACAAAGAATAGAGAAAAAAATATGTTTAAGGGTCAGCCTTGGGAAGACAGATAGATGCAAAGTTCATATATAGCATATATATAAAGTGAGCTAGTAAGGATGAATGAGTATTCCCTTTGACCGGGGGGTTCAAATGAGAGAAAGAGAGTAGAGCAAGGCAACACGTTGTTTCACTGTTCCTTATCCATTGCCGTCGCTTTTCACTTCTTTCAATTGTTTACAATAATTACCTTCGCTCGACTCGCAGGCGGTGAATGTTCTTTCGGGCACGGCTCAATTTAATGTTGAGCACATCATTGTCCTACCAAAACATCATTGAATGAATGATATGAATAAATGAATGAAAATACAAAATAGTCAGATGGCTTGTTGTTTGCTTCAAACTTGCACATGCAGGGGATTTACATATATAACCACGCTGCAATGTGAATGATGGGGACATAGAAAACAGATGGCCTGACCTCCCCCCTCCCTCATTGTTCCCATCCCAGCTCAAAAAGAGTGAAAACGAGGCGAGAATGAGCGCATAAACTGAAAATCGACAACAGCAGCAATAAAATAACGTTTCCTTTTTTTTTCCTTGTGCTTTTGTCTACCGTGTTTCCCCTTTCATTCCGCTCTCCTTTTCCTTTCTGTTGTGTATCCTTTTTTCATTGACGACATGATAGACGAAAAAGAAAAGGAAGAGAAAGGGCAGCAGTAAACAACAGAAAAAGAGAACACGCAATGTCGATTCCTTGTCCTTTTTTTCGCCTGACCTGCACCCCTTGCCATTCGAACAATCCAAAAGAAACAACTCTCTCTCTCCTGCACCAAGCAAGACCAAAGCGCCAGCCTTACCCACATCCGCATCCATATCCACACAGTACATTACGCACATTATGTGTGATGCCTCTCTGGTTCATGCATACTTTGTACAGGTATTACAAAAACAACAAGGTAGCAACTCTCTTTTTTCATATCTCGTTCATTGTCCGTTTTTAAGTCCTTGTAATGTGTCATGTCGTTCATCTCACCACCACCACCTCTACCACGTTCCTTCCTTGCGTCTTTTCTGTACTTCTCTTCCCTTTGGAATCTGATTGCTCCCCGTTTTTGTTCACATTGAACCAGATTTTATGCTTTTTTTTTTTTTTTTTTTTTTTTTTTTTTTTTTGTTCTTTCCTTTCTTTTCCTTTTTGAACAATTGCCTCTCCGCACTCTGACGAGTCGTTTGAGCAGATCAGTTGTTGGTAACAAAAAAAAAAAAAGAAAGAAAAACGACAAAGGAGTACTAGGACTTACATCTTCAATGTCTCTTATCCTCTTCTTCAAGTCCTTGTACTTTCGCTTGTATTTGATGTCTAATAAGAAAAATAGCCGTTCAAAGTGAACATAAAATCAAAGGGTTAATAATCAAACGACGCGTCTCTCAGATAGAAAGGGCAAAAAGTACGAGTGCGAAATATAAGAGATGTCAGCCATCTCAGTTTGACGTCAACTGCATGAATCCATAAAATCGAGTGAGATTCGCTTACCATCGGCAGTGGCGGCCTGAGTGTTGGCTTTGTTGGAAGTGGTGTCGGCTGCATTGGGCCCATTTCCTGCGGTCGAATTGTTATTGTTTGAGGCAGTGGTTGCAGAGGGGGCGGCAGAGTTCTTGCCCTATGTCAATTGAAAGCAATGTAAAGGAATTATGAATTCAAAAGGATAGGCAAATAGTTAGTCAACACATATCCTCATGATGATACGCAATCACGAAAACGGAAGCAAGCTCTGATATTGTGGTAGGATGGGCAATATAATATCGTGTTTCCTGGTTGTTGCGAAAAAAGGAGTTTATGTGTATGCATATGCTGACGAAAGGAATGAATTGAATGCAGGGTCAGGATGGAGTGCGTGCAGCGAGAGCAAATGAACAAGAAGGGCGACAGGGAGCTGCTGTTTGTTAAAGGAAAAGAGAAAAGAAGAGAGGGGGAGGGTTGCAGGACTGTACCTTGGGCGAGTTAGTGGCCGTTGACATGGCGAGCTGAATGAATTGACCCTTTTACTCCTAAAAGGGTAGGTGCAGGTGGTTGGTGTAGTAGTGTGTAATTGAGGTGTGGCGCTGCGTGTGGGATGAGTGTGGATAGCGAAGTGAGAAGGAAAGAATAGTAGCAATAGGAGTTGAGGTTGAAGTGAATGTAGGTGAAGTAAGGTCTGGTGAATATAATGCAGGGAAGGGAAGGGAATGAAAAGAGAGTGAAATGGGGAACAATAATAAAAATAACGGTCAACGACAAGGGCCAGGGGCGGAAAGAGGAAAAGAGAGCAAAGGAAGGAAAGGGAAAAGAAGGAAAGGAACGAAGGAAGGAAGGAAGAGAAGGGAAAGGAAGAAAGGGAAGGAAAGGAAGATTGTTTCCACGAAGTAGGCGGGGGGGGGGAAGAAGGGGAAGGGAAGGGGAAGGGAAGGGAAAGTGAAGTGAGCGAGGGAGCGAGTGGAAGGTGAAGGAAGTGGTTGGGGGTGAGGATGAGGAGGTGGAGGTGGGAATGGAGATTTGAAGGGAAAGTAAGAAAAAGGAAAGAAAAGGAGTAGAAAGTGAACAAAAGGGAAAGATAAAGAGAAAGGGAAGAGATGAAAAAGGAAAAGGAGGAGGAGGAGGAAGAGGAGCGGATGACGGGTCAGGAAGAATAGCAACAGAAAGAGAAGGATTAGGAAAGAGAGTAAGAGAAGAAGAGAGAAGAGAGAAGAAGAGAGAAGAAGAGAGAAGGGATAGGAAGAACAAGGGAAAGAGGATAGGGAAATCAAAAATCAATAACAACAACAAAGAGACAAGAAGAAACAACAAAAGGGAATCAAATCAAACAACGAAAAGGACGAAGGGAAGGGAAGGACCAAAAGAAAAAAGAAATTTCAATTTCCATTTTCATCGTCATCATCAAACAACAGCATCATCATCATCATCGATGTATTCGTATTCAAATCCGAATTCAATTGATTTTTCTATTTTCTATTTTTTTTTATTTCCTCAGCTTGCTTTTGATGGGTGATGAAGGAGTAGTTAGGGCTGGGTCATTGATAAAAATTATTTACACAGAAGGCGTGGATGTGTGGATGGGGGTTGTTCAACAAAAGCACACAGGCAAAAGAAAAAAAGCAAAGATAGGAAACAACAAAGGGACGGGTGGAATCAAACAAAGGAAGCAACAAAGGAAGAAAGGAAGGGAAGGCGACACAAAACAACAAAAGGGGTTTAACACACCCGTTGCCTGACTGTTGGGTTGTGCAGTCAGTCACTCAGTCACTTGAAATCGAAATCGCATCGCATTTCACATCGCGCATCGCATGCCAAGTTCTACCAGCGTTGTCCTTCTTTGCTGTATTCTATTTTTTTCTCCTTTGTTTGTTTCCCTTTTGTTGCCTTGAGAGAATTGAAGAAACACCACAACCACAACAACAATAATTATCAGTACCAATGGCATTCGGATTCTGCCTTGCAGTCGTCTCTGTTGTTTGTTGTTTGTTGTTGTTGTTGTTGTTGTTGTTGTTGTTGTTAATGCTGCTGAACGGACTAAAGTGAAATAACAAGGCAAGCGCAAGCATTGGGGAAAAAAAAAGAACAAGAAAGGCTCACTTTCTTCCTCTCTTTTTCCATCATTTCTATTATAGCTTCCTTTCCGTTCATGATTGCACATGTGCCCTTGCTCCTTCGCTCTTGTCCTTCGCTCGTCCATTCATTTTTCCTGCTATCAAGTGAAAGTGGGTGTGAGATGTATCCATGTGCATCAACCACAACCCATTTATTGTCTTTTGTTGATTGTCATCGTTTTCTATACACTTTGCCTCCTGCCCCAAGAAAATCGAATAATAACAACAAAAGGAAGGAGGGTATAGGGATGATCCGTTGACATGGCAACACATGGACCTACAAAAGTGCTCATGCTCCGCTTTCATGATTACCTCCCCTCCTTCCCTTTTCTACCCCTCCTCCTTTGATTGCGTTCGTTTCCCGAGGAGGAGGAAAATAAACCGTAAACAAACCTTTTTCTCCTTTTCGCAAGAACGTATTTCTCCGCCCATCATCATCCTCCCAATCCATCTCTCAAAGGACATCCTATCCAATCCTTTGTTCTCCCTTTTTTTTTTTTTTTTTTTTTTTTTTTTTTTTTTACAGTTTTCTGTCTTGGTAGGTACATTCATCCATCTTCTTTACAAACAACTCGCGGCAGTACCCTCAAGGTGACTTTCGTCCCCTCGTCTCTTCGTCCATTTGTCCCACTATCGGGGACAGGTCAACGGGTTAAAAAATTTCAATTTTCTTTTGTTGCTTTGTTTGGCTCCGCCCAAAGGAAAATATTGGATAGAAGGGAAACACAACGAAGGAGAGGCGAACAGCAAACAAAAGGGAAAGAATGACACCTAAAAATAAATGAAGTTTGATCTCATTTTTCGTCTGTATTTTTTTTTCTTTGTTCTCTTTCACAAACAAACAGAGGGACGGAGAACAAAGGGTGCAAGGGACAAAGGCTGAAAGGGAGAAAGAGAGAGAGGAAGGAGTACAAGAGAGTTCTATGAAGCTATTTGTACATGGGGTGGGAGGCGGCCTAACAGAGCCTTTTTACGTTCAATTGAAAGAACATGGGAATTGTTCGTTTATCTTGCTGTCATTTTTTTTTTTTTTTTTTTTTTTTTTTTTTTTGCTGGATCAGGTACGAGAAAAGCTCCCTTTCTTTTTCTCCTATTGCATCATCATCATCCCTTTCTATTTTCTTCATATTCTACTTTCGATGAGCAGGCATCATCGACAACCCCTTTTGCACCTGTGCCGGCTGTTGCACCGGCTGTTGCTCCTGGTACTGGTGCTGGTATTGCAATTGTTGGTGATGATGATTCGATCCCAGCAAGGCTGTCGTAGTGGGTGTAGAATAGCTCCCTACAGATTCTGGCGTCGACACTACGCTGAGACTACGAGTTCCTCCTCCTCTACCTTCTTGCTGTTGCTGTTGTTGCTGTTGTTGCTGTTGCTGTTCTAGTTGTAGCGCGATCTGTTGTTGACGCCGTTCCTCCTTTTCAATCTCATCCGCGACCCACAATGCACACCCCACAATATTGGTCCACATAAACAACAGGTTGGCTATCGGTATCATTTCCAGAGCGACTGCCACCGCGCCAAAACTGTTCATGTTTGGTTTGATTCACATTCACATAAGCAAAGTAACACCACACAAACGCCACACACAGCCAACATGTATGAAAAATTAATAATGTTAAAATAAAAGTGAGCGGGTTAGAGATTTTTTTCGGGAACGACACAAATGGGCAGGAAAGACATTTGACAGAAGATAAAATGCACATTGAGAGAGAGAGAGATATAGAGAGAGAAACGAGGGTGGACGTGAGGAAGAGATAGAGAGAATGGAAATAGTCAGCAAACGGTATATGCATAGTTTCAGTAAAATTGAAGTCAAGACAGCCAAGAGAAAGAGGCAGACAAAAGAGAGCCGAACAAAAGACGCAGAAGATCATTCAAGGCTCAATTGCCATTCATTATCTATTATATGTAGAAGTATTATTACCTTGTGTATTCGGATTTACGTCCCCATGCTTCGCGCCTTGACTGCGAGACGGGCATATTGCGGATCTCGGCGTCGTAATGAAAACGGATGCCAAAAGTCAATATCCATCCGTTAATGGTTGCATACAATATCTGCCCGAGGATAGGGATCAGATTGAGCGGTAGCGTCAATATCAACACAATAATCTATCATTTATTTTCAAAGAATGACAATCCATTAGCACCACTTGGATCATCGTGTGGAGTGGGTTATGGGATGAAGGATAAACAACAGTAAAAAGCTCAAGCAACAAAAAAAAACAAACACAGACACAGACAGAATAAACCGCAAGGATGCCAAACAAAACAAAAGACGTAAAAACCCACGAGAGACGTACTTGACAAAGAAGGATGAAGAGACCACCGTTGACACCCCGCATACATTTAGCGACATCGTTGCCACGGTTGGCTTCGAGAACATGTCTTAGACCCCGGAGCTTGAGGACCCGGTCGAAGAGACCGTCCTGATAGATGGGCAGGATGATCAGGTAGAAGAGCACAATCATAAGGGCAATTTCCAGGAGTACGAAAATCACGCTTACGAACCTTTCTCCCACCCAAGGCAAAGTAGGCATTGACGACGCCGTGTGCAGTATCATAAAGATGTACAAAAAGGAGAAAAAAACGAAGGAATAAAGACGAAAGAGGGAATAGAAGAGAGCTGATGAGCATACATTGATTCATACATAAATAATCAAAAAAGTGGAGAAAGAGCGAAGTATATAGAGGAGACATGAATGGGTGTGGTGTAACAGGTGACGAGCATTGGGTATTAACATCGACAGAATTATTATCCCCGCCTGGTGAAAAATCGAAACTGAGTGAGAAATGAGAATCAACAGAGAGGAAAGAGGCGCACAGACATCCGGGACTGCTCCATTTGGCCACCAAAAAGAGCATAAAAAAAGTAAAAGTGAAAGAAAAAAAAATCGAGGCCCCAGGTCGAGTATCACTTCCAGATAGGGATTGCAAGTTGACAGGTACTGTAAGGGTACACACCATTCCCATTCCAAAGGTGAAGCATAAACAAGCGTTGTATTTTGATTGGTCGGTTGGCAGGTCTCATTGGCAACGCACATTCAACCAACGGAATAACATGAGGAGCGGGAAAAGAGAGAAGCGAACGTCCATAAGCCATGCACCGGACATTTCAGAATTGTTTGCTTATGTCTTCCCTTACCATGCGAGTCCTGCTGGACAATTGACCTTGATAAGTGCATGTGCTTGAGTCTTGAGGAGGTATGCGAATCCAAAAACAGTGGCGGCAACGCCCCATATCATCGTCAGGATGATGGGACATATTAGACTCGTTATGAGCGAAGGATGTCCGAGAAAGTACAATATGCCTTGAGCTATGTTTTCATTGTCGCATCAACGAGGGAATTGAAGTAAAGAGTAAAAGGGCGCAAGGGTGCAGGTTGAAGGAGAAGGGAGAGTGAGCGAGTGTGATGAGTATGCTTGCTTGCAGTTGTTTTTGTTATGTGTTTGTTGCTTTTCGGTCATTCGTGTTCTAATGGCGAAACACCGAAAAACGACTCAAGGTTTTTGGTGTTTGCTGGTGGGCGCGCGTTTTCTTCGTTCTTTTTCTTTACCAGGGTAACTGGAGGGGACTATCATTGGTGTAGTTGTATTTGATGTGGTAACAGTTTTATTTGTATGTGTGTGTTTAAGTGTTGATGTGAAGGTGTGAGGGTCTTGAGGTGGTTGAAGAGTATGTATGCAGTATGTGTGTGAGGGAGTTGAAAAGATGTCTTGTCCCAAAAGGGAGAGAGGAAAAGAGTTTTGTTCTCCTCTCCACTTTGCACCCTTGCCTTAGCACCTTAATTCTCCTTATTTCCTCTCATTTCCATTTGCGTCATTTACAACCCCTAATATTTCCATGCAAAGAATCACGTGCAGTTCCCGTCTTTCATCCCTGTTCCTCTCGTCCCTACTTTGACCCCGCACGCCCACGGATCCTCTTTTTGAACAATTGAATCTTCATCCTTCACCTTCTCCTTCTTTCATCACCCGCTCCCCACTCTCTCCTCTAATCACACATAAAACCATGTTCGCCCTCCGTCGCGCTGCTCTCCCCACCATGTCCCTGGTAAAGACAACAAACACACACGCACATACACAGATACCCACCACACCCGACACAGCATTTTCATACTTTCATACTCTTACTCTCAACGCGCTAAATCAACCCGTGAAACAGGAACATAAAAAAATAACGATCAATTCAATCAATTCGGTACCTGAAGCTGATCATAACCTACCTCCTCTTCTCTCTTTAACCTCTTCAACAAATCGATCAGGTCCGCGGTTACGCCTCCAGCGGAAACGTCTCGGCTTTGTTGTTGGTCGAGCACAAGGACAACAAGATCGCTGCCTCGACCTTAAACGCCCTCACTGCCGCCTCTGGCTTGGGTGGCTCCGTCACTGCCCTCGTTGCCGGTAGCGCCCCCGACTCTGTTGTTGCTGAGGTCTCCAAGCTCGCTGGTGTCTCTAAGGTTCTCGTCGCCAAGGATGCTGCCTTTGCCCACACCCTCCCCGAGTCCCACGCCTCGCTCCTTGTCGAGACCCAAAAGAAGCACGGATTCACCCACTTGATTGCTGCCCACTCTGCCTTTGGCAAGAACGTCCTTCCCCGCGCTGCTGCCCTCTTGGACGTTGCCCAGATCTCTGACATCACTGCCATCGAGGGTGACGATACCTTTGTTCGTCCCATCTACGCTGGTAAGAAGTTAGGGTAGCGAGGAGCAGACATAACTTTAGCTGGTTGACTAAGAGGATGATTTTTGGAGTGACTAATCTTTTTTTGCAGGTGCCAGTGGCGTGAATAATGTTTAATCCTTGTGCCTGAACTGACCCCCTAATTGGTTTTTTTTCACAATGCTTTTCTAGGTAACGCTATTGCCACTGTCAAGTCAAACGACAGCATCAAGGTCATCACTGTCCGTGGAACTGCCTTCCCCGCTGCTGGTCACCAGGATGCCGCTGCCCCCCACGAGGATGCCCCCGCTGTTGGCCAGAAGGACCAGAGCGAGTTTGTCAGTGAGCACATGCAAAAGTCGGATCGCCCTGAGCTCGACTCTGCCACTCGTGTCATTGCTGGAGGCCGCGGCATGAAGAACGGCGAGAACTTTGGTCTCTTGTACGAGATGGCCGACAAGATTGGCGCCGCTGGTAAGCAGCAAAACTTCAAGCGACTCTCGTGAGAATTCATCGTCCTGTGTTCTTTTCAAGGCCTTACGACTCAACGCATTAACGCACTTGTGATCACTTTCCTTGTGTTCCAATTGATTGAATAGTTGGTGCTTCCCGTGCTGCCGTGGATGCTGGATACGTTGACAACTCCCTCCAGATCGGTCAGACCGGAAAGATTGTTGCCCCTGAGCTGTAAGTCAACGACACTCTTCTTCATCACCTACTTTTTTATTCTTGATCCCTTCATTGCTTGTTCCATGCATGATTTTCTCTCCCTCTCATGCTCAGAAAATAGAGAAGTATGTCAACGGCCCGTTAACACAAATTTATTTTTCCTTCCTCTCGCCCCAATCAGCTATGTCGCCGTGGGTATCTCCGGAGCCATTCAGCATTTGGCCGGAATGAAGGACTCCAAGACCATTGTTGCCATCAACAAGGATCCTGAGGCTCCCATCTTCCAGGTCGCCGACTATGGTCTCGTTGCCGATCTCTTCACCGCCGTCCCCGAGTTGACCAAGAAGCTGTAAATAACCCAATTCATTACTCACCTCCCTCCCAACCCCTACCCTCATCATCCTGAAGAAAAAGTCTTTTTTTAAAGACATGTCGTTGCTACGAATAAACCTGATAGACAAACAAATAGACGACATTGGTGTTGGTAATTTTATTATTGAAAGGAGGGGTGCAGTGTTCCTTATTCCGACTGCTTGCGCTCGATGAGATCTACAACCTGGATACCAGATCGCTCGCATTCGCTCAGGAGGGACTTGCTCTTTCCAATGATGATGCCTAAATCCGCCTCGACTATATTTTTGAACGGACGCAACAAACAAGCAAACAAAGCAAACGGAATGGTGATGTGATATTATGGTTAGTAGTACACAGAAAAAAGGAGGAAGGGGGAGCAGGGAATTGCAAAAAAAAAAAAAAAAAAAATTGGGCAAGTGAGCGTGAGAAAACTTTACTTTTCATCTGCACAAGATGAGACACAAACGACAAATAGAAAGAGTCACAAACAGACAGAAAGAGAAAAAAAAATATTGTGCGCTTGCAGGTTGCATATGTGCAAGCGTGAGAGAGTGTAAGGTGAGAAGTACAAAGTGGAAAGAAAACTTACCCAGGCACCCAAGATCGGTGCTCGAGTCGCCAAAATACGCCCACTTGGTCTCTGAGGGCGCAAGGTCATGTTGCATCGCATAGCGTCGCTGGATATCCCTGAACGCATGCAACTTGTCTGTCCCCGTCAGGATAGTGACGTCGACCTTGCCGCTCGTATGATGGACACATGCGTTGTCGCCTCCTAGTTTGTTGTCGTTGTTGTTAGTGTCGTTGTTGTTGTAATCGATCGCCGTAGTAGTGGTATTGGTAGTGGTGGCGTCAGACTTCCGTCGTCGGGCAAGAATCTCGTGTCCCTCCTCTGCAAACTCGAGGTTTGAACAGATGAGATGCGAGTCGGGAAGGTACTTTGAAGTCGCCTCTTCGCTCCCAAAGACCTGGTCCATTGCCCCACGGATCAAATCTTGGCTCCAATTGACTGACAAGATCCATAACTGTCCTCTTCCAAATTTTGATGGCGCCTTTCCAGATTCCAATCCTTCGTTTCCTTCCGTCACTCTAGCTTGCAACTCCTTTTCCAGCCTGTCCTTCTCGAGTTGATCCTGCTCTTGAACAAACGCCTTCAAAAAGGTCACCATCCCTGGTCGTAGCTTGATATGCTCCCGTCCAAACTGTCGAATCTGGCTTCGTGTTAGTCCTACAAGGTTCCCGCTCTCGTAGACTCGATCCAAGGAGACTTTCTCAACGGCTCGTTTGCGAACTTGCGAGTGGATCCAGGATTGTAAGGCAGGAATCTTAGGGACGGGGAGTTCAGGTTCTGGGGTGAAGGTTCGTCCGTCGATGTGACATTGCAATTCGCGAACCTTGGGGTCGAGGAGGTGGTGCTGTTTGCTGGGTGGCTGGATCGTATGCTGTTGTTTGGTCGTAGTGGTGTTGGATTGAAGAGGTGGAGAGTTGGATTTGGGCTGTGGGTGGTGGAGTTGCCCACCAACTTCCTGCTCCTGTCCTTGTTCTTGTGATGGTGGTGAAGAAACCTCTACCGTTGGCGCATGATCACCATTCCCTTGAGGAAGAAGATTGTCGAGAGGCCGGTTAAGGTGACACAAATCACTGATATCAACCTTCTCCAAATCATCCAAATAAGCCTGCAGAATCTCGTCCCAAGACATCTGCGGTTCCTGATAATCTGTTCCCGGCCGAACCCTACAAGCTAGTGTATCAAACGAAGAAGTCGTATCGTGGTCCGTAATTGTCTCATCAAAGTCTAGCACCAAATGGTCGAAACTCGAGATTTCCTTGGTCGCATAGTCGGAGACGACGGGTGCGGTGCCGTTGAGGGTCAGGTTTGACCCGTGGACTGTGTGGACCTCTAGGTGTTGCGAGGCTGCAGATGTTGCGATGTGGGAGGTGATGGTGGAGGTAGTGATGGTTTTGCGGTCGAGGAGGTGGATGAGTCCTTCCGCGGTGGTGAATCTGTAGAGTGTTGGTGACATTGCTTGTTGTGTGTGGTAATTGTTGTTGCGTATAGAAGGGAGAAAGAAAAAAATTCGTGCATCCTCAGGGGAACGACAAAAAAAAAATGCGCAAGGTTGCGTGACTGGTTAAGATGCCATTGGTTGGTGGCGTCTGAAGAAATAAGAACGCGTGATGAGCAAATGGAGAAAAAATGAAGCCATTTTTGGTGGTGCTCCACAGATATAAAGTGATCATGTTTTGTTTTAAGTCAAAGTAGATGCTACAAATGTCGTCTCTATCTTTGGTTTCGTGTTGGATAACCGGGGTAATAGCCAAACAGTACGTTTGCAGATTGATCAATGATGTTTTTTCGCGTTTCCTTGCAGCGTGCCTCTCCCATTCTGCATCATTCATCCTTTTTCATTTTCTTTGCATTACATCAGCAAAAATCGCCTTGATGATGTTTAATAGGTGATGGCCAACGGTACTCATCGGCATGTTTTCGTCTTTTTTGCTCCTCATTTATCAACCATCCGATCATCCGTACTTTATCCAGTTAGCTCTCTCTTTTGTTCTTTCGCCCTATCCTCATCATATACCTTTCTTCTTTCTTGTTTTTCTCCTTCTTCCTTCTACCATTGCATCTATCGTCGACTCTAGCTATTCCAGCAATATAAAGTTCAAACGTCAGCCCTTCAAATAAATCGCTTCGACTTTCATATGGAAGCCCTCCTCTAAACACAATAATGAGCGCCTTCAACTTCGAATCGACACGACTATCGCGCGTCTTTCCCAGAAAAAGAAAAAGGTCGGTTGAAGCCAATAATAGAAGTCACGACTAAAGCCATCGTTAGGTTTTCTTTAAAAATATCAAAAGGGAAGATTGTATAATCGCTAAATCACAATCGCATTTGATCGCCTTGTCCACATCGATCGACCGGCATTTCAATCCAGCAATTGTCTGACAGCTCGCATTTACCACAAGATACTTGATCCTCCTCCAGATTGACAAATCTGCTCTTATTACTAACTTCGTAGCCACCTGTCCTTGAAACTCAATGCCATGGTCGTCGTCAACATCTACAACACCAAAAAAGACTACCTTGGTTATTTGTTAGCTACTCCAATTTGAAAGGTCTTCAATGTCGAAATCAACTTGCCCTCTCCGTTGTATGGCCGACGATTAATTAAAAAGGCTCAAAAAAATAAAGTGACAAAAACGATGGCGACAGACATGTTTTACTCGCACGTTCCAATTGTATTCATAATCGAAAGACATAAGCACGCCTTCATTTATCGTGCTCGTACCTCAACAATAATAAGTTCAATTGTCTTCGCCAGAAGGTCTTGAGTCCAAATCGACCTCACCTCGACGTCACCCAGAAAAAAAACAGCTATTAAGAAAATCGACCAGAGTGATGCTGAAGATATCATAGCAGGAGGCGTGAGCGAGAGGACGTTCGAGTTGGTTGGCCGACAGTCTGTTGATCCCCGGGCCATAAGATAGGGCAAATACTGTGCGTTGAAGTTTATCACGTTCTTTCTAAAAAAAACTTGTACGCAGAGTCGGTCGTAGTCATCTCCTAAAATAATACTATCGACCACCATCATTATTTTGAAAGCAACTTCAGATTCGTCTTCATACATCGTCACTGTTCAGTCAAACCCGACACGAAACCGGCTTTAAGGTCTCGATTTGCCAAACACAAAGGCTTCTTTTTTAGGATTGCCAATCGGAGTTGGAGATATTTTTTTAATTCAAGGTCGTTGTCGCCAGGAAATACTCCTCCATTGAAGGGTACCTCGAAGGCAACACTCTGACCACTCAACGTGGTATCGAAGGCATCTAAGCACGATATCAGTCGAATACTCTTCAAATACCATTTCGAGACGGCCAGTCCTTTCATCGAAACTTTTGGTCTTACCACTGAAGCCTAGCTGAGAGCAAGAATAGTCGCGACATTGCTAATCCGGGACTTGTTTTACCATTCTGTATCGAATCATGGAGAAAACTCTTCACAAGCCTCAACGTCCGCTATTAAAAGGTTGACTTGGAATTCACCGCCGTTATTCAATCCAAGCGTGAGATGTATGGATGCCAAAGCCTGGATGTATCCAGTACCTTCGTTAGGAGTCAAAGATGGTCGTTGACGATTTGTAGCATCCGAAGTTGTTCCTGAAGGATGCATTGTGCACGTCGTCTGTGCGGAATCTTATCATCTAGACCCAGTGACAGATCCACATGTAGAGTTGCTATCGCTTGTTTCCATTTCAATGCCTACCATTAAGACCTACTACTCGATCCGCACACGAAATTCCTCTGGCTATTTCTCAGCTCAACGCCGATACCCAGAAGCCAGTATTCCCACGAGATCAATCGCGCGTAATTTGGATCCGGATCGGCATTTTAATTGCTCGCTGGAGTTCTGTCTTGAAAGTATCTCGTCGCATCAATCAGGTCGATAGCGAAATCCACATGCCAAACCTCTATCTGCCAAGGTTTATAATCGACACGCTCACAAGTCGACCTCCTCCTTCTCCTCTTCCTCTTTCTCGTCCATGTCGACACGGTTTTTGGCACGAAAGCGTGTTTGGTTCGTGCATGATCATGATATCGATTACCTGATAACGGGTCTGAAGATCCGACCTGTTTTTAAAAAAAATCTCCTGAAAAATCCTCGACAACGTGTCCGATAACGAAAAGCCGCAGCGTCAAACAGATAACGTCCTTCTTTCTCTTTTTTCTTGGCTGTGCTATTTACGCGCTTTGATGTCGACGATGAATAAGACCTACATGTCCTGTTCCCTGTCGTTTTTCGTCAAAAGTCTCCAGGTTGGTAGTATTGATGAAGTTACGAGCCCAAGCTGCAGTGGTCAAGAAATATCCATAATCCTTGCAACATGTAAAAAAAACGAGACTCGATCATGGGAACATTCCTTGTCGCTTGTGCACGAGAAAAAAACTGAGTGGGATGATATTATTTTATGATCTATCTTGATTCAAAAATGTGTTTGATTACATAGGGTGTCGACCGTGGTTTCACTTTGTCAACTAGCCGACCTGTTTGCTATCTTGTCAAGACAACGTGGCCGCAAAATACCCTGAGCGCATTCTACGAACAAAAAAAAGAGGTTCTATACCGCGGGAGCAGTTGATGATAAGGGACGACATATAGTGAGATAAGGCTGGTGAAGTAGCGATGAACGGCGGCTGACACTAACTGAGACGAATAAGGATTAGTGGTGCTTTGATCAGCAAGGATACTGGAATAGTGTAAATTCGAAATGTGATTTAAGAAACTGAACAGGGAAGTACATAAAATCTAGAGTATTGCAGGCGAGCGCATTCCAGTGGGCTGAATAGAAGATGAAAAAAAGTTGACAATTCTACGACCTTGCTCATCGCGTTCGTTTCATTGTCTACCCACTATCCCTCTTTATACTGTTCCATCTTATACTTTATTCCGTGGAATAAGTAGCCCGTTGTGAGATCTGTCTTAAATCAAACGTGCACGGAATAAAGAAGGTCAACCAATCGAAAACTGCAACTTTGCGCATGTCAAAATGGGAATATGAAAACGGCGAAAGACTCTCCACGTTTGGGAACTAAGCTCCCTACCACTCACATGAAAGAATACATTGGATCCCAGGGCTTATCATCTAATCATCCCGTCTCCCTCTTTCGCGCATTTATGCTGTGTTCGCTTTTTTTCCAAATGCCAAAGAAATGTATTACTTAATTTTGAGATGCATCTGCATGGACCTCTTTCTCCCTTGTCTTGATGGCAGCTAAAGAGTGTTTTTCTAGACTTTCCTTGTATGTACTGTACATATCATATTACAAACCGTGCTTGTTGACTCCATTCCTCATTCAAGACCGGTCTCTATCTTGGCCTGTGAAATCAAGAGTCGATAGGCCCGCATGTTCATGTTCTCTTCCTTTGTTCCCCGTTATCTCTTTTCAACAATTAAACTTGTACTCCAAGTTGGCAACCGCCTTGATGCACACTCTCCTTATTGACATACTGCGTCGATAAAAAATCTACTTTACCTTCTCAATGCAGGTATACACCTAGCCTTTTTTTGTGAAATAGATCGTGCGCGGCTCTGGTCCCCGACCTGGCCCTCATGCTCGTGCGCACTTTTCGCTTTCACATTCCATTTTATGGACTATCCAAATTAGTATCCAAGGCATTAGTGTCGTCGTCGTTTCAATAATGTGTTGTGTTAGATACCTTTCAGGCCGACAAAAGGTCATGATTGCGACACTCGAGGGATGGAAGAATAGGGCCCCAAGCTGCATAGTTTCAATTTAGCACCTGGCATGTGTGCGTGCGCGTGTGTCAAGAATGTGATGCTGTGCCTCACTCTTCCCTCTCCGAAATTCATATTTCGCACTAGTGGGCAATATAATTTCAATTACCTCTGAAAGAATACTCAGACAAACTCTTAATCGCTTCCTCAAGACCATTTACACGCTGAAATAAGAAAGGAGGAAGGAGAAACAGATTGGAGACAGTCGCCACGCACACGCTATTTCCAGCGAACCGGCGAATAGACGCCAAGTTTACCTTGCTCTTTCTGTCCAGCCGACCCGACAAAACAACATCACTTGGCTCTGAATCCTGACGTGTGGGGAGACAGACAAGAGCCCTAGGGATGTAGACGGAGAAGGATAAAATGGTCGCATGGTTGGGCTGCGGCGGACAACCAAATAAAAATTTGTAGAAAGAGTGAGTTTACAGGCGCATGACATGGACGATGGAGGCGAAAAGGAAGAGAAAAATGCAAAAAAAAAAGAGCATCATCCACTTACGGCCTTGAATGAATGATGAAATGAGATGAATTGAATAACGTACCTTGGTCCCTGTACCTTCATCCTCCCTCACTTTGTCTTGCCATTTGCTTTTTTATTCCGCTTGGCTTTGTTGTTGCTGTTGTTTTTTTGTCCATGAACTCAATCCTGAAGGTCGAAAAACAACAAAATAAAGACGCATGTACAGGGTTAAAGATACTCGGCAGACAACTATCCTCCACACTCGCATTGCACCAGCGAGCCATCATGTCATGCAAAAGGAGCGACCCTGTTTTTGTTGTTGTTGTTGTTGTTGCAGCGGTACTTGTTGGATAAAGGAGAGCGGATCGTGTTTACTCCTAAGTCTAAAGTAGGCGCGGTTCAGCATAGGTTTTCTCTGTCGCCACTTTTTCAGAGCTAGACATTCCTTCCATCGCAAGGTCTCTCAATAACTTGCACCTGTCAGAGCTGAAACCATACCTGAAACAGGAAACCAAAACAGAACAAAGCCAGGCCCATGAGATATGGCGCAAAAAGCCCTTTTAACAAACAAAAATATTTCACAAGCTGGCTGCCTCTTTGGTATCAGTACCCATTATTATTACGCTTGGGACCTCTCCATGCTCCTTCCCCTCCCTTGGTCTCTTTTCGCCGCCCTTACGCAAAATTTGAGAAAGATCCACGAGACTATTTTTGCCCAATTGCACATGAAGCAGGTTCAAAGACACACAAAGAATCACCACCTTAAATTATGCGCTAGGCTAACACGAACGACAGAAGGAAAACAATTTGGACTATGATAGACGAATAGGAAAAGGGAGAAAGGAATACGCCAAGGCCGCTTTCTTTGCTTCCGTTCATTCAACGGCGAAGCACAGGCACAGGCACAAGATTGGAGGGAGAAGAGGCCAGCGCGCTAAATGTCCAACCCTATCGATCAAGAGACAAGGCACAGACGGCAAAATGCGCAAAGGGGATGCAAGGGGGAGATAAATTGCCAACGACCAACTCGAACATCGATCAAATGTCAGTAACGAAAAAGTAAGGGGTCAAAGAGTGCACCGATCGAGCGTGCGTGTATCATCTCATTCGTCCCAAGGGAAATAGGAAACCACAGACCTCCTGTCTTTGTCCGTTCATGTATTCGACAATGATGAAAGGAATAAAATACAACGAGACATGCTTGTTTTCCCCTTTATCCTTCTATGGTTGTCGAGACAAAGCCCCATCCAGGCGGGACAATTGCCCACAGCTACAGGCGCTCCTTATTCTTCCTTTACCAACGAAACAACTAACAATCAGGCGTCATTTCCTCCCTTGTCCTTTCTTCTTTACCCCCCCGAGGTACCTTTATCTTTGTAGAGGATTGTACAACCAAATGGCCTCTGTTCTCTCCCTTCATGCTCACCATTTATTTTTTTTCTCTTTCGTCTCCTCTACCACATCCCGCCTTTCTGCTCACAATTATTTTTTGTTGTTCTCTAATGACCAGCAAAGAGTCGAGGTTTGCTTACAGACATGTGTTTCTGCACTGTAAAGATGGGGCTTTCCCTTCCTTTGCTCCCTTCTACTCGCCTTGCCTGACTATCTGGAGGAAGGCCGTATGGCGAAGATGACGATGACAATGAAGGTAAGCAGAGTTGGACATGCAGCTGCTATTCAATCGCTCCTTGTGTTGGAAGGTATGAAATGCTAATTGATCGAATGGTTTGCATTTGGAGTATACTGTCTTGCCCTGTATCCAACAACGAACCCCTGCCTTTGTATACATAAAACGCATTTGTGCCTGAATTATTGAATTCTCTTTTTGTTATTTTCCCTTGCAGGCAAGTCACTTCCATTCTTTTTTCGCTTTTGTCGACATGAGTTGAGCATCTTCCTTCGATGCAACCCTTCGGCGTCATGGACTCCGATCGCCATACATTGAGGGTCTTACTTTTACTTTTTTGTTTATTCGTTCGCCTTTTTGTCAATACACGATCGCGGGCATTCTCCTGACTGGCAGGCGCCTGTTTGTTGTATAGTCCTCCGTCAATCCGCTCGGATGTCTCTTCCATTTCCTCACTTCTCCTTTCTCTTCCTCCTCCACGCCAGCCCACCCACAAACAAGCACCTGCAAATCTCTCCTCCACACCACATCCATATGTTTCCCTTTCATCCTCCCACATATCACACCCCCAACTCCATCCTCCGCTCCTCCAGTCCTCCACTCTTGTGCTATTCTCTCCACAACCAACCTTTATCCGCAAAAGTGTACCTCGCACTTCCCCCCATCGATTTTTTCTACTCCCTTCTCTTCAAAACCTTTGCCATTGCCTTCCTTGAACAATCATTCCTTCATTCATCTATAGTGAAAACAGGGAATACTCTTGCTCTCACTAACCAAATTAACAAACAAACAAACATCATTTGAGTTACATTTTCACATAAATAGAACCCCTCATTCCTCCATTTTTTGTTTCTTTGTCGATTTCTGGTGCCTGATTTCCTGACCCCCTTCTTACCTTCTCTCCCTCGCCCTTCCCTCATCGCCCTTTTCTCCCTTACCGCTTTACTGGTTGTACATACTCGAGCCTCTAACTCTCGATCCATTCCTTTTTCATCCCTTCTTGCACATATCCCTGTATATATTACATATATCCTTTCCTTCTTTAACGACTTTGTTCATATTTATAATGATGACCCGTTCATTCAATGCTACAGTCTACCTCACCATCCTGGCGGTATGGCTTCTCTCTCTCATCACCCCCACTGTTGCCCTGCCAGCAATCCCTATTCTGCCCTACAATGCACCCAATCCCAAGCGCGATGCCGGTCGCACCACTGTGGTTGCCGGTCTGAACAACTGGAACTGTAGACCCTCCGCCGCCCATCCTCGTGCCATCGTCCTGGTAATTAACGAATGATTAACCTTCTCATCCACTCAATTTTGTGCAAATTACTTACTCATTCTCCAATTCTAATCTTTTCTCATTGTCTCACCCTCAACTTTGAATAACAAAAGGTCCATGCCACCCTTTTGACAGAAGAATCCTGGCATCCCCTCGTTGCACCCGCGCTGGTCAAGAACGGGTACTGTGTCTTTGCACTCACCTACGGCCGTCAGCCTGGCGTGCCTTTCTTTGGAGCCGTCAACCATTTGGAATCCAGTGCCCGAGAAGTCGGTGACTTTGTCAACAAGGTCCTGGCAGCGACCAACACAACTCAGGTTGACATGGTTGGTCATTCCCAGGGCGGCATCTTGGGCCGGTATTGGATGAAGTATATGGATGGAGCTGGCAAGGTCTATCGGTATGTACTCTCATTTTTTTTATTGTCTTTGTAAGAGAGTTTCCTTTTCTGTGTGTCCTCGGTGCTCTCGTTGTCCTTGAAAACTGACTTGTGCCTCGTTTTATGCTCTCATCTCCAATTTCCTTGCTCTCCATCTGCTCCTCTATATTTTCACGTTCTTGGGCTTATTCATTCATTCTTGCTATCCTCCAGAATGGTCGGCATCAGCGCAATCACCCACGGTACCCTCCTCAGCGGCATCGTCCTCCTCGGAGAAATCACCGGCCTCATCAAGCCTGCAGAACCCCTTGTCGACGCCTTCTGTGCTGGCTGCTACGACATGATCCGCGATTCCGATTTCATGAAAAAACTAAACGCCGGTGGTGATACTACCCCCGGAGTGATTCATTCCTATATCGCCACCCGGTACGATGAAGTGATCACCCCTTACCAGTCGACTTTTTCCTTCGCCCCTAGTGTGACCAACACGTTGGTCCAAGACTTGTGTGCGGTCTCGGTACCTGAACATTTGTTAATGATTGGGTCCAAGGTGGTGATGAGATGGATTTTGAACCAGTTGGATCCTCCGAATGCTAGAACTGCCAACTGTTTGTCCGTCTTTGACTGGTATTGAAGTTGAGATGTAGTCGGATTGTCGTATATACCTATTTTTGCTGTAGAGCTACTTCTTTTTTGTCTTTCCTTGGATCTCTCCTTTTTGGATGATGGTTGGGATGGAGAATTGGGAAGGTTTTTCTCTTCTGCAGAATAATAATAACGATATCATAAGGGCAACCTACATGCCCTCTAATTAAAGCATTCATTCATTCCTATATTCAATTCAACTTACTTTCCCATGTCTTCGCAGAAACAAATGTCCGTATTTTTTCGTAGAAAAACAAAAAAAAGGTACATCAGCAATGGTTGAGGAAGTGAATGCTTGTTTGTGGGATACATGATTATGTGAGTATGTGGGTGACAAACCCTTTTCCCTTTGTATTACCAGAGTACAAAATAAGGAATGTGGCAGAGAGAGATTGAGAGGATGAGAGAAAAAAAATACAAATCTATAGGTACGAGGGGTCCAGACTTGTTGGGAATCGTCGCGTGTCGTTGTCTATGGTTGTAGAGTGGAGTAGGGTGAAGTATGGAAGTGGGTGGGCGTGGACGGGGTTCCAAGTTTAAGATGCGAGAGAAAAACAAAAAAAAAAAAAAGTGTGCAATTAGTAGTGAGCGGAAGGAGCGAGACTGGGTAAGTTGAGATCATATCAAGTGAAAGGTATGTGTCTCAGGGGTTAGTTAGGGGATGAAGGGAAATGTGAGAGAGAGAGGTATTTACCATAGACCTGAATATCTCCAGAGGGAGGGATCGCCTTGACAGTTCCTTGCACACCGTAGCTTGGGTCCTATTGTAGATTCCAATACATATTCCATGTGCGAGAAAAACAACAAAATATGGTTAGAACACGAACACTAGTAACTGAGCAGCTTCTTTTTTTTGTTCTTTATCAAGACGAGTACTTACGTCGAGGAATTTGGTCTCCTCTTTGCCGAGTCGAAACCGTGAGCGATTGATCTTGGCCTTGATGACCTCGTCAAAGAACATGATCTCGGGATCACCGGGCGAACGGTCAACTCTGTCCTGAACAAACTGAACAAACGCCTGTGACTCTGTGAATACTGACATGAATGGCTATATACATATGCCAAAAAAAAAAAAAAAAATTGTTGAGAGACAGGGCATGCATACAGTGCAAAAGAGTTAGAAAATAATAGCTATTCGAAAAAATTGTTGGCGCATACATATGCATCAACATTTATAGAAAAGGTACATAAGTCATAATAACAATCACATGCAAGTAGCCTTTTTGAAAACAAAAATGATAGTAGCTTACTCTGGCTTCCTTGTCGACGCCCTTCATAAACACATCCCGGTGAAAGCTGACAATGTCGCTATGCGTGCTTCCTTCAGTGCCATTGCGTGCACGCGTCAAGGGTTGTGAAGCAGGCTGGGGTGGTCGTTGAGCAGCAGGAGACGCATGTTGCTGCTGCTGTTGCTGGTTGAAGTGGTTTGATTGATGCATCTGGTCGAAGTTGGTTGAATTCCTATTGCTGGGAGATGACAAGGCCGCAGATCCCTTCGTACTGCCTCCACCATTTCCTCCTACGCCATTAACATTACTACTAGCCACCTGTGCATAACTCCTGCCTGCCCACCTCTGGAAACTCGCCCAGGAGAGCCGATCTCGACCTCCATTGGTGCTGCCTTCCTTTTCACCCTCACTACCACTGTTGGATGGTTGTTTCCTATGGCCGAGACTGCGTGGGCTGGCATACTGAGGAGCTGCTTGTTGGTAGTGTTGCTGATGCTGTTGTTGCTGGTTGTGGTGTTGTTGTTGTTGTTGTTGCTGTTGGTGTTGGAAGGACTGCTGTTGGAGCTGTTGCTGTAATGCAGCTCCTGCCAGGATGCCCGATCGGTAGCCCTTCAGCAGTCCCGCCCACATCTGAAGAACGCTCCAGCAGACTCCCGACTCGTCAAACCCACGAGGGACACATGGGTACAACAGCTCATCGAGACATCCTGCGTGAACATAAAGTGAGCATCCCTCGCAACGATGAACCTCGTTGTGTGGCGCCAGACCTCGGGAACAAATACCGCATCGACCGTTCAAGAGCGACAGGGGCACTGGTGTATGAATGGGTAGGAGCACGTGTCCCTCAATCGTGATCGGAGTCACTTTCTCCTGCTCTGTTGATCCTCCTCCTTGGCCTCCAACCAACAGTCCATCGTCGTCTGAATAACCACCATGGTAGTGGCCATGACTCATGGCATTGGACGAAGAGGGGGCTCCATTGATACTGGCCATGGTCGAAATGGGTGATTTGGACAAGATGCTCGAGGTAGTTGAATCGATCGATGTGAAAGAGGCACGATGGGTCAATCCAGGTCCGTCATAGTTGCTGTTGATCGTCGCCGAGGTCATATGTGTACTATGGCGGCTATTGTTTCGTGAAACGCCACTGCTGGGATGACTGGGTGGAATGGTTGCAGAATTGGCTATCTGGTTGCTGCTGGTGTTGTTGTTGGTGTTGCTGCCCTCCTGTCTCTTGGGTGCTTCCAATAGGTTGGCGCGTGCTCTGGCTGGCGAAAGGGCTTTTCTCGAGTTTGTCTTGAACGAATCCGAGGTACTCTATTGATCGAAATGTTAATCGAATTTTTGTCAGTTGACTGTAGGGCACAGGAGATACTGGAAACAAAGGCATTGGGGGAGGATCCATACATGGTGAGACAGCGGCGACATATCCTGCATCGAATCTGATGGTGCCATCGAGTGCTAAAATGAAGAAGACAGAAAATAACGTCAGTTTCTTGTCAAAAGTACCCTTGTCAAAAGTGCCTTTCGACGACAAGCAGAATAACTCATTACCTTGGACATCCTTGAGGTAGCATCATTTTTTTGATCAAGCGTGTCCTCAGAGGTAGACCGAACCATGCCTCCAACAGTCGTCAAGGACGTCCTTGAATCTTGGTCTTGCATCATCAAACGCTGCTGCTGCTGCTGCTCTGACAAGACCAATGGCAGACTCTCCAAAGTCGAGCTTTTCTTGACCTGGCCAGCAGAAGACGACAAAGTAGGCAACGGGGCATGATCACGAGATGTCGATGCTGAAGAGATCGAAGAAGAATTCGCAGCGGACGCAACGCGAGGATCGCCATGAACAGTCGACCGATCTCCTGGTCCACCAGGAACTGCGGGAAGAGGTCGTCGGTTCCAGCGAGGCGCTCTCGAGACGCCACAGAAGAGTGTCAATCGTGAGTGAGGGAATGCCTCCTGAACGTAGACGGGTGGTCCCAATGCTGGGTTGTGAACCGCTGCTGAGCGTTTGATAGCTGATGTGGGTGCGTATTGCTCCAGTGATTGAATTAATTTCCGTCTTTGGCGGGGTGGTAGTGGTGTTGGGGCTAGTTGTACGTCTATTATTCCCTTGTCCAGATCCACGACACATGCCTACATGTTCATTAGTGTATAATTAGTACTTAGAAAAAATACAGTAGTGGGCCATGATGTAAAGGCATCTCTGGCCATGGTTGACTTACGTCTTCTGGTGGAAAGTCTGAATCCCGACTTTTGCGCTCGACTCCGATAATGTATGGTACAGGTGCCTGGAGACAAGTCATAAGAGCTGAGGGCAAGATTGGGATGTAGACACCTTGCCAGTAGAGTGGGAACAGCAAGTAGAGAAAACTCTCACTGGCAAGGGTCAGCATTCCCAAGTATGATGACAAGAAAATAATCTTTCCTTCCGACAATATGACCTACGAGCAGGAAGTAAGAATTCGTTAAGTATAGGTCGCGCATTTACGGAACCAAAAAGGCACAAACTTCTGTATTTATATGCCTGTTCATGCGGTGTAGTACCTCGATGACCGTGACAATATCCTCCGCAGACAGACAACGGAACAGAGGGAACAGTGAAAACTATTGGCGACACACACACACAAAAAAAAGGGGGCATTGTGAGTCTTCTACAGATATCCAAATGGTCCATGTCAATGGCAGTTCGTGCGTTGTGTCGACACCTTACATTCTTCACAATGGGGACGCTGTTGAGAGCTGGCCTCGACGCGTAAATGACTCGATTGTTGATGGTAATACCGACTTCCAGTTTCCCGAACGGCGGCAGGTTGACCTCATGAATCAAATTCTTCACATAGCTAACATCCAGACAGATATAACAAGTTGCATTAAAACTATCTGCTACCACACATATTTGAATCACCTAGTCAACAGAAATAACCATCCAAAGAAACAATCGCTGTACCTTTCGAGCCGCATAGAGCTGAGGTTCATTCCCGGATGCTCAACCCCTCCAGAGCACGCAACAACGATTGCTAGTAGCCAGTCCCGGAGCAGATAATGATAAGGGACCGAGCTGACAAGACCAATACACCTCGGCATCCAGGCGTCTTCAATTTCAACGAAAAGCCCTCGCCAGGGCTTCATTTGGTCGTCTAAGAGACTCAACTTCTCCTCGGTATCGATGATCTCCCGTTCGATTTGATTCTGTCGGACTCTCCGTCCTAGCGTCTTTTCCTCCCGAAGTTGCATCTGGAGACTCCTTAGTAGTCGTCGTTCTCGCGAAATCTTAGTCTTGATCGCCTTGGCGTATTCCATCTCGCTTTCAGACTAATAACATAGACAATTAAAGGCGGGGATGATTAAAGGAGGTTCTTTGTAGTGAATATATGTTACGAGCATGATGTAAATTATGTTTACCATGTGGCTCCGGGTCCATCGTTGACAGAGAATATCCAGTTGATCATGCATCCGCTGAGGCAGTCGCTCATACATAGTGACACACATGGCGTACGATCGACCTCCTGTCTCCTGGGTCAACACAAACGAGTGATAGGTCATTGGCGGCTTCTCATCCGACATTTTAAAAGATAGTTTTCCAGGGAAACAAAACTATCGTGAGAGCAGGCAAGGGTTACATATTAGTTTCTTGTATGCGAGGAAAAGATGGCAAAACGAGTGACACACGATGCTCACCATAGGCAGGAAAGAAGGGAAGGGATCTGAATCAGCCCAGTTGGTCTCTGGATATCGACAAGTGACCAGGGGCGAAAAAGTTCGGTCGCCTGGATAGATATCGTGTTGATCCGGTTTGGGTATAATCGACAGTCTCTTCTTCGTAGAACTTGCTCGCGTACTCGACCGTGCAGTAATAGTGATATCTGAAGTCGTAGAGGGCGGTACTGGGGATTTTGTTCGATTCCTGGCCTGAGGCGTCGCTGACTTTCCAATGGTCTGACTTTTGAGATCCTGAGGAGACTGCGCCTGTTTGCTGTTGATATTGTGTTGTCCTGTTCCTCCTGGGGTCGAGTCTATGTGTTTGAGAAGGGGTCGTTCATTTTGGGAGAAATTGATCCCGAACACATCCAGGGGAGAGCAAAAAAGAAAAGATCATTGTATGCAAGAGAGGGAAAGAGAAAGAGAGGGAAGAGTATTAGTTGAGTTGTTAGGTTCTCAGAAGGATGGGAGCAAAAAAGGAGTGAAATGGGAGCATAAGGAGAAAGAGGGAGAGATGTACAGACGGGAGATAAGCACGCACACACACGCGCGCAAAAAAAAGAAACGGAGGAGGTGACACGCAAGGGGCGACCCAAGGTATAAAAAGGAGAGGGGGACAGGTCGGGGGACAAACAAAAGAAGGGACAAGATGGAAGGATGGAAGGATGGATGGATGGACGGTGATGGTTGTAATTATGACACTCCCTTCTCACAGAAGGGTGGTTGGGAAAGAAAAGGGCATGTCCCATTTCAGTCTCCAATCAACCAGAATAGTGCACGCCCGTGTGGGCAGAAACAGAACGCTTTTTTGCTTACCAGCCCCAGAATGTTGCTCTCTTCTGTGCGAATGAATGCCACCTCGACTACCAGAACCAGAGGCAGCAGCAGCAGCGGCCTCGGCCTCAGCTTCCTCTTGGATTCCTTCGATCGTCTTATCGAAATCCAATCCTTCCTGCACGCATTTGAACAGAGTTCCCGCGGAGACATGGCGGTAATTGGGCTTGTGTTGTAGCAAGGTTCCACTGCTTCCTCCAAGCCCCGGTCCAAGTCCTCCTGCTCCTGCGACCACTCCAGACTGGTGGCTCACATTGCTGGGCGTCAACACACGGCGTGGCGGTCCTATCACTGCAGCTGCACTGGATCGTCGTGGCTGTCGAGGACGCATGGGCGGGACAGCAGCACCTATTTTAGAACGAGGGGCAGAGTAGGCCAAGAATAAAAAAAAGCGGGTTGTTGTGAGTAGGATTAGTGTTTTGCTTCATCAACAAAGATACTGAACCTGAACAGCGAACAACTTTAGAGAGAGTGGAAATCAAGAGTTTTGGTTCATGTTTTACCTCGTTGCTGGGCAGTGCTTCTACCAGGGCTAGTAGGTTCATTTTCCGATTTTTCCAGGCCTGAGATAATGGGACGAATGTGTGCCATAGAGTAAGATCGAGCCCGCATAGGGGAAGCTGCCGAAGATAGGCTTGTTGTTGTCCTTGGTGCTGTTGCTGTTCCCGCTACCCCGACTTGCGTCCCTGCTGCTGCTGCTGCTGCTGTTGCTGTTGCTGCAGGAGTGTCTGCATCTGGTTCGTTCAGCGGTCTTGTTGCGAGTATCACTTCTTCACGACCAGCGGCAGATTTGAACGAGGAGGATGCTGTGCGACCGAGTTTTTGTTGTCTTCGTCCCTGTTGTCTCTGTTGTTGATTTTGTGGATGCTGGCCTTCACTCGGGCCATGTCCAGTGCTCGAGGTCGATATCAAGGCTCGAGCGGGGTAGCCGCCGCTATGTTGCTGTTGGATTGAAGTGGAAGGTTCAAATACTGTTGAGGTTACGGTGATAGCAGAGGGAGTTGAGGGGGTTGTCTCAGAGAGGGGAGTAGGAGGAGAGGCGAGCTTAGAAGGAGGACTGGCGGGTTGTATTGTCAGAGATGGATGTGGCGGTCTCCGGTGGCTGCTGTGGTCTTCCTCAAAAACTTCGTCCTCAAACTCCTCTTCTTCGTCAGAGGGGATGAGACTGTCGTCGTCCCTGAGACCGACCATGAAGAAATAATCGGCGATGCGTTTTGGAGTATGAGTTGCAGCTGACATGGTGTTTTAGTGTGAGAAGGGAAGAAGGGAGGCGGAGAATGTGATTCGATTGCAGGTTCAGGAGTGGGGAGGGGAGAGGAAGGGGTGAATCAGGAATGAGGACGAATGCAAAAGAAGGGAAGGAAGAAAAAAGGGAAGGAACGAAGAGACTGTTGCTTTGTCGGTGACCATGTCGATAGCAATAACAACGAGGTCGATGCAAATACGGGAGGGACTGAATTCAGGAGCATTCAGACGGAATGAAAAAAAGAAGGGTGAACTGTCCAAAGCACTGGCGGGACGAGAGGAGGAGGAGTAGGCGGGAAAAGGAGAAAATGTGTGTGTGTGTGAACATGCTGCAAGTGGTTAAGATGAGTGAGCAAAGTACCCATGGGCAGACAATAGTTAGAAGGGCTGTCATAAATCATTGGGAAAGAGCATAGGACCATGGATAGATGGATGGATGAATGAATGAATGCTCATTGATCATGGTGGGAGAAGGGCAAGAAAAAGAAGAGGAAGAAGCGACAGATAGAAGGTGTTATCATGATCATCATCGAAGCCACCACCATCACTCTATCTCTTTGCCTGCGCACGATGCTAACCCGAGGCTCCGCCTTCTTTGCTTGCTGTGTTCGTCGCTCTACGACTGATGGGAAAGAGCACTAGAAACGCGTTGACTGGTGGATCGTAGCTTCTTTCTTGTTCGTTTGATCAATCGACGCGTCCTGACTAGACTGGCGCGTGTCTTGTCTCACCTTAGATTTTCCCCTCGTAGGCTTGAACCTTTCAAAGGTGATCTTAGGCAGTTGTCGCAGTCAACGTGGTCATGTTGACTCTCGATGCTGTGCGATGTGTATACAACCTGGAGGCGCAAGGTGCCTTTCTGTCGGGTAATCAAGTTCTTTCGTCAACCGAGAACGACATCCTTCATAAAAGACTCAGAAAACCAATGAGCAAAAGTTGATATGAGCACTTGTGAGCATAAAAAAAAAAAAAAAAAAAAAAAAACTTGCCCGAACCACATACAACACCTCGAAGAAAAAAAAAATGTTCACAGTCAATACTCGTTCGACAACCCGTACCCTCTTGCCAGTTTTTATGTTTGCCTGGTAGTCAAACGGGCGATCAGATAAATACACTCTTCCGCTTTTGCCACCATTCAAAGAGAGCTGAATAAGGAAGAGAAAGCAAACGAGAGTGAAAATAACTTTAACCCAGGGGATGTGGGCTTTTCCCGCATGTTCATCCTGGATGTCAGTCATCAAGGTGGACTGACGCTCTCAATCATAAAACGCTTTAAAAGAAGAAGGGGGAAGCACACTTTCCCTCTTCATTTTTCATTGCTACGACCAATCGACACTCAACCTCACTTTCTCTCCTCCTCCTTCAATCCCTTTTATTCCTCTAACTACCTTTTCTCTAAGCCCTTTCCCTTCCACATTCTTTCACACGCTTTCACTATGCGTATCTTCACAAAAGAGACCAATATCACCCCTCAAATTGGTACATACTTCTTCTTTTTGACTTATTGAAGCACCTTTCTGGTTATTCTCTTGGCAACGGAGACTCTACTCATCTGGACCTGATTCCTGTTCCTAGTTCTGTTTCTCATTCCTTTTCTTTCCGTTCTCTCTTGTTTATTCATTTCAACAGAAATCCTCTGCGCTCATCCCACGTTCTCGACGTGGTCCTCCCTGCGCCTCCTGTGCGTCTCCGTCAACTCTGTCGACGATGGGTAAGTTTCTCAGGAACCACTTGGGCATCCCGAGGATTCCAGCTTTAAACTGAAGTAACACTGCACGTGATGAGTGCGAATTAGTGGCGTGGTTTTAGGCTTACTTTTTTTCTAACTCCTTTTCCTGGTATACTTTTTTCTCAAGAGCAAAAGAGGCTGCCAAAGCACTGCGAAAGGTCTTGCGTGGAGATATCCCTCGTCACCAGATGAATGCCATCATTGTAAGTGGAGCAACTTCTAGATGATATACTCGATTGTTTGTTAGACTGGTTTGCTTTTTGCAGCACGGAACCGCAATAGCCTTGGAGGCGAAGTCAACCATCAAGACCTTATTTTTCTGACTCATGTTTGATTTTGCACTCACATCCACATCCTTCGTTCATTTCTACAGATCATCCAGGGTTTGGTTGATGGAAGCCGCTCAAGGTTTCTAGGTACAGCATAACAAAAATAACGTACAACTGCCGCAGTCAACATTGATCTTTGCTCGTCTTTTGTTTTTGTTTACTGCATGTGGTTGATGTCTACACGCGGACAGCAGTGGTCTAACCGGCCATGTTTGCTCTCACTTTGCATACCTCTCATAGCTCAACTGGCCACTACCAAGTTCGCGGTTGATATCAACCATGTCGCCAGTTCAAAGGTAACGAACGCTTCCAACCTTGCCAAGATATTTGACGCTGTTCGCGCGTTCGCCGCATTCCAGTTGTCTCGTCTCTTCGTCATACTTACTTCAAATACTATATGTAGACTACCAACCCTCAGGTTAAGCTGTGCCTTATGGAGAGACTTGGCTCTTGGGCACGTGCATGCTCGTCCGACCCCAGCCTTATAATCATCCCCAATCTCTACAACAACCTTGTCTACGAACAAGTTGTTCCCTTTGTAAGACTTGATCCTGAATATGTTAAGGCCAGAGCATATTTAATGCAGCGCACGAACTCACTTTTTGATGACTTTTTTTATTCGTGTGCCATCGTCTCAATAGTACGACCCATTTGCTCCTAGCCAATACCCTGCCATTCGGCCCAACGTTGTCAGCCCTCTCACCTCGCCCACGTCCACGGCCCCTCCTTCAAGGGCTGGATCCTTCAATCTACCTCCTGTTGCACTGGTACTGTCTCTTCCTTGTTACACTGTTGGTTATTTATATGTAATGATTTTAACATATCTAACCAACTTTCGTTTTATCGACTCCACTCCATAGACCACTAATGAGGTCATTCGTCACGTCGAGATGGTCAAGAACAATTCTCAAATGCTCACCGAGACGGTCTCGTTTACGGATCCTGATACTGCCACGAAGGGTGACCTTAGCTTGATCAAGGTACCATAATACAACGCGATCGTTACTAGAAAGAAGCCAAGGCGCGCTTGCTCCTGTTGTTCAATGCACTCACATTTAATACTGTACCTTAATAATAGGAGTTTTTCAAGGAGTGCATGGAGTTGCAGCGGGACACTCAGGTGTACCTGAGCGAGATGACCTCCAAACCCGCATTCGACGAGATCTCCCTCGGTAAGCAGAAAAGTTCGAGAGTGAATTAGAATTGTCATCTTTTGGGACCCATTCTCTCTACCGCATGGTATTGACTTAACGTCCTTATTCTTTTTATTTCTACAATAGGCCAACTATTGTACGCCAACGAGGATCTCGTCAACGCAATCAAGTGTTACAACGATCTCATGGAGAAACTTCACCTGAAGCGCGCCCTTCAACGCTCCACCTCTACCATTAATGCCATTATCACAACCACCACTCAGGCGCCCATTTCTCGGAACCCCTCAGCCTCGCCACCACCATCATCACAACAACCTACTCGTACTTCCTCTGACGAGACACACTTCAAGGCCTTGGTCGACATTGATGGTGCCGGTGTTGGATCTGGATACAAGAATGCTACCTCAGACTACCGGGGCCCTTCATCGTCATCACCAGCAACAACAGCGACAGCAGCAGCATTTAGAGGCAAATCTGTCGCGCTGTCTTCATCTCCTCCCGCGTCGTCTATTGCAGCAGCATCAGCATCATCCGAGCCCTCTTTCGATCCCTTTGCTGACGATTCACATTTTGTCACCCCTGATTCCGATCCAAATCGTGTTGCCGCTGCCATCAGGAATGGGTAAGTTGAAAGCTTGGAAGAGACGAAAAACTGAGAATTTGAAATGGTGAAGAGGATATGTGTGCTCAACATGTTACTTGCTTACGAGCGATTACTACTCCCCCATCTCATACCGTGCATGCATAAATATAACAAATCAACTAACCTGATGGCGTTTTTTCTACCTTATTTCGAAATGTACAGAAAACGCCCGGTTCTGAATGCAAAGGAGGAGCCGATGAGTGAGCAGGAGCGGGATTTGATTCACCTCATCAAGATTCAATCCTTGGCCGAACCCGCACGTATGGAAATTTCTACTGGTACCTCATCTTCATCATCGTCCTCCGCTGCCGCTGCTACCGCCGCTGCTGCAGCTATTGCGGCTGCTCGGCCTGGTGGTGCTGGTGCTGGTTCTGGTGCTGGTGCGCCTAATGCACCTCAGGTTGCCGCGCCAGTTGTTTAAGATTTCCATCTATTTTGTTGCTTCTTCCGTCTCATTTTATTGTTTTTCAGACTATTTGTATCCGATTCATACCCTAAATCTCTAATGTACACAAGCAAATAAGCATTTTTCATACCTGACACATGAGATCTTTGCTATCATCACGGCCCGATCGATGATGGGAAATAGGGGAGAGGGAATGAAAGGGGGATGATCTGTGGAGGGAAAGAAGGGAAGGGAAAAAAATCGAGGGTGGGTAGGTGAAGTGCCTGACCCCTTGGAATGTTCACAAGACCAAAAAAAAAAAAAAAAAAAAAAAAAAAAAAAAATCTATCTATCTATCCTCTGTACAAAAACAAACACATTTCATGTGTTGATCAAGATGAAGTGGTTTATTGGTGGGGTAAAATGCGGACAGATGTCGTATGAAGGAAAAGAAGGAAAGGAAAAAGTTGAGAGCAGTAGCAGAACAACCCCAACGTTTTTTTATGGTTCCCCTTACTGGATGCCCTTATGCGTTGCCATGTAAGGTTATGAGAGGAGGGTATTTGAGATCCCGCTCACGGCCCCCCATTCCACTTGATCGCAGTCGCACGCGCCCTTTGAGCGAAGGGCAAAGCAACGGTAAAGTAGCAGCAGCGAGGTACCAAAGGAACCAGTCAAAGTCAGCCCAAGTGGCGTTTGCACCGAAGTGTAGAGATAGGAGGAGAAATCGAAAGTATGTTCCTAAAGTTCAACTGAAAGAATGGGTTCGAACTCAAGAGGAGAAAAGTTGAATATTTGTACAAATGGAAGAGAAAGGGCGGGGAATAAGGACAGTGGAGAATGAAAAAGACGTTTGAGGAGGTAAGGAATGAAGGAATAGCTAGATTGATCTTGGTAGGTTGGATTGGACCCCGCAAACGAACGCAGTTTTGCAGCGGGATAGTAAATATCGAACATGATTTTGGTTCATCCAATTGTGAAGGGGGGAGGAAGAAGAAAAACGAACTACAAAAAGAATGAAAGGAAGAAGGACGGAGTGGAGAGAAAGAGAGAAAGTGAAAGGAAGTAGAACGGAGTAATCGAAAAGAATCCTTCCTCGGATAGAAAATGACAAAGATGAACACAAGCAGGCACGAGTGGAGAGTGCGTGTGCACACACACTCTCGCGTGGCCATGGACACACACAAAGAAAAAAAAACGAGGGTTAGAGAGACACAAGAAGATGAGGAAGGGAAAAGAGGAAAGCAACACAAAGGGAGACATCCAAATAAAAACTTGGATAACAAGGTTAGAGTTGTCCTATCACATCTTCTTTTTGTTCGGACATGTGCATGAGGGTGGGTTCGGGTTCTCCTTCTTCAATCAGTCAGTGTTTGAATGTACTGAAAGAGCGAGACAGGGCGTTTGTTTGTTTGTTTGTTTTGTTTATGCTTGGCTGGCATGTGTCGGGTGAGGCTGTAAGGTCGTCCATGCCCATGTACTCGCTCCTCGCTTCCTCACTGAGCCATTTGTTCGTCCATATAGCGTAGTACAAGTGCAAACAACAACAAAGAAAAAAAACCATTACGAACAGAAAACAACAAGAACAGCAATAATAAGAAGACCAAGAAGACAAAGAAGGAACCCCCGCGAGAAGACAAAAAATAGAAAAAACTCGCCCATCTCTCGCTTGAAAGTGATTATTGTCGGACATGGAAAGATAGGCCCGTTAACCTTGTCAATTAGGTCCTTCCTCACTACACTCCATTTCGCACACACAATGAGTCGGGTCCAGGTCGTTCTTTCTCTACCATCATACTGTAGACCACAGTTGGATTCAAAAGAATGAAGGGGTGCCCTGCCCATGAGGAAGAAGGGTAACTGAACAGCAAGCAGTAATAGCATGTGCATCTTGGTTCACGTTCTCCAACTTAATTATATAAAAGAAGGCGATTACCCCCTCTCCTCCCGACTTTTTTTTTTTTTTTTTTTTTTTTTTTTTTTGTTTTTCTTCCTTTGTTCGCTCCACCGACCTCCACCTTCTACCCCCTCCTTCCCTTCTTTCACCACATCTTTTTCATCATAATGGACAACAACGAAAAGGGTCACCCCGCCGACTACAACGAGGACGAGGCTCGTCTCGCTGGGGTAAATAATTTTTCTCATCCTTGCTTTGCCATCAAGAGATCTCGACATCAGGGACAGCACAACTCTCATGCTCGACACTCACTCATCACGGAATGAGCAACAACAAGAACGAGGACAAAAAGTACACTCAATGCTCATCGTTCTTCTTCCTTCTCTCTCTCTCTCTTTCGATGTTCCTTGGATCAATAGCTCGGTTATAAGCAAAACATGAAGTAAGTTTCCTTTTTCCACTCCAACGTAGTCCCTGAAATCTCTTGCAGACAGGAAACAGTACCCTTCCAACCAATGCCTGATCGCCCCTAGCCTTTAGGATCTGTACATAGAGAGACAACAATTCTGAGAGTTAAGGAGACGGCCAATAGCAACAACGTGGCGGTAACCATAAATCGACCCGTCATGGAGTGGCAACGTCGATACGACCTATTGAACAATCACGCACCTTCATTCTTCTATGCGACCAGCTACTAACAAGTCCCCCTTTCCCTTGTCCCCCCTCTTTGATCCCTATCTTCGAATTTACAGGCGCCAGTTTTCGGGTCTTCAGAACTTTGGCTTTACCCTCACCAACTCATCGGTCTTAATCGGAATCGTGCCCTTGTTCACGTTCGGAATGAACACCGGAGGGCCCGTTGCTGCCATCTGGGGCTGGCTCATGGTCGCCTTCTTTGTCATGTTTATCGGTTTGGGTATGGCTGAGATTTGCAGTACCTTCCCTACCGCCGGAGGATTGTACTTCTGGACCGCCAAGCTGTAAGTGTCTCTTGCCATTCGATTGCCTCGATTGGGCTATTGCTAGCTTTTATTTGTTTGTTTGTCTATTTGGCATTCTGCACTAGCATGCTTGCTTACGATCGATTTTGTATTTTTTTGGCCGTTTTTAACCCTTGTGTTTGTTTTGCTTCTTCTCCTCATCTTCTTTGCAATGACGATATCATAGTGGTGGTCCCAAGTGGGGACCTATGTTCTCTTGGTACGAGGCCTGGTTCAACATGCTTGGTCAATGTAAGTTACTCCTTGTCAATGTTTCTCTCGTTTTTAGATGCCTAACGCAATGACACCATTTTATCTCTGCCCGCTTCCAATTGCTCCATCTCGTGAGAATGGAAATACTCACGCACTGTTCGCAATCTTCATCCTTTCTCTCAAATAGTCGCTGGATGCTCTGGATCTGTTCTCGCAGCTGCCACATTCTTGAACACCATGGTCAAGGTCTGGGATCCCTCGTACGAGATCACCGGTACAAAAAACTTCTACATCATGGCTACCATGATGGTCCTCGGTGGTCTCATCAACACTGCCGGTGGCCGTGCTTTGAAGGTCGCTTCCTTGGTCTCGGTCGTCGTCCACATCTTTGGTACCATCGCCATTGTCATTGTCGTCCTCGTCGGTGCGCCCAAACTCCAGTCCGCCGAGTTTGTCTTCACCGAGTTCCAGGACCACACTGGCTACACCACCGAGTCCAGTGCCAGCCCTGTCCTTGTCTTCTTGCTCGGTCTCTTGCAGTCCCAGTGGTCCATGCTCGGTTATGATGCCTCCGCTCACATGTCGGAGGAGACGGAGAAGTCTTATGTCAACGGACCCCGCGGTATTCTCATGTCGATCTTTGCTTCTGTTTGCATTGGTCTCTGCTTGGCTCTTGCCATGACCTTTGGTATTCAGGATTACGAGATCACTCGTCTCTCTCCCTTGGGAGCTGCCCCTCAGATCTTTGTCGACTGTGCCGGACAGACCGGAGGAAGCATCCTCATCTTCCTCATTGTCTTTGCTGGTTTCCTCTGCGGTATTGCCACCGTCGCTGCCAACTCCCGTATGCTTTACGCCTTTGCCCGTGATGGTGGTCTCCCCTTCTCCCCTTACTGGACTGTCCTCAACAAGCGCACCCAGATGCCCCTCCGCCTCGTCTGGTTGTCCGTTATCGTCATCATCATCTTGGCCTTGCCCGCCATCGGATCTGCTGCCGTCCTCAGTGCCATCTCTGGTATCTCCATTATCGGATTCACCACCTCGTACGCCATCCCCATCTTGCTCCGTATCACTGTCGGTGCTGAGGGCTTTGTTCAACGCGAGTTCAACCTCGGTAGCTGGTCCAAGCCCATTGGTTGGGTTGCCTGCATCTGGACTGCCTTCATCTTTATTATCTTCAACTTGCCTCAGTCCTACCCCGTTGTTGATATGGAGTTCTTCAACTACACTCCCGCTGCTGTCGGTTTCTTGTTGGTCTTTACCACCTCGTCGTGGTTCTTGTCTGCCCGTCACTGGTTCAAGGGCCCCGTCTCTGAGATTGCCCTCCAGGAACTCGACGGCGTTGTCCCTGTTGCTCGTCCTGACGAGAAGCAGGAGGTCGTTGAGGAGATCAAGTAAACTTACTTGGTCGTAATTTGTTTGTATCTCTCATCATTATTTATTCCCAACCCCATCATCATTTGTAATTTCGCCTTAATCTTGTATCAATAGTATCTCAACATGCTTCTACCAGCACATCCCTGCATTCAACATGCAGTTTTTTTTTTCTGAAAGAAAAGCACATTAAATAAACCCATTGCTTTTTTTCGATGAAAACTATCCCCGTGTAATAAGAAATTGGTGGCGCCTATCCTTGGCGTGAAACTAATGTCAAGATCGAATGACATGTATGACGCGAGCGAGACAAATTTAAACGCCTGAACGACCTCCCCTTTTTATCCGTTGTCTTCTCTTTCTGTCTTCGCGCATCTCTCTCACGCTTCTCCATTCGCCTTCATTCCAAACACACACAGCCTTCTTCACAGCGCATTCCTTTATAACAACACTACTCCAACTTGCCACTGCCGCTCCACAGCACGAATAAAAACGAAGAAACGACAACAACGGTCTTCCAAACAGTCTAAACTTCCCTCCTCTTATCACTACGCTACTATACTCTTCACTTCGCGCCGTATACTGCCTTGAAGGATAGCTGCAAACAAATGTCCGTGCCGTGCGTTCTTCTTTCAACAGTACGTCCAAATAGGACACCTACTTTGCCTATGCAATCGGCACTAGCCGCTATGAATTACAGCAGGACTGCGTTCATACCGAGCGCTCGCCACGGACTCCACTCGTCCACAAGCGCACCTACTCTCCGACGACCTCTGATCACCTCGACGCCGACTACAACAACAGCAGTAGCAGGAGCTATGCTCTCATTACCATCCTCAGTACGCGCTCATAAAAACAGTCGACTCTTTCTATCCCCATCTGACATCGCAAGGCTTCGATGCCACTCAAGTTCGCTCAACTCCATCACTATCAATGATAAAAAACCGCCACTCTTTGCAACCTCTTCTTCCTACCCTGACGACAAGCGGGTCTTCTTCTTTGACATTGACAACTGTCTCTACTCAAAGACTTCAGGCATCCCTCACCTCATGAAGGCTAGGTATTGTACTAAGTAATGTGTCTTATCGTCAGGTAGCAGTGGCCTGCGACATGAAAGATTTAATTAATTGCTCTGCCGAATTTTGACATTTAGTGACCTTGTATACTTTTGTTGGATAGGATTGAGCAGTACTTTCGGGACTCTGGAATTCCTCATACTGAAGGTATGCTCGATGTTGTGTTTTCGTCGTTCAAGACAATGAAGCATAAAACATAGTAAGAGCTAATTGTGACGAACCAAATCTTTTCATTAGTCGAGAGACTTGCACATCGGTATTATGTGGACTATGGTTTGGCGATTCGTGGACTCGTTGAGAAGCATCCAGGTACATGGCATGCCATTTCTTCTTTGATAAAAGCTGTGAATGAAACTTTAACCTGAAAGCACAACGTACTAAACGTTCCCATTCTTTTGTTTTCATCACTCATTTACGCTTCTACAGAGGTAAACCAGATACACTCCGCGCGTGTGCAATAGGTCAATACTCGTTACTCCTAATCAAGCTACTCACTTACATCACTCTGTTTACTTATGACATTCCGATAGATTGATATCCGGGACTATGGTAAGCTGACTGGCATTCAGGGCAACACGGACCAAGGCCATAATTTTTTCTTATCTGATAACTAGTAGCTTACTTGGAGACTCTTTTCCTACTTTTTGCCGTCGTATAGACAACAAGGTGGACGGCGGGCTTCCGCTGGAAAAGCTCCTTACACCAAATCCGGAATTGCGCGCCATGATTGAGTCCATGAAAGTCGGCAAAAAGTGGCTTTTTACCAACGCGGGTGAAAATGTATGTTCTCCTTGTTGTGATTCCTTCACTCTAAAATCCATTCATTTTATTTCTATCAAATCCACTGATATCGTGTTACTTCATCTAATTTCTCTCAACGACCCACATAAGCATGCACGCAGGGTGGTGCGGATCCTGGGACTAGAAGGTGTTTTTCATGGAATGACATTCTGCAACTACCTCGAACCCCACTTTGTCTGCAAACCCGACCGAAAGTCGTTTATGAAGGCCATGCGCGAGGCTGGTGTACAGGACGAAGATTCGAGTTTGTGCTTTTTTGCAGACGACTCTGCGCCCAATGTCGATATGGCGGTCAAGATGGGATGGACGGCTGTCCATGTAATGGATAAATTCAAGGATTTGCCGTCGAATTCTGGGCAGTACCAGGTTGAGTCTTTGGTGGACCTTCCAACTGTTTTACCGCAGTTTTGGAGGTGAGGGATAGGTATGACTGATGACAATGCCTGTTAAAGGATTAATCAGCGAAGAATAAACAGAAGGTCTATTGGAAGGAGTTGTTTCCGCGACTAATTGCTGGTGGGTTTATTTCAAAAAAGCCTTTGAAGTGTAGCACTTTACAACTTCATATCGGCCTTCATGCTGTTTAGAGCCATAGGGGGGAAAAAGCGAAAAAACAAAGTACATCTCACAAAGAGGGCACTTTAAGCCCCAGCGAAAACAAGGGGTACATTCTAGAAGGAGGAAATATTATTCATAAAGAGGAGGAGGGGAGAGAGGTCATCGTAGAGGAGAGGTGCGCGCGTTGTGATGAGAAAAAAAACAAAAAGAACAAGAAAGCAAAAAAGGGTTTGTGATGTGGAAGATTTCGGAAACTAGCAAAAAAAAATTTAGTTCTTGGAGCTGGAGACGAAACCAGTGCCCTTGTAGCCCTCGGAGGCAACACCGGAGATGGGGTTGATCTTGTTGGCGCGAGCGTACTCGTTAGAAGCCTCCTGCCACTCCTTGGTCATGGTCGAGGGCTTCTCGCCACCTATGATAGATGTAAGCAAAGGTGTGTGAAACAAAATATGCATGATTAGTATGCAAGAAGAGAAAATAATGTTATAAACGCGATAGACAATACCAGCAGCAAAAAGTAAGTACCCTTGGAGCGGATCCAGAGGAAGAGAGCGCCAGCGGCACCGACGACGGCGGTGGTACCAGCAACGACCTTGAGGGCGTGTCCGGGTCCGGTGAGGGGAGTACGGGCACCGTGAGGACCGAAAGCAACCCAGTAGGCTATTTTTTGGGGAAGGATGATCAGATAATAGGGTTGTCAGCAACATGCATGGTCTCAGTTGATATGCAGCGTGTTCTTTTGTCCAGATTTGTGCATGTTCTTCCACAAAGAGCCATTTGTTACGCCTCTCATATGCTTCCGGCGGTCCCGAATATGGTGCACAAAATATGCAATTCCTGAATATGCACTGTTCCAGTTGCATCTTCCTTCCATATTTGCTATTTTTTGTTTATCCAGTGCTTTGCTTGCTTCCTGTTTTCCTGCATAGAAAAGAAGAGATAAACAAAAGAAAAAAAAATGGTGTTGTGTGATTCCGTACCAGCCTTCTTCTGCTCAGCGGTCATCTTGGTCCATTCGCCGGCCTGGATCTGCTCAAGGTGCTTGGCAACGGAGGACTGCTCCTGGGCAGAGAGGGTAGCCCAACGGGACTCGATGTTCTGGAGCTGGACGGCGGGGGTGGCCGAGGTGGAGGCGCAGCGGCGCTGGGTGATGCGGACGGCGGGGCGGGCGAGAGCGCGGATCATGGTCGGTTATGTGTTTTGTGAGGTTGTTGTTGGTAAGTGAAATGATCCAATGGTTGCAGGTGCGTTGAATAAAGGGATCTGAATCTCCTCGCAGGAATAAATCGGGTGACGTCACTACCAAATCGTAAGGTTGGGTTGGCCTTCTTTTCTTTTTTTCCTTCTTCATCAGTTCCTGTACACTAATACTCCCTCTATCATCGCCCTCCATCGCTTATTTTGCCACCAACCTCATCTCTTCTCATCAAGCATCATCATCATTATTCTTGGGGCTTCTTCTTTCTTTCCTTCTCTCCTTCATCCTTTCATCATCGTCTTTTCATACATACACCCCTGACTCACTTTTTGTATTTCTAAGAAAAAAAGTCGATCCACCGAAACGAACCCCTTCCTTTCCTTCCTTTTCAATCTTCTTTGTCTCCACTACTCCGTTTTCCTTTGTCGTTTCCGTTGTAGTCTGTTGTCGTTGTTTTTTATTGTCTGTTCTTTCATCGTATCGCTGTCTTTTCGTCGTTGCCTTTCTTTGTACATAGTGTTTTTCTTTTCTTCCTTTTACCCTTCCTTTCTTTCTTTAAAAAGCTCCTTCCTTCTTGCCTTTGTGTACACAGCGCTTTTACCACTTGACCTTTTGCCCTCCCCACTCCAACTAGCCTACTTACCAGCAAACAACACTACATCTTCTCTCCTACACAACTTGAACCTAACCTCACGGAACTTGTTGGCAAACCTACTCTTTTCTATCAAGCAAGCTTCACTAAACGCATAACTCAACAATCTCGATCAGTCAATCTCATCCGTAACTTACTCGATGAAAAGCCTGGCAAAGGTAATAAAAAAAGAACAAGCATATTCAACTCATACTCTCACACACACGCATACAAGTGACCATGGAGCATAGCTAAAAAAATATTGTATAGAACTAGAATATGTATGCTAACCCCAAACACTTCTACCACCTTCTTCAATTGGTAGTCCTACAACCCGCAGCAGGGACCTGCGTTCGGACAACTCTCACGCGAGGACATCAGCAAAGTTGTCAAGAAGGAGGATGTCAATGTGGTACGTGCATCCAACCAACATCACATTCAACGGTCTTGGAACAGGGAAAGGACGAGGAGCACACTCACGATGGACTCGATGGAGTTGGATCAGTGACGCGCCTGAATCGATTCCAATGGAACAAACCATAAAAACCTAACGACAACTGTGACTAAAACTTTTGCCTTTTTTTTACTGCGGTGTTCTTTGTTTGTCTAGGTGGTCTGGTCCATAGGAAAGCGCCCGAAAGGTATATTCTGAATCATTCATGGACCCATATGTTGTATCAAATCGAATCTCATGCGACGAAATACCAGTGTGGAATAGGAACCATGCGTAAGGAAACACTGTCAAACTTACAATTACTCGTACTTTTTTTGCACTTTCAATCTGGAAAATAGATGGATTCCCTGCAAAGCCAAAGCCAACGGTCACTTTCATTGTACCAGCTCAGCAAGGACTCGGTGCACAGCAGGATGGCGCAGTCCAACTCCCTACCGATGCAGCGACCTCAGGAACAATCACCGACACCACAGCAACCGTCAACGGACAGGATGAACCATCCAATACACCTGCCCCTCCCGCAGCACCCGCCAAACCCAAAAGCTGGGCTGAACTTCTCCGATCGAAGAACCCAGCTGCCCCTTCACCCACAGTTGTCGCCAATGGAACCGCTGCTCAGAAACCAGTCGAGGCCAACAAGACCACCACTGTCAATGGAGCCAAGTTTGATGGCATTGCTGATGTCCTTCACAAGTACCAGACGACTTATTCGTCTGTCCTTATTCAACCCAGAGGCCTTGTCAACAATGGTAACATGTGCTTCATGAACGCTGTAAGTCATTTTTTACTTGAAAACACCATGTGCCGAACTTTATGTGCACTAATTACATGAAAAACAAGAAATGATGCACTGACCTTTTTACCATTCGTTTGTGTTTGTTTTATTTCGTCACGCTATAAATCCCACAGATTTTGCAGCCTCTGTTGCACTGCCCTCCATTCTACAACTTGCTGATGCAGATCGGAAAGCATGTTGTGCACAGCTTCAAGAGCAAGACTCCCTTGGTCGATTCTTTGTAAGCCATCACATTGACATTGTACTCCTTTGATCCTGTTGTCGCATAAAAAAATATATTAACGCGATCTACCATTAATTGATAAAATATAGGATTATGTTTTTGAACGAGTTTCATGTTGCCAAGAAAAACCAGCCGGACTATGGCCCACCCTTTGTGCCAGAGTATGTTTACGACGCGCTTCGTGGCCTCAAGCGGTTCGATTCGATGAGAGGACGTCAGGAGGATTGCCAAGAGTTCCTTGGATTCCTCCTTGATGGACTGCATGAGGAGTTCTTTGCTGCCATGAAGGAAAAGCCCTTGGAGACATTGCCTAATGGAGAGGCTGGACATGAGGAGGGCGAGAGCGGAGTGAGCGATGATGAGTGGATGGAAGTGACAGGACCCAAGAACAAGGCATCTTTCACTCGATCGACTCAGTTCTCAGAGACTCCCATCTCGACCATCTTTTCAGGACATTTGCGATCGATCCTCCGCATCCCTTCCCGTAAGGACTCTGTCACATTGGAGCCCTTCCAGTCAATGCAGCTGGACCTCACCCCCGATAACGTCCATACCATTGAGGATGCTCTTTTGAACTCGACTTTTCCCGAGGTCCTGGATGGGTTCACTAGCTCTGACAAGGGTGACCCTGTCGAGGCGACGAAGAAGATCTTTATTGAGGAGGTCCCTCCAGTTCTGGTACTTCACCTCAAGCGCTTCATATACAAGGATGGCAGCACTCAAAAGTTGCACAAGCAGGTTGGCTACAAAACCGTCCTGAACCTTCAACCTGGTATGTTGTCATTCCCTAGAACCTTTCTTTGCGTTCATGTCTGCTGGCTGACCTTTGAACTGTTGGATGGCGATGACTAACTTTAACCTTTAATCATGTTTTTATTTTCTTCAGAAATCATTTCGCCTGCGCGTCGTCCTGCCAATCCGATCCCTTACAAGTTATTTGGTGTTGTTTACCATCATGGCAGGACTGCAGCTGGAGGCCATTACACATGCGATGTCCTTCGTCAGAACGCCGAGTGGCTCCACATTGACGATACCAACATCACCGTTATCTCGGAGGCTGATGTGACTGTAGACGATCAGTCCAGCAGCGATGCCACCTTCAAGCCCACGATGAACGGCCCGCTGACCAACGGCGCCATCTCAGAGTCCGCCGCTCTTGCCGCGGCCTTGTCGGCTTCCTCGATCGCTGCCAGTAAATCCAGCGATGGTGTTGCTTATGTCCTCTTCTACATCCGTTCGGACCAGAAGGGCGCTACCATGACTGAGTTCCCTACACCTAACACCACCGGCTCTTCAAAACTAACCACCAATGGGTCCCATCACGGCAAGGCACCGGCCTCAGCCGCGTGGAGTGTCCCCAAAAAGTAGACTAAGATGTTAGTCGGAACGAGGGCCTATTCCGACTTTTTTTCCTCCTCTCCTGACACAGGACGCTCTCTCAGGTTCTTTTAAGAACAAAAACAAAACATACCAGCTATTGCGACGGTCCAAGGAGGACCATAATCGACAATGGCCAGCAAAGTGTTGTCGATACCAGCAAGAGCGATGGGGAGCGTCAAGGTCGAGGAGAGGAGGATATGCAGGTTGAAGGTGCAAGTGGATCTTGAGAGACGTGAGATGGGTCACGGGAGTGGCTATTAGTGAGGTCGTTTGAGTTTTATTCTTATAGAGCATGCCCTCGGGAACTGGTTTTTTTTTTTTTTTTTTTTTTTTTTTTTTTTTAGCTAACGCGCCCTGGAGGCGTATAAAAAATGCATACATATTAATACACGTGACTTTAAAACATTTAAATACTCCTTCGATGGATGGAAGTTAAGTTCTTTCTCTTGCAAATATCGGATCTTTTTTCGTATGTGTTTTGGCACCGTTAAGAAGTAACGATGGATACGAGCGGATGTCTAGATGGAATCATCGGAGAGTTGCATAGTATATGGCAACAGAATCCTGATGGTGTTAGGGATGCTTTCCGACCGATTAGAGCTCGGACGGATGGATATCACTTTGTCTGCATCGATATCGGCGGCAGAGGAGCGCAAAGAGCAAATTATCGCTCATTACAGGAGGAATCTAACATCAAATCGACTCCATTCGCCTCTCCTGTACATCAGTTCTCTTCAAACAAATCGCCAGGAACCCAGGAACCGCCACACGTACAAGAAACGAACTCCATTTACAAAAAGAACCGTATAATTGACTTTTTGCGCTATTTTTGTTTGATTTTCTATGAACTCTAGCTATCACCCTAAACTACGATAGCCATGTCTGGATTGCCTACTATTCTCAAAGCCACTGAGGAGGACATCAAGCTCCTTCTTTCGGCCCAGTCCCATTTGGGAACCAAGAACTGCGATGTTCACATGGAGCCCTACGTCTACAAGCGTCGTGCTGATGGTATGCACTTTGATATTGTTCAGGAACGATGGCAGGGTTGAAGGAGAGTAAGAAGCGGGACCAGGAAGTAGGAAGCAGGATCAGAAGCAAGCGCTGTGATTTGGAGGGATTAGACGTGGTTGCGGTGGATATGGCTATATCATTATGGGCACCAGAACCATTGTGTGGCAACGCAGCAACATTTCCGTTATCACAACGACAAAATGGAGGACGTGCAGAGGAGTTGCCCGTTGAGTTGGGATATGGAGGTACAGCAGGTCACTTTTGATTATGAGCAAGGACGCGTAATGTCCAACAGGAAACACAGAAACAGGAGTGTGCAGGGCTTTCGACTTGGTGGACTCTAGAGGGGTAAAAGGAATTAACCGAAGGCACGGTTAAACAACCAAGCCAGTGTGAAACGGGCGTTAACACAAGACTTTTTTTGCTTGTTTCTTCAATCTTTGATTTGCTGTGAATAGGTCTTCACATCATCAACATCGGCAAGACCTGGGAGAAGATTGTTCTCGCTGCCCGTATCATTGTTGCCATTGAGAACCCCGCCGACATTTGCGTCATCTCTGCCCGCCCCTACGGTCAGCGTGCTGCCTTGAAGTTCGCTTCGCACACTGGAGCACAGGCCATTGCTGGTCGCTTCACCCCCGGTACCTTCACCAACTACATCACCCGTGCCTTCAAGGAGCCTCGTTTGATTATTGTCACCGACCCCTTGACCGACCACCAGGCCATCAAGGAGGCCTCGTACGTCAACATCCCCGTCATCGCTTTCGCCGATACCGAGTCCCCCCTTCGTTACGTCGATGTTGCTATCCCCACCAACAACCGCTCCAAGCACGCCATTGGTCTTGCCTACTGGTTGTTGGCCCGTGAGGTCCTCCGTCTCCGTGGCACCATCTCTCGCTCTGCCCCCTGGGAGGTCATGGTCGACATGTTCTTCTACCGCGACCCCGAAGAGAAGGCCGAGGAGGAGGCTGCTGCCCTTGCTGCCGAGAAGCCCGTCGAGGCCGAGGCCGAGACCGGTACCTGGGCCCCTGGTGAGGCTGCCCCCGCCGCTGCTGGTGACTGGGCTGCTGATGAGGCTACCGCTGACTGGTCTGCTGCCCCCACCACCGACTCGTGGGCTGCTTAAGTCATCTCCCTTTTGCTCGCACACACACCCTTTTTTTTTTTTTTTTTGCTGAAACAGCTGTGAGTTGTTGATTATTCTTGAAATAAAATAGCAGCCTTTCTTTCTCACATACTCGCTATTTATCCCTTTTGGTCCTTGAATTATCTGTTTGTGCGAGTGAGCATGATGGGTACGAGGGAACACGAATGCTCTCTGAGTGGAACGCGGACTCACTTTTCTTGCAAATTAAGAAAGCGCCGAAAAATGTAAAAAATCAGGATCCTTCATGCGGGGTAAAAATTTTGCAACGATGTCTAAGAAAAAAAAAACTAAATCTGATCTGGTCCCTTGCATCATGGCCGCGAGGGTAGACGGTGCGCCTTTTGCTTCAGAAACCAGGTAGGATCCTGAGTCCAGCTCAACAGCTCCAAGAGTCATTCAGAGGACGGACCTGGAAAGCCACCAAAAGGAACGTGCGCTTCTTTCTGCCTTTGCAAAAAGGTGTCACGTAGCTGTCCATGTCCTCGACCGCTTCTGGGGATTGAAGAGTCATCCACACAGTCGTTCTACTTCGGGCATTTTTTAACCCGCCAGGTCTTGGTCGACCGTGATGATGATTGTTGGAGCATAAAACGGTTCCGTGTAGGCCTATTGGAACCCTTTTCGCACTCTTGTTTTTTCATTCCTCACTCCAGCTTTTTCGTCCTCTCACTCGTATATTTTTTCAATCCTTATTTTACCTCCATTTTATCACAGGTTGACAACTGACAACTTAACATACCAGTCAATCAAAAAAAGGCATTGAAGGAGCAATGGCACCGCTTGCCTTATCGCCATGGTTACTTCAAAACAGCTCGACTGTGCCCAGCTTCTTTACGACAGATATCAACGACCAGCCCAACTATGACCAGGTAACGTAACAAAAACAAGCATGCTTCAGTACACTGGTAAAGAATAAGGAAAGAGATAACTAACAAAACCTTTGGTTGTATGTATTGTTTAGGCGGCGGCGTATCTGTCGGCGCGGATCTTGACGATCGGAGGAGTGATACTCTTCTTCCTCGGCTTATGTAAGCTCATTGATTGCGGTCCTTTTTTTCCCTTTTCCTTCTTCTGCGACTAGCTGACACCTTTTCTCTTTATATATTTTCCTCCTAAACCTCTTCTATACAGGCTGCATAGGAGCAGTACTGCTAAGGTTCAACAGGCATCAACACCTCGAAGTGCAACGGATAGATTTCATCAAGGAATGTGTCCTCGATCAGGACGCCATCCATCGCTCCCTCCCGATCCGGATCTGGCCCTCCCAACAACAGTATATTATGGATAGCGAGAACCGTATCGTCGCGATTGTTCAGCAGGTTCCCAAGAAGGCCAAAGGCGACGGAGGAGGCGGGGTGTCTGTGAGGAGTCTTAGTGAGGATTCGGAGTCGAGTCATTCGAGGACAGTTCCGAGGACTTTACGCAAGGGGCTCGGGATTGTTGAGAGATTGTGTCACCGTGGATCAAGTTATGATTCTGACACAAATGCCGGATCTTCATCATCGGTAGGTATAGAAGTTCGGGGCTCGAATGGAGGGATCCAGATGACGACTATGACCGCAGCTTCTAGTCCTATGTCTATACAGAACAGCAGCAACAGCAATAGGAGGAGGGGTAGCTATGCAGAATCGACGGCGGAAGAGGTGTGTTGTTCGATCTGTCTGTGCGAGTATGTTACTGATGACCGCGTTAGAGTCCTGCCCTGCACCCACGAGTATCATGCCGAGTGTATAGGTAAATCCTTAGCGCGTTATAACCGCGCCTCAAGTTTTTTTTTTCTTAAAAAACCTCGCCTGTTGTTCCCTGACGATTTTTTCATTTTGGAAGAAGCTAACGCGATGCTCGTTCTCAACTTTCTTTTTTTCTTTTTTTCGGTTTAGATATTTGGCTGACAAACAAGTCGACACAGTGCCCATTGTGCAAACACGATTTGTTGGATGACTTGACCTTGTCTTCGCGAGCGCTTTCCCCATAGCCTCTCTTTCCTATAGTCGTCTTGTTGCATGTTGTCTTCGTCTTTGTTTTCAAGCACTTCTCGTATAATATTCTTGCTTACATTGCCTTTTTATGTCTTGGCAACTTTGAACAAGGTATACATTAGTTGTTGTTCATTTTTCTTGTCACTCCATGCGCCCTTGCATGCTTGTGTCCCCCTTCCGTCCGTCCCCTTCTCTTCCCCTTGCATTGCTTTTTTTTTTTCTTCTTTGACCCTTCCTTCATAATTCCTCGCCCTTGTATTATTGCCTGATCTGCCTGATAAAAAAATACGGTGAACAAAAGCAAAGTCATAGGCAAAGGCTGTTGTGCGTTTGGCTCAGCCCTTTTTTTTTGTCCATTTTTGTTCTTCCCCCCAAAATGCTCACGCGCTTGATTGGTGATGTTCACTGTGTGTGTGATGTCATTTATCTCGACGCGTTGATTTTTTCTTCGTCTTTCTCCCATTGCTCATTCTCGTCTTGCCATCCAATAGCCAAAGAAAAGAGTAAGAGAGAGACAACCAACCTTGTTCAATTCTAAACCAAAATAAATCGTTCGCTACTGCTTCCCATGTGCCATGCCAGATGGGAGAAATAAAAATCCTAATAGATCCTTGCATGAACAAATATTAGAAGTTCATTTGTTCAGTTAGGATCGGACTGGATCTGAGCCTTATGTGTGCACTTTGATACATGAATCTTGTTCTCTCTTTTCCGTTGTTCAAATTTACTGTTGATGGATGATATCGTAGGCATGTAGAATTGGATCATTTCCGTTCTTGACGCCGTGATCGGCCTTTGTAATGATGGTCAAAGGGTCATACGATGGTTGTCTCAAATGAATTAAGTCAATTGGTGTCACGCCAATGACAGCCTGCTGTGCAAGAGAAACTGTTGATGGTCCCGACTCCAGGTATGAATTAGGATGTACAGCCTGCTTCCGGGGGACGAGAGCCAGGAGAAATGAAGGGTGATTTAAACAGAAGACTCGTAAAAGAAGAATGCTCAGGAGCAAGGATCGCATAGGAGTTCAGGTCATCGTTCATGATGATCACGTACACCTGACATCCATTGGCTCCGTACCTTCTCCTTCTCCTTCTCCTTGCCCTTTCTCCCTTTCCCCCCTTTCGCCCTTATGTTTGTCAATTCCTCCGCATTTCTCTTCAACGGATCGCTGGGGTCAAAGTGACTAGTACATTGTCAAGCCTGCAATGGTCACCTAAGGGCTCTTTTCTCTTATCCTTGTCTTTTCATGATTAAGTCGTGTCTCTCAATCTTTCCTTGATTCCTCTCTTCCTTCATCTCTACTGTTTCTCTAATCCTCAGCTCTCTCTTTCATAACCACATCCCTATTCACATTAGGTGCGGTATTTATCAAAACGAGAAACCAAGGGAAAAAAATGATTAGCTTGCTTTGCATGTTTCTACCCCGCCTTTTCGGGGGGGTTTTTTTTTTACCGCTTGTTTCGTGAGGCAAGAAAAAATGGTTTTTTTCCAGTTCTTGTTCCAAATGACAAAGACGGGGATCTGGTTTTTTTTGTTAGTCTGGACCTGTATATTGTTTTTTTTTGTTAGAGGGATGTTATGGGTGAAGTGGGTTGAGTGGCAGAAGAGAAGGAATGAAGAACGAGGCGGCGGTGAGATTGAAAAAAAAAAAAAAAAAAAAAAAAAGAGTGCGAACAATGTGCGAAGGAGTTTGAAAAGAGGGGCAAGGAAGCTAAATGTGTTGAGGAGAGGTGTGTACGGGCAGTGGTGCGTTTGATGTTGTCTCGTAATTGCCGTTCGCTGACTGGTCACCTTTCTTACTGGCTGACTCTTTTTCTTTTGCCTTTTAGTCGCACTTTGTGACATACTCCACATTCAACACCTTTCTCGTCCTTCTCGTCTTTCTTATTCTCTTTTTTCTTATTCTCTCCTTTCTCTTCCTTCCTTACTTTCCCCATCAACCTCCCATCGACATCTACTCATACCTACTCACTCACCTAACCTACTTCCCTTTTCTCTTTGCCTACAAGCCAACTTCTCATTCACGAAAAAAAATAAGCAACGACCCATCAAATAACCTACACAGGAAACTAGCAGCCGACTGAACAGTACACTCGCATCCTCACACAACTTTCTTTCTCTTGCTTGCCATGGCTACGAACGGGTCGTCCTTTGCCACTGTGACGACACTCAATCGCCCCTCAGAACCTGACACCGACCTCCGTTCAAAGCACCTCTCACAGCCCTACAACATGCAGTCCATCAGCACAGAGAGCCTGCCTGCCCTCTTTGGCGCTGCATCGCTCCGTCGCTCAAACTCGAACGTCTCTAGAGCAAGCAGAAACAACACCTCCTCACCCGTCCCTCCGTCGACCAACAACAGCTACTCTAATCCTTCCTCGCCTGCCCACCTATTGGTCTCGTCCTCTTCCTCGTCCAAGGCAACTGTTTCTACTTCTAACACCAATGGTTCTAAGGTCAGCGGGGCGTCAGGGACCTCCTCTTCGTCCGGTTCTGGACGGTCTTCGTCATCAAGGCATCAATCAGGAGCAGCACCAGTAGTAACGCCAACAATGGCAACGACAGCATCTCCGAGACGGCCCCCGATCGACATGATCTCTGAGCAGTTTGAGCTCGAGGGGAGCCACGACCGAAGACCAAGCAGCTGGGATATCATGGACATGATGGCGATCGACCAGCTCCGGCAGTGGATGGTCTGCTTCTGTGTGGTCAACTTTGATCTTGAAAAAGGCCAAGGCAAGTTCCCTTGAAGTGCGATGTTAAAAGTGGTTCCACTTTGTCCATCTGTTTCGTGCTTATTTAATATATCATACAGGACAGGACAGGACAGGACAGGACAAAGGAGTTGTCATATTCATTTTCCGACCACCAAACCATTCAAACCAATGCGCGGCCATATCAAGGATCCCGCATCGCTTTTTGTTGTTTTTTTTACAACACAGCAGGAACTGAGAAACAGCATACCAATGGGGGGATTGGATTGCAGGCACCTTCGGGGTTGCTTTGTTTTATTATCAACGGGATCTATCAGCACAAGATATAAAAAGCAGGGAAAATGACAAAGTCATCCATGGACGATATAAGAGGCGACGCTGAGTAAAGGAGCAAGAGAGCAAGCAGGAATATAGCAAGGTCATCAAGGAATGATATAAAGAGGCGACGCTGAACAAAAACAAGGAAACGCCATGACGAGAGAGAGAGGCAACAACCAAACATCAGATGAAAAGAGGAGAGGTAGAAGGAAATGACCCCAGCGAAAAGCGAACGAATACCGATTAAGGTTATGTTCCCTCAGGATGACCAGAGGTCAGGACATGTGGACATTCGACAGGCGGTTGGAGGAGACGGGGAAAGTGTTTGGGCAGTAGTCGCCGGGAAATAAGAAAAGGGCGTGCGGACAGAAAAGCAGGGCAGCAATGAGCCAGCAATGGCAACGGCAACAGGAACAGGAACAGCAATAGTCAACAGGAAGAGCACCATCGAGATACTCTCCCCTCTGAAAAGCAAAATCAACGAACCCTCGACCATTACGAGAAAGGGACGACGATGAACCAAAAATAATTTTCGGTTTCTGTCTCTGCCAACCACAACTTCAATTCCATTGTCAGGCCACTTCTTATGGGACATAGTCGACAATGGGCAATCAATATTCGACCTCGATTAGCCCCTCACTCCCTCTCTACCCACAATCACTCTCCCCTTGACTGGATGACCTTCCTTCCTTTTTTTTGACACTGCTGACATACACATCGGTAGAAAAGGATATGCAGTGCTGATAGACAGACAGTCGACACAGACGGGCGAGTGGGCAGACGCACAGAGAGATGCAACTACTCCCTAATTTCACATCAGTACAACTATTAATATACTGCACGGAAAATCATCTTGCTCAATTCTAATACGCGCTCGCTCGCTTGTCTCTTTTCCACTCACCATTCTATCCTATCTAGCCATCGAGTCGGTCTATCCACCGTCAGAATTCACACCCGAGGAGAGCAAAAACATGTACATACAGTTACTCCTATGCCTTCTGCCCAATTCTCGTATTTGAATGTATGGATACGACATATTCTCCTCGATCGCAACCTCACAACTAACCTGCCCTCCTTGACTACAACCGCTATTTCTCAACCCCTCATAGCTGCTTCTCTTCATTCCCTGACTCGAATACTTTCGATGTGGGCGATACAGTGTTCAACTTTCGCATCCGGTCGACTACAGCAGGACGGGCTGCAACAGGTAAGAAAAGACAGGACAGGGGCATGCTTATAATTTTTATGGTTTTCCTGTTAGTCCATGGGGCGATAGGGCGGGCTCAATTGTATCTGCCTCTTGACATCATTTTTTTTTTTTTTTTTTTTGTTTGATTGACTAACCGGAAATTGCACCTTTGTCATTGCAATCACAATAACTCTAGGCCCAACCACGGATGCAGGCTTTTTGTATGGTTACGTGTTTTTTAGACAGAAGCAGGATCCGTCCATCAGGAGAGGATACTTTCAAAAATCGGTCGTCGTCTTGACTCAGCACCCATTCATCGGCCTCTTTTCCAAGATTGTGTCGGTCTTAGGTCCTGCCTACTTTGAGATTGGCAAGCCCATGTTGGAGACGGCCTTTCACGATATTGCACGATGGAGGGCACCCACCACGGACAGCATGATGGAATTACCCTTTATGGGACAACTCTTGCAGGTCCAGCTCGCCAAACCACAACAACCTCAACTTTTGGAGACATCACCTTTCGAGATTGCAACATACCAGCCAGACACCCATATCTTGTCGTCAGTCCCCATTAATGGCGGACTCTATAAACACTTCCAGGATCTTGTGCCAGACCTGTGGCTCTGCTGGGAGTTGATGACCCTTGCCGAACCCATCATGCTTATTGGCACCTCTCCTGAAGTGTGCAGTGAATCCGTCACATCCTTAGTGGATCTCATTAACCCCGTAAGTAGCGTCTATCCTCTGCGCACGCGTTAAACACTTTTAATTTCATTTGAAGAATACATCAATTGACATTACTTTCTGTTGATGTCAAATAGATTCCTTACTGTGGCGACTACCGGCCGTATTTTACAATTCAAGATACCGACTTCAAGTCATTTTGCAATAAGCTGTCACCGCCCAGCAGCATTGTCTTGGGTGTCACCAACCCATTCTTTGTCAAGACACTAGAGCATTGGCCACATATCATTAAGATCGGCAAACCTATGAATAGGAGACCCAACAGTAGGCTGGTTATGGATGGCACCGTTGGAAAAGTTGCCGCAGGCAGTCCTAAACTCACCAAGCCAAGTTCTCTGGACTTTGTTCAGGTAATCATCTTGCGTCCTTGTTGTATGCCATTGAGTAGCTTTGAAAAAGTGTTTTACTGTGATGCTAACTCACTACTCGTTTTAATATTTCGTATGTAGGGTCTTGTCACCAAGAGGAAGGGCGCGATTGCAAAGGATACTAACTTGCTCTGCATGTTGGCAGAAGCCACTGCCAACAGATCCTCGCCAGGTAACAATATACGTCCATATTAAGGCGTCTTCATAACTTGTCGGTATAATGCGTTAGATCTGACTTTCCTATTGTTGCGTACACAACACTAGACTACTTGCTGGACAATATTCTTCGCAAGCATTTTGTCACTCTCACAGAAAAATTTTTGGTTCCCCTCAACCGCTACTTTGCCACATTGGTGCCCAACGACATGTAAGTCGTAGGGGTATTTTTAATTCACTCAGCGTTTAGAGTACACACTCAACATCGATTTGATGGCTAACTAAACATTGTTACATCGTCATTTTCTTACAGTTCTCTTTCATCAACATTGCAGTTCCCACATATTGCGCCTTTCAAGCAGCAGACGTTTCTCAAGTACTTGGCAAAGAACCCTCCAGCCATCACATTCAAGACGCCAGCGTTCAAATCAAGCTCGGAGGCATGTCAGAGTTTTTACAAGGACTTTTTGAAGTGTGGCAACTTCGCGACATGGCTCCGTTTGAGGACCATAGCTGCACAGAACGAGCTCCGGAGACGCTATCTCGAGATTCTCAGTCTAGGAGATGTGGCAGGATGGGTCAAGGGTCGCAATGAGGTGGAAGTAGTCGATCTGTTGGTCCGCATGAGAGAGGAACTGGGCAGTTCAGGAAACAAGGGCGATTTATTCAGCTTCAAGCCCAAGCTGAGGACACGACCAGACCTGTCACGGGAAGGATCTTACAACTCGAGTTATGGATCAGACCCAACGTTGACGGATGCTGGAGGAATGTGGACTGGTGACTTGTCTTCTGGTTTCAGCAGGAGGGGCAGTGCGAGTGGAAGCGGAAGCGAGACGGATTCACGGACGATAACTCCACCACCACTCGACTTGACCTTGGGCGATCTGACTAGGCCCTCTCCTTCAACGCCTTTGCCATATAATGGAGACTCCTCGTATCTTTCATCCGCAAGCAATGGTACTCAAACCTCGACTGGCTCCAAGGCGATTCCTCCTCGTCAACAGGTATCTGGAAACGGCGATCTTTACTCGAATGCGTCGTCGTACAACAGCGCCAACTCGTCGAGGGCAGGCACCCCCACACGATCGTCATCATCCTCATCGTTGAACGGCGGAATCCCTGAGCAAGTTGATAGTTCAAGGGTCCGCAATGGCGGCGGCAACACATCACGGGAGACCAGCCCAGAGAGACAGCGGAGGCGGTATGCGCCCGAGGCGAGTGTGATCAAGGCATCTGTCAAGCAGAAGGAGCAACTCCGAGACCAGATCCGGATACTGGTCGAGGCACTGCCTGTGGATCTGAGAGACTCGTTGATGGCGAGCGAGGCCAAGAAGAAGTCTATGGCTATGATGTCCCACGAAGGGTACTAATCAGGAGACTGAGAATACTCTTTTTTTTATCTACATGTACATACACCACCACCCACCACCCATTATCACCACCACCACCAAAAACCACCTATTACTTAATTACCTTAGCCATCATTAAACTCACACCATTCTTGGACCTATGTAGAGAGAAGCATGCCTCACCGAAAAACATGTCACCATAGTTGCGAATGATGCTATCTCTGTCCTGCATTCTGTCGCTCTCCTTCGATCAAAAATGAATCCGGAGATCAAAAGAGGAGAATGATCCACACTTAGACGCTGTACCCTGCATTTTTTGCATATTGCATTCGGGATATGTCAGCGAAACTGAAAACAGTTGTTTTTGTGGGGGGATAAGTTAAGTAAGGATGGACGGATGATGGGGGGGTTTTTTTTTTTTTTTTTTTTTCTATTTTTCTATTGCGTGTGCGCATTGCGCGTCTCTCGCTTATCTCTGCTATACAATGCTAAGCAATTGCAAAGCAAGCCATTGCCTTGTTCCTAGTTTCCACTTTCGACTGTGGCCTAGCAAACAATGTCTTGCCTTAGGGAGACAGGAGCTCCCTCCCCCTCACTCCTCCCGATCAAGCGAAGGAACTCTAGAAAGATCGACTAAGCAAGAGAGTGGAGAAACAAACAAATAAGATTGCAATTGAACTGAGTATCCGTGGCATAGACGGAGCCCAGTGGAGGAGAGGTTGGAATAAAAAAAAAGGAAGATCCGAAAGTTGTGTATGAATGTATGTCCGACCAGGCTGCTTTTCTCTATCCTCTCGACCACTACACCGGAGCTGTGAAGGGGCTCCCTTTGTTCCACCCTTGTCGGTCAATCAGCCAACTCGGTCAATTAGAGAAATGGGGGGAAAAAGACGGGCAGAGAGAGAGAGAGAGAAATTGGTGATCGAGAATAGGCTTTAGTTTTTACGAACTGTGATTGGCTATTTCTTGAAACCGGAGAGTTTTTTATCCCTGGGTGGAAGAGCAGAGTGAGAAGGGAAAGGTGAGAGGAGAAAGGAGAAAGGAGAGGGTCTTGACATCTGGCTGGTTTTTCTTCCGTTGTTCTTGTAAAAAAGACAAAAAAGGACCTCAAGTGATATGGGATAGAGAAAGGATCCCGGATGTATGGGAAATAATCATTGGGACTAGAACCCTGGCAGATATGCATGCTCCGGCATTGATGACAGGAGCATAGCCACTATTAATCAGAGTGGGCTGAGGAAGGGACAGAGGGAGCAATTGCAATGATAACTGGAAGAAGAGGGGATAGGTCAAGCGCTGAACGAGAGAGAGGAGGCTGGATGTGAGTGTTTCTTACTGTGATGAAAGGGCTGGTTCGTGTGGCAAGGCGATGTCTATATGTGAAGCGATATGGATGTAGGTAATGAGTGGCTTTATGATGAATGGATCGGTACGGACGGACGAAAAGGATAAATTCAGTCCGGAAATCGAGGGGGAAAACAAGCAAGCTGCAAGGAGAGAGAGAGGGTTGAGCAGCGTGGAAAGGAAAACAAGACAGGGACGGACTGATGTCAGTCAGTCAATCAGGAGAAAAGTGGGGTGTGTCCAATTGCGAGGGACATTGGCATCTTCATATGGGAACAGATCGAACTTTGGGCTTGGAACTTGATTTTTGGAGAGGCAGTCGGAAACGATTTTCATTTGATGATCTTTAACATTCTCCATATCATCCACGGGTGAAGACATTGTGGTAATATTGTTCGTCCGGAAAGAAGAAACAAGAGACAAGACAAGCGAGGCGTTGTTATAAAAAGAACAGACTTTAAGAAAAAGTTGATCTTTCTCATTCCTCTTTTTTTCATTCTTACATCCCTCACTCCTCACCTTCTTCATCCTCATTCATTCCCTCCTCCCATCACTCTCACTCTCTTCTCTCACGCTTTACCCTCCACTCTTCAACCCCTGGTCACTTTATTTCCGTTAAAGTGAACCTATCAGTGCATAACTCACTACATCATCACCCCTTCTTTTTGATCTGTACCACCCTTGCACACTAGACGCTTCGTCCCCCTGGATCAACACTTCTACAAACAACAACAAACAACAACAATTACATAAAATGTCCGCCCTCCGCTTCCCAGATCTCCCCCCATCCGAGCCCCAGGGTGCCGACTTGCTCGCCCAGGAACGCTCCAAGACCACCTTCTCCGTTCACGATCTCTCCAACTACCTCTACGGCGAGGAGTACCTCGAGCGCCAGGAAAAGTTCCTCGGCCTCATCGAGAACGAGCCTGCCTTTGACAAGTCAAACCGCTACTTCTTGGGCCGCACCGAGCGCTTCGCCGGTGCCCTGAAGAAGGACTATGCCCTCGTCAAGTTGGCTCAGCAGCAAAAGTGGACCCCCGAGGAGTTCCAGCAGGCCGATATCTTGATTGACGAACCTGGCCCTTTCGGTCTCCACCGCGGAATGTTCATGCCTACTTTGGTTTCCCAGGGAACTGACGAGCAGCACGAGCTCTTCCTCAAGCCTGCCCTCCGCTATGAGGTCATTGGATGCTATGCCCAGACTGAGATTGGTCACGGATCCAACGTTCAGGGTATCGAGACCACCGCCACCTACATCCCCGAGACCAACGAGTTTGAGCTTCATACCCCTTACCTCACTGCCTGTAAGTGGTGGATCGGAGGACTCGGCAAGGCTGCCAACCATGCTGTCGTCATGGCCCGCTTGATCTCCAACGGAAAGGACTATGGTCCTCACGCCCTCTGCGTTCCCATCCGCTCGATGGAGGATCACACTCTCTTGCCCGGTGTCATGGCCGGAGATATCGGTCCCAAGTTCGGGTAAGGTTTTCTTTTTGCTCTTCTCAACTTCTTCATGGTCAGCGTGCGATCAGGGTGTGGGCTCCCATCTCTCCTCTCGCTCTCTCAAACATCTCATCCATACGTTCTCAACTGACGTTATTTTGATCCACAATCGAAATTCTATTTTACGATGTATTTAGTTTCTAACCTCAATATTTTGTTTGTCGACAATAGTTACAACACAACGGACAATGGATGCATGTGGTTCGATCACTACCGTGTGCCTCACATCTCTCTCCTCGCAAAATACTCGAGCATCAAGCCTGGTTCCGGAGAGTACATCAAGCCCCCCAACTCCAAGCTCTCCTACGGCACCATGGTCCTCATCCGTGCCTCCCTCGTCGGATATGCTCGCATCGGACTTGCCAAGGCCGCCACTATCGCCACCCGCTACTCGGCCATCCGTCGCCAATTCGTTGACAAGGACCAGCCCAAGAAGATGGGTAAGGAGGTCATCGAGACCCCCGTTCTGGACTACTCCATGCAGCAATACCGTCTCTTCCCTATCATTGCTGCGGCCTATGCCTGCCACTTCACCTCCAAGGAGATGATGCGTCTCTACTACCTCAACATCAAGAACATGGCCTCTGGAAACTTTTCTCTTTTGGCTGATGTCCACGCCTCGTCCTCGGGATTGAAGTCGCTCACCACCACCATGGCTGCTGCCTCGATCGAGGAGTGCCGTCGTGCCTGCGGTGGACACGGTTTCTCGTCCTTCTCTGGTCTTCCCCTCATGCTCCAGGACTATGCTCCCAACGTCACTTGGGAGGGAGACAACTATATGATCACCCAGCAGACCGGTCGCTACTTGTTCAAGTCTTTCCGTGACTTGGTTGCCAAGCGTGCCTCGGGCAAGTTCTCGGCCAGTCAGATCACCAACCCCACCCTGGCCTACTTGAACACTTACCTCGACAACCCCGACCTCAAGTGCCCCGCCACCACCCCCGCCCAGTTCCACAACCCCGAGATCCAGCTGGCTGCCTACGGCCACCGTGCTGCTCACATGGTTGCCGAGATTGTCCACGGCCTCGATGTCGAGAAGCGCTCCTGGAACTCGATGCTCGTCGAGATCTACAACGCCTCAGTCGCTCACTGCCAACTGATCCTCGTCCAGAACTTTATTCTCGGTATCCGTGGCGATATGCCCCAGCCCGAGGGTATCGTTGCCACTCCCTTGTCCCCCGCTGCCAAGGAGGCCTTGACCGATCTCTCGGATCTCTTCGCCCTCCACCAGATCCACAAGCAGCCCGGTGAGTTCTTGACCTCGGGTTACATTGATGCCAAGCAAGTCTCGATGATGGGCAAGGCCATCATGGATGTCATGGAGAAGAAGATCCGTCCCAACGCTGTTGGTTTCGTCGATGCCTTTGCCTTCCCTGACTACTACCTCAACTCGGCTTTGGGTCGATTTGACGGAAAGGTCTATGAAGCTTACACTGAGATGGCCACCCGTGAGCCCATCAACCAGACCGAGGTCATTGAGGGCTATGAGCAGTACATCAAGCCCTTCACTAACCCCAAGGGTCTCAAGGGCAAGTCTATCCAGGCTCGTCTCTAAGTCATTATTTAAACATTTTTTTTCCTCCACCATTTTGTACAAAGCATTCCCCTTCACCTTCTTTACTTGTAGACAAAAACAAATCATAATAGACGAATATTCATTTTTTGATACCAACTTTCATTATGGTCGCGTTTTGTTTTTGCTTTGGTTGTGCTTGGATGTGGTGTTTGGAGCTATGCTTTGGCTTTAGGAAGTGAGTTGATCAATATCGAGTGCAGATACGATAGACAATGACTTTTTTTCATATCAAACATGCCGTCATCATGTCTTTTCTTTTGCTTTTGGTCCTCTTGAATGTGGCGTTCGTAAACATGTTTGGCTTTAGGTACGCGTTGATCAAAATTGTGTGCGGAGCACGATACCTATATTTTTCGATTCTTTATCGACCTTTATTTGGTCCCCTTCCTGGTTATTCTTGAATGCGATAATCAAAGCTATGCTTCGTTTTGGGTACCTAATGAAAGAGTGCAAATTGCAGGATACAATATTGGGTTTGACAAATCGATCGTATATTGACGCGCGTAATTTTGTTGCTGATATCAGGGGATTAATGCGCACAGCCCTTAGTTTATGCGCACGTACGCGCGGTTCGATTGTGTGCCATCACCGAGTCTTCTTTTTTTTATCAATCGCGCAAAGACACGAAGGCGTAGAAAAAGTTTCAGCAAGAAACTAGATGTGACGGATTCGATGGTAATAATGGTTCCCTCCTTTTTTTTTTTTTGACTACATGGACGACGGAGGCTGTGATTGTGTGCTGTTTGGTGTTCACCTATTTATTTCTTCTCAGCCCCTAATTCTGATTTTCCTAGTAGTAGTACATCTTATTGCGCAATTAAAGAATCGAATCACCTTCGTTTATTTTGCATCCGAGGTGGTCAATTTCGGTTGTCTTTTCTTTATTTTACCATTTTTTTTTCGTCATTCACAAATGCCATATTCTATTTCCTTCTTATATAAGGGCATTTGCGAGGCATGGCACTTTCAAAGGGATCCGCGTGGGGGTCCATGGCAGCTTGTGAACCTTTTTAATTTTCGTAATGTCAAACTAGCGATGAAAGCGCTTTTGACTTGCGCGTTTTCATTCAAATTCGAGCGTATTGATAGAGGAGTAAGTGTGACAAAGCCTGCAAGAGGACGACCCGCTGATAGGTCAACAAAAGCGTCGACTTTCTCCACTTCCTTTCTTGTCTCTCCTTTCTTCGGGTTTGTACCAGATTTTGAAATAGAGACCTTGGGACGATCACTGAGCACCACAAGTCAATGATTTTATCCTTTGTCAACTCGGCTTTTCATTATTTTAAAAAGAGGCGTACTCCGATTTCATAAGAATAACTGGGTGTCACCCTGGTCTGCTAGAATACCTTTGTGGACCTTTCCTAGACAGCCATCCTCTCACCTATGATTGCTTGAGAGTGGAGCTGAAGATGCCAGATAGTCGTAATCGTAAATCCCGATATGTTCAACATTATACATTTCTTTTTTTCTCACATTTACGATCGTGGTTGTAGTCAGTTTCCTTATATACCATCCATGAAAAGACCATTTCAAAGGATCTCCTTTAGTGCTTAGGATTGTACCTCTCTACCCTCATTAAGCCACCCTGAGACAACGATAGGTACTCTTCATCTCGATTGCTTTTGTTTGATGCTTCTAGAAATGGTGCACGGGATGAATGCATTGGACCGTCTTCTTTTTTTAAAGCTTCGCATTTTTTCCAGTCATTTTGCCTGCAAGACCATTCGAACGCTTGGATATGGTCTTTCCTCGATTAAATTTTGGTTTAATTCTCACTTTGCGCTTATGGACATTTTTTTACAGCTACTTGCGGATAGAGAAACCGGATCTTCTCGTCGATCTCGAACACAACTTCTCCGATCGTACCCGCGACAATTATAGGATGTTTTGTTGTTGATCATCAATATACACACATTTTTCATCAAATCCAGCTAGGATATCCGATTCCGACTTTTCCAGCCTTTCATGACAAACTTCATTAAGCAAGATAGGACGTTTTCTGGTTTTATATCACCGCCCTTTGACTGGGGAGAATCCATTCCTCCCTATTTCTATATATTTTATTCATGGATACGTATAAAACTCATTGACTCCGCTCACTTTGTTGCGATGTGATACGAATAAAATTGCACGGAGCGCGATGAGTAAGTCTGACAAAATGTGCTCTAGGCTTTAAAAACTGTCCTCATACTCGCAAACCCTCGACTTGGGCTTTCATCGACTTTTTTTTTAAAAAAAATAGAGGATCGTTGGAATTGCAGATGATCTCCTTCAATGACAGATTTACCAAGATCTGCACTTTCCGGCGCATGCGTTGTCTGCCTGCAAACAGATGTGCGTGCGCTCCATGGGGCTTGAAGTGTTTTTATCCAAGGTCGCATTTTTTTTTTGAATAAAGGTAGTTCCGTTTATATATCTGCATCTAAGTGCCCGGAGGCTTGTGAACACCGTCAAAGCTCATATTCATCGTTTGGAATCCCTCTAACATTTGCGATATACACCTTTTATTATATGCTACTGTCTCTTTTCCGTTCAATCTTTTGAAATATTTCAATTTTTTAAAATACTGGTTGCAGGCAATGTTTGAGGCGTAGAGGACTGAAGGTGATATGGATATAGTTCTGGGAAATAGTGCCTTGACGATATCTATTTCACCTATCAATACTCATCTACCGTTTTCGAGGGCGAGCGATACGTGAATCTCGAAACCCGTGTACCTTTGAATGTCCCTCCACGCGTTTGAGTAGCTGCACCTTTTCTTTTGTTTTCAATGGCAAATAAAAACGTGGGAGAATATAGCATAACTATGGACGCACTCTCATCTGGCACTGCTTTTCCTATTCTCAATACAACTCATGATATATAGCTTTCGTCTCTATCTGACACGATACCGGTCTAGCGATACAATCGGATAGAAATAACATCTAAAAGTAGCAACGGGTTTCGCAAGCTGCAAGAAAAATGCCACTCTGTGCATTAGCTACCCATATTCCTTTTTTTTTTTCTTTTTTCTTTTATTATTTTTTTTCCGTCAGAAGATTAAATATATCGCGGTGATTTGTGAGATAAATGAAATTCGACACTCTTGAATGCGAAGATAAGTCGACTATGCGGAGAACGATCGATTTTTTGCGGAACAAAAGGCAAGGTGTCTTTTTACGAAATGAAGTTGCATGAGAGAAAGGAAAAGGCAAGGTAACGAAGAAAGACTACAGGGTTGCGGTGAAAAAAAAAAGGCATGGATCCCGTGGTGGATTGATGGGATTTTGAAAGTGCAGCTGGCTATGTTCTTGCCATCACTATTTTTTTTTTAATGTAACGCGTGTTCGCGACGACGCGTTTCTGAGCGCGTTACATCAATGCCGATCATTTGATAAAAAAATTCATGAGCGCATTTTTTTTCTTTGGTGCCTTCATTTTTGCTTTTAGTGATCAATAAGAGGGAAGTAGAGAGTTAGTGTTCAAACAAAAAGTACGACTTTTTTATTGGTGTGTATTTCTGTACAATATTACAAAGAAAAAGAAAGAAAGATAGAAAGACAGAAAGATGGAAAGATAGAAAGATAGAAAGGGGAAGTAACGACAAGAAGAAAAAAAAGATAATTAAAATATGTTTTTACAAGGATGGGGCGGGGTGGGGGGGAGAGGGAGGGACATTTAAGCACGAACGGTAGGCTCATGCTTGCGAATGTTCCAGGTATTCTCATCCTCCAACTCCTGACGCAATCCAATCAACGAATCTTCAGGCTGCACCGCAGGTAACTGCGCCGCGCCCCAGATCCTCACACGCTTAATACCACCATCAGGGATCATGATCACCCTGATGGTTGCAATCCGTCTGTCCGTCAAATCGCCTGCAATCTCGAAAAAGTTTTGACGATGGGGGAGGAGGGGTCTTTGGTCGAGGAGCATGATGGGCTCATCGGATCCAATCTCGAAGCCTGCGATGGACACGGCCTTGGGGGCGTTACCCTTGTAGTGAGCAGTATCGACTTCGATGGAAGCAACATGTCCAGGGCGACCGAGTTTGATGACAGCGAAATCGACGTGACCAGGGGTGCGAGACCGGCGGGTCTCCCAGCCGTCCGACATATCGTGTCCTCGTCCGGGGAGAAGCATGTTGGAAGGATGACCGTAATGGGCGTCCGAGAACTCGGTGACGGTCGAGCCAGAAGAGATAGCGGCAAGGTCGTACATTTCATGCTTGTTCTCTGGGAAAATGGTCTGCAACTGACCATAGACTCGGAAACGCGAAAGACCACCATCAGGGTACATACAAAGCCTCACATGCGTGAAAATCTCTTCGCTGGGCTTGTCAAACTTGTACCCATGACGGACATTCGCCTCCAAGGCCGATTTTTCCAAGAGAGGGACCCACTCCACACCGGCCCACTGTTCATGTGTACGCGGCTTAGTCTTGCAGGCATTCGACATATCCTTGAACCCCTCGACAGAAACAAAGGGTGCATGGTTACCGGTCAAGAAAGCAGTATCGACTTCAAAGCCTTCAATGGTTCCCGGGTGAGCGAGTTCAATGACACACCAGTCATAATGGGCGTTATGACGACGAGTTTGCCAGCCATCGAACCAAGCGCCCGAGGGGACGAAGTGGTGAGGGCGGGAGATGGGCACGTGGGCGGAGAGGAGGTTCTGGGCCTCGGCGAACCATTCATCGGTGACGGTTAGGACCTTGCCTCCACGCTTGGAGACTGCCAAGTCTAAATTTTTCGAAGGAGGGGAAAAGGAAGGGATGAATGTTAGAACTTAGAGTTAGACAAGAGAAGGTGGGACAAATAATTGGAGGAATGTGGCCAGTGAGTAAGGATAGAAATGAAATGCGAGGAAAGCGAGGATGAAAAAAGTTACCGATGCAATCCTTGAAGGTCTCTTCAATCTTGTCAGCCTTGACGACCTGATGGGGAAGGGCAGGAATCTTGGCCATTGTTGGAGGTTTGTGTTTTGTTTGGGTTGTGTAGGGGAAAGGAGGGAAAGGCCTGTTGTGTATGGATAGGAAGTGTGTGTGATTCGTTTGACTAGATGAGGTAGATAAAAGAAAGAATGGAAATGTTGTTGTGGATGTAGATATGGATAATTGTGGAGATGTTGATGTTGATGATGAAGAAAAAAAGAGGACACAATGCTCCCTTTATATATGGCTGTAGATATCCGATGACCAACCTACTAACCGGGACCAAGGATGTCTTTGAATTGTCGTCGTTCGGATAGTTCCCCAGAGAGGTGAAGGATATGAGATGTCGCTCAGCCGTCACCTCCAGACTCACTTCTGCAATAAGGCTAGCTAGTAGTAGTGGTAGTGGTAGTGGCAAGAAAGAACACGATGATGTAAACCCACAGAACAATGCCGATCCTGTCGTCCTCCAACGGCATGATTGTGTCCCCAGTTTGTCTGACAAGGACGATGTCAGAGTGCATTTACAATTCTTTACTGTGAGTGGTTCCTGCCGTTTGTCTTGATTATATCTGAGCGTATCTGTGTAACCTCTTGCCATAAGTGGCTTGTCCCAGTAAGTGTTTTCTGTCTCATTCCTCAAATCAAGGCAACCCGATCTTATTTTCTAAGCCATTGTCCAAATCGAGGCAATGGGGGGAACTGCCGCCCAAGACAAGCAAGACGAGAAACATTGTTCGCTCCGATCCAAATGCGGGACACAACACACAAAACACATACGCCTCCTCTACCCCTATCTCCATGTAGCATATACTCTTTCTTCCCGTCACTGCACCTGTCCAGTCATCATCCTACAGCAAACAAGTTGTGTTGTTGTGTCACATTTGTGTGTGTTCGTTTACTCGAACCGTTAGCTGCCGTTGGTTGTCTGCACTCATCCTTTGTTTTGCACTGTAAAAAATCCCGCTTTTGGATTGCACAACCGCAAAGATCCCTTCTCCTTGGCTTCAGTCTTTTTTTTTTTTTGGAGTTCATATACACTTCCCAACCAAACTTCCCTTGGTTTCTCCTTTTTACTGTCTCCCGTACTTCGCTTGTGGTACGCATCTGTCGTGTCTCGTAGAAAACCCATTGAAGCATTCGTACTTGTTATGAATGTAATCTTTTTGTTTTTTAATAATGTAGCAGATGTAATAAAACAAAAGAAAAAAGTGAAAGCTATGTGATGAATGTGTATGGAACAAAAGAAGAACAGATGGAATAAAAAAGAAATGACGAAGAAGTAATATGAAAACAATCCTCCTCCTAGGTTACTAGAAGGAAAAATCGCTTACTTCCGGGGAGTGTAATTGATCTCAACGGGCAATACTGGCTGAACAAACATCTTTGTAAAGTCCTGGCCAGGCATACCCTTCTCAGTCAACGAAAGATCATACATCCTCACAAACGTCGAAATAACCGTCTTCAACTGGACATAGGCAAAGGTCTCACCAATGCAACGATGACGACCGGCGCCAAAGGGCAAGTTGGGGTTCCTGGCTCCACCACCGGCAATCTTTCCGAATCCGTAGTCGATCGACTCGCCAGACTCTTCCTCGTTGATGTTTTCCCAGCGGTGAGGGTCGAAGGTCATGGCGTTCTTGTAGAACTGTTCATCGACCTGAGTGGCAATGGGCGAGGCGGCAATGTAGTTGCCCTTGGGGATAACGTAGTCGGTTCCTGGGAAAGTAATGGGACGGATGACCTTGCGGAGGATCATGATAATTGGAGGGCGGAGACGGAGGGTTTCGCGGATGACGTTCTCGAGGAGGGTCATGTTCTTCATGGCGTCAAAGGAGAGAGGGGTATCAAGCGAGCCGAGGACGTCCTTCTGCTCTGCGAGGAGCTCCTTGATCAGATGGGGGTTCTCGGCGAGGTGGAGGAGGGCCCAAGTGGCGGTGGTCGAGGAAGTGTGCTGGCCGGCCATGAGAAGAGCAATCATCAAGTGGCAGGCGTCAACATCCGTGAAGGGGGTGCCGTCCTTGTAGGTCTGGTTGAGGAGCGATTGGAGCATGTCGGTCTTGTCAGTGATGTTGTTGGCGCGGCGCTCTTCAATGACCTGCCTGAAGATGTTGCGCATCTTGATGTGGGCGTTGTCGCGGCGGAAGTACGAAGGGAGGGGGAGCCATTCGAAGAACATGTTGATGGGCTGGAAACCGTCATCCAAATCGTGATACAACTGAGCGACTATTAAAGTTGTATTGTGGGACAGAAATGGGCAAGGTTAGTATCGACAATTTCCTTTTTTTTTGATCCATGTCTGCTTGTCTGGGTTGTGTGCTTTGTCCAGGTATGTGTGAGAGCGTTTTTCTCTGTCTCCTGCTAATCTCGTTTTAATCTTCTGTGTTCTATTCTCTTTGTACGACAAAAGCTCCTGTTCCACTGCATAGAAACAATCATGAAGGGATGGAAATATAGTAACAATAATGCACAGAGAAATGGAAAACGTACCAGAGTCATCCATGAGAGCGCGGATCTCAGGACCCATAAGGGTGCGGGAAGCAGTGTTGATGATCAACTCGCCCATAGCCTTGAAAAGATCGCCACGTCCACCGGTCTTGTTGTTCCATCTCTGAAAGTAGTTCCTGGTCTCCTCCTCGATCTCGGGCACGTAAGCGCGAAAGGCATCGTTGGACATGCCCCACTTGACAAACTTCTTCTGCTCCATCAACATGTGGTTAGGGCAATCATACACAACTCCCTTTCCAAACACGGGTGTGGTGAGAGGCTTGTAGGACTCTTCAGCAGAGACATCGGCCAACTTGGCGTTGAAGACAAAGTTGTTGCCCTCGACACCCAAGCAGACGGTGAACTTGCGACCAACCATGGTATAGGTAAAGACATCGCCGTACTTCTTGCGGTTGTCAGCATAGAACTTGAGGGGGTTGACACTGAAGGCGATGGCGGAGCCGAGGTAAGGGATCCAGTAAGGGACCTCGGGGGGCGCGTTCTTGTCGACGTTGATCCGTTGGCCGATTTGAGTCAGGATGAGGATGACGGCGATGCCGATAGCGAGAGTGGAGAGGATCTGGGTGAAGTTGGCGGGGTTAGTGAGGTGTGCGGCCAGGGACTGAAGACCCTGGACCAGCTGGACGATGATGGCCATGATGTCGTCGTCGGGGGATCGGAGGAGGGAGGAGGTGAGAGGTGATGAGAAGAAAGAGGAATGGGAAAAAAGAAGAGAAAAGAAGATGGGAATGAGCGGTCCTCTCGGACTTTTTATATATATAGCGAGAGTAGCGGGTACTTGGTTGGTTCAGTTGGTCCCAGCCCTCTTTTTTTTTTTTTTGTTTTTGAAGAGCAAAGTCAAAGAGAAAAGCAAAGCCAGCTTGTGAGGAGATAGACCCCAGGCCAATGTTGTTGTTGTTTATTCGTAACAATTGACGAATTCTCCTGTGCGATTCCCGTCGAGGGGATCGAGCCCATTTCTCACACTGGAAGACTGATGGTGCCTGAAAAAATACGAGAAAAAAAAATCTTGATTTATCATTTCCTGGCGTCTGATTGGCTGCATCAAAGATCACCTTCTTTTTGTGTTCCCTCTCTCCTCTCTCTCTCTTCTCTTCTTTTTTTCTTCGCTGAGCTGGCTTCGTTATCGCACTCTCTCTGGACTGAAGTAGTGAGTGGCCTACGGACAAACACACTGTTGGCAATCAAACAAGCCTACTTCTCTCTCTCGTCTCACTTCTTTCTCTCACTTCACCCCGCTCGCTCGCTCGCTCCCGCAGGGCTGTAACTGAACTAGACAGTCTCCCTCCCTCACTTCGTCGTCACTCCCTCGTCAAATGTCCTCAACATGATGTGCCAAACAAACATCCTACTACAAACAATCAAAAAAAAAAAAAAAAAAACATATCCATATATCTGTTGCCTATTTGCCTTCCAAGAAGGAACAAAAAATAAAAAGTGGCATGATACAACACCTGCACGGGCATTTGACAACAACCTCTTTTCGGATATCCCAGATCTGACACAAAGACAACAGCAATTGAGCAGCAAACGCCCACCGCCACAATGGTACGACGCTCACCTTTCATTACTGTCCACGGTGTACAATCGAACAAAATGAACCACCGATCCCGCCACTCTTTTCTTCGTTCCCCCTCCTATCGGTCCTTATCCTCCGGGGTGGTCAAAGTGTCCCAAAAAAGACAACTATGATCCGGGAAACGCTGCCTGTTTATTATGTCTCGGTCTTTTTTTTTTTTTTTTTTTTTTTTTTTTTTTTTTGGTGTTTGTCCCCTATGGATATAATTTAGAGCTGGAGAGTGGAAGATAGTCGCTGGACGAAAATCGTACGATGCCTCTCCGTCTCAAAACCGGATTTTTTTTACATTTCGCAGGATTCGCGAGAATAGGCAGAGGGAGGGAGAGGGACTAACTTGGCTGGCAACCTATCACCAACATATCCTGTCTAGGTAGAGATGCACGGTAATCATATCGTCTCGGACGTGGCTTCCGACTGACACTCTCTTTATTAAGCCCCTTCACTGACGCCTTCTTCGACAACGGCTTGTAGGACAGAGGGAAAACATACATGCAGATGCAATTGACACTTCTGGGTAAAATAGGTACAGAAAAGGTTCGATGAATTAAGCGATAGCGCTGTTTTATTTTTGCGAGGTGGGGGATATGAACAAGGTGAATGGATGCGAATGAGGGGTGAACTATAGCAGTGATATATCAGAGAATCAAGTCCACAAATGAGGTCAACGATGACAAGGCGAATTTACTGGCTAGCGGGCTTCCAGTTGGGGTCAAAGTTAGACTTGAGTCCCTGCCATGCCTTGAAGTAGTCGTGCTGGACCTTGCCAGACTCGGCAATAGCCCAGTGGGTGGGCTGAAGCTGCATCGACGACTCAAACATGAACGCCTGAGTGCCCTTGGCAATGTACATGGGCTTGAGCTCCTCAACGGAAGCCTTGTCAAAGGTGGGGGCATCGGGACCGTGAGGGGTCATCATCGAGTGAAGAGAGGCGCCACCGGGAACGAATCCTCCCTGCTTGGCCTCGTATGTACCGTGGATCAAGCCCATAAACTCAGACATGCAGTTACGGTGGAAGTAAGGAGGACGGAACTAAAATGGGAGTGAGGATTTTACAAAGTAATGTGTGAGTGGAAATAGCATAGCAATAGAATAAAGGGGTGGAGAGCGTGATCGTGGGAAACTTCCAACATAAGGGAGAACAGCACAGAGAATAACACAACAAATGAAGAGCACTTACAGTGTTTTCTTGCACAGACCAGCGAGGAGGGAAGATGACAAAGTCAGCAATGGCGGTACCGGGCTTCTCGGACTTGCAGGTAAGGACCGTAAAGATCGAGGGGTCCTATTATGTCAAGTAAAAAAAGATATAAAAGGTGAGCCACTTGACATAAAAAAAACACCGACTGATCCATCCTTTCGGACAAAATGCAAATGACAAAAGAGCTGACTTACGATGTGGTCGTAGGAGACAGAGTTGATGGTGTTAAAGTGAGCGAGGTTGTACTTGAAGGGAGCATAGTTTCCGTGCCATGCAACAACATCGAAGGGAGTGTGATCCTGCTTGGCAGTAAAGAGACGGCCACCGTACTTGTTGACAATGCGGAAGGGTCTAACATCCTCGTGAACAAAGGCAGCGACGGGGGTCTGGAAGTCACGACCGTTGGCGAGACCGTTGGCACCAATGGGACCAAGGTCGGGAAGAGTCCAGGTTCCATTGAAGACCTCGCAAATGTAACCACGGCTATTTCATAAAAGCAAGGACACGGGTAAGTAACTGCGATGCTGCTATTGTTATTGTTGATATGAAATAAGATTCATGAGGTTGAATTGTTCATATCCTATATAAAAGTACCTTGGGCCGTCGGGGAGGGCGACAGAGTAACGGATACCGCGCTGGATAACGCAGATCTCGTTGGGGTGGACCAAGATCTTTCCAAACTCGGTGGTGATGTCCAAGCGACCCTGCTGAGGAACTATGAACAATAATAATAATAATAAAGTTGAATGCAAAAAGGAACGTGATGGGAATGTTAGGGCAATTGACCACGCATAAACAACAAAAGCACGGCGTGAGAATATGATTCACCATAGCGTAACACGAAAAAGTGCGAAGCTCATTCATGTATAATGGTGAAAGTAGGAAAGAGTAACCCACCGATCAAGAAGTCGCCGTCAGAGTTGTAAAAGGCAGTGTCGTCCATGGACTTGTTGGCGGCGTAGACGAGGACGGCCATTCCGTGCTTGACACCGACATCACCAGCACCGGCAATGGAGTGGAGACCCTCGACAAAGTCGGTGGGCTCGGTGGGGATATCGAAGGGTGACCAACGGAGCTGATTGGGGGTGATGTCGACATTGGCCTCATCGGTGTAGTTGCCGACAAGTTGGGTCTTTCTGTGGAAGGGCTCGAAGGGAGTGTGGCAGACCGAGGGGCGGATACGGTAGATCCAGCTATAAGAGAAAGAGGGTTGAAAAAGGAGCGGTTAATGGAGTTGTACATGAGAAGGTCATTCATCTTCCCATTCATTCATTGTGACCAGTGGTTGCGTCTTTTTGTCCTAAGTGAAACACGCACCTTCTCTCGTTGTGCTTGCGGTCGACGGTGAAGGCAGTTCCGGAAAGCTGTTCAGCATAGAGACCGTAGGGGCAGAGCTGGGGGGTGTTCTGGCCTATAACGTGTTCATTTATTCAAGAAGTTGGTAATGAAGTATGTTGGTGAGTTGCGTTCATTCCATTCCGCCTTTTGCATTCCAAAAATACAAACACACGCGTTTAATAAGTTACCCTTGGGGAGTGCGTCGGGGAGGGCCTCAGAGGAGAAGTGGTTGCCGAAGCCGGGCTGGTACTTGTAGTCGTTCTTGAATTCCTTGGCCATTTTGTGTGGATGTAAGTGGGATGTGTATTTGAGAAGGGAGAAAGGAGAGCGAAGAGTGAAGAGTGAAGAGTGAAGAGTTGAGAAGGAAGAGTGAGAAGAGAAATAAAGAAGGAGGAGGAGTGCGTGAGAAATACGACCCTATTTGATCCCCCCACAAAATGAATGTCCATGGTGATGGAAATCTAAATGACCACCCACGCCCGCGCAGTATGTTGCAAAAGCGAGAGAGCAAAGGGATCGGTGGACTGTGGACTGCTGATTCCAGCCAATCAGAACAAAGGCGTCCAGTAAACTAAGCTCCGTAAGTTGTCGATTTTTTTTTATTTTCTGTTCGTTGGGTCTGGTCCTGGTCGCACACATACGCATTTGCATTTAACATTACACGCCCACAGACACATCGATCCTCGAATAAGCCCTGTGAGTAGAAGGATCAATCCCAACCCTGTGAGCGATCCATCCTTAGCCGAACAGTACTTTATACACAAACACGGACACGCTGCTTCCAGACAGAAAGTCAGGAACCACTCCCTTCTTGCGTCTTTGGTCTGCCCCAGGCACAACGGCGCAATTTCACTTGTGGTCTCAACTTTTATATATTTGCACATACTCGCTTCACACAAAGACATAAACAACAAAGAAGAGTCATCTTCGGCTGTTCCTTAGAAAGGGGTTTACCCACCTCAATTCATTGCTTTTGACTATAGCATCGCTCGCGCCAATTCTCGGTGATGTTCTCGTTCGTAGAACGATAGTCTAGACATCACCTATTACGATCATACAATGCCGTGGGGTGCAGGGACGGACAAGACAAGTCGAAAACGTTGGGGCGAAGCGCATGTGGCTCCAATTGACTCGTCGCTCACTCGTGCACTTCCAGTATCACATCAAGGCCTCAGTGAACGCGGCAAAGTAGGTGATGCGCCACCAAATGCTTAATTTGTGCTGATGGTTCCTGATTCACTAATCAATTAAGGGTATACGACTTCATCCCTCCTCACAAGCATTGCATGGCCTAAGGTCTCCATTCGCCATCTATGTACTCCAAATCAACTCCTTGACGCCGTTTTGAGACTTCTTATATACTGCACATGTAACACATCATCCAAACATCGATTCCATTTATGCTGCAGGGGCCGCCTCTCTCTCTCTCTCCTCGTTTTGCAGGACAAAGAAAACCTTCATCTGATGCATTTAGCTACCCCTTGTTTTGTTCGACACCAACAGGTTCAACCCTACCTTGCTGACCCCTTGTTCAATACAACCCCCTCTCACTTAGTGGAGTGCTCCCGCAGGAGGTGAACCCTCTCTCCCTCTTTCCCTCTCTCTCACACACTGCCCAATTCTCTTTTCCTAATGCTTCCCTTCCTGTGGTCTCTTCGTTCCTCCCTCTTCGTTCTCTTCTGAAGACGTTTCGTTTGTTTCCAAGGCTCTGCGGCAACTCAGACACGATGGCATGTTTGCTTGACTTGGTTCGAACGAAGAGGAACACAAGGTACAGAGAGGCAAGTGTGAAAGAGTGACACAGACCATTCGAGAAAGAGATAACAACATCAACAAAAGCAGAACCCCACCCCAGAACACTTCCCTCCATTCACTAACAAGCAAGATGGCCAGATTGGGCTCGTGGGTAAAGAAAACGCTGTTAGGATTTGAATTATGCATTTTCCCCTTTCTTTCGCTCTGACACCAGAGTAAAAGAGTGCGAACGAGGAGCGACGTGCTATTCAAGTGCATAGTTTGAGGAGGCAGGGCATCAGACCGGGTGTTTTTGCAAAGCTTTTTTGAGTAACAACAACATAAGACAAAAAAGCAAACCTTAGGTGATTTTTTTTTGGATCTGGTGGAGCCAAAAAGGCAAACACAAAAGACATCAAAAAGCAGAAAAGGACAGTGAGCACATATTCGATTACATGCATTGCGGAGAGACATGGAAGAGGGACAATGATACTTTGCCTTTGCCTTTGCTTTTGCCTTTGCCTTTTGGGCCTTTCTTTCTGTTTCTTTTATTCTTATTGAACTCAACGGTCGACGAACAAACAAACAGAGACACACACAAAGAGAGAAGGGGCGGTGATGGTCGATTGGATGCATTTGTTATTTTTTTTTTTATGCAAGAGCAGAAGCTCTTTCCCGCCCATGCAACGAGTTGTCGTTAGAAAAAAAGAGTACGAGAAAAAGGGGCAAATGCTTTTGTCTTTGGTTGACAACAGACACCTAATGCACACGCCCATTGGGCGTCTTGTTATTGTTGGTGTTGTTGTTGCATGTATGATTACCCCCTTGTTTCGTTTTTTCTTCTCGTCCGCATTGGATGCTCGGGTCCCTCCCTCATCCCCTTTTCTTGCAGTACCTATCGAACCCTTTGCTTTTCATCCCCCTTCAGCGACTTCATAATCAATCCTGCACTCCTCCTCCTTCTCCTCCTCTTGCTTCTCCTCCTCTTATTATTCTTTTTTACCTCTTTTCTCTTCTTTCTTTCTCTTGTTTTCTCTTTTCTCGTCTTTTCCATATTCCTGCTTCTCTCTTCAATCCCTCGTTTTGTTCTTTCTCACCTTCCTCCTTCACTTTTCACCTTCTTGACCTACTTTATTCCTTACATTTCTCCATACCCTGGTCCACAACCTTCACCTCTTTTCGACAAACGTCAAACACTACGACAAGTTTATATCAACAACAATCGAGCAAGACATTCTACAGACACACAGCAACGTCGATACACCCTAATTTGTATGTATCTCACCAAGCAAAAGCAATCCTCTTTGCCAGGTCTGAACATGGACTACATTGTGTAGAGCATTACTTTGGGCTTTGTTTCATGCTTCCTGATACTTTCGGGTATTAGCCATTCAGATTTAAGTTATCGGCATCAAATACTTCTTTGGTTCAACGGTGTATGCCTTCTTCGCCATTTGATCATTCTTTGTTTCGCTATCCTAGCTCGCTCCTTGTTTTTTGTCTTTTCTCTTTATTGACATTCTCATTTCTCTACTGCGCTCATTCCTGGTTTTGAGCAATACCGGCGAAAGGGGCGGAGTAAGATGAGAGTGAGAGAGAGAGCAGGGAGTAAATGAGGAGAAAGAAGGAAGGGGGATGAATGTTGTCTATCATGGCCAGACCTGATGCGAGCGCTCTCAATTCCTTTAATTTTTTCTTCACAGCGTCCATTCTCCTACTTAGTTATGTCCTTCTTTGCACAAAGAGACGTCGAGTAATAGCAGTAGCAGTGCATTGTTTGGCCCTTTCTTTTTCTATTGTGTTTTCATCTTTTTACTCCCTTGCGTCCCTTTCCCTTGCCTCCCTTGCTCTGAATTACTGTCTATCCACCCGACAAAATACACAAAAAACTGTTCTCTTGTTTGGAAACAAATGAACAACTTTCCCGCGCCCTTTTTATTGTGTGTCCTTCTCTCCATTGGCCATTCGTTCGTTGTCATCCTTATTTTTTTGTGTGCAACTCTTCCACTCTTCACCCTCCCCTTACTTTTTCCTGAGTGCGCGATTGTTCGGCTTGAATTTTTTTCGAACCCGCCCTTTTTTTGTTATCCTGACTATGCGGTTGTACCCAGCTTGGCCGACTGTTATTGGTCTTGTTTACTGCGTCTTTGTTTGTGGTTGTACTGCACGTTTGTGTGCATATGCGATACGACAAGAGAGGAGGAAGAGGAAGGAGAAAGGGACACCAGCCGTCCGTTGAACTGGCTCCCTCCGCTTTTTTTTGATGGAAATCATTTATCTTTGTCCTTTCTCTTAACACATTGCCCTCATACTTCTTTTTCTCCTCTATCTAGATATATATTTGCCACTCCCAGCAGCCAGCATTATCCTTTTTATTTCGCCGCTTGCTCTGCCTTGCACGCACACAGCACGGATAATCAACAACAGACAGCTACGCGTCGTTCAAGAAAAAATAACAGCAAGGACCTTGTGCAAGCACAACCACTCGGCCTAAAAGGTTCCATCGCGAAACAAAAAGGCAAAACATCGTCGGTCCTTTTCCTTGCCTTTCCCTTTTTTTTCCATTTCCCTTCCTCCTTTTCTCTCTCTCTCTATCCTTTTTTTCTTGCTTGCTTCTCTCTTCTTCAGTTCTCTATCCCTCTCTCTCCTTCACTCTCTCTCCTCGTCTTCGCTTTTTTTTACCTCCTCGTATTGACAAAAGCGCGCGTTGTGCAGGTTCAAACCACGTCAACCACACACATCATACACACACACACATTTACAGCAGCCACCTATCTCTCTACAACACATAAACCCTTACTACCCTTACTTTTATAATCCTTCCTCCCCTTCTCCCCTCCTACCCCTCTCCAACCCCTTTCACACAACTCGGGACCTACACACCCACACGCATACACAATTACCATAATGGATACACTGACCGTAGCAACAGGGAGCAACACCCCACTCACAACACGGAAGCCGGTCTTCCGCCCCCTCCTCCAACCCCGAGCCGCCGCCGCCATTGACTTTAACGACGACAGCGACGATTCCGATAATGATTTCCTTTCGGCCGATTACAAGGCTCAACGCAAGACTACCATGGACCTGGTGGATTTCTTCAAGAATGCGCCCCCTCCACCTCCAGCACCGAGTCTGCCGCCTGTTACTGTGGACGATAAGAAGAAACGGTCGTTGTTGCAGAGGTTGAGGAATCGCAAGTCTGGATCGATGCTGAATGGTAGCGGGAGTAGTCATCGGACTAGTTTGTTGGGGTTGCCAGGGTCCGGAGGTGCTGTGGGGAGTACGGTGAGTGCGGCCAGTGGTGCGACGTCGGCGACGTTGCCGAATGGGAAGAAGTATGTGATGATTGCTGTGGATTATAAGGATACTCCTGGTGGTACCGCTTCTACCTCGACTGCAACGACGACGACGCCCAATATGACACAGATCTCGCCTGTGACAGGAATCACGAACGCTTTGGCCGCTTCTAGTCCTAAAAGAAACTCGCCCACGAGCAGCAAGCGACAGAGCAGGGCGTACCCGAGCGGCAGTGACGATGGAACACCGGTGACAGGATCAACGCTCCTTGGTAGCATGCACACTACCTTTGACAGTAATCATCTTCACTCCACTACGCCTTTGAGTACCGGAGGAACAGGGGACGCGCGGCGGTCGATTATCATCCAGGCCGGTGGAGGCGAAGGGTCGTCCTTTATTCTGGAGAACTCGCCCTTCTTGCTCGACAACTTTGCGTTGGACACCGACTTTATTATGCCCTCGTCTCTCGGTCCTCAAGAGTCCAAGATTACAGGCGTCACGACGACGGCGACATCGACGATGATGGATGCAGGACAGCACCGTAGGACACAATCGCAACGGTCTGGGTTCAATCAGACGACGGATGGCGGAATCTCACGACGGGGAACCAATAAGGTGACCTTCAATATCGCAGGACAACAACAGGGTGCTGGAGATGAAGATCCCGTCTCGAAAGCGCTTGCACAGCGGATCGCTGACCACAAGGCCCAACTTCTCAAGAACCAAGGCTTCCTTGGCGACGATGGGACCGACTCTGCCAACGAGTCTGGACAAGAGTCTGCCACGAAACCACCGGAAGTGATGTTACCGAAGCCCATCTCTAGAAAAAAGGTCCGACATGTCCAGATCCAGACACAGCACTGTATCATGCGGCCCACATACACCCAGACCGAGCCTATGGAGTCTCTTGTTCGAGATTCGGAGGTCAAGGAGTTTAGTTCACAGACGAGTGAGGGCACTTGTGAGATGGGTACGTCAACAGAGTTGGATGCGGTCGAGACGGCGTCGGTGGCGACTACTATTGCGACCGCCACCACGATGGTGGCGGTTCCTGTGCATATCATGACTGCAGCAAGGGCCACGTCCAAGGTCGCAAGTCTTGTCGCCTCCCTCTCCCAGCCCACCACTCCTACCGGCGGCATCACACCTTCCCTCCTCCCCAAGGGCACAGCCACTACTGCCATGTCCACCACCTCGACCGACACCCTCGTCACCTCACCCTCCACCCCCTTAACTCCACAAGAGCACGAAGAACTCCTTCTCCTCCGCCATAAGAACGCCTCTCTCCAAGCGCAAGTAATCACCCTCCAACGCGACCTAGCCTCCGAGATGCGAGCCCGAACCCGCACCGCCGTCGCGATGCAAGACACCCGGGACAAGTTCGAGATGCTCTCTGCGATTGCCTACAAGAAGATCAAGGAGATGATTTTCCAGCGCCATGTGCTCGAGATGGAAGTACGTGAGCTGAGGGCACAGGTGGATATGCATGCTGCCGAGGATGCAGCCGTCTCTGCGGCAGGAACTGTGGAGGTTTCTCCAGGTTATAGGCATCACCAGCATCAGCATCATCACCATCATCATAGTCAGCAACATCAGAATCATAGTCAGCAGCACCAGCAACATCATAGTCAGCAACATCACCAGCAACACCAGCAACACCAGCACCAGCAGTACGTCTCTGTCGGACACTATTAAATTAGAACTTGGGCTTACACAATATAGCACAATGCAAACAAACGAACCAAAAAAAAAAAAAAAAAAAAAAAAAAAAAAAAAAAAAACGTAATGAACAGGGCCTTCTTTCCAATTGTTCTTGTAAACATCCATAATCCTCATGATTGCCCCTAAGTGTAATGTCACCAAAAGAGTGTAGTGGAAACTGAGAAAAAAAAGGGGGCGGCCCAAGCTCCAATGTTGCCCAAGGGGGATTGAGGTTCACTTTTTTTTGTGGCAACAAAACACAGGATAACTGAAACAATATAAAGCAATTGGGATGTTTATGCAAAAAGACGCATGTACCCTATCTGCAAGTCATCCTTGGTCCTTGTGGTATCTCACATGCACAGCTTACGCCCATTTTTTTTTTTTTTTTTTTTTTTTTGCCGATTTGTCATTATTTTCTTTCTATGCTTTTGTTTATTCCTCAAGAAAGAAAGTACCAAGAGTGAAGAGTGATAAAGTAGAGGAAATATGAGAGTAGATTATATTTGTACATGGGGTGGATGAGTGTGAATGTGAAAAAATAGAATGAGGAAGATAGCATAAGATCCTTTAAGCCTTGAGCTCCTCCTTCTCGGCGACGTAGGCAGGTGCCCTCTCCTCATCAATAGCGGGAGCATCCTCGCCGCCAAAGTTGCTCAGATCAAACCCATGCTCCATCAAGTACTTCCTGAAGTCCTCATCCTCCTCTCCAAGAGCCTTCTTGGAATAATCGGGGATCAAGAACCATGTAAACACAGCTCCCAACAACGCCAAACACGAACCCAAGATGAAGACTCGTCCCTGACCCAACTTGACATCGCCATGTCCGAAAGTAGCGATTGCAGGCTTGAAGACGGTAGTACCGACAAAGGCACCGAGCTTGCCGATGGCGGCAGACCAACCGTAGGCGGTTCCACGGATGGCGGTGGGGTAGACCTCGGCGGAGACAAGTCCGAGCATGTCGCCAGGTCCGAATTCTCCCATGGCCATGAAGATTCCGTAGAGGACGACGAACAAGGGGAAGATCTCGAGGAGGTTCTTGTAGAAGGCACCCATAAAGATTCCAAGGATTCCCTGGACAAGGAAACCGGTTGCCATAGTCTTCTTGCGGCCCAACTTGTCTGAGGCCAAGGCTCCCGAGATCGAACCGGGGAGGTAGAAGCAGTTCAACAGCAAGGACCACTCAGCAATCTGGACAAAGGTAGCCTCAGAACCCAAGGCCTGGTCAAGAATGGTCCCGGCAAAGATACCCAGAGGATAAGAGATAAAGTTGTAAAAGAACCAAGATCCACCGGTACCGACAAGGTACTTCCAGTATCTGCGGATGATGAGCAAGTAAGGGACCCGCTTCTTGATAGCGTTCTTCTTGTAGATCTCGGAGTTGCTCATCTTGAGACGGAAGTACAGAACCGACAGAGGAGGGAGGACGCCAAAGGCAAACGAAGTTCTCCAAATGACCTCATACGAGCACCCAGCAGCTCCCAGGATCAAGGGGAACAACGCCGAAAGCACGAATCCGGAATCAATAACAAAGTTGGTGACAAAGACAAACAACATGCCTCTCCGTCCAGGCATAACCTCATCCGCAGCCTCGGATGCCGAAGCCGACGAACAAGGATACTCGCCTCCAACACCAACTCCCAAGATACCACGATAGATGGTCAACGCCCAGAAGAGTCCTTCGACAGATCCATGGGCACCATAGGCACCGGCGCACAAGGCAGCGCCGAGGATGACGAGGACGGTGGTGATCATGAGTCCGACTTTACGACCGAGACGGTCACAGACGAAACCAAAAGAGATCTGACCAAGAATACAGCCGACAAAGAGCGAGTTTCCGATGCGGGTTGACATCTCGGAGGTGAAGGCATCGCCGTAGATCTTTGTGAAGCAGACGTTGACGAGCGAGAGGACTCCGACCTGGTATCCATCCGATAACAAGGCGAATCCTAATTGTTAGAGAAGGAGTGAGAGAGGAGGTAGGGAGGTAGGAGATTTGGGGGGGGGAGTTAGCATGGTTGTTTATGGGAATGACATGGGTTCGTGTGTGGAGAGTGTCTGAGATGTCTAAATTTGTTGTTGAGGTGTCCACCCGACTACATCCAAACCCGTTTCTTCTCACTGAGACAAAAAGAAACAAAAATGTTGGCCCAACAATTCAACTAGAGGCCTTGTTGTCCACACTCCTACCCCTGAACAAATTACAATCCAACTGAAGGAAGGAAAAGCTTACCGGAGAAGATGACGGTGAAAATGGCAGAGACGCGGGATTTCTTTTGGAGGTCAGTGAGATGAATGGGTTCCTCGGGGAGGACGACAGCCTGTGTAGGCTGCTCAAGCTTGGTGTCCATTTTGTTGTATTACAAGAGATAAGTGGACGAAGAGAGAGCAAGGGGTATAGAGGCGAGAGAGAGAGGAGTGAAGTAGAGGAGTGGAGGGAGGAGGGTGGAGGGTTGGAGTGGTAACGAAGGACAAGGGATCAAAAAAGAGGGGAGCGGGGGGCACTTGGGTGTATTTATATGTATCAGTCGTGGAAGTGAGGAGGAGAAGGAGGAGAAGGAGGAGGAGGAGGAGGAGGAGGAGGTGCAGAAGTTGAGAAGTGAGCGTATGGACAGGTGCAGCCAGGAGCGACCAGGAGTACCTGCAAGAGAACCCAAAAGGGGCAGACGAGTGGATCCAAAAAGGGCACTAAAATAACATTTTCTTCTTTTTTCGATTGTATTCCAAAGGACATAGCCTTCTTTACTTTTTCACACAACTGAACTCCTTTTTGGCAGTTACAGCTCATCCACTATCTACTAACTCCTTTCATTTCTCTACTCTCTCGCTGTTCAAATATCATTCAACATCGAGTTCATATTGAATTGAATATCGTATAAACGAAAAAAGAGCTATCAGACCAAATACAACGACAAACAGGGCATGTCAGTGAAAAACGTAGGAGATCCCGAACCTAGAGTTCGATTAGGTCTTATTAGTTGTTCTCATATGCCGGCGTCCTTCTGATTTTTGTTTTTTTTTGGCTTTCTCTCTCTCGTCCTACTTCTCAATTGAACGAACAACAACAACTCAAAATGAGCCTTGTTTAATCCCTCGCAGCCCTTGCCTTGTATTTGTGTATGTCAATAGTTTTTGTTTGCTTGTTGTTTGTTTGTTTGTGTTTGTCGTTCATCATCGTCATTTCAAAACAAAATAGGTTCAACTCTATCCTTGCTTCTCTTCTACTTTGCTGGGTCTAAACTTTTCTTCGTCAGGTCCACTCAATTCATCTGTTCAAGAAAAGAACGAACCTGGAGCCATTATTCCTTTCCTTAGAGTTGATCACTGATCATCAGCCTAGCGCCTCTCTATTTCTTTTATTCCGCCTTCACGTTGTCCTTTCTTTTTTCTTCATTCCTTCATACCTGTCAAGTTAGACCATAACACAAAAGAATCAATAGAGGAATAGAGTGCGCGCCATTTTTTGTTTTTTAACCAGTAAGAGGCGACCATGAACTAGACCAATGTGAATTTGAGGACATCAAAACTCAGCAAAAGAGGAAAGCGACAACAGTTTCCCACCATCCATCCAGACGCAACAGAAGCGAGCAAACGCTAAGAACTCAGCTTCACTCTCTTTTTTTTTTTTTTTTGCAGTTTTTACGAATGACAGAATAAGAGAACCGGCTCTCCTTTTTGTGCGGGGAAAGAAGCCAGATGCGAATAGGCAGGTGAGGAGACAGAACGCTCGTGAAAGGAAGAGAGAGAGAGCAAAAAGAGGTTCTTAAAACTCATCGTCAACGGTCAATCGCCGTTTTTTTTTTTTTTTATTTTATTTGGTTCCTCGAAAAGGTTGCTTAAACATGCTACTGTCCAATGGAACGGATGGATTTGTCCAGGCGAGTCCCAGGATGTCGGCTGGCTGGATGGACTTCCATCGGATAGGATGAGATGGAGTATGAAAATATTCATCAATGGGATCCCCGCTCCGTCCTCTCCTCGCTTTCAGCTCGCCTTCACGCATTCTCTCCACCCCCGCATTGGTCTGGATCCCAAAAGAGGAGAGAGGACAAATAACTGTACAGCCCTCTGGTACCCACATGCTCGTGTCAAAAGCTGGAGGCGGAAGAGTAAGAGGGCCAAAGTCCCAATACAGAAGAGAGGGTCTGGCGTTATTTTTCGCAATGTAGTTTGTGTGCGGTACACGCATGTACATTGGGCGAATAAATAAAGCAATTACTGTAACTCTTCTAAGCCTTTCTTCTAGTTCTTTCTCAGACAGAAGGACAACCAGCAGAGGAACGATTATCCCCGATGAAGATTGTTTGTTAGAAACAAGGGTCATTTCTTCTTGTATTCTTGACAAGATACACATGCACCAACTAACCAACCAGGGTCTTCCAGAGGGTCCACGTTACCCATCTATTCACCTATTTTACATCCACGGCCCTTGTCACCGCCACCTTTTTTTTTTTTGCTGGGAACAATCTCTGTTTTTCCTTCAACACGTTCGTGGCTTGAGGATCGAGAGAGTTGTTTCTCATTTGGGACGATGTCGCACTAATATGAATTAGTCCGTTCGTTTTTTGTCGAGTTGGACAATCCTTGCTCCGATGAGGAAAATGAAAAGATGAAGCGGGCAAATTCCTTTTGGATGTCCTTCATCTTGCCAACCCTCCAGTTTTATTTCGCCTTACACCCCACGTTTATCGTTCGAGGAAGCGTAGTTGTTGAGTAGACCATTCTCAATCCTCTTGACGTTTTTCCTTCAATGATAACGACGTTGCTGGATGCATGCGCGATTTCTCATCAGCGACGTTTGAAGGGAGAAAAATGAGCATTGGTCGCTGTTTTGTTTATCTTTTGTCCTTCGTCATCTTTGTTTTTTGTTTGTGCCCCACACATACTATCCGAACTAACCCTTCCTCTTCCTTCTTTGCCCCTCCCTCCTCCACAAACCAAATACAATGATAAGCTTGAACGACATTAAAAAAAATAGAGACTGGGCCTCAATCGCTTTGTTTATATTCTTTAGGTTCGACTTTTCCTCGTTGCTTTTGCTTTCCTTTGTGTACATAAAACAGGGGAGAGGAGGAGGTTATGGGGTCCGATTTTGTTTGTATTTTAAGTTGTCAATGGTTTATCCATAGTGGAAAGCAAAGGAACAATCATTGAGGATGTTGAGTTAGGCATTCTACATGAAAAGATTTCTCTCCTTTCTAACATTCGCTTCTGTTGATCAGGCCATTTTCCTTGCAGTCGGCTCAACTTGCACCTTAAGACATCACACGAGAGATTTTTACGTTTCTATTGTTTTCTTCTTGTGCAACATTGACCACCATGGTTACACATCTCTTTCTACCTTTTCCTCTTCGTTAGACAACATTCGACACGCGAGGAGCTGAGGCAAGCAAAGCGCCAGGAGGGAAGCCTATGTACCTCTCACAAAGAAGGCGCAGAGCTCTGATTGGGTGTCAAAAGGGGTCTTCGGCTGCTAGAGCAAGATATCTTTATTGGAAGCACAGAACTTCGATCGTGGATGTGTGTGTAAGTATGTATGAGAAGAAATCCAAGATCGTGTCTCCATTTGGGTAAGCTGCCACCCTTCTTTCAAAAAGTGCCTGTTCAAATCTTTCCTGTTCTAGTCATGGTGTCCTCAGATCCATGTGATTGCTCTCATCCGTAGACAGAGTTCCCGACTTGGATTTGCCGCCCGACTTTGTTTTAACACGCCTCCCTCTTTCTTGGGCACTCTCGCCTTGACGGCTGGCCTGGAAGTTAAAAAAAATTAAGGCCTCGTCTCCTTTGTGCACCAATCATGCTGAGCGTAGATGGCGTCCAAAGTTACCCTCTCTCCTTTCCACAAGAACGTTTTTCTTTTCGCTCTGCATTCACAAGGTTCATAACATGCTCAGCGTAGCTATGACTTTGTTCGCAGAGTCTTTTATTCAGTGCTAAAATTGCCAAGAATTATATACAGGGAGAGATTCATATAGACGATAAAGAGGGTTTTGTAGTGCTGCATTTTTTTTTTGGCTGGTCTTTATCCTTTTTGCTGGACTTGCTGTTCTTACTCGATGTAAGGGAGCTCGTTAGGGTTTGTCAGCCATGATCCATCCCTGGTACTCGATCCCTATATTCACGCACAATATAAAAAAACGGAAAGACAGAATTGTGTCTTTGTGAGCACAGCGAAAAACATTGCTTTTCAAAAAACACACATATACCCACACACATACTCTCTTTCTCTCTCTCCCACATTAACGTGGTGTAATAATTTTACCTGCTTGGCATCATCAGTACTACGACGACTCTTCTGTACATCCCGATGAAACTGGACCGCAGAATTAGCCTCCCTCAACGACTCCTCGTTTTCCTCCTTTGCCGCACTCGAATGCCTACGGTGTCCAGTTGACGCAGCCATAGTCTCGGTACTGTCTTTGGAAGAAGCAGAGTTGGAGTTTTGTTGCATATCGCGTGTGGCTTGATCGAAGGTCTCGCAGAAGGCGTGGGTCGAGTGGGCGGTGTTGTGGGTGTGCACTCTATCGGGTTTGTTCTCTTGTGCCGAGGGGTTGTATGCCGATTTTATGTTACTGTTCATCTTTGTTGGATTGTTGTGTTGTTGAGCGGAAAAAAGTGTGTGAAGAAGAGAGAAAAAAGTCTGACGGGTCCCCTTTTTATTTGAGGAATCGGCTTACGTTTAGCGTATCTGAGACGCGAGGAGGTCATTACATTGGCCAAAGTAATGAACCCAAATGATTTTTTTTATTCTCTCATCGTCCATTAGAAAAATTCATGCAAACAACGAGGTCATTAGTCGCTTGTACGTAGGCAAAGAGAAAAAAATGGATCTAACTGACGGCTTTCTCGAGGGAGTTCTTACGGTCAGACCATCCCACTTTGACAACAAAGTGGATCCAAAGCCCGTCATCCTCTGTTTCATCATGGCCTAAACCGTACGGCCCGTTTAGACCAAAGCGTCCTGCTCCTAGTCCTTGTGTCCCTTGACCACCAGTGGCTAGGGGATTGTGAGGAACTTGTGGTTGTTGCTGTTGCTGTTGCTGGTGTTGTTGCAGGTGCGGGATGTGGTGAAGTGGTCCTCCTTGCACGTGAGCTTGCTGAGCTTGCTGTTGCTGCCCTAGACCCTGATGATGCGGTGGTACTTGTTGCTGTTGTGGGATAGGCATTTGATGCAGTAAATGTTGATGTGGTGGTGGCTGCGGTGCTTGTTGTTGGTGTTGGTGTTGCTGTTGGTGCTGAGGAGTAGGGGTGCTATTGGCGGCAGCGCGAGTCTGTTGAGGAGAGGTGCTCTCTGGGGGGTATGCATTAGACGTGTTCTGAGTTGCCTTGGGAGGTTGGTCCCGCACCTGCCGTGCGACTCTTGTCAGGTAGTTCGACTTCTTGTAGCCCCAGCCTTCGTTCAGTTTGAACAGGTCGTGACAGATCATCTCGTCCTCCGAGGCAATCTTTTGTGTTGTCCGCACAAACGAGCTCGAGCCCAGCTCGGGAGAGTTTGGCAACGACGAAGATCCAAGTCCGCCGCCTAGTCCGACCGCACGTGGACGGAAAATATCGTTGTTGGCGCCAGTACCACCAGTGGGTGCATGGTGGTGGTGGTGAGCATGGCCATGTTCGCTCCCGCGGATCTCTTCCAGTCGGTTCGACGCCGTCGCTGCAAAATACTGGGGTGCCTCGACTACATTCGAAGTCATATAGATTCGATAACTGCAGCCGAGTTCCCGTTGACGACTGTAGACACTTGAGCAATCCCCATTCGCGTTCTGGTCTGCCTGTGTCGAATTTCCTAAAGAGCTACCACCGCCACCACGACGATCCCGCATCGGAGCCGAGCTTGTCCCTGCTTGATCACCTCTCAGTGCCGAAAAAAAACTCGATTGCGATGAGCCGGATCCACCCAGAGTCCGTCCTCCTCCTGCATTGGGGACTACTCGTGGTACGGGTGCAGAGCTCAGAAAGACTCCCACCTGTCCCGCCGAGTTTAGGTTGTTGCCGACTTGGATACTCCACCAACTGCCTCCATAGAATGTCGAGGACGTAAAGTGCTTTCCGTCTGTCATCAAATCGCGTCGACTGATGAAAAGTGAGGTGCTGAACCGGATCGGCAAAAGTCCATGAGAGTTGATCGGTAGAGAATGTGTAGGGGCTGGCAAGGGTCGCGAAGATCCCGACATCTTGGCTCGCGAGATTGCAGACACCGTCGGGGTCCTTCTCTCGCGGTGTGCAGGACCTGCTCCATGATACCGTCCATGAGGCCTAGTTGAAGGAGCTGAAAGGTAAGGTAGGGTCGCCGAAGTACTGACGGCGATCCGTCTCAAAAGGTGCTGTCGCCAGAATGCATCCTTGATCCGTGAGGGCAGGACCATACCGTCCGTCAAGATCTGGTGCAGGTGGTCGAACGACATGTGGGTATAGTGAATACTATGGTGCAGGATGTACATGAATATCAACAGCTCCCGAACTTGATGACGAGGGAGAGTGTCGGAAGAAATTGAGAGTGCCGACAATGCTGGCGAGGACAGGGTAGTATCCAGGATGGGCGACTGGGGTGTGGTCTCCAAGATAGGCGACTGGGATGTCGTTGTCTTCATCTCCTTCATGACTGGCGTCGCTGCCTGTTCTTTCGAGGTACCCTCCATATTGTCTTCCTCCTGTTCCACTGCAGCTTCTTCCTCTGAGTCTGCGTTCTCCTGACGTTTCCGCAAAGGTGATTTGTTGAGCGGGTGTGAGGCGGACGACATGACCTTCTCTGCAGTTGGGGTTGCGGCTCTGTCTTCGTCGTCATCATCCACCTTAAAGTGTAGCGAGGCGCTGATCTGAGAACTCCGTCGACGCAACTCCTTGGTGGTCGATGCCCAATCGTGATCCGTGTCGACCGCATCCTCATACTCTGCCGTTGAAGTTGACTCCCAATCCTGGATATTGTTCAAGAACGCATTCGATGTCAACTCATACGACCAAGTGCCATTGTCATCCAGCTCCTTGAGAATCCCGAACCAATCCTGTTCATGATAGTCGTAAACCCAGTTCATCATTTTCTCCGTCTCCAGGTTTAGACGCCTCAACATAACACCCTTGACAAGCTGGTACCGCTCATATTCGTTGGGGACATAGAGGGATTCAGAGACAAGGGTCTTGATGAGCCCGGCGAGGGGCATGTTGGGCGAGACGAGCATCTCCTGTAAGGTGATGGACTTGTAGGTGCTCCAGAAGAACTGGTAAAAGCACTGGGCTAAAATAATGTCCCATGCCTTGCCGTTGTTGAGCTTCCAAGCGTACTCCATATAGTGGATCAGACCTCTGTTGTCGCGAATACGACGAGCGATATCGCTGCAAATTTCCTCCATGAGCGCGGTGATGTTGAGATATGAGGCGGCGGCATACATGGAGATGAGCAGTTCGTCGATACTGTCGGAGGGATCCATCATGATGTTGTCGTAGTGGCAAAACGGGACACTTCCTGCTCCTGCACTTCCTCCTCCGATGGATGTCTTGTCCGAGCAAGTTGGATGGTGGTCAATGACAAAGTGATTTAAGCCCAGCCCATGTCGTCCTCCCTCCAGAGTTGATTGACCAAGATACTGTGCAGATGCACTCCTTACCATGAGGTGCCCTCCTCCTCCTCCTCCTCCTGGTACTCCCAGTCCAGTGTGGCTATTGCTGCCGCTACTACTGTTAACAGGCGTGGTCTTGAAGGTGAGTGGAGCAGATCCCTCGGTATAATGGAAATCAATCCCATAAAGCCAATGAATGATGCGCTGAAAGGACTGTAAGGTAACATAGGGGTCGTCAAAGTGGATCGTTACCGCCTGACGAGACTTTTCGATCCAGTCGCCTTGGCCGAGTATGAGGGAGCGGAAGTATCCAGAGCGGAGGAGGATGAGTCGGTGGAGGTAGAAGGTCTGATTGAATGCTTGGACGGTGATATCTGACAGCTGCTGGTCGCGGAATGCGAGTAGCATGTCATGGGCCAACGACCCTGCTGCCGTGGACATTGTGTCTACTTTTTTTGGTGGAACGTAAGGTATTACAAAGAGCCTGTTATTAGTAACAAGTAGTTGATATGGCACAAACAGAAGTGAGTGACAAGAGTTACCTTGGTACCTGCGTATAAGCGTGTAGGGTTGGAACTTCTCCTGCTTTTTTTTCTTTTGACGTGTATATGTGAGAGTGTGAAGGTGAGGACAAAGGAAAGAAGGAGGAAAAAAGGGTGAAAAGGGTGAAAGGTGGAGAGTGGAGAATGGAAGGGTTGTGTCGTACACACGCACGCATCGAAATAAAAAAAAAATGAAATCATGTGGCAGCGACGTGTGGGAGAAAAATGAAGTCACTTATCGGTCTTCATTGTCGCGCTAAACCAAAGTCGAGTCTCGCATGGACTTGTTCACTCTTTCATCTTCAACCGACACAATTCCAGGAAAGAAGCAATGGCATCCTTGGCCATACATCCATCACCATCAGCATCCTCCTATAAAAGCCACGGCCAAGGTCAGGAGACAGCAGCACCACTACCATCAGCTCACAACAGCAATATTGTCGTCTTTGAACAGACCATCGATGTCGACGAGGATGTCACCGACTTTTTAAACGCGCGTTTCAACTCGCGCGAGGACCTTGCCAATATCAAAGACGTGCTTCAGAAACAAGCTGCCATTGGAGATGAGTTGAACCATAAGGTAACTTGTCTATCACATGTATCTGCTGTTATGTCTTACAAACGCATTTACAATGTATACAATGTTAATTATAAATTTGATGTTCATCAATTGGTTTCAAATAGCTAGAGGAGAGTAAGAAGAAAACAGCACAGGCACTGAAAATGGCCCAGAACGTGTCAAAGTTATCACTGGACAGTCTTCAGAATCTGGAATCGTCGGCACTTGACCTGGAGGAACAGATTGAACACTCAGAGGCATTCGCGTCCGGAAAGAACAACAAGCATGATCAGCGCTCGTTGATCGAGGAACTAACTGTTCTTCAGAGCCGAGTCCAGGCTTTGGAGGATGCGAAGAGATATATCCTTATCATCTCACGCACACAACAGCTGATGTAAGGAAGACTTCAGCTCTCTACACTCTGATGGCTGAGTGCGAGCGCGGATTTGGAGACTACAGGTAGAGAACATTCGTCTAATCTTTTTTTTTTTTTTTTTTTTTTTTTTTTTTTTTTTTCGTTTTCTATTTTCTATTATCTAGTTCCGAGACAAGGGAACTGCTGAAGACTTCTGCAAGTCAAGCACTGGTGCCATATGCTTCGCTGGCGGAGCTATCGAGAAGTGTGAAAGCAACCCTTGGAGGAAATAACACCAAACTGGAGGCATTTGTGTCAGCAAGCGTGGATAGTCTCTTGCAGGAGTTGAAGGCTTCCTTGGCAAAGTAAGCAAAGCAATGAGCAGGTTGCGACTTCTGGATGTTACAGTGATCATTGGCCTGTTATTCAACTTCTCACTGACTCGCATGTTCGTTGTTACTATAGAAAGTTTCAGACATCGTTGGACGCAATTAGTTGGCCAAAGCCCATCCCGGACGGGTTTGCCCTTTCAGATGAGCAGCAGGATAACTTTGAGGCCGCTTTCAAGCAACTCTTGCTCCTCCAGGAACCGTGAGTCAAATGGTCACTCTGCTTGAAGAAAAAAGTATCTGCAAAGTCAACTGGAGTCTGGTGCTGACAATACTTTGTTACGTTGTCATGATAGAACATTTGGACCTTTGGATCGATCAGACAACAAACCATATCCACCACTGTTGCCCATAGAACAGATGGCGGCACCATTGATATTAAGATTCAGGTATCACTTTGATGGCAAGCGACCCACCAATCGCCTAGACAAGGTAGTTATATGATTTGCGACAGAGGATTGCATAATATTGAAGGGTTTACGGGTCATTTAATTAGCCATTACGCTACTAATACTTTCGCATTCACTCCCTTAGCCCGAGTGGTACCTGACACATATCTTGGAGCTGATCAAGGATCATTCACCGTTTCTCCAAAACTTTGTTCAAGGGATTGTGCAGGACACTGAGTACCGGGAGTACGATGCAAAGGTGAGCATCAAAGCGTACGCAAATTGGTTCTTGTACATTCTTCCGTCCTGCTGTCACCAGTTCCATGTCATCCTCATATTTTCTAACATGATACCACCGATGAACGATAGAATGACTTTATCCGTCTGCTTCTGGGCGCTGTGGAAAGAAAGATCCGCAACTCTGTGCCGGACATGCTGTCAAGTCCGGAGATGTTGTCACACGCTATCCATGAAACATTGCGGTTCGATAAGACTTTGCGTGAAGCAGAGTTATATCTCCCACCTGGTCAGACGTCAGAATGGCAAGGCGCCGTCCAGGTGTATCTCGGCAACCGGTTATGGCTCAAGACCTGGTTGCGCGTCGTGAAAGAATGTAAGGCTTATTATTTGTACTTCGGTGCGTTGAGATAGGAAGTATGTCACATAATAACCAAAACATGTTTTCGCGTATAGTTGCTCTGGCTAGATATCATCAAATAAAGGATGACGAGGACGCATGGCAACCAGCGTACGAGAATCTGGGCGAGAAGGATTTCATTATACCCACAAAGTCGGCTGAAAAGCTGATAGATCTTCTTGAGTTTGTTACTGGTACGTGTCGTTACTTTGACCAGTGATGACAACAAAAAATTCCGCCACAGCGAGCTAACCTATTTTCACTGGCGATCTTAGAGCGCTACAGGCCACTCACGGTTCTGGAACACAGGACATTTTTGCTGGACATTCAATTGGATGTCTTGATCGCCTATCATCGACACATCAGGGGACTTGTGGATCAATACGAGTCGATGACCTATTCGTTTGTGAGAGTTATGCCTGGTGCTGCCAGTGCTGAAGAACTTGCCAGCATGGGCGTTGAAGGACTTCGTAAACTCTGCCAATGGCTCTCCAGTATCGAATACATCAGCTCTACCCTCAAAGACTGGGGCGAGGACATTGTACGTACCATTCTTCGCGTAAGCAGATCTGCAGGATATGTTGTAAAGCTAACAAAGTAGTACTCACCACTAGCTCTTTTCAATGATCGTGAATTACAGTTCTTTTTAGAGTTGTACAAGGAAATTTCAGAGAGGACACAAAAGGTTGTGAATCCTATGCATTCGGAAAACGAGGACTCGGAAGCTGAGGACGAGCCATACAAGAAGTTGGATGAGAACGGAACTATCTTTGACGAGTCGATTCTGGGGTTCACCCAGCTGTCTAAGCGGATTCAGGACCTTATTATCAGGAACGTTACTAAAGAGGTCTTTAGTAACATGAAGCCCTACGCCTCCCTGTAAGTTTTTATTACTAGTGCGTTGTTATTGTTCTTGAAAGTCGTTCTTCATTATGCTGACAACAACTGTTTTACTTTTTTTATTCAATAGGGCATCGTGGCCACAAATCGAGTTTTTGGCTGTGGATTCACGTCAACCATACTCTCCAACACAACTGCAGGACGCATTCCCAACGTCATTCCTCCAAGAAAACAGCGACGATATCTCTCCAGAACTCTACCAACCCCTCAACGTCCTCACCCACTCATTCGAGTTCCTGGCCACCACACTCCCCACAAAACATTTCACATCCCTTTACCGCCAAATCTCGTTCGAGATGCAGGATTATCTCTGGCAAAGGGTGATGATGAAGAACTCCTTCTCTGAACTTGGAGGACTCCAGTTTGCGAGAGATATCCGAATTGGTCTTTGGGGTGCGGGGCGGAGGTGGATCAAGAAGCCGGAGAATTATCATCGGAAGTTGAGGGATGCTTGTATCTTGTTGTCGTTGCAGAGTGCTAAAGCCAATTCACCACCGCCGTTGACTTTCGATCAGGATCCAATTTTGAAGCAGCAGCAGCAACAGCAACCCGTGTATGCAAAGAGGACGTTGGCGCAGATTATGGCGGTGTTGTTTGATGAGGATATGGCACCGGACACTGTGAGGACCAAGTTGGAGGAGATTGGGGTCATGCATTTGGGGTTGCCCGAGGCTAGGGATGTTATCCGCCGGCGTGTTGAGTGCTGGCGGTGAAACTACATAGATGTGTCATATAAAGATTAATAACTCTTTGTTCGTTTTCCATCCCTGTTTGTGTCCAGCCTCAAAAGTTATGTGCTTCTCGGAGGAGCGAGGAAGGGAGTGGAAAATGTAGAGAGTTCGATCCAAATTCCAGATTTCCAAGTCGATCCCTCTTCTTCTTCCCAGCTAATCGGGAGCGATAATAAAAAATAAGAAAAAAAAGAAAAAAAGCCACATGTATAGCGAATCTAGGCCTGCAGCCAACAGGATTATGATTCGTGGTACGAACAGCTTTCACTAGAAGAAACAAGGGCATGTGTAATATAAATATATTCTTTTCTAGTTTTTTTTAGCAACAAGACATGGAAATGGTGTATTTCACCCGTAAATGGAGATAGAAATTCAAAGGAGAGAGCGCCATGACGTTGTTGTTGTTGTCTTGACCGGAAAACGTGCAGCGAGAGGTATAGACATTCAGCGAGCGACAGACGATCAGCGATCAACAGACAACGACAACCAGAGGACGACATGGCAATTACCGCAACATGAAGCAAACGAAATAGCGGCCTTGATGACCCAAGCAGAGACTATGTAACCAACAAAGAGGAAAACATAGTCTTGTGAACTTCGTAATTTTCACAAGTTGCTTCTTTTACAATCCTTCCCACAAAGCGCCACATCTGTCTTACCTTTCTCAACAATTCCGCAAAGCAATTTGAAGTGGTAAATCAAGCCTCGGGGATGGTGTTGAGCCACTCGAACGGATTTTCGACGTAGGCTGCTGCCTTGTCCATGTATCTTTTTTTGAAAGTGAAAATTTTAAGGTAAGCGTCAAGTTGCTTGTAACACAGCTTTTCAAATATTCATGTGTTAAAACTGCAAGCTAACTCACCCATTTCGATAAAGTCAAGTGTCGAAGTCCAAGTCATCCATACGACTCCTGAGCTTGTCGTCGACCGTAGCGTCGTTTATCAGGTCGATCAAAGCCCTTTGAGGAGATGAATGCCGGAAGCGTCTCCTTGGCCAAATTGATCTTGCCGTCCATCTACACACATAAGCAGAACGAGTATACATCATCATTGAACACCCTGTCCATATCACCACCTGTGCCGAATCCGTTCTTCCCCAGCACCATTCTTGTTACCATACAGCGTCCCTTGGAAACATCTCGGATATAGCTTCATTCAAACTTGTTCATGAACAAACGACCCTTAGACTTGGCCCCTTCACTGAACGAGTTCCAGCGTACTGTTAGGTCAGAGGGCCAATACCGAACCATCTCCTTGATATTGTCGTACGTGGCCAGTTCTTCGAACGCTTCATCTGCAAATTTCCTCGAACCGTCGGTCTTGGAAGCTCGGATAACTTCAAGATATGATCCTCGCTTTGTTAGAGGTCGTCGTCCGAAGAGCCTAACAAAACAAAGTAGAAAATGTTTAGTTGACTCCCATTCTTAATAACAACAAATTAGAGCACCTTTTTCCTCACATATTTTTCATACTTGTTGGAAAACAGAGATGCCGCGACGATCAGTTGATCGTCACTGCCATACGCCAGCGCACGTCCTTACTCGTTGAAGACAAGGCAGTCTATACTAAACTTCATCGTGGAACAAACATCGGGCGAGATGAAAAGTGGCTTTTTCGCGTAAAACAGCGTGGTCTGACATCCTTTGCTGCAGCTCGTAAGAAATCAGCCTCGATGGAGGAGTAATCTGAGCGCAGACAGAAGTAACCTTGAACCATCATAGTCAATGCCGCTCAGACATCCACTGTTTTGTCCTCAAATAGTTTTATTCGTCATACCGACTCATGGAGTGGAATAAGTTCGTCATCCCTGCATCTCTTCTTCATATAGATCGCACAGCATTTCCGACAATAGAAAAAAACGGCCAGAGGAATAGTAACCGAGGGTCTGACGGCTAGTTTCGAACTGGCACGGAACAACTCATCCCGACACTTCAAGCATGGCTTGTTCTGGAGGCTCTCCGGTAGTTCATCATTTGGTACAGGCTTTGTGATCAGTCCCTGCAACAGATCAGCTTGGGGCGGAATAGAGAAAGCGGCCTGAAGCTCGCGATTCCTCTATTAATCTCAGAAAAAACAAAGCTAGATACATCCCCACTGCCATGCATATAATTTAAATAAGTAACGTAACAAAAAATCGGTATGTCGCATCAAGAGCTTCACCTTTTCTATCTCGCCTGATGCCTGACACTCGGAGTATATGTGGTTGAAGAAAAGATAGACACTTTGTCTTCCATCTCGGAACTTGTGAATACAAATCTTTCAGTGCCTCTATGCTCGGTGATGTTCGCAGTCACGCCCTGTGTAGGTGGCTATGGGGTCGAACGGAGAGTTGATCTGGTATCCGTTTTCAACAGTGATTCGATAGTTCGATTTTTGTAGCAATGAAAAAAGCTCTGCAGGGTTTAGCCAGGCTAACGGGATAGCCAAGGCGCCATCAACATATCATGGGAAGCAACAACGGTTACATATTTTGCTTATGAAGTAAACACTTTTTGAAAAAAGGTTAGAAAGGACACAGGCTGTACCTTGACAATGCCATCCTCAAGACAGCAGCCTTCATCAAACATGATCAGCTCAGAGTGCTGACGAGCTGCAATCCTCATCAAAGGGCTTGTCGCGTATTGAAAGGTAATGCTGAATGCTATTATACGTACAATTAAAAAAGAAACTCATTACTTTCCATCAAAATAAAGGTGATGGATACTTCCAATAACACTTTCAAATAACATTAGCAAGAAAATAGCTTACTGTTTGGGACGTCATCCACAAGCTTCGGCTCTGGGATAGTTGATCCTGCATTCGGCTTATCGCGTCGACTGGCGTCTTCGACCAAAAGGTCCGGATCGACGTTACAATAAAGTCGTGTGATGTGGCGGTCTCAATTTTCTGTAATAGTGAAGTGTTGGTCGCAGTCTCCCTCGGTGCACACGACAGGTCGATGAATCACATTAAGATGGCCGTGCATGTCATCCTTGAATGAAAACTCGTCTAGGCAGCCTTGGTGAGAACACAGAAAGTTGCTATGCTTTTTCTCACGGTGCTCAAGAAGCAATCTCTTCGTGCCATATGCTTTGGAACAGCCAGGGTAGGCACAGATGTGGTCCTTGACTCTTGGGAGATGGATCAACGTGTGTGCTTTGAACTAGGATTCTTTGATCAACCGGTGGCACTCAGGGCACTCGACATGCATGTCCTCTATCACAACGCAGAATTTTGATGAAACGTTATTAAGTAAATGTCAAAACATGATTATAAGTAATCAAATAGAAATGCGTGTAACCATACCTTGCAGTGGCATGGGTTAATCGTCATGGGCTTTTTTCGTGCCTGTTGCGGCTAACGTCCGCCAGAAACTTCTCCGAACAGGGTTGGAATCTGCAGGGTGTTTTGTAATGTTTCGCCTCATGAGTGGACAGCTTGGTTTCTGAAAGAAACCATAACGAGCAGGTGGCGCGGGAGCAATAAAAAAGGTGGTGGTACTTGCGGCTATGCTTGCAGAGGTTGCCGTGCCCGGAATAGTTGGCAGAGCATCACTTGTAGAGACAAGCGACGCGCTTCTTGTTGCGCACCTTCTCCCTATAGTTCGGGTTGGGAGGCAATCAAAGCTTCCAAAGCAGGCTTTTCTTTTGGCCTTCATACTTGGTACGCGCAGTGGGATATCTGAAGTGGTGACCGGGGGAATAAACGTAAGGGCGCTTACTAAGGAGTAGAAAAACGCGGATGCAGGATTTGAGAAACGATAAGGTGACGATGTGATTGTAGCGAACCTTAATAAAGAGGCGGTTGGGCAAAGTAAAAGTAATGGATGCTCTGCAGGTTTGTCGGCGAGCAGGAGAGCGGTGACGGGATGGACACGCTGAAGAGGTGTAAAGGTGCTTTCGCCTTGAAAGTGAACTTGAACGGAGAGAGACTTGTCAACGGAAAAAGCGATGAACGAGACGTAGTTGGTGCTGAGAGTTGCAAGTTTGTGTACGAAGGTCGTGCTGTAGTCTTCGACTTTATGTGGAATGGAGGTGGTGTGTGGGGCGAGAAGGAGAGAGTGGGGAGGGTGTGTGAGGAGTAGGGGGGTTAGAATGCGGGAGAATAAGAAAGTGAGGGTGAGAAGAGTGTGTTAGGAGTCGAAGAGAGTACGGTGCAGGTCGATAGTGGCAACGTGTGTGGAGCAAAAAAACAAAAGGCAAAAATTAGCCAAGAAATTACTTTATTCGAACGCGAACGCTAAAGACCCCACATTAGCGCAAGCCACCCGAGCGCACACAGCCACGTTTTTGGTCCGCTCGACTGTTCTTAAAGCACAACAGTCACTCACTCACTCACTAAACCAGCCCACTAATTTTTTTTGACTTTTTCAGACCTTTGACTTGCATCATCTTCACACTTCCTCTCCCTTTCCCTTCCATCTCACTGCCTCTCCTTCAACACTCTCATTCCAACACTTTCAACACCTTCACAATGCCATCCTTCAACCTAGGACTTAGCGAAAGAGCTTCGACCTTTTGTGTCATAAGCTTCTACATGGCATCGTTTCGTTCCTCCATTCCTCGTTGATGCTCATGAGACTTTTACATTGCGAATGAAGAAATTTTTTTGCATGTGTCGTATTAACCGTTAAACTACCTTAAACAAAAAATCAAATAGGTCACTGCACTGGTGATGGTCTCCGTCAATAAGGTATTTTTACGCCACAATTTTTTTCCATTGCTCACTCAAAACCTCGCACCGTTTTTTACAAATTTGCCACTGAAGCCATTAGATTATTACCTTTATCTAATCAACTCTCTCTTTCTCCCTCCGTCTGAAATAGTGGGCATTGAACACGTTGCCGTTGCCATGGACGCTACTATGGATTCAAATGATCATCGCCGTATTTTTGTTGAAGGTGACCCAGTACACGGGTCTGCTCAAGATGCCAGAGATCGTAGCCAAGACTGCTAAGGCGTTGATTCCTCTGATTGCCATCAATGTTCTCGGCCTCGGCGTCAACACCCTCTGCCTCGTCTACGTCGACACTTCCTTCTATCAGGTACTTTGGCACTTTGCGTTACGGTTGTAGTTATTGTTTATTTTGTTGTTTGCGCCCATTTCCCCATCATATGTCTCCAATCAATCGATTAATAATTATTCAGCGGGACAACACCCGACAAAAATAGCTATTTGGATCCATTTGTTCCGCTTGGATCTTGTTGTTCTCTCTCTCGGCTTTCTTTCCCTCCCTGTTCCACATCCATTTATTTGGATAAAGAACTAATTAAGATGTGGCGTTGTTGCACAACTCCAACTATCTTCACTTTTGCTCACACATTCTTTTTTCTTTCTCTTTCCCTTTCCCGCTGTTGCCTGCTCTCAATTTTACTTCGGTCTGTTTAGATTGCACGCGGGTTGGTTCTTCCATTCACAGTGTTCTTTGCCTATGTCCTCCTCCGCCAACCTTCCTCAAAGCTGGTCCTCGCCTCCTGCTTCACTGTCTTTTGTGGATTCTACACCGGTGTTACCTCCGAGATCAGCGTCTCCCACCTCGGCATCTTCTTCGGTGTCATCTCCTCCATCACCACTTCACTCCACGCAATCGTCATCAAAAAGTCGCTCGGCGTCGTCAACAACTCGACCCTTGACCTTGTCTACTACAACAACGTGCTTTCGCTCCTTGCTGTCACACCCTTGATTGTGCTTACTGGAGAGAGTGCCGAGATTTCGTACCGCCTATCGAATGATGGCTTTGAGGCTTTCCATACTTTCTTGTTTGCGGGACTTATTACTGGAATCTTTGGCTTCTTGGTCAATTTGGCCAGTTTCTTGCAGATTTCCAAGACTTCTCCTACTACTCATATGATTGCCGGTGCTGTTCGTGGAGTGTAAGTGTTTTTTCTTTATTAGTTAGCTTGAAGGATGTGGATCGAATGCCAAGGAGTACCTTAGATATTTTTCTAATTGTCTTCCCGCGCCAGAATCGCTAATTATACCTTTTGCTTGCTCTCTTTCAACTCGACTTTCTATATTTTTATCCCGGCGCTGTATTCCATTCCTGACAAATACCCCCCCTTTTTTTTACGCCTCACCTCTATCTACAATGAACGACAACTATTACGACAAACAAAAACAGAATTCAAACTCTGTTGGGCTACTGGGCGTTCAACGAAATTATCACAACTGGACGTTTGTTGGGCATTTTTTTGATCCTCAGCGGAGGGGCTCTGTACACGTGGGCCAAGGACAAGGAGATGACGGCCAAGGACAGCGCCGAACCCGCCTATATCCCTATGACCCAGCAGGATATCGATGGCGAGGAGGAGGATGAGGAGATCGACGAGGATAACCGCAAGGCATAGTTTCTTGTACAGCATCGCGATGACTGTATAACGAACTTTTTTACGATACCATTTTGTCTACCATTTCATATTCGTACTCATTCATAGACGACTTTCATGCACAATACACTACTGTTTCTTTTTCACATATCCCCTTTTCATGAGAGGGTGTGATCTGTGCTGTGTGTGACTTGCATGAATTTATTCTATTTCCTTCTCTCTATTTCACCTGCATTTTCAATACTTCCCTTTTTTTTTTTCTCACAAACACTCCTCGCTCTCCTTTTTTTCTCTTCTTTTTTGATCATGCCAAACACGACCCACCAATCTCGAATTACCCACGCTTCTCACCATGGCAGCAGGATTCTTCCTCTCGCTCCCTGATGCAACACTCGTCAAAGACCCTTACGAAGAAGTCTTTTCGCTCTTCACCACAGAGACCACAGACGCGCCATGGGCACACAACAGGTCCGTCTCGCAACAGTCCACTCGACTCGAGGTAGAACTCGATTTCACGCCGGCACCCTCACCCACGGTTAGTCAGCCAGGATCTAGACCGGGCTCGCGTGGTGCCGGGTCGTATTTCCAATCGTTAAATGTTGTTGAGCCTGGAACTGTTGCTGGATCAGGACCAGGAGGAGAGTCACCGTTAACAGGGTCTAGGGAGACCTTCTCGTCATCGCCTGATCCTTTGTCTGTCGAAGAGGATGGAGGCAGCAGCAGCAGTCTTGTTCTAGCGCAGACCAACGGCGGGAGAGAGAACAGTCTACCAAAAGTAAAGAGTCCAGCGGCAAGAGCAATCCTCAACAGTCGCAAGTCCAGTCGGGGGAGCGCAGGAGGTTCTTCATCACCCAGATCCGCAACCCCACAACCCACAAAGAAACCTGTCGTCATCCACCAGTCACTCTCAACACTCTCCCAACCAGGACAGACAGGGACTGTCGTCTGGGATTCAAGTATCCTGATGTCCAAGTTCTTGTTGTCGATCAAGGGTCTCTCGACGCGTTGTTATCGGACCGAGGAAGGGAGGCGGTTGCGGAAGGAGATGAGGGAGAATCGAAAACTGAGGGAAAGGGAGAGGCGGCAGCGGGAACAAGTCAGGATGCTGGAAGAGAGGGCGGATCGGTTGGCTATTACTGCGAATGGGGAGTTGGTGGATTCGGAGGATGAGGGGCCTATTGTTGAGGAGCCTCATGATATCGATGGTCAGGATGATGACGATGACGATGACACGGACTTTGATGATGAGGATGAAGACGAGGACGACAACAGGGAGGAGGAAAAGGAAGACAAGCCTGTCCTCGATCCTTCAGAGACGACAATCCTCGAACTTGGATCTGGATGTGGACTACTTGGGATTGTGATGGCGGAGCTCTGTCAGGACCTGCTGTTGACGGACCAAAAGCCCGTGCTCCCGTTGTTGGTCAAGAATCTGCGCAAGAACCTCGACAAGAAGTACTTTGATCAGGATCTTCTGAATGGGAGCAGCAACAACAATGGTCCTATCACGTCGAGAAAAAAGGATCGCTCCTCTACTACAGCAGCAACAGGAACATCAGGAGCGACGGATGTCCGACCGTGTCATATTCAAGTCCAGGAGCTCGTGTGGGGTCAAGATCTGGACCAAGATTTGAAGCGCGGGATGGGTGTTGATTTCGTGGTGGCGACAGATGTGGTCTACAACGAGTCGATTGTCCCCAAACTGGTTCAGACATTACAGGAGTTATGTCAGATTCGGCAGGGTGTCCGCGAAGAGATCCGACGGAGCCAAGGCGAGCACTTTGACCAACTGCAGGAACAAGCTTTAGCCAGACCAGGACAGCGGATGAGGAGGATGGAGAGGACTGTGGTATTGTTGGCTCAGGAACTGAGGACGGATTTTGTCCATCTGGCGTTTTTGGAGGGGTTGGAGCAGGCTGGGTTCCGGATGGTGCGGATCCCTCGCGAGATGATGGATAACGATTACCAGAGCGGGTATGTCATCTACGCCTTCTTCTTGCGCTAATCGCGATTGAAGGCCTGGGCTCAGTTGGAGTGCACTGCCTTTTGCCTTGCAGGATAATAAAAAACGATACATTTTCGGACCTGCAGTATCCCATCTGCCACTTCTCCATTTCCTTCTCTTCATTCACTCGACAACAACCGCAACAACCATCAGGAATCAAAATGCAACAACGACAACGGGATGCAATGGACTTGCCCGAGATCAGGGCCTCAATTGGACCTCACCTCACCTTGGCCTCTCTCCACTCATGCGTCCTTGTCTCCAAAGACTGGCGTGCAACCTTTACCCCTTTCCTTTGGAAAACCTTTTATTTCGGCCCGCACAAGGGTGACATCTCCCTCAACCCGCCTTCATCAGCCACAATCCAACGATACGCCCATCATATCCAGACTCTCGTCGTCCGCAGTCTTACCGCCGTTACTTTTCAGCTTAGTATTTTCAGGGACACGCCGTTGACGCAGTTGAGGGAGTTGTACATGTGTGAAGCGGTTGGGGAGGCGAAATGTACTACGGGGTTGGGGTGGTTGTTTCTGCAGAACCCTGGGTTAAAGGTCGTTGATTATGATGGTGGGCATAGTAAACCTGGCGGTGGTCGTAGTGATAATTACTACGACGACGACGATATACTAAGTGGACAAGAGCAGCAGGAGCAGGAGAGAGAAGAAGGAGATTTTGAGGTGCTATTGAGTAGGTGTCCAGAGCTGACGGACTTGACGACGCGGTTTGTAGAGTACGACCGAAAGCACCGAGAGTTGTTATGGCAATTGTGTGAGTCTCGATTGAAGCGAATGTCGTTCTACGTCAACAAGTTTTCATATGACGTTAACTTGAGGGATACGATCAGAATGCCTCATCTTCAGGAACTGTCCATTCACAACATTGGCAGTCGTGATTCTGGGGGTAGTGCCCTCCCTGGGCTGGAGACGATTCTGGGATGCCCCAATCTGAGGGTCCTAAGGTGGTTCGCGGCGAGCGCCGACCCGACGGTAGCGACTTTTCAGCAGATCTTGGCGTCGTGTCCGCGGTTGGAGGCGATCGAGTTACAGCGTATGGTTTTGGCAGATGGTGTGATTGCGTCGGTATTGGAGACCATGCAGGGGCCCGCGACAGAGGTGATTGTCCCAAAACGGAAAGAGCCGTTTACGAGTGGTGGTATCTGGTCGAATTCGTTAGGGTTCAAGACCAAGGCGTTTTCGGCTTTGGAGCGACGACATTTTGCAACGTTGGTGGTTCTAGATATGGGGACGCAGAGTAAGGAGGTGACGAGTCCCATGATCCTCCGGGTGTTGAGTTCTTGTACAAACCTGAAGGAGATTACAGCGTGTCAGTTGTTGGCAAAGGAGATCCGAGATGGGCCTGGGGTATGGGCTTGTCGAGGGTTGGAGGTCTTTCGTGTCAAGATCCGCGGGTTCCGCGATCCGTTGATAGACTTGATCCGAGCGGCCGTGTTCCGTCGTTTCGCAACACTCCCTCGGTTACGAATTCTGCATATTGGAGGGCAGGATCGGAAGGAAGAAAGTGTTGTCCTAAGACTAGACTGTGGAATGGGTCAGCTGGTGGGGTTGGAGAGATTAGAGAGTATGTCAGTTTTCCCAGGGGGTCCTCAGAAGATGAGAAGGGAGGATGTGGAATGGATTAGGGAGCATTGGCAGGGGTTGAGGGTGTTGGAGGGGGATTTGCATCCTATGTGGGAAGTGAGTGAGGCGATTCGCGAAGTGCTGACGGCTCCGAGAGATAGTGGACGGAGGAGGGAGGCGGAGAGGAAGTTTGAGCAATTTGCTTTTCACACTGTCAACCATCGGTATTATTGAAGACGACAGGAAGGTGGCTCGTAATAAGGCAATAAAAAGAACAGACTTGTGTGTTTCTTGGATGTGTGCATACCAAATCTTTATGCACATTTTGTCTTTCCGACTTTCAAGGCTAAGCCTGTAAGGAGAACCCTGGGGCCAAATTGTTTTGGCCAAGAAATAAAAAGGGTCGTGCTCCTTTCTCATTCAACCAAACCATTGACATTAACAACATTTGGCATCAGGAATTCACACGCACACACACATGCCCCATGGAACGGAATGCATTGGATCTGCCAGAGATCAGGACCCTCCTCGGATCTCACCTCTCCCTCGCCTCTCTATACTCTTGCGTGCTGGTGAACAAGGACTGGCACGACACCTTTCTAAGGCACCTATGGGCGACTTTTTATTTCGGACCTGCAAATAACCACTCTGCCACCACTATTACCACAACCACAACCGCTACCAACACCACCAACGCGGAACTTCGACCTCCTGAAAGGGCGACTGTTGAGAAATACGCCCATCTCATTCAGAACCTTGTCGTCCTCGCACTTACACCCACATATCGCCTCGACGTTTTCAAAGATACTCCACTCACATCCCTGAAAGAACTCCACCTCGCCCCGACCAACAATTCGGATACCAAGAATATCCCCCTTCTGGACTGTATCTTTCGACAGAACCCGGGTCTGCGTGTAGTCGAGTATAATGAGGTCCATGGCAGGAGGCTGAGACGATGGTTATCAACAATGCCGTTACCGGCGCAGGAGCAGGAAGAGGAATTTACGGTAATGTTGAATAGTTGTCGGGAGATGACGGATTTGACGGTGAGGTATGTCGAGTTCGAGCAAGGGCACTGGGAGCCTTTTCGGCAGCTGTGCGCCACGAGGCTTCGGAGGCTGGTGTTTTATTTTAGTGTTTTTTTGGAGGGTGTTGACTGGGATGCGATTCCGATGCCTCATCTGCAGGAGCTGGACATCAGGTGCGCCGGTCGTGGTACAGCAGTCCCGGGACTGAAAACTATCCTCCAATGCCCCAGCCTCAGAACTCTGCGCTGGTCCGCCGAACGAGACCCGGATCCTTCCAGCATCCGCCAGATCCTCACATCCTGCCCGCGGTTAGAAGCCCTCGAACTTCAAGAGATGGTTCTCCTCGACGAAGTGATTGCCTACGTCCTCAAATCGATGGCACACCCAGCGACAGAGATTATTCTCCCAAAGTCAAAATTCACGCTTGACCCGCCACGGAACGTCGGGTTTGGGTGGAAAGCGTTTGACGCGCTTGCGCGACGACACTTGACAGAGAGATTGGTGGTGTTGGATATGGGACAGACTAGCGGGTTTGTGGGGAGTGGGATGGTGTTAAGGGTGTTGTATTCTTGTGTAGGGTTAAGGGAGATTGGGGCGTGTCGGGTTTTGGGGAGCGAGATTTGTGAGTGCAGTCAGGCAAAGGGGAGGTGGGTGTGTCGCGGGTTGGAGGTGTTCAAAGTGAAGGTGGTCTTTGAGGTATCCGACCCACAACTTGTACAAACGCATCAAGGCGTCTTCCATCAATTTGCACAGTTGACCCGCCTACGCGTGTTAAACGTCGGAACCAGGATTACAGCCAACGTACAGCAACGAATGCACTCTTTCTTCTCAACGGACCAGGGTTGTGGTCTACAACTCAAACTAGAGTACGGACTGGCCCAGTTGGAAGGGTTGACAAGGTTGGAGAGTATTTCTGTGACAGACGATGTGCCACAGAGGTTGGGGAGGGAGGATGTGGAGTGGATGAGGCAGTCGTGGAGAGGGTTGAAGGTTGTTGAGGGGGAGTTATGTCCGGAGAGGGCGGTGAGTGAGGCGGTGAGGAAGGTGTTGACAATGAGGGCGAGTTGGCGAAAGGGACAGGAAAAAGCGAGGGAGGAGGAGGAGAGGTGGTTGGGTGTGCTTGATGGGCTTGAGTTTCGAGTTGCTATCGCTACCGTTGCTCCTTCCTCTGATGCTGCTGGAGGAGATGGTGGTAGTGGTGAGGCGGCGGGGCTGTGACAGAGGATAGTACTGGAAGGCGAGGTAATTGAACAAGGTCAATAACAAGGACATATAAACATACAAATATTGATCATCAACATATATGTCATATATATGTGTGTGTGCATTATTACTTGGGCTTGAGATGAAGGGACAAAGCAGAAGATTTGCGTCGCAGAAATCACAGATGAGCGGTCGACACAACAACAATGACAAAGGGTACCCTTGACCGAAACAAGGGCCATCATGTGCTCTTTATTCATGATGCTATGTTAAGGGAGGGAATATTAAAAACTATAACATCTTCGCCAGGTTAAATGACAAAGGAGTATAACATATCACCCTCTTTGTTTCTCTTTCGCTACAGTTTATAGGCACTTCTTTCCTTCAACCCTTTTCTCCTCCCAATACCTTTTCTTCATAAGTCTTATTCCTTCCCGTTCTTTTCTTTTCCACGATATTTCCGCCATCCTTCTCCCTCTCTCTCTTTTCCCATCTCTTTCCACCACGTTTCTTTCAGAACTCTTTGACCTTCTACCAACGAGGAAAAAACGACATTCGAGAGCTGAAGACAAGAACAAGAAAAGTTCTCTCCTTCAGGAGCAAGATAGACAAGTTTCTACAATCATGTTCATGTCACGGCCGTCTCTGGTCAGGGAAGATGCCGATGATGATTTGGATCAGCGGCGAAGTGACATGTACTCGCCCACCTCCACTGGTAAGACTGCGCCCCCTCAATTCAAGAAATATTTGACTTGCCCAGGACTTATGCAAGACTACCTGTTTTTTTAATGAACAGCAGCACGGCGATGGTACTTCACGGACGACCTGAGAAAAGAAGGCACGGTCGAGTAAGTGAAGAAGGGGTATCACCAACATTATTTCCGAGAATCGCAAGCGACGTTCGCAGTTTGGTAATAACCTGATTTTTTTCCTCCTTTTAATTCAATCTTCTCTTCTAAACAAAAAGTCCAGTCGCACCAGCTTCATTATGGACCGTCCGCGAATCCACTGGCAAGTTGTGGACGAACAAGGGGTCGTTAAAAGATGTCCTTCCAGGATGGTATTGGGTCGTGTTTTGTGTCTCGCTTGATGGCCTTGACCTTGACCAGATCAGGACTATGTTGTTCAATGCCCAACGAGGTGATGCCATGTACCGTATGACCAAACCCGTAAGTTGTGAAATCGCTGCTTCCTCTCCTGTATGGTTGTGTTTTCTTAGTTCGACGTTAACGCAGCGGTTTTTTTCCTTCTTTGTGCATGTAGACGTGTACTTGCGAGACCAGACTCACGACTCACGAGATCAAGCATAACTTGAAGGAAAAAGGTATTTCTTCGCCATTCCTGCCCTGGGCGACAAAAAATATCGACCCCATGACAAGAACATGTGGATGCTCACATTGTGTTTATTTTATGTACGTGCGCGTAGCGAGCAAGGGAATGGTCCGGCTGAGGCTGCATAGGCAGATTGAGGTGACGGGAGATGAGGAGTATCTGCATTTCTCCGTCGGTGCCAAACTTCGTTCTACTTTTCAATCCAAGGATCTCCCACTATTCAAACTTCACTATGTCGAACTTGGGACTAGCAGCTTTCAATCCACCACAGGAGAGGAAGGTATATCCTAGACATGGCAAAAAAAATGTTCTCCCAAGCATCCAAAAAAAACATCCAGACTAACGTTTAATTTGCTTGACTGCGTTTATAGACTACGTCCTCTATGGGTTTGGAAATCCGGACCAAGTCATCACTGTCGACCGTGGCCCAAATTCAGTCGAAAGGCCGACAGCAACAAAGATACGCACGTTTGGTATCTCTGACAAGGGCGAGTTTGCTGTCACGCTGCATTTGAGAGAAGGTTATCCCAATCCAGGATCACCTACAACATCAAACGAGGCCGCAACAACCATTACTATTGACGCCTCGACATCGACAGCCACAGTCAACAATCCCGCCACTAGTAGTGCTTCCACAATCGACGGCACACGTCCAAGGGCTCGCGCAGTCATTTCGGTGTGGGATCTTCGCTCACCAACCGACTCCATTGAGGTGGACTTGAAGGCCCGTCCTGACTGGGATCCACTGCAATATTCGGTGCCATGCGCAGAAATTGGCGACATTTTGCCTGAGATGCTCACCTCGCCGGAAGCCTGGAAGAACTTTCGCGCATCCGTCAGCATCTCTACGAACGGAACAAAAGTTGCTCTCTGTGGGATCGAAAACACATACGGCGCGTTCTCCTTTGTTGCGTATGACTGCAATCTGCCAGCTCATACGGACCGTGTTCGTGGACCGAGAACCCTTATCCGGAGACCGACATGTGAGATGTTGCAATCATTTTCTGGCTATGGTGTCTTTCACCGAATTAATCCCGACCAATTCGATCCGTACGATAATAACAACAACGAAAGATTCATCGCCTTCAATGGATCTGTGTTTGATGTCTACAGCACTGAAGCATCGGGATGGATCTGGTTATATCGAATCACACTTGCCCCGGATCGCGGTTTACATCGAGCAAACTCTTATGGGATTGTCCAGAGTCTGAGAGGCCGATACTTTGCATGGACCGGGAACCGTGGAGTGGTCTCTATCTGGGATATCGAGAAGTTCAAGCTTGTCAAAAACATTTACGTGGATATCGACAAAAGCCCGATCCACGCAGCCCTTTCTCCCGATGGGACCAAGGTCGCCATCTCGGTGAAAGGATCCGTTCAGATCTATCAATCCGTGACAGGGATCTTGTTAGGTACCCATACTAAAGGCGTCACGTCGGATAACAATTCTGAAGTGGTGCTGGGGAACGAATACTTTGTAGTGAAAGACAATTCCCGCGCACCAGATGAACCTGCCGAAATCCGGGCGGTTGTCAGGATCAAGGACATGAAAGCCGTCGACTATGAGCACCTTCACCAGGACTATCGCATGATGTATCCAATCCCGTCCACGACAATCATTGCAAGCTACAAGCAGGTATGCAAGAGATATTTTTTTTTCTTGAAAAAAAGGTCATACTTCAACATGAACGACGGATTTCCATCAAACCTTCTTTGTGTTCAATACTAACCATCTATCTTTTTTTTTTTTCACTTCATATAATCTCAGGGCTCAGTACTGAATATTAAGAGGATGACGGGCATAGAAACGCCCAGTTTGCAGCATCCTTGCGGGAATGAACTATGCGAACCAAACGAGGTCCCCATCGACGATTTTATCGACAAAAAATCATTAGCGTACGAATCAAGAGCGGGAGATGTCTTTCTGGTAACCTGCTTCCAGGCATTTCGCAATGGATGCATGAACATGATGCTCAAGGTCACTGTCGGAGTCAGTACGAATGATTCCTCTGCCTCGTCTCCCAAGTCAATGATAATCCCCCTCGGCGATACCACTGCCCCCTTCCGCGGGTTTTATCTATCAGAGCCGTCGAAACTCATCGTCTTTGCGGAAGGATACATGAAGACCTGGGTTCTTTCCTCGACCGCCGCACACATCTGTCAGCTCGACTATATCTGGGGATCGCTGCCATATCAGCCTGAACATGCAAAGTCATACTGTTTCCGTCCCATGCTTGAAGCTCGGTCCTGCCAACACGGAAGTAGCATGTGGTTTCGTTTGGCAAAGCCGATCTGGTATGACGACCACAAGGTCGTCGAAAGCAATCCTGATTTAACAGAGTCTGACATTCTCACAGTTCCTCCCAACCCGGAGGTTGAAACCGTCACGACGAAGGAAGCTCAACGACTCGAGTACGGGATATTTAGCCTTATCGACATTTACGGATACGGAGACCGAAGCTGCAAGAAGGACATCATCCGCTATCTCTTGACGTGTATCCGACCTTCGACCATTAACCCAACATCCTGTCTCGTCCCGCTCTGCAATGCATGGTCTCCGAAGAATCAAGATTATCTCGTTGCACTTGTACATGAGATCCTTCCAAAGGCAAGAGTGACCTGGATACCTGACGTTAAGGCTACTGAAACGACAGATCCATTGGCGATCCTGATGAACATTGCTAGGAAGGAGCGGTCCGTCCTAGCTGTTGTCCGTGTGGTGATGAGTTATTGTGTTGCACAAGCGACCCGATTCAAGAACATGGCCTTCTTGTACCCCCTATTTGGGAGTATGCGCGAGATCATAAAATACTACCCCGAGGAAGCCCTCAAGTACATGGGCCGCATAGCCTACTTTCGCGTCAAGCATCCGTCCTATATCTGGGAGAACAATACCCCTTATCAAAAGCTAACCCCGCTTCGCTTCCCATTCTTTGAATCTATTCGTCGCATCGTGATGTCAGAGCTAGAGATCAAGCGGGAAGCTCGTAAAGACTCGATCATGCAGTTCAAGTACAACATGGAGAAGAAGGACGGCGAGGACGGGGATGGATCCACGGATCCGGTCTTTATGGCGTCATTTGATGCGCTTTGGTATAACAAGAATAGAGATGTCGACAAAAAGGAGAGTCGGATTGGTGGATTTAAAAGACGTAGAAGAAATTCAACGGAAAGTGGAGGTACAAGCGGAAGCAAAAGCGTAGGCGGAGGCAGTGATGCACAACTCACTCCTCACAATAGCATGACTACCACAGATATCTTTGGTGAGCCATTGATACCTGAAAAGACGACCTGGTGGAAAGCTCTTTTTCATATGGTTCAAATCAAGCTCCTGCTTCGCGTCCCTCCAGTTGTGGAGTGCTACGAATTTAGCCTCGAACTCTTTGACAACCCTGCCATCGCCGCCCTTGTTTCCTATAAGTGGTATGTTTTTTTTCGTGTCTAGTTTTTTTTTGCGCGTTCACCTTAAACTGGCTACCATCTCATACAATGCTTTTTTGGCCCCCGATAATAGGGATACGATTGGATATCCGTATTGGTTTGTGCGGTTCCTTTGCCAGTTTTTTTACTATATGTTGGTCGTGACAGCGGCGCTCACTCAAGTATACAACCCGCGACCAAGCAGGCTGTTCGGGGTGTTTATCGCAATCATCACCATGGCTGGCATCTTTATCCTGCTGGAGGTCATGCAAGCAATCCAAGACTGGAGACGATATTTCAGGCAAGATTCAACAAAAAAGTTTTCTCTCAAGTGTACTTTACACATTTCTTTTTTTTTTTTCTTTGTTCGCAGCAAGGATATTTGCACTTTGCGATTTTGCCTAATTTTTCTTTGATCCTGTTTTTGCGTTGCGTCACAAAATAGATCTCATTACAACATTGTAGATGTGATGGCTTTCGGAATCCCCTTGGCTGCAAGTATACAGCAGTTGATCTTGATCTACAGTGGGGAACTATCAAGCAATAACCGCGCCCTGAGTTTTTCGGTCTTGGTCGTCTTTTTCCACATGGTAAGAAATGCAAAAACCTTCAAGCAGTTACCGAAAAAAATGTGTGCACGTTTTACGTCGACCTGACACAATTTTCTCGTTCTTCAACGATTCGCGCCTTTTTATTCTCCTTTTTGACCTTGGATTAGCTGATCGAGATGAGGATCAGCAAAGGCGTCTGTAAGTACGTGACGATCATCCAACAGGCTGTGGTCGAGATCTGGATCTTCTTTATGATATTTGCAGGATGCATTGTTGCTTTTACGATCACGCTCCTTCATCTCCGGATGAGTTGTACATATGAAGGCTGCACTCGACAAGATACAAATTATCCTCGACATTTTGTGGCCGCATTGTCTGCTACTTACTTCTTCTTGGTAGGAAATAACTTTTGGGACGTGAAATGCGCTCCACCGTGAACATTTTCCGGTCAGACCTAACCATTATCCCTCTTTTTTTATTTTTTACTGAATGACAAAAAAAAAAAAGGGTGGCCGCTATGACCCTGTATCAGCAGAGCTGGACTCGACGGATGATTGGGCTTTCCATCTGGCGATGTTTATTTTCTTGTTCTCGACAACCATCCTCATGCTCAACGTTTTGATCGGTAAGAAAACCATGTTGACTTTTTAGGACGACCTTTTTTCTTTTTTTCTGAGGCACTTTCCGCTAACCAGGGTTTTTTTTTTCTAATTACTTCTTTCTCTTACTCAAATATACGTACAGCATTGATCAATGTGGCGTTCGGGAAGGGAGACGACGGCTGGAGATTGGCATGGATTGAAGCCCGATTGCGATATATCGAGTCGGCTGAGAACCTATCATGCCACATTCCGGGATTCCGTCAAACTTACAACTGCTTTCCCAAATTTATTTACTTCACCGCCACCGCCAAGGAGGTCAACGCCTACATCAAGAAGTACCCTAAGGGTCGTCGGCAGGACGATATCGAGTCGTTGATTGATGAATGGGTCAAACCCGCAAGCGATCACCACGGTGACCAGGATAGCAGCGATGATGATGAGGGCAAGGGTACGATGAAGGCTCCTGATGTTAGTCCGAGGGTTGAACACTCTCCTCGCAGCAGTTATGAGAGTAGGGCGGGTGGTAACCCTTCATATCCGTCGCCCTACAATACGATGACGAGAAATCCTTTGAGTAACAAGAATTCATACTGGCCATCCTCTTCTGGAACCCAAGGAGGCGATAGCGGCGCGGGTGTTGATGAAAGTATCAGTGGCCACCTACGGCGGCATGACAGTAGCAGTGGAGGTAGCGAAGGTGGAGTAGGCTATGTATACAATCGACAGCGAAACGCGTCGATCACATCTCTATTCTACAAATCCGGCGACCCAGGACCATCTTCTTCGTCCTCATATCAACAACAGCAACCATGGCAGCGTCCCGCGTCTGTGGTGGTTCCGACCTTGACGGTGGCGACGGAAGAAAGAGAGGAGAATGCAGAGACATTGATGGATCCGGAAATCATGGCGAGAACAGTGCGTAGTTTGGACCGTCGAATGATTAACCTTTCACAGCAGGCGGATCGTATCGAGCAGGCATTGGTGGCGCTGTTGAGTCCTCGGTCTGATACCACCGCTGCTGCGGTTGCATCCTCGTCGTCAGTGTCGTTGCCTTTATAGGTGGATAAATAGGTCTGAGCGAGGCGAAAGAGAGAAGGGGAGAGGGAATAGAGTTGTAGTTTTTATATTTTTTTTAAATATATGTAGAGTAACATAACTTTTGCCATACTGCATGATTTTTTTGTTCTTAGCTTGTCGGCAAATTATTCTCTTGACAACATTAGTCCCTGCGTCTTGCCACCTACCTCTAGTGGTACAATACCAATGGTTTCATACCCTGCACCTACAGCATCTGGATCAAAAGCCAACGGTTCACAGGATCCTTTCGCGCCGCCTCGGTTGAGTAGTGCACCCATGCCTCCTGGATACGCCAACAGCACCTATTCAAATGTGAGTGCTTCCGGATTGAGTATTCCACAACAGATGCATCCTGAGAAGATCCAACACTTCCACCATAAACTTAGTGTAGTGAGTTGGAATCTATTATGGTCTTCCCCCCCTCGTCCCCTCCTTGTTTGAGGGTTAGAAGGGAAAGGAATTAAGTATAAAGAAAGACATTCTTGTGCGGGCACACATACACATATACCACAAAAAATAAAAAAAATAAATTATTTCAGTAGTTTCTATCTTTCCCTTGTTGTTCTTTCATAATCTTTGCTGGACTCATCCGCCTTTAGTCTTTAAATCCGCCCATATTCTTTCATAGTTCCTCAGTCTGCAACTCACATTTATCTATTAAAAGCATTCTTCCTTTATTCCACGTCTAGCCTTCTCTTCTGTTAGTCCGTTCGTAATGAAATCTCGAATGCGGAATAAGGGTTGGAAAGCATCGTGTTGAACGCCTCGCGGATCACTGCCGTCTTTGCCAGCTTCATGAGCATTGTATCCTCGCACATGCGTGTACATTCAACTGCAGCAGAATCACGCAGCATTCCATGGATGCTGTCGGTTGCATTGCGAACAATTTCACAATGATCCTCGCACAGTGAATCCAATTCATTACAAGCACGCATCTCATTCAGCACGCTTGTGTGCTCTGCCTTCGCATCCTTTCCAGTAGCATCCAAATATCGTGCAAACAGACTATGACGCTCGCCAAACATCTCGTACATGGCGGTGAAGTTCCAGATCTTGGAATGGGGCCACGCGGGCACTGCATCCAGACTATTGCCAAAATCGACCAACAGCTTGCCGCTGTTTGGATATTCGGCTGCAATGTTGCCAGTCTCGTTCTTCTCGAGAGGAATGTCAAGTCGATCTGCCATTAGTTTGGCGACTGCGGTGGCAACCAGAAACTGCTGCACTTCCCAACGATTGAGGCTACACATCCAAGTTCTTGGACCCCATTCCGCCAAGTTTGCGCCCATGGAGACACACTGAAGTGCCTCGGATGCGATATCTGGGCTGATCTGGAGGAGGGTCATGTTTGGTGCCAAAGCATCAAGAGTGGCACGGTATACAATGGCGCTGCGTGTCATACGACCGCGCTCGTGAACTTCGGCAACGATCTTCGAATCCTTGATGGCCAGATCCCCATCCGTCACGCGGATCAACTTGGCCAGCTTGGATCCATCCTGCACCTCGGTCCCTGAACCGTAATCGGCAACTGAGTACTGCAGGTTGACATTACCGCGAGCAATACCAACCGCCTCTGGAAGCTTCGTATCAATGGTAGACATGAGCATCCACCCGTACCGGATCGACAGGCTGCTGACGTACATGTCAACACCTTTCTTCAGCGAAAGTGGGTATTTTGAAGGTGCATTGTTTGCCGTGCTGATGGCGCGAGTGGCGGTACTGATTGCGCCCTGGAAGAAGGTTGAGAACACCGCTCCTCGCATGGCCGAGATCTCCAAATCATGCGCACTACCCGAATCAACGTGAGTATAATATGCGCTGTAGAACGCCATGACGGTCTCCCGCGCCTTTGGCATGGTTGACCAAGTATGTTCGCAGCACTCGTGTACGATCATCGCAACAGAATCGCTCGTTGGCTCCGGCATGGTTGCTATGATTACGTGCTTGACGGCTTCATATGTTGAGTTAAGCTGCGTTGGCATGTCTGGTTGAACCTCGGTGAAGAGGTGCTTGAGATCGAGGACCCATTTGAGACCGGAGCATACCACGCAATTGCCGTCACTACCGGCAAGCTGGCTTGGTGTGGTGCACTTGAACTGTTGCTGTAGCATATTTGCTAGTAATTTTGATAAGAATGTATGTCCAGATTTACGCAGATCTGTACGAGAAAGGTGGATAATGATTATGGCGGAAACACGCAAGTTCGCTGATTGTTTAACAACAGTTGAAATGAAGCAGCTACAATTTGGAAACATACCTTTTCAGAGTTAAGGCCGAAGAACAATGAGGGTCAACAATAGAGCAGGAAGGTACTGTGGTAGTGTGAGTGGACGATGGAAATGGAGCAATGGAAGTGGTTTATGGACGGGCAAAATGGAAGAGGAGATGACGTACATGCGCGTTCTTTTCGAATTCCTTTTTTGAGACATTCCTCACGTACTGTAATGCCTCCGCATGTACGTGAATTTTGACATTTCTGTGGTGATTTTGAGTGGCTTAACTTCTGATGGCCATTTTGACTATTTTACGCGTTTGCCTGCGAGTGTCTGGAAAAGCACTTTTCTTTCCACGATTTCCACGATACGAGCAGGTAAGCACTGTACCTTTTTGACCATTAGGAGCAGTAGTAGTTTCCAGTCTTTAGAGAATAGCTATTGACATAAAATCACCTTCTTCCACGATACGAGCAGATTTTGAAAGTCATCTTTATTTGTGATACTGAGAAGGGACACACACATACACACACACAAATACGCCTTTTTCCTTGTCTGCCCGCTATCTGAGTTATGCCCGTCGATCCTGGAGACACACCCTCGAACACAAGGGCCGTAGAGGGGAACTCTACCTTTCCTTCTCCCTCTTCCTCAATGAGTGACCCTATCACACCTGGCACTGACGCCAACGTCTCGGCCAGCCGAGGACAACTCCCCTCAAGACCCCCACAGCCTTTGGATCTTGTGATGGCCAATTTGCGCGTTGCGGGGGTAAGACTTGTATTTCAGTCTGAACGCACCATTGTTTTTTTTTTTTTCGCCTCAATTTCTCCAATCTCATGTTTTTGTGGCCATGGCATTTTTGTCATCCTCCGTTAATCCCAATATTTTTTTTGTCGATCTCCTTTCGCAACGTCTCTTGTGAATCGCTTTCCACTCTTGTCGTTCGTGTAACGACGACAGCAAACAAAACAAATTTGATTACAGCCCTCAAGCCAACCACCGCCCATAGCTTGTCTAGTGCTCTACCTTTCCAAGTTCTCAATCCTCACCTTCATCGCGATGACTTTCCTGATCGGGAACCCTGGCGCAAGGACAGAGGAACAATGATTACAAGGATTTCTGTTCCTTTGTCTTGTCCACTATCGGCGGTCTCAAAATGACTTTATCTATACGTGCAACGACGGTTACGACCTATCCATCGCCGATCACGTCAATTAAGCCAACCACTTTCTGGCACATCTCACCTCCTACGACGAGAAATGCTCCATCTTCGAGATGTACACTGGTATCTTATCTGAGGCCATCTGTGAAATCGACGCTCACCAAACATTATGAGGCCTTCTCGTTTACTTGGTCTTGTTCTTTTGACTCCACTATTAATACTTCTTTTCGGAAGTAACTTACACATATATTATGATGATACTTCTTCGTTGAGAGATAAAGCTTGGATTTTTTTTTATTGGAAAGGGGCCATAAATGTGGATGTTGTGTTTGGTGGAGGAGAAGAGGGAGTAGGGAGGGGAAGAAAGGATGTTCATAAACAAAAGAAAATGTCGTCAATAGCCAAAAAGCAACAATGTGTTTTAAGCGGTGATGGTGGAGGAACCAAAGATTCGCTCAGAGTGACGGTGCACTGCCTCCAGGTTATCCAAGAATCCACGAATGTCATCAAAGTACTCCTGGTTAACCACAGTGCTAGCGTCCAGAATACGGCTCGACAGCTTGTTGAGGTTCTCGGTCGATTCCTGAATTATGATCGATGACGCTACGGGAGCATTGGTCCAAGGACTGACGGGCTCTTCACCAGGGAACAAAATATTAGGGGAGGATGCAATAGGAGTAGTAGAGATATCCTCAGAGGCATGAACATCCTTCTCCTGTTCTTGTTCTTTTTCTTGCTCTTGTTCGGCCTGATGGTCTTCCTCATCCTGAATAATGTCCTCTACTGCATCGGGCTGGACACCGTCCCAGGGACTCTCTTGCTCAGGCAATGACTCGAGGGTAGCGAAACTGGCGGCACTCTCGCACCGTTCAGAATCTGTATACATCATCAGCGAGCTCTGGATGCTGCTGCAGTCATCCCAGGTCTCATTGTCCGACAGGGAAGGCTCATAGTACTGGTTGACCGAGGCCTGAGGAAAGTACTGCTCCTCCATATCAACATGGTTCGGGTAGACTTCCTCCAAGTCAAAGTGAGGGCTCCTGGGGTCGATGGCAAGCTGCCGCAAAAACTGAATCATATCAAACAAGGTCGTTCCCGAAAAGTGGACGCGGAGCTCATACCCTTCGAGTGTGATCTCGCGGGCCTCGGGGCATTGGACCAACTTTTGCAAGATCGACGAGACCTCCAAAAAGTGCTGGTACTGAGCATTTGTAATCTCCAACAGGTCGTCGATGAATCGACGGTTCAGTTCCTTGGGCGCTCTCAACGAATCGGTATGGAGGGCGGCGACCATGGTGTCCAGGTGCCAGAGGGGGGAGGCATCGAGCAAAAAGCACATATCGACCTGTGTAGGACAAGTCTCAGAGGACTGCAACTTGGGGAGAGCCTCAAGCTCAAACTCGGTCTTGCCGGCGGCCTTGGCGAGAGAAATAGCAGTGGCGGTGGAGATGGCGGGGGCGACGTTGGTCTTGCAGAGGGCCAGGATCTGGTGCTGCTGCTCGACCTGAGCGGCGCGGTTCAAGAAGGCCTTGATGATCATAGGCGACAGGCGGTTCTGGGAAACAACGGTACGCTTCTTGATCTCACCAGATTTCTTGTGGCTGCGGTGCTTCTTTGCGATGGACTGACGATTGCTATCCTTCTCGGACGACATCTTTTGTGCGTGCGCGGGCATGGAACCAAGGGGCTTGGCATACATCTGGGCCATCATCCTGACGGGTCCGTTAACAGCAGGACCCACAGTGGAGCAGAATCCACGGGTAGATGAAAGACCGACACTGCGGGCGAAACCGTGAGGGACAGCCGAGGCAAATCGAAGAGGCTGGTGGTGCATCATCCTCTGGGAGGACTGAGCAAGCAACGAGGCCATCTGGGGACGACCAGCCGACTTGCACGCATAGTTAACGGCAGCAACACGGGCAGGCTCGGGAACAAAGACTTGGCGAGCCAAGGTGTTGAGACGTCGGTTGAGGTGTGCCAAGAGTACAGGTCCATCCTTGTGAGAGGGCAAGGGGGCCTTTGCCTGAAATTGGCCAAAGTAAGGGAGAGCAGGTTTGGGAAGTGGAGCAGTGAGGTGTGCAGCGGCAGAGGCAGTTGCTTGGGGTGGGGCGGTGAGGTGGGGTGGGGCTGGTTGGGGTAGGTTTGCGTTCGGGAAGGCCCTAGTGTGGGCGAATCGAGCGTTGAACTGCACCACCAGCCGCCGGAGCGGATCGAGGGCTTTGCTCATGAGAGGCAAAAGAGAACGAGACGATGAAGTTTTGAATGAGTGGGGAGTGTTGATGGAATGGGGTTTAATGGAAATGAAAAAGAAAAGAAAAGAAAAGGAAAGAAAGAAAAGAAGGAAAGAAGGAATGACTGAAATAAATAAGGTGTTGCGTGCAACATGGGCGAGCCAAGCAAATAAACTGACTGGGGTCTGTCGCACTGGCAGGAGAGCAGCGTGACTCTCCTCACTAGTGTCAGACACAGACAGTGCAGCAAGACGTAACCAAAAAGGAAATTTTCATCTCTGTTGATTAACTACATAATCATTTTGTAGAAAGGGGTTTGTGGGCTGAGCAACATCCGCTCACTCTAAAAAATAAAGAGTAGAGAAGACAGAGGCCCCTGCCCTCACCTCCTTTTGCTCACTACCCTTTTCTGGTCAATCCGCTAATGTCGAGATCCGCACACTCCTTATTTTCTATCGCTGTTTGCGAAAGCTCGAGAGCAGAAAGAAAAAGCGACATGCCAAGTGGTCAAAGGAAGGAGACGGAGCTAGATTGATTGCCATTGCTAATTAAGCGCACTGGACGCATCGAAATCGCCAGTCAGAATGGACTGATCGACTGCGCTAAAGTCGAAAGGGGGTTGTCAGTGAAGGATGTAGCAGTTTGATTCGTCCAAAGGAAGACCAAGAACAAGGAAAGGTAGCATGACCAAGACATTTTCGCATTTGTGGTTGTGCTGATGGTAATAGGCTTCGCAATCCGAAAAAGGCTTTTTATTTCCGAACGGGGAGTTGTATGGATAACAAGGACAATCTACCCAAACGAAAAAAAAAATAAAAAAAAGAAAACCGCAGCATAAGATATCCCTGTCCTGAATGAGTAGACGTAGACTGAAAGGTTAATCGACTTGACAACAGCGAGGAAGACTGAGCGTGTATATTTGTCGAGCCTCATTGGTCCTACTGGTGCTCCGATCCATGACGTCCAAATCGAAATAAAAGTCAATAAAGGAAGCAGGAGTGCGACGGCACATCAAATAAAAAAGGAGACGCGTCCAAAAAGGAACAAGATAACGCGTCAACGCCACCATAAGAAATCAGCCACGATCAACCATCACAAAAAAAAAGAAAAAAAATGAAAGAGATGGTCTAAAAAAATGAAAAAAAGGTTTCGCGTCCTTGGGACAGTGAGTGTCCTGTGCAACTAAAAAATGAAGAGCATTGCGAAAAACCATAGCAAAAAACACAAAAAGTCCATCACCTCTTGTAGAAATAAATACGAATGAAAATAAAAGATTATTCCATCTTGTCCTCATCACTCAATAAGAAACAAGAAACAAGAAACAAGAAACAAACAAGGTAAAAGAAAAAAAAAATAAAGAACAAAAAAGGGTGCGGTCGTCTCATATAAACGAAGAGCGCGTATTTCCCATCGCAGGCATTATCCTTATCTGGTCGTTAGGGTATAATCTCAGCTCGATTGAATCTTTTCCAACAAGGACGATAAAAAAAAGGTCGACCTTACTAGAAAACCACAAACGGGCACCCCTTGCGCAATTCGTGAGTCCGACTTATCGCAACGAATTCGAAAGTAATAAAAGAATGAAACTGACCAAGTAAAAGAAAAAAAAAATGGTCGAAGATAAAAACAAATAGAAAAAAAGATAAAGAAAAAAAAAAAGACGAATAGGTTTACCTCGACTTGAGGCTGAAAAAATGGGAAAGAAATAAAAAAAAAAATGCCCAGCAACAAAAGAATTAGAAAAAGGAAGGGATCAAGTCGAGGTTCCCTGACATACAAACGTCCCGTACTGACTTCCACTCGTTCCTTGACCACCATCATCATCATTGTCATTGTCGTTGCTGCTGATGTTGGTACAATTGTCGAGAATGGATTGTTGCTCAGAGTGTCGTTCGGAATGTCGATGTCCAGAGTTGAATCTCACTGCCTTCTTCAACTTTCCATGTCGCTGGTGATGACTCCGCTTATTGACCACGAAAAGCCGAGGTCTCCTGAAATACCTCCTGCTTCTGATCGTACCCATGGGCAACAGACTCGACATCACCAGAGCTTACGCTCTGTTCCTCGGGGGCCTTGGCATCGCCGTGACCCTGGGGAACAAAGGCGAGGGGGATAGGGTAGGCAAGACCGAGAGCCTTGCGGATGGCACCCTCGATGAAGGCGGCAATAGCCACTCCAATGGCAGAAAAGATCAATGGCAAGACGAACGAGGGCCAGTCGTAGGCCAGAACGAAGGTGTAACGGAGACCCTCATACCAGTCACCAACTTTGACGTATCCAAAGACAACGATTGAAAGGAAACCCGACAAGACTCCAGTGATGAACGACCAGCCGGTAACATAGCCCTCAAAACGATCAACCAAGCCCAACAACAGAGGAACGGCGCAGATGGTGCAGATGAGGTTGCCGATGAGGAAGAGGATGATGATGTCGTAGCCCTTGAGGGAGACAAAGACGATAGGGATGTTGATCAGGAAGACAAGGGCACGAGGGTACCACACACTCTTTCCGCGGAAGAATCGGGAGGCAAGGGTGTCGACAATTCCGTTCTGGATCGAGTCGACGCATCCCTCGTTCATGGTGACGGTCGAGAGAGCAGCAAGGATGGTGATCCATGAGGGGGCAGTCTCGCTACCAGCACCAAGGAGATCAAAGAAAGCAGTCGATCCGTCCTTGCTCGACTGAGGGAATCCACCCCAGATGGAGAGGAAACCGCCGAATCCGTAAAGGAAGCAGACAACAACCAAGGCAGCAGCACCCAAGATCGAACCACGCTTGAGGGCTCTGTCATCAGCAGAAGCCCAGATACGCTGCCAGGGACCCTCCGAGAACAGGGTGGCACAAGTCATCGAGATGGGCATGGCAGCAACAGCAGCCCAGCCCCAATAGTTAGGCCCAAGTCCCTCGGGCAAGGGAGTGGGCAAGGATTCAGGGCGGTAGGTGACGGCAACATAGACGGTCATGACGGCAAGGAGACCTATTCCAAAGGCACCCTGGGCAACATCGGTCAAGATACTGACGTAGAGTCCTCCGGCAGCAGTGTAAATTGAGGTGACGATGGCGACGCACAGGACGATAGGCAGACGGGGTGCGCCAATGACAAATTCCATCAAGTTTCCGATCGAGGTGTACTCAGCGCAGAGACCAATGGACATGTTGAGCAGCATGACCAAAGAGACCAGGATAGTAGGGATAGTACCGTAACGCCATTGGACAAAGTCACCGAGGGAGAGGACACCAGGGTACTTGCGGTGAAGGACAGCGCCGACACGGGCGACGATGAGGATGGGGAGACCGCAGGAAACAGAGTAGGCAACGAGACCGACAATTCCAGCCGAGACGACATATGCAGGCATCGAGAAGATAACCCTGAAGTAAGCAAAAGAGAAGATGTGTTAGCGTTCGGATCTCACTGTGACGCATTGATCTCCCTAGAGAGAAGTGACAAGGATGAGCCATATCATGGAAAAAGGACGTACCAGGCGCCGACACCCTGAGCGTAGAAGGACCAGGCAATGGTTCTGAGAGGGACAGACTTGCGGGCGGTCAAGAAGAACTCGGTATCGTCCTTCTTGACACGCTGGCGGCGACGGGCCAGGAAGAGGGCAATGATGCCGAAGAGGACGATGGTGGCGATGGACAGTCCATAGGTGACTGATGCTAACGACATTGTAGTAAATGAAGTTGGGAGATGGATAAGAAGGAAGGTGCGTGAAATAAGGATGAAGAGGGGGAGGAAAAAAAAAGAAAAAAGAAAGAGAAATAGAAAGGGTCGCCGTTGAATATTTATGGTTGTGGATGAGATCCGTTTGTTTGTTTGTTTTACAGAAGGAAAAAAAAAGAGTCAGCGGGTGAACTCCCCCTTTATCCTCCCTCACTTCTCCGTACTTTTCCTTCCCCTCCGCTCATCTTTTGCCCACGCCCTAATGCTTATTTTCTTCCTCTCTCTATCGTTTCTTTTCACTTCGGAGCACGAATCTTACTTTTTGCATTTTTTTTTTTCTTCATTTTGCGCTTTCTCCTTCCATCTTTGTGGTCTAGGTCGCCGTCGCCCATGATAATGAGGCATGTTAGCACCAAGGGCTGAGAATTAACAAGCAACCAACGATCCAGGCGACGACGAGAGCCCCATCCATCTCTCTCTCACTTTTATCTTTTCTCTTCACGCAACGAAGGAAGGAAAGGGGACCAAGCTGCCTATCTCAAGTCGACGCTCAAGAAAAAAGAGTTCCTTTCTCCCTTTGACTCTTGATCCGGTTGCAGTCCCTGGCTTTAAGGACTTTCATGCAAAGACGGGAGAAGTGAAAGAAAAAACAGCCGAGGGAAGAATGAGGGTTGCTGAGCAAGGGTAACGATCGAAAGAGAGGAAGAGAGATACACGAAAGGAAAGCGAGGGAAGAGGAAGGAGGAAGGCAGGATCGAGGGCTGCAGCCAAGTCCTCTTTGTCGTTGTCGCTGCCTGTCACAGATATTTTGAGGAAACTGATCGACAACGACAAGAGCTGGTTCACAAAATACGCAGTGGATGTGCAACGAACCAGCTCCCATTTATTCATCTTTTTTCGTCATGCCTCTCCAGCCGTGCAGCGAGGGAAATTGAGTGGACAAGATCCTACACAGAAGTATTAGCTCAGCACACCAGCCCAATGCCTTCCTGTCCAAAGGATCATTGTTTCTTTGTGCAACAACGTGGAGATAGATGAGATGGAGAAAAAAGTGAGAATGACAACTACAAGAAAAAAAAATCGTCGAAAGCAGCGTTCTTGGAAAAGAGTGACGAACGATAGTCGTTTGGTGTTTTCGATGCAGCAAGACCTTTTGTTAATAGAATTCTGCAGCTAAAATCCAAACTCCTACACGTAAAAAGGAGTGGGTGTGCTATGAAGTTACATTCCAAGAGCAGTGCATTAATACAAGCTAACGAAACCCCGTTTCGGAGAGATTACAAACGAATACATCCGGGGAAAATGACATAGGTCACCATGCGTCCGTGAGTCCCGGTTGATAGCGCGGTGTATCGTCAATTGTCTGCTCGGCAGGGGACAAATGGATGAAGGACATTGTACGAAAACGAAAACTAATCGCGTCTCCGTGGTCGCAGTGATCGTCTAGGTAGGAACAAACCCGTAGTTTGTTTTTGCGCAGCTCGCGTTTTCTTTTTTATGTTTGATGGCTGCAGGATACATGGTATCATGGGTAGCGACTCTAGCTTCTGGTGCATGGTGCAGAGTGAGATGGATGCAGAAAACAGTATGTTGACTGATCGCGGTCGTACTATTGTATCACTTGCCGACTCCTCGTATCACTCTCATTTCTGATCACAAAACGCTCTCTTCAGAGATCATGAGAGAAGAGTAAGAACAAATACAAAAAAAAATACCCTCATAAATGAAATGTGCTTTGACGATGGAACGACATTCAGCCGTTGACAGAATATTCGAGTTGCGGAGGTCAGCAATATTTATCTTGAGGTGGTTTGAGAGCGTCAGTCTGCCCAGCTGTCGTCCGTTTTGTCTGCTGCTCCATGGGGATTCACTTGCTCTCTCATTCTCTTCTTTTCACTTTTCTTTTTTTGTTCACTTCTCCCCTCACTCGCCATCCCGACAGACACAGACTGACCACCCGACCAACCTTCTGACTGCCTGACAAACAAACTACAACAACTGTACACACCTACCACACACACAATCAACTACAGTCAAAGTCAGGATGGAGAAGGCCGTTGTCGGGGCAACTAAGCCCAAGTGCATGTACCCCAAGCAGAAATATATCGACAGTAGGTCCACCTCTCCCCTTCTCCTTGTTCTCATCCACTAGGAAGCGTCGCAGTGGACAAGGAAAACAAAATGATATAGCAAACACTCAGGAGGAATGACAACACCCTGTCAATTGGCAATGAATAAGAAAGGCCAAAAAAGAAGTCGTTAAGGCCGAATAGGAGAGACTCACGCCTCCCTTTATCCTCCCTCAATCACTCGCCATCTTCTTATAGCATTGCTGTTTGGAGCAACCACGTCGATGCACAACATCATGTTGATCATGAACGCACTCCAGCCAAGACTCTCAAGCAACACCTGGACCGTACGTCTTTCTCTTTACACTGTTTCTTCGCCGTTGTGTGCTTTGTTGTGTGTTCAGCGGAGTGGTGTATTTATGCTTGACCTCAGCAGTAGGAAAAGAAAGAGCCGTTCTTCAATTCACCTTACTTCGCATTCACTCACACATACACAAAAACCTGTGTTTTTGCTCTCAACATTGTGTTGTTTTTTTATAACTCTGGGTACGATATGGTACTTTTTTTTGAACTTTAGACCTCGTTCAAGTCACTCTTGATCATCCATCTTCTTACTCGGTCAGAGGCAGGAAACGATGTCCTCAGTTTTTGTGCTTCTCAGCGTGGCATCCTCTCTGCCGCCTACAAGGGTGGTGCTAACAGTAAGTGGGTCTCCTCTTGCTGTGAACTATCCATCAATCGTATATTAATCAACAACACGGCACATGATGGGATATGATCGTAGAGGTTCTAACACGTACATAATATTACTACTACTTGCTTGTTTCTGATGATAGGTGGACACTCGGGCACAATTCGAACATACGCAGCCTACCTCATTGAAAAGATCCATGTCTACGGCGAACTGAAGCGAGATCCAGTCAGGACAGGAGTGCAAGGACGGGATGGATACTTGAAGTCATTGTCGCTGTCAAAGGGTCTACTGCATCATGTTGCCGCCCTCCAGAAGCAAATCGCTGCATTGTTGAGCTGCAAGGTAAAATATTATTAACAAATCTTCATAGAACTACTGCAAGATTTTTGCGCTTGTTGGTTTATCACTAATTAAGTCTCTACTATCTGCGGCATGGAACTAAACATACCGACGATGTCGCATGCCGTCATATTTTATTTTTTCTTTTCCGTCGACTAGTTCTATGTTGACGAGCTGAGCAACGAAGTCACAATTGGGGCATTCGCTTTGCTCGTCCAGGATCTGCTGCGTCTCTTCCAGGCAATGAACGAAGGAGTTATCAACATTCTTCGTAAGTTGAGCTCGAGTAGGCGCACATTCTCCCTTTTTGTTGTTTTTCTTGTTATGTTATTTTGTTATTGCATTGCATGTTGATGTGACAAATGCTGAAACAGAAATGGGTTCTTGTCCTTGATACATACACTCTACAAGGATAAAAGGTCTGACCGGACATTTTCTTGGGGATGCTCTTAAAAATAGAACACTATTTCGAGATGACCAAAGATCAAGCGCGACTTGGACTCCAGATCTACAAAACGTTCGCGGAGCAAACGACAAAGTCCATGGAGTACTTTGGTGTTGCCAAGCGCATGGAGAGCGTCATCCATATCACCATTCCCCAGCTCAAGCACGTAGGTTTTTATCAGTGGCATGGCGTTCCTTCGCTTTAATGCTTATGCTGTTCATGCTTGTGCTGTTCAGAAACATCGTTGCTGATAGTGAAACTTTTGCACATTTTTGTTGAACAATAGGCGCCTTTATCACTGGTGAGGACGCTGGAGGAATACTTGAACAGCCCAGATTTTGAAGAGGGTCAACAGGCGGCGACGAAACAGAAGGAAGTCGCAGCAACCTCTGCTGCCAAATCGACGTCCAAATCTGCGGCCGCCAAGTCGTCGTCATCAACGCCTTCAAACACTAACGGCCACACTAACAACAACAGCGCCAAGGATGGTACGTTATCAAATTCTGTTACTTGACGTTTGCTATACAGCCGACACTTTTGAGTGGTATCTTCGGGCGTTTGCTAATTACTCATTTTTGCTAAAAAAAAAAAAAAAAAAAAATCTAGACAATGATACGTGGGCGAACAAGAAGACGATGGACGAGTCATCGAAGCGTCTGAGCACCAAGAAGGACATGATTGATTTCTTTTCGAGCATTGATAACGAGGAGACGACGATCCAACAGAACCCCAACAACTTCCAAGCCCAACTTATGACTGGCGGTGATGCCTTCCAACAGTTCCAGCTTCAACTCCAGATGCAGCAGCAACAGTTCTTGCAGATGCAACAGCAACAACAGATGCAGCAACAGCAGATGTTGCAGAGCCAGTTTACGGGCATGCCAGGCGGGAACAATAATATGTTTCAAACGGATATGGTCATGCCTCAACAGACTGGGTACAGCAACACCAATCCCTTTGCGATGGGCGGCAGTCAATCCAACTTATACCAAAATCAGAACAACAACACCGGAATGATCATGCCACAGAATACTGGAAACCCCTTCCGGATGGGTGGCGGCCCTACTTCACAACAACAGGTACCACCAGTACCGGCGATGCCGATGATGACAGGAATGCAGCACTTGAACTCGATGCCCACGTCTACCATGGTCTCGTCACAACCAACGGGGAGCACCAACCCCTTTGCACCCTCGACCAACCCGCTGAACCCATTCTCACCCAACTTTGGAAAGGTTCCGACTCAGCCGACTGGGATGAGTGGTGGTGGTGGGAACGGGATGGATTTCATGAACATGAACAACGCTTTTGGTGGCAACAACAATGGCATGATGAACCAAGGGATGGTGAACAGTAACCCGACCGGTACTGGTAACCCCTGGGGTCAGCAGCAGCAGCAACAACAGCAGACTGGATTTGGACACCAGGGCAATGGATCCTTTATGTAGCGCTATCTTGACAGCTGATGAGTCTCTGGAAAAATAAAACGGCTCAAAACACATGACAAAAAAAAATGGCGAAGAGGCCTCTGGTGGTTTGCCACGTTCTTGCTTTATTTGTTGTTGTGGTAAGGCTATGTCGATATCAAGGAGACAGAAGCACAAAAGAAAAAATTCAAGAGAGAACGTGGGGTGATTGTGTTAGAAGTGTTATTCTTTTCCTCGGACATTAACAAACAGCATAACAGCAAGCAGACAAACGAGGCCAGGATCAACTAAAAGAACTTACGCGGAGGAGGGCAAGGGCCTTTTCGAGGTTGTCGATGGCAGTCGGGATATCATCGTAGGTCAATGCAGAGACAGTCCACTTGCAGTGCTTCTGGATCTGGGTACTGACCGCAGGATCGAGCACCATTGCTGGTGTCGCAGGAACGTATGGTGAGTGTGCTGTTGGTTGTTGGTAAGGAGCAGAGGGTGAGTTGTATCCTCCCATGGGTTGTTGGGGCTGAGGAGTGTATGGGTTTGCGACGGGCGCTAGTGCGGGCGCTGGTGCTGGTGGCTGGTAGGGCGAGTATTGCGAGGCAGGAGGAGTAGGCGACACTGGCAATGTAGGCTGGATATTGTTGTAGTTTGAAGGAGGGAACTGAGGCTGCTGTTGTGGTTGTTGATGGACCGGAGGCGCTCCTGCAGGGTTGTTGTTATAAGGGATCTGCGCTTGGTTCAAGTTTGGATTCACGTCTGATTGATTCCAGTTGTTGTTATTGTTATTGTTGATACCGCCTCCCCCAATTGACCCATTGAATCCAGTGTTGTTATTATTGTTGAAGGTGTTGGCGGAGTGTCCCAAGGGAGGCGAAGGAAAATTGGAGATCGTGGGAAAAGCGGGTGTTCCTCCTTGAGCAGGCTGTTGTGGTGGCTGCACGGGAGAGGAAAACGTGGCAGCAACAGACGGAGGCGAGAACGCATTCGTCGGTGCTGGAGTAGCAGAGGTATCGAGTCCAGCCAAGGAAGAGGTGTCAATAAAATCCTGGTTAGGTTTGATGTTATTGCTGTTGGCGCCTGGTGGGGGTGCAGGCTGACGTCCGTCGCGGATGGCCTTGACGATATCTGCGGCTCTCCATTTGGCGTACTTGATCTTTTCCTCGACCTCCGAGTCAATGTCGCCAAACACCTTGAGCAGTTCCAAGAAATTCGCTGCGGCAACAAAGTTCTTGGCGGTCTTCCTGTAAGATGGTGCAAGGGTGATTAGGACAAGAAGAGGAAGAGTGTGATTTTGTCAGTAGATGGAACTGGATTGCGAGTCTCTTGCTTCCTTCTATCGTTCCTGGCCCTCCTTGTTTTTTCATGATACTCTCAGTTTCCTGTTTTCTTTATATCGCTCCTTGGCATTCTTTCAACGATTTCCATGGTACTTTCTTTCGAAGACTGAGAACTGGAATGAATCACAAGGTCCTGGTTCTCATTCTATCGTTCCTTGCCCTCTCCCTCTTTTTTCCTCCTCAATGACACCTGCTGTCTTCTCCAGAAAAAAAAAAGACTTACTGGGAACCTTGTCCGGCACGATCTTCGTCGTCAGCTTTACCAAAGATCTTGATAGCAAAGTTCTCGACGTGGGCATATCCTACAAGCTCGCTCGTAATCGCCTCATTCTCTCCCATATCCTTCCTTTGCTATTTACATGGTTTATTGTTCCAATAAAAAAAAAGAGAATACGCAGTCAGTATGTGTAATGAGTGATGACAAGATGTAAAGAAAGAGTTGATTCAGGCACAGAGTGCTCATTGCTCGACAAGTGTAAACTGTGAGATGTTTCCTGACTAACCTTTTCCAGCACGTCCAAGAGTTCGACGATGAATGGTCTGCAACTGTTATCCTTGGACGCCTTTTGAATCGCCAGCTTGGCCGCATAATAGTTTGCTAATCCCGGTGTATGGTGACAAGAGAAAGAAAAGAAAGAAAAGAACGACGCGTTTTGTGGAATGAGTTACGTGTTGACACATGACAGGCAACAGCCTCGACTACATGCCAAGGATTTGTATGTGTCGCTTTGATGCCGTCCATTTTTGTCGTTGAAGAGAGAGAGAACATACAGTAGTAGGAGACAACGGGTTCTCGTTCCTGGAGCTGGGCTGCTCGTTGGAGGAAAGGGGTGATGCTCTTGAGTGCCTCGGGTACGTTTGCGGCCGACATTCGTGGTTGTTGTTGTTGCTGCTGGTGGAGTGTGAAGTGTTGAAAAAGAAAAAGAAAAGAAGGAAGGAGACGCGCGAAAAAGAAGGCGCTCTTGGAAAAATCGAGTGTCGAGAGTCACTTGTTACATTCATAAACCTTATGTGGCAGAATGACATCGATTCAAAGAAAAATGTTGAGTTTCTCATAGCTGTTGAAAGGGAAGCAAAGCACAAGAAGCCTCGCTTCTGTAGCATGGTATCGATACTATATATCCTAATTATTTTTTCCCCATGGTAATCATGAATCCCTTTTTCCTTATGTTGTCCCCCCACACTTGGACTCTTGGCGAACAGTATCGGTGTTCGTTTTCGTTGTCCACAACAGCCCTTTCTTCTCTTGACCCATGCCAAGAGTGCGAGAGTGCCACCAATAAAAAAACTCCTTCCACCTTGACGTCGTCAAAAAACTAAAAAAGAGGCGCATTAGCGAGTCACAGTGCAAGGGAACTCTTTCCAGCGCAGACCATCGCTCCCTTTAAAACGTGGGTCCCCTTCTTTCATTTCTTGTTCTTCTTCATTCCTTACTCTTAAACATCACTCACTCACCAACTTCACAGCAACAAACCAATAACCAACAAAATGTCCGCCACCGACAAAGACATCAGCAATAAGCCAAAGGAAGACGATATTAGCGCACTCCTCGACGATGATATCGACGAGCACGAGCACGAGCACGACAACGATACCACCCACCTCGATGCACCTGCATCCGATAAAAGACCAGGCTCACCCCAGCTCACAAAGAAGGACAGCCCCAAAGCTACCACTGTCAAGGATGAAGACGACGTGGATGAAGACATCAACATCCATTCCTCTTCAACTGCTGCTGCTACTGTCGTCCCTGTAGCTCCTCTCACAACCTCAGCAGCCGCTGCTTCTCCTGCTCCTGCCGCTATTTCTCCTCCTACTCCTGCAGCTGCTCAAGCTCCCACTCAACCTGTCACCAACCCAGCTCAGTCTGAACGAGAGGCCAGATTGGCCATCCTGACTGAGGCCTTTCCTACGGTTGAGAAGGAGGTCTGCGAGTTTGTCCTCGAGAGCCATCGTGGAAACGTCGAGGCCAGTATCAACGCCTTGCTCGAGATCTCTGACCCCGAGTTCCATGCCGAGCCTGCGCCTGCATCACAGCCTGTCCATGCTCCAGCCCCCGCCCCTGCCCGTATTCCTTCTTCGGATGCGCCTCCCGCGTTGCCCCTTCGTCAGACCAACGAATTGGTCAGTCCAATGGGCAACTTGAACCTCGGTGGTCAGAACCAACAACCCCCGCGCGATATTGATGTAAGACACCTCTCATGTGCTTGTCACTGGGTGAATTGACGAAAAGGAGAATATGAAGAGCGAATAGGGAGAAGGGCAACCGCAGCATGTCCTCGACTCCTCCTGAATGCGAAATAGAGACGCGGGAAAAAACTGAAACTGATTCGTTACCTTTTTTTAATCTTATCCTTCTTTCCCCCCTTGTGAATGTGACAATAGCCCATTCTCTTGGCATCGACGTCGACCTCTGAACAACAGTTGCGCGCTGACGAAGACTTTGCTCGCACCTTGGCTGCCATGGATGAATACAGAGGTACGTTACTTTTGCTGTTGTTGCTTTCTTTGTTCTTAGTGCGAATCGTGAGAGCATTCTTTTTTTTTTTTTTTTTTTTTCATGGCCCCTACCTCTTTTTTGTTATTGTGTCTGCGTCATGTGTCAGAACGTGTAACCATCAGGCTTTCATTTTTCTATTCTGTTTTTACTTTCTTTACTCTCCTTCGCCGTTGACTAGAACGTCACTAATCTCGATTATGTTGCGTTTTCTATGGGTCGGATACTAATTCCGGTGCTCTCCTTGCATATTTGTAACTCAATAGCCCGTGATAGACAGAATGTTCGTGGACAGCAGAACCAGCAGCAGCAGCACCAGGAGCAGGAGGGACCTGGTTTTGTTGCTGAAATGAAAGAGCTTATGGATGGTATGGCATTACCCTTTTTCTTGGCAGCCAGTATTTGTTGACATTTATTCGACGTATATATTCTAATCCTTATCGTTTCTTTTTTCTTTCATGTAGAGGAGCTGCCCAAGATTAAGGAGCGATTCAACGTGGCAGCTGACAGTAAGGCGAACATCCTTGAAAGGATCGTTGTTGGCAAGCTTTGATCTTAATAGCTGGACCAGGAACCATCTCACTCACTCTTTTTTACTTTTATTTTTTCACTAGCCACTAAGAAGAAGATGAACGAGTGGTACACTCAGTTCAAGGCCAACAGAGCTGAGGCTGCTGCAAGACAACAGCAGCAGCAGCAACAACAACAACAGCAACATCAGCAGGGTGCTTACAGGAACGGTGGTTCTAGCCAAGGCGGCTACTATGATGAGTACAGGTAATCATTATTCGCACTTTCCAATCTCTATATGTACTCAATAAGTGACAATGTCGATGTTAACATGAGCATTCATTGTCTTTCTTAGCGATCGCCCCAGCGAACCCATCCGGTTTGGATCGCGTGCAGACGAGGACGAACCTCTTTGTAAGTTATTATGACTCTATTTATTACTCTTTGGAATGGAATGACTGTCTATGATTAAAGCGTGACTCTTGCTAACTGGATGCTGTTTGCAATTACGACTATGATCAAATAGCCCGAAACAACAGGACGAGTCCTCCTCTGGATGGACCCGTTCCTCCTCTCCCCAACAGACCTTACGACACCACTTCGACCGAGAGCAGTGGCAACCGCACAACAACAGTCGAGGATGGTAAGAAACACAAAGCCTTCTTACAAATGCCAAGACAATAGTATTTCAAGGGCATACATACGTAACGCAGGGACGAAAGTTCGATCATGGATTGTGCAAGAGAAGTAAGTACTAATGCCAAGGCTTCTGTTATTGTGCTGGTCCTATAGAGTTGCAATATGCGATCAATGCCAACCCTGGTTCTGGTCTCAACCCAGTGACCCGGAGATAAAACAGCCAATGTGTTTTCGCCAGACCCCTAACCCCCTGCGCTATGCAAGTGTCGTTAGACAAGATCAGGAACCGACATACACACATACTCTTAGTCTTCAACGCTCTCTCCCTCTTTTTTTTTTCTGTATTCTAGTCAACTGCTCCAACGCTTTTTTTTACTCCAATAACAAATAACAAGAAACACGAACAAGAACACGAACAAAAAAAAAGAAAGATGTCATGGTGCATCATTTCGCTAGCGTGGAACGTTTAGATGTTGGAGACTTGTCTCGTGCGTTGTTGGTACGAAGCGGGGAAAGTATTTACATGAGATTCTGGGCATGGTCTGTGGCTGTGCTATTTTTAGGAAAAGCCTCTAGTCCCGAAAGCGCAGTTTGAAGGATGTGGGCTGTGCCTAGAAGAGGGTGAGAGTCGAGGTGAGGTAAGGGGAAATGAGGGAAAAGCAAACAAGGTTGGGTTGGGACCTTCGGCGGGAAGAAAAAAAAATCTGTTCGTCCCGCTTTTTTTTTTTTTTGCTTGTTTTTTCTTTTTTCTTCCAAGCCTCGCCTACTGGTATAAAGTAGTGTTTTTCGTCTTGTTTTCTTTCTGATGTAATGGCTTGGCTGAAGGACCAAGGTTGACGATGGGCTGGTGATGCTGCTGTGTCGTGTGGCGTTCAGGGTGAGACGCGTTCGCTTGGAAGAAAAAGGTCGACACGAAAGAAACAAAAAAGAGATGAGAAAGGGATGTGGATGTGTGCAGGGCCAGGCTCAAGCGGGAACAGAGAGATAAGCAATTGGGGCAGGGGCATCAGGCAAAAAAGAAAGAAAAAAGAGCCGTGGGGATACCTCGCGCTCATGCCCATGCGAGAGAGTGAGAGCATAGCCTTGTAAGAATCGAAAAATGGACAGACAAAGAGTCGATGATGTTCAGTGTACTAAGAATGTTTGTTTGTTGTCGTTCAAAGAAGTCAGCTTTGTCTACAGGAAGAGAGAAGAAAGAAATCAAAAATAGAGCAGACTCGTCGTCCAACTACCGTGCAGATGATGACAACAGCAGAGTAGGAAGCACAAGCGAGCGGGAACGTTTCTTTTTATTTTTTCTTTTTCTGTGCTTAAAAAAAAGAAAAGAAAGGGGCCGAGAACGAATTGTCCCCTGTGCCAGTCAGTCGACCCTTCTTCCTCTCTTCCCCTCTCTTTCTTTTCACTCTTCCTTTCCCTCTTTTCTTTTTCTTTCTTCATCCAAATTCACTCCCCTCGTCATTGTAAATTCCACACCACCCCAACTACCTGCCCATCACTTACCCTCAATTCCCCCCTCCTCTATTTCACTATATACCATCGCTCACTTTTTGCTCTTCTAATCTAACACCTGCATAACAACAACAAAAGGTCACCAGCCATGGCCCAGTACGTGCAGCTCCACGACTTCAATAACAAGCAGGAAGAAGACGACTACAATCCTCACAGCAACCGCCTCGGAGGAGCCACTCCTGGGATTGGTCACAGTTCAGCAGCATACCAACCACACACCCCATACCAGCAACATACACCCATCCCTCAACACCACCAATTATACCCCGGTGCTGCTGGTCGTGCCGGCACCCTGGCACCTGGTGGAGCCACCCCTCACCTATCAAGCGTCGAGACACCCTTCCTGCAGCCTCGTTATGTCGGCGAAGTCCCCGAACGTCAAGAGCGTCGGTATAAGACCAAAAAAAATGTCCAGCTCACCGACGGAAACCTGGTCCTCATGTCCCCCGTACCCTCACATTACTTGCAACACCAAAAGCAGCAGGAAGGAGAGGAGTGGGAGTTTATGAGATATACGGCTGTTACGTGTGATCCGGATGAGTTCAAGGATGAGAACTATACGTTGCGGCCTGCTATGTGGCACCGCGAGACGGAGCTTTTTATTGTTGTTACCATGTACAACGTAAGAATGGTCATTTTTTTGTTGTTTGTTTGTGTTTGTATTTTTGTTGTTGTTGTTGTTTGTTGTTGTTGTTGTTTGTGTTCACTGTGGCAAAAGAGAATCGACTCTCTAAACAAACATGGATCGAAAAGGCATGAGTTACGTACTAATAATATCTTCATTCCTTTCTTTCTACTACTCCCCTTTTGCCAACCATGCCCCCTTATCCACCAACCCACCCTATGACAACGACATCAACAACAACATCAACAACAACGAATTACAGGAGAACGAAATTCTGTTTGCAGAGACCATGCACGGGATTATCAGAAACATTCGCCACCTTGTCTCGAGAACCAACTCCAAGACCTGGGGCGAGGGCGCATGGGAGAAAGTGGTCGTTTGCATTGTTGCAGATGGACGCAAGAAATGTAACGAGAAGGTTTATCAGTACCTGGCTGCCATGGGTGTCTATCAGGAGGGCATTGCCAAGCGTGAAGTTAACGGCAAACCTGTCACCGCCCATCTCTACGAGGTATGCTTTTTGCTTTTCACGCTAAAAGAAAGAAAATGACTATGATGCGAAAATAACAAGCTAACAACAGAAACGTTTTGGTGTGTTTGAGTAGTACACGACGCAGGTGACGATCGATCCGACGATGAAGATCACCCCGTCAAAGTCGAGTGACTATGCACCAGTCCAGATCATGTTCTGTCTCAAGGAACAAAACGCCAAAAAGCTCAACTCTCACCGCTGGTTCTTTAACGCCTTTGGACCCATCATCAACCCTCGCGTCTGCATCTTGCTGGATGTTGGAACACGACCAGGACCCACCTCTATTTATCAACTCTGGAAGGTTTTTGATCTCAACTCGAACGTTGCTGGTGCCTGTGGTGAGATCAAGCCCGTCAAGGGGGCTGGTGCTAAAAACTTGTTGAATCCTCTCGTCGCCGCCCAGAACTTTGAGTACAAGATGGTAAGCATACCATTTTGTTGTTTTCAAAATGATTTGTCAGAGAAGAGATGGTACAGCGCATTGTTGTTAACCCGGTATTCTTACTACCCGATAGAACAATATTCTGGACAAGCCATTGGAGTCGGTCATTGGATACATTCAGGTGCTTCCTGGTGCATTCTCGGCATACAGATACAAGGCGCTGTTGACTTCGCCTGAGACGCCTAATGAGGGACCATTGGTCAGCTACTTCAAGGGAGAGAAGCCCTCGGCAGACTCGGGCATTTTTGACGCCAACATGTACCTTGCAGAGGATCGTATTCTGTGTTTCGAGCTGGTGGCCAAGAGAGGCTATGCCTGGACACTTCGATATGTCAAATCCGCATGGGCCGAGACAGATGTACCCGACACGGTTCCTGAGCTGATCAGTCAGCGTCGTCGTTGGTTGAACGGAACTTTCTTTGTTGCGCTGTTCTCGGTCTTCCACTTCCGCAAGGTCTACCTGAGTGACCATGCTGGCTGGAGAAAGTTCCTCTTCCATATCCAGCTTGTCTACAACGTCCTCAGTCTTTTGTTCAGTTGGTTCGCAATTGTAAGTCTCTCCCCCCTTTATTTTGCTAGAGGGATGATGTAATTCAAACTGGACACATGCGCTAACATCGGTTTTCGACGTATTTTACTTTTAGGCCAACATTTACCTTACCTTTTACATCTTGGCCAACTCGCTCACGATCCCTGGAAACAGTCCATTCGGAGAAAACTCTGCGGCCCAAGTTTTTTTTATCATCCTGCGATACGCCTACCAGTTCCTTGTCATTACCATGTTTGTCCTCAGTTTGGGTAACCGACCCACCGGGTAAGTTCATGAGTATTTTAAGGCAACCTACACTTGTCTCAATAATGTATTTTTGCTAACACTCAATTTTTACGCACTTTGTTTTCAACTAGATCGAGAGTGCTGTACACGGGAGCTATGATCTTTTTCGCGTTCTTGATGGTGTACATGACATTTGCTGCTATTTGGATGACTAAGCTCGGAATTCAGACGGCAGTGGCAGCAGGAGCGACCAGTTTTGGAGCATTAATGCAGGATGAGACGTTCAGGAGTGTTATTCTATCGTTGGCTTCGACCTATGGCCTCTATCTTGTCGGATCCTTCGTCTACTTTGAGCCCTGGCACATGTTCACCAGCTTCATCCAGTATCTCGGCATGATGCCCAGGTAAAGCCTCTTTCTTTTGCTCTGTTACGTACTGTTTACTAGTCGCTATCTTTCATTATGACTATATACTAATTGTTCAATCTCCATTCCATTTTAAAATCAAATAGTTTTGTGAATGTGCTGAATGTGTATGCGTTCTGTAACACGCACGATGTGAGTTGGGGAACCAAGGGAGATACGATTGAGAAAATGGACTTGGGAGCAGTGAAGGCGTCATCGGATGCCAAGACGGCAGAGGTCACTGTTGATGTGCCGACAGAGGAGAAGGATATCAACGCGAACTACCAACTTGCATTGGACTCGATGATGGAGAGAACAGTTGAAGAAGTGAAGCACCGGGATGCCAAGACCAAGCAAGAGGATTACTACAGAGCCTTCCGTACTCGATTGGTGTTAATCTGGTGTGCGTCGAACGCGTTGCTTGTGAGCATTATTACGTATGGAGGCGATCAGAAGAACGATGCGTACAACACGCGGTCCAAGTTTTATTTGGGCTTTGTGTTGTGGTCTGTTGCCCTCATGTCTGCCTTCCGATTTATTGGCTCGATGGTCTATATCCTCCTCCGCCTCATCTCTGGCGAGCTCCGCTGGTAGTTGGTCTACATTCTTTATATATTTCTTCACCCATTTGTCTATAGTTCGTTTGCATCCTTTCCCAATGTAAAAGCATTTTTTTTTCCTGAAATTGGTGGCTGGTTTTTAGTCAAGTGACATGAATCAAAGAAAAAATTTTCCATATATTTTTTTTTCTGCGGCGACTATAAAAGAGTTTGGCGTGTGTTCTGAAAAAGATCATCTCTTCCTCCACAACGTAAGTCTACCAAACTTGTTCAACAACCATTGGACATTCAAACAAAAAACGAAAACGCATCCTCAAGAACAACGGCTGGTTATTTCATGACATTCCTCTCCTATTCCAATACCCTTCCTCCATCAACTCCTTCCCGCCCAATTCGCAAATAAACTGTGCACACACCGAGGGATTCTCACCATTCCTTCTCGAGAGTGACGCAGAGGGTTTTCTTCAAGAAGATCGCACTTACACTGTTTGCAAGATAAAATGTTATAACCACCGTTTGAGGATGCGCTCGACGTTTAACGGAGCTCGTTTATAGGTATGTGGTTCATATCCCTAACTCTTTTTTTCTTCCAGTTTTTTTTCTTCCGTTTTTAGATCCGAGTGGGCGAAAGGTGATGATGAAAGGAGATCATGCAATGAGTTTTTTGAATAAAAGTTTTTTTTTGTCAACGAATATATGCCATTAAAACTGTAAGCTGTTACGAGTGCAACTGAGTAGGTTGAGTCGATTGATGTGTGGATGGTCCAGAGGACAGTGACAGCGATAGCAATATGTCTAGCTGGGTGTTTAAAAAGTAAAAGAATGCCAATGGGTACGTGTGTTGTCGAGAGAAGTGCAGAATGTTTCTTTTTGAGGCAGGTTAGGCTTGTTTTAGCCAAGACATCCATAACAGCAAGTGCCTTTTGACTGATGAAGAAGGTAATATTTCCTTTTTCTGGAAGGAGAGATCTCCTCTGGATCCGGTGGAGCTGGTTTCTCTTTGGTCAAAATCCTTCGGACAGATTGCTGTGACCATCGAAAATCTTTTTGCGCTTTCGCCCTTCCACATAAATCGAACAACATCCTCCTTTTTTCTCATTTTTCATATTTGTCGCTTTCAAAATACTCTCACCCTCTACAGAGGATCATATCACTCCTCTTTCTCCTCCTCCCTCCTCCATCCTTGTTCTCGATTCTTTCAACTCTTCCCTCTCACTTCATAATACCCTACACTCTTTCTCCCTCTCTCCTTCATTCTTACATTCAACAAACACAATGCCGATCCGGGGGTCCACATTCCTCCTCTTCATGGCCTGGCTCTTCATGGTCGTCTGGTTCTCCATCTCATTCGACTCCACCAATGAGTCTATTCTCGTCCTCGTAAGATTAATACGCATTATATCATCAACACACATACATACATCGATACAAAACATAAGCTCAAGGACTACTTTCTGTCATCTTCTTACACATACAAACACACACGGATGAATACTGTCTTCCACCTCTAACGCCTATCATTTTCTTCTTTCCCTCAATTCAACCATCAAACCATCGATCAACTTGATCCTATCCCTCTCCCTCTTCAAAAGAAAACAAACGACACATACATCGCCAGAGCAGCAGCATTCGGTCCTCGTTTAGAAGACTCTGAAAAAGACCTCACTTTCAGCCTAGTAGCCGTCGAAACCCTTGATCCTTCGGAAGACCAAACAGCCTGTCATCCCGTGGTTTTTAATTCCTCCTTGTATAACAGTGTCCATAATAAGCCATGGGCGGCGTTGGTGGAACGTGGAGGGAAATGTGGGTTTGTGGACAAGGTCAAAAATATGATGGTCAGTGGGGCTTCTGCTGTCATTGTGGGCGATTGTCAGAAAGGACCCTTAGTGACTATGTACTCTAACCGAGGTAAGGCTTGCTGATCCGAGTTGATGAAAGGAGAATGAAAGAAGCAGGAAAGCATGGAAACAAATGTCGATGAACAATATACATCAACACATAACGAAGACACACCCAGTTGAAAGGGAAAGCATCAAAGCATGGAAGCGATGGTCAATGGGCGGCACTCCGCCACACCACACGGTGACAACGACAACAAGAAGAATGTTGCCAAGGGAATAAACATTCCCTGAGTGAAGGCGATAAAATTTTATTTCCGAAAGTGCGAAGAAGAAATGCGTGAACATAAAAAACAAATGTCCACCGGCGGGCAGGATGAGAGGGGACACACCCATGCCGCACTGGCGCTCACATGTGGGATATGATCCTGCCTTATTGTGCTCGCTCACCCTAACTAACGTGTATGATGATGTCAATGAAAAAAAGCATAAAACAAAGCATAAATCCCTCATCTCCCTTTTTGCTGACACAACACCTCCGTTGTTTTTTATGCATTATTTCAACCATGTATAGAGGACACATCCGACATTACGATCCCCTCGGTGTTCATCAGCCAGACACACTACCGAGAACTGAGATATCTCGGCATGGAGCTTGGGCAGGGATTCCTCATTAAGATGGCAAGCGATGAAGAGGATTTGTAAGTTCCTCTGGATAGAGATGAGAAAATTGTTCAAGAATGGGCATTTTTCTTGCTTGATTGACGTTCTGGAATTACGCTAATGAGAAAAAGCAGAGTGCTAACATGACATACTTGTTTTTTCTCTCTTTCAAACCAAATAGGCCAGTGCTGGATGCGATAGTGTTCTTGATCGTCTCACCACTGGTCGTGTTCCCATTTTTATTCTTCCTCTGGTGGATGCGACTGCGTCAACTGCGGCTAGCCGATCTGGCACCTCTTGAAGTGGTCAGCAACCTGCCCATCAAGGTCTTCTTCAAGTCAAAACTCAAAGAGGACGACCCTGTCGAGTGTGTGATCTGTCTGGACGAATATGAGGACGAGGATGAGTTGAGAGTCTTGCCCTGTCGTCATGAATACCATGCCGCCTGTGTCGATAACTGGCTCACTACCCGCAAGAAGTTTGTACGTTTTTCTTTGCTTTTCTCACTTTCGCACGAGGTTACAGGACGTATGTTCATTGTTTCTAACTATGCCATTATTTTTTTGTGTTGCGATGCATGCATACGTGCATATAGTGCCCAATCTGCAAGCGGGATGTTTGTACGACGGAATCAACACCTGTGACACCAGCCGAGACACCGACAGAGAGAACGCCGCTGTTGGGTTCTTCAGCCCCTAGGATGGAAAACGACTCTAGGATCACTATTCCTTTCAGCACCACTACATGCGATTCATCCGAACCATCTTCGGGAGGCAATCCCTCTTTTTCGCCGTCAGCATCAACATCATCGGCATCTGCCTCTTCGTATTCGACAGCGCTGTCCCCAGGATCAGCACCCAAGCAACACTCACCACCGCAGTCATCTATAAAATCAATAGGACGAACTGGCGAGGTGACGATACCCTTGGAGTCTATCACTACTGACAGTCTTTCTGATACTGCGCCTACTACCACGATACCAGCACAAGAAAGAGCAACAAGATTAGGATCTGCAGGATCTGCAAGTGGAGCAAATGGTCGTCGTGGCTCGGCATCAAGCGACGAGGATGTATTGATGCGAATGGCTTGATTCCGCTGGCTGCTCCGTCTCTGAGTCCTTGCTTTCAACATTACTACCCATTCTCATTCGCATATCCTTTTTTTTTACTCCATCCATCCCATTAAAATCTACCATTGCATATTAATGAAGTTTTCGCATAGTCACACATAATACGTACTCGCGTCGTTGTGGGAGAAAATTGTTGATAGGTTTGAATCTGAGGATCTAGTGCTTACTATCCTTATCAATTTTTATCCTTTGTGGAAAATCTCCAAGTTTTTGTGCCTCTTCCTGTGAGTGTGTGGTAATCATACTTTCTTGGCCTTTGGTGTCCCTGACCACCCACCTTCTCCCAGCCTGAAATGAAGATAAGAATTACCGATCTTTCAAAAGCTGCATTCCTGTTGCTTTTTTTTGATTCATTCTTTTGACAGAAAGAACTGAAAGCAAAGTAACCAGTCCCGGACAAAGAGCTCTTTGCTTGCATACGACAAAAGAGGCATAATTGTTTGACGCGTCTTTCTTCTGAACATCTCTTTGTACCGCAATCACTACACTACTTTATCATTGCACAACAGCCGCAAGTGAATTCCCTACTCATTTGTATTCCCTTCAACCGTTCTTTGTTGGCACCTTTTTTTTTCTATCTCTCTCTCTCATCTTCGTTGTTCCGATGGTGTCAGATCTCCACAATCACGCCTCACTGCCGTGGGACATATATAAGGTCATCTTTCCTTTCACTAGAGGAGCCTTTTCCCGCTTTCTCGATATGCCATTGACACCTTTCATCTTTATCCTCGCCTTAACCTTTACCTTCGCCTTAACCCTCACCTTCTCCCTCGCTTCCATTGCCTCGCATCCTCCTTCTCGTTCGCCTTCACCTCTTGCCTTCAGTCACGCCTCGTTCTTCACTTTTCCTCTTCCACTTTTCTCCTCTTCCTCTCTCACGTCTTTACCAACCAACCACGAAAATGTCTTCACCACTATCTAGAACTCCATTACCCTCAAACTCAGGAACAACCACCACTACCAAACGAGCAGGAGAACCAAGTCTGGGTTACAGGACAGCAACGATCTGTGGCCTCATCCTGGGCGGGATGTTCCTCCTCGCATTCATGGTTGGGCTCTGTACATTTCGCCGGGCGTTGATTAATAGATGTACGGGGGAGCGCTTCTATCCCAAGACGCCATCGCCACCGCCCTTACCGTGCACACTTTCGCAAACTCTGCAGGACCGGGGCGCGGATAGGGGCGACGGGGCGCGGCAGATGGAGGAAACGAGAGCTGGTGGGAAGGTGAAGTTCATGGTAGCCGGAGATGAAGTCGTGCCATCACAACATCAACAGCGTCAGACTCTTTCTGCCTTTGTTACTGAAGAAACAGGACCAAGCTCAGGGACAGAGACAGGAACAGGGATAGGGATAGGAGTAATCTCAGGAGGGACACAAAACAGACGTTCGCAGGATTCTACCACATCCTCGTTCCAGTCCAGTCACATATGTTCCTCCACCATCGTCGTCGCTGCGACTCTTACTACTAGTTTTGCTACTGCCACTGCTACTACTATTAGTATGAGCAGTGGCACCGAAAACAATGTTCAAAAGCGACGATCAATCTGGCAGGATGTCTTGCAATCCTTCAAAGCTTCCAGGAAACACTCCCCTGTCGACAGCAGGAGCATCTCTCCCGCAACCACTGTTTCTGCCGTGGCCACTCTCGCCTCAACCAACCCCACCAATACACCAACATTCATATCAATAACACCAACAGCGCATGAAGAAGCTGTCATCGCATCCGCAGCTTCCCTCTACAGCCAAGCACTCTCCTCCCCTTCCTTAAACCTACCCCCCATCATATACTGCCCAAGGGAACGCGCAGAATTGGACCAACTTCGTCAAAAGTACCCGACTGCCGCGCCAGGGTATACGACTTATCGCCTCCCTCCTGACGGCGCGACTTCTCCTTATCCTCCTACTTCTAGGAGTTGTGATGGCGGAAATGGTTCTACGCCACAGTCGAAGGCTTTGAGCATGCATGCAAGTATCACGAGGGTTACTTTTGCGGATAATGCGAATAATTCAGGCACCGGTAGTGGAGCACAGAGGAACAGGCGATCAAGTGCTATGAGCCATTCGAATCGCAATGGCGTCATCGGGACTCGCCCATCAACACAAGCAGCTACACCAGCACAAGCAAAACACCAACTCCCAACATCAACGTCCCTACCCACATTCCTCACCTCCCCCCTCCTCCACTTCCAAAACCGCCCCACAACCCCATCCATAACCTCCGCCCAAACCCCAAAACGCAAATCCAGGACACTCACACTCAGAACCCTCCTCTCAACAACAGACCCAACCCAATCCGAGAACCACATTAGCAACTACTTTGCACGCAATACCCGTCCCTTTGCGCCATACTCGTACCCGAAAATCTATGCCCCCTCCTATGGAGATGTCGAGGATTTGCCACAGATCCTTTCCATTCCTCCGGGATCACCACAACCGCCACTGGTTCAGGATAATGGCGCTGGAGTCGGGGTCGGTATTAGTTTTAGTTTTAGTAATATAGACTCCAATCGCAACAGCACGGGAATATAAGCCAACATCTCCAATAAAATCATGGATGTACTGTACTGTAGCTATTAAAAAGACGCTGAGCTTCATAAATAAGTAATAGCGTCGCGCTTCTACATTCATATAAAACAACAAAGGAGAGTGATCTAAATATCGTTGGCAGCCATCCAGGACTTGCGCCCCATCTTCCTCGCAAACAACTGACTCTCATACTTCCCACCCCCCAACGTCGTCGTCATCGTCGTCGCAGTAGCTGAAGCCGTCATACGCTGCCGCTTATCCTGCCCATACTCCTCTCTATTATCCTCATTCTGCTCCCTTCCAACTGTTACAGCAGCGCGAGATTGGGAAGACTGCCGTCGGTAGGCCTGTCGCTCTGCCTGAAGCTGCCTCTCCTCCCGTTCCAAAAGATATCCCTGATCCCTCTCCCTCTGCTGCTCAATCTCCTCCCGGATCCGATTCTGTCTCTCTCTATCAACAGCACCACCGTTCTCACCGCGCGAGTTGGAGTAGGAGCTCAGACGGCGACGTTCATACTCTTGCTCCTGTGCTCGCTCATTCTCCCGCCGCCGTTCCCGCTCCAGCTCTACATCCTCTTGCGGATCAACAACACCGTAGCGCTGCTGCTGCTCCTCTTCGTTGTCCATATGCTGGTCCTGGTACTGTTCATGACGAGGGTCATGATGACGGTGATGCTCCTGTTGGTGCTGATACTGGCGCTGCTGGCGCTGATGATGAGACCGTTGCAGCCGCTCCTCCTCCTCGTGGTCATGTGAGATATCACGCTCCAAAGTCATTTGGCGTTTCCGCTTCTGCCCAATGTTGGGCGATCGTGGCGTTGTCAGCGGTCGTGTTGACTTGTGAATCTCGATCCTGGGATAATCCTTGATTGGCGTCGGATGTGGCACCAGTCTTTCACGAAGTGCCCTCAACTCTCGCAACTCACGCAACTATGTGTACAAAAATAGAATACAATAAAAAGACCGTTAGTTGAAAATGTAACTGCATGAAAAAAAAAAAAAAAAAAAAAGCAGAACGCAAGATAGCAAAAGCGTACCTCGTCTTCGCGAGCCTTTTCAGCGAGGAGATCCTGGGCAATCTTCTCCTTGCGGAGTCGCTCCCGCTCATAAGCCTCCCTCTCTTCCGCTCGGCGATCCGTCTGCAAGTGGACGGGTTCGACATGGGTTAGAGGCTTGTTTGACTTTTTCGGAACAAACACCTCAGGGTAAGTCGGCAACGGAAGCGCCTTGAACTGATGCTCCTTCTCAATCTGTCGCCATTTGGTCAACTTATTCCGGAACTGCTCTTGGTACCGCTGACCCCTAGCATCCGTCGCCAACGAGAAGGGCTCTGGGATCGTCAATGATGGCTTACTCGCTGGTGGCGGAGCATGATGGGCCGGTTTCTTATTCTTGTCTTGGCTTAAGCGTCTGGCCGACTCTGCAGATGATACCAATCCCCTCTCCGTAATGCCCGCTTTATACTTCTGCTGTTGTTGGTGTTGAGGATGTTGATGGTGTGCATCCGAGCGACTAGGTATGACAGCCGGCCTCATAGGTGCAGGTCGTCGCTTGGTGAGAACAGGGGACCTTGGGACTGTCAGTCGAGGTTTAACTATCTTTGGCAATCCATGGTCTCCAACACCCTCGAAAATCTATTATCGTAAGTGTATCACAGTACGTGAAGTCAGTAACATCGTTTAAGTTCTTCTCATTGTGCCAACACCGGGTAATGCCAAGAAAGTGGCATTGGCACTTACGCGCTTGTCTACTGTGTTGGCCTTGTATCCGCCGTGCTGAGCAATGTCCTGAAGAACCCGCTCCTCAAAAGGAATCGCACTATAATGCAACGAGATAAGTGCGTCAGTTTTCTCAGAAATGCAGTGTGTCCAGTATACCAAGCTTCTGATATAGTATGAAGTCCTTACGTGGTCTTTGGCCTTGTGCTGGTGTGCAAGACAGGCGCCTTGGGAATCGTCAGCGAACGCTTCGTAGACTACAACGACCAAACACATCAAAAAATGTGTGTTAGATTCCTTTCCGTCAACGTAACCATTTACAATCTTGTAGATGTCACATTGTGCGAATAATTACCTCGGGAAAGTCATTAAGGGAGCTCTTTTCCAGTTGTTTCTTCCTCTGAGCCAAGGAAATGAAGGGGGACTTTGACATTTCTTGGTATTCGTTTACGGTCCGGTTCTGAGCAATAGGAGTCGAGGACACATTGGTCCTTGCGCGCTGAAGATCCTGAGCTCTAGATGACCGCAAGGCCGCGGCGGATGAGGCTCCTAGGGAGTTTGAAAGACTGGAACTTGACCGCCGGATTTGGATCGAGTTCAATCGTTCAGAAAAGTTGAAGGGCTGAGGTGTCGTCAAGGGTCGAGTAGACTGAGGCGCTGACGAGGGCTTCCTGTAATCCTTGCGCACAGAGGCTGATCTGAACTCCAATGGCCGGGGGCGTGTGGTAGACGACGACAGGCCCCTGGCCACCCTGCTCGCCTTCTGCGATCCAATCACTGTGATGGCGTCCTGCAGTTTGGCTTCTGTCTCGGGAGAGAAAAAGTCTTGAAGGTTGGTGTAAACGCCCCGGAGCTGGTTGGTGATGGTTGTCGTCGTCTCGGCCACCTCGAGCAAGGAGCTCTCCGCCTCGATCACAGAATGATCCACCTCGGGTGTCTTGGGGTACAGAGTCGAGCGAGAAAGGTAAGAGTCGAGAGGAGTGGTGGCCTCGGTTTCAAGGGGTATATTTTCTTTCTGGCTATAAGTATCTTCGGCCTGTTCGTTTGATCTGCGGCGTCTAGAGGGCGAACCCAAGCTTTGTCGTTTGTGAGGATACGAGTCGTCGCGCTGTGTGGCAGAATCGAAAGGATCGGTTTCCTGGTGACGGTTTTCCGTTTGGTACAGATCCTTGTGCTCTTCCTGTTGGTCAAGTAACTCGCCGACTTCGGTCGAGGCTCGACGTGTATATCTTTGGTGGTCAAATTCCTCCGCATCGACTGTCTGCTTCAACCATTCCAGTGTAGCCGCATCCTCCGAGCGACTCTGCTCCTCGACTTGTTGGTCCTGTGAGTGTCGGTGGGTTGGCGAAATTGCTTGCATTGACCCTGGTGTTTGGTGCCTGAGATGACTCCTTCGTGAAGGGGTCCCAACAAAGGAACTTGCAGGTGGAGAAGTCATAAGGCGAGCTGTCCTGCTGGGCGATACATCGTACTCTGTCTCTGTCGTCCGCAACAAAGGCTTCGAGACAGGCTGCTGAACCTTGGTCGCTGCAGTAGTCCTGGATGCCGAGGTGGGTGATCCACTCGACCTTCTCTGCGACTGCCGGAATACCTCGAGCGACTGGTTGGCGACAGAGACCGAGTTTTGTGCCTGTCGAGACACTCCCTCCTTTGTGCGAGCATTATCCTCGAGAAGCTTGTAAATACTCTTTGTCATGTCGCTCGCCTGCTGCAGATGTATTGCGCTGGCAGGTCGTGATTCGGATTCCGTGTTCTTGTTGCTGAGGTAGGAAGGTACCTTGAACAATGAAGGCGATGCAGCGGCATGAACCTGAGCCGAGCGGGGCTGCTCCAAGCTTTGGTCGTGTTCGTTGCTATGAAGTGCGCTGTAAAGTTCTGATTCCTCCTCTTCCCGCTGTTGCTGTCTTTGATGTTGTTGCTGTTCATGGCGGTATCGTACTCCTGGGCTCTTGAGAGGAGTTGTAGAGGGAGCGAATAAGGGTTGTTGGACTGGGAAGTACGTAGATGTTGAAACCCTGTCGCGGTGTTTTCTTAGACTGGGCGAGTTGATGAGGCTGTGCTGTGGCGACGAGGCTCTTGATGAGGAAGGCGAGTCCATGGTATGGTATGGTCGACTGACTGACTCTCCTGTAGCGAAGATGATGAGCGAGCGAGCAACAAAGATGTATTCAATACACAAACAGACAGACAGACACAACAGATACTTTTGACGCGTCTTTCTCTATGGCCATTTGTTGTGATTTTCTTTTGATTTAGTATCAATTAATGGGCAAATGGAAGCAGTCACTATTCATTTCTTGGTTGACAGGTCGAAGAGTAGGGGAAGAGGGAGTGAACGTACAGGAAGACTATTAAAGTAGGCTTGTTAGAGAAACTAGACAGGCATTTGCTTCCGGGATGTTCCTCTCAAATGAACTTCGCAGCAGTCTGACAAGTGTGGCAGGCTAACCAAGGCTGGCATCCATCCGCAGAGTCAGAAGGGCAAAAAAGGTTCCTTTCACAGGCAAGAAGGGTGTATCTTGCGCGCGCAGTTACACTGGGTCCGCTCGCTGTCATAATGATTCGAAGCTATCGCCCCTCAAAGGAAAAGGCCTGGACCCTTTTTTGTGACATTCAAAAATACGATGGCATGATGCGAATGTATGGTCTTCCAACCGCTCGATGATCAGTATCGTAAACGGTTGCTTTTTTGGTACATGCTCTGCTCTTCGCCCTCAAATGAAGTGAGCAACAACCACCTTCCTCACTTTCATCCTTGCCCTCCCTCCCCTCCCCCCTTTAAAAACTGTTTGCAGAGTGCAAGATGTCTCCGACGGGTCACTTTGTTCAGGGAGAAAAGAGAGCGGGTTACTGTTTTCGATCATGGAATTCGATTCGGTCCGGAATAACACGAAGGGGTTTATCCAAACGAAAGCCCAGGCCACTAAACAAAAAGTCAGGGGATGTGTGTGGACGCAGTAATTCGCTGATACTGCAGGGGATAAAAAAACCAAACAAAACGAAAAAGGGAGAACAGCGAGCGATCTCTGCCACTTCGACAAGCCCAATGCACCCCGGATTTAGCTAGTGAATTGATCCGCGAAAATGGGGCAAAAAAAATCTCACGCACTGCACTTAGAACCACCTGGCCATTTTCAGCTCTTCCCTCAACTTCACACTGCGTTTGCACCTTCCATTGACATAAATGGTGTTCATGCTTTTGTATTATGTGTCAATGGATATGGCTAATCGTTGCTATCCACGTTATCGTGTTCCTCCTTTCCACGTTGTCTGAAAGACCTGTTTCATCGGATCAAGGTCAGACATCTTGTTCGTCTCACCCTTGTATCCTTGCAAGTGGGTGACAGAAAACAAAGAAGAAGTGGAAAAAGGAAGAAAGGGGTGAGAAGAAGGTTGAATAAGTTGCCGATACAGGAATATGATTCATCATCAGCATTCATCCTTTTGTATCACTTGTTGTGCTTAGGGCTGTTTTCTGTTGTTGAGGTTTTTATTAGTATTCCTTCGGTCTGTTACCCGCCGCTCTTCGTCCCTATTTTCCAACGCCGCAGAAGAAAGAAAAAAAAAATCAAAGAAATCGATTGAAGTGAACCCCGACCCAGCAGCGAAAAAAAAAGTTCTCTTTTTATGAGTTGCCAGCCTTGTCCGGATTAAGCATGCCACACCCTGGCAAAACTCACGGTGGTTTATCCTTTTTACACTCCCTGCACCCTAATATAAAAATATGACTAAAAGGAAGCCTCGGATCCTTCTTTTCTCTCCTCACCTCCCTCCTCCTTCTTCCTTCTTCCTTCATCTCACCCGCCCCTTACACCCCTAATCAACCACATTCATTTCTTCCCTTTGACCACTATCCATTGTCTTGTACATAACATCAAGACCCTCTTTTTCCTTCTACCTTCATCATCACATTTTCTATTCCTCCTGTCGTGAAACTCAGCCGAGTTTTTCATTCTTATTCTTATTATCCCTCCCGCTACCTTCTTTTTGCCTTTTGTTTTCTGCATCAGCTTCCATTCTAGCATCCCTCATTCTAACGCAACACATTCACATTCACAATCATTATTTCCATCTTTTGCCATCTCAAAAAGTGTAACCCTGCACTACAGCCTCCTGCATTATTTTTTCATTACTCCTATTCCTGCATAACATCCCTTACGCCCTCACTTTGTTTGCGCCTTTACTTCCCTCAAACATTTAAATTTTTTTCATTTCATTCATCATGGCGGTTGCGGCATATATAAAGGAGCTGTTCATCGAGACACCCAAGACGGATGATCCCAAGAACTGGCCCAGACGGAAAAAGAACATCGTCGTCCTGACGATTGCCTACTGCGCCTTTGTGGGACCCCTCGGATCGAGTATTTACATGCCTGCTGTGCTCCAAGTGAAAGAGGATCTCGACACTACCTCCTCCCTCGTCAGTGCCACTCGTAAGTTTATTTGTTTCTTGTGCTGTATTGGTGTATTGATATGACGATATCCATCAATGTGCGTATGAATGATATAATAAAGATCATTGAGATAGATGAAGAGAGAGGGAATTTCCTTTTTATCGGTAACATGGGGAGAATGAGAGTGATCGTGCCAACATATGAGCTCTTTTTTCTTTCTTTTCTGTTATTATTCTATTCCCCGGCAAATTTCGATCCCGCACTGTCATCTCTGCATCACCCACCTGTCCCACCCGATTGGCCTACTCTTGTCTTCTCTTTACACAGCATACCTTCACATTCACACATACACACCACATGTACTACTTCAATCGCAAACAATCACCTCCAACAACTGCAACCACTAAACCAACAACGCACACGCCACCTCTTCCTCCAAGACAACAACAATAATCAACAACGCAACCATGTGTACACTTTTACTCTGCTTCTCCACTCCACTTCACCCCACTCCACTTCACTCCACTCCAATCTGCATTGACCTATACATATACAGTTTCGATCATATCCACGATATGTTCACACACCCGTTTTTTTTTTTTTTTTTTTTTTTTTTTTTTTGCCTTACTTGCTTATGTATTGTTATTGTCCATCTCCCACTCCTACTCTCGCCCACAGCTCTGCTCTGTTCTCTCTCTGTGGATCGTTGCGCCTCTACTTTTTTGGATTAAATCAGAGTTGTCTCACACTATATTTCTCTCTCCTACAACCAATATAGTCTCGGTATATGTCCTGGGCATGGGCATCATGCCCGTCTTCTGGGCCTCGCTCTGCGACTACCTCGGTCGTCGCCCCATCTACCTCATCTCCATGTTCATCTTCATCCTCGGCTCAATCTTTGCCGCCATCGCACGCAACATTTGGGTCTTTTTCTTCATGCGTTTCATCCAGGCCGTTGGCTCTTCCTCCGTGTTAGCTGTTGGAGGCGGGTCCCTTAGCGATGTCTTTCACTCCAGCGAGCGCGGTTCGGCCTTTGGGCTATATTATCTTGGTCCTTTGGTTGCTCCTATGATTGGTCCTATTATTGGAGGTGTCATCTCTGATCGTGTCGGCTGGAGGTAATCATTACTCAACTTTGTTTTACATACCTTGGTTTATACTTGACTGAACAATTGATACTAATGCAATTGATTGAATCTTACTAGGTGCACGATGTGGTTGCTGCTAGGAACGGCTGTGATTGCGTTCTTGATGGTATTGTTCATCCTCCCCGAGACCTACCGCCACAGGATCGACGAGGTCAAGCCTACAACTGAACACGAACCTGCAGGAACCATCTCGCGCTCCCACATCCACTCGACTCATTCGGACCCCACCCTTGTTCCCAGCAAGTCATCCCTTCACGAAGACTCCGACTCGGACACGAATTCTCATAGTCATTTGGATGAGAAGGCTTCACTCTCGGATAAGCACTCTGCCCAGGGTGATGTTCATGTCACCACCGCGATGGAGTTTATTGTACCCAACGTTGTCCCTCCCTGTGTGATTGAGGGTGAGGAGATGGAGGCGGCCAGCTCAAGCATCGGATCTTGCTCCCAAGAAAAAGTTCCAGGACAAGACAGCCCTGCAACGGAGAAACATGTGGCCTTCCCCAACATTGACGACAAGGCAGTTACCACCACTACCGCCACCCCTGAGCCCATCAACAACTCTCTCAAGCGCAAGCCATTCAACCCTCTCCGCCCATTCGTTTGCATGCGCAAGCCCATCAATGCGCTTCTCATCACTTTCAACGCTCTCTCGCTGGGTGCTCAGTTCTGCATGAACAACACCCTGCCTATCTCGTTCCACCAGGTCTACGACTTGTCAGAGTCGACGATCGGTTTGTGCTTCTGTGCCGGAGGACTGGGATCAGTTTGTGGATCGCTTCTGGGAGGACGCTACTCAGACTATGTTATCCGCAAGTGGTTGATCAAGCAGGAACTCAAAAAGAAGAGAGATGCGAAAGATCGTGCTGCTGCCTTTGGCAAGGATGAGGTCGAACTTACAGCCAGCGAGAAGGTCTTTGACGTCGCTGTCCAGACCCCGCCCGAAGTTCGTCTTCAGAGGTAAGAGTTTCATACATTGTATTCATGATGCGAAATATATTTATTTATGATGTAGGTGGGTTAAGAATGGATATCTAACATCTACTTGTCTCTTCTTTCGATGATAATAGTGTTTGGCTGGGAGTGTTCTTGTTGCCATTAGGATTGATGTTGTACGGATGGACAGTCGCAAAAGGACTGCCCCTAGCATGTGCGCTCGTTGGAATCTTCCTTGTCGGATTCGGAATGATGATGGTCTACGCCAGCACAACCACCACCATCGTCGACGCCAACTCGGAGGGAAACATGGCCACTTCTGCAGTCGCCTGCAACAGTTTTGCTCGTGGTGTTCTTGGAGGTATTGCTGGTTTCGTAGCTCTGCCCATGGAGTCTGCTATGGGCTCTGGATGGTTGTATACCTTCTGGGCCATCATGACTGTTGTTGGGTCTGCTGGTCTTGTCGTCCTTATTGTCAGGGCCCCCGTTTGGCGCAAGAGGGCTGCTGAGAAGGAACTCAACCGCGTGTAATTTGACTCTTTTCCCTTTTTTATTATTCATCTTTCCTTCCCTCCCTTTACTCTATTTTGTCATTTTTCCACTTTTGCATACTCTTCACTTTACAACCCAGCATCTCTATCATCTCCTTTCATCTAACTTATTATCATATACCTCGTAATAAACACATCGCTTCACAAGCACATTTTCTCTTTGTCATCATGGGCATAATTACTGAGGTCAACTTATTGCCGATTTGCGCCTGTTGGGGGCTCCCTTGCTTGTTATCGTTGTTGATAGTACTTTGTGTAGTTCTTTTTAGTCTTGCCTTAATCTCTTTTCCTTATCTTTTGAAGCATCTTGCATTTTGTGAGTGTAGTAAAGAGCGACTTTTTATTTACAGGGATAGGAGGTACGCGTCTTGTTGTTGCCGCAGCTCAAGTCACTAGTATGTGTATAAGACAAGGACATAGACCGTGCGAAGAAAAGAGAACGAGACTGTGTTTTTGATTAGGCAGTTTCTGGAGAATTATTTTCAATAGTGAAGACCGGATTGATCATTTCCATTATAGGCAAGCTTGATATGTTAGTTGTTTAGATCACGTGATAAGAAGCAGTCCGATAGAGGGTTCAATACTTGATCAAGATTCCTCATCCATGAATCCATCATTCATTCACCCATGACTAACAAGAAAACCAGGAGCAACTCGTATTACGGCGAGGTTTTGGACTTGGGCAAGGCCAAGAGAACGAATGGCCTAACACTAAACCCAACAGCTAGTCCGTACGAAAAGAGACTTTACTACAGCAAGGTCTTTATGGATCCGCCAAGCAGAGGCATCACGAGGACAAGGAGGTCGACCTCAGGTAAACTCATGCACGTTAAACTCATACCCTACTTGTCACAGTACAGGCCATCTTTACTTATTACAGCATTGCCTCCACGGTCAATAGAAGTCAACCAAGGCGGCTCCGCAGCTGCCAGCACGGATGGTCCCACTAGTGCACGATTTCGATTGTTACAGTTTAACGCTGCATGTACTAACTGCGACGGAATTTTCAGGGCGGTCATGTTCCTGCGCGACCGCTTGCCTGAAAAGGCTCATTTACGAGACCCAAACTACCGCTTCAACCTCTCCAAGGACAGCGCTGCGGTCAAGGAGTTAGCAACAGAACTTGGATCGGCTGAACCCTTGTTGTTAGGCGTGACAGCCACTGCACTCTACTCTGTCTATGAAAGGATTGTCAGGGAGCGGAGGAGTTTAGACGCCTGGCTTAAGGTTGCGACGGATGAGCCATGGAGAGACACACGACTGGCTGAAATGGCACTAGACTTGGTTCATACCGAGGACCAAATAAGGGAGCGTGAGAGACGGCAATGGGCACAGAAGGATGAAGAGAAGAGTCGAGATCTGGCCGAGGAGGAGGCAACAAGCGGACGGACTCTGAGAGCCATGTTAGGCAATCGCGATGACTGGAGTGAGGCGAACGAGGATAGGACAGATATTGATACGGCCGAGGAAATCCTAGAGAAAAACCTGGAGGAAGAGGTTGCGAGGGCACCCAATGCTACAGATTTGTCATTGGACTCTGGCTTGGTATCTCAGTCATCCGCATCGACAGTAGATACTGCTTCTCAGTCGACATCAGCAGCTATCCTTTCAGGCGCACATGCGACTATCAATTTCAGCCAGCCCTCAGACAGTCCGTCGCACGCTCAGTCCAATGAACTCTTCGTCATTCGTCCTCCTCTGGATACTTCTCAGTCGACAGGACTCATCCAGCCGAAAAGACCATTTGGCACGCCGGGACCGAATCGAAAGGAACGCTCAACCAGTGCTTCGACAGATACAGATCCACCTTCCTCTTCACCATTCGGGAGCTCATCGACGACCTTCCATCAACCAGCAAAACGGGTGAAACGTGCCATCGCCCCGGACTCGGACAAGATTGCCCTTCTCACTGGGCGAGTAGAGGAGCTTGAGGAACGCAACCAATATCTCACAGCACGGATCAACCACCTAACGCAACTGAGTACGATTCATCGCACATGGCTTGAGGAGGAGAGACTTCCCAAGTTAACCGATCGGATGACCGACAAGTTAATGCAGCTGATTGATGGTCAGAATGTCCTCTTCAAGAATCAGATGGACCAGGTCACAGCCCAGATGACCTCTCATCTGTTCCAATTGACTTCCCAGCTGAACGCCCAGGGGAGTCAATTGAATGCCCAACTGTATGCCCAAGGAAGCCAGTTGACCCAGCTCAAGACCCAAACATCGCAGCTCAATATCGAAATATCGGACATCCAGAGAGAGTCGCGCAAATTGATTGCTACGATGGAGAGCACAAGCTGGGAATCTCCACCTTTGCGCACCGGAGTTCGTTCATCTTTCCAGTCGCGAGTTATGCAATAAACACAAAATCAGTTTTACAACAGCAATGGAGTGAAAACATAGCGGGCTTTACGATTGTATTGGAAGGCTAAGTGGTCAAGTCGATGTTTTAAATAATATCAAAGTAATCTGGAATAATAGGGACGACTCTAGTCGCATCCCATTGAGCCCTTGGGGTTAGATACTGTTCAGGGGTAGGGGGTGGGAGCCCAAAGTAGCTCTGTGTGGTATCGTAGCGGCCAAAACACCTCAGTAGATTACTGAAAAGGGTAGCAACAGGGAAATAGTGACCGATAGGAGAAAGACCAACTCTTAGTTTTTGGTAGTGATTGAGAAGGCCGAATCGATTGGAAATAAAGCCGAACGACCATTCAGCAGAGAGCCGAGGTCGCTTCATGCTCACATTGCGTGCTACTTGCTCTGGAGTCAAGTTATGTCCTCTGAAGGGTGCCTGAACCTCGTCCGACTGGCCATATCCCTCGTCACCGTACACGACCAGCTGACGACCACCAGGAGATCTCGCATGAGCAGCAAGATAGTGGCGGATCTGGGATCTGATAAGCATGCCTGCGTCATTCTGCCGCCCAGTGAAAGGACCACCGACATGAACAATCATGCCGTCAGGAGTCGTGATAGCCTGGAACTTGAGACAATGGTACTTTTTATGACCACTGTAGAACTCTTCTTGATCCCTCATAGGCCGACAGATCCTCATGGCCGTCCCATCGAGAAATCCGAATGTCTCCCGCAAGAGACAGCCTTTCGCCTGCACAGCTTCCGTGCATCGAGTAAGGAGTTGGGGCGTGAGACGCACATGGTCCCAAAGAAGCAGATGCTTCCAACGACGATGAATCATAATGATAACGAGGTTGAAAAAAGTCGACAGAGCCGACGCTGAACTTCTGAATAAGGGCATGGCTTCTGTAAAGCGGTTTGGCCAGGCTAGACGGTAGAGAACAAGGCAAAGACATTTGAACCGAGAGATACTACCGGCGCTACAATGCACAATTACCTCTGGAAGGTGCAAATGCGGACCCAACCAGTGGATCTCGTCGCAAGAGAACCGGAAGTTCGATACGTAGTCAAAGTCGGGCTCCAGGTAGTCGAAATCTGGAGGAAGTACATTCATCTTGGGAGAGGGATAGTGGAGTAGGTAATGAAAAAGAGTTGTGTGTTGATCAAAGGTAGTTTTTTTTTTTTTTTTTTTTTTTTTTGATCAGAGGTTTAATACACTATAGTATTAAAGGCTGGATCTAAGCCCCTGAATCCAGTGTTTAATAAACAAACAACAAGTCACACCAAACTCTATTTTTGGGGATGTATTGATGACTTCCAAATTGGGAAGTGCTTACTAATTTTTTGACTACTTTTGCACCTAACAACTCCTCCAGAAACTGCCTATTATCTGATACATTATCACAACTCGAGGAGACGAGCGAGTCTGCACCACCGACTGCAAACGTCCAGAGCAGCAACAATTAGCGCATGAGACTACAGGTGTACATTTTTGAAGTTGCAAGCGGACATAGTTCAAAATGTTTTTAACGTGGTATTGATTCTTACATATTTCGTTCTTCGTGATTCTTCCTACCACTCCTTAGCCAACGGCCGCCATCCTCAATGACCCTCGACGCCTTGAGGAGGATCTACCAGATGTCTACAATAGCCTCGCCCATGTAAGTGTTATCTTATCGACTACAAAAAAGAATGACACACTTTCATGTTATAATGTACTCGACTCACCTACAAACTAATGTTTCCCCTTACTCGTCGTTTTTTTTAATAGCCCCCTCGCCGACAGCGCCGCAGAGGCAATCCAATCGGACGAGATGTCCAGAGGACAGAGTCGTCCTTCTCTCACAGGAGCAGGAACAAGACCGGGTCCGCCTTGAATCGAATAGTCCCGCGCGTGAGCGGCCCTATCAGCCGGCATCTACTTCTTGAACCCGCCTTTAAAACCAGACCCGCCCGGATGCTCACTGGCTTGTGGCAGCCAAGCGTTCAAAGTGACATTGCTTTTGATCCTTCGATGCCGGCTTTTCCTATCAGACTCAGAAAGTATATGGGATGATTTTTTGCTCACTAAGAGTGAAGCGTAAAGGGTGACCAAGGCATGAAAAAGAGAAGGGAACAACGGAGAGAAAGAAGACATCAAGAAAAATAAGGGAGGCATCAAGGGAGAGGAAGAAGGCATCAAGGAAGAGAAAGAAGGCGGCAAAAAAAAAGTGAGGAGTCAGGGTTAAAAAAAAAAAAAAAAAAAAAACAGGACGGGGAAACAAAAAGCGTATGAGACACTTCCAGTGTTTGAAAACGGAGGTGGTGCTGAGAGGAGGAAGAATAACTTGAATCCGAAGCAGCTGGTCGCTATAAATACGGTCGCAAACACATCCTTCTTAATCATACACTACCTCAACTGCCTCATAACAGTCAAATTACCCACAATGATCATACTCTCACGTTTTGCCTTTATTGCAACTTTTCTCGCCGCTTTAACTGTCACTCTGGCACAGATCGAAGATCACTCAGACGAGATTATCGATGAAGTGTTGAGGACTCACAACGAGATTCGCAAGGCCCATCTCGTACCGCCCCTGGCAAAAATGGAAGATGACACCTACGTACGCAACCGTGCGAAGCAAAAAGTTGGCAAGCCTATGTTGTTCTCTCCCCCTGGTGCAGACCCCAAGGTAATGGCAACCAAGAATCCTTGTTCATTGATCAGGGTGAGAGTGACTATGAATACTAACTCTATCCAACGTTGCTTCTGTATCCACTTTAGTATGGCGAAATAAGTGTCAGATACTCATCCCGGACAGGTATCATCTCGGGTAGAAATGTTGTTCTCGCCATGACGAAGGGCGAGGATAGTTATGACTACTCGAAGGAAAATCCTAGCCCAAACTTCCGTAAGTCGACCTATTAGAATGTATGAATCCTCTGCCCATCATCAACTTGCGTTAAGATACTCATCTCCCTTCTAATTTGTCTCTTAGTGTCATTCACTCATGTTATGTGGAAGGAGACCACGCAAGTGGCCTGCTGAGCTGAAAAGTACAACACGGAAGTTACTGTCGTTTGCGTGTATTATCCTGCCGGAAACATAGAGATTCATACAAGGCCAATGTACGGCCACCACTTCCTGGAAGCCCTCTCCCTTACGAACTTTCTCCGATAGACCGTGATGAAATTACTATGGCTCAAGTTTTGGCTAAATCCGTCTGAGGTTAAAAGATTTGAGAAAGACATAATAAACTAGGGAAGTGGTTCCACTTCCCACTCGGGTAGCAATGAGAAGATGGATGACGAGCTTAATGAGAGAATAAGGGTTCTTGGGGAGCAAGGGCAAGTCAGGAAAGGAGGGACGCCAAGTAGATCTGAAGGACACCGTTAAAGACGTAGAAAAATCAAGCACGGGGCAGCACGACGGGGTTGCAAGGGGCGTCGTGATAGGTATTGTTTATTTGTGTTCTATTGTCCTTTAACACTGAATGTGGATTGTTTGCAGGAGTGAAGGCCAGAGCTCACGACCGATACTCAAGCATTCATGAGCATTCATAGCGACGCTGTTTTGCGATCCTTCGACGTCGGTCCATTCTTTCGCACTGAGACGGAATAAGTGATGATTTTTGCTCCCCATCGGAAAACCGCCAAGGGATGAAAAGAGTCAAAGGATAAAGGGATGAGAAAAAATCAAAGGCGAAAAAAATCAGGGGATGAAAATATCAAGGGAATGGACAATGGAACGATGAAAAGACGAAGGACTACACCAATGGACAACACCCATAGCCAACATAAGAGACATCACAAAGGGCCAGCCTCAAGAGACAGATGAAGGGAAAGATCAGAGCAAAAAATCAAGAGATGGAAACAACCAAGAAATGAAAAGATCCAAGGTATGTCAAGTGCAAACAGATAAGAATCATCACGGGATGAAAACCACCATAGGATAACTGGCTTATGGCAGTCAAGCATTCATAGCGACCTTGCTTTTGATCCTTTGATGTCGGCTCTTTCAATCCTTGCTTCATTAGAATTTGGGGTCGTTTGTCGATATTTTTTTCACTTGAGCTCCTGGATGAATATATTATTTACTTTATTTATGGCACTAACAACGTTGCAAAACACAATTCCTTTTGCACATTTTCGACCTCATCGTAGTTAGCCAACTGTAAATGCTGTAATGTAGAAAAAGGGGTAGCGTGGTGGTTCTTTTGCACTTTGCCTTTTCCCAAAGGCACTTCACATAGTAACTGGGCAACGTTAGCTGACCTTATTATTTCAGTATGTGTGAATATCAAGTACGATTAGTGTCCCTTTGTCAATGCAATAGTAACAACAACTTAACAACACCAACCCTTACAATTTTTTTTTTTTTACAAACCCTAACAAATGAACGTGCAACGATAGCTCTATCCACCAGTCAACAAACCCGTTAACTCGAAATAGCTAGTATTGTTACTCAGGGAGAGGGTCGAAGGCCAGAATTGTGGGACCGCTGTTAAGTCCTCAATTGGTACGCGGGAAAAGAGGTTGTAGGTTGAAGGGAGGTTGATAGTAGGGAGTAGTGATAATAGGTCCTAAAGAATCACACGAAACGATACACTGCAGCGCGCCAGCGTAATCCTTGTCAGTACTACTCTGGTCCAAGAAGTGATGTGTAAAAGGACAAAGAGCAGACAAGAGGACTTGGCGCACTACTGATACTATGTCGACTAAAGTATATGACTGCTAATCTAAGGCATCGCCACCCCTGCTTAGCCGCCACCACCTCTTTTTGCAGCAGTATGCATGGTCTGGAGAACTACTTGCACAGCCTTCATAGGGCGGTGCTTTTGACTCAAGGGTGTCCCCCATTTTCATAATGGCGTCATTAATTAAAGTTTTAAGTCATTACGTATTTTATTCATATTTGTTTGTAAAGGAGAGATCAGCAGTGTGCTAAGAGTATCATTCTTATGTTTATTCTGAAACTAGTGTGTCAGCCTACAATTTCTCGACGACCGATAAAAAGGTTGCTTTGACGATAACCTTCAAGTCTTGTAACTGGGCCGTGAGATCGTCGATTTGTCTCTGCATGTCCTTGTTCTTTCCCTCATCGGCAACAGGTTCCTCTTTCGTATCATCATTAGAAGCCAGCCCTTCCTTCGTCTCGTCATCGACAGCAGGCTCCTCGTCCGTTTCGTCATCGGATTCTGCGGACTCATGCTCGTAGAGGGAAGGCTTGAGCCATCTTCCTGCCTCAATTTCCTCCACAATAGCTCTACCCTCCTCCGACTTCAGAAGGATACGCAGAATTCGTTTCCCTCTCAGCATTTCGGCGTTGGTTATGCTGTTGGACGCTTTCTTGGCTTGTTTGCGATGGTCCTTGCACAACTTTTTACCTTGCTCTGGGAGTGCATCGCAATCGGATATTTTACAAGTGGCCATATCTGTAGTGGCAGCAAACAGTGCATTGGTGTTGGTTAAAATGTCTAATAGTATCGCCATTATTTCAGACTCCATTATGAATTTCACACCCCACTCCTCTTGCTGGCTTTACGCCAGTATCATGTTTACCTTTCAAATTTAGCGCGATGGAAACAGAAGTGGTGAACCGTTTTTAACACACGACGAAATTGCAAGGAGAGATGTTGCTAGGAAGAGAGAGACAGTGAAAATGAGTGACTGCAAAGAATGTGGGAGTGGTGATAAAAAGGAAGTAGGAGTGATGATAAAAAGCAAGTAGGAGTGGTGAGTGATGAAGAGAAGGGTTTAAGATAGGAGGTGAGTGATAAATAGGATTACAAAATCCATACCCCCTTTCGCCCAACTCTACTTCACCGTATTTAGACCTAATGTAGATACTGTCTAGGCAGAAAAAGGAAAGCACGGTGGCTCTCATGTTCTTTGTTCTTTTTCAGAGAAACATTTGCTAACGTTAGTTGACCTTCATTTTCAGTGTGTATGCGTCGAGCGAAACTAGTGTTTATGAAAGGATCGAGGAATCCACTGTTCTTCGACCCCTTGATTTTGCAATAAACGTCATCAAGGCGTGACGAAATGATCTTTACTTTCTTGCCCGCCCCCTTTTTTACTTTGCCACCACTCCTGTTCTTTTTCTTCTCCACTCGCCCTATCTTCATTGTTCGGATAACTGGCTTGTGGCAGTCAAGCGTTCATAGCGACGTTGCTTTTTGATCCTTCGATGTTGGCTCTTCCTATCATACTAACAGAATTTAGTAAGTGTTGGATTGCTCACCCACTAATAGGGAACGTGAGCTAGGTTTAGACCGTCGTGAGACAGGTTAGTTCTACCCTGCTTGAGCAGGCAATGGCCCGAAGCTACCATCCGTTAGGTTATGGCTGAACGTCTCTAAGTCAGAACTCGTGCTAGAACGCGACGATTACCGCCTTTTCCGATTTTTAGTACAAAGGTTGATGAAATACTTCGTGAGGTTCCTGCTAACCTTAATTTCAATTGCAGACGACAATAATTGAACGGGATATTGTAAACAGTAGAGCAGCCTTGTTGCTACGAGCTTCCGAGATTAAGCCCATTGTTCTAAAGATTTGTTCAAAAGACCAGCATCTTTCTTTTTCCCACTCTTTTTTTTCTTCTTCCCGGGGCTTGATTACAAGGCGGTTCAGTGATAGGACTTGTTACGCGTCTAGGCGCGTGTGCCTGCCTTGTATAGACGACTTTGAGAGGCCCTGAAAAGTGCAGAGAAAATGGAGACGAAAGAAAAGTGATTTTATTCATTCGACAGCTCCTTTAATGATCCTGCTCAATTGCAGCACCTAACTTCATCGAAACCCCCAGCCTTCCTTAGCGAATAGGATAATTCTATCAGAAATCGCTTTGTCACCAAAGAGATGTGTTTATTTCCTCGAGGGAACTTTTTCTCATTCTTTTTTCTGATTCACTCATCTAATTTCCTTTTTCATTCTCTCCATTCCCATTCCTCCACCACCACCACACTCGCACTAAATGGAGTCCCCGTTAAGTTCTCTCACTTTCAACGCGCTGCAGGACAGACCCGTCCCGGAGACTCCCTCTGCCTATCACGACTTCGTGCGCCTCGTTACCAGAAAGTGGGAGATCTACGTAGGCCAAGAAGAACATACCTATACCAGCAGCATGGATGGCCACGGCTTCTTGCAAAAGAAGGGAGGAGATAACCTCGAGAAGTTGTCTTTCGAAGAGACGTCCATGCCGCTTTTGCAGCGTTAGACATGTCCAATCGACGGGAGATGATATGCTTCAAAGCAAAGAACTGCTTTAAAGTCATTGGTTCGCCCATGTGCCTCTATCATCTGGGCTGCACCTTTCCCTCGGACGTTCATAGCGAGCCATCGAACAAGACGGCGTGGTAGTCTGGATTCATTCATAAGGCAACGGGTTGGTACTTTGGAATCACGGATTTCAAAGGTCGTCCAGCCCTCAGGACCGTTTAAGACCAATCCTATCTTAAAGACCGGTTTGCTCAGGATGGACAGTGGCAGCTCTTCCAAGATCTAGCAGAATTGAGCAACTCAGTAGGTAAGATCATCTCGCAGCCTTACCTTGAAGAGCTTCCAAAGGAATTTGTCGATCATCTCTCAGATTCCGGCACGGTCGATGCTGTTTTTCTTAAGAAGATGCAGGACTTTGTTGACACCAACAATATCTTCACAGGCGATACTGGCGCGCTGCTGAGCTACCTCGCTTCCGACCAGTGTGCCTATGCATATGGAGATTTTGTTGCGGGTTGTGAAGAGCGAGAACCTTAAGACGAGTCGATAGAAACAGGACTACTAGAGTCCAAACGCGGACGGCATAATTTGTGAGGACCGCCTTCTTTCTTCCTCTTCTTTTTTTTTTGTTCGAGCCAGTTGTTGGGCGGTGCTTTTTTTTTTTTTTTTTTTGAAAATAAACTTCGGTGGCGAATGATCTGATCGTGTTGCCACCGTTTAGGCGGTGCAGAAAAACATAAAACCACCATCTCGTCCGCTCTTATTTTATTTTATTTTTTTGTCCTCTCCATCCCTCTCATCTGCCTACCTTCGATCACACTCTTCACATTCTCACAACACACACTCTCACACCGTCTCTCTCCTTCATATACACAAAGCCATGTCTGCCTTGCTCAAGACCCTCACCTTCAACGCCCTCCAGCAGAAACCCATCCTATCAAGATACTGCGCCAACCACGAGCTCTCCTACTATGTAAAAAGCAAATGGGACATCCCAGAGGAAGGTACCTTCTCAACCGTCGGCACTTGCAGTGGGATTGATAATTGCGTCTATCTCAAGGTCTCCAAGGATGGCTCCTCTCCCGATCAACTCGTTTTCAATGGCTGCCGTGACATTCTTCGATACGACAGGATTTTGTTTAGAGATCTAGGCTCTCCATTATGCCTCTACCGCCTCGGCTGCACCTTCCCTTCCGCAGTCCATGTCGAGCAAACGGACAAGTCAGCATGGTGGTCTGCACTCACCCACAGGGCCACTGGCAATTTTTTTGGATTCGCTGATATCAAAGGAGGAGTTGCACTCAGGATCCGAAGTGAGGAGGTGTTCTTGAGCCAATACAAGCGCAAAAACGGTGACCGCATGAGCGTCTGGCGCGCCATGGAGGGGTTGAAGGAACAACAATCTAAAGAGAATATAAACGAGCCCTACATGGATACATTGCCACAGGAGATGGTCGATAGTCTCTCTGCGCCCGAGATGGGGGATCCGGCCTTGTTGGAGGAGCTGCGCAAGTTTGTCGAGGACAACAGGGGTTTTAAGGAAGATATGCTTGCGTTGTTGAATTACCTGGCCTCGGACCAATGTGTGCATGGATACGATGACCTCGTTGCCGGTTATGAAGCCTGATCGGATACCAAAAAAAAAAAAAGGTTGTTGCAAAAATTTTCGTTTGCTTGTCTGTGTTGAGAAATAAACATGAGCATTTTTTTTTTTTTTTTGCATGAAAATGATCCTCCATCAACTACCCAAAAGAATAAAATGCTTGTTTTGAGTCACGGATAGATGCAAACTGAAATAGGGGTGGGAATGAGGATGGGGTTGTTTGGGAAGTGGTGAAAAGGGCGTAGGAGTGGTGGCAAAGGCAATGAAGCAAGGCGGGATAGGTATGCATGAGTGGTGGCAAAGACGTCTTATAGTTATGAGAAAGGTGTGAGGGTGATGGCAATGGTGAGTGACAAGAAGAAGAAAGGAAAAGGGCGTGGGAGTGGTGGCAATGGTGGCGATGAAGAGAGAGTGTGGTAGTGATGACAAGCGTAAAGGGAGTTTTGCCAACGCCCTCATGTCCCTTTTCTTGCCATTTGCCACCACTCTCAAATCTCAACCCCTTCTTTTCCTTTGCCACCACTCTTATCCCCCCATTCTTCTTACCCCTGCTTCGACGCCTTTGTGGTAGTGGATGATGTAAACTTTTCCCCCTACTAATCAACTGTTGCTGGAGAAGTGTCAGGAACATTTTCTCGCGTCAATCATCAACCAAGTGGGAAAGCCGAACAGACAGTTATATTTTTTAGAGTTTTCTCATATGAAAAAAGTACATCCTGGCCATTCTCTCGCTTTAATCTACGCCTTTTCTGGCTCTAGGGTTAAGGTGAAAGATAAGACTGCAGCCAGGCTTTATTTAGTCGGCGCCTACGCGCCCACCGCTGCATAAAGTATAACGCCAATTGCGGGCCCTCAAACAACAAAAAAATATTCCTAGAGTGGCTTGGTAGTCGGTCACTATAGATATCATGTTAACCCTCTTACCTTGCCCTGGATTCCGTAATCCATGAGCCAGACGATGCGCTTGGGTAGGCATGGCCAGGGAGCCAACCCATTGTAGAATAGAAGTACAAAAGAGTTGTGGCAGCAAATTGGAGGAAAGCAACTCTTGTTTCCTCTATCTGCCTTATCTTTCCCTCTTGGTTTAACGATACCTAAACCATTCGCCCAGACTCGCAATTGACCATACGAAAACAAACATCGGTATTTCCAGAAAGTTGTCCGAACCCCATGACCAGACACCGTACCTGCCGGAGCGCCAGCGCTCTCGCCTGTAGCACTCGTAAATGAACCCGCACTTTATTAAGTCCTGTTCGTTGCAGCCTTCAAGTTACGGCCATACAAGCTAAACCCCCCGCATCCCGTTCGATCTGGCACTTCCACAGTTGATGGTATAGCTAGTCTATGGTAGAGGACCACATGGGAATACTATGTGCTGTAGTGTATTATTTACTTCGATTTTTTTCTTTGATACAGCTCACGCAACTGAGACATCTTGCCTTTTGTAACCGCGCAGGGCAGGTACAGAGCCCGGAGCAGAGAGTAAGAAGGAAAGTAGGGATTGTACTATTACCGTTGCGTATCCGAGCCACGAATGGAAATAAATCCAAGAGGGGGAGAAGGGAAGAGAGGAGTAAAGCAAGGAGACAACACCATCCCTGTCTGGGTACCCAGAAGCTAACGGCGTTCAACCGTGTGATAGCATGGTGCAGTCTCCCGGGATGGACACGCCGCACCTACACTGCGCGGTGTACACAATACCATCACGCCGCACTTGCATGAAACCAAGGTAGTACGCGCCAACGTCAACCTGCGCCATGAGCGTTGGATGCCCAGTTTTCGAAGATGCAAGGACATCGCGTATTGGTACCTCTTAGGAGTCAAGCGATTGGTCGACTCATATATGCATTGAACAACAGGCTGAGCTAGTACCTCCTAAGATGCGATAGCTTAGTCTGTATTTGTTTCTTGAGGAAAGGAATAAAGATCCCACTGCTTCTTTCTCCATTGTCTTGACCCACAAGGCTCACGTCACTTTTCTTTTACTTTTTTTTATACCGCTGTTAGTGCTGTTGCTGCTGCTGCTGCTGATGTTGTTGTTGTTGTTGTTGTTGTTGTTGTTGTTGTTGTTGTTGTTGTTGTTGTTGTTGTTGTTGTTGTTGTTGTTGTTGTTGTTGTTGTTGTTGTTGTTGTTGTTGTTGTTGTTGTTGTTGTTGTTTGTTGTTATTGTTATTGTTATTTTGAGCGTGCAAACAAGGTTAAGGTTATCGGTAATGGACTGTGCGTTAGACCGTGGAAAAAATTGTTTCGAACGGAACGGTTGGAGAAGTGCAGGGACTGATAACTTTCTCTGTTTGAATTGCTTTTGGCGCAACTAGGTCGCGTGCGGCACTGCGTAACAACAATTTGATTATTTCTAATCAACCTGGTGCCCATAACCAGATTGAAATAACGAGCTAAACATTAGCAGGTGAGCGACAGAGGGTTATCATTCTTTTATTCTGTTCTTTCACTAAGAGCGAGGAAAGAGAGAAGGGAGCTTGATTGAGAACACCTGGAGTAGAGTGGGGGCCAACGGGTAGAGCAGCGGATCGCCGAGTAGAGTAGCGGGTCATTGCTTAGTTTCTGTTGCAGCAGCACTTCTTGCTGAACCATCCGCAGCCACTGCCTGTCATATGAGAGAATCCGCGATGGCCACAGTAGTCCTCACACAATCCGGACCAATGGGTAGAGCAGCTGCTCGCGTGATAGCAGGTCTCGGCAATTTGGTTGTCACCACCCTCGACAACCTCGGCTGGGGGGGCGGCAACCTCGGCTGGGGGCGCGGCAAAGGCACTGGTGGCAAGAGCAAGAGCAACGGTAAGGACGAAGACTGAGTACTTCATGGTGGATTACTGGGAATGGGAAAGTGGTGAGTGAAATGGAGGTCTGATTGATGAGTGGAGAGAGAAGGGAATTGGGGAGTATATATAGGCGAAAACTAAAAGGTTTCCGGCCAGCCCGTTCAAAAGGATGAAAAAAAAAATGCTTGAGTTGGAAAACGCGCTCAACGCCCATGATACAAAGGTGGCCATTCAGTGTTGAGTCTCTTTGCGCGGTACAATGTCCCGGAAACGGATATGCCGCACCTACACCGCGCGGTGTACATGAAATCAACGCGCCGTACTTGCATGAGCCCAAGGTAGATGAATGCCCGATAAGGCAACGTATGGTGTGGGCGGGAATGACAAAAGCCCAGTATGCGGTAAGGCCAAACCTGCACCCTGAACATTGGAGGCCCACCTGTTGAAACTGTATGGGCGCGGGGTACCTGCATGCGACTAACACGCCGCACTTTCATGAGACCAAGGTAGTATGCGCTAACGTCAATCTGCGACATGAACGTTGGACACCTAGTTTTCGAAGATGCAAGGACGCCTAGTTTTCGAAGATGCAAGGACGCCGCACCTGCATGAGGCCAAGGTAGTACGCTCCAACGTCAACTTTCGTCATGAACATTGGATACTCAGTTTTCGAAGATACAAGGACGCCGCACTTGCATTAGACCAGTGTAGTACGCGCCAACGTCAACTTTCGTCATGACCATTGGACGCCCAGTTTTCGAAGGTGCAAGGACGCCGCGCATTGGTACCTCCTTAGATTCAAACCATTGGTCGACTCTTGTGTAAATTCTCACATTTTTGTGTCTGTACACCTTATACTATAACTTATCCCGCGGCTACTTTCTCACTACTTCCTCGACCCGCTAGCCTCACTCGACTTTTTTTTTTTTTTTTTTTTTTTTTTTTTTGGCGAGAAGAAGCAGTGAGGTCTTTAATCTTCACCTCAGAAAATAAATACAGATTAAGTTAGTACTCCACTTCGTAGTGGACAAACTCTAACATGCTACCGTTTTCATTGCATTTTGCTCCAATATGTGCCATAGCGTATGTGTATGTGTGTGTATGTGTATCTTTTTTTTTTTTGAGCGTGAGAACAGAGGTCAAGGTTATCGATAATGGAACGTGCGTAAGACCGTTGAGCAAATTGTTTCGGGCGGTAGAAGTGAGGGTCTGTTTGATATTCAATTGGTTCAGCTTAAATCTAATCTAAATCCCTCTTTGAACGGTACCAAACATTTTGCATTTTTTTGTGAGCCTTCTGGTGCGCCTTTCTTCCCATCATTATTTCCAATCCTCGTCGTCTCTGCCTTCATGCTGCGCTTCACGTCACACTTCGCACTACCAATACGCACTGTCGTATCCCAACCGGGCAAACAAAATAAATATCGATATCGATATCCAAACGCGCGTTTTCCCCATTATTATGATATCCTTGACATTGATTTCGCACAAAAGGGGATTGAGTGATCCACTCTTCCCTAGGGAGGAAGATAGTAAAACCAGATTTCTTTGGTAGAATAGACAGGAAGTGGATGGATATCATCTTCACGCAACTGTCCTTGCCCTTTTTTTCTACATAGCTTTCGAAGGCACAGGTTACCCATATTTCTCTAACTCATCCATCTTGGCATTGTTGCGACCCTCCTCTACCTATTCGTTGGTGTAAACGTGTTCTTGTCCTTAACCTATATCATCGACCCCCTCCCCTTCAAACTCTTCTGCAGGTTGGCTGGATGCAGTGTCAATTTGCAGCGCTCACTTCGATGTGAATTCAAAGGTAATCTGTGTGAAGTCCTTGGACAGTATTACAAAGAAAAAACATCCTTTATTTGTAATTGGGAAAATGGGTAGCTACGAGAGGATTGGGAGGCGAGGGTTGATCGATCCTTCCTTGGAAGTGAGTAGCCAGGTGTGCATTTGAACTTATCCAGAGCAGGGATTAGTCAAAGAGACACTATTTTCCAAAAAAAAAAAAATGATATCGAAAGGAGAACCGGTCGAGGGAGATGCCCTTGCAACATCGCGTCAATTATCTCGTTCACCGTGCAGCATGGCTAGATTCCATTTTCCCAGATATCTGCGGAAGGATGTGGATGGTGGGTCGATGATATAGGTTAAGGACAAGAACACGTTTACACCAACGAATAGGTAGAGGAGGGTCGCAACAATGCCAAGATGGATGAGTTAGAGAAATATGGGTAACCTGTGCCTTCGAAAGCTATGTAGAAAAAAAGGGCAAGGACAGTTGCGTGAAGATGATATCCATCCACTTCCTGTCTATTCTACCAAAGAAATCTGGTTTTACTATCTTCCTCCCTAGGGAAGAGTGGATCACTCAATCCCCTTTTGTGCGAAATCAATGTCAAGGATATCATAATAATGGGGAAAACGCGCGTTTGGATATCGATATCGATATTTATTTTGTTTGCCCGGTTGGGATACGACAGTGCGTATTGGTAGTGCGAAGTGTGACGTGAAGCGCAGCATGAAGGCAGAGACGACGAGGATTGGAAATAATGATGGGAAGAAAGGCGCACCAGAAGGCTCACAAAAAAATGCAAAATGTTTGGTACCGTTCAAAGAGGGATTTAGATTAGATTTAAGCTGAACCAATTGAATATCAAACAGACCCTCACTTCTACCGCCCGAAACAATTTGCTCAACGGTCTTACGCACGTTCCATTATCGATAACCTTGACCTCTGTTCTCACGCTCAAAAAAAAAAAAGATACACATACACACACATACACATACGCTATGGCACATATTGGAGCAAAATGCAATGAAAACGGTAGCATGTTAGAGTTTGTCCACTACGAAGTGGAGTACTAACTTAATCTGTATTTATTTTCTGAGGTGAAGATTAAAGACCTCACTGCTTCTTCTCGCCAAAAAAAAAAAAAAAAAAAAAAAAAAAAAAGTCGAGTGAGGCTAGCGGGTCGAGGAAGTAGTGAGAAAGTAGCCGCGGGATAAGTTATAGTATAAGGTGTACAGACACAAAAATGTGAGAATTTACACAAGAGTCGACCAATGGTTTGAATCTAAGGAGGTACCAATGCGCGGCGTCCTTGCACCTTCGAAAACTGGGCGTCCAATGGTCATGACGAAAGTTGACGTTGGCGCGTACTACACTGGTCTAATGCAAGTGCGGCGTCCTTGTATCTTCGAAAACTGAGTATCCAATGTTCATGACGAAAGTTGACGTTGGAGCGTACTACCTTGGCCTCATGCAGGTGCGGCGTCCTTGCATCTTCGAAAACTAGGCGTCCTTGCATCTTCGAAAACTAGGTGTCCAACGTTCATGTCGCAGATTGACGTTAGCGCATACTACCTTGGTCTCATGAAAGTGCGGCGTGTTAGTCGCATGCAGGTACCCCGCGCCCATACAGTTTCAACAGGTGGGCCTCCAATGTTCAGGGTGCAGGTTTGGCCTTACCGCATACTGGGCTTTTGTCATTCCCGCCCACACCATACGTTGCCTTATCGGGCATTCATCTACCTTGGGCTCATGCAAGTACGGCGCGTTGATTTCATGTACACCGCGCGGTGTAGGTGCGGCATATCCGTTTCCGGGACATTGTACCGCGCAAAGAGACTCAACACTGAATGGCCACCTTTGTATCATGGGCGTTGAGCGCGTTTTCCAACTCAAGCATTTTTTTTTTCATCCTTTTGAACGGGCTGGCCGGAAACCTTTTAGTTTTCGCCTATATATACTCCCCAATTCCCTTCTCTCTCCACTCATCAATCAGACCTCCATTTCACTCACCACTTTCCCATTCCCAGTAATCCACCATGAAGTACTCAGTCTTCGTCCTTACCGTTGCTCTTGCTCTTGCCACCAGTGCCTTTGCCGCGCCCCCAGCCGAGGTTGCCGCCCCCCCAGCCGAGGTTGTCGAGGGTGGTGACAACCAAATTGCCGAGACCTGCTATCACGCGAGCAGCTGCTCTACCCATTGGTCCGGATTGTGTGAGGACTACTGTGGCCATCGCGGATTCTCTCATATGACAGGCAGTGGCTGCGGATGGTTCAGCAAGAAGTGCTGCTGCAACAGAAACTAAGCAATGACCCGCTACTCTACTCGGCGATCCGCTGCTCTACCCGTTGGCCCCCACTCTACTCCAGGTGTTCTCAATCAAGCTCCCTTCTCTCTTTCCTCGCTCTTAGTGAAAGAACAGAATAAAAGAATGATAACCCTCTGTCGCTCACCTGCTAATGTTTAGCTCGTTATTTCAATCTGGTTATGGGCACCAGGTTGATTAGAAATAATCAAATTGTTGTTACGCAGTGCCGCACGCGACCTAGTTGCGCCAAAAGCAATTCAAACAGAGAAAGTTATCAGTCCCTGCACTTCTCCAACCGTTCCGTTCGAAACAATTTTTTCCACGGTCTAACGCACAGTCCATTACCGATAACCTTAACCTTGTTTGCACGCTCAAAATAACAATAACAATAACAACAAACAACAACAACAACAACAACAACAACAACAACAACAACAACAACAACAACAACAACAACAACAACAACAACAACAACAACAACAACAACAACAACAACAACAACAACAACAACAACAACAACAACAACATCAGCAGCAGCAGCAGCAACAGCACTAACAGCGGTATAAAAAAAAGTAAAAGAAAAGTGACGTGAGCCTTGTGGGTCAAGACAATGGAGAAAGAAGCAGTGGGATCTTTATTCCTTTCCTCAAGAAACAAATACAGACTAAGCTATCGCATCTTAGGAGGTACTAGCTCAGCCTGTTGTTCAATGCATATATGAGTCGACCAATCGCTTGACTCCTAAGAGGTACCAATACGCGATGTCCTTGCATCTTCGAAAACTGGGCATCCAACGCTCATGGCGCAGGTTGACGTTGGCGCGTACTACCTTGGTTTCATGCAAGTGCGGCGTGATGGTATTGTGTACACCGCGCAGTGTAGGTGCGGCGTGTCCATCCCGGGAGACTGCACCATGCTATCACACGGTTGAACGCCGTTAGCTTCTGGGTACCCAGACAGGGATGGTGTTGTCTCCTTGCTTTACTCCTCTCTTCCCTTCTCCCCCTCTTGGATTTATTTCCATTCGTGGCTCGGATACGCAACGGTAATAGTACAATCCCTACTTTCCTTCTTACTCCATGCTCAAGGCAGGTTTTTTGATCTTTGGATAGAAAAAGAACCACACCTGCCCAACCCCCCCCCCTACTGACACACATCCGATCGTGCCTCAAGACCCAGACTCGTAAGAGCATCACAGACCCCAGATCAAATCACTCTCGTATGGCTACAGCACTTTCGATTTTTCATGCGTCCTCAATTAGGTTAGGAAGGTATAGGGCAAGGAGCGAGAAGAAAAGCCAGAGCGATGGCGATGGAAAAGTAGTGTCAGAAACAGCACTATCCTATGTTTTTCATGAAATCTGATTCCATAGGTGGATTTGAGTAAAATAGTACTTTTTACAATATTAATAATAACAGCTGCACCTAGGTTAGGTTGTTTTGCAAATACACTCGTTCGATTTTTCTGTTAGGCCATTAGAATCAACCAGGAGAGATACTGTTGGCGATAAGCGCGAGTTAAGCTTCCTTTACCTTTGTTTTTCCAAGTTCCAACTGACACGACCCGACACCCATTCTTACTTCTCGTCCGTTCGATAATCCTTGAAGTGAGTATCATGCGATTGCGACTCTCGGCCTCTTATACAATAATTAACAGCGCACTTCTCCATTTTGCAGCGTTGATTTCCAACCTACAATCAGTCGACAGTTTTTATATTCCAACCTTTGCAGTTTATCAAAACAGTTAAAGAATAAGGCTAACAGAAAAAGAGCGAAATGAGGTTAATATAAAAGAACGATAATGAATAAAGTTAACAGGATTAACATATAAAATACTCCAAAGGCGCGTTCGACAAAATGCCGCGATAGTATTTGCGAATTTTCCAGCAGATACTAAATTAACATAAGGGTAAGCCATTTCTTCTCGGTTGTCAAATGTGTCTTTAACATTAGGAACAAATGACCTCTTCAGAAATGGACTTGAGCTTGGATATTCTGGAGGATTGGCTGACAATCAGGGACATACAGGAACAAACGGACCTACTTTTGGCGCCTCTGGGGCCATGCACACCGGATTTTGACTGAACAGAGCCTTTGCTTTCACCCATGGACCTGCACTATGGAGCTTTGAACCTATTAATCCTCAATTTATCATTATACCTCGACTTGCACCTCGATGAGGCGGATATGTGATGAACTAGAAAAACAGCTCGTGAACTAGATGATACAGGCTGGAAAATGGACCCCAATGCCAGTTGGAAGTGGGATGTGAAAATGAATGGGAGAAAACTCGTATTGTTTTTGGAAGACTGACGTAGATTGGACTTGACAGTACATGAATGGTGAGGAAACATCAAGGATGTTGACCAGTTGGCAACAAGGAGGATGATCTGACAGAAGCAGTATCACGAATTAAACCCTCCCCCCCCCTCCCACACACACACACACACTTTCAGAAACAACCGTGCGTCCCTTCAATTTTTTTATCCACTGTGTGTTCATTTTTTTTTCTTTGTTTGTTGTACGAACAACAGCTTTTCGTTTCCATATGATGCTGTGAAAGAAATGGATTCTTGGAAAGAAATAGCGATAATATTATTCAAATTGTATGGTTGCTATGTACTGGTGTTGGTGTTGGTATTGGTGTTGGTGTTGGTATTGGTGTTGGTGTTGGTATTGGTGTTGGTATTGGTGTTGGTATTGGTGTTGGTATTGGTGTTGGTGTTGATATTGGTGTTGGTGTTGGTGTTGGTATTGGTATTGATGTTGGTATTGGTATGGGTGGTGTCGTTTAGTGATTGGTGACAAAATAGTCGTCTCGGTACGGACAACTACCTTCTTCCTGTGTGGATGGTGGTTTCCTCTTGGACACCACCTGCCTGCCTGCTCGCGACTATGCAATACAGACAAGGGCATCGATAGCGCTCAGCGGCCCGTTCTTCGACCGTGCGCAATGGGAGACTGTCTCGCCATCGACCCTGCAGACTCCACTGTGTCGTTAGTCGTTAATGGTACATACGATTCTGGCTCCCCCTTCTATCCTTCTCTGACCTATTCCTCTCATCTCCACCCACTTCCGCTCTTAACACTCAATGGGTTCAGTAGCCTGCTCCCAAAAGTTGATCAGCGACTTGACAGGCGGCTTAGTCTCCACCTCACGCTTCGTGATAGTCCTCAACCGATCAATTGAGGGTCTGGAAACAAACGTCGGGCTCCTCTGTTGAAGCGAATCAGACTTGGCCACAATAAATGCATGCGCGCCCATACGGAGTGTCGCCTTGCGAGCTTCGCGTTCCTCCAGGAACCTTTGACGTTGGTTTGATGCTGAGACTTGGCGTTCGAGGGGTCCGCCTGGGCGCTGGGTGGAGGCGGCGATGGCGGCCTTCATGTGGAGAGATTCGGATGAGGGTGCGAGGGTGAGGGATCCGACACTGCTCACGTCTGAGCGAGCGACTGAGGTGCGGTTTAGGTAGCGGGGTGACAGTCCAGCCGTTTTGTTGTTGACATTAATGGTTGACTTGGGCGAACCCAATGAGCTTCCTATCAAGGTGGCATTGGACACGACGGTGGTCCTAGAATCGAAGTTCACCGTGACAGCATCCGCTACAGTCTCAATCCGGCTCACCAAAGTCGAGCCAGAAACCATTGTAGTTGCTGTTGTTGGAGTCACAATGGCAGCAGGAGTAGCAGCAGCAGCGGCAGTGGCTCGAGGAAGATCGAGTGAAGCGCACCGCGTGTTGTTAACCTTATGGGTGGAACCAGCTTTTCCACCAACATAGGTGATATCCCTGGCCGAGACTGAGATAGCGGTTGTGGGTGTGGTGGGACTAGTGGCATTCAAGTCTTGGCTGTGGCTGCGCGATAGCTGAGGAGATGAGGGGCGTTTCATGACTCCGCGTGCGAATGTGCTCAGACGTTTCAACATCCCACGTGGGTTCTGGTGTGCCTCTGTTGTGTAAGGAGATGTAAACAAAGGCGAGTGTGTCAGCCAGGATGATAAATAAAATAGTGGGCTAAAAGAGCATATAGAAATGCACAGAGGGCAAGAAAAAGAACATACCGATGACGGCCTTGACATTGAGGACGACGTTGTTGAGCTGTGCCAGGCATGGGCCGGTGAACTGGCCGTGGGGATCGATCCTCTATAAGGCAGTTACATGTATCATTGAAAAAGGAGCGGTTAGTCACATGACAAAAGATGATACATAGTATGCAAGTCATAGTTGAGTAGTAACAATGACAGACAGTAGAGAAGGAATGCGCACGAGCCGTAACGTACCTGGAGCCATTCGTTGTAGATGGTTAAATGGTCAAAAGGATGACGGAGGGCGCCATCCCACTCTGCTGGAGTATGGCCCGATCGCTATGTTGAAGGTTGTTATGGGGAAAATAGTGTGAGTAAAAAAAGCTTGAAAGGGATAGGCACTTTCATGCATGCAAGGTTTCATCATAACAAAACAGGCAGTAGTACCTTGTCGTTACGGCTCAGCTTGTAGACTGCGCTCGAGAGATCGCGACCATGGTCGACAAGGATCGGTTCAAGGGTCAGAAGCTGTTACGAAAACGCGCAAGTAATAAATAAAAAGATGGTCAGGATAAAATCGTTAGGACATGAGTTTTACAAGAAACGCGCCTGTGAGCTGGGCGCTCATTCGTTACAACAGCGATGAAATATGAAAGTGTATCCGTCTCATTTCTTACTAGGTTGTTGAGCAGTTGCGTTGTACCTCGAACATCCTCCTTGGTAGCCGTAACATCCTATTTTCAACCAAATCAAGAGTAATTGAGATCCAGGACACAAGAAAGCAAACACAGAGCCGAGTGTAGGGGAAAGTAAGCGAGGGAATGAAGGCAAAAAAAGACGAAACGCGTTAGTTACCAGTACTCAAAACAACAAGGATCTGTATTGGCTGCAATGATTCTAACCACTCTCTGGCTCTCGACGTCCACTGCTTTTTGTGAGCAAAAAATGCAACGTTCGAGATGGTTCCCCGGAAAAGTTTTTAAAAAGCAAGGGGATAGAGGAGTAATGTATAAATTGAGAGCTGGGAACCGTGTTCATAAGACGGAACAATAGAAAAGAAAGGAGGACGAGCTAATAAGAACGAATGAAGAGAAAGGGAGAGAAAGAAAAAGTGTTCCTCTCTCTGTTTGTGCTGTCCTATCTCGTTCTGGACGGAGAAGAAAATTTCAAGGGGTGCATCATTGGAGTAATATAACGACGGAACGAATGACACTGGGGAGGGAGAGAGAGATAGAGAAAGAGAGAGAAAGAGAGAGAAACCGTGGCCAGGCCAGTCCAATTCCTCTTTCTCTTTCTCAAGGACAGAAGAGCATCCAGTACGTAACCAAAGGAGACAGAGAAAAAAGAACGCGAGAAAGAGAGTGGACGCTACGCACAAGAAAAAAAAGGCACCAACACATGTATGTCGGTGGTATGCAGTGAAGTAAAAAGTAGGCCAAACGTTTTTTGGGGCGTAACAGGGAGAAAAATGATTGAGAGAGAGGCCCATGCGGGTCAAAAAAAATAGCAGAGTAGGGGTTGCAAAGGAGAGGAATGTTACAGAGAGAGGGAGAGGAAGAGAATGAGAGGAGCGGGATGAGCCAATACGGATGGAATGCATAGGGGGAAATGGAAGGGAAAGAAGGCAAGACAGGGAAAGAGGGCGGCAAGAAGGGATATGATAATACTTACGTCGTGGAACTTGATATGGATTCGCATCATGGTTGTCCATCGTTCCACAAGGGCACGGATGACATTGCTGGTCTTGCGGCCTGTGGCCAACGATTGGTTTGATGCCAAGTTGAGAGCATTACCGACACGCTAATGGCACAGTCGAGGGATGGGTGGTATGTGCGAGAGAGGTAGAGAGAGAAGGGAGTGTGAGTAGGATGGGGGGGGGGGGGGGGGTAAAATCGTCAACAAAGTGAAAACAAAACCAACAAAGGGTGTGAGAGCGCCTTCTATGTGTGCATGTGTGTTGTACAAGAAAAACAATGCGATCGACAGACAGTTGGCTATGCCTTTCGTCATACCTTTAATGTAGACAGGTAGTGGGCTTCTGAAATGATCAGCTCAGAAAGAGTTGTGCATGGGTAACCCCGAGAGCCATATGTAGATGAAGAGAGGGAAGTAGTGCTGGAGAATCCAGAGAAAACGGTTTCGACGGGTGATGTTGCAGTGGACATGATGGGTTGTGGTGGTGCTGTCTGCTACCCAGAAAGTGTGTGTAAGAGAAAGAAAGAGAGAGAAGGGGCGGGGTTCTTCAGGATGAGTTTTGAGCTGTGCTGAGGTTTAGGGAGGATTAGTTGGTACTGGTATTGGGCAGGATACCAATGGTATTATGGTGGTGATGACGGAGGTGGAGATGGCTTTGGGTATACTTGGTGGAACAACTAAAACGCGAAGAAATGAAGAGAAGAAATGAAGAGAAGAAATGAAGAGAAGAAAAAGAAAGAAAGGGATATGTGTTGGCGATCGTCCGCTAAGAAATAAAAAGAGACCTTGCTGGCTGCGAATGGTATATCGAGGGGAGGAATGTCGGCAAGGATGGCAATGGTGAATAAAAAAACAGGGACGGGGCCGTTGTGTTTTCAAGGTAGTTCAAGGAGAAGTGTTCGAAGAAGAGTAGAGAAAGAGAAGTACAAGTGTAGAGGATGGTGATGCGAAGGAGGGTTTTATAAAAAGAACTCGCGGGAAGTATTAGGAAGAAGGAAGTAGGAGTACTTAAAACAACGATGCAGGAATACACTACAGAAAGGGGGGAAGGGGTGAATTATAAGAAGTACAGCAGGGATTACGAAAGAAAAAGAAGAAAAAAAAAGAAAGAAGAAGCGAGTGAAGAAGAAGTGAGATTAGAAAGTGAGAAGAAGAAAGAAAAAAGGGGAAAAGAAAGAAGTTTTTTCTCGAGACTTTTAAAGGCAAGCGAAAAGAGAAGGCAGAGAAAGAAAGCGTAATACCCGATGAGAAAGAAAGGGCAGTAAGAATATGGGTATGTATGTATGCTTGTATGTATGTCTGTATGTATGCCCGAATGTCTGAATGAAAGGAGAAGGAAGAACGGGGGAAGGATGAATTGAATGAATGTAGGGCGAATAATTTCAATGCGAATCCTGACGCGTGGAAAAAAAAGAGAGAGAGCGAGGTGAAGGCATTGCGATAGTACAATACATAATATGAAGCTTATTCAATAACAAACAAGGTATACCTATATTATTTATTGGAGCAGATCAATGGCTACAAAGAAGGATGGGACCGATGACAAAAGTAATGAAAAAAGAAAGAATGGAAGACGAAGAGGATGGGAGGGGAAGGGAACCCACTCTATCTGCGTGTGTCTGGAATTGGATGGGGTCCTGGCAGAGGGTCTATACGCACGCGCCATTCCGGTCGGGAATGAGAAAAAAAAGGGACTCACTCACGCAATGACTGACTTGGCTGGCTAGCATGGTTGGTGGAGTATGTGTCCCAATGCCACCGAAAAGAGAGGAAAGGAAAGAGAAGTAGCATGTACGAACACAAAGTAAGGCGAGGGTTGAGATTGCGGTCCACACACAAATATGTTTACTCACGTACACAAACAGATACATGGACACCAACCGCAATTACAGTCATTTGAACCATTTGTAGCACCAATTAACACCATATTAAGAAGTGAAAAGATATTCAATTGGCTTTAGAAAGAATAGGAAACATAAAACATAATCGATATCAAGGACATAAACAACTAAAGGCGAGGCGAGAGTGGATGGGCGGAAGGAGACAAAGGATCCTTGTTTTCGTTAAGGAGGCGGGGAAAGCGATTTTTTTAAGGGGGTACAAAGTCAAGGAGGTATGGGTGGGCATGGGATACATACAGACGGACAGACACGGACAGACACGGGCATATAAAGAAAAGGAAATAGACAAGAACAGACACCAACCATTGAAAGGAAAATGCAGCACTGGGTCAATGTGTCACTCAACCTCACTCATTAGGAGGGAACAAGAGAGAAAGAAAGTCCATGTTTGCATATGCACTACTTGTCACCACACCTTGCAATTCACATCATCCTCATTTTTCAGTAGAGAGAGTGAGAAGAGGTGAACAATGATGATGATGACTATGGGACATGGGTATGCTGGAAGAAGACTAGAAAATAACAAGGGAACCAAATTCGTATTGAAGTATCATCTTGGGACTACCTCACCCCACCTACCATCATCATTACGGTTCTAAACAAATACATCCCTGAAAACAAAAGGAGTAAACAGAAACCTCCTTTGAAGCATTGCGTGTGAATAAGTTCAGCATTGCCACTGACTGAGCGAGGGACAGTATGATCCACTACTATAACCAGCACGCCTCCTTGTTCGTCCTTTCTTTGAGGAATGAACGAAAAGGAATAAGGCCTTTTTGTCTCGCTTTTGCTTTCTTTGCTTTCCTCCTTCACTTGCCCTGAAAAAATGAAGAGAAGGCAAACGACGGACGGTGAGCGGTCCTTCTTTGAGATTAAATTAGACCATTAACCCCCCGTTTACGCCTTTGACATGTTGCCTTTTTTTTCTTTTCATTCTTTCTCTGTCGATTGATCACAAGGTCTAAACGGGTGGTAAGGCAGCGACAGAGAGAAAGAAAGAGACAGGAAGAATGAGAGGAGAGAAATGAGAGGGAGAGAGAAAGAGAGACCACAACCACGCGCCCATAGTGCGAGAGCAGGAGAGACTCGATCCATGTGCGAGAAATGGCTCATTTTTTGAGTGGACTTCCGCTTAAGCGCGCTGTGTGGCTTCCGCTTTCTCTCTTTCCATCCTTATTCCATCCTTCCTCCGTCCTATGGTGGTCAATGCAGTGAAAGCCAAGGCTCAAAATGGGGCTCTAACATGCACCGTATTTTTCTTTTTCTGTTAGGGAACGAAGACCAAAAGCGAGGCAAGGTCATTCATTGCTAATAATGGCGAGTTGGCATCTCTTTCCCCATTCTTTGAGCACAACAACTTGGTATTACTTTATGATCTTCCCATGTTAGTGAATTCAAGAAGGAGAAGGACGGAGGAACATGCAGCAGCAGGTATAATAAATCCGTGCTATTCAAATGTAGAGCGGGCGGAAGAGAGAGGCAAGGAAAAAGAAGCAGGGAGCAAAGGAGGAGAAAGAAATGGGATTGAAATGAGGATGGGCAAAGAAAGAGGAGACGGTAGACTGCCAAAAGGACCACCAGACATATATACACTCATGCACACAGATGGCCAATATTGCAATGAATGAGCCCATACCGCGGAGGCAGGTGGCAACAAAAGTAATATGTATGTACTCCACGGTTCTTGTGGAACGTGGAAGCGTTGGGATGATGGGAAGAAGGAGCGAAAAGGGTAAAAGTTTATTAGTCAACGAGATGACCCCGTTTAGGAAGTGTGCCAAGAGTTGGACTCGTCCCAGGAGAGAAGAGAGAGCAGCCATGGAGGAACCAAGGACATGTATGGATTTAGCCAAGGTATACACATGTGCACTGGCCATGACGTGGGACCCACATTCCTTCACCTATTTTTTACGTTTGCCCTAATTGGCATCTGTCAGCAAGAACGGAGAGTAGGCCCTGGGCCAAGATATTAAGCTGCAATAGAAGATTAGAAGGATGCAAATGAAAAATTAAAGGGTAGCATCGCTGGCATGTGCAAATGATCCCCTTATTTGTTCAATTGCTTGTTTGAATTTGCGGTGGGTGCATTGGGCTACTGGGTACAGGAGGTTAGAAAGAGAAGAAGTTGGCCCCTGAAATTCTTTGGGGCAGAATCCCATTCTTTTATTTTCCACGCCGATAACATGGCTGCCTGGATTCGAACATGCATTCGATGTCTCCGACTGTGCCATGGCCACGGATGAACAGTGATCACCGTCCTGGATATTTTGCACGGTCAACGATGAAAAAAAAAAAAATTCGCCCACTCAGGCAATCGGACGAACTGTGACTTCTTTGATCAGTGTGCTAAAATAAGGTTTTTTCCTTTGTCATCTCAAAAGGTCATCCTGAATCAGCAACTCACTCTCGTTCAACTCATGCTGAACAAAAAGGAGATCTCAAACAATATAACCATAGGTGCCATGGTTACCCTCCTTCTCACGCACATGCCTTATTATTCCAAGAAATGCGGTCATTATGCATCAGATAGTCTTCATCGGTCGCCTTGGCGCGATCGAGGGTTGTATACCTTTATGCTATGTTCTATGAGTGTTGAACTGAGCTGGGCTGGGCAAACTTCAGCTGTCAATTTTAGTGTCGTACACCCTGCCTTCTCGCCAGTCACAGATGCATTTAAAACGTGAAGCTGATCTCCGCAATATCCCCAACACTAACAAAAAGAAATAAAAACCATTTGCATTTGTCCCCTCCCTTCCCCCTTTTCTCGTTCTTTTTCCCTTCTTCTCAATACATCCAACCAAAAACTAGCCAAAAACCAGCCAACCACAGCTACCACCGCCAACAACACCATCCACAAATACCACAAGTCAAACAAACAAGCAAGCAAACAAATCAACAAAAACCACAACCACTATCTCTCACCATATATATATTACATACAATGTCAACGATAAGAGCAAGATCCTCAGCAAAGAAGGATTCAAGTACCACCTCAACCATGACAACCACCACAGCCCACAATGCCCATCCACACGGCACAATCCACTCGATCCGGCCTGTCACAGATACGCACCGTAACCATGAAGTCGAACAAGAAGAAGCAGACGAGACAACACCCGTCATTGGATCGGGAGGTCAGGGCCCGATCTGCCACTGGGATGAGCTCCCTGTCTGGATGCGGGACAACCCGGCAATCTTCACAGGATACCGTCGTCCTACCTTCAGCTACGCAAAGTGCGCCGCCTCCTTGGGATTCCTTCATAACGAGAGTGGTAGGTTACTGGAAGAAATGGACCCAGAATCGATAGTAACCACACATCAACTCGTACATATTATTTTGATCCACATTTCTACCTTAGATATTAAGGCTAACCATCCCACTTGCACGACCTTGTTTCTTCTTACAATAGTAAACGTATGGTCCCACTTGATCGGAGCAATCGCGTGTATCGTTGTCGCGCCATTGGCGTACTTCAAGATCTTTCACGTCCTGCAAACGGTTCACTGGACGGACGTAATGCACTTTTACATCTTCATGGCAGGAGCGATCGTGTGTCTGTCCATGTCGGCGCTCTTCCACTTGTTCTCCTGCCACTCTGAACCCGTCTGCCATCAATGGAACCGATGTGACTATGTCGGCATTGTCTTTTTGATCACCGGCTCCTTCTACCCCGCCATCTTTTATGGTACATTCTTCCTGCTCCATTGTATGATGACATTCCTGTGTTGGTTCTCTAGCTGCCAGACTCCTAACACTCAACTTAACGCATGCATGAAATGTAATAGGATTCTACTGCTTCAGAACATTCCAAATCATGTACATTGCCATGATCTCGATCTTTGGTGGCGCCACAATCATTGCTGTCACCAAGCCTATCTTCCGCACCCCCCAGTATCGCTGGATCCGCTCCTGCCTCTTCCTCGCCATGGGTCTCTCAGCCGTCTTCCCCGTCGTCCACGGCCTCGTCCTCTATGGGGTATGTTTACCTACTTTTTTTTCACACACTACTTTCGCGAATCCACTCAGATACCTTTTTCAGTAACACGTGTTAACCCACTATCATTTTCTCCTTTCAAAAAATAGTTCCAACTGGCAAGGAAGGCAATCGCACTGGACTACATGCTCCTCATGGGATTCTTCTACGTCCTTGGCGCAATCCTCTACGGCACCCGTACACCTGAACGCTTCTTCCCGGGCAAATTTGACCATTTCGGATCCTCCCACCAGATCTTCCACGTCTGTGTTCTGTTTGGAGTGCTGACCCATTTCTTGGGCGTTACCAAGGCAATGGAGTTTTGGCACGATTCGAACCATACCTGCTCTATCCCCATCCAGGAGATGAGAGCCGCTTACGTGTAAAAGAGAGAACTATGAAGGTGGTTCACGGATACGTACCAACATATGAATTATCATTACCACCCCCTCTCCACCTCTGTTTGCACTTTTGCAGCTTTCTCGATTATTTCCTACGTCTCGTTTCATGATATCCAACACCCACCATACAAGTTAGACACAAATATGACTTTTGCACTCTCCTCTGCCTTATGTACTATTAATTAATAAACAGGATGTAACGATTACGGAACAAAAAAAAAAACTCTACGGAAAATATTATATTCATTCCCTTACTATGCTACAGTGGAAACGGCGACGGTCCATTCATCAGCCTCCTTCTTAAGATCCGCCTTCTTCTTTGTTACCTCACCTACACCCGCACCACCCTTCTTTCCCGCCGCTGTCGTCTTCATACTACTACCACCCTCCTCACTCCTCTGTGAAATCGCTTCATCCATAAAAGCAACCGTCCATTCAGAAATCGCCTCGGCCAACGCCTCCTTCTTGGCCTGTGCTGGTTTCGAAGATCCAAAACCTAGACCATGATCTGCATCAGTAACTTGGACAACCTCTCTGGGGGTTGACTTCATCTCCTTGAAGACCTTTGCAAAAATGCTGGGTTGACACATATTGTCCTTGAGTCCTGAGACGAAGAGTGTTGCGGTGGTGGATGGGATGTCGAGGAGGATCTGATCGCGGAGAGCTTTGGTGTTGTCGGCGGTGTGAAGTGGGTAAGAGTAGAGAACCAACCCCGGGACGAAATCTGCGGGGAAGTTGCTATCGACTGATGCTGTTGTTGATGAGGCTCTTTTCTTGGCGGGTGCTACTGTTGCTTTCTTTCCCTTGGCTGCTGGTGCCTTTTTCGCCGCTGCTGGTTCAGATTCTGTGTCTCCTCCTGCCAACTGAGCGGCAACCGTTCCCGCAACTATTTTTTTTTAAAAAAGGGAAGCCGAATAAATTTTTAGTGGCAACTCAGTCCAAACTCAATTGACCGCCACTATGTACAAAAATCAAGCAGGGCGTGGGAAGTGGGACGAGAATAAAAAAAACGAACCTCGGGTTCCCATGCTGTGTCCGCCAAGGAAGCACCCCTTTTGGGGATGGATACCCTTGGTAGGATGGAACAGGTGCTCCATCACCCTCATACACACTGACACTCGGAACCCTATCGCGCATAATTGAGTAGTTGTAGAAAAAAACCTTAGTTATTCTCTTGGCGAGTTTCTTCATGCGTCCTCTCAGCTTGTCTTATTTGAGAATGGACGATCATGCACAACGATCCAGAGAGTTAATTTTTTTTTACCAAGGTTAGGCACTTTGGCGCGGTATCGCGCGCAGAAATGCCCCTGTCTTGCGACCTCGTCTGCGACAGCCGTCAACAGGGCTGTCTTCTCATCGCCGCCTAGTCGTAAGAAATGGTTAGAACCGAAAGGAATGCGCAGCATAAAGATTAGCGACGTTTATCGGGTGACCAAAAAAAAATAAAGTGGAAGAAAAGTTAAGCTAACAGGGCTGACTGTTGAATGTGTGAGAGTGAGAGAGTGGAAAGTGTACCTGCACCAGGTCCGAGGAGAAGAGCAAAGCCCGAGTGCTTGACGCCCGTGGGAGGGGAAGTGAGGAGAACGGGGATGGCGACTTTTCCGGGTGACGGGACAGAGATTTCTTTTTCTATTGGTTCTGCCATGCTGTCTTTCGGTCCTGTATAATGGAGGAAGGAGGAGTGAGAGAAGTTGTCATGGGGAAATGAGAAAAGGATAAAAGGCGCAACATGTCCGCTCTTTTTTATGTCCCCAAAAAACCTTGATTTTTCTCACTTTCCACAGCCAACCATCGCACTCCCTTGTCCTCTCCCTCCCTGTGCCTACATTCAGCAACATGTCTAACATCATGCTGCCAAGGAATGCAATCGCAATCCGCAAAACCCTAGGCACCGCAAGCCGCGCAGAGATCGTCACCGCAGTAACACACAAGACCTCCACCGCAACCTTACTCGACTACCCGCCAGGCGCCTACACGGGCATGCGGACCTTTGATAAACTGGGCATCATGGATTTCACGGGTCACACAGCACGCCTCGCCAACTCGCTGCAGCAGATACGGTTCCCTACACAGGACCCAAAAATCCCTGTCAGCGGTCACAGCAGCGTTGAAGCGGCAGCGACTACACAAAGGTTAGCACCATTGCGAAGACCGGATGTGATGAAAGAGGAAACGACGAATCTGGTCAAGGCAGGACTCAAGTTCTATTACAAGAATCGTACAGATGATGTGCTTGGACCTGCAGATGAGACCAAAGTCACCGTCCTCTGTACCTGGGATCACAAGGTATAGAACAACTGCTTTGGTTTTCAAGTCAATTCGAAGCAGATGTAGGCGCCTTTTCCTGATCGAATGTGTCTCTCCTGCTTATAGAACCAAGAGCCGACACTGCTCGCCCATTTTGAGCCACTCAAGACACCAAAGACACCCATGTGCAAGGTCGAAGTCAGTGGATCCCCCCGTCATCACCCCACCGCCAAAGACTCCCAGTGGATCGTAAGTTTCTGTTTTTGACCTTATTTCCACCTTGATCCACATCAATTTCACTAAGAACACCAACTTAACTGAGTCGTATAATATCTCTGGCCAAAGAAGCGCGATCGCAGCGGCCTGGAGGCATCCCTGGACAAGGACTCGAACGAAGCCCTCCTGTTTGAAGAATCGACCCAGGACATTTATGAGGGATTGTCATCCAACTTTTTCGCATTCGACCGCGCACGTCGAACAGTCCTCACCGCACCCCTCGACAGTGTCCTTCAAGGCACCATCCTGAAAGTCGTCGTGAATGTCTGCAACAGCGAAAACATTCCCGTCGAGTTCAAGTTCCCGAATCTCAAGCATACTCATGAATGGGAAGGTGCCTTCATTTCCAGTAAGCTCGCTCTTCAGGTGTCCAGCCAGTGTTGTTGTCGTTGCTTTCAATTTGATCCGCAAACATGATGTTGACGAAAACTGTCCAATGTCATCTCGTTCATAGGTACATCGAGACTGGTCCTGCCAATCGAGAAACTGGTGATGCCAGATGGGAGCGTGAAGGTTTTTGCGCCCAGTCCAACCATTGAGCTGATCCGTAGAGAGGTTCTAAAAGAGTGTCGCGAGCGTGTTGAGCCCATCCTGACCAAAGAGGACATTTGATTTTCCTCTGCTGCCGTCCATCTCTATACCATTGTGGCAGAACTCTTCCTTGCAATGTCCGCTGTTTATTTTGAGATGCGCTTCAATCGTAGTTCTGTAGATAAGAGAAAAGGGACATATTACATATTAGACCAACGATAAAGACACCCTGTATCATTATTATAAATTCAAATAATATCTGACAGGTCGCATACCTAGTGATTTTGTGTACTCGTCCAGTTCTGCGGCGATATTGCTAATCGTCTCTGCCTGTTGACTGATTTCGTCAATTCGTTCCAGGTATGGCTCAAAGTCCGAGTCTAGTCGCGCAAGTAGAGCGTAATAGTCGTCAGCAGATCGAACATATAAACACTTATCAAACCAATGTGCGTCACTCTAAAAAAAATGACTAAGATTGACAGACGCCTTACATGTGGTTCGCAGCTTCCCTACTTCCTGCATAAGCTCCTGTGCCACTCCTGCCAGCTCGCTGTACCGGTCCTTAGTCACAATATTCATGTTCTCCAGCAACTTGTAATCCTCTCCCGTCGCTATATATCAAAGTTCAGCGAGCGTTTGTTATATTCCTCAGTACATCAGACATTTGCTTCGTATATCTTGGCACTCACAGCCGAAACAAAAGGATGCCCTACATACCCAACATCTCGGCACGGATATAATCAGCAACCTTGCGGAACATCTCCTGACTGGCTCGAGAGACATGTTCTTGACTCAAGTGACGTGCGGCGTCGGCTGCTGAGAAGGTCTGGTTGCTCTGGTGGGAGACGGACGAGTGGAGGGATTGAGCACGTGAGGACGTTGTTGGTGTAGGGGAATGTGCGTGTGTCGACCTACTCATCGTGAGGTATTGTTTCTGAATGTGTGATGTTAGGGAGGTACAGAGGAAGAGGGGTGTTGATGAGGTGAGTGGTTGTTGGTGATTGCAATGTGTCCTAGGCTGCTTGTAATCCCTATCCTGAATTCTTGGCGGTTCTTGTGAGTTCGTAGTAGGGTGTGAGGAAAGAATGAAGTGAATGCAAGCCAAACAGCCAACAAGTAAGAGGGTCGACTCACGTGCAGGAATCTGGACTCCTTATTTTTTTAAAGTCGCGACTCGAGTTAGAAAGAATTAGGGCTTCGCGTCTGAACAACAATCTCACCTTTTCTTTCTGATAAACGCGTCGTGAACACAGCAATTTTCCTCCCACACTTCTCCCAGCCTTCGACCCTAAAAGACCTTACAATGGCCCTTTTTCTCCTCTACCTTAGTCTAAACTTCCCCCATTTTCAACCCTTATCACTGAATCAAACTAACACTTAGAATATCGACTTCACACTTGCCATTCGCCTATCATTCTTGCATGATGCGTTCTTCATCCTGTTCAGTCTAGTTTGATTCATGTCCGTCGTAAAAATACCCATATCTTCATCCAACACTCCACTTTCGATCGATATCACTCTCCATGTTTCCATCCTACCGTTTCAATTCCTTGAACTGTCCTTCTGATTCTTCACGTATCCACCATATAACGAAGTGCGATTCCAATATGTCGACGTGTTTACGGATGCCTATGAAGGATGGGATATGGCGGCGTTTGTGTCATCAAGTTCTCCATTTTATTCGTGACTGATCAGTTGCTGGTGGTGGATTTTGCAACTCTAAGTGACGTAGGCGTGGCGTTGTTGCTCGGAGCACTGGCGGTTACGAGCGACGCTGAAGATGTGAATTTCTTGCATTTGTCCTGATTAACACGACACATCGAGGAAGCCCTTGACTGTACCATTAGCTGAATAGGATTGGCGACTGCACATTAAAGCCCGTAGAATTTCTCAAGCTCAAACTTGAACGCCGATTTTGCAAGACTTCTTGAATCTGCTAGGGCCGGTCCGAACATGCTGGCAACGCTTGCTGTCATTGACGCGGGTGTAGTTGTCGCTTAAGCAATTCCGGTTGAGGTGACGATAGCAGATTTTTCTGACACCTATGCCCCGTGTTGCACCTAAAGATTTGATGCAAAGCATAAAAATCAAGAGCGAAAAAGAAGAGTGTTAGTCAATCAACTCATGCCCATTCCTCTGTGTAGCTCCTAATACCAAAAAAAAAAAAAAAAAAAAAAAAAAAGCTAGTAGGTTAAATTCTCAAATATTGATTTTTACCATATTCTCAGGTCAAACATCACTGCATCTTCCTGTGCTGCATTTGATGGGTCTATGCTTTCCCATGACCCTCCACAAAAATATCATCGAAAATCGTATTCCCCTCATTCTTGTTGTTTTCTTTCATATAGAACAAGGGAGACAAATTTAAAGAGACTACAGCGCGGTTTGGTTTATTAATGTATGGGGGGGATATAAGGTAAAAGGTGGCGTTCACAGGGCAACTGAATTAAAGGAATGAACATTAAACGGCAGCAACGACCTCAGCAGCGACAACTCCGGGAGTGGCAACAGGGGCAGGCAAGTGAGCACGAATCCACTGAATGTAGTAATCAATTACAACCTTGCGATCATCTTCGGGCTCGTTGTGCAACTCATGGTAGTGGTCCTGATAGACCTTGTACTCCTTGTCCTTGACGGCGATCTTATCAAAGAAATCCTTGCTCGCCTTCTGTTCCGTCAAGGCATCTGCAGTTCCGTGACAGATCAACAGAGGCACATCAGTCGCGATCTCTCCGTACCGAGCAGCTGACAACAACATCTTTCCGTTGGTCAACATGTCGAACAGTCCCTTGGTGGTTCCAAATCCGTGAACAAGAGGGTCGGCATCGTATTTGGCAACCTCCTTGGCGTCGCGCGAGATGGCCTTGGAGGAAAGATTGGTGGGGATCTTGAGTGAAGGGAAGACCTTGGAGACAACTCCTGCAAAGGACACAGTAAGATTGGAGGGGCGAGTAGGACCAGTGGGGAGGACAAGAGGAGCAGAAGCGATGAGGCCAGAGAGCTTTGTGCGCAGAGGTCCAATGCAATCGTAGTTCAGGACTAAACTTCCGCCCTATTTTTTTTTTTTGATTATGTTTTTGTTTGTATCGTTTGTTTTGTTTGTTTGTTTGTGTGGGGCAAAAAGTAAAAGTCGTTAGGGTTTTTGTTCATATGGCCAGAAACAATGCTTGTTGAGGTCAGCGTCCATGCATAAAATAAAATTCCTCGGAGGAGGATAAATAACAAAAGGACAGACATGCGCTCTATTTTTCAAGAAAAAAAGAAGACCTCGAACTTTCCAATTGTCATTGTCCATGAAAGAAGACTTACATAGGAGTGACCCATGAGGAACAATGGGACGCCTTCAATCGTTCCACGCTCAAGTGCTGCTGTGATGTCGGGGATGGCCTTGACATATCCTCCAGTGCGACCAAGAGTCTTTGACTTTTTGCCTATTGCCATCGACAACAAAGAGCTTCAGTTCGTCGTCGCAAAAAGTCTCCTTAGAAACACATAATCCCTGAGGAAAGATGGCATTGAATCCTTTGTCGTTACCTGTCTGGCCGAATCCGCGCTGATCAAAAGACGAGACCTGGAACCCAGCCTTGTTGAACTCCTCAAAGACATGATCGTAACCTACAAGTCGAGAAAAACAAAAAATAACCGTGAATATGTGTCTTTCAACTGAGTTGAGCTTCGACCAGAAAATGAACGATTTGCCAGAGTCGTTTTTCCGTTTTTTTTTGTGCACTTACGAACGATGTGCTCACCGAGACCGTGGACAAAGACGACGGAGGCGACTGGGGTTCCGACGGCGTACCAGGTCTTTGTGAAAATCTCGTGGCCGTCTTCGGCTTTAATCCACTCCTCCTTAGAAGTGGGCTTTGTGCTGTTCTGTGCTGCCGACATTAAATGTTATATGGACGTGAGAGGGAGGAATGAGAAAGAGAATGAGTGAGAGCGAAGGGCGAATGAGAATGAAATGAGAAAGAGGGAAGGAAAGAAGAGAAAAGTCAATGAGAGCGAACTAAGAAAGAGAGGGATTTATGTTCTTCTCTTTAACAGAAGGAAGTGTTGGGTATTGCAGAATGTCCGCGGATTGACCAGGACCCAATCATCACTCAACCAGCCGCACTCCAGGCCTGGCTCTTTCTATTTCACAAACTCCGTGGAGGTGGAGGAGCGCAGTGGCGGTGATAGTGGTATATGATATGGTGGAGGAAAGGAGGGGGGAGAAGTGTTTGATGAACAGACAACGAGAAAAAGGGCTCTCACCCACATACTTCTCTCCTCCACTCATTCACCCATTTGTCTTTCTTGTTCTCTCGCTACTTTGTATATTTATGTCTTGTGCGTATGCGTGTGCTTGTGCGTCGATTAACAATTTCTGCTTGGAATACGACCCGCTTGGCATATTGTTCCTCTACTGGCATATGGGAGAGTAAACGCCGTGGTGTTTAACTTTTCATTGTATGTACATGTCTATTTGGTTGTTTATCGTCTTTTTGCAATCGGACTCGATCATCATTTCTCGACCTCCAATGCTCATAAATACAACGACAACCTCAACCACCCACATCCTAACATGCCTTAGCACCAAAACCGGCACTCTTCCTCGATACAAAGTTTCTTTCATTCTGCAAAACCATGTATTGCACATGCCATTTCATAATGCCATCAAGCACGCACACCCGTAGTGCCCCTATCATTTATTTTCTCCTTGTGTTCGTGTAATGCCCTTCATTGCCGAATGGGTTCATACCCTAGTGGAGAGAACGGTGAGCATGCTGAAAGGTACAGGGGAGGAAAGGAGAAATAAAACATCACAAAGGATTTGCAGTCCTTTTTCGAGAACACGCCTTTTTTTTTCTTGCGTGAGAGCAACAAGCAAAAGAAGCCCGTCAGTAGAAAGAATGTACCATGGACAGGATACCTCTTGTGGAAAAACATAAACCATTTGCATTGCTCGTTGCTCTGTCTTTCCCTTTCCTTCTGTCTTTCACTCACCGAGCGTGGAAATGGCACCCACCCGTCAAACAGTCGATATTAGCATGTGAGGGCTGAATGATGATGCCAACCTAATATTTCCTCGATCTCGAGGTGGAGCAAAACAAGTTTTGACAAATTTGGTGGCAAAATAGTATGGTGGAACATCGCAAGCCAAGCTTCCAGCGGCCGCTTCTCATCATCTACAATCTTTGTCTCACAAAAGCAAGTAGACGCGATGGTTGACAAGGTGCTTCTTCATCCCTGAACACGCGGCTCTAGGGTACCATCCCCAGTATACAAAAAAAAATGCATCCAATTCGAGCAAAAAAATCTCTTTTGTAAACAACGAAAGAATGGCCGTTATCTTTTGACAGATAACATTGGTTGCTTTTTATTTTCAAAGAGGCTTTGGGGGAAGACAATGGTGTGAGGGATGGACGAGGAGTTGGGTTTTTGTGAAGAAAAAAAGGTATTTTAAACCTCAGCGAGGACAGCGGGCTCCTTGAAGTCCTTGCGCTCAACCTTGGCACCGGTGGTGTTCTCGACATCAGCACCAGAGTGAAGCTCGAGGAGCTTGCCGAGGTCGAACTTGGGGGCCTTGAGGATCTTGACCTTGCGGACAAAGACGTCACGGAGAGGGTAGATCGACTTGCACGACTTCTCAATCTCGGATCCAATGACCTCGGGGACGAACTTCTGGACGAGCTCCTTCAAGTCGCAGGACGAGGCCTGGGCGGTCATGATCTCGAACATCTTCTTGCGGATCTGGCGGATCTGAGCAGTCTGAGCATAGGTGGTCTTCTTGACCTGGTGAACGCCCTTCTTGGTGAAAGCAACGGCGAAGAGGCGGAGCAAGTAGCCGTCGGTGGTCTTGACATCGACGTGGGCCTCGATGATAGACTATTTTGTTGCCATAGTAAACAAACAGATTATCGTGTTAAGGCTATTTCTTGCTGCAGATATCCTGATCTATTCCTGATAATGCTCCTTGGCAAAAGCAACATTCCCTGCCCAAAACACATTCAAAAAGAAATGCCATAAAGGCTGAAGGTCGTAGACGTTACCTGCCACTTGCGGACCATGGAGCGGAGCTTGTCAGAGGTCATGTCCATACCGTGGAAGTTGGTAAGGCAGTTCTTGCCCTGGACCTCATCAACGCGCAGCTTGATCTTGCGGAAGGAGTGCTCCTCGGACTTGTTCAAGTCAGCGAGGGAGATCTCGAGGACACGGCCCTTCAAGGCATCGTTAGCGTTCTTCATACCCTGGGTGCGGTTGACAAGGGTCTTGCCAACGTTGCGAACTTCGAAAGTCGAAGGAGCCTTGATGTCATACCAGTCCTTGCGGGTGAAGGGGTCAACGCTATAAGATGGGAATCATTGATGATGACGGTATCAATATCCAGTGCTCGTGTGAACGTATTGGCATGTATTTCTCTTTGAATGGCGATGTAGGCGTGGTTTGTTGGTGCCTAACGAGTGCTGGTGTCGCGGCGAAAGACTACTGTCTCACTACTCCTATTTGTCGCCGTGTACACCAGTTGAAGTGATTGAACTAAGGTTCTTTTGATACTTGGTGGGGAAAGGCCGCCAGTGTGCTGGGTCCGATGGGTGATCGCAGCCAAAGCCTTTGTGATGGCTTTTGACTGTTCGTGTTTTGTCCTGTGAAAAGACTGCTTGCCAGGAGAGTGCCGGGAACGGGAATAGAGAGTCAGGTTGCGGATTGCTGAAAAAGCAACGAGTGTATGAATGTAACGTCTCCGCTAGGGCTGATTCGCTGCCATGACTACCCACAAGTAAATCTGGCGCGCACCCCTGTGTCCCGTACGTGGCCTCCTTAGACACCGTTTGTTCTCCGGTCCTTCTTCCTGCCTTCACTTCCTGTAGTCAAGCGTTTCCTGTGTGTAAGTGTGCGGTGCGGAGGACTAGTCCTGGAACGATACTTTACACCTTCTTCTTAAGACCCTTCTTTCCCTTCGAGAGACGCCTATTGAGAAGCAGGAAAAAGGTAGCGACTGGTCAGTTCTTTGCTCACAAAAAGAAAACAAGAGCGATCGCCTATCGCTCCTTCATAAAAACAGCGCCTTCAACAGCAAGTGGTTTGCGGTTCTTACTTGTTCTTTCCAACGGCTGTTTGTGAGATGTTCGTTTGGTGTTGTTGAAGCGGAGGTTTGTTGCGCGATCAAGACGCAAATTTTTTTTAGTCAAAAAATTGATCCGGAAGGTGAGGGTTCATAGTAAGTGTTCAGTGGTTGATGCACAGTGGATCCCGTAGTTCCCAAATGTTGGTCGATTGATTATATTTTTGGTGAAGTCGAGATCCGGCCAAGAAAAAAAAAACAGATCCAGTCAAGGGGTTACAGGTGCCAAGTACGAGTATGTTGTTTCCAGATAATTTTTGAAGATAGGTTCCCGTGGATGGCGATGAAGATGGCAGTGGCGATGATAACGGCGACACAGAGATAGACGGATATGAGGATAGATGGATAGATGGAATAGGTAACGACGGATGGTTAGCCATGGATGTCTTCATTCTCTATGGTTCGAATCACGACATATGATTGGCTCTAATGCAACACAGGTAGCGAGCCGTACCCATAATGAAGTTGAATAGTTAAAAGAGAAGGAGCCTCGGCAAGCCCACACTGCCTGTGCTGATATTCTCCCCTCTTTGCAACTTTGCATGGCTCTAGCACGCTCAAATTGACAGATGAGGCGCAACACCTATGGCAATGCAACTCACACGATCAAATTATTCACAGTCATGTGACCATATGGCTCGCTTAAAGTTTGTAATTTGCCAAACTAGTCGTGATCAATATAGAAAAGAAAATAGTTATCCATGGTTACAATAGACACTCGATAGTCATTGCTAGACTTCACCATTGTTTCTTTTCTCGCGTTCATAAAAGTGAAAGAGGTGAAAGTAGCACGTCCTTTTCATCTCTGCTAATGGACTACTGCATACTAATTGGCAAATTAGGCGCGGGCGTGGCATAGAGACACATTACGCCGCTCTGTCTCTCAACCATAGTTTGGTATCCTACCTGCAACTAATAAATTGCATCTATTCCTACTCTCAACCACAGCATCAAGGCCAATGAATGCCTAAACCTTGTTCAAAAGAAAATCATCCTATCGTTTGTCTTACCAGAGTTCGAAGGATTCGATTCCCCTGGACCTTGGACGGCAGGGTATCTATTTTTACAGAGCTAAATGCAAACCCAGGGAATCCCGCGACTTTGAGCCTTGCCCCCCCCCCCCCCCCCCCTCTTCTCTCTCTCCCTTTCTCAGAGCATCGCATTCTCTTCTTTCTACATGTATTATTTTAATTCCTTGGTGAAGATTCCGAGTCCGTTCACATATTACACAGGTCCCTCAGGCTACCAGGCACAAGGACCTGGAAATCCTTTATATGTTGCAACTGTCGGTATCTTTTTCTGTTTTCTTTTTTTTTTTTCTTTTTTCTCTTCGAAACTCTGCCCTTCCCCATTACACCTACAAGTTTTTACACAACTCTTACAACCTAACCCTTTATCCTTCCCTCTACCACACACACACACGCTACTACCACCATGAAGTTCATCACCTCCATCGCCATTGCCACCACCGCCGTCGCTGCCGTCTCCGCCCAGACCATTGCCATCAAGTATGTCTCTCTTGATCCATTTCCTCGCTCAGTCTCTCACAAAACCAACTTCTGTTCAGATTCAACCTCATTTCTCCTTTTTCCTTACAATCTGACAACTCATGCCTTTCTAACTGATTTTTGTTCTGTTTGGCTTCATTTGTGCCATAGCGACCCTAACGTTGGTTCTATCTGGAAGGCCGGTGCCGAAAACTACTTGCGTTGGTCCGGATCCTGCAAGACCTTGGGCCCCAGAGCTAAGAACGTCACCGTCTCGCTCATGAAAGGTCCTGCCGATCGCATTGGATTCGTTGCCAAGTTGGGAGAGATTGACTGCTCATCCGATAACGCCGTCAACGCCATGATGAAGGTCGCGGCCGATCAGGCCCCCGGAAAGTACTCGCTCGAGATCGGCACCAACCCCGTCTCGTACTCGCCCATCTTTGATATCATCAACCCCTCTGCTGTTGCCCCTGCCCCCGCTTCTCAGCCTGACACCCCTGCCCCCGCTCAGCAGCAGAAGGATACGAGCGGTGCTGGTGCTTTGACCGCTGGCTCCATGGTTGCCGCTGCTGGTGTTGCTGTCGCTGCCCTCCAGTTCATCCTCTAAATCCCAGAGAATCAACAACCATAGCGCCAGATTTTTCACGGCATACCATCCGCACTCGACACTGAACACTCCTCCAACAACACCATAAAAAGGAAGGCAACGACTAACAAACTCATGGAAATCTGATCAAAAGGAGGGCTTCAAGAAACAACAACAAAAGGGAGAGGCACGCACATTCTTCGATCCATTTTCTCTTTTTCTTCCCAAAACTCGGGAAACAATAATAGTGACACGAGTTTAGGTTAGAGGGTGTAACTCGAAAAAAAAAAATCAAACAACCCACAAAACGCACACGACCGTGTGCTGTGGGTTGGCTCCTTCCCCTTTTGTTCCTCTTTGTTGTTGACCCAAGAATAACCCTTTTGTTTACAAGATCTCCATTCCCCTATCCTCCAATCCGTCCTTGCTCTTCTTTTTGTCCCACAAATTTCCTTTCTTCCGATGTCTTTCTTTTCCTTCTTAATGACCATGCTCTCAAAAATAAAAAATACAATTTTAAAAAAAAAAATCTATCTTGAGTTTTTCTGAATGCACTTTTGATTCGATCGCCCACTCCCCTCTTTCGAGGCAGCACCACTAGTTGGACCTTTATTGTTTCCGGGTGTCTTTGGATGGCACCACTGTCTGTACTGCATTCGTCAACGTGATTTCGCGATGGCTTTCCTTTGGGTTCGAAGGTGAGCGAATGAGGTTCACAGAGAAATGGGTTACATCCTCGTCAGCATCTGATCAATTCTTCCCCCACCTCCTCACATATCAGATCCATTATCTCTCCCACTCGCTCACATACCCGGTGAATATCTGGCAACTAAAATAAAAAAAAAAAAAAAAAAAAAGTGCCCAGCTGAGATGTAGGCGCTGAGATTCACGCTAGAGGAGGGGCTGACCTAAACTTCTTTGTAACTCTCCAATTGATATGTGATTTTACCTATATTTTTGTTGAGATACACAGAAGTCTCAATACCAAGGCGATACCATCGCAATTACCGATCCATGATCATGCTGACAATGATGACGAAGCAGGGATCGTCTTTGAAATAGACAGAATCGTGAACCCTGGCCCCGATCCTGAAATTACCGGTACTCGATGATAATGACGAAGGCACACCAAAGGGCGATAAGAAATGGGTTTGGGCTTACCCAAGAGATTGCTATCCCCCCACCCCATCGACCAATGAGCTTCCTTCATGGTACCTGCACAAAGGGGACACGGCAAAGCCACTCTATGTCCCAATGGTACATGTATGCATTACCCATCTCACTGTATGAAGAAAAACGACGAATGCTTCAAAGCTGCTTTGTGTCTTTGTAACCAACTCACTGCACTGTGCAACCCTTACTGAGGGATGAATTTGATACAAAAAAAGGTGCCTTCAAAAAAAGAAGGGGACATGGGTGGAGCCATGGGTGAGAGATAAAATGAAATGGGAGATATGCACCTTCGAGATTACTTTGTTCGGAGTTGAATGAAGCTCCTGTTTGGGACATTGACCTTCTTCGTTATTTAAGATTATGTACTTAATGGGACCGCTCAGTCAGCAGTTAGTTGCTGGGGCGCCCTATTCATCGCTCTGACCTTCCCTACACCTTGAAGGTGACACTGGTCTATACTCATGGAGGCGATGATGAAGTTGAAACCTAGGAGGTACGTTGATGCCTTGAGCGTACCTGAATTAGCAATCTGCCTCGAATATGCAGCTACACAAGAATGCAGTCCTGAGTGGTTGAGTAAGGCATGCCTTGCTCATCATCGGCGGGCGCGTGCTTTACGTGTTCACGGTTTTGCTACCTCAAAGCGGAAAGTCTATGTCAGCATCAATCGCAAATGGGCAGGCGGTTGAACATAAGAAAATGATCTCAATTGTGATTCACCCAACTCAGATGTTTCGATCATTTATCTCTTTTCCTCTCTTCTCATCTCCTTGTACTTCTTCGCGCTCGCAGTGCAAAAAAAAAAAAAAAGAAAAATGCCCGACACCCATTTGCCTTTTCTTCCACCCCTTTGGGCGTTTCGAAAATAAAAAGCCGTTTAAAGTTGCAGGAAAAGTTAAACAAATATTGACAGACGCCCTGCCTTTACCTTCGTGGCCACCGTGCTCTCTTGTATGATTGTCTTTTGTTAGCTTGTTGCCTTTTTGTCTTTCACACAATCTGCATAATGAGAAATCGAAAAGGACGCATAGCATAATCAGCACGGTTCCCTTTTTGCTTTACACCTGGCCCTTTATTTGTCTTATTTCTTTTTAGTTTTTTGTTTATTTGGTCAAGTCGGAGGATACAACTTAACATGTTTATTCTATACACATGTCTCTTGTTTGACTTTCTCGTTCACATTTATGAACCCAAATGAGCAGGTTGGAGCGCGCTGCTACTGCTCGAAGAATGGGGGAAAGAAGAAGAGGAAAGGACGTGTAGGTGGTCCATGTTGGTCTTCTTTCTGCACGTAAAAAATGAGCTGCGCCGAGAGAACTATTTCACCGTGCCATAATAGGTTTGGGACTGAAAACAACTAGAAAACAAAGATGGGGGAGAAAGTGGGAGGGAGTGGTGTATTTTATTAACAAGGGGGAAGGAGAGTAAGTGAGCAAAATAACAAAGTGAGCAGTACCGTGTGCGCGGCATGCAACAACTATGCCTGCCCGTCTGGCACCTAACAACGAAAATTAGCTGGCAATTTAGGTGGATGGGATGGAAGAAGGATAGGGAGGAGGGGGTTCAATTGTTCAGTCTCTAGAACAGAGATCGGTTGGGCTGGTTGAGATGACCGGGATGGCTGGGATGGGATGGGTTGGGTTGGTCTTGCTTACTGACGGACACAAAAAAAACACTCAATGCTCATATTTTTTTTTTTTTTGCTTTGTTGTTGTCCCACTTCCATTTTGGATGGGTTCAAAATTCGAGGGCCGTAACTCGAGTGTCGTACGGACGCTAGCCAAAAGCGAAGGAGAAAGGGAAGCAAGGAAATGGAGGGAAGTGAAGAGAAGGGAGGGAGGGCTGACCTGATCCACAAGCAAAGTCAGAAAATGGAAGACGACATTATTTCCTTGTTTGAAAAACATGAAAAAAAAAAAGTGTTGGAGAGGTAAAATAACTACTGTTGGGAACATTTTCGGCTGGGCTTGGCTGTGGATTGACACGCCCCTTTTTTTCTTTGTTCTTTCTTCGTCGTTTGTGAACGTAGAAAAGGGGCAAAGAAGAAAGGAAGGAGGAAAAGCTCTGGCCAGTGCTTTTTAAGATGCGACTAGTGGATAAGGATAAACTAGGGCTGGTTCTCGGCCTCCTTGACAGTAAAGCAAAGAAAGAAGGAAAGGAAGAGAAGGTGTTGCCTTTTTTCTTCCTTCCGAGAGAAACAAACAAGCAATGGTATTGAAGAAGGCATTTCGTGATATATAAATATGCGATCAAAGACTGTTGTTTTTGCTTGTGATGGAAACATTGTCAATGGTAGGCACCCTACAAGTCTCACCCATTCTGACAGACCATGACTTATGACTGATGGATGGGAACCCCCTTTTTGTCTCGCTCTTTGCTTTATTGGATGTACAGTACATATGTCTCGTTGACATATCCCTCCTCTTGTGCCTGTTGAGCACATTTCAATCCCGTCGTTGTTCGTTATTCGTTGTTTCGTTGTTCGTTATTTTGTCTGCCCTCATTTTTTCCTTTCATTTTCCTCTCTCTCTTCTCTCCTCCTTTTCCCTCTTTCTGCACCCACTCTCTTTCACCTCCTCGTCTCTCGCTCCATCGACCATCACTCGCTCTCTTACTTCTCTCTCCATCACTTTATACCCCTTCCCTTCTGGATCATCCCTTCCGTCCCCTCCACTCCACTCCTGCTGCTGCCATCCGTCGAGGTACTCGATCTCATCCTCACTCCCTCCATCCCCATCCTACCCACTCTTCACACAACATACACACTCACAAGCATACATATACACTCCGAAACCCATTCTCACACTCACACGTACACTTACACTTACACACAAACCGCATAACCATACACACATACAGAAACGCTGCAACAACACACCTTTCTCTCACTTTACGACCATATGCGCTCCTACTTTTCCTTCTCGATTGCTTCATATCTTGCACCATCCTCCTCTCACCTTTATCTTCCCACTATTTACCTTTTTGTTTCGCTGAGTGCTCCCCGAGTTGTTTTCTTCCTTCATGCTTGCTCTACGCTCACTTCCTTTCCTCTGCTGCTCAACGAGCTTCTCTTTCTCCCGCACCCTCCAATTGCACGCCACGGGGAACGAAAAACAACAAACCATGTTGTCATTATCCAAACCCACTCTTCTCTTTCTCTTGGTTCTTCCACATCACCGGGAATGAAAACGTTACCTATACTTATCCTTACATTGATGAGGATGAAGCCAGTGCGTGAACGTGTATGTGTGTTCGTTTTGTGTGGTACTTGCACTTGTGTTGTGGTGTTCTCCCTACTTGGGTCTTCTATCCTCCTCCTTGTCCTCTTCCTCATGTTATGCGCGATATTGTTATTTCTTTGTGTTTTCCGCTTTGTCCTGCTTTTGCACTTCTCAACACACCCCTTTGTCTTTTTTCTTCTCTTGTTCTCCCCCTCTTCGCTTGTCCTCTTTAATTACCCTCACTCATTTCCCTTGTGTTCGTTTCAAAACAACTAACAACAGAGCACGCTTTTCCGCCTCTTATTTTTCTTGACCCAATTTTGCACTCTCTTAGACTTGAATAACAAACATACACCTTACTGAAGCAGAGTTTCTTGCCTCCTCCTCCTTCTCCTCCCTGTCAACCTTCGCTATATACAACAACCATCCCGTTCGGCCACCCCCCCCCATACCCACATACCATTATGAGTACCGACATTGCAGAGCGCATCGCCAACGCGCGCAGGGAGGCTGAATTCCTCAAGGAAAAGATCAGAGAGTCGAGGGCTGTCCTCAACGACGCGCAATGTAAGTAGTGTACCAACTTGTGAATATATGTGCGCCAGAAAGAAAAAAAAAAAAAAAAAAAAAAACTCGAAAGAAGAATGAATCCACAAGCACGACAACAGCACAAGTGAACTAACTCCAATGGACCGTGTTTGACATGTGTGTTCTATTATTTATCTATCTCTCAATGTGGAATGTCGACACTTCATCATCTGGACCAACAACGACTTGTCATCTCTATAGTAAAACTGATGTCACAGGAGTTGGCACCCTTGAACCGTCTCAACATTCGCATCCGTCGCGTGCTCAAGGGCCATCTGGCCAAGATCTACTCCATGCACTGGGCCTCGGATAAGCGGCACCTTGTCTCGGCCTCGCAGGACGGTAAGCTGATTGTCTGGGACGCTTATTCGACCAACAAGGTCTATGCCATCCCCCTGCGCTCGTCCTGGGTCATGACCTGCGCCTATGCGCCAACGGGCAATTTCGTCGCCTGCGGTGGTCTTGACAACATCTGCTCCATCTACAATCTCCGCACAAGGGAAGGATCCGTTAAGGTCGCCAGGGAATTGAGCGCTCACTCTGGATATCTCTCCTGCTGTCGCTTCCTCAACGACCGCCAAATCCTCACCTCCAGTGGAGACATGAGCTGTATGCTCTGGGATCTGGATGCCGGTGTCAAGTTGCAGGAGTTTAACGACCACACTGGAGACGTCATGAGGTAACGAGAGAGAATATGGGAGGACTTTCTGTGCCCGTATTCAGTCTGTGCCTCTGCTGCTGTTGTTCAACTATCCATAATTGCTCGCGCTCTCTAAATGACAAACAAATCTTCCTCCACTCTATTCACACTGCTTCCTTTTTTTTTTTTATCTCTCTCCTCCATTAATTGTATTTGGCCCCGTGCGTCGTCGCCAACTTCGTTTTGGATAACACAACAACAACATCCAACAGTTTGGCCCTCTCACCTGACCAGCGACTCTTTGTCTCGGGAGCTTGCGATTCGACCACAAAAGTCTGGGATCTCCGAACCAGTCGCTGTGTCCAGACCTTCACTGGCCATGAGTCCGACATCAACTCTGTCCAGTACGTATCCTTGGCAATTAGGCATTATGAAGGGGGCTTTTTATGGCAGACAGGATTTTCACAGTACCTAGACAAGGAGATGTTGCATGATTTGACAATTGCAACATGGCAAAGCAAAAATAGGAAACGACGCGAACATGAGACGGCAGAATTGCGAAACAGGGAGAGGATAATTTATCGACGCGCAAAGTTTGTACTCATTTGCTAATCATCTTACTTTTGTACATATCTATATTGTTGCGATCAAATAGGTTCTTCCCAAGCGGTGATGCATTTGCTACTGGATCCGATGACGCATCATGCCGACTCTTTGACTTGCGCGCGGACCGGGAATTGAACATCTATACACACGACAGTATATTGTGCGGAGTCACCTCGGTCGCCTTCTCAATTTCGGGACGTCTCTTGTTTGCTGGATACGATGACTACAACTGTAATGTCTGGGATGTCCTCAGAGCAGAACGTTGTGGAGTCCTCATGGGCCACGAGAACCGTGTCAGTTGCTTGGGTGTTGCCAGCGATGGTATGGCCATGTGTACCGGAAGTTGGGATACTACCCTCAAGGTAAATTATGAAACTTTGTTCTTTGTTTTGAGTTAGCCGCTCGTTGAATTATCTTGTGCTTTTTGGTTTTTTTTTTGTCATGGTTTTCAGAACTAAAACTTGATTGCTTTTGCTTTTGTTTTGTTTGCAGGTTTGGTCGTAAATACAACAACGACACTCATGAGCAGGAAAACAATCATCCAACAAATATACACACCAAAACAAAACAAACAACAAAAACTGAAAAACAGCGACTGGGAAGCAAGCGTCGCGTGGAGTCCAAAAAATATATCAACAAACAACAAAACAACAAACAAACAAACAAAAAACAAAAATCTGCAACAAAAACATCTCACCCTCAATATACTTTTCTCTTATCTATCAGCGATAATACTATGTCTTCGTTTTCTTTAATACATCTCTCTCATATTCAAAAACGAGGCTAGTGAAATTGTGTTTTGTTTGTGCTCTCCTGCTCTTCCTTGGTGCGACACGGTTGCCAAGGGGTCGAATTGGGGTGCGTTGCGAAAAGTAGTATTTCAGGTGGGACCAAGGAAGCAGGGATCGGAATGAGAAAAAAAAGGGCATCAATCAGGTGCGTTATTCCCGATGTCCCACAAAAAAAGGTTATTGGTCTCAGATATGACGAATGTCGTTGTTCCTTTCTGCGTTCGAGCACATGTTGTTATTTTCGGAGGTTAGGGTAATAAAAAACTAGCTTCGGTGGATAAGAAGAGAATGGGATAGGCGATTGTTTATCTGGCTTTGGTTGTGCTTGATGCTGTTATTTTCTTTTATTTCTTTCAAGTTGAAGTATTCAAATTTAATAAACAACTGAATAGAAAAAAAAAATTGGTTGAGGCCCACACCCCACCGAGGACGTACTTCGTCGTCGATGCAATGGAGGATTTGCATTCTGTCTTGTGGATCCTTCCTTTCCACTATTACTTCTCTCATGATGGATATGCGAAGCTTTTTCTGTTCGACTGTGCTGGAGGATTTGAATAGGTAGTTGGCAACATGTAACTGGATAGGTCACCATCTATGAACATAATAACGCAAAATCTCCTTTCAATCATCGCCATACTTGAGCGATGAGACTCTAAGATAGTGGGATGCGTTTTTAGGTTTGAAGGAGGGTGGTTTTTCTCTTCACTGGGTAGTTCGACTTTCGAGCCACTTTTCTTCTAGCAAACTTCGCCTCTTGCTTGAAAGGTTCAAAATTGGGCTGGCCGATTTGGTGTGGAATTGCAAGGCTCACATCCTTTCCTCATTTCACAGCCCACCTGGGGATGCGATTCAGGGATTTCAAGGATCGAGTAGAAAGAATGGAGTTGATTTCCTATCATCGAACCCTGAAACACATCTTTGTCAAAGACGACGTGCCCATTCGATAGCTTTTTTCAATGCAAAGGCATCTTGATGATATGCTTTAAAGTCTCCCGTGTTGTTTTCCAATTGATTCCCACTCTTTTTCTCGACATGCCACGATTCGGCTTCCATTTTTTTTTATGAATCGTCTCTGAATTTTAGACGATGGACAGAAATTAAGGTAGCCGATTTGGAAACGATTTTACACGCGCCTCCAATTTTTATTGATCATCTCACTGCACAGCAAATAGGTCGGAGACAGTATGATATCATTTTACTGCTTCTCGCTCGGAGCCTGTACTTTTTAAAAATACAGTGTCGATTCTTCCATTTCTGCCATTCCACAGCAATGGCTAGGACTAAATAGGCCGTCAAGATTCGTGTTTGAGCACTTTCGTTATTAGTTTTCATTCACAAGACGACGGACCATCCTTGGCAGTATCCTTTCTTCAAGCTCATTTACACGCCACGCTTGAACGTTCAGTTGATGCCTTTATGTTTGTACGCGTTTCTTGCTGTTTTTTTCATGTTCGGGATGACGTAAGGTCTTTAACGGTATCTGAAAGATACTTAAATATCGGTAGCCCTGTGTTGCCTTTTTTTATGTAGAGACTCAATTGAGGACAAAAAACGATTCTATAGTTCTTTGTGTCCATGAAACGTTCTTACTGTTCTCGCGGATGTGGCGTCGATTATAGATGTAGGCTTTGGGAAAACAAAAACCTGACTTGTCAAGTAGGGCAAAATCTTTTCCAGCTTTGGCCGGATCATTCAGATGGTGAGTGGCGCCCTTTCTTAAAGGCGTGAAAAAGGGATATGTTGTCCGATGATAAGTGGGTCGTTCGACAGGGGCGAGACATGAAGGATCTGACCCTTGCTGACGCATAGAACTCTGATGTAGGGCCGATAAGAGGCAACAAGCAACTCTCTTTTCTTTGAAGGACTCAATCGCCATCTTTTTCTCTCGTGTCAAACGACGTACGTGACCAATTGCTTTGCTTGAAAAGGGGTGGCTGAGGATACACGGAAAAAATGAATGTGTCTTTCACCTTTCGTTTCGATCGGGGAAGAGGATGAAAGAGCTTTGGCCGTGGTGTTAATTTCGATTCCTGGTTGTTTCTGATGGACTTCATTTCGTCAGCTATGATGCGGCCTTTTCCTTTCTTCATTATTTCTTTTTTTCATTTATAGATGTACGATACCAACACAAGTAGTTGTCAATGGGGCTAGTGTTATAGTTGGGTACTAGTATTATAGAAACGGCGATTCATGGAGAGGAGTGACGGGACCTCTTTCAAGCTGACATGCTTACTAGGATGCATTTGTATCGGGGGTCGCTTCTCCTTCGAGTGTCATTCCTTTTGTGATTATGGTGACTCTTGTATTTTTTTCTATTCAGTAACCAATGGGCCGAACACGTTTCTCGAGAGATTTTTTGCGCATATCATTGTGTTTAACCAGCGACATGGTGATAGTATGTGAACGCAGTATAATCCTAGATCTTAAATATTTTATTTTTTGTATTGTTAGCCCATGACAATAGACAAACATTTATCTGCCTCTTGATCTTCTATTCGCGTCACTCGATCCACTGTCTGAAGTTTCTCTGGTTTTGGCTTTCTATGCAGTGTCCAAAAAAAAGATAAATATACGAGGTCGTTGACAGCAACTGCTTTCAAACTTTGGTATCTTTAGTTTTGTACTGTAATAGCTGGAACTTTTCTATTTTAAATGAGCTCAGGGTCTTCTCAAGCATTGAATAACCGTTTTTTTTTAACCATCTCAACAATAACACTGGGCAATGCATGTGTTCTTTGTCGGCAAGTATTATATGGACGATATCCTTTGACCATTTTTCGCGTATAACTTAGCGCAAATGTTAACAATGACGCGTTTTTCGAGATTTAGTAGAAGAACATGATCTACAAGTAGGTAAAATGCTAGCTGAAGGACTTTCTCGCGATTGCTTGTATGGGATCTGACGCGATCTAAGTCCGTCAACCGAATACCCTCTATATGTCTGATGTAATATCTCTTTCTTTTCACATGCCTCAGTGTCAGCGTTTCCATTATTGTAGTTCTCATCTCATATTACTGAGTTCGGTTGGCAACGTTCCTTTTTCACGCTCAGAAAAAAACGAAATTCTTTCTTTGGAAGAACTTTTCGCCCTTACTGCTTTGGCCATTCACTCTTGATGCTTTATTTCTTTATTTGTTATCTTCCTCCATGATCCTGGACCAGTATTGACTTGGATCAACTGTTACATTTTTATTCAAGCGCTCGATAAGTCGCGTCGGAGTTGAGTCGACATGTTTTTCGATGAAGAGTGACCTGGATAAGCCAGTCGATGTGAATAATGCTCGTTTTTTCTGCGTCTTTTTTTTATATGTTTTGTCCGACTTGAGCAAGATTAGTCGCCGCATTGACGTCGCGTGATCGAGCGGGGCTGCATTGGTTAACCACTTCGATATTGACCATTATTCGGTTCGTAGACTACGACGAGTTGCATGCCTGCTTGGCGCACTGTGACTTCGACCGCTTTTTTTTTCTTGGATGCCCGTGCGCTTTTCCGCTAAAGTCCCTGGCTATCATATCGGATCAAGCCGTCTTGACTGGTTTTTCCAATGCCCATTTTTCGTGTTTTTTTCTTCAAATATGAGTACAGCCAATGTCGGAACACGTTCGCCTGCTTCGTTTTTCTTTGGAATATACAAGCTAAGATACAACAAAGCGCTACAGTTGATTGTTTGCAATAAGCACCGCGTTAACTCGTTATTTTTTTCGTGTACGATATCACACGTTGATGAATTTGGACTTCTCAGACACCTATAGCTTATGATCTAGATGTATTTCGTTTTGAATATTCTTTAACGCTTTATGGGTTTCTATTTTACGTTCTTGATGGAAAAATAAGGATAACGCCCAGTCATATCTAGATTCTCATTTAATAAAATTTTCGTTTCTGTTGATTTTGACTGGTGATTCGTTGATGCGGGTGTACTTGGTCGATTTTTAATAACAAATGATAAAAAAAAAAAAAAAAAAAAAAAAACTGCGAAGAATAAACACGAGAAGGCAAGAGTCTTGCACTTTGAACAAAGAAACGCGTAGCGATCGATACCTTTTCGCGACTTTGATATCGCCTTGTTTTTTTTCTTTATGAATTTGTAAGTAAAAACATCCTTTTTATGACATAAGAGGCTATTTACACTCTTGAGTAAATGAATAAAATAAAATATAAAGCCAGCCAGGATAACACTAGGTCGTCAGGAAACAACATCTTTGTGGAACCGTCGTTCATGACACATTCTTTTCTCGACCTTTTGGGCATGTTGTCGGCTTGCCGCTGTTGTTTTATGTTGTTCTTGCATTTTCTCATTCTTTCTGTACCATCTCTCGTAAACAGGGATACTGGTATTTGAACTGTATGTTGCCGTCATACGCTTTCGAAGGCAGTTTGGATGTCATAAAAAAACAATTGACAAGGGTTTGGTACTGGTGTATCAACTCTCTATTCTGTCGGTCTACGGCAAACAAATACAGCCACATTCGGACAGTAAAACCGCATAAGTATTCTGACTTTATGGTCAATGTGTATTCATTTTGAACATGTGGTTGATCACGAAGAGTATAGGGATCGTCAAAGAACGAAAGAGAGAAAAAAAAATCGAGTCGATGGGTGAAGGCGTCACATATATAGTGCACTTTGAACGAAGCTTGCTGGATGAGATGATTGTTTGGATACACATGACCGTTTTTGTTTCATCACCTCGACGCAAAATGACGCGACGATGGAAGTCGCGTTTGAAATTGTTTTTTCTTTGTTTGCGTCCCAACCCGGTGACTACCGTTGTCTAATTTCGGATTGTCCTCATTGCCACAACTGTGTTGATATGTACATTTTCTTTTATTCACTTCTTTACCACAGAAGGTCTCCTTTGCCGCAATACCACACCGCCGACATAGTCTTTAACGGATCTCGTCATAGCTTGGTGGCAAGTCCGATGGTGTTGGGACAGGCAAGGGTTGTGGGGGTGGGGGCGCGTTGCATCCTAAGGAGCCTGTAGTGCTGGACGTTGTAGTCGCACTAGGTGTTGGTGCTGGTGCCACTGCATATGGTTGAACATGAGGGACTGGCTGAGGAAAGGGTGCAGAGGCAGTCGAGGTGGGTGCAGGTCCCGTTCCTGAGGTTCCCTGATCGGCTGGGAAAGAAGACGTGTAGGTCGAAGTTGGGGCGGGCCCAGAGTGAGGGTTGTACATGGGCAGCTGTTCTAGATGTTCCGGCGCGGTGCCATCCAACTCTGTTGGTTGCACAAAAATATAAATAGGAGATAGTCATTCACATTAGATCCATTGTATTCGTAGAATTTTCTTTCGACTTCCATGCATGACGTTTTTGGGCGAAAAAAAAAAAAAAAAAAAAAAATGCAAGTCGGCAAACGACAGGATATCCTCACGTACCTTGCAAACGTTCCCTGAGCGATCGATACTGGGATTCGAATTCATGAATGCCTATATGTAGTTTTGTAAGTCACAGGATGTGATGTTGCCAAAAAAAAAAAAAAAAAAAAAAAAAAAAAATACGTCAACATTGTCGCCTAATTGCACCCTACTTAATAGCTTCCCCTCTCATCCCTTTACTAGGGTTCTGCGCCCGTTCTTAGATTAGCGTTGCAGGTGGAACTTACTTCCGCTGGTGAAAGAAATGGCGAGGCGAGCGGGCTGAGTCATTCCGCCTCCGGGGACAGGCATGACCACAGCCTTGAACGTAGCTGCTGAGAACCAAGGCTGGACCAGCTTACTATCCTGCACTTTGTCGATGGGCAGCGAGGCTGTTGTAAAGTAGGAGGTCGGTGTGGCGGAAATAAAGATGATGCGCTGGTTTGTCAACAGTAAAGTACCGCTCTTCGCCGAGTACGTGCTCCTATTATCAATTTTAGGCCGGGGTAGAGTGAGCAGGACGTCAATGGTATTAGCTGCTTTATCCTTTGGCGTCACAATTGTTTTCAAACTTTGTACTGCAGGGTCACTCACCCTGCGCCAGGGTATCCTCCGTTGGAACTGTCGAGTTCGAAGCGGACTCCATGTTCGCGGAAGAAGACAGTCTCGTTCTGCAGAGGGACGATGTCCTTGCCGTCTGCTGTGAGCATGACCCAGTTGATGGACATGGTTGAGCTTGCTGTAGTGTAATGAGAAAGTGGGTAGGAGTGCCGCTTGGCTTTGCTGTGAATGTGTTGAGCTGTTGTGTTTTGTTGCTTTGTTGCTTTGTTGGTTGGTTGGTGGAAAGTAAAGTGAAGAAGAGGGCGAACCAGCAGCAACCACGCGGTTCACAAAAGAATTGGGTCTGTCAAGCGAAGGCAGTCACTTGAGGCTTATGTGTCGACCTTCTTGGGCGTATTTGACTTCGCGCTTTTATTCTGCCTCTTCTTCAAACAACAATCTAACCCATCAGGACAAGAACAGGAACACAGGACACGGACACACCTCCCAAGAACAACGACACAGTAGCACCACCCATTGTACCCGAGACTCATCGTCACAGTCCATTCCTTGTACACTCCAGTGATCAACAATGATGCAACAACAGCAACGGCCGACAAATAGTCGGAATCAGATCACCCTCCGTGGTTCAACAAAGATCATCGTCGAGTTCTTTGGTAAAGAATGAACGACACAACCAAGGGACGCACCCAGCGACGTCTTCCTCTTTGCTCTCTATCTGGGGCCACTTTATTGAAGGGACCCTTGCTTCAATGGCCTACTCGAGAAACAAACAAATTAATAGCTAACGCCTCTGTCCCTCACATTCTTCTCGCCTTTTTGTAGAATACTGCATTAACAGGTATAACTATCTATTCCTTCGAGCCAAAACCAGGGATCATAAGGACAAACAGGAAACTACAGTCAGGATAACGCAATACTACGAGGAGGCTACACACAACCAGGGGGCTACACTCAGGAAAATACAGAACAACCAGAATATAAATTAACAACGGGAACAAGCTATCGACAAGTTGACGTTTTATTTTCGCGTCTGGGGCCTCTTGCTTTATCCGAGTCACTCACCAGTAACCTACCCTTGCGACATGACAACCATCTAGTCTCCTGTTCCAGAGAGGACTCTATGCGCCAGAGTACTTCAAGATGACCAAGAAATATGGCCTCAACATGCTCGTCACTAACGACCCTGAAGTCAAGAGCCACATGCGCGAGATCCTCAAGCAAGTCGAAGGTAACAATAGCACCAACATCTGTGCACCAGGTGGCCTTGCGCATACCCAGTCAGTCCATCGGAGATTCGTCCGCTTCCCTCAACACCGACCCTTACCACGTTTTTGTCTCTTCTGCGATACATATCTAGCATGGCTGATGGCATGCAAGGTCGAGAAACTGATCCTCGCCATTAAGTCAAAAGAGACCATGACAGTTCTGGAACGCTGGCAGTTTGACATTCACAACACCAAGGACCAATCCTCAACTTTCAGCGCCGCTGCCACAACTGCAACGAGTACGGACCCATTTTCACGACCATTGGCGGGCGCAGGACAGGATTCGACATCTACAACGACATCATCTTCATTACCATCCTCGTCGCCCTCTAAACCAAAACTGGAAAAGACAGAGAAGGAGATCCAAACCGAAATCCAGGCCATTTTGCGACAGATCACTGCCAGTGTCTCCTTCCTCCCCATGCTCGACGAAAAATGTAAGGAACCACTTTTTTCAGGCCACGCTGCACTCATTCATCTGCTCAGGATCACTTTATCGGAAGAGGAGAAACTCATACATCGCATACTGACCGACTTGATCAATTCCATACTTGCAAATGTATGATAGGCACATGGACGATCTTGTGTCAAACGGAAAAGGATGCAGAGGTACCAGCAACATGGAGCGACGCCGACCCACATCTGGTGCACAATGCAGAGCAAGTCAAGTTGAGATCTTTCAGCACCAATCTCCACAAGATCGATGCCCTGGTCGCGTACCGTCTCAGCGACGATCTGTAGTTTTAGCAGCAACCATGGAACACATGCAGCCGTGTATATTAAAAGTGCAGTAACACTGAAGTTTCATTCTTGTTTTACAATATTCATTTATATTTTTTTTTCTAATTTTGAATATAGTCAAGCTTGATCCAGAGCACCAATCAAAGAGCCCACAATGTACAGGGACGCTTAGCTGGCATACACATCAATATCCTCATCCTCGCGTTTATCCATGCCCATGCCCATCCCCTCGTCTTCCTCCTCATAATCCCCCTCCTCATAATCCCCCTCCTCATAATCATCATCATAACTCACATCCTCCTCCTCATCCTCATGGCGCATCTTGGCCTGCGCAAGGCCATACTCGTCTACAGATCCACGACCAAGTGCATACCGCAACCCAGGCCAAGAAGCAACCCGCCTCTTACGACCAAACCGGGGTTCTGCGCCCATCAAATCATCTCCGCCACTGCCATCCTTCGAATACTGATGCTGGTTGTATCCTTCACCAAAAGCCTGCATCCTGGCCTTGACAGTGTTCTCGCTGTCCTCCGAGAGCAACGATCCCCTACCGGACATTCCTGAACCACGAAGACTCCGTCCGTTATGGGCTTTGCGATCCAGCTTCTCCTTGATCTCTGTGCGGCAGATAGCAATCATCTGTTCAATTTTCATACGGTTTGCGATCATGTGCAGCTTGGGGAACGTCTGTTTCTCGCCCACTGTCAAACAATGCTTCATTCGGTCCTCACTTGGATCCGTGAGAAGCTGCAACCAATCCGATAATCCTGACTTTGGCTATTCACGAACAAAAGGTTGCAAGTTTTATCTGATTAGATTTCTACACAAAGCATAAATGCGCGCAAGTAGCAATCGATTCGATGATGGAAAGAACACTTACAAGAATGGTGACATGGCCATCGAACTTTTGCAGCCAGATCCAAGACCAGTCCTGGTTCATGAACTTGGGAAGCAATTCCAGATCCCGGAGAACCTTGAGCCACTTTGACAAATCCAGCTTCAAGAATTGCTCGATTGAGGCTGCCAAGAATCCACCGCGCCAACCTTCACCGTACAAGTGACTGACAGGGCGACCAATACTGCCTCGGGCAGCGTAGAAGAACAAATGGACGTGAGGATTGACCTGGGAGACAATGGTGTAGTTCACGTTGAAATGGGTATGCAAAGCCTAAATAATCAAAAAGAATTGACAGCGTGTTACATTTCTCGTTCAGAGAGAACAATAATCAGTTGCTCATGTATCGAGCCAAAGCTAATGACATCACTACGCACCTGGAGAGGAATATCGGCACGAAGGGAACCATCCTTGAAACCACGTCCTCCATAGCTAAAGGGCACAAGGGTACCATCAGGGCGCTTGCGCATGAGAACGACAGGGTTGAGGATCCCAGGAATGGCAGCACTGGCAATGACCGCCGACCAAACAACGCAGTCGGGTGTTGTTAGGTAATTGAGCAGTTTTGGTGGCGAATGTGGGTCGTAAGGAATGACTGAGACGTTGAGGATACGTCCTGTGCGCTCATACGCCTCCAAAAACGTCAAGCTGCCCTTGGTGACCCACTGTGCTTTCCTGGCCCAGTCCTCTGCATCGAATCTCGAGCCTTGCTTCACGACACGAGGAAGCCAGGTCTAGAGGTAAATGTGAACAACGACAGTTATAAGTTAATATAAAGGGATATTCGATCCAAATGCCTGATGAGCCTGATGACAGCAAAGTACCTATCTGAGTGTACTTACAAAGATGTTATCAGCGCAGGCGGTAAACTTGTGGGCGAGTTCTGGAACAAGAACCTCATTCAACTCCTCATCCGTGCGACAGCAAATCAGAGCGGCTATCAAAACGAGTAGGCACATGCATGTCCCATTAGTCATGAGAAATGCAAAAAATGGACACCCCAGAGCCTGGATATTTAAAAAGTGAGCACTCCAAAATGCAACATGTCCCTTCCACTCTTACCCATCAAAGCTCCAGCACTGGTTCCGGTGATAACAGTGGGCAAGATGCCTGCCTGGAGAAGTGCGCGAACAACGCCGAGATGGTAATATCCAAATCCCGCTCCTCCTGAGAGACAAAGGGCTGTTCGTCCATAGTTCTTGTAGATACTCTTCAAGAAACTCCGCTTGTCCTCGTCTGTCAACTTGGCTGACGCGGTAACAAACTGCAATGATGTTGTCACTATAGGATGTCGTCATGGAAAAGAAACACATGTCGGGTCTAGTTAGATAATAGGATCGCGGCAACATCAAGGATGCAATGACAACACGAAAGGCAAGGGTTGGCAAAATTTACCTTCGCGAACGTAGTCCTCAATTGGTTTCTTGGTGCCGTGGTATGTCTGCGAATAGAGGCGAGCATTCTCAACGCCTCCAAAGTTGGACTTAACAACACCCTGCAAATGGTCCTTAAGCTCCTCGACCCTGTTGCCGTCTCTCGACAGACGCAGGTTCCTGTTGACTCTCGAGAGTAGGCTGTAGTCGTAATATCCAAAGTCAGGGTCGTTCTTCCACTCGTCCTTCTTCATGTAGGTGTCCAATCGTTGAGCTGCAGCCTTCCATGTACCATAGGTTGTGGCATTCCTGAGGTCCTTTCGAAGCTGATTACGCCTTCCACGCCTATCGTTTGTTTACACAGAGCCAAATGCAACGTTAATTCCATTTCTGTGTACACTCTCGCACAGAAAACGCAGATTGAAAAAGCAATGGCGAAACTTAAAAAGAATAAGAGACAAAAAGAACAGCTTACCATGTCACAAAATACTCCCACAAATTGACAATTTGGCGGATGCAGACGTACAGCCACATCTCCACAGCAATGATGCCAAAGATTAAGACCTATGCCATTTGAAACGAACAGTTGTAACGTACAAGAAGAAAGGAAGGAAGGAAGGGTTAAAAGTAAAAACAGGAAAAATAAAAGGGAAAATCGGGAACAAGTTAAAAAAAAAAAGAGTTCAGAGTAAATAAAATGAAAGCTCTTGTTACGTTGGTGCTGCAATCAAACAAAAATGTGGAAAAATGACATAGACAAGGGGGAGAGAACTATACCATGAGTGGCACTCGAAGTAAAGTGTAGCTGTATCCGTTGTACCGTCTTCGTTGCGTCTTGCGTGTGCGCTTGGTCGGCGTTTGTTGGACGGGGATAAAGTCGGTGACGGCCGTGATGAGTTCTGCTGATGACTCGGAGTGGACACTGTCGTCAAGAGCACGGCGGAATGCTTGCATGTGCTCCTCATTGACAAATGTCTGGTCAAACTCGGGGACGGGATCGTGGTTGAGGAGAGTGGGACTTGCTGTCCGGGAAGAGGAAGCGTTGCTTGAGTTTGAAGGAGACGTTTCGCGGCGGTAATAGCCATTGTTATTGTTGTTGTTTGTGCGCTGATCCTTTGGAACACCTTGGCCCCGTTTCTTGGCCGTAGCTGTGGTGGTCTTTCTTGGCCTGCTATTGTCGTTCGACCTGGGTCCAGGTGGTGCTGCCATGGTCGACCAGTTTAAATCAAGGTCTGAGTTGTAGTTGTTGTCGGGGATGTATTGTATGAATGTATGCAAGAGGAGGAGAAGGAGAAGAGAAAAAAGTGGGGTAAGAGCAGAGGATAAAAAAGCAGCTGGAAGAGAGCAAGGAGGGGCTGTTGGTCGTGTGAGTGGCAGGAGTAGAGAAGTAGAGTGAGAGTGAGAGTAAATTACTTCTACTGCCTTTTCAGTGTGTTGTCGGTGTGGTGTGATGTGTGCTGTGCTGTTGATGGAGGAAAAAAAAAAGAATGAGTGAATGAACGAAGAAGGAAGAGAGATTGTTTGTTGTTGGATATTTTTTTCTCTTTAATACCTTTTATAAAGTACCAATTATGGAAAGTGCTGTTTCATCTCCGTCATCGATTGCAAGCTTTGGTCTTTCATGTGGTCCTCGCTTCATCATCGACACCCCTACCTCACTGGACACTTTGACCTGCCTCATCCCCACGAAGAATTGAACTGTTCAACTTCACTTCTTGTCTGCGGATGCCACTCTGCCTAATATGCCGTTCAATGACTTCTCTTCATCCCCAACTTGATGAAACCATCGAGGACACAAATACTCAGCACCAACACCGGTATGTCCATTCATACCTGCCTTCGATGAGAAAAAAAAAACCTGGAAAAGAAACAGGTGCACGGGCATGCCTGTACGTTTGTTCTCCCTCCCCAACCCATGGCTAATAAAATTTATAATGCAAATTAGCACTGCATCACGTCAGCCTGAAGCACCCCAAAAAAAGCGTCTAGGGAAGCATTACTCTCATTGCCCGTCGGTGTTTCTACTTCCGAACACAGCTCCATCCCTGCCACTTTATTGAACGTTCAGTGTTCATAACAACTGTTTGTTCTTCAAAGGAAGAAAGGGAACTATCTTTCTTTTTTCGTCGATCGAAAGAAGCTCTTTTTTTGGTCACACAAGACGCCAGACTAAAGAAAAGGCTTTCTAGAAATACATCACGTGCAATCTATCCCTTCCATGTCCTCCCAGCGCGAAAGCGCGTCCTTCGCTAGCATCAAACTCATACATCTCACCCCTTCAGATCTGACGTAGTTTTGCAACGTGAACTTTACTGGTTTTGCATGAAAAAGCAAGAAAGCGAGAAAAGCAAGAAAAAAGAAGTGATGTGTACTAGCATATAAGCAATAACGTAGAAGTACTGTACAACCAACGGCAACAATAAATAAAAAAAAAAAGGTCGAGCAGTCGACTATGAGAATTGCACCGGGTAAGGGACTGCGTCTTTGAGGAGCTCTTTCCAGTCAAGACGCTTGATCTCGGACCCATCCATGATAGAGCCACTTCCCTCCATTTCGGACTGGGCTGCGATGGCATAACAATGATCTGCGTCGAGTAACGCCTCCTCAAACGACCAGCCCTCTTCTGGGAACTCGATTGATGGCTCATGGACTTGAATTCTTGTTGATAGTGTGGGCTAATGTATATTCGAAACCGTGAAAGAGCGAGCATAGGGGAGCGAAGATTAGCTTATTTGTCTTTGTGATCGGAATAAGTTCTCATTTTGCAAGGGCATCGATCTGGTTTTCCTTCCGGCGGAAGAACACAATGCCGTTGTTTGGGGGAAGAGCTAATCCATGGTCTCTCTCCTCTCCTCCGAGATCACGTTACCAGTAGCGTGCAACTTAATATCTCAACAGCAAACCCCGCTAAGAATTCAAAAATACGCGTCTGGAGGGAATTGCAGTTCAGAGAAAGTCCTTTTGCTATCCTAAAAAAGCGTCTTCCCTTTTCCTCCCGCTTTCCCTCTCCCCTTTATTTTTTTTCTTGTACTGTTTTTTGACCTTGGATCGTTCTCGTCCTGCATCTCCAACATCCTGCTGACACGACGTCGACATAACAAACAGACAGACCTGATATCCCGGCAGCATCCCAGTAATCGCAATGTAGTCTCAAACGCCTAGTCCAGTATCCTAATAGGTCCAGAACACAACAAGCGAAGCAAAGAAAAATCGCAGCCCTGCCTTGCCTTTGCATATCCTTCCTCTCGATGCATAAAATGCGCCGGCGATGCAGCCACATCTAAACCAACTCAGTCCACCCCCTTTTCTCTCCCCGTTTTTCCGCTGTTCCTTTTTATTTGCTTCGTTTCGCGTCCTCATTATGCTCATTCATCGAAATCCACCCTCTCTCTGTCCTTCTCTCTTTCTCTCTCTCGCTTGTTTTTTTATTTATTTTTTTTTTCTTCGGACCATTCAGAGCTCACCATCACTTGCAGTTCTTTCTCATCTCCCTGTGCTTCTGCTCGAGCTGAGCTCCCTGTTTTTTATATCCTGTTGTACCAAGTTCTGTCCTGCCAAGTGCTGTCCTGTCCGCACCAACCACTCTCCGTGATGCATTAGATGTACCACGAAAGAAGTATTACTTTTTTACCTTGGAAGTTTCCTCCTCATCCTGGACGTCAAACTCGAATGACTTGAGGTTGAAATCAATACCGACGCCAAGAGCCTTAACTATTGACTCCTTGAGACACCACATCCGGTAGAATCGCTTCAATTGAGGAGCTGTTCCCGAGGGTGATGATGGGTCTGCAGGGGCGTTTCTCATGAATGCAACTTCCTTTGCCGTGAACTAATTTCGATCCAATAGTTGTTGGGTGTTATTTTTGGGTTGTTGTCCAGTGAGAGAGAATAAAAGTCGCAGGTTGGTGTGTGTTCACATTTCAGATTCAATTGACAGTGCCGTTGAATGAAGGTCGTTTCACGAACGGCGAAAGAAAACAAAAGAAATACTTTGATTAGTGGTTATGAAGACGTTGCTCATCAGCCTGGGATCATTTATGAAAAACCTATCCTTCACATTCCTTCCTTTTCGACTCCTATTTTTTTCCTTCTCTCATCCTCTTCACTTAGCTGTTCGCTCTTCTTTCTACTCTTGTTCATTTTCGGTCCTGCTCATTTTCTTTCCTGTGTATTCTTTGTGCTCTAACGAAAAATAAATGACACGCACCTGCTCCAAGAAACATGCTGAAAAGGTCTCGAAAGATTCTCCTGGAACCTGCTCCTGGAAGTCCATGACATCAACTCCAAGACGGACCGTGCTCTCCAAGGACGTGTCGCCGACGAAGATGACCCAATCTCCATGGTGTGAGATGTTGAAGCTCACTTTTGTCAAGTGCTCGGGTTGCACCTGTTTTGTTAGTTGAGATAAAGAAGAATGAAAATGACGTCAATATTTGGATATTCGTGTGCGTCGAGGAATGGGACAATGTGATGAAAGGAAGATTGAGGGAAGATTGAGGGCGAAAAGAGTGCGAGATATAGTGGAAGGAGAGAAGGTAAAGATTACCGAGATGGCCAAAAGAAGAAAAGAACAGAAAAGAGAACCAATTAAAAGACAGCATAATATCAAGGTAACACGTCCCGATAACAGGACAAAGAAAAAGGCAACAGGTGTTTGACGGGGTGGGAGAAGGAAAGAGGAGGAGTGGTGAGGAGGAGTGGTGAGGATAGAAGGAACGAGGGATGTTTAATGTTTATCGAGCAACGTGTAACATGAGAAAGTACGAGACGAAGAAGATGAGACGAGACGAGGAGGAGGGAGAGGATAGGATGGGAGGAGGGGATGGAGAATGTGCTGTCGGTGTTGTTGCTGTCGTTTTGATATGTTTTGTTGCATTGTTTGATGTTTGTTGTTTGTAGTTGTTGTTGAATTGAGCGTGAGTGTAAGTGTGGGTGTGGTGGTACTCTAGTTTATGTTGATTGTATTCATAGTTGGGAGGAAGAGGAGGATATCGATGATGCAAGTTGGTGCAACATGGGGTAGATGAGGATGACGAGGACATCGGGAAAGGAAGAGAGGGGGACACAGCGAGATATCGGGCAATGAGCAATTGGACAGGGCATCGTTACGATACAGTCCAATATAGGGCATGAATGGAACTAGCCAACAGAGAGCTAGCCATAAAAAAACAAGGGTCCAGCTGAACAAAGAACCCCTCATTCCATTACACAAGAAAATAGAAAGAAAAAAAAAGAAAATAATAATAAAGTCAATTGAATTGTAAAAAAAAAAACTTTACCAGGATAGGCTTGTTCGTCTCGGATCGGGAAAAGACGAGCTGGTCCCATCGACACCCATGGTGGGCCGCAAAAAAGCTGTGAATCATCAGACGCCCGATCAGTGCCCGCCGCATATCATCCTCAAAGCGGAACTGGAGAAGACGGTCGCACTCGATTTTGGGAAGAAAGTTGAGGAGATTTGAGACAGGGACAATATTGGGCTTGTCGTCGTCCGTGAGCGATGTCACCAAGGGCTCGACATTCTCGAGCAACAATGGCTGTCTAATATTGAAGGCCCAACGTGCGATTGTCATGGTCGGAGTATGTGTGTATGTAGATATACTTTTTCTTTTCTTCCAGTTTGGAAGAGATGGTTTTGAATTGGTTGGCTGGTTGGTTGGTTGACTGATTGGTTTGAATTGTTGGCTTGGTTGGTTGGCGTGTATGAATGTCGTTTGGGGTGAGTCAGAGAACGAGAGTGAAAAGATAGCTTGTTCAGAACTGCTGTTAAACGAACAAAAAAAAAGAGAGTTGCTGTAGTTTGTAAGAAGAGCTGAGATGAGTCGCTGTCGAGTGAAGGAAGGAAAGGAAAAGAAAGGAAAAGAAGGAAGTGCAGTGTGTTATTTTTTGTTTTTGGTTGTAGTTGTTGAAATGGAATGATTCCGGGTCGAAATGAGGAAATGGAGTAGAGGTGTAAGGTGGAATGGCGATGGCAAGTTTTGAAGTTGATGTTGCTGTTGTCGCGGTGGTGGTCCGAACTCGAGTTTGTTTTGTTTGTGGAGAATAAAAAAAAAAGTAGAGAAGGAGAAGAGAAGCGAAGCAAACGATGGAAGGAAAAAGGTGAGTTGTTGTCTTTGACTGGCTGAGCTGGTGAAGGGAGAGGAAGTAAGAAGAGGGACGGCAACGGCCAAGGAAGGAACAAAGAGAAGAAGGAAGATGGAAGAAGGAAGAGGAGACGAGAAAGAAAAAGAAAAGGGAGAAGGAAGAAGGAAGAAGGAAGGAAAGAGACAAAGAAAGAGAAGAAAGGAAAGGGTCCCACGGGTGAGGATTTCCGATTTGAATGAAGAAGCTCCCCCTTTTTTGAACAAATCGTCACTAGAGACTTTTTTTTGGCGGGAATAGCAATGTATAATTGACAGCAGGGGGTTCAGCAAAGACAAGACAGGAAGGATGACAAAGGTGTGCAGGAACAAAGGAACAAAGGAACAAAGGAACAAAGAAACAAAAGGACAAAGAAAGGAAGGAGAGAAGGATGTACAGAAGGAGCGAGAGAGAGAGAGAGGGAAAAGAGAAGGAAGAAAGGAAGGGAAAGTAGGAGAGACTGAATGAGAGAGGGTTGAGAATGATGTGAGAGGGTGAGAGAGGATGAGAAAAGGTGAGAAAGGGTGAGAGGGAGAGAGAGAGCGAGAAGGAAAAAGAGATAAAGAGATAAAGAGAGACGAGAGAAAAAAGAGATCGATCTTTTTTTATGTCTGAAAAATGAGGAGGATCACAAGTGAGTACTGATGATCAGTTATTGAGTGTATTTCCTATGATAGACTCAAAGTGGAAACGCCAACCGCCCTGATCCATGCCATATGGTATAGAGAGTGTGTGTGAGAGCAAGGGGCGACAACAAAGGACATCGACGCATCGTGGTCATGTCACCATGCATCCCACACTCACACTCACACCCATACATGCACACACAAACTAAAAAAGACAACAAAATAAAATAAAATAAATAAACAAAACAACTGCCTTGCTGGCTGGGCTGGGCTGGGCTGGATCTTCTTTCTTTTTTGGCAATCGTACCCATGGACGATGTCATCGAACGTTGCAAAACACCAGCTCTCACATATATACAGGACTCTCTCTATTTTTTTCTCCGTGTTGATCAGGTCTACTACTGCACCCTTTTCTCGCTTTGTCTGCCATGTGTGGCGGAGGCGAATCTGCAGTAATTGAAGAAACAGAAACAGCAACAATAAATAGTCCTTCATTATCGTCGTCGTCTTTTTTTCCCTTGAACATCGTCATCGATCACGCTGCTCTCCGGTTCTCTCTTCTTTCTCCTTTTATAAAAGAAAAACAATCCAATCGCGCCAGGTTCATGTGAACCTTTGATGCAGTCAAGGTACCCGGGTCTCTTTCTCTTATACGCTCGTCGACCGCACACCCGCTCGCCACCGTCAGTGCTCTCCTTTTCCCTCTCATACACAGGCACGGACAGGAGACAGCAAAGACAAAGTACAAGTAAAACATTGGACTTTGAGGTCATGGAAGCACCAAAATACACGGAAATTGCTCAGATCTCTCTCTGTCTGTTTGTGTGTCGTTTTTTTTTTGTGCTCTCTGTACTCACTCCACTCACTCCCCCAGATCTTTCTTTTTCTTTTGTCGTGCACTATACTACATTTCTCATATGCAATAATTACATCTCACAATTGCTGTTCAACATCCACAATTCGTTTTGTTTTATTTTCCATTCAAGTAACTTACGTTGTTTGTTTCTCCTTCTTAAACACACAATCTCTTAATCTCATAATCAAAATTAAACCCTTTTGGAGTCAGGAGGGTTCATTATCTCAAGACATTTTTTTATGCCGCGCAATCATTTTTTGTCTCTCGGCGAACGGAAGAAAGGCTGAATTGCTGCAACGGGACAGCGATGAGGCGTCCCTTTCAAGTCGCGTCTTTGGCTTTTTATGAAAAATGACACTTGACAAACATTTACGACTTCATTACTTTGGTGTTACGTGTAATTGTCTTGGTACCTTTTTTGAAGTGTCACGGTTTCGACTCTAGGTACCTAAATAAACATGCCTAACTCTTCCCTCCTCTTCTCCTTCCTATTTATTCTTCAACTTCTTGTCCCTTCTCCTGGCCCTGACCCTGAGTTGATCTATTCAAAGTTACGAATAATACCAAAAGAATATTCTACTTGTTTGATGCCCCGCATCATTTTACGGGGGCGAACCCGGCACTTCGACTTCACGAACAGTCACTTTTTGCCACCAAACCTTCTTCGCCACTCTCACCCACTTTTTATCTCTCGCGCGGGGGCGATATTTGTTTTTTTTTTTTTACGCTTCGCTTGTCGCAATGCGTGCATAAGGATGTGGACAAGGCATGAGTAAGATAACTTAACTTCTTATTTTTTTTTTTTTTTGCATTGTTACCGACTGCCGAAGCAAACTTCCATGCAGAAAACGCCATTTAGGCACGAAAAACAAGCCACAACACTTGGACCGGGGCAGTGCTTTTTTCGTTTACTATTCTGAGCACCAATGCTCAAGATAGCAAGATAAAGAGAGAGATGCTGTACTATGGGTTTCATGGGATCGATTAGGACTCTGTCGGAAAAAATATATATATATATATAATAATTCTATTGCGGACATTTTAAGCACTAGTCATGAGCCATGTTGCAAAGATATCTCTTCAATTATCGAAGAGTGAGTAGTTGGTTGCGGTGGTTAGTGGTGGTTATGCGGTATGTTGTGAGCGCTCGCAAAAAGCGTACAGCACTGGGCCAGTGGATGGCTCTGGTAAAATTTAGCAATGTATTTTGGCTGTTTTGGGAAGAAATGTGCGATAATAACAATACATAGATCCGGTGGATCTTGTTTTTGTGTTTTTTTTTTTCTATTCAAGCTAAACGGCATGGGTCACCGATCTGGCCTTTTTTTCTTTGGAGGTTTTTTAACAAACAAAAAAATGAACAGCGTTGTGTGGTTTCATCTTTTATACAGAGAATAATAGACACGATGCACGTCCATCTTTCATTTCTGTCGCCTCTGGATGGAGCAACGAGTAACCGTTGTAACGATGAAGAAACACGCGACGGACATTGGTTCAAAGTGTACGACTTAAAGCCACGTTTTTTTTAGACTGTACTATCAAAAAGGACCCATTCTGGCCCCAACTTTATTTTACTCTATTTTTCCTGCCATGTCTCCACAAGCGACCTCGCCAACACTTAATACTTAGTACAAACCATCGCGTCAAACAGTCCACTCGGGGTCGATTGGTTTCACCTACAGTACAATAAATTTTATCGAGCCTCAGTGTTGACATTTTCCTGAAAGGAGCTCGCTAAGTTAAAGATAGCACAACACAACACAACACCACACAGCACCAAAATATCATTTTTCACCTCCTTGTATGGTAGCCATGGGCTTCACCGACGCGTCTCCCAGATAACGCATAACTTGCAACCATAAGGCAGGCCATGCAGACCAGAACCATCAGCAGTGAACGGAGGGTGACAGAAAGAGAGTAAAAACCGGTTGGTAGTCGGGCTAGTAATAGCATTCAACTGACTGATGCACGACAATGCCTCGAGAGCTTGATTACTCAAACGGAGCTGGCAAATATGCCATTGTGCACTCTGCATAATCAATTGGCGCTTCCCCCTCCCCCCCCCTCAACTTTTTTTTTTTGGTTTATTTTTGACCATTTGGACAAAAATTTCTGGTGTTCTCTTCAAAGTGTTGTTACTTTCTCATTCTGTCTTGCTTTGTCACCCTTTTTTTTTCTTGAAGTAAGCTGAAGGGGACAACTCGGGCAAAAAAGGCATGCACAATTCTTTTGTAACTATTGATTTTCTTTTTTTTTTTTGCGTTCAATACAAGTCTCTTGTATGTTTTTATCGCAGAAAAAAAAAAGATCGAAAAAAGCAAATGTTGTTGTTCATCGCCCCAGTTTTTTATTTTTCCTCGATGCTTTGTCTCCTTTATTTTCCTTACACGAATGACATTTTGAATAAAGTCTTCAACCCTCTCGCTCTCAGTCGTATTTGTCACCATTATTTTATTTTCGGGGTTCTCGTAAGATTGCATGTTGCATGTATCTATCCATTCCAATGCACTTTTTTTATTTCTCTCTCTCTCTGTTTCCATTCCTTGGTTTGCTTCCTTCTTGTCTTTCTTGCATTCGTTCCATGCAGCTGAGTACCCTCTCTCTCTTTCTCTCTCTCTCTCTTTCTCTCTCTCTCTCTCTTTCTCTCTCTTTTCTCATGGACATACACATACACATATACATATACATACACACGCTCTCTCTCTTTCTCTCGTCTTTAGCTATTCTCTATCTCGAAATGGTCCGAATCTCTCTAGTAAACAAGGACCGGGGTCACCCAATTTTTTTATGGTCCCAGCTTCCCACCGACTCATGGGGCAATCGTTGAATGCACAGTGCCGGTACATACATACATCTATTCACAGTGAGATATATAAGCAATATACCTTTCTTTTTCCCTTGCTCTCTTTTCCCTTCCTCTATTTTCCCTTCCTCTCATCTGTCGGCCTGTTGTCCATTGTGTTTTTTTGTACCTGATGTGATGTACCTATATATTTGTTATGCCGATCACAACAAGACGAAAGGAGTAAGAGAGGACGGTAAGGAGGGAAGGAGTTGTGCGTGGTACACCTCTTTTCGGATGGCACACCCGGACAGGAATCGAGGAGTCGAGTCTAAACAGGCACGCCATTAAATGGGTGGATGGCAGGTCAAGGAGACAGACTAAAGAATAACAAGACTACCAATAACGAAGCGCAAAGTATTCCACCAGCAGCCACGTTTCAATTGCAAAATACGTTGTTTTTTTTATGTGGTCGCGCAGCTAAGACATATGTACAAAACAAGCGTGGTAGGCACTACTTGTGAAAAAAAGAAGCGAGAGTCATAACTACATGCCGAGGTTCTTTTGGTTGGAGGAAGAAGAACGCGTAGTGGTCGTGGTGGTCATGGTGGTCTTGGGTTGAGTAAAGTAGGCAGCTCCACAGACCAATGCCAACAAAACAAACGTCCACTTGATCAACGATAACATGGCCATCTCCAAATACCTCCACATCCTCGCAAAATACCCCTCGTGTTCATAACCATGATACTCTTGTCCTCCATGAAACATGCTGTCAGCATTCTTCTTGCCCTTATTCATCTTTCTGTACCTCTTGGCCATCTCTGCCTCCAAAGTTTGAGCCTTCTTCAACCTCTTCATCGCATCAGGACCTGGCCAAGGCTTGTTGCCTTCCTTGGAATCGAAACAGGCTACTTCGATGGAATCGACGGTGGTTACATACTCGTCCAGGTTATCGGGTCCGTACTCAGTCTTGCCACCGGCCCAGTCCCGCGTCTCGACTGCATGTCCTGCATCCCAGACGGTCAATTGCAACTGCATGGGCTTCTCGGGTAAGCCCCCGAGAGTTGGAGTGTTAACGTCCTTGGCAAGGACGGTTCTGAGAACTTTGCCATCGACTGACCAACGAATCATCTTGTCAGTCCATTCAATCTTGTAGACTAGGTCGTGTTTTGTTGAATCTCGTTTCAATTCATGGCTCTCCTCATGCGACTCTAGCGTCGAGCCGTGGTGGTGGTTGTTGTGACCGTGGACACCTTTGTCTCCCCCAAGATGGTGCTGGGCAGACTTTGCAAAAGTTTCAACGGGTCGGATACGACGGTAGTAGTTGGTAATAACTTGTTTAGGATCTCGACCGGTCAACTCGAACGAGATTTCTTCGCCGAGGGCCGGGTTGGAGAGCATGAAGGCGGTGACGATGCCTGGTCCTGTGGCACCAGATCTGAACTTTGCGATGAAGGTGCCATATTTGCTCCAGCGGGTTGATGACACGGTCGCTCCGAATCCTCCGCCACTCTGTGTCTTGACCATATCTCTGATTTAGGTCACGGACCGCAGTTGTTGTGATTTGTTGGGAAACGAAAAATGAAGTCAGAATGCGTTCATCTACAAATTGCATTAATCAAATGAGAATCACTTTTCTTTTCGTTTTTTTTCTTTGAAAAAAGGTGTTTACCTGCGAGTGTGAAGCAAAAGTTTGTGATTGTGGTGGTCAATCTTGGCATAGGGCGCGATATGATGAAAGTCAGAGATCCAATGGGCCTGATTAGGGTCACCAGTGAAAGCCTGTTTGGGGATCAAGAGGTTGGCCTCTTTGAACTGGTCCTTGATGTTTCTACAGCCTGGGAGAGGGAAGCAGCCTTCAAGGTGTGAATGTGTAGGGTCGCAGCCCAACGAGATCGGACACGCCTCCATCGATGTTGTGTGACATGTTCCGTCTAAAACAAGAAAAATGGGATGTACAGGTAAGGAGAGAAAGAAACTAGTGTGTGAATAACAACACAACGTGGTATTTTCCAATGAGGCGTCTTTTTCAATGCAGGCGACAATAGGACATACTGTTGCAGCATGGCTCAGAGATGGGACATGGCATGTGGTGAGGCCCGCAGAAGGAGGATTCGCGTGCGGTCAAGGAGGTAGGGACGCTCTGACGGCGACCAAAGAAGGATGCCTCGGCGGGCCTTAGTGGTAATACCAGTAAGAACAGCGAGATGGACAGTGCGAGCGTCTTCATTTTCTTTTCTGAGTGTAGCAAAGACGAGAAAGTGGTGTATTTTGTGGTTGTGTTGTCGAAGTGGATGAAGTTGGTGAAGTCAAGTAAAAACAGTCAAAAGATAACAGTAGGAAAGGTTGTATGTGAAAGCAAAGATGTGAAAAACAGAAACAAAGAGTAAGCAGACTCGTCGACAAAAAAAGAAACGCGACAGTCGTCATTTTTTTTGCATAACCGAAACCAAGAAATTTTTCGCGTCTGTCATGTTTCGCCTCTCATTCACCCTTCGTTGTCACTCTTTCCTCACTCTCTCTCGGTCCATCTCCACAATGAGAACACCGGTGCTCCTCCCGAAATGTTTGCATTCGCATTTTCGTACAAAAAAGAGGCTCTTCTCATCACGACTTGAAGCACCTTTTTTTTTTTTTTCGTACGCAATTCTCTTGAAGCACCTTTTTCGCACTTATTTCTTCAGCTGGTCAAACTCGATAATTTTTTTCGTACGGGGTGGTTTTTTTTTTGATACACGATTTATTTCTCTAGCGGACAGCAGCATGGTGATCAATTCCATAAAAAGACATTAAAGAGACTATCTAAAAGGAAAACGCCATGGCCCCCATCTACTGGTCATAGTTTGTATAAGGACCCTAATTCCCGGACGACTATGGACAACAATCTCTGTCGCTCATCACAACAAAAACAGAAGAAAATACAAGAATATCTATCTAGTTATTGCTCTCTACTAAAACACTTTCATCTAAACAACCAGGAGATAGTCGAAGTACTTTCTCCCTAGCGTCGTTTTTCAAGCGGACGATGCCACCTCCATCCATGTACATATGTGCGACGCAACAACCTAGTTTTTTTTTTTTTTTTTTTTTTTTTTTTTTTTTTTTTTTTTTTTCGTACGCAATTTTATTTCTCCAGTGAAAAGCCCAAGGGAGGCATTTGATAGTGAAGAGGACTACATACCAAACTCTTCCAAGAGCCATCCACCAGTCGCAGTCCGGTCCACAACCTGGCCCTGCGCAACAATTGTCGCTGCTCCTCATAGCTTCAATAGAAGAAAATAAAACTAGATACGGATGAAAGGAATTCTTCCCATCCTCTCCATTAATGACAATCTCCTCCTTCCCAACAGACTATCCAACAGCCGCTCATCGGCCGTGCGTGGATCCATGGACGCTCCAGGGCAGTGCCCATTCTTATGTATGGCTAGCGAAGCGCCACATGGGCAAAAACCATCACGCGTGATGTATCCGTATCCTCGACTCCAGTCGCCTCGGGGGCTGGTGTATTTAGATGTTTTGTCCTTGGCAGAGATGCCTTGTGTCTGCTCCCACGCGATCGTCGCGGAGCACCGAGGCTTCCAGATCAGCTCCGGAGTCTGCGTCTCCAGGTAACCAACAAATTTGTACAAAACCGTCGTGGCGATGGACTATAGGGTCCGGAAGACCAAGGACCACTCAGTCAACATGCTCTTGGAGGTGATACTGCGGAGAAGATCCGAGACGCTCCATTTGGGGTTCTCACCACGATCGGAAGCAGGACTACCGCTATGTACGGCTCGAGCTCCACCGATAAAAGAGAATCCTTGGACATGATCAGCATTCGAGGGCGACTACCAGTGTATGGAAACTGGCCTTGGCATCTGGCCTTGGCATCTGGCGTCCGTGCGCAATCGCACGATCATATTCACGCTTCCTGGCAGCATTGTAGCTGTTTGTCGCCTGTACTCCCCACCCATCAATCCTGTCCATGGCCTCCTTCCAGATCGTAGTGGTAGTTTCTGCAGCAAGGGGACAATTCCAGACGTGTTTGCTGTCCTCCTCCTCAAGCTCACATCTTCGGCACAGGCAGGTCGAATAAAGGTCCGGTTTACGCGCTTGCATAGAGTTCAAAGTGAGCAACATGGCATGCAGCTTCTTGACGTGATGTGTACGTTGGTGAGAGTCCTTGCTGCTGCTGAAATGTAAAGACGGATCGCCTGTCATAGGCATGGGCCAGGGTCGAGCGCCACTCCACGTCCTCGATGTCTGGGATCGCCCTCTTGACTCGCCTCTGTGCTATCCAGGCCTGACGGTGCCGAATTGTCGTTTGTTGTTTGAGCAGCTGCCGAAGATCAATCTCCACAAGCCCACCGTAACAATATGCAAAGTTTCTAATGTCAGTGTGTTGCGCCAGATCCACCACTACGGGTACTGTGTCGCTCTGTGCAGCCTCCTTTGCCGCCTGGTCTGTAAACTCATTCCCGTGGACATTGCTGTGTCCCTTTACCCACTCTACCACTGACTTATTATCAAGGCGAACTACAATGTCCTGCTCCGGGGAGCCTTTTTTTTTTTTTTTTTTTTTTTTTTGTACACAATTTTATTTCTCTGACAAACAGTACAAAGGAGGCATTTGGAAGTAAATGGGACTACAGACCAAATTCTTCAGTACACCATCCGCCAGTCACAGTCCGACCCGGAGCCTGGCTCTGCGCAACAATTGTCGCTGCTCTTCACAGCAAAAACGGAAGACAAAATAAAACTAGATACGAATGAAGGGGATTCTTCCCATCCTCTCCATCAATGACAATCTCCTCCTTCCTAACAGACTCTCCATCAACCGCTCATCAGCTGCGCGTGGTTCCTTGGTCGCTCCAGGGCAGGTTCGATCCTCATGTGTGGCTAGCGAAGCGCCACACGGGCAGAACCCATCATGCGTGATGTAACCGTATCCTCGACTCCAGTCACCTCGGGGACCTGTGTACTTGGATGTTTTGTCCTTGGCAGAGATACCTTGCATCTGCTCCCACGCGATCGTCGTGGAGCATCGGGGTTTCCAGATCAGTTCTGAGGCCTGCGTCTCCAGGTAGCCAATAAACTTGTGAAGGACCGTCTTGGCAATGGACCGTGGGGTTCTGAAGGCCGAGGACCACTCAGTCAACATGCTCTTGGGGGTGATTCCGCGAAGAAGGTCCGAAACGTGCCACTTGGGGTTTTCATCACGATCGGGAGCAGGACTACCGCTGTGCACGGCTCGAGCTCCACCGATAGAAGAGAATCCCCGAATATGATCCGCATCCGAGGGGGACTGCCACAATTTTATGGAGCCTAGTTTTTCGTACAAGCTTTTTTTTTTTTTTTTTTCGTACGCAATTTTATTTCTCCAGTGAAAAGCCCAAGAAAGGCATTCGATAGTGAAAGGAGCTACATACCAAACTCTTCCAAGAGCCATCCACCAGTCGCAGTCCGGTCCACAACCTGGCTCTGCGCAACAATTGCCGCTGCTCCTCACAGCTTCAATAGAAGAAAATAAAACTAAACACGAAGAAAAGGAATTCTTCCCATCCTCTCCATTAATGACAATCTCCTCCTTCCCAACAAACTATCCAGCAACCGCTCATCGGCCGCGCGTGGATCCATGGACGCTCCAGGGCAGCGCCCATTCTCATGTGTGGCTAGCGAAGCGCCACACGGGCAAAAACCATCTTGGGTGATGTAGCCGTATCCTCGACTCCAGTCACCTCGGGGACCTGTGTACTTGGAGGTCTTGTTCTTGACGGAGATGCCTTGTGTCTGCTCCCACGCGATCATCGCGGAGCACCGAGGCTTCCATATCAACTCCGAAGCCTGCGCCTCCAGGTAGCCAACAAACCTATGCAAAACTGTCTTGGCGATGGACTGTGGGGTTCGGAAAACCGCGGACCATTCAGTTAACATACTCTTGGGGGTGATACCGCGAAGGAGGTCCGAGACACTCCACTTGGGGTTCTCATCACGATCGGGAGCAGGACTACCACTGTGCACGGCTCGAGCTCCACCGATAGAAGAGAATCCTTGAACATGTTCCGCATCCGAGGGCGACTGCCAGTGTATGGGGACCGGCCTTGGCATCTGGCGTCCATGGGCAATCGCACGATCATATTCACGCTTTTTTTCGTACAAGCAAATTTGGTGGCGCTAAAAATGCAGTAGATACAATTAAATTGTCTAGAAGCTAATAAAGAGGATTAGAGATTAAGCTTAAACAATAAGCTCATTCCTTGGTAGTATAGTGGTGAGTATCTCCGCCTGTCACGCGGAAGACCGGGGTTCAATTCCCCGCCAAGGAGCTTTCTCTTTTATCTTTTCGAGTAAAGTGTAGAAAGCACTCTTTGTTTTTCTTGAGCGATGAAAAAGAACACGTTGAGGTGTGCGACGTCTCAATCACCTTGTACAATCAGCTCGCAATATGTACCGGACTAAGAAATAAATAGGACTGGATTAGGTCATGGTGCCAATTCAAAAACATTATTCTTTCGAAAATTCTAGCACTATCGCGTCCTCCGACTTTTCCGATAAAATGAAAAAGAAAACTTCAACCCCAATACACTCATTCCCACCACCATTATACTCTACCAATATTACACCATGCCCAAGCATCATCCCATCGAGCTCAAGGGTCGTATCGTCGGGGCCTATGAGGCCGGCGCAACCCCTTCCAGTATTGCCAAAGCACACAATCTCCATATCAATACAGTTCTCACCATTATTAAAAAATGGGAGCAAGAAGGCACCATTGTTCCCAAAAAATCATCCGGACGACCACCAATTCTTGGAGAGCAGGATGTCGAGCAACTCCTCCACAGGGTGGAAGACAACAGCCGCAACATTCTTCGGGAAATAGCCAAAATGTCGCCCAAGCCAGTCTCTGAAAGCACTGTGCGCAGGATTCTCTACAAGAATAAAATGTTCCACCGCTCGCCGTCAGCAAACCCTATCTGGAACCAAGGCATGTCGAAGATCGATTGTGGTTTACTCGAGACAAACAAGATTGGATGTGGATCGACTGGGAGAGAGTCATTTGGACTGACGAGTGTTGCTTTGAAATAGGCAAAGACTTCAGAAAGGTCTACCTCTGGCGCACCAAGGATGAGAAGTATTTGCCGAAAAACATTATCCCACTCCTTCGGAGCGGCTGCTCAACTGTCAAGGTATGGGGAGCAATTGCAGGAGGAAAGAAATCAAGACTCGTCAGTCTTGACGGTGACGACAACAAAGCACAAGGGTTCATCAATACCGTCTACGAGAATGAACTGAAGTGGTTTGCAGCACAAGTACGAAACCCTCTTCTAATGGAGGACAGCGCGCCAATGCATACCAGCAAAATCGTGGAAAAATGGCTGTTGAAAAATGGCGTCCATAAAATGATGTGGCCACCTCGTTCCCCTGACCTCAACCCCATCGAGCACATCTGGTCGATTCTCAAACGACAACTCAACAAACGTCCCAGAAAACCGAGAAGCAAGGAAGAAATGGTCGCCGCCATCCTGGAGAAATGGGAAAAAATACCCCCCAGGAACCATCACCGACCTTGTAGCATCCATGAATAAAAGAGTAGCTTGTGGGCTCCCTTCTGCTTTCAGCACCGCAGCTACTCTTTTATTCATGGATGCTACAAGGTCGGTGATGGTTCCTGGGGGGTATTTTTTCCCATTTCTCCAGGATGGCGGCGACCATTTCTTCCTTGCTTCTCGGTTTTCTGGGACGTTTGTTGAGTTGTCGTTTGAGAATCGACCAGATGTGCTCGATGGGGTTGAGGTCAGGGGAACGAGGTGGCCACATCATTTTATGGACGCCATTTTTCAACAGCCATTTTTCCACGATTTTGCTGGTATGCATTGGCGCGCTGTCCTCCATTAGAAGAGGGTTTCGTACTTGTGCTGCAAACCACTTCAGTTCATTCTCGTAGACGGTATTGATGAACCCTTGTGCTTTGTTGTCGTCACCGTCAAGACTGACGAGTCTTGATTTCTTTCCTCCTGCAATTGCTCCCCATACCTTGACAGTTGAGCAGCCGCTCCGAAGGAGTGGGATAATGTTTTTCGGCAAATACTTCTCATCCTTGGTGCGCCAGAGGTAGACCTTTCTGAAGTCTTTGCCTATTTCAAAGCAACACTCGTCAGTCCAAATGACTCTCTCCCAGTCGATCCACATCCAATCTTGTTTGTCTCGAGTAAACCACAATCGATCTTCGACATGCCTTGGTTCCAGATAGGGTTTGCTGACGGCGAGCGGTGGAACATTTTATTCTTGTAGAGAATCCTGCGCACAGTGCTTTCAGAGACTGGCTTGGGCGACATTTTGGCTATTTCCCGAAGAATGTTGCGGCTGTTGTCTTCCACCCTGTGGAGGAGTTGCTCGACATCCTGCTCTCCAAGAATTGGTGGTCGTCCGGATGATTTTTTGGGAACAATGGTGCCTTCTTGCTCCCATTTTTTAATAATGGTGAGAACTGTATTGATATGGAGATTGTGTGCTTTGGCAATACTGGAAGGGGTTGCGCCGGCCTCATAGGCCCCGACGATACGACCCTTGAGCTCGATGGGATGATGCTTGGGCATGATGGTGAAGTGCGATGGTGGAGCGCGATGGTGGTGTAACGGGAGTGTTGGAGTAGGATATTTCCTTTTCATTTTATCGGAAAAGTCGGAGGACGCAATGGTACTACAATTTTCGAAAGAATAATGTTTTTGAATTGGTAACGTGACTCAATTCAATCCAACTCTATTTACTAGTAGAATACATGTCCGGGGACTGTACAGTACATCGTTGTTTTTTATTTCTGGGTGGACTGGGCTGAAGATGCCTAAGCGTAATTGTTTGCTTTTTCTTTCTAATCTTTGACTCTTTTGTTTCCAAATAGCACTCATTTTTTCCCTTCATCACCCTGGTTTTCAAACTTGACTTGCACTTACCTCTTCGACAACTCTCTCTTTCTTCCGTTAAAAAACGATTCAGCGACAGTTAATCTCGTTTTTCTCATTCAACGCGAAATTCTCCATAAGATCGCGACTTCAGCTCCTTTCGGTATCGCGCTCATGCAAGGACGGACAAAGCCCGATTCAGACGCCACCATTCATAGAAAAAAAAAATGCAAGCCTCAGAGGAAAGTCCATGGTTACTGTCTGTTCACACGCAATGTTGCCTTTTTTTTTTTTTTTTTTTTTTTTTTTTTTTTTTTTTTTTTTTTTTTTAGTTTATGGTTACAGGGTGATTTGAAGAAGGCGGGGCTGATCAGTGGAGACCTGTATCCAACTCGTGTAAGAGGGGCTGTCTAGTGGACCAATATCTCCAACATGATTATACTCCTGAGTGAAGATCAGTGACTAACTCTCTCCTCCTTTAAGTAACTTTCAAATACTGCCTTCTGAAATGAAGCTACTGGTAGCAGTGCGAGCATATCTGCTCCGTGTCGTCCGCTGCGCCAGTAAGGTTAATGGTTCCGGTTGGCAGGGGTCGTCTGTGGAGACCTGGGCCTTATGCATTAACTCAATATGCGAAACAGTTCAGGGTGACAGCACGAGTTGGATACTACTTTTGTGATGTTCTTTTGGATCGACGGTTATGAGCGATGATGGGAGATAAAAATGTGAGGTAACAGTCGGAGGTCTTTGATGCCATGGAAGGCGTGGGTTTGGTGGTGTCATGACTTACAAAGACATTTCTCTAACCTTTTTCGTTTTTTGCTCGTCATAGCTATTTTCGTCTTCAAGGTGCGTCGGATACTTTCAATATTATCTAAATTGTCATGGATACTTGAGGTAAGATCTGGATATATGTGTTTTTTGTTCGTTGTGTAGTTCACAATAAAAATTGCTTTTTCTGTTTGATCTCAGTCGGATGATCACTTTGTTGAAGGAGATGTGGATGGCTTTGAATGGTCTTGACCTTGTGAGTAGGTGCGAGCGTGAGAGCGCAGCGCGCGCGAGTGCAACTACGCCCAAATCTCGATCGATTTCATGATTCTTGGTTTTTATCCGGCGCGCGTGCGCCAAAAGGCACATTTTTCACCTCCATGTCTCAGTCACATGAAAAAAATCAAGGGGTAATGTGTCTTCCCTGCGCACATTTTTTTCTTCCGTGCTTTCTCCTCCCCTCTCCTCCCCTTTTTTCTTTCTTTTCAACATCCCTCTTTCCCTTTTTTTTTTTTTTTTTTTTTTTTTTTTTTTTTTTTTTTTTTTTTTTTTCTCGAATCAGCGACATCGACATCATCACCTACCACCCCTATTCCATTCCCTCCCCCTTCCTCCCTCAGCACATGACCACAACGACCGACCACGAACATGTCCACTTGATCATCCTTCACCATGGACTCTGGGGAAACGTCGGCCATGTCCGCTTCATTGCCGAACAGTTCAAACAGCGGCTCGGAGACCGACTCCTCGTCGTATGTTCACCTTTGTCAACCCCTCGGCTCAATTGATACATGTTTGTACCTGCATACTTCTTTTGTAAGTATACATGCTGACCTTCCTTTCTCACCTATATATATGAATAAGTAGTACCGAGCGCAGGCGAACGAGTCGGCGTATACATATGACGGAATTGATGTCTGTGGACAGCGACTTGTTCAGGAAATCCACAGTGTCGTCAAAGTAATCGAGTCTGGCGGTAACATTGAGGAGATGAAGGGTCAAAAGTTGAAGACCAAAACATCCGATAAAAAAAAAAGCCAGCAGAATTCTACTACCAACAACAATGGGGATCTCTCGGAGGATACTGATACAACAATAGCGGCGGCAGAATCAACAGGATCCAACAAGAAACAGCGCAGGGTGGCCCAGTTCTCGTTTCTGGGTTACTCTCTTGGAGGACTGATTGGTCGTTTTGCGATGGCAATGTTGGATCTGGAGGGATTCTTTACGTCGACGGAGGAAGGAGGTCGGGGTGTCGAGCCAGTGTACTTTGTGACCATGGCCACACCACATCTCGGCATCCGGCAGCCCTCCCGGTCAAAGTTCACCAAGGTGTTCAACTTTCTGAGTGCCCGCATGCTCAGCCGTACAGGTATGTTATGAAGGTGAAGTCGATCATTTGGGGAACCTGTTTTTTAGGAATATGTTGGAAGGAATTGTCAATTAATTCAGTTTGTTGCTCTCATTGTTGTACACGTAATGTAGGAGAGCAATTGCAGCTTGTGGACGACTACGTGGATGGAAAACCGATCCTGTTAGTGATGTCGGAACCGACCAGCATCTTCATTCACGTCCTGGCAAAGTTCAAGAGGAGAGTCGTCTATAGCAACGTTAGGAATGATCGGTCGGTACCCTTCTGGACAGCCAGCTTCTCGGACGCCGACCCTTTCCGGGAACTTGATGCCATGGACATGTAAGGAGATCTTTTTTTTTCCCTCAAGGTTGCTCTCGCAAAAATATGCTCGACTTTGCAAAATGCTCGACATAGGCTAACACAGCTACTCTTATCAATTGTACAGTCAATACCACGATGAGTATTCCTCGGTGATCGAGTCGTATGACCACCACGATCAGGAGGCACGGGAGCGGGTTGCGAAGGAGAGAGCAGACTACTTGAAGGCAGCATCGTTTACAGAACGCACATCCATCCGGCTCAAGGCGATTCCCTGGAAGAAGTACGTTATCTTTGGACTCCTTGGCCCTGTCCTAATTCCTGTCTGGATTGTCGTTGCATGCTCGGCCATCTCGGTTCAGGGACTCAATTCGAGAAGGAGGACTAAGCAAATTGTCGGATCGAACCCGGAATTAGACAAGATGAAGGAGGAAGCTGTTGTGGTCCGGATCACTACTCTGTTGGATGAAGATGCATCAGCATCGTCGTCGGCGAGTGAATCTTCAAAATTGCCGAAGCAGCATCTCTTGTCGTCAAAAGATACCCAGGCGGATTCGTCCGTCACGCTGCAAGATGATGCAGAAGGACCAAAAAGAGGAGCTGATACCACTACTGTTATTACGACTTTGCCCAAATCCGCTCAGACCTCCATCGTCGAGACCATTGATGACGGAGATGACAGCAACCATCTCAACAAGACCACTGTCGTCGCCTCCGAAACAGCCGGTAGTTCAGACCTGAAGGCAGCAGCGGCGGCAGCACATGTGGCGTCACTCTCGTTCCCGCACCTCAAGAACGTCCGGCAACTCCGTTTACTCCCTGTTCAGATCGAGATATCTCGCAATATGAACCGTCTCAAGTGGAAGAAGAATGCGATCCATTGTGCGACGGCAATGAACGCGCATGCCAGTATCATTGTGCGCGAGAGTCGGTTCTCGGGCAAGGACGGTATTGCGGCTGTCCAGCATGCTGTCGACATGTTCAAAGACGATGGCGAGGATGTCTGATTTGAAGGGAAAGGAGGGTGAGTTGCACAAATACAAAAAAACGAAGTTTAGATCGTGCAAAAAAATACAAAAGAGAGAGTGTCAATGGCGATCAATAGATTGTACTTTACCCTAAAAAGACACCAACGACTGCTTCCTTGTTCTTTTTGTTACTTACTTACTCATGCGTCTTGTGAGAGACCCAACAGACGAGCCGAGGCAAATGAGGAGTGAAAGTACAAGAACAACAGCCAACAGCCCACTCCTCCTCTATCCTTTCGCTTGTTTCAAGGCACAATTGGGACTACTTTTTGTTTTTGAATTGATTTATTCAGATTAATGTTACAAGGCTCCATAGGAGGAGCCGTTAAAAAACGATGCCAATGCAAAATGGGTAAAGAAGCTGTCTAGAATCCGAGGGCCTCGTTGACCAAGAGAACCTGGATGCGTCCAGGAGCAAAAGGGTTTGCGCTCAACAGCAATTCGTAGTTGCTAAGGGTAGTGCCGGGAGCCTTGAAGACCTCTCTCGAGAAAGCAGAGGCAGCAGGAACGCACCACTCAACCGTACGCTTGTAAGCCTCCTCCACATCCTTGACAATCTTGTTGGATCCAACAACAACAATGACATTCTTGGCACCGAAGGCAACACCTCCAACCTTGGAACCAGTGAAGTCACCGTGGGCCATGGCACCGGTCTCGGTGACGGCGGCCATGGAGGTGAGGAAGTAGTCGACGGTGGTACCGATGGTGCGGCGGAGCTCAGCTTGCTTTGCGAGGTCCTTCTCGGCCAGGATGGTCGAACGGACGTTGTTGTAAGGGGTCTCTCCGATAAGGTAGTCAATGAATCCGATCTGAATGGGTAGTTGAAGGGACGGGATGAAGGAGAAGAGGGTTAATATGGCGAATGTTTAGAGTTGAGGAGGGGTGGTGATTTTTTGTATCGGGTAAAGATCATCCGTCAGGGGGGGGGGAATCTCAATCCTCTTTCGTTGCATCCCCTTTGCTCTTTTCAATCCTGAAAGTTGTCGTGTTTTTTCTTGAAGTTGAAAAAAAAAATAATGACTAAAAGGATATCAATGATGCTTACCTCCTCAAGAGTGGTGCTGTGGGCAACGTTCACGGAAGCACCCTATTATTCAATAGTATCAGACATGAAAATCGAATTAGTCAATCATTTTTTTTCTCAGCGTGGTCAGAAACAAATATCTGCAAAATGTAAAATGAAACAAAAGTTACCTCGGGAATGAGAGTCTTGAGGGTCTCAAAGGCCTCATCGCGGTTCTGGGCAACGGTGACCTTGAAGCCCTTGGACTCGAGGGCAGTGCGGGCAGACTCGAAACGCTCGGGCGAGGCGGCCTTGGAGTACTCGCCGTCCTTAAGGTGGGCGATCTTCTCGTCGGTCTTGAGGAGGGCTTCGAGGGTGGTGTGGGCGAACGAGTTGGCGGGGCGGGTCGACATTTTTGTGTTGTTTGTTGTAGTTGTGTGAAAGGTAGATGGTAGTTGTGGGTTGGCGGGTATAGATTGGGTTGTTGGTTGTTAAAGTGAAGTGGTGAGGAAGGGATGGGAAAGTGGGTGTATTTATATTTTTTTCTTTTTCTTTCTTGATTAGTGAAGCGCCATGGATTAGGTTGCCTTACTCAGCGAAAGAAAAAGAAAAAAATTAGGGAAGCAGCCACCGCCCCCAGTCCAGTGACCCAGTATGCCTTAATTCTTCTTTTTTTACCCCTCTGCCTCAACTCTGCACAAAAGGTTATTATGGGTAAAAGGATGAGTGATCAAAGCAAAAAAGAAAAAGAAAATGAGAGCGGACCAGTCAGATCGCACTGCCAAGTCCCCCGTCAACAACTATGTTGGCCCGGTGGTGGCATTCTGCCTAAATGTGATGCCACTCTGCCATTATCACAAATGCTGAGTAAAAAGTGTGGCCAACTTTTCCATGGCCAAGGAACTGGGATTCTTGATCTCATTGGTCGACGGATGTATAGAGTGGTATGTAATGAGTGCGCCCTTTGAATTTGTGCTTAGTTGTGAGTGCTTGATTATCAAGCGCAGAGAGGAAGGGAGAGAAGGAAGAACCTAGAGCCTGTGGCTTGGAAGGAGGTTCTTGAAATATGGTGGCTGGTGAACAGGAAAAAAGGAAAGAAAAAAAGTGTTTATATTTGAAGGGTGTCCAGGACGGTTGTCTGGAAGAACAAAAAGCAACAGATTTTCTTTTTTTAGAACCATGCTTTGGAAAGGAGGAGGAAGCAGGAAAAGAGAGTCCCAAGCACGCCTAGAAAGAAAAAAAAAAAAATCAAGAGATCAAGGGCAAATGCGCGTTGGAAACAAAAGGGGAAAGAAAAAGAAGGGAGGGTGCGTTATCAAAACGTCAAAAGAAGCAGGAAACGGATGTCGAAGGGCGGGGCAAGCAAGGCGGATGGCGAAAGAGGAGAAGTGAAAAAAATGGCTACTCCTCTAGTTCACGGGCGAGGACGGTGAAGCGGTACCACTGCTCGATAGTAATACGGCAAGGCAGAGGAGGGAGTCGTCCCATGTTCCAGTAATCTCTCGTAACCATCCTCTCCATCGACTTGGGCCAAGCAGTAGGGCGTTCGAAATCGAGAGTCTCCAGATAATCCAGATACTTCTCCAGCCATTGTTGAGTCTCTGGGTTGCCCGCCGCGTTTAGATACAGTCCAATCGCTCGTAACCATGAATGCTCTGGGGCATACTCCCCATACTTGGGGAACATGAGACTGAGGTACGTCTCCTTGAATGGGCGGTAGGGGACTACAATCTTGGGCGCGTATCGACCTTCGCCCCAGCGTTGGTGTCGGAAGTAGGTGCCCAGGAATTGAACCCCCTGGAAAGGAACTGTACCAGGCAAGCTGTCGTCCATGAGTTGGCGGGTGCTGAAGGACTTCTTGCCGGACCAGTCAATGTTGAAACAATCCATGACTACTGCGGCAAGGGCCTCCTTGGTGAGATAGACCCAGGGCATCTCAAGGGCCATGACCATATCGTCTCCCAGGACCTCAATCTCGCACTGCGTCAAGATCATCTCGACACCAATGGAGCCCATGCGCTCCTCGGCCTTGACAATCAAAGCAGTATAACCCAAGAACATGGTGATGATGCTCTGGACCAGAGTGTTGAAGCAGTTGCCGCTGGTGGTGCCGACATGTTTCTGCATCCGGATCCCGTCATCGCGACAAATCACCACCTCGACCAGAGATTCATAGATAAACGACCACAATGTATCGTACCGCGGATCCATTCCTCCCACAAATTGCTCCCTCAAAATCAAAAGAGCCTCCTTGACCAGCCAACCATCGATAGCAGCATCAAACTTTTTGGCGTCAAAGCAATGGTAAACTGCATGACGGGTCATTTTGTTCACAAACTTTTCAGACCCACCATGGTACCAACTCTGTCCAATATGAATCGGCCATCGGTCCTCCAGATACGCCGTCGTTAAAGGTTGCTCCAGAGCTCCAAGGATCAACAAGTCGCGGTGACTCAACATCAGGATCAATCGGCCCATCGAGATGTTATCCGTGTCCACATCAACTCGTCCATGCAGACCCCCCGAACCTCTCTCAATCAACTTGCCCTTCCCGCCCAACCGAGTGTCGTGGGGTCGAACGATCCTTCCATCGAGCAAGTTATCCCAGGCCATACCAGCATCACTCAAGGCCATCGGATGAGCCTGGTCCCGGGACTTGAGCTTCAATCGCGCATAGTCTAGTCCTGCAAACTTGGACCCATCATAGCGGACAGTCGACAGCGTGGCCTTGGTAGGCATGGGCAGTCTCTCGGGCAGGGCCATGAGCGCAGAGACATGTCGAACCGCTCGACGGAAGGCTCGTTCATACTTTTGGGGCATGGACCTTGGTTGTCGGTTAAACAGTCGAAGATGGTTCATCTGGATGGGCGAGCAAGGCTTGACATAATCATATTGGGAGACATCGACGCCGGTGGGCAAGGGTGGGGGGCACATCTTGCTGAACTTCTGGATATGAGGGTCCTGGTCGACATAATCTAGCATCTTGTCCATGGGCTTGTAGAACTTCTTGTTCGTGTGGAACGTGAAGTGGATAAACTCGCTCTGGAGTTCGGCTCGAGTCCTGTCAAGTTCGTAACGATTGAACAGCGGCGGTCCTTTATGAACGACGGGCGGTCGTCTGTACAGATACGGGCCTTGGGAGATATGCATGTGACTGAGCATCTCGGCCAAATCAATTCCATTGAAAGCTGAAGAGGAGGCTGCCATCGTTTCTATGCTGAACCTAAGAAGTGCGTGTATGTATTATGTATATGATTGTGTGAATGGATGTTGATGGTGGGAGAAAAGTGCGTGAAGGGGTAAAGAAGAAAGAAAGCAACGGAGCGAAAAAGAAAGTAAAAAGCAAAAAAACAAGGGCGCAGGGCAGTGTCGGTTGATCTGGGATGACCATCCATGCCGTTTATTATTGAGCACGCACGCACGGTACAGTTTAGCTCAATTGATAACAATAACAGAAGGTACTTTTTTCCCGTCGACTTTTCCTTGTGCCTGTCTAAGTCCCTGACCCAGTCCACCCACGTCCGCTGTCCCGCACGTACTCGTTTCTCCATGCACTTGCCATGTCAGTTAGAAAGACATGTGGTAAAAACCACAAACTTCGCCAACACGCATATTCACGTTCATCAGTTGTATCATCTGCATGAACGACGTATGGTTTTTATTTGTAATGTAGCAGAAGCAGGGGTATGAGTTGCATTTTGTGATTTTGTATTCTCTCTATCCCTGTCTTTTCGGTGTTCCATCCAACGGCTCGCCATGAGCCTAATCGTGTCGAGGGAACGATCCTGGAAGAGCTGAGGAGTAACCCGAGGAACTTCTCTGTTGCTGCTGGTCCTGTTGTTGTTGTTGCTGTGCGTCTTCCTCAGGTACCAAAGAGAACCGACATGTTGGGCACGTTGCACTTGTCTTGAGCCAGGGCTTGATGCAGTCCTCGTGGAAAATGTGTTTGCATTTCAATTGAGTGCATGTATCCTGTCTCTCAAACTCGTCTTTGCATACACTACACTCGGTTTTTGCATCTTTGCAGTGAGGAAGAGGTTCGAAAGGAAGAGAATAAAACAAAAATATCAGATGGTGTAATTTTTTGGAGATCAAATGCGTGCTAAAAAAGATGCAGTTGTTATAACTGCAAAGAAGCAAAAAAAAAAAAAAAAAAAAAAAAATACATACCAAGTTCTTCGGATGTGAGTGTGTGCTGAGGAAGCTCGTTGATCGCCTCTTCTGACAGTGCCACAGGTCCATTCTGACGACTACAGGTACACAAAAGAAAAGGCCTTACATTAGGACGATGTGGTCAATTGATTCATAAACAACGAATAGCTCATTACATATCAACGAATCGAAAGGAGCAAAGGATGTGGGACATATGAGACATACCCTTGCATCTCCATCATTTGAGTGATCACATCATCGAGTCCACCTTGACCAAAGACATAATCTCCTGGATTGCCGACCATGTTGAACAGCCCTCCGAATCCTCCCAGACCAGGCTGACCGCCTTCGTTCATGAAGTGTAGCTCGAGTCCGATACGTTCCAACAGGCTATGATTAGAACAAGTAACAAAGAAAGAAGTACAAACAGCAGCAAGTCAGCATGACACTGTCACAGGGAAGACGAAAAAGGAGAGTGTTGTGGCTGCTGTGTGTAAAAAGCGTGACGAACAACGAAGACTACGGTTGATCCTCGCCCAATAGAACAATTCAATCCTCCTTATTTGTCTCCTTTCCCGGTCCCTTCTTTTCCCCTCCATTCTCGTTCCGGTGTATCAAGGGCATACCTTGAAATGGACGTTGGTGGACCCTGTGATTGTTGACGCGGTTCCGTATTCTGCTCGACCTCCAGCATTTCCTCATCTTCGTTATTAAGTTCTGTGGCAGAGGCGCGAGCGGTGTTGGTGGTAGCGTTTTCTGAGGCAGATCGAGTTGCTTGTGAGTTGAATAGGCTGAACGGACTCGTTGCGGCCCCTGCTACGGTTCCAGTAGGGTATCCGCCGGGCAATTGTCCCTGTGTTTGTTGTTGCCGCTGGTTAGCTGTCGTCGGAGGACTAGATAGGAGCTGGATGACACGAAGTAAATCCTCCAGGCCCACGGTCTCCTGCCCTTCATATCCATCATCGTCCTCGTGGACTTGCTCGTGTCCGGCTTCTACAAAAGTCCGAGGGTCGTTGTCCTCTTCAATCTAAAATATGTTGCAAAAAACGGGTCATTATGACAAGGACGGCCGACGAACAAGGGAGGGTTAGGTTCGACCCTCTGTTTATGCGAAGCGACAATCTTGCTGGATGCATCCTGTATGAGACCGTATTGTTGGGGCAATTATTTGGTTGTTCGCCACGCCTGGTCCCTATTGTGGTCAAAGTACCTTTTCGACAAACTCGCTATGGCACTCGGGACAGATAGGGTGTGGGGCCATCATAGGAGTGATCTCGGCAGAGCACTACACGGGTCCATGAGGAATGAATAATAAAAGGAAGAACGAGTAGAGGGATTTGTTAAAATAACACGCCTTTGTTGCTCGTTCTTGTTACATTGCACAGGCAGCTTTTGTGCAAGCCTGGCGTTTTTCTTCTCATTGCAAGCTCGGTTCCTGCTTGGTATATGGTACCAGTCCCAAATAATACGAGGTACTTACCTGATGGCACCAGTGATCTCGACGAGACCGTGGAGTTGTTGTTGGTGGGGTGTTTTCAGCAAGCGGGCTGTTCATTGTGCTGGTAGTAGGAATAGGAACTGAGTACGTTCTGTAATTAGGAAGTGAAAGCAACGAAAAAGGGAGGAGGTGCGAAGCGGAGGAGTGAGAGTGTTGCTTTAGTGAAGTTGTTCGAGGGAGAATCTGAGGGTGACAAGAGATATCAAAAAACTTGGAAGAGGAGGAAGAAAAAAGAAGAAGACGAGTGTGAGAGTAAGATGGGTTAAAGAAGGCGAGAGAGTGAGGGAGTGAGAGAGTCAAGGAACAAACAGGGATGGGAGGGTGAGTGGAGTGAAGAACATAAAGGAACAACGAAAAAGCCCTTTCATTGACAAAAAGTTGGTGATGGCGTGACCGGCATTTTTTTTTTGTTCGTGTCTTCTGAAATTCCTTTCTTAACGAGTTGATGAAGTGATGATGAAAATAAAAAGGAACCAAGAAATGGCTGATAAGGTACCGATGTAAATCCATTTTATCAGTAACGAATAGAAAAACTGGCCTACGCCCCCCTAGAAGTAGCCAGTCTGGGATCAATCCTTTCGAGCAACCGTCCTCAGCAAGTTCCGTCTTCCTGACTCCAAGTAACAACTGAACCTTGGAGTGGTTCTACAAGTGATCCTTGATCAATGAAATGTGAACGAAGGGTTCCGAATTTTTCAAGACGAACACGGGTCAAGATGAACCTTATTTCTTCTTACTCCTTATCATCACTCACCCTTCTCACTTCTGACTCGACTCCTTAATCACTTTTTTTTTTTTTTTTTTTTTTTTTTTTTTTTTTTCAAAACCTCAACATCTCATTCATTCATTCTTTTCCTACATTCTTTTTTCCTCACACTTCCACAAGCAAGCTTACGACCACACAAGGACAGGAGTTGCAACGACAATATGGTGACACATGATGCTTTACAAGGACCGTACGACGATCGGCCGACGCAGCAACCTTTGCAGCCTTTACTCAGCAATAGTTCCGGATCAACCACTCTCGCTGCCGGATTTTACTCAACACACGCTTCTCATTCACAGGACTCTTCTGGGAGTCAAAGCAACTACGACGACGACGAGGACGGATTAGAACCGCCTCACAGTGTGCCGTCTCTCCATCTCTATGCCGTCCATGCTCTCTGGTAAAGTATTCCTTTCGGAGAAAAATGACATCTGGCGAAAAACGCTCTCAGGACGTCCATCGATTCTTTTCTGCGACGATACAGCAAACATTACAACGTCCATTCCATCCCTGACACGACATTCTTTCTACTTGGTTCATTATTGTTAAACATATAGCACGTTCGACGAAAGGCTGTATGAGTTCGCATCCTACTTTTTCATCATGGAGATCTTCAAGACGACGCTTTTGCCCATGTCAATCTACGGATTCTCGACCACCGTTGCCGGGATTCTCTTCAGTACCACTGTTGGATCAATTGTTGACACCACGCCTCGACTCACAGGTTCGTTCCATCCGCTTGATCTTTTTTTTTTTTTTTTTTTTTTTTTTTTTTTTTTTTTGCTTTAAAAGCTGCAGCTGTAGTCGGCATGTCCTTTCTTTTTCTTTTTAACGGAAAACTCGCTTTTTTGTTAAGCCCATATATTTATTTATTTTTTCGCAAGAATGTTTAACACATGTTTCTGTGGCCTCCCTATCTTTTGCGCATTTTTCGCGCGGGGACTTTTTTTTTTTCTTCCAATAGCTGTGCAGTCTTTCCTTTTTACACAGAAGCTTACGACTATTATTGGCGCACTTGGATTCTGGATCCTTCTGACATGGTTTGATCCTACAACAGCAGCTTCTTCACCACTACCACCATCCTCAGAAACAGATGTCGCTACTGCAGGGGCACTTTCAATGGCCCAAGGATACAGCCTATTCGCGCTGATGGTCGTTGCCAGCGGGGTTCTGAAACTATCGGCACTGGGTTGGTCCATCTCGATCGAGCGTGATTGGATCGTCGCGCTCTGTCACTCCAACTCGGACGCCTTGACCCGTAAGCACACCTTTTGCCTTCCATACAAACCAACAACTGCATTAAACAAAAATACGCGACTCTTTCTAACATCCTATTTAATTCATTGATACATAATAGGGTTGAATGTGACAATGAAAAGGATAGACCTAATCTGCAAACTCATCTCACCACTCGTCTTTGCAGGACTCTTGACATACCTCCACGCAGGGTACTGTAGTTTGATCATGGCCATCTGGTGTATGGCCTCTTTCCTAATAGAGTGGATCCTCGTCCGCAGGATCTGGGACCTTTCTCCCATTCTCTGGCAACCCCGTTTGCATTATCATTCATCGTGTTCTGAAATAGATTATGGACGGCGTGGTTCTGGATCTGTGGATGACAGAAATGTTACTGCAGGGTCGGCGGTGGCGGCGGCGGTAAGGACGAAGAAGAAGGACAGTAGTAGCCGGACACCGTTGGTTGATAGGGATGTCTTCTCAAATCAGGAGCGACAATCTTTGTTCGCAGCGGATGATACTGGACATCAGCGGCAACGACAACGACATGGACAGAGGGCAGGGTTTTCGCTTATTAAAAGAGGCATTTTGTCGTTCCGCGAGTATTCGCACCATATCGTCTTCCTGGCCTCACTCGCCTATGCCATCATTTACATCAACATGATGAGGTTCGTTAAAATTCTCGCATAGGATCCTTTTTTCGCAACATCATACTTATATAGTGCTTGAACTCTCTCGCCTTTTACCGTTGCCCAGTACTCATGCTAGCCTATTTCAACCTTCTCCTCCTCACTTCTCCCAACAAATAGCGTATCGGGAACAATGATAGGGTACTTACAATACCGCAACTTCAGCGCAGGATCCATTGCAGCTCTTAAGGGAATCTGCACAGTCTCAGAACTCCTTGGCACCATCCTCATGCCCATCCTCACGCGATATGTCGGCCTAATCCGTGCAGGCGCCTGGTCCATCTGGCTCGAAGTCTTTACACTTACGCCGGTCCTCTTTTCTATTTATTCTGACCAGTTACCCATCCAGGTCTTTATCTTTGGTAAGTTAGGTGATAAAATGTCAAAAAAACATGAGGAAAAGAACTTATTATTTGCCACCAAAATTCGTAGCATGTTGACACACGCCCTCCTTTATCCTTCAACCAAAAAATTCCTCAAATAGCGGGCATGGCACTTTCCAGGATTGGTGTCTGGTCTTTCGACCTTGTCATCACCCAAATCATGCAAGAATACATCCAACCCGACCCTCACAATCTCAACAGCAACAACGCTGGCGTAATCAACGGCTGGCACTACTCGCTCATGAATCTCTTCGAACTCGCCCAGTTCTTCCTAACTATGATCTGGTCTGACCCTCAGGTCTACTACATCCCTTGCACTATTTCTTTCGTCTGCGTCGTTGTTGGAGCTGTGGTGTATACTGTGCATCTGTTCAGGATGCGCGGGCATTTGTTTCATTACCATCGGATCGTCTCTTCAGCCTCGGGGTCCACTGTTGCCGTTGGTGATGGTGTTGGTGAGGATGACGGGCAACCAGAATCGTCGCAAAATAGTGGCGGCAGTAGTGTTGTTGTTGGGCATAGAGATGGTGAGCATGAGAGCGCAGGCGTTGTCTCCCGCCGACCCATTCATTAGATATTTAATCATAAAAAAAAGAAAGTCTATTGTTGTTAATTTTCCTGTCTATTGTACAATGTGTTGTGTGTTGAGTGGAGTTGTTGAGTTTTTGTAGGGATGCAAAGCAATTTCTTCCATGCATTTGTCTTCCAATAAAAAACATCACCGAGATCCAGCAGAGCCAAGGTTACCAATAGGCGAAGGATCGTTCGCATGTCCAGACCAGTTCTTGACATAATCCATTACAGCCTCATAGACCAAAAAGTTCAACGAATGAATCGGCATCGCCCGATAACAGGTCACGCTCAGGCCACGGTATAGACCCCGGATCCCCTCACGGCGAACAATATCCTTGGCACAATCCAATGCGCTTGCATACTTTGGATGTGTCACCAAGACTTCCTTCTGGATCACACTCTTGACGAGGTCGATCGGGAAGACTACCAGCCACGAGAACACGCCACAGAGCCCTCCTGCGAAAAAGTGGACCATCGGTCCTGGTCCCTTGAGTGTCGTCGTCGTCCCTGAAGCAGCAGTTGTGTGGTGGTGTGGTCTGACGTGCTCAATCGTCTCGGACATGAGTCGCTTGATGGTTTCGTAGCTCGAAAAGTAGATTCCTGTACCGAGCATATCACGCGCAATATGCAAACTCGCCCCTTTGTACAGTCCAACAAGGCCTTTCTTCTGCACAATCGCCTTGGTGGTCTTCCAGCTCGAGTTTCCAGCCTCCTCCTTGGGAGCCACCCCATACTGTGTAATCGACCCATGCGAGTGTCTCTCTATCTTAGCAGCAGCCGCCGCCGAAACTGCTACCGAAGAACCCGCTCCTACTGCTGCTGCCGCGCTCTTCTTCTTCTCCATGGCCAAACCCTCTCTCAGAAGTGCATCTCCCGTCAAAGACGTGATCTGAGCCTCCTTCCTTGCATGCATCGCCATCAGTTTCTCCAATTGTCGCTGTAACTTGACCAACTCCAGAGGACTCGACATCATGGCCACTACGGTTCCTGCAACACTTCCTGAGATAAATGTCAGGCCGATCAGCGAGGGGATCGTATTGCCCTGTAGTGTCTCTGAAACGCTCCTGACTTGTTGTTTAGATCCCTCGTAGACTGAGAACGAGATTGATTTGATGATAGACACTGTAATTAAGGGTGGGATCATGCCTAGCAGTTCCATGGAAGAAAAAAACGAAAGAAAAATGACATCGATCCATGTCATGGTCAGTTTTCGTTGGGTTAGTTGAATTATTTAATCCCATAGGTTTTTCTTAGATCGAAAAAAGTAAGAAATACCCCTTCTATCCACCAATTTAACAAAAGAAAAGGGTAAGCGACGGCTGACGTTCTTCCTCCCTCCTTTTTCCTTACCTCGAAAGAAACCACCTAGCCGTTCCTCTGCATAAGTCTTCCGGACACAATCCATGATCGACCTGTACGAATGGGTCTGCATCCTGGTCTTGACCGAATCGAACTACAAATAGAACAATTTGCATGACAATAGAGCGCGCGGAGGAGTGTTCGAGAGAGAGAAGAGGTGAGCAATTAGATCCCACGGAATGTTCATCTAAAAGATGGCATAATTTTTGTCTGTCCCGCTTATTTCTTTTCCTAATTGATCTTTTTGCTGGATCCATGGGGCTGGGTGCTTTCTGGGAGGTAAGATCGAGTGGGAGGGTCACAGTGAAACGGTGAAGGGTAGCGACAGGTGTCGAGCCAAAAGTGCAGTAAAAAGCGTTGTATAGTCAATCCTCCAACTACAATCCTGAGGGTCAATTGATACCAATGAAGTGGTTGTGTCGTCCTCGCAATGCTCGTTTTGTTGGCCATGGTCCTCCCGTCGTCTGGTCCCGATCCTGTTTATTCTTCGTCTGCGGTTGCACGGTTCGTACTCCCTCCCGTTCCAACAATTCCCCGATTGAAACACGAAAAAAAAAGTAATAAGCAAAAAGTGCTCAGTGTGCAACCAAGTAATCTGGGAGTAACGAGTATGTATGTGTTGCTCTCCACTCACCGGAAACCCAGACAAGACACTGCACACCGCCGCGCTCGAGGCTGCCAACACCGTCCTATTCTCTAGAAAAGACAAAAGGAGTACAGGGAGTGAGTTTTTTTGCGCTTTTCTTATCGAGTTCAGCTTTACAAAGCCGCTTGCGATGAATGTGCATTGACATCGCATCGGCAACAACGAAAATAAAAACTGAAAGAAACATACTCCATGCCCACTCCTGTAGACGCTGGTGATCGTGTGGGGTGATGGCAAAGAGATGTGAGACCGAGGATGATGACGATCCGCTTCCGAGTGATCCTGTTGACGACGACGAGGGATCCTCGAAGGTCCTGCTATTGGTTGGTGTGATGACTGATGAGGTGGAGGATGTTGGTGTCGTTGTTGTTGATGCCATGGCTGGAAGAGGGTATTGTAAAAAGTAGAAGGAAAAGAAAGAAGAAAAGAAAGGGAGAAAACGTGGGTCGAAAACAATAAAAGAGATAGGAGAAAAGAAAAGAAAAGAAAAGGAAAGAAAAAAAAAAAGGATGTGTCGGATCGATAGGATCGTGACAGTTGAACTTAAAAGATATGATCAGTGAGTGGCAATTGAAATAAAAAGAAAAGGGAGCGACGGAGCGGAGATGCAATGGTCTACGGGACCAAGAGAAAAGAAAATAAGAGGTAAGCTGGAGTTGCTATGAGTCAAGCAAAGGAAGAGAAGAAGAGAGAGTGGGAAGTGGAAAATCACCGTAAAGGGTTGAAGAAAAAGAGGAGGAAAAAAAACGGGGAGAGGCTATGAGTCCTTTGTTCCGGAAGTCATAAATCCGCGTCATACAAACAGGACAGGAGGAATGTCGATCAAAAAAGAATGAAAAGAACGTGAGGTGTGGCCAGTAGTAACGAACATCATCTTTGGCAGTCGTCCTTATTTGTTCTTTTTGCCAGCACAGCTGTGACCAGTGCGTTGCCTCCCGAGGGGGCGTGCGTACGGAGAGCTTGTTATGCAATGTGATTCTTTGCTATGCTATGGTGCGTGCATTAAAGCGTCCCTCTAGTTCCGTGGCACAACACGACGCCTGATCGGTATCGACCTGGCATCTTGACTAGCGGACAATATCTACCCGCGTCGACCATTGGCTCGTTTAGGTGGGAGAATCGCCTCCTCCTCCGATGACGATGCCTCCTCCTCGTTTTCTTCGTCCTCATCATCGTCATCCTCTTCTCCCGACCCACTCTCTTCTTCACTCATCTCTTCCTCGTCCTCATCGCTCGCCTCTTCTTCGTCGCTCGATTCCTCCTCACTGTCATCCTCCTCGTCTGAGCTAGTCTCCTCATCAGATGACTCCAAAAACTTGTCCAGCGTCTCAGCACCACGATACGCACCCGCCTGACCGTCATACCGTCCCTTGCCTCCAGCAGCACCACTGTCCTGTCCCTGGCGACTCTTGGCGTATGCAGAGTCACTTCCGAAACCGGTCCGGTCATTCATGTATCCAGGCGCCTCCATCGTTGCTGCCAGTCGACGCACCGACGGGTCAGGTTGCACCTTGGGCCACTCTGGTAATGCCTCATAGCCAGCCACAACTCGGTTCAACACCAATGACATTGATCCAACCTTGTATTGCTCGCGACCTAATAACACGAAGAAAAGCTTAGTTTGGGTTCGTAGACATCTAAACAGTACAGTTGTCATTACATACGACAAATTAGTTGCCTAGTCGTGAAACCTACCATGTGAAGGGTTCTCCTGAACGGGGGCTGCCTTTTCGCTCAACAGAATGGCCTTGATGTGATCCGAAAGGTTCAGCTCCTTCTCGCTGTACTCAAATCCACCTTCGTCAATTTGAGGGTCCTGCTCCGTGCTGTCAGACTCTTGCTGTCCGTTCTCGTGATCGTTTTCATCAGAGTCCTGGTCTACAGTAACCGAGGCGACCTTCTGTTTCCCGTACACAAGGGCACGCAAGAAACGAGCACGATCGCGCACGCCGTAATCAAGGTCATAGCGTGCCATGTTGAGTACATATTGAAACAGTAAGCTCACGGTTTTGGATGCCGTGCCTTCCAACGCCACCAATTTGCCGCCAAGAGTCAAAATTTGAAGTTTGCTTGATTCGCTCTAGTAATTTAAACAATCAAAAAGTAAACGCGTGTTAGAACAAAATACCATCACCCGATAGGCTCCCAGAAATGATCATATACACAATTAAAGATGACGAAACCTCACCTCAGCGGTAAATGACTTGGCGGCTTTGCGGAGGACATCTGGTGCAACTGTCGGAAGTTGGCTGCTGTACTGGCCCACCAGCCAGAAAATGTTGGCACGGGCCAATGGTTCTGAAATCTCATCTAGTGCCTTGGTAAGCTGTGTAATCATAAATACACTGTCGCCTGGTCTCTGCTGCAACAAGCGACGGATTGCCACGACCGATTGGGCAGCAACAGAGTCTAAGCGAACACAAACCACAGAAGTAAAATATAACGTGTGTTAGTTGATTGTTCAATGAATGCTTGGGTTAAAAACGCAACTGTACCATCCAAAGTACATACCAGATTTGCTGTAGGACAACTTGAGAAGGCCTCCGAGACAGCTTTCCGCCATTTCAGGTATATTGGAGGCACAATGACCGATGGCCTCGATCGCCTGGGTGACAAAGCCCTTGTTCGAGCTCTTGACATACTCCTGCAACTCGCGAAGAATGAAAGTAATGTTGCTCTCGGTTGCAATCAGTGTCAGGATGTCCAGCTTGAGGTTGCGGATGAAAACAGGGTCAGTCGAGCGGACGAAAAAGTGTTGGTAGAACTGATCAAAAATATAGGGCCGCTGGCTGGCAATCGCCACAATGTTGTTCAACACCACATATTGAATTTCCCGATGAGTCCTGAGCAAGCGAACAAGCGGCCGTCCGATCTTGTATGAATCCTCCGCAGGTGCTAAATGCATATACAGCTTTGCTACCGACAGCACAACCTAGTGAGCGAGAAATAAAAAAATAAATGTCCACGCAACATTAGCGTTTGATACTGTCATTGCCTTAGTCTATCCATGTCATCACGTTCCTAGAGCTCTCATACTTGACTGTTTCGACTCTGCAAGAGAGGAAGGGCACACTTGAGCAGGTATGCGAGATCAGGATCGACAGAGTTGTTCTCCTCCTCAGACGAGTCGGACTCGGAGTCGGATGAGTGATGAGAGACATCCGAGTCATCGTCCGAGTAAAATGACTTGACAACAGACTTCTCTTTCTTGGCCCGAGGTGCTGGCTGTGCTGTTGACTTTCCAATTGGGTTCAAAAACTGCGTTCTAATGAACGTGGACGAGAATTGCAAAGGAGAAAAAGTGTCAGGTAAACCACCATTTGACTCCGTATCCAGCATGTCCGATTGCTATGTACAGATGACATCATTAAAAGGCATCAGTATACCTTGAGTATCGCAACAAGAGATCCATAGCGGTAATCTGACCCCACTCGTCCATGTCCACGAGCATTTTGCAGAGTTTCCTATACTGAGGATGAATCAGATCCAGTCTATCGGGGCAGACCTGATTGAACGCCATGAGCACACTTCCAATCGTAAATGTCGAGTTGTCGCCGAGCATCGTCGAAATAATGTCTATCAAAGCATCCTTTTGCGCTGGGTCCAACCTATAAACGAAGATAATGGGGTAAGCAGACAAAACACAATGCATGAGTGAGAAAATGCGATCCAAATTATTATAAAGTCAGCTTGCTTGAACGTTCAAGTCCCGCAAAGGCAAAAAATCATGATGAAGTGGCCTTGTTCCCATCCGCCGCGTATTCGTTTCCCTTGATGTCTCTTTTACAAAGTGAACCCCTTGAAAAGTACACTTCAGTTCATGGCTTTATCCGATTTGTACTTACTGATAGCATTTAGGAATGGCATGTGCAGCAATCTTGCGGACATAGGGTGACAAGTCCGTGACACACTTCTTGATACCAAGCATGACGATCGGGCTGATGACGGGAACGCGGATGCCAGACATGACACGGAGGGCCATAGCGCGAATGAGTTGATTTTTGTCGCTCAGATCCTTTTGGAAGGTATTGATGGAGAGAAGTGCCAGATCCTGTTCCTGCTCGGCATATCGCAAAATGTAAATGTAGACAAGCTTGCGCACCTCCAAGCTGTTGGAGGCCACATTCTTGACCACGTCTGGGAAGAACTCGGAGACATCCCTGCCTTTTGAGATCATCTATCAATTGAAAGGACAAGATGTGAGATCACAGGTGGAATGTGAGTGAGTCCATGTCCTGTTCAAAGTTGACAGAATGTTGGGATTCGCCAGACACCGCCACGTTGACAAACAAACTTACAGCGATCAAGCGCTTCAGGCCATCCAACTTCTCCTTTTCGTATCTCGAATCCAGGTTTTTACGGATCTCCCTATTTGTCCACGGTTATTAAGGAGATAGAATAGACAGTTATTCACTGGTTTGATACTGCTGCCATTAATCAGTTATCTGGGCCCTGAGCGTTATATTCTTATCTGTTTCCAACTTTGTAAAAACAAGAAGTGGGTGGTCATTGACTTGCCTCATCTTGTCTTCGTTAGTGTCAAGAAAGTGAGCCTGGTTCTCAAAACGCAGGTCGCGCGTGTTCTCGACGATGCCATCCTGGACCTTCTTTGAGAGTTTGACGGCGTTGGATGTAAGTGACTTGAGGTACGCGTCCACGTTATACATAGTTGTGGTAGGCGATTAAGCGAGGAATGGAGTGTCGGTTGGTCGTTGTGTTGGGAGTCAAGTGTGCGTTGTTGGTGTACGACAGCGTTGATGAGGCCAGTGAGTAGTGTGTGGTTGAGGGCGGGAGGATGAGGAGCAGGGAGGGTATGATGGCGGCTGAAAAGAGGATAGCCCCAAACTGTGAGGAGGGAGAGAAAAAGAGAGAGAGAGAAAGAGGACGAAAAAGGAAAGAAGGAAAAAGTGGGAGCAAAAGAGTCAGAAAGTAAGCAGGAGGATTGTTGACCAAAGGGAGCGGGCGTGATGGAATCGTGTCCTCTGTGCTTTACTTTTTTGCTTGGCTGGCCGGACAGGCTGGACGGGCTGACTGCAATGCTGTAGAGACAGATTTTCCTCTTTGCTCTCTTTCTCTGTTAGGGAAGGATACGTACAAAAAGACATAATATTCAGAAACAACACGTAAGATAAACTGCACGTGATTATTTATACCCCGTAAGTCGGAATTGTGTTGTGATGTTTTTTTTTTTTCTGACTCCGCCATCGTCTGGCTGGTTAGTTGTCTCTTCCCCCCACCGCACTTTTGATAAATTTTACATGAGAATAGCACGAAGCATAGAGTCAGCCTGAGCCAGCACGCATCCCACATCACCACCAATCCCGCCGTGGTGTTGTTTTTTTTTGTTGTTTAGAATTTTTTTTGGGAGGTGATAAAACCGCACTCGCCTCGCAAAGTACAGTTCTCTTCTTCCCTTTTCTCCTCACCACTTTTCAAGGTAATAACCACACACCCATACCCCCCATCACCTCTTCTTTCTATTTCTTTCTTCCTTCTTCTCTCCTCTCTTCTCTCTCTTTCCTCCCTTTATCCTCATCTTCATTTCCCCTCCACCCTCTCTCTCTACTTGTGCGTATGATGTATATTTATGTTTTATCGGAACAGGATCCTTCTTCGCTACTCTTGCTCACGCCTCTTGGGAATCAAGCGTCATCCAGGATAGAAAAAGGAGGCTCATCCCGTCACTGCCTCCTTGTGGACATATCAACCCCTTCCACTTTCCTTTTGGACAGATCAGTTGTCTTGATCACCCTCTCAACACGACCTGGCACATCACACCAGGAGAGGGTGCCATCTGGTTGATCTGTGGTTTGGCTATTTGGCTTGGCTGGGTTGGTTATGAGTCCTCGGTGGTCACACAACATACAAAAAAAGGATTATTTTTTTTTTATGCTTGAAGAAGAGTGAGATACACATACGGAGATGGTGTCGCGCCTGGGAAACATCTTAGAAGAGAAAAGAACAAATAAGAAAAAATAACAGAGTCGACGGAGACGGAAAAACATACAGAGAGAAGGCCCCTTCCAAACCCTCCTTACCTCAAACAAGAGTTCTCCGGTGCTGGTCTGACTTGAAGGACATCATTTTATCCAAAGCATCATCATCATTACTATCGAACCATATATGCCTTAAACAACAAACTAACAGCAACTTTACTCTTCCTTTTCTCATCCGCAATCAACTCATTTAATCACTACTAGACACAATGGCCGATAACCACGACGACGAGCAGCACAACGTCCAGTTCGAGGGTACCTCCTCGGGTGCTTCCTTGACCTTCCCCATGCAGTGTTCCGCTCTCCGCAAGAACGGACACGTTGTCATCAAGGGCCGCCCCTGCAAGATTGTTGACATGTCGACCTCCAAGACCGGCAAGCACGGTCACGCCAAGGTTCACTTGGTCGCCATCGATATCTTCACCGGCAAGAAGCTCGAGGATCTCTCCCCCTCGACCCACAACATGGATGTCCCCAACATCAAGCGTGTCGAGTACACCCTCGTCAACATTGACGATGGTTTCCTCAACCTCTTGGATGCTGACTCTAACCAGAAGGACGATGTCAAGGTCCCCGAGGGTGAGCTCGGCCAGAAGATGGAGGCTGACTTCGAGGATGGCAAGGATGTAAGTTTATCTCCCCCGCTTTTCTCTTTTTTCAGCCATCGCCGCTGGACTGCATGTGTGCTCTCAATCTATTTTTTTTAATGCTACGAAATACTCATACTATCTGTTTCTTTTTTTTTTTTCTCCTTCACTAGCTCCTCGTCACCGTCATTGCCTCCATGGGTGAGGAGGCCGCCATCTCCTACAAGGAGGCCCCCAAGTCCGATTAAATCCGGGTTAACTAAAGGGGTTTCGTTGCAGAAGTTGTTGGAAGCGCATTCGCAAACAAATAGCATTTTTTTTATAAAACAGACGAACAACAAACCGTTTACTTTGTATTAAAGTGTTTTTCGTACGATGTCATTTTTTTTATATCAATTCACAAGTCGTTCCATCGTGATGATGCGCTTGTCTGTGAAGGTGTGGGTGTCTTTTATCGTCATCGCTCATTCGTCCAGGCAAAGAAAAGAATGATGTACGCAGCAGCGTGCGAGGGGTCGGGGCTCACGAGAGGGGACAAAAAGAATCACCAAATCTTGCAAGCAATTTTTAGGTCAAAAGAAGGGCAAGCGCCTCCTTTCCTTTGTGCATCAGCGGGTGGGAAAAGTCAAATTTACAAGGGGGCAGAGGCAAGGTGGGGCGACATGGGGAAAGTGGGATATCCAAACAGAAAAAAAAGAGAAAGAAAAGAAAACAGGACAGCACCATGTATCGCGTGTGTGGATATAGCTGACCACATTTCACAGCCCTCTTCGTCTTCATTGGCCCAATACGAAATGTCTGAAGCAAGGAAAGAAAGGGGCAAGAGACAGTCAGACAAAGACCGACCGAGAGACGTGCAGATGGACAGACAGACAGAGGCAAAGATGGCTTGTTCTTCGTCATTTTGGCCTTCATTATTGGTGCGGGAAGACAGAGTGCATACTATGGCTGCGCGTGAGTTAACCATAATCAACATTCGCGTGCATCGAAAACGTGGTGTTTTTGCTCACTCGTCGGCGCCACCAAAAGCCAAAAAACGCGGATGCGTCAAAAAATGAAATGCGGTTGTGGTTGACTAAGCGGGCCCAATTGTTCAGCGCCAAACAGCCCTCTCTACCGGCAGGGCTATTGCCTTTATCATTCTTGCTTTTAATAGAGCGTTGGAGTTAAATAGCAACAGCAGCAACAACTTCCTTGCTTTATGTTTTTTTTTTACATGAGTTTTCCTCTCACATTTTTCACAATTGTTAAAAGCGCATTTGCAAATGAAAACGAATATTTGAAAGGTACGCATGCTATGCGAAGAGAAAATTAAAGAAGGGAAGCTAAACGAAAAAAATGTTATTCCCATTCTCATTGTCAAATTCATTTTTGTTTCCAACGGTAATCGCAAGATTATCACCGTTCTTGTCGGTGCTACCGCGCTTTCTTTTAGAATGCTGTACGCCGGACCCTTTCACATCACAGTCATCACCAGGCGCATAGCTTCAGCCCTACTGACTGTTTGACCCACGCTCATAGTAAACGTCACTGCTGCTTTCTTGAGTGTTCCTGCCCTTTTCATCATCTTTGTTTTCTCCACTATCACTCTCCTTCTACACGCCGTGCCGACGGTCATACCACCGTTATGAGAGTCCTAATCCTCACGTTCGCCGTCGATGTTTCCGCCACTTGTCACCGAGTAGCAGATTCCTGACGTTTAAAACACTCATGATGTGCAAAGATGTTATTAAGATGAACGGCAATTCATTGGTGAACTTGTTAGCAAATTCAGGGAGTACATAGTTTGCTTCGCCCTGTCGTTTTTTCGCATGCCAATAAAGTAACGAATCCATTCTAAGCGAACGATCATGACGTTCTCGTACTTCGTGGCCCTCGATGGCTTTCTGTGTTTCTGCCTGTATTTGGAATTAAATAGTCAGATCGAGATGTGCGAGTTAGAAAGATTCTTGGGTATTCACTCTTCGGCATGGTGTCCCCTTCAAGAACAAAGTCGTCTCGAATCATTTGTTGCCTTTGCGGCTATTAGATGGGCAACGGAGGGCGATAGCCCAACTGAACACAGAGCGCCTGGTTAAAAAAAATTGTTGGTTCTCAGCAATTTCGGGAGCGCGGCCTATGCCGATTCGTATTTTCATTGATGTACAATAGTACCAAAGTGAAGGTTAGTTGAGATCTCCTCTTTTTAACATCCGGTAAAATGAACATGCATTGAGCTCAATTTCTGTTGCACTGACTGGTACCTTTACATCGGCCGATGTTCTTGAATTTGTGAACTTGATCACGTTTCTGCCATACAAGGATGGATTTTCTATAATGTATACACGTAATGTAGGAGGATCGACAAAATTAATATCCATTTGCACTAGTTTTCCTGGCAGACAACGAGAAAAAACAGCTCGACATTAGATTATCGTTCTCGATTAATTAGGAATTCATTTCGAGGAATAGATCACATACCATCAACGACTACATATCAAAAAACAGGGTAATCTTCTTACCATGCTTAGAGGTAGCGGATCATATGGGCTATTTCGGCTAAACCTGGATGACGCGGGCAGTGGTCTGATCAATAGAGGACTTGTTCGATTCAAATATCTGTGTAAGAGTCTTGGAGATTATAACGCTTCAGAGTTTTTCTTGGCGATCGACCCTTACGGCCTCTGTTTGAACATTTTCATCAACCACGAGTTTCTTGGAAAAGTCGGCAAGAACAGTTTTCCAAGGGATAGGCCGAACATTGGATTCCTGGAGAATGTTTTTGATGGGATGTAGCTCTGACCTGCCTTTTTCTGCTTGACCTGACTGAGCTTGCAGATCGTACTAAAGGACTAGGGAACCTCCTTGATCCGCAGACAATGTACATACATGAAATAAGTATGCTACTCTCATTATGACTTTGAAAAAGATCAGAATTCAGCGATATGCGAGCATAGTATGAACATCCGCTATTGAGCAGACTATAAGGCAAAAAAAGCCTTAGTTGGGGTTAGCACCGTTTTTAGCATCAATTGGTTATGCAATTTTTTTCCTCCTGTCGTGTGAAAATCTTCCTCTCGAATCGAGTATGATTTTAAAAGACCAGACATGGACCTTATAATCATATGACGGCAGTAGTTCGACGCGCGCTCCATAAAAAAAAGTAAAAAAAGTGTCAGCCACAAGTTACCGATATATTTCGGAGATCGCAAGTACGCGCTTCAAAAAGACGACTCAATCTCGATAGCATAGGCATAAACGCTCTGCCAATACCAGTCCACAATCTGCGCATACTAAACTCCTGAGCGTCGTCTTTCAAAATACTCGGACGATTCGAAAGGCCTGAGTAACAAAAAAAAAAGAATTGGTAGCGCTAGTTGAGATGCCTTATTCTACCTTCGCGTATTCGTTTTCCTTCAGCATTGTCATTTTCACACCAACAGAAAAAAAATAAGAACACGCAGATTCGAAGACGTAAAGTACTCATCAGAACCTCATTCAAGTACCATTCCATCGTTACCACATTCTGATCGATTTGTGTAGCCACTAAGAATGAAAAATTTTGACATCTTCATGGAGTCGCCGATGTTCTCCTTGAAAATACCTTATTTCTAACAGCAGGTTGTTTAATATTTCACCTTTGCCGATATAACATAGGTCACCGTCGATGACAGCGTGGTCAAGCAGGCGGCTCCTGAGTCTACTGCTTTTTTTTTTTTTTTTTTTTTTTTTTTTTTTTTTTCTTTTCAAGATATCATGTATCTGTAATGGCTGGGCGATAGGAATGGACTCAATGAAAAGGATGTCAGATCCCCATCAAGACTTCTATTAGCAGCCTTCTCATCTCATCCTATTGATATCGACATTGATATGATATAGAATCAAGGTGGATATGAATTGAAACATCCTCTTTTCTATACAAACTACAGAAAAAAAACGTGGATCCTGCTCGAATGTAGTCGTCTCTCATTCTTTTTTACGCGTCTGTACCTTGACATCGGATTTCACTCAAAGGCCGGCAAAGATTATCTCCCTTCTAGAATGATACACACCTGACTCGTCGCGAACTCGCTGCCTACGGGGTGACTAGGATCGCTCGGTTTATGCAGACGCTTTTTGTGGAGTAGATCATGCTCTTCTCTGCCACAATCGTTTTTAGCGTTATGAGAGCACCGTCGGAAAATATTCTCTGTTACAAACGTCTCGACCAAGGATAAATAAAATTTATCCCTTTTTGCCGCTAAAAAAAAATCAAGTCACCGCAACATAATCCTCTCAGACTTGCACGTTGTCCCTGCCACTTCGCCCAATAAAATGAATATCTCCCAAGATTGCTTCCACATACGAGTACAAATCCGATAGCAGCCGAAGATGGGTGACACATGTGTGGTGAAAAGGTGCGAACTGGAGCAAAAGGGCCAGAAGGCAGAAGTAGAAACGGGTGGTGCTTATTTCACAGGAGGAAAGGGTATTTACGTGCGTGGTCTACAAGGGGACATGGCTAAGGAATGGACGTCAACAATGATGGCAGAAACAAAATAAGGAACAAGGAATGCAGCAGAATTGACTATGATACTGTGACAACAAACTAACAACTACCCCTAGCTCTAGGCCTCCATCATCCGTATCCAGCTACCCGAGTTTGGACCTCCATTGCCATCATTAAGCCACCTTAGTTCTAGACCTCCTCTCCAACGCACCACTTCCATTCAGTGACATTCGTTCCTCCTAATCTTATTTTTTCTGTCTTTATCTAGACTATCACTTTGTCTTTTTGTTCAGCCGGCTCCGGGTTTAACTTTCTGTTTCTGCTCCACTAGCCTAACACATAAAAATACCCTGCTCATTCCCCTACTTCTTAGTTCTTCAGTCAGTAATATAACCATTCCTCCTTCCTTCTTCACTAGCTCACTCACACACCTGCCCTTTTCCACACAAATCACACACGTTTTCAGGTACTTTGTTAACGTTCATGGCACTTAAGATATGCCTTAAAGTCACTTCAACAGGACTCTTCTGTTTAGCCTAAGAGCACTTCTCTTTAGCCTCAGAGCATTTTTTTCTTTAGCCCTAGAGCAGTCCTCTCCTTAGCCTCAGAGCAATCTTTTCTGTAGCCTCAGAGCATTTTCATGGAGTATTTTGTCTTAGACCACCCCGTAATTCGTGCAATTGACAATAAAAAGGAAACCCTTTTTTCATTGCTCTTAATTTAATTTATTTTATTTCTATTTCTGAGAACTCTATCAACAACAGCTGACCAAGAGACAAAATATAAAAGAACAAACAAAGTGAAGTTTTTTTTATTTTTTTTCCATAACAATCAACCATCCCCCTTCACTTCCACTCACCCACACCTTTCCGGTATACTTTTAAAACATGGTTGCTATTTCTAAGGCCTTCCTCCTTTTGTTGGGAACAGCTATCGCCTGTGCTACTGCCCAGAAGACTCCTGCCCCTGCCCCTGAAGAGCATACACCAATGGAGATGGCCCAGGTGGTCGACTGCCAAACACAGTGCATCAACCTCGTTCCTCCCTTTGGCCATGCACCCGACATCAACGTGAAGACATACATGAAAGTCAAGGACTACGGCAGAATGTCTTACATGATCAAAAATATGCAGCCTCATGTCAGGGTACCGTACATCGTTAAATACCTATCCATCTGTCTCTTACAGTATTTTTTTTCCCCCATTCACTCGTGCTGATGAAAATATTCTTTTATCATTGTTCTTTTTTCAAACAAAACGTTCTATAGCCATGCATTAAAAACCTTCAAAAGTTGAAGGGCAATGCCTCCAAGGTCACCAAGGACAGCTTTGAGGCTTACGTTTTGTGCAACTCCAAGACTCTGACCAAGAATGAGGAGCCTTACTTCGCCAAGAACTTCAACTGGAAGAAGGAGGGATTCACCAAGAAAGAATGGACCCAGTTCAGGAACCACACCTTGCCTGGATTCAGGAGAGCACTCCACATCTGCCGAGGAGGATGCCGCAGAATCCATTTCGCCCACAAGGGAGCTCCCAAGCCCTAAATATCATCTCCCTCTCCCTTTCTCTCCTTTCATGAACTTTTCTCTATACCATTACCATCTAATTCTTAGTTGTCAGTCTCAGTGACCAAAAAGAAATACAAAGCGGTTAAAATGAAATGCCATACCCGTTAAAATAAATGCTTACCAGTCCTAAATGAAAATGAATAAATGTGTTTTAAGGGGTTAAGAATTACGTTTCAGACAGAGTGGTGCATAGCCCGTGAGAACGTCAACAATCACACTCCCACAGAGACGGTAAACGAACCATTTTTCCCTATCCCTATCTCCAAGTAAAATGTACCCAAGACTCAATCCTTGCCCCCCGTACACAACCGCACTTGCCACCATTCCTTACTGCCCGTACATATGATCAAGATCTGGTTACCTTACCTCCAGATAAGAATAAAGTCGTTGAAGATCATTTTTTTTGTGTGTAGGACTCCACCTAAAAATGGAATTACTCTATTCTGATGGGTCAGATTGCTTTACAATAATCCCAGTAGAGGGGGGGGGGGGGGGGGGTAAAGTCCGCAATCATCACAGTCTGGGTCACCAACAATAAACTTCTCCCATTGGATCCGATCATACCGATTTGCAGGCTAGGACAAAGAAAAAAATTAGAAAATTGGTGGCGTAAGCGGTAACACTTTTATCTCTTCACTGCGCTCTTTTTCTACCTGATATTAACATATCAGCTTACAAAAAAAAAAAGAAAAGAAAACAGGCAGGCAGGTGCAACATAGTATAGTGCTCACCTGGACAGGTTATAGCTATCAACCCCGCAATCTCTTGTTAAGGAGAGACGCAGGATAATAAGAAGTGCATGCTCTACTCAAAATCGTGACTGGCGACACGTCGATAGTCTAAAAAAAAAAAAAGAACTGGACGATACACGAACCCTCTCGACCAAAATACTTCACACGAATTGTAAGGCAGGTGCTAGAAAAGAGCAGACAAAAATTCGCCAGAATAAGTGACAAAGAACAAGTAGCCTTGTAGAGATATGGATCGTATGCTACCTGGACAAACAGGTACTTGAGAATGGAGCGATGGATAAATAACATGGTCGGGTATTTTATATTCATTTTTTTCTTTTGAATAAAATAATTTCGGATTTCTAAGTTGACTTTTTGGTTATTTTTATTGCGTATTATGGTTTTTGTTGACGGTCATTTCAAAATGAGTTGAGGGCGACATCACTAGAGAGGATCCGCTGACTGAAAAACTAGCTTTTTTTGAACCCTTCCTTCATGACAGTTCCCGTTGACTCGCGAACAAGTGTCTGGTCCAGACCCACAATCAGGGCCAGCTTGCCCTAGTTTTCATAAATGAGCCTCCGGGTTTATGAGTACACTCTTGTAGCACATGACACACATGCCCTCGTACTGTGTATCGTAGTCGCAACCTTTGTACTCGATCAAAACCGTGCCCTTGAAAGTTTGATAGTGCAATCTATAATAATAACGATCGTTAGTATTAGGCTGTAACAATATTGCAAGTTAAAAGACCATACAACGGACGCGTATCGAAGTTCCCCAAAGTTGCATACCTCTTATTGTCGATGATATGTCCCTTGGTGACATGAATGTTCTCCACGACTTCATCCTTGGAGACGCGGATACCTCCTCTCCTAACGATAAGGGCAGTATTGTCGTCGTCGACGTATCTCTCTCGCTTGACGACATACTCATATTCCAGTATCTCGTCGCCTTCTGACATGGACTTGTCCTTGCATGCCCTGACGGCGATGACTATTACAGTGAAGTGTCTCAGGGGAGATGGTACGAATGAAGTGGTTGTCTCTCATGGTGTATAGTGTGTCCGTCTTGGTTACGTTCTTTGTGTGTGGTAATTTCTATGTATTAGTTTCTACTTCAAGGACAAGGACTAAGCGACGCCACCAATTTTTTGATACTCCTAAGTCACCTCTTCCTTTCACAACATTGCTCAGTATTCACGACACAATGTACAAGAAGAACTGAGGTCGCAAACGTTTTTTATTATGGGGAGGGGGCTCATTAAAAAGATGCAAGAAGAAGAAAAGTAAAAAAGATGCAGGTAAAGTAAAAAAAAAAAATGGCAACAAAAAACAAGCGCAATAGGGGAAAAAAGCAGCGAGAGCAGAACATCGCCGGCGACACACTGTAGACGATAGATCGATCCAGATCAAGATTTCCCTGCTTAGGGCAAGGAGAGATTGTCCATCATCTTGGCCGTGATTTGATTGTCAATCAATCGTGCCCGTTCGCTGAAGATCCGCTTATAAGCATATTAATTGACCTCGGTGACGCTGAAATTGTTGAGATGTTCCGCATGTTCATGTTGTACTGATTAAAAAATGATGCCGTGAAAATGCAAGCAGCCGATACGATGGTGCGCGCCTTACTCTGAATCCTCTCAAACTTTCTGACCTTCAAGCAAAGCTGACATGCGAGCTTTCACCTCAGAGCTCAGCTTCAGTACAGCTACAAATTCTCCCAGTGTCTTCTTCCAACGAGGCTGCTTGATCCTATCTGTGCATGAGTCATTCAGAGTTCTCACCATGCATCAGCTGTTGAATGGAGTGGAAGAGGGTAACAGCAAAGAAAAAACCGATTAGTCTCATGCCTATGACATATTCTATAACGATCTCTTTACGTTTTGTCCTATTCTCTTGTGCCACATACTCCCTCTTACCAAGTAGTATGCAGGCACATCGACACAAGCGCACAAATATCTAAAGCACATTTTACCATTCAGCTTAGGCAGATCAATCGTCACGCAAATCGCGAAAATATTCTTGTAGATCTGAGGGAGGTTCTGTTCGCCTTTGACGGCAGTGTTACGACCGTGGGTCCTGTTCTTCTCTAATGCCATGCCCGAGTGTCCGTCCCCCTTAGAGATCACTATATCGAAGTGAGGTCTGTCGAGGAGAGGATTGGCAGCAGATTCCGCAAGGGAAAGGTGATGCCCTTGCCAAAGACTGAGGCGTGATGAATGATCTCGTGTCCACAATATGACCTTGGAGGACTAACCCGCATTTAACACAAACGAAGTCTCCTCGGGGAAATCCCCTCAACCAAGTTTGAGGGAGAGATTTTACATTCTTGAAGGGGGCGTAAGACACCGTTTGCAAAACGTGAAGAGGAAAGAGAACAGCAGGATAAGAGTTGGAAAATGAACATGATAAGTAGATTTGAAAAGGAGCGTGTGAGTTTGAATAGCCTTTTTTGGATTTTGCTGATATCGAAAGCATGCATATATCGTATATATGCATTGCGATTTTACTCGCCTGGGCAAATAAGCCGGACACTCAAATCAACGATCTCTTATTGGGGAACCGGGGGACAGTCATAGTGTTCTCAAACATCCGCAACAGATAAGCTGTCACGGGTAACGCGGACTCGCGTCAAATGAAGTCGTGTCGGTGTAAGCGATCGACGCGACTTTTCTCATTTAGTACAAAAGACAGTAAATAGCAAAAAATAGTTCATCACAGAGTTAGAATCTTCTCGAAGGACATCTCTCTTTATATTTCCCTTCCCACGCCCATCCACATCCTCCCTTCTCATCGGACCAAGCCCTGCTATAGTCCCTCTTCCAGACTACCTTGATCCACGACATAAACGAGAGAAAGAGAGTGTATGTTGTTGTTGGCTCATGTGGAGTATGATGGGTAGAGGAGGAAGAATGAATGAAATGGTCGGGGAAAAGGTGATGCAACAGACAGGAAGGGGTGGATGAGAATCACTAGGGATTGTGTGTGTGGATGTGAATGACGTTTCGATTGTGACCATGTGAAAGAGTAAGAGTGAGAGTGAGCAGAGAGGACGGATAGCTTTCCAAAGTTGCTTGGAGGAGGGGGCATAATGAAAGATGACAAGGAGAAAAAGAATGTATTCACGCACAGTCTTTGTACTTCTTGCGGAGCGCGACAGTAGGACGCGAACTGAAAAAGGACGTCGTTTGGGACTGCTTAGGCTTCAAGAAAATTTAGACTCTGGGCTCGCCTTGAAAAAAAAAACCCCCCCGAAATGGACAATGTCGCCTTTCAAAAAAAAAAAAAAAGAGCGACTACTCGACACGCGCCAACTAGGATCTCCTTCACCATTGTCCCCTTCGATCTGATGTCGCATCTTTTCTCTCAGGGACGACAATACACAGTTACTATTAATGACCGTCGGCTTTATTTTAGCATAAATAGAAAAATGCGCGTTCGTTCTCTCCTTTCATGTCGCCCTGAGGTATTGGTCCACGGATCCGATTCTTTCAGTACCATGAACCTGCTCAAAAGTGTACTTCCTTATTGCTAGATCAGTCATAGTTGGTCAGCGCGACTCTTGGGCAGTATCGCCTGCAGTTCATAAGGAGTACCCTTGGTGTCTTGCCGCCCATCACCAACGATGAGCGATGGCCAATGAGCGTCCTAAATACTTCCTGTTGTTCAAGAGCACTGCTGTATGTGCGCAAGCAGTCGACTGGGTTTTCAAGTCCTGAGATCCATGGGATTGTTAAGTGGGAGGGACGTCGAACTAGGAAAATGGAGGGAAAAAAAGCTGGGGCTTCACCTTCAAGCGGTCATCTACCACAGCACAAACTCAATCACCCACGTGTTGGTCCTTCGCACACGTCACTTTTATTATCCTTGACAAGCATTGCTCTCTCTATCCACCGCCGCATCCGATTACCATGAATATATCCTGAGCCAAGGAGTTATTTCATTTCAAGTCTCGAGTGTGACTACCATTGCGCTTGTAGATGGCCAAGGGTTTACAGACATAGACATAAACACAGAAAAAGAGGCTCCTAATAGAAAGACACACCACTGCGCACCCTCATCGATCGCAAGGAGCCCAGAGAACAACTATTGTATACAATCATGCGTCGCCTGAGCTGTTTCGCGTTTTGGGTGAATGCATAAGACCCACGTCCTCAACCAAGTGGCCCCCGTAACCATAAGCAATTAGCTTAGCTTGTACAGTAGACGACACCGAGCAGTAGCCCGCCCTGCTTACAAGCGGCTGGGTCGTGGAGAGGAGTTTGATATACCTCAAGGAGAAAGAGTTAGACCTTCGCCCACAAGTACTACCAGTTGGACGTCCTGATTCCACTAGACAGGCTCTTTTTACACGAATAGGACACATATCTCCTCTGACTAACGCTGTTCTCTCCAAACCCTCTGGTGAGCACATAAATCAACAAGACGGGATCGTGAACAGTCATGTATTTTCCTTTCAGTCTTGAAGGTTCCTGCTTGAATAATCTTTGTCCTTGAACGAGGTTTCTGTCGAAAAGCATCGAACACTTGTTGGCAGGAGGCAGAGGTGTCACCGTCAAGTTTGTTGGGAAGGAGAGAGGAAGGGCGCGAAAAGAAGACGAAAAAAGATAGGGAGGATAGAGAGGGGAGAAAGAGAAGAGAGAGGAGAGAGGAGGGAGAGGAATTTACTGATGAAATGAAGCCACAAGAGACACATATCATAACTCCCCTAGACCATTGTAGACACGACACTCAAACATTGCTTTGCGCTTTTGTCTGCTTTGACTCTCAGCATAGGATAACAATAGGCTAATACTTTTAATGCATGTATTTTTTTTATGTGCGAAGAAAGGAACAGAAGACAAACAATACGAAAACAAAGCAAAGAATGAAAAGTACTATTGCACCACATATGGCGCAGGAGAGGAGGAACGAAAAATGCTCTAGTGGTGGAAGACAAGTTTTGTAGGTAGGCTATGGACAAGGCGATGAGATAGATAAAAAGAAAAGGAAACAAGATACGAATTGAGAAGAAAATAAAACGAAGCGGGTATATGTGAAAAGGGGAGGGAAATCATCCAGAGGTTGAAAGGTTAGAGAGAGTCATGACGGCCGGGGAAGAGTTGGTCAAGGGAGACGAAGCGGATCCGCCCACAAGCATTGAGAGCGGTCTCCTCGAACCCTTGATTCCCGTTCGACTGAAAAGTCCAGTCGAAGCACGACTCATGGTCGATGGTCTTGTTGTTGATGGCATCTCTTCGCCGCCCATCATAGGGGACGATACCAGAGAAGGAGATGGTGCAGAAGAGCTAGAGGCCGACGAAGGGGTTGAGATCATGAACGCAGATAGAGGGCGTTCCCATTTCTCACTCTTGGGTTTGAGTAGCATAGAGAGACGGTGTCCAAGTGTAGGCCGAACACGTTGCAGCATCTGCTGTTGCTCGTTCCCACTGTCCGAAGTCATGGTAGGAGACGACGACGACATGGCTGGTGAATTGGCAGCTGATGCAGAAGACGCCGTTGAACCGTATGAGTCGGCCGAGAAAAGCACGGGCGCCTTTGGAGATCCTGAAGCAGTGGTAGATGCGCTATTGGATCGAATAGTTTGCTTCCTGACGGGAAGTGTAGCGCTGTCGCTGTTCTTGCTGCTGTTGTTGCTGTTGTTCCGTTGAGCTCCTTGAGGTGTTGGCGCTGTTGCGAGTTTGGGACGAGGCGATGTGATGGGTCGAGGGCAGAACAGCAGCTTGACGCGCTCCATCTCCGTATTCCAATGCGGTTGGCAGAGCGTGTACTCGAGCGGAATAAACATCTCGTTTTTTTCAATTAGCTTTCCACGCTTTACCCAGGAATCGAAATAAGGTCCGTCGCAAAAGGTGCACGACTGAGCGCTGTCAACATAAGCTTTCAGGTGAGGCAGCATCAACGGGGGCATCTGAATGTCATGTCGAACAATGACTCGGGCAGCCAGCTCAAGCAAAGTTGGGGGTGAGTGAACGGGCGAGTGAACAAACTCTTCGACGAGTGGGCATCGCTCCAACTTGAGGCGTCGCAGGAACTGAAGCTTTCCGACTTCGGCTGGCAAGACTTTGATCGGGTTATCAGACAGATCCAAGTTGACAAGATCCTTGATGAGCCCGATCTGGGATGGGATCGAGGTGATCCTGTTGTTGTCGAGGGTGAGCGAGGCGAGCTTGGTGAGTCCTCCGATTCCCGAAGGGATGGTTTCCAGTTGATTAAAAGAGAGTTTAAGTTCGACAAGCTTTGAGAGGTGAACGATAGACTCGGGCAGACTCTTTAGGCAGTTCTTGGATAGGTCGAGGAGGGTGAGGTTGCGCAAGAATCCGATTTCCATGGGGATACTGTCCAGCTCATTGCAGCAACTGGTTGTTGAAATTGTTGAGTGGGGTGGTAGCGAATGGTGTGAGCGAGTTCCCGAGAGGAGGCGTGGGGGGAGGAGATGAATTTCCATTGGTGCAGGCGGAATGATAGAGTAGTCGGGGGAATCGGTGGGCCAATTTATCATATTCAAATGAGAAAATGAGAGAAGTAATAAAATAAACAAGATTAGAAAGAGAGTTCATTTGCACACAATCGCTTGTGTTTGAGTTTAGCATAGAAGATGGAGAGAAGAATGAAGAAGCGACAGGGGAAGGGAAGGGAATGGTATGGTATTGTTATTGTCACTAGCGCTGGATGAAAGGACTAGCGACAGTAGAGAAATGGAGAGAGAAAGGCTGAACGACTAAAGAACAAAAGAAGTGAAAAAGCGCCGACCACTATTCCAACCCAACCCAATAACCAGGGTACCAACTGCACCACTCATGGTCAAAACACAATCGATAGTGAGAAGAGTAACGAACCAATCCTGGGCCATGCTCATTTTGCCATCAAGATCTGACAATAAACATTAGCCCCCAAACCATAAAAAACACAAGGCAGAAAAGTAAAAAGCCAAATCAACAACAACAACAATAGCATGCACAAGCTCAAGCAAAAACAAACAAAACAGACAAGAACACAACAAAATTGTCAGAGGGAGAACGTACATTTGCACACAGGTGGCGGACGCCAAGAGCTTGATGTTGGACGACAGGCGCACGATGCCACGAGAGCAGAGGCCAATGCTGGTCATACTGGGCAATTCCGAGAAGGGGATGGGACTAAGATGGCCCAGCTCGACTCCTAGGATCGAATCCGATTCGTCCGCATCACCTTCGAGCTTGACCATCCCTTCCTCGCCCATATCCAGCTCCATGTCAACCTCTTCCTGTTGTTGGTATCGTTTCCTCTGTTGCTCCTCGTCAAAGGTGTCGAGGGTAGTATCGGAGATGTAGCGAATCCGACGATCTGGACCGGGGAATGTTCTTGAGGCTTGTTGTCTCTCATCGTCCTGTTCCAGTCTGGACCCTCCTAGAACGGGCGGGACAGACACGAGAGAATCCAGATTGGTGGAAATCGAGGGGTGTTGGCACGGGGTACTTCCATGACCGTGGTAGCTGTGGTTGTGGTGAGATTGAGAGTGGTGACGGGAAGGAAGTTCGATGGTGTTGTTGTTCTTATTGTCGTTGCTACTGCTACTACTGCCATTGTTGTTATTGTTGTTATTGTTGTTGCTATTGTTGGCAGAGCTGGAGCTGAAAAAATCATACGGCGCTGCTTTCACATCGGCAATTTCCAAAGCCGAAATGATATCCATATCATTATCCTGCTCTTCCTGGGTGCGCATTGACTGAGAAAGCCTTTGCTTCTGCAGCGGACTTGCTGAAGAACCACCCTCGGCAGCAGCTTGTCCCAAGCGACTTGTCGTCCTAGTGGATGCTGCTGTTTCCTTCAAGAGAGTCGAGGTGGAAGAAGAAGTAGTAGCATGAGCCACCAGGTCTGAATTGATCATTGCAGCAGGCGTGCTGTGGGTTGTGTTTGTCCATGCCACGGATGAGCCCGAGGAATTAGTCAAGGTAGCACTGCTGTTGTTGTTGTTATTGTTGTTGCTGTTGCTGTGCTCAGAACATGAGGTGGTTACTGTGATCTGGTGTTGGTTGTATAGGGAATGGGATCCAGCAGCAACAGCGGCTGTAGTGTTCGAGGTCGATCGAATCGAGTGCTGCGAGTGGTCAGATTCGCTGAACCCCAGGATGGCAGAAGCCCCTGTTCCAGATTCTGGAACGAAGAAGGTCGTTGTCGTCGAACCCTGAAGAGAGCTACTATTATGACCCGTACTCGTGCCGCTGCCGCTGTTGATGCTGGTACCAATTGGGAAGCTTGTTGTTGGTGTAGTTGTCCAGTTGGTATGGCTGGAGGTAGAGAGTGCGTTGAGTGTAGCGGGAGGGAGGATGAGAAGGGGAGACAGGCTCGAGGAATTAGAATAGGAGACGATCGCCGTCGTCGTCGTTTCGGGGAGGGAAGAGGAAGGATTGGAAGTAGAAGGTAAAGTTGTAGTAGTATCTTGGATGGGGAAGGGAGTTACGGAGGTGGTGTCGGATGTTCTGAGGAGTCTTGTTGCGAGTTTCCGACGGGAGACGGAGGAGGCGTTGAAGGAGTGGTCTTTGCGGGCATGAGTGTAACCAAAGGGCAGCTTGGCGTGGTCGCGTGAAACAGCAGCACCCATTGTAGTGGTGGTTGTTGTTAGTGAAGGAAGTTAGGGAGGAAGAGAAGGAGACGGAAGGAGGAGGAGAGTGAGTGAGGTAGAAAGAGGGAAGGAGGAGGGACAGAGAAGTGACGAGCGAGAAGAGTCGAGTCGAAGAATGGAAGTCGGAGGAGAGGAGAGAGTAGGGAGAGAAAGGAAGGGAAGGAAAGACGGTGTGAGAAGGAAAAGAAGTTGAGATAGGTGAGAGGGGAAGGGAAGGAAGGAAGGAAGCGAGAAGAAGACAAAAGAGAGAGCGAGAAAGAGACAGGAAGGAAAGGAGGGAGGAGAGAAAAGGTGAAGAAGAAAGAAAAGAATCTGAAAAAGAAGAAAGGCAAAAAAAAAAAGAAAGAAAGAAACAGAAAGAGCGAGGAAGAAGCAATTTGGCTGGAAGTGAATACACAAAATATGCTATGTCTAAAAACAAATAGGAAAAGGAAAAAAAAAAAAAAATAAAAAAAAAAAAAAAAAAAAGTAGGTCAGGGGGAGGAAGAGAAGAGAGAAAGGGAGAAGAGGACGAAGGAAGGAAGGAAGGAAGGAAAGAAAAAAAAGAAAAGAAGGGGAAAGAGGGTGAGTGAGGTGAGTGAGGGTGTTGGATGGGATAGGATACGAAGGGGTATGGGTGGATGAGGGTCACACAACGCACTCATACCAAAGCAAAGGACAAGTGGTGTGTTGACCTGACTAACAAATACAGGAACAGAACAAATATGCACATGCATAATACATGTACGTGCTTGTTGTTGACATTGTTGTTGTTCCAAAGAAAGAAGAGTACTAATGGTGCATACATACAGGAACCGGAACATACAAGGCGGAGGATACCCAAAATGGATACATGGCTGGTTCTGTTACTTTGGTTCGCCACAGCTCTTTTTGAACATGCTGGACAGCAAGAACAATCACAACCACAATAGAAAGTAAAAGGAGGACAGGGATGGCTCGGATGGACCCTTATTTGCTATTGTTGTTTGATCGACAGACGAAAAAGAAGATGGGCTATGGAGTAGGGGACAGAGCGGTTTGTCTATGTGAGTGTGAGTGTGTTTCCAACGCTTTTGATAGTCAGCAATGCACAGGTTGAAACAGTAGCAATTGGCTGATTCGAAGGTAGTAAAAAGTAGCTGGCCGATAGTAATGATTAGTCCTCTCTCTCTTTTCACATCCTCATTCTTTATTTTTACTTTCCTCCATCCATCCAGAACAAAATATGGACTTGGACAGACACATAAAATAAGGCATCGTCAACCTACTGCGAAATAAAAAAAGGGGAAGACACAAATAGCAGAAACATTGAATTTGTACAAGACCATTTTGCAATTTCACCTGCCTTCCTGCCTTCTCGCCTGCCTTAGCCTCTATGCCTCAATGCCTCAATGCCTCGTCTTCATCCCTTGTTATTGTGAGCCGCCAATTATTGCTCGACTCACTCGAACATTTTTTTTTTCTTTCGCATTGCTTTTCGAAGTGAAAACCAGGGCACATAATTGAAATTGAGAAAGAGGCAAAGAGGCGATGAGGACAAGGGTAAGGAGAAGGAAGTGCGGGCTTTAAGTAGGTAAACACATCTCCTCGTTGTCCTCTTTGCTCTCTTCATCCTTTCCCCTGGTCTGCATGTGTGTTGACATCGGTACACAGTTCACAGCAGTAACGAGAGTTAAAAAAAGTGAGGGGAGAGAGAGGCGTGTACATTGGCATGGGCCTCATCCATCGGGTGTACCTCCTCTACTCTAGTCATACACATATCGTCGTTTGTTGTGTTGCATAGTGCTCCCTTTCTCTCTCGATAAACATGATTGTCAGGCACAACACTCTCTCTTGATAATGTCCACTGACAAAGTCATTTCAGAGCACTCGTTATTATTACAAAAACGTTTTCTTTGCTCATCGTCCATTGCACCTATTGCAATGCTCCTCTTTATTTCTCGCTATTTTTTCTTCACCCCCGAAAAATAAAAAACCCTTCCAATGAACGCCATTTCTACCCCTATTTACGGTACTCTGTCCATGCTGGTCGCCCCTAAATACCCTTACTTCTACCTGGCCTTTACCATGACCCATTCCCCTATCTACAACATAGATTATCCAATCGGTAGGTTCTCATTTCCTAAGCATCTGGTCCCGGTGCCAATTATCTACGCAATCGTCCAAGTACGATGTATTATTGGACTACGGGAGTTGACAATAGACTCGCTAGCGCTCGTCTATCTCTTTTTACACTGTCGATCCATCCAGCTGCATTGCTTGCACTCCCCCTTGTTTCCTTTAGCCTCCTTCGACTTGTCCTACATCATCCATATCCACGCATGCTTACTCACACCATCCTAAACATCTGTCACATTCGTCTCGTAACCACAGGCTGTCATCAACCAATACCACCACCAAAGGAACAGAAAGCCCTTTCCTCCCCCCTCATTCCCTTTTCAACCTCCCGCTTTTCCTCTTTCCCTTCCCTTCCCTCGTTCACTGTGCAGCTCCAACCCCCTTCTCGTTCTAGCTCTCTGTCTCAAAGCTCTCGTGCAATTTCCACCTCCCCCTTTTTTTTTCTTCGGCTTGCTTCTTTTTCTCCAGTCGTCGGGTCGTACAAAGAGCTATCGTTTTTTTTTACCCGTCTATCCTATCCAAACTTAATTCCAGCTAGAGCGACACCACCTTCGCCTCTCTCCTTTTCGGTATCACCCCTTCCCTCTTTCTCAAAGCTAGTACTGACACACCCGTCCTTCCCCTTTGAATAAGACCACGTTTTTGCTCGACTCTTCGTCATCGTCGACGTTAGAATTTTTCCTTGTCTCCCTCCTTTCTTCTATCCTCTTCCCTCCCCAAATTCTCCCACTTCTCTTCTGTCGCAATTTTTTTTTTTTACCGTTTTTTCTTGTATTTCAGATGACGAAGAAAAAAAGAAATAGCCAACGCGTTTCTCTTTTCTTCTTACTTTTTTTTCCCATTGAGTATCGTTCACCAGTACAAAAGCTTAAAAGTCAAGACTAACCTTTACCTGCCTTAAACGCAGGGAGAAAAAAAGGTTGAGATGGAGATCGATGAGAATTGAATCAGACAGAGTAGAAAAAAACAAGTGAACGGTCAGAAAGAATCCCTCTACCTAGAAACAAGGGACACAACAACTCTTCCTTCCTAATCGCAAAAAAATACAATCCGGCGACGTCAAACCCGACGCTGCAATACAATAAAACTCAGGAGAAAAAAAATATAAAATAAAGGGAGGGTTCCTGCCGGTAAGAAAAACAAGGAGAATGGGGGAGTAACAGGCAAAAGAGACGGGACGAGGGAAAAGGGACGCCAGTGGCACAATAACGCATGTCCTTCCACTGAACAGACGGTACGTACAGTTGGGACGTTGGAACAATAGTAGTGCCCCGTCTTGATTGTTGGTTCTTATCCTTCTTACTTCAACCTCGACCCTTTCTCCTATTCTTTCCCTCTCTTCCCTCTCTTCCCCTCAATCTCCCGTTTCCCTCCCCTTGCGAGCCTAGCGAAATTGCGTATTTATTATTTATTTTTTTTTGTCTTCGCATTGGATATTGACGCGCGTGGCGTGTTATGAGTATATGAGTATGAAGTATGAGCATGAGAGGGGGTGAAGATTATGGAAAAAGTATTGAAGGTCTGAAAGGAAAAGTAAAGGCGAACTGAGTACCATCCAGGGGAAAAGTAAAGGAACAAAGAATAATCTAGGGTTGCAGTCGAGAGCCGTGCCAATATATGCTCTCCAACCATCCAGCCACAAGTCCCTCGGTCGCTGTCGCACTCTTACTTCCTTTCTTCAAAGACCCATTTAAGGACCAATGAGGTCGAGGGTCTGGACGGCCAAGCAGGCGATAAACAGACCCACGGGGGAGAAGAGCAATCGACCCAGACGATCGAGGTTGCCCTTATTAGAAGAAGCTTCGCTCCTGTGAGAGGACGGGATCGTGTTCTCGTCATAGTCTGTCGACTTGTTATTGTTCGCAGAGGGAGAGGAGGAGGCGGAGCGGTCTGTCAGGGGCAACAGCTGGACACTTGTCGATGCTATTTGAGCGATGAGCGTAGGCGAGACGGGAATGAGGATTAGTGGTTAGTGCGTGCACGGACGCTTAGCCAAGCAAACACTACACAATAACACATCAAGCAAGTCATCTTTCACCTCAAGTTAACGTTACAACAATCAACATTGCAAATGATACTTACAGGAGCCACTGGACCGTGAATTGCCACTCTTATGATCAACCCCCGTAGTCAACTTGCCCATCGTCAAATCCTTCACATACCCCCTCAGCTTCTCCTCCACCTCCTTCGTGTACACCCCACCCGCCTCATGCGCCGGCGCCAATTTGATCGCGCTCTGCCTCATATCTGTGTTCACGCCATAAAACACTGTACCCCCACCCGTCAGATTCGCCCTCAAAACCGATTGCACCACCGATCTCACCAATACCGTATAATCCGTCTGGACTGATGTAAGCACATGTTCGGACCCTGGGACAGAGCCATAGGCCCAGTTGGTCACCCATTCGTCAGATCCGGACCCGATCGCGTAGATCCCTTGTTGGGTCGTCAGGTTCTTGAGGGTGAGGGTTCCGAAGATGGAGGCGGCGTTGAAGGCGACGGAAACTTTGCGGTCGGTGAGGAGGTTGGCGACGGTGGTGGTCAGTTTGGGATCGGATTCGAAGGTGCCAGAGTAGAGGCCGTAGGCGATACAGGTTGAGCAGGCGATCTTGACGCCGCTGCCAAACCCGTTCACTTGTCGACGCACACTTGGCTGATCCACTCCTCCGATCACTACATGCAAAGAAGGGAAGAGTAAGAAAGTAATAATGAGTGGAAATGTCAATCATACACAGTATGTTGCATCCATCCATCTCATCTGCACATTCACATCATCAACCACAACAAAAAAAAAATGCAATCTCACCTGCAACTTTACCACCCCTCGACTTGGCAACCTCTCCCGCGATCAGCCCCGCCAAGAACCCAATCTGATCCTCTGAAAACATTACACTCACAATATTCCCCACCGGCGGCGTAAATTCAAAATCCACAATCGCAAACAACTTGTTCCCATTCGAGTTCGCAGCCGTCTGAATCGCCTTGGACGGGAAATACCCAAGGGCCATCATGAAATCATTCTCTCCAGTCTTGGACGGGATCAAGCCCGAATAAGCGCCGAGGGTTTCGGATTGTGGGGTGTAGGTGTGCGGAGTGCAGGATTTGTATTGGTAACCGGATCCTGTGGGCAGGAAGGGGAGGCAGGTGTCTTTGAGGCCTTGTAAGGCTAGGGCGTTTTCGGTGCCTTCTTTCGTACCGTCCGGACCGCCTTGAAGGACGAGACCGATGTTGACGTTGGAGCCGGAGCCGACGTTCGCTAGGGTGAGAGTCGTTGTTGTCGCGAGAAGGACGACGAACAGCGTGGAAACGATGGTGGTAGTAAAGGTCCACATCTTGGAGCGTGGTCGCAGGGTCCGTGTTATGAATGAAGGTGGTAGTATGAGAGACAAAAAGGACGCTAGGTGAAAAAAGTGAGCAAGGAGAGTTTTGTATATGTGTATAGTAAATGTCTAGTAGTGCTGAAGTGTCGATATGCTGAGTGAATGAAGTGTAAGTGCGTTGACAAAAGGAAAAAAAAAAAAGAGAAAAACAGTGGAAAAAAGTGCATAGAAAAAGGGGTTCAAGGACAAACGAATGGTGTATGCTCCATGCCAAGACAGAGCATGTCATACATACATACATACATTTGCACCTACTTCGCCATCAATCAGACTACGACCATGTCGGAGGATATCCATTCTTCTCATCAGTTTAGTGAGGTCTCAAGGTAAACAGATCAGAGACAGACAAAAATAGCAACTAGGAGAAACGCGCATCCTAGCTGATAGCTGATATTTAGACGCGCCCTCACTCTCCATCTCCCACTGTCTCCGCCTTTATCGTTCCTTTGACGCGCATTCGTATTCTCCTTTCTTTTTCACGCGAACACGCGGACACATTGAACTTCTTTGCGTGTAATCAACAGAAAAAGCTTCCATGCGCTATCCAGGACACATCAGTCGATAACACCACTCTATGCATTCTGTATTCTGAAGGATGTCTTGAACTTTGGAACGAAGGATGTCTCTCAGGCTTTTCGGAGCTGCCAATCTCACTTAGGACAAACCTCTCACGATTCAAGGACGAACGGACGGACACGCTTCCTCGGCCAAAGCCGGGCTCATGGGTCTTTTGGCTGTGATTCTGACAGCGCCCCCGGAACAGGATATTGTGGTTTGTCGCGATAACCAGTCAATGGTAGACCAGTACCGCCGACCAGTGAAGAGTCATTGGGACACCTTGCCTAGGAAGCGGTTCAGGAGCAGGTATGCTGGTATTTGGACGGTGCTTTGGCAAGTTGTAGGAGCTCGGCCAGGTAAGGTCGACGTGGTGTGGATAAAAAGACACAGTATGCCCATTGCAATGAGCTTGCAGACCAGGCGGCAAAGGAGGCTTCACAGAGCGATACGGTACACTTAATGCTGGATCTGACAACGGGCGGACCAGGAACTTTGCATATTGCTGACCTTCGACAGTTGCTCAAACAACAAACGACAATTCGACATTATCAGGCCGGATATCATAGAGCGTAAAGCCAGGCTGTTGACTGGACGGGCATGGGTCTGAGTCGGGCAATAATCGAGCATAAGTCAGGCATGAATAGAGCATGCACAGACTTGCAAAGGATTGGGAACTAACCCGGCGACAACTGCAATCGTTGAACTACCTTAAGTGAAGCCCGCAGAAAAAAAAAAAAAAAGAGAGGAGAAAGAGAGATGTTGTTCTTTCGAACAAATCAATAGAACAACGGGCCTAATTTCAGCAGATCCTAGCAACAAGGCTGCTTTACTGCTTACAATACCCTGTTCAATTAAAGTCGTCTGCAATGACTTTATTTCTTCCAGTATTTGAAAATAAGCTTAACAGGAACTTCACAAAGTCTTTGTGCTCTACAAGATCAACCCCTTGTAATATGATTCAGGATCTGAAGATCTATTTGTATTCGACCAAAAGTCGGAGGAAGTGGTAATCGTCGCGTTCTAGCATGGAGTCTGACGGCATTGGGCCAAAATTAACCACTCCTAACGCTTATTTTTCAATCCTACCTCCTCCACAGCTTGCCGTGTCTCTTTTGGAGAATAAATACCGGGATAGGAGTGAAGGGGTGATATTTGACATCAAAAGAAGCATAGCGGAAAATGAATAACGAGACAAAGAGGATGCCCGTTATTACCAAGAAAGGAGGAAAACTGGTGTTATAGGCTGTTATTTTTTCACATGTGGTATTTTCCCACTCCTTGATTTCTTTTACGCCTTCATTTTTGTCGTTCAAGATTGTGTTGTCAAAATTGACGCCCATGGAATCCCGCTCAACAGAATAGACGAATAAATTGCAGGTAGAAGAGATACTCCTCAATTGCTCTCCCTTTCGAATACAGCTACGTCTCTCATGCTAGTCCTCATAGAATTCATGCCTGACATCCCCGAATGGTGATGCCCCTTTACCTCTTTCCAACTCGGAGTCAGAGATCACTTCACATCCTCGGCAAAAATGCTACTTTACTTCTGTCCGTCTCGCTTATCACTGCACTCCTTGGGATTCACGCTAACTAAAATTACGGGAGTTTTTCATGCATGTTATTCTTAGGATGCGTGCCGACGAAGACAAAGAGTTCATGATGACGGGAGGAGATGGCTGGTGGAAAAATTCGGCTACAATCCCGATGCGAAGTTTACGCCATGTGTAGTCTAGGGATTTGATTTGTGCGAAAGGCACTTGAAATTTATTGCCTCATTTTACTAATCAGGGTGCGGCGTCTTCGATTGTACATGGGATCATGAGGGTCAAAGGGATAATAATGAAAGATGAGGGAAAGAGAGACAAGTGAGCACATCATTCTAAACTTGTGATAGAGATGAGAACCCCATTCGACGAAGGGAGACTGAATAAACTGCGATACAGCCTTGGGACATCCACCTTATCATTTTTTTTTGTGGACGGGAATGTATATGTACTTTTATTCAAGGTCAAATCGTACGCAAGAAGTGTAGGTCCACATATTAAAATTCCCACGCGTTGTTTGTAATGATCGTGGTGCGGGTGTATCGAGGAGATTCAATTTTAGTTGTCCTCGTTGAGCTTCAGGTAGAAAGAGCTCGAATCGACATAGCCATGCTTGCCGTCAACCTTGAATGACGCGCGGATGCGGAACCTGGTGTTGGGCTTGTCAGGGCGGAACCACTCCTTCTTGGCCTTGAAGAAGATGCCATGTCCGTGCAAGGTCCGATAAGGGACCGTGATGATGTCGACATTGAGGTCTGGCTTGGGAATGTTGGTCTGGATAGTCACCAGCACGTCAGGATTCTTTTTGAAAATGTAGCTGTTGGCACCATCGTCCGTTTCTGTGTGGACATAAATGTCGTAGCTGGGAAGAAACACATCGCCTTCCTCAGGGTTCTCGATGCGGAATAGCTTTGAGGCTGGAGGAGCAGGCGCAGCATGGACGACGAGGCATGCGGAGAGCAGTGTAAAGAGGGTGAAAAGAAACGAAAGTGTACTGTTAAATTTCATGCTTGAAAAGTAGATGTGTTTGAAGAGTGCGTTGAGGATGGTAGTCCGGGAAAGTAAGAACGAAAGATTGTTGTTTTCAGTCAGTCAAGAATAAATACGTTCTTGACTCGGCGCAACTAAGCTAGTCACGGTTCAACTAAGTCGCGGTCATCCTGACAGTACAAATAATAGCAGGCACTACAGTCCCTTCTGCACTACAGTCCTTTTTGCACTACAGCCCAACTTTTACTAAAGTCGGCTATTTCACAACAAGGACTGTACAACAAGGGTTCTTCAATACACAAACTTAACTCACGCCCATGCCTGTTGCCTCATTGGCTTCTCACCCTTGCATCCCGAAGATTTTTTATTTTTATCCAGTCTTCACGAGGAAGCGGCGGAGGTATAAGGATCAAGGATGGCTTTGAGCCGGTAGGATGCGAGAAGATGACCAGAAACGGCAGTAAGTTCAAGAAAGAGAGAGCGCGAATGCCAAGCATTATGGGCGCCATCATGCGTGACATTCACTGATGTTGGACAACAAGAGTAAGAGGAAGAGTAACAAGGGTAATGGATCGGTTAGAGAGGAGCACCTACAAGAGCATGGCTCCACTAGCCGTTTTTTGCTATTGACAAGGCTTTTAATCGAAAATCAACATGACAAATTTTCTTGTGAAAGTATCCGAGCGTGAGACTCATAGTGTTGGGCACTACACTGAAAGAAAGGGTCGAAATAGAAAAGAGCTAAAACGATGCAATGCCGCAGGGCGTGCAGACACATGTCTTCCAGTTACACTTCCAAGGCCCATCGGGATGCTCCTCGAGACACTTCTTGTTGTCGTACGGAGCGCACGCCATATCCGTGGAACCGACACCGTCGGCAAGGCAGGTGCAAGTGTTACACCCATCGGAGCACAGAAAGTTAGGCCCACCCGAAATGCGACGACACTTGGACATGGAGTATGGCACACAAATGTCGCGCGTAAGCATCACTTCCTTGCCGTCGTACTCGATACATTTGTTGCATGCGCCTTTGGCATATGGGCACGGGTAAACACGATCCTTGTCGCAATTTTGGTAGCCGGCCATGTCCACGGCGAGTGCGGGAGCTATAAACAGGGCTAAAAGAAGAAAACGGACGTGGTGCGCATTCTGAGGAGTGGGTCTGGATTTTGGAGAGGCAAGGAAGTGAAAGAAAAAGAGAAAGGAAAAATTCTAATTGTCTTGTAGCTATAAGGCCGCTCGCACGAGTAAAAATGGCCTGTACAAAATAGAGCCATCCGTTTGTCATGTTTACCTGCGTCCTTGACGACCACGTTTGTCCCGTGATTGTTTCTCATCCACGTCCATGGCTTTAGCCTCGATCTTGATCCCTCACTTCATTGCCGTACTATAGCCTCTTGATCTCCTTACTCTTTAGTTACAGGCGCTGTACCGTCGTTGATCCCGAGCCTTCTTTCCCCATGATCATTATGTTTCTGACCTATGCATTTCTTTTTGGCATTCCTTCCTTTTTTGCATTTCACATATTTATTATGGGAACGGTACCACTGATTTGGTCTCTTTCCCGAGTTTACTCCACCTTGGCTCAGATATCCAAAAGAATGCAGTTACCCCCAATGTTGGCGTTACTGTCTCTCTCTCTTTGAGTGTTTTTTTTCCTGTCTTTCTTCTTCTCTCCCTTGGACCATAGCAAGAAACCTTTTACGAGAGCAAGAAGAAAGAGAACGACGATGCTCCCTTTTTTCCTTTCCTTGATCTTCTCAGGCTTTTTCTGTGCACTCTCCACTCATGATTATTTTACGACTTTGAAACCGTGTGGTCATATGTGTCTGTCTCTCCTTTTTCTTCAGCATCATTCATGTGTGCCTTGAGGTTCCCTTCCTGGCATGAAAAAGCGATATCCACTGATTTGTTCTCTCATCTGGCTAGGACATCTAAAGAGTCACAAAATACCTCTGATTTTGGCGCTGTCGTCTTCCTGTCAACGATTAGCATCTGTTCATTCCTACACGCCTAGCAAGAGCTCAGTTCACCATAGTTGATGCGACCTCATCGCTATTTGACCGTTGCCTCATCACCGCTCCGTAGATAAGCTGCTTTTACCAAAGAACCGTAACAGCGAAAGCCGCGCCTGTCGTGAACACGCAGACTCGCGTCAAGAGTAGTCGCGTCGGCGGCTTATACCCACCGACGCGACTTTGCTCATTTTTTTTTAGTATAAAAAGGCAATAGACGGCAAGAATAGGTCAGCACAGAGACTTTTCGCAATACACCTTCAATCATCATCCCATTCCCACGCCCATCTACATCCCTCTCCTTGGACTAAGCCCTTCTTCAGCCTATTTCCATCTCCCTCGATTCATGACAGCGCCTCACTGACAAGTTGTTCCAGGATCTTTAGTACAAATATCCCTTCTTCCACTCTAGTTATCAGCGCCCTTTCACCTTCTCCTCATCTTATTTACCACTTGACCCCTTTTGCTACTACACCTTCTACCATAAAACACATTGAAATATGCTTCTTCTCTTGGTCCCCGTCTCGTTCTCGACCCTCTTCACTACTCTTCCTCTGGACTGCCCTGGTAAGTACACCTCAATTCTTGGCACTCCCATTTTTTGGATGTTCTTCAGTCCTTGGTCCACCTATTATGGGTAGGAGTGGCGTTGTTTTCGACGTTCTTCCATCAGGGCTTCTGTCTTAGCCTATTTGCCAGTGAAAAACGGTGGTGGTGTCTCTTTAACGCACACTCTACGCGCTTTTCGGCTCCGCTAGATATTTCTACAGTAGCCAGTCAAGGTCACAAAGTTGGTCAATGGGAATCAAGGTCAGGGTTACTAAACTGATTCTCGAACATATATTTCCCTCTAGTCGCTCTTCTCTCTTCTCTCTTCTCTCTCCAAAGTTAAAAAAACTTGGGGATTTCTACTTAGTAGCTAGCTTAGAAATGTAACGGCCAATTCGGTAATTGAGCCCAGCCACCCACTCTGCAATGACATGACATGACAGGTAATATCTTGTTTTAGTTAAGGGTGGCAGTGATCACCATTTCAGCCCTCTTTTTTTTTTGTGTCTTCCGTTGAAGCTGTGGGAGTCTTCCGTTGGAGCCATGAAGAGCAGCGGTAATTGTTGCACAGAGTCAGGTTGTGGACTGGACTGGACTGTGATTGATGGATGGCTCTTGGAAGAGTTTGGCATGTAGTCCCCTTTCACTACCAAATGCCTCCCTTGCGCTCTTCATTGGATAAATAAAAAAGGAAAAAAAAGTGATCGGTCGACTCTAAACATGATCGGTCTACCCTTGATGCAGTCGATTGCGCAATCAAAAATTATTGCATTGCCACACGAACACACGTATATAAATATGTATCCATACCCCTAAGCCAGCTGGAGCCCTACCTAGTAACTTGAATTTTCCGTTGAATAACAAAACCTTACTTGCCCTTATCCTGCCCCACGTTCCCTACCCTGACCTGCCTTGAGGAAAGGTCTGTCCTGCCCTTGCCCCGTCTAGATTCTCAACACCCGCCTCTCATTTCTTTCATCCCTCGCACCATTTCTCTTTACTATCATTTCTTTCATTTGTCATCAACAAAAAAAAAAAAACTTGCTATCCGATGGACCCTCTTTCGAAACTACCCTTGGAGTGTTTACAGCGCATTCTGCAAATCATTGCCGACTGGGACCGCAAAAGTACCTTGGTCGCTCTCCTCACGACAAACAAGCACATCTTTGCTGCCACCTGTCCTTATCTGTACAGCGATCCCTTCCAGTCCAAGTTGGGACACTATCAAGGACCTGATCATATTCATCGCCAAAGCTTCATTCGTCTTTTACTCGGCCGCATCCCAACCCATATCCTTCCCATGATCGTATCTTTGGAATTTGGATTCAACACCTATCCCAGCTCGCACGCCGTTGTCAACCCCATCATAGACTATATGGCTTACATCCAACATCTCGATATCAACTTGTCCGATACCAACCCAAGACCTATTGTGTATGAAGAGTTTCCAGGCCAGTACCGGTGGCTCACTGGTCGTCCGCCTCTGTTCCCTACATCCATGCCAATCCTACCTCGGCCTCCTCACTCCTTACCATTTCCGCTCTTACAGCCTCCATTTACATCAACTGGGCTTTATCCCCAGCCACACACGCCTTCCCCGCCTCCGCCTCCGCCAACATCACTCATAGCAACCGGATATCCTTCAGTATATACACCTTCCTCACTTCCGCCATCTCTATGCCCAGTACTCCCCCCTCCCTGGGAACTCACGGAGGACGAGTTCATGTCCCTACACTCGCGAACCGTAGGGGAAGGCCCGCTTGAACCCCATTACTCCGCCTACAACGAGATTTTTGGATCCAATGCTAGGGCAAAGCTCCACAAAACTATCCTTTACTACGAGGTAAGCTGGTCAGTTGCCAGTACAATCTTGGAACAACTCAAGTCTCTGACGATCCCTCTTATCGATGTATGGCGCTATCTCGATTCAGTGCACCGGCTCGGTCAACTTGAATGCGTCCGGTTCAACTTGGATCAAACTTTCGACAGAAATTACAATAGTAACACTGTGAGAGATCGCGCAGATAGAGCGATCAAGGCCATGGTCGTCTTCGTCAAGGAACACAAGCGATTGTTCGGGGACCAGCTTAAGGTCGTGCATGTTAATGATGTTGGTATGTTGCGGGGTGGTAGCCACATGTGCCCACTTGAAATTCAGTTGGAAATCAGCAAGCTCGTACCCCCTCTCAAGCAGCCCCGTTCATAACATGAATGCTCCTTTAGAGTAAGTATTGGATTGCGCGAGTGTAGAGAGGATTCACACTTCGAGGGTTGATGGAAAGGGGAAGGAGTGCCATCGATTGGAGGGCAAGGAAAGGAACAGAGAAAGTATGAGTGAAGGAATGATTTTATTGTAGTACAGAGAACAAATGAAGCAAAAGAAAGAGTACTATTTAGGTAGGAAGGAAACAAAAATAAATAAAGAACACGCAAAACGAGAACGACGCAAAAAGAATGTTCTATTCATTATTATATCTTACAGCTCTTACAGATCACAAAATGTGTTTCCGGTCCGGAACGAATTCTAATGTAAGGAATATTCTTGTATTTCATTTCGTGACAGGAGGGGGAGGCAAAAGTGAGAAACGCGGGCTGCAGAAACGCAAATGGGCTGCAGTTTGCATGATGACAAGGTGGATGTGAACGTCCTCCTATGGTTACACGTGTTTATTTGGTCATTTCGCTTGACGTCTATGATGAGGGGGAGACGAGAGGTACTTGCCATGCGTGTTTGAGGGTGGGAACAGAAACGACCTGGGTCTTTCCATTTAGCAAAGCAGTCACCATTCTCGACAACTGACATTCATCAAATACGAAAACGCAATACCATTGGGAAGTTCGTACTTTGTTATTGCACCTGTTGTATCGACGTACAGTAGTAATAAAATGAGGGAGTGTGTAAATGTAATAGGGGGTCTGGAACCTTTGACTTTTATAAAACAAAGAGTTTCCAGGTTCGAAACCCCCTAATCTTTATTTCTATCCGCTTGTAATATATGTACTACTTTTTTTACGTAAGTAAAAATGCAGCTGCTACGGCTAGAAACTGATAATATTTCACACATGTCGAGCACGTACACAACAGCACTCACAACTGGATGTTAATGTAAACATTGCATGAAAAACAATACACTCAGAATGTATTTTATTTTGCTCCGCACCCCGTAGAGTTGACATCGACGCGTTTACTACATAAAGTCTACCGGATTCAGGCCTGGTCGGCGTCGCTGAATCTCTCGAATGACTTTTGGAAAGTTCTCAACCGCAGAGGGGTCAATCTTGTCATATCTATCTGTAAAGGCGCGGCTGTACGGAAACGACAATAATGACGCCCAGGTGAGAGCCGGTAAGTGGTCCACAAACCAGTCCACCTCGCGTTCGCCTATTCTCGTTGCGACTTCCTTAGTTGTCACTGAAAATGATCCGTGAGACGTTGGAGCTTAGTCAGTCCAGACCACCTTGACAGGAACCTAATTTGACTCGTCTCCGTATCCTCCAGTGCCAAAAGACCAGGAAGGCTTGTAGTCTTGAAAGGATTCTCAGTGAGATCTCCATTCGGTCCCATTGATACTCCTTGATATTTGATGTTCAAGACCTCAAGGCTAATCAGCATTCCGATTTGTGTATAGAGCTTGTCCAGCATGCTCCAGTATTCGTGATCTGCTTGGACCACATTGTCATCGTTGGGTCAGCCAGGTGTTCAGGGTCTTTTCCGTCAGACGTTAGTCTGACTGCAATCTCCAAATGTCGGATCTTGGAACACGCCCACTCGTTTGTGACAGCATCCCTGAGAGAAATAGCAGTCCATTCGGAAAACTCGTCCTGGGCCTTCAAGACCTGGAGAGCCCGACAAGACGTAAGGATAGTTCGTAGGGTCGTGCTCTGGAGGTTCTGGCAGTTGGAGAAGTCGATCTCTCGAAGGGTCCCCGATTGGCGAGAAATAGTCTCAGCTAGGAAACAATTGTCATAGAGCTCATAAACCCTAATGCTCTCCAATTATCGTCCTGGAGCCCGCTCCATAATGCTTACCAGGAGTTCGCTGTTAAACTTGGAAAGTGACAATTCGGGGTTGCCTGGACAGTGATCCCATATGGTCCTCGAAATAGCTTGCATATCTTCCTTACTCATGACCCACGGTAACTGCAGCGTCTTGTGGACAGGACAGTGCCGCAGGATGGGACAAAGTAGTAGAGCAGGGCAATAAAGACGCAGTTTAAGAGGGGCCTCGAGAGTTTTTAGACAGTACAAAGGTCGTTGACGAAGCGCAAGCGAGCCTTGTCCAAAATCCCAATCACATTCCTCCAGCTCGAGATTCATGCCTTTCTGAGCCTCATCGTGATTACCCCAGACTTTGAACTCGACTAGAGACTCGGGGCAGCTGAAGAACAGCATCCTGAGCACTTGAACTGAAACGGTGGTCAATGGCCATGGAAAACCCAGTTGTAAAGTCCTGAGGTTATCGAGCTGAGAGACTGTGCGCAAGAAGTCGCGTACAAGACGGGCGGACAAAAGAGGCACCTCATCGAATTGGAGGTCCTGTCAACGTTGCACAGTTGAGGCGGAGCAGCCACAGTAGTTAATGTTGATGGGGGTCATGCTTGTATAAGGAGGAGATCTCAAGTCGGATGGTGGGTTCCTCGTACATGCATTGGTTAACTGGACGTCTGTAGCGAGTCAAACGGAGGAGTGGCGGCAAAGGGACAATTTCATGGACAACGTAGGCTGGAATGTAGCTCGGAATATACATCTGATCCCAACCGGGGTGCGAGAGAGCATCGGTCAGTATCGCCCTGTGGGCCTCTGAGGCGGAGGTGGAGTTGAGGTAGGTCCAGAGGGCGTTCATATAGTATCATGAAAAGTTGGGTTCGCAGATGAAAGACTGGACAGAGTTGATGTTGTCGCCCAAGGCTTTAAGGACCTGTGGTGCGCTGATAAGGTCGATTGACTTGGACGCATTATTAAGATCGACTGACTGCCGCCATGCTGGAGTGCAGATGGCTTTGAGTATGCGGTGGGTCCGTAAGAGATGCAGGAGATCGTGCTTTGAGAGGAAGGATAGGAGATGAACTACGAGTTCTGGGAGATGGAAGAACCTGTCGTAGGCTGTTGTCATTGCTGCTGTAGCTGTTGTCCTGATGTGTTGGCAGGGTGAAGGAGACGGAAGATGATGATGCTGAGGAAGAAGGAGAGAAAGAAAAAACACACGGCATGTGTTCTTTACTTTTGCTTCGACTTTGACTCTAGGAACAGGGCACTTGTTGGCAGCATTGTGACCTGCATTGTGCCCATGACGAGTCAAGACTTTTAACCTTCACTGGTCTTTCTGTATGATCTTGGTGGCGAAACACAACCAGTCTGGCGCGTCGACACTGGAGTTACTGTCTCATCAAGGAGTAGCATCTATTACTTGAACGCTCCTAGCTTGTCCTGGCCAGTCCATGAGAGACCCCTGCTCACCAGCAATCGACACCCCTTTTTTTTGAGGTTTCTTCTTATGACTTTGTTCCTTTTCTTTCATCTTTTTGCATGTGACCCCCAAAACAAAACCGAATCTCCATCCTTCCCTCTTTCGTCAACTACAGATCTACCCCCCCCCCCCCCCCCTACTATCATGCGCCTCCCTCCCAGCAATACAATAACCCACCGCCCAATCTTTCTCCATACCCGAATTAATCGGACATGGGCCATTCCTCACTCCTCCCATCACCATCCTCCGCTGCGCCGCAGCAAATCGTCTCGCCTACCAGGCCTTCACGCCCTTTTTCTGGACACGCCTCGACCTTTCAAACGCTGCTCAGACAGGAAGATTGTCACAGTCCTTGGATGCTCATAGGGCGCTTACAGGAATATCTTATATATGGAGGAGTTGGGTGCAGACTGGGTCCTTGATGCATGTTGTGAACTGTATGGCCCACCAGAGTGGAAATGACAGGCTTTTGATTGAGTCAAATATACCTTCGGCAACAACAACAACAACAACAACAACAACAACAATGACAATGTCAATACCGATGACAGCAACACTTTTTCACACACATTAAGCAACAGACGCAGGAGCAACGACAACAATAGCCCAAACCTGGCTTCTCCGCGAGCGCCTAGGAGACTCTCTACAATGCTCCCTCCCCCCAATAACCCATCTCGCCAGACTGGACTACCGAGCCGAAAAATTCGTTTATTAGTGCTTCTGCGAAGACACGTACCCCACCATCTCGGACTTCTTCCAGTTAGCCTGGCTCCTTATCCTGAACCGGTCCTCCCTGACACACGTCCGTCTCCACGACTGCAACGTCCAGGCCCCAGTGGACGTCATCTTCCTTGCACATACAGTCTCCGACCTACCTTCTCTCAAGAACCTCGACCTGAAATTCAGGGTGCGCCTAGTTCGATGGAAACATGTCGTGCGGACTCTATTCTACAATCTTCCTGTTACTATTGAGGCATTTTCTTTGGATTCAGGTCTGAAGGCGATGGCCGGCCCTCGTGTCGATTCGCGAGCCACCCACCCGGGGATTGGACTTCCTCTTGCGAGGCGAGACGGACCCTTGTCACGACTCAAGAGGCTACGGATCCTGTTTGCGCAGTGGAAGGGCACGCGACTCTTGACTGACTTTGTTGAGGACTGTGCGGCTACGGAGACCTTCTCTCTATCACGCTTTTGTAAATCTAGGAACCTTCCTCTCCTAAAGGCGCTTGCACTAGCGCTTATCAAATACTGCTTGCATCTTTGGGAACTGAACTCTTGTGGGCAGGTAAAATTACTTCACTGCGTGAAGACTTCGCAGAGCGAAAATTAAAAATTAGAATTGGATTCCAGCTCACGTGCAGTGAAGGGATGGCCGCATGACTATCATGTACCGTTCGAAGATACTTCCCTGAACGGCTGCGTCCGCCCGATCCATCAAGCTCCTGAGGTCCGTCTGGAAACCTGAGTCCGTCGCGGTGAAGTAGTACACCACCGCCTTGAAAACGAAGGGTTCGTCGACGATGGTGACAGCGTCAGGGTCGATGAGCTTAATCCGGCCAAAGGCACTCTCCACCAAGGATGCATTGAAGCTGCCAAGCCAGAGATTGGTTATCATTAAACCATCAGAAAAATGGTTGCCAAAAAAATATCAGATTGTATTATTAATTCGACCGTTCATGCAAAATACTCAAAAAAAAAAAAAAAAAAAAATGATATTGGACATGCTCGTTGACAATTGGTGTTTTCACCGTGCTCGAGCGCCTCGGATGCCATTAGGAAAAATTGGCGCCTCATCGTCTCGAGCACTACTGCTGCTCACATGCATGCCTCCTCCTTCTCCATCACTGCGACGTCGATCGTCCATATACCCACCACTTCCTCCTGACGACGACAGCCCACCATTGCCTTGACTGGAACTATATACATGGTGTGATGGGTGGTGTTGGTGCTGCTGTTGCTGTGACTGATGTTGATAATGATGTTGATGTTGCTGTTGTGGATGTGGAGGCGGTTGCGAGTGCGAGTGAATACCATGCGAGTATCCACCTATTCCTCTGCCCTCATCGCCATTAGTATTATAGTCAGCGCGATAATGAGCTCCGCCTCCACTTTTGATCGATCCTCCGTTTTGGTCGTCCCACCGATCATCCGCCGACCTATGGCGCTGATGGTGCTGCATCGACTGAGAGTGAGACTGAAAGGAGGGATAGTGCTGTGAGGATGATGAAGACGACGTTGGTGGAATATGATGTGAGTGCGCATGGGAAAAGTGTCCAGAGGAAGGTGAGGCCGCACCTGTCCCCCGTACTTCATCGCCACTGATCCTCCGAGGGCTGTTGCTGTGATTTAGATGGACGTTGCCACTCAGGTGTCCGGTCGATCCATGCTCGGGTCCCCAGCCGTGTCCACCGCGATCTCCACTCCCTACTGGGGAGAACGATCCACCGTTCAAGTGCCCACTCTCGGTAGGCGACCATGCCGTAGAGCTGCCTCCATAAGGGGGCAAGGAAGTCAAGTTCGAGGACTGCCTAGACATGCCGACAGAACTGGACCGTGACATCAATGCCGCCTCTGTTGATCTGTGTCCACCTGAGAGTGGCCGTGAGCTACTCGAGTAATAGTCCGGGCCTGGAGAGTTTGTTGACCGATGGTGGGGGTGGTAATGCTGTTGTGCGGCGTGGTGGGACGTATGGTGGTGATGAGGATGGCTTGTCACGTTGTATCCATGGTGCAGAGGTGGGGATTTTGTGGCACTTCGTGAGTTGCGACCAAAGGATCCTTGTGAATTATGGCTCTGCCGGTGCTGCGGTGACCGGTGAATGGGTGCATAAGATTGGTGACTAGACGTGACTGGGATTCTGCTGTCAGCGTTTCCATTCTCATAGTAAGGCATGGCGGCAACCCGGCTTAATATGTGATCTCGACGTGTCCTCTGTGTCGCGTCATCATAGTCGCTGTGGTAGTCTCCAGCGCTTCTCCGATCCAGCTCGTGAAAGGATGGGACAGGGGTCGGAGAAGATGTTGAGCGCCTGATGACATCGGGCGAGGGCATGGCTGAAGACGATCCACGGTCAGAACTACCATTCGAACGAATATCCAGTCGAGCCATCCTCTGCCTGTTCTCATACGACATGTTATTGATGTTTTGGTTATCGAGTGCATCTACAACAACACAACATCAATGACATCAGGAGAGGGAATTGGTATGAGGGAACGCAGGGGTTAGCGAACCGGAAAACAAAGCAAAACAACAATCCATTCTCAATGCTCTGGTTGAAAAAATGCAGCGGATGATAATTATTGTGTTGTTGATGGCTTAAACCGTACCATCGAGCTGCCGCCTTTTCCTCGGGTTGAGAAGTGCATTCATGAACATCTCTTCACTATTTTCCCACACTGGAGGTGTCCTGGCGGCGGCTGGCGAGCCGGTACGTTGAGGGAGCACGGGCTCCGTCTGAATCATCCTGTTGGAAATCACAGGAGATGCCTCTGAAGAAGCCACTGGCGATCGACTTGCCGATCCGATGACACTTGGCGCCTCCGGTGCAGTTGGTACAGTCTCGTTTTCCACCGGTGCTGGTCGCTCCAGATCCTCCGTCTTAACGGCTGCTGATGGCCCTGGTGTTGCATGCGCCATATTCTGAAGCGAATTGGCTGCCTCCTGCATACTTGAATCGCCATCGGGATCGACAGCTGTTGAAGTAGACACTGTTGTAGTTACGGCAGCCTGCGTCGTCGGTTCCTCGTCGCCCTCTTCCTCACTATCCGAAATGAGATCAATGACTTCGATCGCTGGTTTGGCTGGCTTGACAGGTGTTATCGGTGCTGCTGCTGGCGCCTCATCTTCGTCGTCGTCCTCGTCGATGATAAAGACACTGCCGTCCGTAGGCGCCGCCTTCTTTTTCGGTGATGGGGCGATGACTTGTCCCGACTTTGCTGACGCCGATGGTAACTCCCATGATCCGTCTGCCTGCACTGTAATACTCTCCAATGACTCCGGAGTCGAATTAAGAAGGTCCTTAAAGTAACTAGTAATTGCACCGTGCAGCGACACATAATAGCAAGTTCAACGTTAGAGAGTTGTGTTGGGTCTTAAGGAGCAAAATCCCTGATGTATTAAAATTACGCACATTCCATGTCAAATAACTTACCCATCCACGACAATTTCCTCCCACGAGTGCATCATCCGGCTGCAGACCGGGCAAGTCCATGTCGGCGTTTGCTCGTTAAGGTTGAAAAAGGTATACGCGTCAAAACACTGAAGATGTTGGCAGTAAGAAGAGCGAATTGGGACAGTAATTCTCTGAAATCCAAGCTATTGTTGAAGAAATGCGAAAAAAGGTCTCGATTAGTATTTCATTCATTTCCTGGAGGCCCAAAGCATGAACTGACAGATATACTTCGTGTCAATCGCGCTTACAGGACACTTCAGAGACAGTGTACTTGAGGTGGCCATAATATCGTCGTCCTTGTTCCTATCCTCAACTATTACAAGAAAGAAAATCGTTCCCGTTAGTGAATTCCCATCCATGTTACTTTGATCCAAGCGACAACAATTATCCGTGCGACATGCTGACGTTTCTCCGTCACATACGGATTCGAAGCATCTGTTCCTTGCTCAAGAACTTTCCGCGCTCGATTTCTGCCACAATGGTGGCGACTGATGACTTCTTGACCAAGTTCACTGATGCATAGTAACGCTATTAGAGATGTTTGGGTAAGAAATCCGAGAATGTTAGTTTACAAAGGCCGAACGTAACGTCAACTAGTCGACATGGCCCAAAAAATATCATCCCGTCGCGTACCTTTGGCGAGTTGGCATATATGAACTCCACTTTGTTGTATTCAGCTGGATCCAATCGACAGAGTCTGGTAATGTTGGCTGGCGACACCGTTCCAGGTTTGTTCTTCATTCCACGAAGATTCTAAACAAGTGATATGACAATGGTAAGTCTCCATATGCTAATTATCATATCCAAAGTTCGATTGAAAGTTTTCTCTGACCGACAACTTACTGCCTCCAGAACACGCCCACTGATCTTGATCTCGCACACATGCGGGAACTCCATCAATGCTGGCGGATTCGCTGCTCCCTCCACCGATGTACAAAACACCATAATCTGGTATTCGGGCTCCCTATGATTTTTCCATTCGAGAAAGGTCAAAGCCGTTCATTATATCAGATTTCCATGCGCGAAGACGCAACCCTGAAGGCCACCATGAGTCTTTCATAATAGTGTCGTTCTTGTAATACTATCATTACCTTCTCAACTGTACTGAAAGCATGGGTGCAACTGTGAACGGTAGGGTGACAGACATTGTCCGCTGCTCCTTAGCCTCTGTTATAGAAAGGTGCCATCCAGATCCGGATTGCGGTCCCAGAAAATAAAAAAACGAGGAAGACTGGTTAGTTTTTCATGCTCCTTAGATCTTAAGTTTTTCCTCGCCCTCTGAATTACAAAAACACTTTCGCAGAAACAAAAACCACCACGCCCAAAAAGGTCATGAATATAGTCTCTGTAGCCGAGATTCCTGTCTCGCAGATAAACAATGTCCCTCTTTCACATTCCTTATCGCCCACTCTCCTGCTTTTGCCCCACAGAAACGCTTCCTGGGTTCTTACCTATGCATAGCCGTGCCGGAGACAAGACCTGAATATCCTTGTAGAAGGGACTGGATTTGAACACAATCTTGTTCTCCGGAACTCCTGAGCGTGCCATGGTCATGTAGTGCGGCACTTGTGGACGAACCCCCATCTGACTTTGTTGTACTGGGGTAGAGGTTGGTTTGGATGTCAACATATTGCCCGAGTGTATCCTGTATCCACTGCTGCTGCTACTGCTGCTGCTGCCGTGAGGATGTTGAAGTGCTACTGAAGGTGTTGCAATTGTTGACACTTCTCTACAAAAATAAATGAAGAGGTACACATGTCAGATATACGGAAAGAGCATCAGTAATACAATAGAGAACCCCTCTATGCATGAACCACACATGCAGCGGCAAAACAAGGGACCTGTCCTCAAGGAAAACATTAACTGGACAGAAAAAGGCAAAAGTGCAAAAACACACCGCCGTGTTTCTAGATAAAAAAAACGAAGACCCTTACCCCTGATTAAAGGCGGCAATGCAATGCCGAATCTGACGGATGGCGACTTGGTCTCCCAGTTGATGGTGGTGTGTGATGAATGCAACGAGTCGCTGGATCAGTTCCGACTTGTTGCCACCGAGTTTGAGCTGCGGACTGGGGCGGATGTTTTCATTCAGACTTTTGATAAGCAGTTTCAGTTGGGTGACGAGCAAGGCGGGAATAATGCGCCCAGTGATGGTCTATTATGTCCAGAGAGATAGATTGGTGCAGGCACAAAGGTGGGTCGAAAGAAGAAAGGAAGAAAGGTGAGAGAACAGAAGAGTCAAAAAATAAGAAGAAAAAAAAAGAAAAAGGTGGTTTTTGAATAACGAGCAGATCCAGTCCATGAGCCCCTTGACTCTTCCTTGTTCATGGTGACTGACATCCCGTATGTGTGGTTATGCTGCTGCGATCGTCGTCGGTGTCCATCTACTTCTGATGTATGTGTTATTCCATGATAGAGCGTCCTTTTTCCCGCTTGTCTCCTGGGAAAAAAGGGCGAGAGACCAAGGTAGTTAGTCGATCGAGATGAATTCCTTGGTCCTCCTGGTGTTTGGGCTGTGGTTGTATTGTTCTGCGAAAGTGAGTGACTTGAGATGTTGACGTTGATTTCGCAGTTTTGAAGTCGCGCGTGCAGCCTTCCTTACCGAGAGGTCCTCCATGAGACTCTATCTAGTGTGTTAGTGAGGGAGCGTTGATGTGTTTGTGTGTATTGTTATTCGTTGAGGTCGGACGAGTGTCAATCAGTAGAGGGAGAAGATTGGGATGTGTTTGCTGCTTGCTGCTGTTGTTGGTTGATAAAAAGGACTCCAGAGTCTAGTTTGGCTGGCTGTACTGGCTGAAAGACTGGCTGAACAGACTGTCGGCGAGTGAGTTGTCCGGACTCTCGTCGAATAAGAAAAACAAAGGGCGAGTGAGTGAAAAGGAAAGAGAGAAGGAAAAATATTCAAAAAGCAAGGAACAAATCAACAGGCCAAGGAAACAAAAAGAGGTGCGCAAATAGGAAAAAAATTGACCGTCCTCTCTCCCTCTCATTTGATGATGGTTAGAGACCTGCGTACTATGCCAAGAAGGCACAACTTGGCACAATTGAAATTTTTTTTACACACTGTCTAAAACCTTTATCTACCACCAAAGTCAATCGACTTCGTCGCTATCCACTGACCCTTGTAAATACCCACCCCTTTCACTACCTTGAGCAAAGCGATGCTTTTCTTTCTTCGCAAGGAAACAAAGACCAAGCAAATCCCCTCCCTCCCACCCCTCTCAAACCCCGAGGCCATTTGCTTTTCTTTAGGCTCACGCATGGCACCAGCAGTTTTTTCTTTCTTTTTTGTTCCACTTCATGTCTGTGTGACCTACATGCGAACAAGACAAAAAAAGAGACAAGACGAGAAAGAAAACGGCTTTCCCATTTTTCAACATCCCCATCCACCCATCATGCAAACGCGCACTCCCTTTGCATGATAACTCAAAATTCACTGAGCATGAACAAAAGGGGGTGGAGGGAGATGTGAAGATTTTGTGGTTGTTTGTTTTGTTGATTGTCGTTTTTCTCTATTTGGATGTGTTCAACATTTTTTTTACCGTCAATTGTTTTGTCTAGTCGCTATCATCAAACGTAATCTTGTTGCTCTTGGCACCCGAGAGAGCAGCGGCCATGGCCGCCTTCTCAGTCTGCTTGGCAATCCACGAAGGATGCAACGTAGGATCGTTAAGATCAGGTCCTGCGGGCACAGGTTTCGCTTTAGGCTTAGGGAGCTGGACAATGCTTGCCGATCCATCTCCTGCACCGATAGTGCGACGGTTAGGCAGCCTCTGCGCATTGGCCGTCGATGCATCCCTCTGGGCATTGAACTTTTCTTGCTTGGCCTTGCGTGCTGCCTTCTTTTCGGCACGAATCCTGGCCTCCTCCTCGGCCTTCTTGATATGGTTCGCTTCCTTGCCATACTTGCGCTCCGCTTTCCTGTGAACAGGTGAAAAGACAAAAAAAAAAAAGAGCAATGGATATGGATATGACAAGTAAGAGTCACGAGACAAAAAAAAGATATGCAAATTTTTGAGTTAGAAACCAACAAAACCATGGGTAAACCGTCGAAACCAACAAAACCATGGGTAAACCGTCCCTAATGCATTCTTGATCATGCACAAAGATAGAAGTGATAAAGAAACTTACGCGCGGCGTGCTTGCTGGCCAGGACGATTCTTCTTGATTTTACCATAGATCTCATCAAACTTGTCGTCGACCCAATCATTCTTGTCTTTTTTGCCCTTCTTATCCTTCTTATCCTTCTTGCCCCCCTCGTTCAACGATCCAATAAACATCGATGCCATTGACGACGACGATCCTGCAGGAGACTTGCCGCCCATGGGCAGAGGGAGTCCATCCGAGTCATATCCGTCATCTTCCCGCTCAGAATCGCTGATATCTGACAGATCCACGTCACCCATCTCCACATCCTCATCCTCGCTTTCTTCAGCATCGCTATCCGCCTTTTTGGTATCTTTTTGTGTCTTCTTCTTGTTCTAATCATCAACAACAAACCAAAAACCACGTGTTAGAGAATGTACTTTGCAATAGAGCGAATTTGATCCGCCGAATCCAAAACATCAGCCCCTTTGTCCGTTATTTACCTTAGGCTCGCCCTGATCATCGCCGGCCTTCCGCTTTTTGTTCTTCTCCTCGTTAGCCTTCTTTCCAGTGATGATATTCTCCAACTCATCCCACAGCTTCGACATGTGCTCCTTGACAGTCTTGGTGTTTGTTAAACGCGCCTCAATGATTTGAATCGTCGCAGCATCATCCTGTGATCCAGCCGCTGAAGTCTCCTTCTTAGCAGTGGTGTATGGTGCCATGAGTGTATGCGATCCGAGAATAGGGTGCTTGCCCAACTTTGCCACAAATGCGCGCTCCGATAATGAGTCCATGTCCATTTTCTAAAAATTAAGGACCGTTCCAGTGTTAATATCGTCCTCCATGATATATCGTATGCAGATTCCAATGGCGCGACAGAAAGGAGAGGTCTCAAAAATGTACCTTGACCAACTCGATCTCGTTCTCGAACTTGGTAACATCCTCCTGAGTCAAGTCCTGCTTCTTCTTGTGAAGTGGCTTATCCTCCTCCTTTGCCTCGCTCTTGTTCTCCTTCTCTCTACAAAGAACGATCATCAATTCGTAAAAAGAAGTGAGTAATAAGGAATTCGCATTCGTCCAGTAATTTTCCTTCGCAGCAATAGTAATGCCAGCGCCGCGCTTCCTGTACAAGTCACAAAACTTACTCGACAGCTTTCCGAGCCTCACGAAGTCGCTTGACAAGTCTCTGAGTTTCGAACGCCTTGGCCTTAACAAACGCCTTCCTGATCTCCTTTTTTGCTTGATACTATCTCACGCAAAAACAACAACAAAAAAAGGGCGATAGTAAACTTGTTAGAACCTATTCTTGTCCGGCACCGAGACCTTCAACATCCCACAATATGTCCATGAACAATAGAAAGTTGAGACTTACAATCTTTTGGCTAATCTTCTGCTCCTTCAACTTCAACAGTTTCTGAGCAGCTTCACTCAGGACCACTGATTCCTGTCCCTGTTCCTGTCCTTCCTCTACAGCTTCTGATGTAGATGCAGATCCATGTCCCTTTTTCCGCTCAGCCTCTACAACCTTCTTGGCTTTCCTTGAAGTCGACTCTCCAACCTGGGCCTGGAGCTTGATAATCTCCCATCCCAGGTTGTCCTTCTTCTTACCCTTGTGTTCTCCCTTCTATGAAAAATGTATCGAAAAGACAGAATTGAGAGAGTTGAGTCTCTGACCGTGGTGGAATGAGTCCTCTTTCTGGTCAAGTAGCAGTCTCCTTGTTAAATGGATGTGCCGTCCGAGTAGTGCGGCATGGGTTACCATTGTGTGTTGAGTGAGTGTGAATGATGGACCGTGCAAAGAGTAAAGCTTGAAGCAGCTTTAAAAAAAAGAAAAAGGACAACGTGGAAAACAACAACAACGTGACTTGCATTTCTTTCAACCTCAACCGCCCTAAAAACTTTGCCCTTTGGCAACCATGGAAAAAATGAACAAGCCGAGGCACCGCCTCTCAACTGCAAGAGCGACACGCATTCAAGTCATGTAGATGCACCAAGATATCGTAAGTAGAGAACTCAGTCAGAAAGCGAGAGAGAGAAGTAAAAAAAGTGATTTTTTATTACGGAAATCGTCCATGCTCCGTGTGTATCGTAATATTCTCCGTAGATACACCATATAAGTCTCTACAAGCGATTGGAAATACGTCTCCTGCACGCCATCGTCGCCTTTAACGTCTGCGGGCCTCAGCCTTGGCCGCAGCAGCCTCGTCTCTTGCTATATCCCACAAGCGCAAAGAAGGAAGAAAAACATGGTGTCTTTGTTAGCGCAAAGAACGACAACAACAACAAAAAACCGAGCCAGCCCGCAGTAATTTTTTGTTTGGGCATTGAGCAAATTAAGTTTTTTGATTTTTTTTTTTGCAGTCGGACGAACAGCAGGATAACAGGCACTCACCTTGGGCTTCGGCCAAACGCTGGGCAGCAGCCTCCTCACGCTTCTGACGGATAATGGCCAAACGAGCCATATCGGCCTTGGCCTGATCAGTCTTACCCTCCTGGTGCAACTTCCAGTACTTTTGCTTGGCAGCCTCCTTTTCAGCAGCCTCCCTATTGATTGTAGACACCACACGGAGATGGAGAAAGAAAAGGTTAACAAAGTGAAAAGAAAAGGGTACTGGTGATCAAAAGAAAAGCACATCCAGCTGACCATAGTTTTCTTCTATTGTTCGTCCTCCTTTCTCTTTCCGATGGCGTGTGGTTTTGAAGTAAAGGTGCAATTACCTCTCCTTGCGAGACATTTCAATAGGGGTGGTGAGGTCGGAAGCCTTCATGATCCTGTTTCCAGCAGCACGGTTGGGGTTGGCGATATCGCTGGCGGGAGCAGCAGTGGGGGCGGGCTTCTTCTTCTATTGTACATTAAAAGGTTAAGAAACAAGCACAAGTTGTTAGGCATATCGTTTTGCCACTGTATTCCTTTTTCCAATCCTGCCTCCTTTGAACAATAGCAACAAGGAACAACGAGTCCACGAAAACAAGGGGGACGAAGAGCAACACAAAGGTGGACGACCAACTTACGACGACAACATCCTCCTCCTCAGAGGACTCCTCCTCGGAATCGCTGGCCTCAGAAGACTCCTCAGCAGACGATGACTCCTCCTCGGACTCTTCTCTGTCACGATACTAGCAATAACAATACAGGTTCAAAAACGAAAACAAGAACAGCGATTAGTTGCGTTGCTTCGCATTTATTTGTCGTTGTTGTTACCATCGGATCCGCATGACACCACTTTTTTCAATGCTCTTTTTCCGCAAATTGATTGCAAAGGAGTGAGTAACTGAAAATAAAAAGAAAGGGCACGTTACGGCGTTGTTGGAGTGAACGGCTTCGATGCGACGAGAAAAGGTCCTGCCACCTCCGCGCTGGGGCTTCTTGAATTTTCCTCCGGCCATGGTTGATGATTAGTTTATGTGATGTGAGAGTAGAAGGTTGATGAAAAGGAAAAAGAAAAAAAAAAAAAAAAAAAAAGCGTGCGGTCTTGTCTTGGAGGGAAATTTATCGCCCGTCGTCGTTTTTTGTGTATATCCTCCCTCCGCCCCCAGAAGGCAACTTTGTTCGCGTGGCCACACATCATTATCACACTTCGACTTCCAGGGAAAAATAAAATGTTACGACACGTTTTGTATTATTGTTATGCTCCTAGCCAATTCCTTCGCACCGGCAGCCATTATTGCTCTTTGCCGAGGGCAGAGAGCTGCTGGAGGAACTCCTTGGGGTTTAGCACCTCTGTCGACCCATAAGTAATCTTCTTCTTGATCGTCTGTCTCTGCGCATACTCGTTCAGGTTCTGGTACTCCACATAGTTGCCTCCTCCCACAACAAACACAATCGCCTCCTGGAAGGGCGTCCGCGTGCGTGGCATCTTGGCATTCGATGCCCGGCTGACCTTAGGATCAAAATACAAAAACTCCTCATTTGTCTCGTTCGCACCTCCACCAGGCTCCATAATCGACTCGATAATCCTTGTCATCGGCAAATCCTTCTTTGTTGGCAAAAAATTCTTTACTCCCGCCAGCAAGTTCTCAAATCCTCCTCCTAATCCACCCGATCCCAAGTGATCCGACAGCTATGAGGTCACCGATCGAAAATAGTATTATCAGTTAGCCGATCTGGCACCATTGACGCATTATCAAAATACATGTAACAAAGTGCGAAGTGTACCTTATTTCCGATGTTGCCGAGGCGATTGAGGAGGTAGTCGGGGCGGCCAAAGCTCTGAGGAGGCTGCTGGGTCATGTTGGTCATACGAGTGTACGCACGAACACCCTTGACATAGCGGAGAGGGGCAAGATCACAGCCTGCCTTCACCAAAGCATCCTCGTACTCCTGCATCACATCGCTGGGGATATCCTCCTGGACCGAGAGATAATAGATCAAGAAGAGACGCATCTTATCGTCGGCAACCTTCTTCTCTGGATCATTGATCGCCTCCAAGATGTTGGCCTTTGTCTGCTTGGTGATCGATTCTTCCATCTGGAAAAGGGTATCCAGCTGTCTGTCCTTAATTCCCTGCAGCAGACCAGTGGCAATGTTCATATGCATGTCCAGTGTCGCCTTTCTTGCAGTGAGCTCAGGCAAAGCCGTGATCGCCGTCTTCAAATGCTTTGCGCCCGACGAGAAGTCACTAATGATGGGAGAAAAGCGACGTTAGGGTGAGTTCAAACTTCATAGCATGTTGTCGATCTGGAGGAAGCAGTTCAATGCCGTTAAGACACTTACAGCTGGCTGACATCGTCTAGACTGCTGACACCGCTCATCTGAGATATCTGTGCAGCGTCCTTCTTGTACTTCGTCAACTCACTATCAATCTCCTCTGCTACCTGAGGGAAAGGAGCCGACGCGTTCTTATTCCAGAAAAAGTCCTTGGCCTCGATATCGTACTTTTTCTTGACTTGACGTCCATTCTCCTCCGTCTATAAAGTGAAAAATTGAAATAAGAGGGTTGTGTGCGTTTAGCACCGTGCGCAAAATAATTATGACATAGCCGGCCCCTCCTGTCCAAAATCAACGAGGGGCTTCTTGAAATTCTGCAAATTACCTGAACGACAATCTCGTTCAGCTTCATGTCCATGACGTCGTGAACAAGGGCTTGGTAGGTCCAAGAGTGACTAAGAATAGGGACCAGATCCATGTTGCGATCCAGAATGACAAGAACAGGTCGCTGAAAGTTCATGGTGTTGGAATCCGAAAAGAGGTTGTTCCTGCTGTTCATGACATGATCCCTCAAGCGGCTATCCAGCTTCTTGGCCAACATCTCTGCTGCTCCACTCCGGGGGCATCGGATGATTGGAATAACGCCTAGATCAAGTTATAAATGTGTTATGTATGATGTTAGTTCGCCGTCTTTGAGTCATAAACACGTATCCCACGAAAAGAAAAAAAACAGATGCGGCATACCCATGGTGGCAAGGACGGAAAAGAGGGAGCTTGCTGCCTTGTCGATCGATGCCTCGATCGCTGTCTCAGGGGCGGTTGGATCGTGGAGGGCCAAGTACGACTGACGATCATTGAGCGAGAACATGTTGGGTTCTGAGCAGGTAAAGTTCAGGTATTGGTCGTAAACCTGCTGGATCTGTGCCGAGCTTCCGCTGGGGATCGTCGAAGCAGCCAGTTCTTCCATGAGTGGTCGTGGTATTACTGAAGAAAAGTTGATGTAGTAAGAGTCGTACAAGTGGTTTGAAAGATCCTATGAAAAAGACAAGTCCAGTGTAGATTGCGCACAATGGGATGTTAGGTTCATCGCATCCTTGATGTTCAAGATGAAAGCAAACAACCTCCTGAAGTGTCGCGTTGGAATGGGGTGGGCGGGAAGGTCACTCACCTCGCTGATCCTGCGAATGTTTTCGGAAGTAGGCTCCACAAAGTAGATAGCAGGCACGTCCGGAATGGGCTGTCGCTCGTTCTTCAGCAGCCTAGCAGCATACACGAAGTGGACTATCGTCAGTACAAAGTATAATAGGCCGCCGCGACCGAAGTATCTTTTTCAGACGAAGGGCAATGGACAAAAGGGACGTACATATGGACTGTGACGCCATTCTCACGAAGGTCGTTGACGCGCAGGACAGAAGAGATGACATCCCGACCAAACGTGTCAAAGATCAGCACCTTCCACTCTGCATTGGATGCCATGGGAATGACCTGGTCAGCAGAGACAGGCTCTGGTTTTTGGTTGAGGTTGAGCATGGCGGCGATGGCAGCTACAATTTTGCGAGATGACCGTAAGAACAGAAAGGCGTGGGATGATGAGTGAGTGCATGTATGAGTGGTTGAGTGAGTGAGCATGAGTGTGAAATATAAGAGTCAAGGCTGGCAGTCTGGTTGTGTTATATCGATATGAAAGTGAGTGTGTTTACCGATTTGCTGCTCCCGCAAGGATGGGTCCCTTGGTGTTTGTGCCATGGTTGAGCGAAGGAAGTGAAGTAGAGTGAAGAAAAGAGTTGATGATGGGGCAGACAAAAGTAAAAAAAAGAAAGAATAAAAGTTGAGCCGCTGCCTGGTCCTCCTTGTTCGCCACGTTCACTTTTTGCACACTCTGCCAATTTCACTTTCACGAATTACCTGTTGGCGTGACTGGCTTCAGTTTTCATACCTCGCTCCACTGGCTGTGCCTGACGAAGCTTTAGATCATGGCCTCGTTCATAGAGGACGCGTTTCTGCGCGGTACTCTACCGATTGCCGCCCATGGTCGCCTCGACTATTCGTGTTCTCCTAACTAAACGTATGTCATTGACCCTTGTTATGACTTGTGTAAAAGACCGACATATCCAACTGGTCAAAAAAAGTTGACTCTGGACTGATCATTCGTACTGCATTGTGGAACCCATTTGAAGGCTTGAATATCAATCACTGTTCGTGCAAGGTCAAAAAGACATATCCCATCATTTCCTCTTCTTTCCTTTTCTTCTCTCCTCTTTCACACTACAAATATCCCTCCTTTCCTACTCCTTCCCGCATCCTCTTCATTTTCTCTACTCTCTAGTCCTGCGATGGCACACGGCACCCCAGAAGACCAACAAATCCAACAAGCACCCCCACAAGACTTTACACAAAAATTCGAAGCCCTGTACAGCCAGTGCAAATCCAGGTTCGACCGCCAAAAACAAGATCTCGACAACCTCGAAGCCCACCAACATAATATCAACCAAGCCCAACTCCGATCCATCGCTACCGTGAGGGCTTACCTTCAACTTACCCAGAGCGATGTTATCTTTTTGAGGCGTAGTATTCGTACACAAAATGAGCGTATTGACGAGGTAATGGAGGAAGAAAACGAGGAAAGAGTAGTCTTTGCATGCAAATGGCTGAATCTTTTTTTTTTTTTGTATGAATGAGAACTCGCTCGCTGACTTTACTTTTCATTCCTTTTTGGTTTGCTTGAATGAAACAAAAGCTTAGAACCATGATAGACAAGAGCAAGCAGCTATCGAGAACCCAAACAGAAACCATCACACACCTCAAACAAGAGCGTGCATTCCTCATAGCCTCTCAAACAAGCCTCCAACAACGCGCCGAAAAACTCGAAGCCGACCTCGCAGCCATGGCCCTCCGCGTTGAGACCCTAGACCAACAACTCTCTCGCGTAAAGTCTTTTTTTTGTGTGTGACAAAATATATGAACGGTACAAACGCGGTATGGTGCCAGAAAAGGGGAGATTTACCTTGAAATCTGACATTTTACGGCTTTTTTCATATTCGTCTCAACTAACTTGATAGCTGAAGAGAATGGTTCGCGAGCACAAGGAAGCTACTAGTCACAACGACTATAACAACACTACCACGGCCACGGCCACTGAAAAGGCTGAACAAGACAGGAGAGCACAAGAGATCCAAAGGATCCTGTCAACGATCCACGGCTACGAGGCCGTACACACTTACGCCTTGGAACTCCTTCCGTCTCCTTCCTTCGACCCATCTCGAGATCAGGGCCAGAATATGGAACAGGAAACAACCACTCTTACTTCTCCTTTACTTCTGTCTCCACAGCCTCAACCAACAACCTACTCCATCGCCGACACACTGCAAGACAAATCTTCACTCCCACCTTCAACTTCAACTACACCCACATCCTCGTCCTTGACTCCTCGGCTTCCCTTTACGACCTTCAACCCTGCAAACCCATTTTTGCTGACTGTACGTGTATTTTCCAGTCCCTTACATAGCCCCTCCCATGTGGATGGCTGTGTGTTCGCCTGTTGTTATGACCATGAAACTCATGATGAGCCTGATAGACTTTTTTATCCCACCACCTCATCTACACTAACTTTTGGCATCATCAACTAGATCTCGCAGTCGTCGCCTCCGACACCACCTCCGTCCATCAGCGCCACAGCTACAATCACTACCAGTGCAGCAACAAACTCCCCGCCTAAAGAAGCGCTTCCTCCTGTTCCTGATACGGAAATCCCACCCTTAGAACTGCTGCACCCACAGCAACCCTCACCGCCACCACTTTCACCAGAAAAACTACTTCGACTTCGACGAACACATCAGCAAATAGAAGACTACAAGGCATGGATGGAACAGCAGATTGAACAGAATCAGCTGCTGTTTCAACAGTTCCTCCACCAGGAGCGACCACAGACCCTTAGTTGTCCCTTCATGACATGTCCACAATACACACACGCTCTCATCGGCTTTGCCCTCTCACTCTTTATCTCGTTCCTCGCCTACATCACGATCCAGATGTACTCTTTCCTCCTTCAATCGAATCAACCGCAAACACAAAAGCAAGCAGACTTGGCGGCAGTCTGTGACACCACCTACAACACTCATTCAATGCCGCTGGTAGCGATAGAGAGGATGGCTTTTATTCCAACGTAGTTGTAGCGAAAACAAATAGTTTCAGAGAGAGAAAAAAGGGCGAGGAGTCGTTGACAGTAATGAAAAGCGAATAAAAGTACAAACAGAAAGAGTACATAAAAAATCACGAGAAAATAGGAGAGTAAAGAAAATAAAGCGAGAAAAATGCAAAGTAAGGGTAGGGTAGGGAAGGAAAGGTGCTGGTAACTGTCAACATGACTGACAGATTCAGGCGAAGAGTGGCAATACTATGAGGACGCCAACCAAACTAATGATCAGGTTAGGACGCAACTGCCATGCTAGCAGCTCCGGAGGACGACGAAGGTAGCTCATCAACGCGCGAAGACCGACCTGCTAGATCCGGATCCTGCAACGACGACGAAGAGAACATCTGTCTCGGCCAAAGGGTCTCAGGCACGCCGGGGCATGTTCCAATTCCACACCCCTTCCACCGGACAGGGACCCGCTTCTGACCTAACACATCTTGCCAGACCATCACAATCCGACATGGCTTCCAGAACCGTCTCTGACACCCGGCACATCGATTGTTGATCCGTGCTCGTCTGAAGATATCAAACAGGTACGGTGTCATGTATTCCTTGAAAATCTCTTCCTTGAACAATTCGACTTGCCTTGCTTTCTTGCTCGTTGGCGCTTGTTTTCTGTGACCGTCATAACCATCGTCCTGGGTTACATCTCCACCGGCACATGGCCCCATAGGATCCTCCAGCCAATCGTTGTCATCTTCCATCGAAATCTTGCTGTCCTTTCGCGGCCGATCCAGACTTTCGTCTTCTCCTCCCTTGGTCGTCTGAGTGTCCATGTAGTTCAAGATGACATTTCCTGCAAGGTGGGCGAGTGTAGGGAATCGTGAGCGAAGCACTACGTGAGGCGGTAACTGCACACGCATCCTTGGCGTCGTACTCTGCGGATGAACTGATCCTGCTGTCTGCTGACCCTGCTCATCCTGATCCATCTCACCTGTCGAGTCGGTGCCATAGAAACTCGGACCAGCCTGCGAGTCCTGCTCCTGAGCTGGCGACATTTCGATATCATCGCTCTGCAATCCCACGAATTCAGATTCACCCATAGTTGGCGTCTCTGGTATACTTTGTTGTTGTCCTTCTGGTTGCTGATCTTGCTGTGCGCCAATGTCGTCCATTTCATCTCCATTAAAATCTTGCTGCTGCTGTTGTTGCTCGGCGGGGTCCTGTTCGACAATCCCGCCTTCTGATTGAGGGTATACCATGAACGGGTTTGGATGAATGGAAAGGATATGAAGCTTTGGCAAAAGCGCGATTTGAGACGGTAGGTATTCCTATATGACAGATGAAAATAAGCAACAGCCAGGTTAGGTTGGGGTAACATATCAAAAAGTATTATTAGCATATGCTTTTTCATGCATGTGGCATGTGGCTGATGTTTGCCATTATATTAGATGAAACATGAATGTTTTACCAAAAGGTTACCGCCGATAGAAAGCTCAACCAGGTTGCAGAGAAGTCCAATCTCTGGAGGTATGGCCTTGATATTGTTGTTCCCTAAAGAATACAACAAAGTACACAGTTGTGTCCATATTAGCCACAAGGATTTAATAATGGTAGCCATAAGGAGGTTCGAATGATGTAAAGGCCAATTGCGTCGTGAGTTTAACACGCTTACTGAGGGACAGGACAGAGAGATTATGGAGCTCAAAAACATGCATGGGTATGGTGATGAACTGGTTAAAGCTCAAGAACAGCTTCAGTCGGTTTCTCGACAATGCGAACGACCCGCGTTCATTATAGACAATCGCATAGTTCAGGTCGCGAACCTCTGGCGGCAAGTCAGTGAGCTCCAGGTTACTAAAGTAGTAAATGGTGTGGTTCAACAACAGCAAAAAAGAACAAGGTCAAAAAATCACAAAAAAGGGACAGCAGCATGGCTGATATAACCCATTCTTCCCCAGCTAAACTTCCTCCCTCCTGCTTCGTTTTCATTAGGCTAAATACTCCAGAGGAAACATACCTAAGGTCCAGTTCTCCGACACCATCTTCGACGGCCTCCTGGATCAGCTTTTGCACATGGCCAGCCACCATGCGGTCGTTTCTCTCTTTGAAGTAAGGCCCGTCCATCGTACGCCTGGCTTTTCTGCGTGGCTGCAAGTCCAACAAACATTCCCCGCTGTCCTTGAAACTGTCTGAGCGATCGTGGTTCTTTTGCAAGGTCATCGTCGTTTCTGGCATCATATACGAAGTGGCGCCACTTCCCAGAGAGGATGAAGTAGCTCCACTATTAATGCTCTGATGATGATTGAACCCCCGATCGTGATTCTGAAAGGATAGATCTTGAGCCGTGCCAGTCGACATGGTCAAAAAAGTCGTATCCGGTGGCCAGAGGCATCGATTCGAACCGGCGATTGAAGTCAAGGGTCTCCTTGGAATCACGTCGTCGAGGAGTGGACCGTCTGTAGCTGAAGAATCTGGGAGTTGCGCTCGAAACCATCGCTTGTAAATGGACTGGTTGTCGCCGCCCACGGTAGCACCCGTCCTTGTATTGTAATGATGCGAACCCGCAAGATTGGCTGCTGATTCTGATAGTCGAGACGGTTGAAGGCGACGAGCAATATGTTCGATCGCTGCATTGTATGCTGGTCGAGGGGGAGAGGGTGGGTGTGTGAAGGTGGGCATAGGAGGTGGGGTCGAAAAGTAGACATCAAAGTCGTCTGAGGTGGACGGGGACCCGATAGAAGAGTTGGACCGTCTGGTTGGAGTGGTCATGCCTTCCGCAAGTTCGTCGTTCTCCTCTTCTTCGTACTCGTCATAGACAGTTGTCAATACTGCTCCTGCTTGTGGTATTGTGTCGAGAGCTGAGTCGGTTATTGCACCAAGGACCCTTGTGGTGGTGATGGCGTTCAGTACAGGCTGTCGTTGGACGAGTTCGCTCCTGGCGAAGTCCATTGTTGGGTGTGTGCTCACAACCGCAGGCTGGGACCGTCTTTTTTCCAAGTCGTCCTCGTTTTCTTGAATGGGCGATTCGGTTCAGTCAGGGAAATGTGCGAGAGCACGGTTGCGGAATGGAGAAAGAAAGGAAATGAGGAAGGAGAGAGAGAGAGAGAAAGAGGGAGTGTGTTGTGTGTGAGAAGAGTGGAAGGGAGAGTAAGCTATAGGAATGAAGAGGAGAGAAGGAATACTGGTGAAAGAAAAGTGCGGAGTAAGGTAAGTAAAATAAAAAAAAAGTCCCCATGCAAAGACGACCAAAAGGGTCGCCCAAAAGGGTCTGCACTGCTCTGCTGATTCCGCACGTGACTTATACAAAAGCATTCATGCATGGGATGCTTGGGCCTATCCAGTGTGGCTCGTCCTCGTAATTCGTAATAGTGACCGACTAGGACCAAGAGTGTCAATACCATCTCTCCTTATTGCTCATATTTTGAACAAGCCAGCAGCCCCTCATCTCTCTCCTCTCAGTACAGCATACTTATTGCATTTTAATTGAACTCCCTAGTCTTGTTTCGTATGAGGTTGACCGCCGGACTTCGAGAAGATCTTCCCCTCCAAAACCCTCCAAGGGGCCGACTCCACAAACCTCAACACCAACAGACACGAGATCCACAACCGCGTCAAAAAGTAAATCTGCCAGCTATACCGCACTCCAAACACGATCAGGTACCCCACCATCGTATCCAGCATCAACACGGGTACCGAAAACCTATACACAAAAATCAGACATAAGGTGCCAATAAATTTGCAGCTACTAAAACCAGAGGCAGATCTTTCGCGGTCATGCCATTGCACACGAGAGAATCTTACCTCTTGCAGGACGCAATATCCACAGAGAAGCCGTGACTCAGGCCCTCGACAAAGATCAGGAACGGCAAGACATAATCCACACGATGGTCGCTGTTAAAGGACTTGAACCAGCCAATTGCGAAGTTCCGAATCCAGACCATCAACGCAGGGACACAGAACGGCAGCAAGAAGAAGAACATCACCAGGATCGACATGGTAAAGTGGAATCGGTTCCAAGCCACAGTTATCTCCAAAGAAGCAGAAGAAGAGGGTGCAGAGACTGGTTGCTGTCGAGCGTAGTTGAGAGCACGTGCGTTGATCCAGATTAGCCAGAGAAGAGTGGCAGTGAACGCGAACTGATAGGGCACCACAAAAAGCACCAATACGGACATAATTGTCAGCATGATCACTCTTTGAGTCATGCTATATGAACGATGAGTGGCGTAGCATTAGACCTTTTCATTGAACTTTACGTTGAATGTTTCTGCTGCACGCCACAAACGAAACAAGCACGCTTTTTACCTTGTGGAGTTCCTGAAACCGTCGCCAGCACTGCCTTTCGTCAACAGCGTGACAGCCTTGACGATCGTGTTCAACAGTATCCAAACAAACGCGACAATGCCAACGGCCACCTGGAAGAACACCGGCGCCAGAAACCAAAAGAACGCATCGTTAGCTCCCAACAGCGCATCACCAAACCACTGGCCCGAGTACCGCCACCAGAGACGACTGCCCGCCACGGTCAGTTTTGACGAGCCTGCCAATGACGACCCCTGTAAGCTCGAAATGGCTTCAGACCCGATATCAACAGCTGTTCTCGGGTTCAAATGCTGAAGCATAGAGATTGCCGCCAAAAGAACTGAGAATTGCCAAAACGTCGACCGGATCAGCAATGACAGAGACTCGCCAAAGGGCATAAAATGACCTGTCCGGCTCCACCCTTGAATTTGAGCCCTTAAAGTCAAGACAACCGCCAGGAACGTGAACACCAAGACAACCATCCTGTACCGAATGACAACTTTTCCAAGGCTTCCGTACTTGTCGACCTTCAATATGAACGACAATGGTTCAGGGCATGTGGGGTCCATCCAGAATCGGAGCTCAACTCCGTTGTTCCCGCCTAGCTGGATCTTGTCAAAGTAAGGGAGATCACCGTGAAAGTTGATGTCGACTCCAGATGCCTTGCCGGCAATGTTGACAGAGTATTTGTCTTCGTGCATCGCCCAACTTGACTGCCTCATCATAGGAACGAACCTTTGACCTATAAATTGAAGGTGGAACATCATGTCAGTTCAGAAGTTCTCAAGGCTACTTTGTAACGGCAGGTATGAGTTAGTAGCTCCTAAGAATTACCTTTACAGCCAATTCTGTTCACTTTAAGGTTATAGGCGAGTAGACTGCTGTCCATGTTTGGCAGGCTGATCGTCGATACCATTGATGGCCTCTCCGGGAATTTGTTCCGCTTCAGTCCATCACGCAACAGACCTACATATCCAACGAATAACTTAAGAGCGTGTTAGCACATGCAACGAGAAAACATTAACGAATATATCGTTTTTATCGAATGAAATAAAATGTTTACCTAGGGTAGTAGTCTCGATGACTTCCCGGTGAACAGCCTCCTTGCTAAACTCGGCCAGTAAGAATCCAGGCTCAGCGTACTGTCGACCACGATCTAAAACCACCAGAAAGGGATACCCAACAAGCTCTTTCGCCTGCTTCTGGACGAACCGGAACTCCCGTGCGGTGTAATATTCCCCTGTAAATAATGGCATCGTCGAAGACTCGGTAGAGGCAGGGATGGGGACAAAGATCAACTTGTCACTCTTGCACGACAAAGCCTGTGGTTTTTGTGATTCCGGTGATGAAGCAAGGTACTTGCAAACAAGAACGTCCAGGCGGCTGCTCTGTCCAAGCGCGTGATCTGTCAGCAAGGCGATTACGCCTGGAGAGTCCGACGATTGCGGTAGCGCCATGACAAAAAGATGTGGCGTAGTAGATTGTGCGTTATAGGTTGGCGGTGGAAATGCCCATGTTGCGTCTGTTTCTACGAATGTATGCTCAAAGTTTGATAACGACAGAGTCTGTTCACCTATTACACCAAAGAGCTTAAATGTTAGTAGACGAAACTTTCCCGCTCCCACGTCTGTTGAATTTGTCATCGATGCACTCATAATCTGAGTCGACCTACTGTGCGCTGCTGCCGCTGAGGCACGAGATGCATGCTCCTCAGCTCCTGTCAAGAACCGCCGTCGAAAGATTTTCATCCGCTCACCAAGAGGCTTGACCTGATCAGCCCTCCTAGCGTCCACAACGTCCACCAACGCCTTTCCAATAACCATCGCGACCTGATTGCACCACAGGACCGACAGGTGATCTGTTCCAACCCAAGCATGAGGGATCGAAGACGTGAATACCGAAAATCCATGACTCTGCGGGACAAGGTGATGAATGTTCCCTGAATCGCTGTTGACGGTGATGTCCAGGTTGCCTCCCATGATCGACACTAACGACACACTCGCAAGTGGTGAGTGTGGGGTGTGGAACCCATGGGTCCAGAAATCCTCGATCTTGTCGTATGCGGCCGAGATCCTGTCGTTGAGCGCGATGGGTGGGATCATGTGAGGCGTCGCCACTGTGAGGATCGAATGGACTGACCCTTGGATATAGTTGTCTGTCGTAAAAATCGAACGGGCGACGATCCCGCCCATACTGTGACCAATGATTAGTACGGAAGTGGGCCTTGGCAGTTCAGGATCTCTATTGTCGTTGTCGGCGTATAATGAGAGGATATAAGCGATAACCTCGTTGGCGTAATGGGCTTGGTCCTGAAGTAGTTGTCCATGGAACGCCGAGAACTCCTCGTTGAGATCGACTGTGAAGAAGTCAATGGGTTTAGATCCCGCGGCGCGACTGCCCTGTTCGCGAGGGAGAGTCTCGTAATAGTACCTCGCAGCCTCCTTTGCCATCGACCGCACTTGCTTCGCACTTCCTGCATTTCCTGGAATAAACAGCGCAGGCACCCCCGTCGGCCGGATCTGTACACACTCAGGTGACGAAAAAAGTAAACGCGTAAGAGAAATGAGGGATATATGCGAGACTTGCAGCACCCGATCTAAATTGACGCTTCAAACGAAACACTAGTTGTAAACTAAAACAACTCACCTTGACAGATTTGTCGACAGCCCATTCAGTCGACCCGATCTGTGTGACCAAACTCGAACCGATGTTGATGTGATTTAGTGGGGAGAGAAGAGGGTCGTCATAGTCACCGTCCCTGTACAACAGTAGGTTGTATTTTCCCGCGTATCGCGTCATTGTCTTATCGAAGCCCAGGATTCTATAATAGATCGGCTGCATGTAAGTCATGATACAGCCCTTGGGATCCAATTGATGGTTGAAGCTCGAATGGATCACACAGGTAAGGATGATGGCTGAGAAGACGAGGAGTGACGCGAGAAAGGGTGAACATCCGTACGTGGCTGTCCTGTAAGGGGTTGCAGTTGTTGTGGTTGTTCCTGGAGATGGCTCATGATGTGATGTGCTTGGGGTGGAGAAAAGAGTGGAAGGAGAAGTAGAAAGAGCGTTTTCTTTCTCTTTTGTCGTTGACTGCTGTTGTTGTGGTGGTAGCGGCGGTGGATGAGTAGCGAGTCCTAAAGGATGAGTTGCTGGTCCCGACATGATGCGTGTGAAAAAAAAGTCGAAGAGAGTGTGGGGAGAATAAGGGAAAGCAGCGAACATTGCCTATTGGCAGTCACGTCGACTTGAGTGGGAAAACTGATTTGCCACCAAACATTTCTGTTGATGAGCAACAACAATGTCCCTGGAAGAGAAAAGAAGAAACAGCGCCCTACTTCAACCCACGTTCGAAGATCCGGGGTAATATACCATGGTAGACCACATGGTCAAAACAATCGTCGTCATAGTTCTGGGAGGATAACTGAAATATATATTGACAGGTGGTGCTAGAAGAGAAAGAAGGCTAGCTAGAAAACTCTATTCTATGGTATGGACAAGCTAAGTTACTACAAACGACAAGGGAAAAGGATAGGGAAAGGGACGAGAGAAAACTGAACAAAAACGAACAATAGACAAAAGGCAGGGGTATATGACTGGCTTGGGAAAGCAAGTATTGACATCATGAGTGCGAGCGTTGCACAATCGGGAGGTTGATTGGATTGACATCTTGAACGTGTCCAAAGGTCAAAGAAGGGTCAGGGGTAAGCTACTATTTTTTAGACCCAGACTCGACTGTCGACATCAGTAAACTTGTCGCCTAAAAGTGATGAAGAAGCGTGTCAAAAGAAAGAAGATGTGAGTAAATTATGACCAGTTATAAAAAAAAAAAACGTTCGACTTGCAGCAGTATGCACCGTGCCACGCAGCACTAAAGAAGTCTGAAAAAGGTAGGCTACAACGCACCATCATAGAATCCCTTGACAAAGGCGTCCAACTCAGGGTGCTCATCACCATCGATAGCATTGGCAGGACGACCGTTGGCCTGTGGGCTCGAGTTTCCGTCACCGTTATTCGTGCCGGCAAGACCGCGGGGGCCGTTCTGTTCGGAGGATTGAGAGGCGGTGGTAGCAGAGGAGTCACGACCAGTGTTACCCAATGGAGCAGTCATCTTGTATGTATATGTATGTATTGTTGATGTGGAGAGTGCGGGAGAGGTAGTAGCTGAGAGCGCTTAGTTGGAGGCTGTGTGTTGTTGTTGTTGTTGTTGGGGTATGTGAGAGTGTTGGTGTTGTTGAGAGATGAAAAATCGGGTTCTGCTAGTTGTGTGAGAAAGAGATGATGGAAACAAATGAAAAAAGAGAGGATGGAACGTGGAGAGGGCCGAGTATTTATGTCGACTTGTGGAGATTGAGGCGAAGATTTGAACGAGAGAAGGACGAAGAAGGACGGCGAAGAAATAAAGAGGATGACAGTAATATTAACTGCAAGGTGTTGTTGTTGCTGTTGCTGCTTTCGATGATGATGATGATGATGTTGGGGGGCTGTTCACTTGTTTAATTGCTGCTGCTCTCGAGATCGGTCGCTCTTTTTGGTGTTGTAATATAACTGTTTGTTTGTGTTGAGAGTGGTGTGGGGGAAGAGCAAGAAGAATAAGAGAAAAGAAGGAGTGAGAGAAAGAAGTTGTTGTTGAAAGAGAAGACGAGAGAAAGAAAGAAAAGAGAGATGAGATGGAGAGGAGAATTCTTTTTTTGAGCAAAAAAGGGTTCGCTCTTTTATATGAAAAGTTGAGAGGAGTGGAAAGAAGAGAGCAATTAGGAGGTGGTCCCTGGATCATTCTACGAGGGACAGTGGATGAATGAAAGGGCATTGAATACCTTCCAAGTTAATGATTGAGTATAGTGAAGAGTAAAGACTGAATTGAATCAATAAACAAAAAGAAAGAAGCGAAAATTGGCCACCAAAAGGGAAGACAATATGTTTGTTTACTATGTGATGTTATCTGTTGTGGTGTTGTCGCATTCGACCCTTGTTGTACTCAAACAGCCAAATAAAAAAAAAAATAAAAAAAAAGGCACTTTGACCTTTTTGAGGAAGAGAGGGAGAGCGCGAAGGGAGAACGAGAATGGGCTTACTTTTTCGCGTTGTTTCTTCTTGTTGCAGGACAACGACTTGCATCGTTTTGACCCCATGACCACCGTTGTATACACTCATTCATTCATTCATTCATATTATGCTAATGCTTAGCATGGGCCGTAATTCCGGTGAGAAAACCGAGGGAACCTGTCGCTTCTTCACTTACGTTGCATACATTTGCTATTGTTTTTGTTTGGACTTTGTCGGTCTCGTCAGTGCTGTCAGTCTGGAAGATAAACAACATTGACTTTTTTTCGGTCGTGTTACAATCGTCCTGAACGAGACAGCCTCCAACCCCTCCCCCTTCCACTTCCCCCTGTCCCCTCGCCCCCTCTGTCCAATGTGTCCATGCCTCGTTCCTTCTTTCTACGCATCCTCCCATCATCTCTTACCCCCTTCCCTTTCTCCTTCTCATCCCACTTCCTCCCTGCCTACCCCTGAACACAACACGCTAGCACCCATGCACAAACAAATTTACCTCGCCCAATTCTCCATCTCTCTCTCTTCATCTCTTTTTTGCACACATCTTCAATTGCTGTGACAAAAATGAAAAGAGAGAAGGAGGATGGGAGGATAAGAAAAGAAAATGTCGAATGAAGTCATGCTTGTGCTATTCATCCTTTTTTTCTCTCGTCGATGACTCTTGACGAGAATAGGATGTTCCTTTCTACCCCTACTTTCTCGTTCGGCCCCCTGAAGTAATAAGACTAAAAAAAAAACACCAAAAGTAGATGCTCGTCGCTTATTTTTGATTGAGCGATGTGCGAAGAAAAAAGATGGAATATCAAAAAACAAGGTTTATTATTGAACATGGCGAAAATCCATACCTCGTTGTCGTCGCGAAGGGACTAGACAAGCTCTCTCTATTTCGTTCTCTCGCTTCGCTCACGTCTTTGCTCTTTTTTGAGAGGATTGCCTCAGCAGGGGTAGAGTGTGGATGTGAATGCGAATGTGGATGCGATTTGGATGGATTCATTTATTCTCCTTGGTTAGTGGAATGAGTTATGCAAGAGAGAGACAGAAAGAGGCAAGAGAAGTGAGTGGGGGAATAGATGAAGGCGAAGAGTGGACAGAAATGCTCCGGCGAAGGAAAATTAATACATACAACGACAAACGACGAGAACGAGAACGAGGGTGGATGGACAAAACGAAAATAAAAAAAGGGTCATACATCATCCTTTTCCTCGTTTCATTACTCTCTCACCCTCTCACTCGCTCGATCGTTTTTCGTTTTTCGTTTTTTTTTTTTTTTTTTTTTTTGAAGCCCCTTAGTAACTTCGGTTAGTGTCATTATTATCATCGTCAGGATCGAGGTCAATAAATCGCATTCTGGATCGTCCCCTTTTGCTATTCGAGACCCCTTTGTGATTGACAGACCACCCACATTTCATTTCATTCATCTCACTGTGCTATTTTTTCCCTATCGCTCGCCTCAATCCCACCCTGCCCCTGCAGAATTGGAGGTTTGGTGTAGACCTTCTCTATGTCTTTTTTTTTTCCCTTTCCTTTTCATACATTTAGAAATTGAGCATCTATTTTCGAAAATAACGAGAAGGGCCTGGTTCATTTGAACTCATGGCTCACTTTTTTTCCATTACCTACTTGTACCTAGTTGCCATGCTATTGTTATGCAAAAACACTACTTTCTGTTTTATTCATCGATGGGCGCAGTTCCCAGTCTTAAAGACATAGGGCTGGTTTTTTTGTATGTGTGAGACTGGGCGTAAATAATACAAAAACGCCAACCGAAAGCGAGTAACTAACGCCTCAGCACCTATTTGAAAAAGAATTAACCCAGGTCCCTGGATGACAAAGCGGGGGACGAGGGTAAGAAAAAGTGTTCATGGTAAAGTTTTGATTAGAGGAAAAGACATTTCAGACCAGACACTGATAGCGTCTATCCCGATGGATGTCAAAAAATAGGGTGATGATTTAGTGAGAGGGAGTGAAAGTGTTACTGTGCTCCCCCTTCTGGCCCTTCTCACCCTTCTCTCAATCGATCGCTCGGTACGTTATCTCCACACAATTCTCCCGCCCTTGTTGTTCTTCATATCTATCCTCCTGTCTGACTCGTCATATCCTTACCTCCCTTTCCTTCACTCCCTATCGCACATTTCAATCCCCCTATGACCTCTTACCCTCTTCACCCTTAACTCAAATCCATAATTCGGCGAATTCTCAAATAGGTCTTACAAGACACCGGCTACATTCATGACTCTTCTACTCCACTCCCTTAGTCCATCCAGTCCACAGCTGAGTAATTAAGAGAGAGTTCTTGACCACATGGCCAGTGTTTGAAACCAGATTTGCAAAAACCACAAAATTTGTGACAAGACAAAGAGAAGAGGGGTTAAATTAGCCCTCCTCGGAGTATGAACACAAAAAAATAGAAAGATTCAGCTCACAGATGTTTGCCACGCACGATGCACGTAATGTTACCATCCACGCCACGCCTTGTTATTCACCCCTTTCCTCGTCCCTGATGGGCATAGCCATAGGCATAAACGTGAATGAGGAAATGAGCACAAAGAAAGGGGGTAGAGAGGTAGGAAGCAAGGGAGGCTTCCCGCGGGCTTAAAGCCAAAAAAAAAACAGTATCATTACAGAAAAAAGGGGGGAGACAAGGGAGGGATGAGGCGGAGAAATATCTACAAAAACGCGTGTCAGTACACAAAAAAAGCGTGGCAAATGGGTCTGCGCCAAGTTATAATTACTCGACCATCCATTTTTTTTTGGATTGCCGAGAGAGTTTCTATGTCAAAAACTGGGGGGATTAAGGAATGAAAAGGGCTGCGGTAATGAGAATGAGTTTGGAGTAACACGGAGAATACGCCGTAGTTGATCCCTCCTAAACGCTACTTAACATCCTTCTTCTTCCCTTCATCTTCATCCTAGACCAAACCGAGTAGGGAGGTATAGTAACAGAGATGAAGGTGGCGTAATTGCATACTTCGTAAATAGGGATCATGTCCATGTGAAAAATGCGAAGTAGAAGAGTCCAAGGCGTAGAGTTTGTCAGTCAGCCAGCCCCATCAATTGAATCAGAAGGCTTTATACTTTTGGCTTTTGGCTAGTTACATCATTCGCGAGACCAAAAACGTAACGCGCGGCGTCTCTCCAGAAAAAAACGAGGGTGATCGATGAGTTGGGGACGAGTAAAGCGACCAAACACCAAACATACATGGACAGTGAATAATGCCAAGGGCTAGCAGGGTAAGCCTAGCTTCAAACAGGGTCAGGGAGTTGAAAATAGTGAAGCGAAGATACGAAGGAGAGAAAGAACTGGAAAGAGGAAACAAGGACCCCGTGGTCCGAAACTGAGCCCACCCCTGAACCTTTTTTCTTTTCGCCCTTTTTCCCTACTTGTTTTTTTTTGTTGTTGTTTCCTTCCTTAAGTTACGGCAAGTACTTTTCGGTCTTGCGGAGTGTTCGCCGTAATACATTGCGATGCGGGTTGACATAGAGTAGATGCATGTACATGGCCATGTAGTTTTGGAAGAGATGGGATGGCGGAATTGAATGAATGGGTGGAAGGAAAACAAACGGACAAGTGCCCTTCGCCATGGCAAAAATAACATCGACAACATGAAAGGAATTCAGACGGAAGATCATGTTTTCATTTTTCTTCTGTTGATACGCGTCAAAAAAAATGTATATTGGAAAGAAAAGGGCTGAAGGTATCAGATGTGCAGAGAAGGTGGTAGTTTTATTGTTTGCTTGTGTTCAAGAAGGAGGACCATTAACAACTTCCTTCACAAAACACAATGAAAACATTTTCGAAAACAAGAAAAAACGCTAAATAAAAGGCGCGGAAAAGAGAAGGCGAAGTCACCTCAAACCAGCCAGTTCAAACAAAACCGCGGAATGGTAGAGCGTGGATGACGATGACCAAAACAAAGACCAGTGCGTCCGTTTATGTGCAAACACTTCGCCTATCGGTGTTGTTTTTTTCGGCGTCTTTCTGATTCTTTTTTGACACACTCTGCCACTTCCAATTATTCATATCCTACTCAACGAATGCCTCGAATCCCTTCCCCTTGGCAAAGTTGTTATTCTTAGTTAGCACAGAGAATGGGATGCAGGTCCACTTCTTTTTTTCTTTGTTCCTGTGACCTGACTTGACATGGCATGGCCTGACAGAGTTGTGAGCCCTAGCCTTTCGCTCTTGGTCGACTTCTCGTTTTTTTTCCCCTAATGCAAGAAAATGGGCCCATGGTCGGTCGGTCCGTCCATCCATCAAATTTTTTGCTCAAAAAAAATCTGCGAGGAGAAAAGTGAGCTCTTCCTTTCTTTCCCAATTTTTTTTCCCAAAGCTCAGATTGCTCCTTGTGGGGAGAAGAGTAGTAACGATGGAAAAAGAGGAATAGAACGAGCGAAGAGGTAGACGAGAGAGTGGGAGAAAAAAGGGCAGGGGTTTTGTTGACCACACTAACCTATTCATTAATCTATTTCTCTCTATTTTTCCCCTACTACCCCTGAGATCGGCATAAAGTGCATTGGGCTAGTTCACGGCACGATGAGCCGAGGGCTGGAAAAAAGTACAGTACACAAAAAAAATGATCGGGATCTTTTGGACAAAGAGTAAGGTGGAGGGCAGTGGAAGAAGAAAAGCAGAGCAAAGCACTATAAGCAAGGTTTGGCCATGAATGGATGGAGCATGGAGCGAAGGTGGTTAAACTTCGACTCTAGGCAAAAAAACTGACCCATGGTTGAATTGGATGGGCTTTGGGAGGAAATGGCGTAATAGTCACGGAAATTCTCCTATGCACCACTCTCTCTGCACTTTTTTATTTTCTTCCCCACGCATTCGTCTGTGCCATCGACTATCATGGAACGACTCCTAGAGACTTCACTGCTTTTCTATCAATTGAGAACCCGCATTCTTCTACAGCACCTTCTTCTTTACTTTTCTTCAACGCGCTACGATATCAATTTAACTCCCACCTGAGAGGAAGCAAAGTTACAAAGGGAAACGCGTCACGTCATAATGTAACCTTCCCTTCTTCCCATTTGAGTTGAGTGGGGTGTCTGGACCGTGTTGTTTATTGTCTATCCCGCACCTCTTCGCAAAAAACAAGGTTTTCTAAATGCGTCGTCATCATCCTCTTACTAGTCCCCAATTGACCTAAAGACCTGGAACACAAGAAAATTCACTTGGTGCTGTGGGCCAGATTCTCCTCCGATCGCATTCTTGTTAGTCTTTGACAATTAGGGAAAAAAACAGAAGCTCACGTTCATCAATGTCAATGTCTATATCAATGTCAATGAGCCCTTCATTGTGTGGGGAAAACGATCCAAAGAGTGTGTCAGGTATCGTCGACGGCGGCATGGGGTTGTGTCATTGTGTTGTTCGTTGTTTTTTTTTTGTTTGTTCTGTTCCTGATGTCACGGTCCAGAGTGAGTCTGAGTCCCCCACAACAATAAAAGCACAGACAACCTTTCTTTTTCTCGTCGGCTATATACTTTTTTTTCCTTGGTCTCGATGTGAAAAGCACCAAACAAGACCGCTGAGCCCATACTTTTTGCTGTTTATTCTTGTCTCAGCACCCTTGGCCGCCGTTTTTTTTTGGAACCGAACTGCCTTACCTCTGTCTTGCGTGTCTTGAATCCATAGAACGGTAGTGAATCAGGAAAGTACAGGAAAGCCTTGCCTGTGCTTTGGCGCCGTACCTTTTTTTGGATGCATGGATGGGTAATCATATAGTGAGAGGGACAGGGATAGGCAGTTGGCGCAAGGTCCTCCTCTTCTCGTTTGCATAACATCCATCTTGCATATCTTCAAACAGCACGCTAACACTCTAACACACAGGCACAAAACGTTACTTTTTCCATACATTTTTTCAAATGTCAAACATATGCTATGCAAAGGAGAAAAGAAAAAAAGGGGAGAGTCCTATGTGCTAATAAAAGCCTAATTGCTTATCACTGTCACCAGCTGGACCCTGACCCTGACCCTGACCCTGTCCCTGACCCTTGTCCTTGCCCACCACGATAGGCAGCCGCATTGGCCTGCTGATGCTGCTGCCATCTCTCCTGGGCCAACTGCATCTGCCGTCGACGCTGGTACCGCTCATAGAGGATCATTTGTCGTTCGAATTCTATCCTCCTTTGTTCGTCCACATCCATGGCTGGCAGTGTTTGGTGTTTCCTGTCTGTTTCCTCCTCTTGTTCGGATTCGGTTTCGAGTTCGAATTCGGCGTCGCTGGGGCTGGAGTTAGAGCTGGTCTCACTGGGAGCCTCGGTGGAGGGGGAGGCGGATCGTGGAGGAGACGAGACTCCTCGGAGTTGAAGGGCGTTGGCAAACATCATTTCTTGGAGACTTGGACGACGTGGTTGTTGTTGTTGTTGTTGGTAGTAGTGGTGGGATTGTGGCTGCTGAGGTTGAGGCTGAGGCTGAAGCTGTGGGCGGGGCTGGAGAATAGGCTGCTGTAGTTGAGGAGTGGATGTCTGAGAAGGCCGACGCTGCTGCTGCTGTTGAGCGTAATAGCTGAACAACGCACTGGGTCGTGTAGATGCTGCGGATAGCGTTCCTGCATCCTCTGTTGTTGCTGTTGCTGTTGTTGTCAATTGGACTTGATTAATCGATGCCATCCTGTCAGTAGTCAGGTCCGCTAACTGGTACTGTCTCTGTTGTCTATGAAGCACCTCAGGCTCAGGATCATGCTGCTGCTGCTGCTGGATCTGTAGTTGCTGTTGATGTTGGTAATAGAAGGACTGATATTGCTGCAGGTTGGACGCTGGCGACGGAGACTGAGTCTGGGACTGGACTTGAGGGGCGAGGCGGCGGTGTGGATGGCGAGGCGGCAGAGCTGGTGGCGGAGTTGCCGATCTTCCGGTAGTAGTAGTAGTAGAAGGCGAGAAGGTGGCGAATTGACAGAAATTGTTGTTTATACTCTCAGTTGGATAGGTCATTGGAAGGGTCTGGTCGTCCTCTGCCATATCAAGGAACACTGGAATTCCCATTGTTGTGTTGTGTTGCTTTTGGCGGTGATAGGTGTGTTTGTTAGAACTGGTTTCGGTGAGTGTGAAGAGAGCAATGAGTCTCTTGCAGGGAACGTGGGGAGAAGAGTGACGCAAAAACAAGAAGCGACAGGCTGGTACGTGAAGAGAGTTGGGTGTAAGTTCTTTTGCTGGCTTGCTGCTCGTAGGAAGGGCTGATTCTTGTTTTGGTAGATCAGAATGGACGAAGTGAAGTGAAGGAGAAAAAAAAGATTTTTTGGCAATTTCATCCAAGCATTATATAGGGCTCGTCTTGTTCCCTTCCTTTTGAGCGAGGGGTAGTTCGAGAAAGACGAAAGGGGAAGGGGGAAGGGAGATTGAATTGGATGGGCTGGGATATAGCCCATGGTGGCTCAAACAAAAACTAACAAGGGGCAAGAAGGCAAGCGACGGATAGAAAGAAGACAGGACACTCTCCTTGAGCATTGGGAAGGAAAGGAAGGAAAGGGGGCAAATTCGCAGATGATAATGCATTGTGGGACGCACAACAAATACTCGCACTCGTACACTCAAAACAGACAAATAACAAACACACATACAGCACACAGACACACAACTGACAATGCAAAAAAAAAAAAAAAAAAAAAATATAAACCCATGCAAAAAAGCAAAAATTAAAACATCGAAGCAAAAGTTGGACAAAACAATATATGGGATGGTGAGAGACATGATACGAGTCGTCGAAGTGGACCCATACCCCCCTTTTTCCCTTTTGTCTAGGATCACCAACAACAACAACAACAACGCAACAAAAGACACGACAACATACACAACAAACAAAAGACAGAACAATAGTACCCCCTTGTCCTCGATCCATCCACTCTTTCTTTCCTCTCCTTCCCCTGTCTCCGTCTTTCCCTCGTCCCTTCTCTTTGCGCCATCTTTCGCCAAGTTCCTAAAGGCCTTTGTTTCGAGCTATTAGCTCTCTCTCCCCTCTTTGCCATCCATCCCTCTTTCTTTTTACTTGCCTGTAGCATTATTGGTTATGGCGTGGGGTGTTTGTTGACAAAGTGCGAGTGTTTTCCACCACTTTGTTAGCTAGTTAGTCTCGTTAATTAGGTGGGTGGGTAAGAAGGGAGGAAGGGAGGAAAGAGGCGGCGATTAACCCTCAATTCAACCCCTCACTTTCTTTTTCTCCTTATGATCAATAACTGTTGAGAAAGAATGAACAAAACACATTCCTCAGTTGGTAATGCAGCCAAAGAAGTAGCAGAGAGAAACAAAGAGGAAGAGAAAGAAGGATCGTGTTTTTGCATGTCTTGATCTGGCACAAGTATCGATCTTTACTAGATACGGAATCTGCCTTGGTTGAAGCATCGAAGAAAGTTAATGCAAAAAATGTCTTTGCTTTTGTGCAAGACAAATAAAAAATAAAAAACAAACTGTTCCATTTTGCAACACGAGGGAAAGGACGATGAATTTGATAACGTTCTTGTGCCCGTTGCTCGCCGTTGCTTTGCTTGTTTAATGTTGTTTGTCGCGGTTATTTTTTGCTGTTGGTTCATGCGGCGTGCAGAGTAAGGCATGGATAACAAAAGCATCGTGTGGCATTTTAAACAAGAGAATTAAAACAAAGCAAAGGAGGCAAAACATCCGACAGAAAACAACAATGAAAAGGGAGATGAGACAACAACATGTTGGTAAACAGGAAAAAGGTGTAGCATGGACAAAAGAGTGTGAGCGAAAAACGATAGGACATGGTTCGAATGCAGGATGGTAGGATGTGGACCTCAACCTCGCATGTTTTTACATTCTTTACCTTTCTCTTGTTTGGACCTATACCACGTGCTAGGGAACTAAGGAAGGCGTTGAACAGGTATTATGAGTTGTCTATAGTGGATACGAGTCCGTCTAGCAAATCGATAACTCTGTGTCTAAAGAGAGTGGTGTCAATAGCAAGTGAGGACTACTTATGCACCAGACAGACGAAGCAAGAGATAATCTGTTGCGAATAAGGTGGGAGGTGCCGTAGTAGGTGTAGTAGATGTGGATATTGACGTCAATTAGACCATTTTTTTTGTTCTTGTCATATGTTGATGACAAGGGTGCATTACTCCTACTTCGGGGAAGATAATACGACAACAGAGTCAAGAGGTATATGAGCAGGAGTAATATGAGCAAGTGTGCGAGGCAAATGAGGAGCGAAGGGGGCAATCATAGCTGGTAATGAATATGAAAGGAACAAAAAAGGAGAAGGAGAGAGGCGCCATGAAGAGAGAGAGAGAGAGTATAGAGAGCGTCAGTCAGTCAGCCAGTCAAAAAAAAAAAAAAAAAAAAAAAAAGGACGAATGCGAGCTGACGTGCGTGAAAGTGTCGATGGCGAAGGAGTATCGTATCCGACCCGCTACCGTATATATAGTGCGAATTGCGCTGCCAAAGGTCATATATGCTCGTATATGGTATAAGCCTATCTCTACAAGCACAAGAACAAGAATAACGCACGCCGTGTGTGATTCGTCAGTGTGTGCCGGGATGGGCACAGGTCACACGGACTGGACATGCCGTTGTCCCTTCTTTTCTTCATTCCCTTTTTCCATTTTTCTTTCGCCCAATGTGCCTCATTGGAGTGACTGTCCCTTCAGCGAATCATTTCCCAAGGGCAGACGTTCAACCTGTCCAAATATGGTTTGAATCATTTATGAAGAGATAAAAAAGTGACTCCAGGAACATGAAGTAGTCCTTCGCTCATGGTATACTGTACGTACTACCATAATACATACTACGGTGCTGGTGTTGGTACTGCAGTACTACGCACCCCACTTGACCCCAGCTCCTTCATAGCTGAACACTTCCTCGCCTTCTTTGCTCTCTCTCTGTGCACGGCTGGTTCCACACCGCAGTCCTTTCCAATCTCAGTTCCTCGTTTATAAAACTTTGTCCATTTTTTTTTTCTTCTTTTTCTTTTTCTTTTACTTTTACAACACAACACTCATTCGCCGCCCTTCTTTTCATTTCATTCTCTTTCCCTCATTCATCCTCCTCGCCTCCCTTCTCCCTTCTCATTCTTATTCGCCTGACTTTTTTACTTCTTGTTTTCATTTTATTATTCTTACTACTTCAAGAACAAAAACAAAAACACACCTACAGATCATTAATATCAAGAACCAAGCTTAGACAAGATATGAAGTTCTCCAAGACTCAGTCCTACTCGTTGTTCGCTGCCGTGCTCGCCGTCGCATCCGCCCACCGTGCCACCGTCCAGCCCTTCGGCCCTGAACTCGCCCACAAGGAGTTCCACACCCCTTCGTCGCTCTCTGAGAGCAACAACAACTTTGGCGTCTACAATGACAACCATGCCTACTTTACAGGCTCTGCCTCCAACCCTGAGCGGGTCGCTTTGGACTTTGTCGAGCAAAAGTTGACCGATTCCGACTACATTGTCAAGAACGCCTACACTTCCAAGCACAACGGCGTCACCCATGTCTACCTCCGCCAGCGTGTCGATGGTCTCGAGGTCATCAACGGTGACATCAACGTCAATGTCGATAAGCACGGCAATGTCATCTCCTTTGGCGACTCGTTCTACAAGGGCTCCCGCCAGCAAAAGAAGCTCACTATCAAGCAGTGGCTCCAGCGTGAGGCCGATAACTTACAGGAGCAAGGACGGCAATTGTCCTTTGGCGGATGGAGACACCGCAGCCAGGTAAAATATCTTGTCTTTACGTAACCCATGTTGTTGTGCACCCATGCCCATGCGAGAGACAAAAAAATTCCTGGAAACCTTTCTGTGCTGCTGCCCTGCTTTTTTATTTGTCGTCCTTGCCCCCCTACCCCTTATTTTCCTTTGTCAGTGTGATCTGAATGAGCCATGCGACAATTTTGACCACACCCTTTTTTTTGCACTTCTTGTCGTCTTTATCTCTTGAATGACACTTGATTGCAAGGAGGAAAGAGTGCCCCTGTTTTCTATCTTGTGTCGTATCGTATTCATTCTCTTTATCCCCTTTAAACTCCCCCCCGCCTCTGCCTCCCTATATTGCACACGTATCCGCTGTGAATGGTGTCATTTGGTTCTCCTCTTGAACAGCCCATTTTCCGTTTTGAATGTCCTCTCCTCCCTTCTCTTTTGCGCTATGGGTCACATGTGTCGTCCAATTCATTCAACCCTCAACTCTAAAAAAAATTAATTAACTAACACCTGGTGACCATCCTCCCTTACATCCAATAGCGCCACCAAGAGGAGTCGTTCAACCCAGAGTCTAAGGACACTATCTCGCCCCAGGACGCCCTCCTCTCTTTCGCCCGCTACCTCAATGTCGAAATCCCCCGTCCAGAGGATATGGATATCGTCTCAACAAACTCCCTCCGCTCAGACAAGGTCGACGTCGTCATGACAAACTGCCCCCTCACCGCTGACGGAAAAGTCCCCGTCGCCCAGGCCTACATCCAGACCGACGAGGGCACCCTCGAGCTCGTCTATGACTTCCAGGTCGAGATGAAGGATACCGACAACTGGTTCCACGTCCAAGTCAACGCTGAGACCGGTAAGGTCGTCCAGGTCGTCGACTGGGTAGCTGATGCTACCTACAATGTCTTCCCCATGGGCATCAACGACCCTCACGACGGCAAGCGCAAGTTGGTCAAGGACCCTCATCATCCCCCTGCCTCCCCCCTCGGATGGAACCGCCAATCCCAGAATAAGAACTTCACCACCACCATCGGAAACAACGTCTATGCCGGTGATAACCGTCGCAATGGCAATGACTGGAAGAACAACCCTAAGCCCGAGGCAACTGTCGACGAGGACGGCGAGTTGGTCTTTGACTTCAAGCTCGATCTCAAGAAGGATCCCTCGACCTACATCGATGCCGCCGTGACCAACCTGTTCTACTGGAACAACCAGGTTCACGATGTCTTCCACCACTACGGTTTCGACGAGGAGTCGGGCAACTTCCAGGAGAACAACTTTGGCAAGGGCGGTCTTGACAACGATGCCGTCATTGCCAATGCCCAGGATGGATCTGGTTACAACAACGCCAACTTTGCCACTCCTCCCGATGGTCAGCACGGCAAGATGCGCATGTACGTTTGGGATGTCAGCGAGGTCCCTCGTGATGGCGATCTCGAGGCCGGTATCATTATCCACGAGTACGCCCACGGTATCTCGACCCGTTTGACCGGAGGTCCTGCCAACTCTGGCTGCTTGGGCTGGGGTGAGGCTGGAGGTATGGGCGAGGGGTGGGGCGACTTCTTTGCCACCATGTTCCGCCAAAAGCCTGAGCACAACTACGACTCTGTCTTTGACATGGGATCGTACGCGAACGATGGCCAGGGTATCCGTCGCTATGCCTACTCGACTTCACTCGAGACCAACCCCTCGACCTTCAAGATCATGGACGGACCCCAGTACTGGGGAGTGCACGCCAAGGGAGAGGTCTGGGCCGAGATGCTGTACGAGGTCTACCGTAACCTCAACTTGCGCCTGCCATTCACTGAGGACTGGTACACCAACGACAAGACTAGCTACGCCAACACGTTGGTCCTCCAGTTGGTGACTGATGGATTGAAGTTGCAGCCCTGCTCACCTTCGTTCATCCAGGCTCGTGATGCGATCATTCAGGCCGAGAAGATCCTCACCAACGGCAAGTACCGTTGCGATATCTGGAGGGCTTTCTCCAAGCGTGGATTGGGACCCAAGGCCAAGGTCGTCGGCGCCAACTCTCCTTGGGGCAGTGTCCGTACCGAGAGCTACGATCTCCCTAAGACTTGCGATGCCTAAATCGTCCTTTCCCTTAACGTTGTCCGATACCCTTATTTTTGAATGAGTCGTTTCTTTTCACGTTTTCTTTTTTTTTTTTTTTGCATACCATAGTAGAGGCGATGTGGATGCTTCTTGTTTCTCTATTCTATTTGTATATTTATGCCCTCCATTTGTCTATAGCTAACCTATTTTCCATAAAGACGTTTCTCAAATGAACATACTATAGCTTTGCGATGTGTTTTAAACCTCCCCCTCTCCTTTCTCTTCTGAAAAAAAAAGGTTTTTACTTGCATGGTTAAGAGAGATGATCGTTCTTGTCTGATAAGGCCTTGCTCGGATTCTTTTTAACTGTAAGAGGTGTCAAGTGGGCGGTGTTGTTGCACTTTGTCTGAGAAGAGGAGGAGAAAAAGAAACCTTCAATTGCTGTCTCCTTGGGCCTTTATGCTTCTCCCTTTGCCCTGAATGGCAAAGTTAAATCAAATCCACAAAGCAGTCACTATGTTTTCTTTTTTTTTTTTCTTTTTTTTTTTGTTGGCTCTTGTACAAGCAAGGCAGACATCACCCTCAGTTTTCTTCTTCACAACCCATTCCCCCACTTCACATTCATACAAATACCATGGCCAGCGTAGCACCTGCAGGCTCCTGGGAGAGCCTCGAGCCCAAGCTCTCTCCGCAAGTCCTTGACGCTGTTAGCACGATGGGCTTCTCAGAGATGACCCCCGTGCAGTCCGGCGCTATCCCTCTGTTCATGAAGAACAAGGACGTCGTCGTCGAGGCCGTCACAGGCTCAGGAAAGACCCTCTCCTTCCTCATCCCCATCCTCGAAAAGATCCACCGTCGATCTCGGAAACTGGGGCCTACAGAAGTCGGGGCCATTGTTATTTCACCAACCCGCGAGCTTGCGACTCAGATCACCAAGGTCCTCAAGGACTTTGAGCCGTTTTTTCAGAATATTTCACATCAGCTCTTGATAGGAGGAGAGACCAGTTTGGAGGAGGATATTGCGACGTTCCAGGAAGTGCACCCGGATATCTTGATTGGTACACCCGGACGGTTGGAGGATATTTTGTCACAGAAGAGGAGTGGTGTCAATGTCAAGGAGTTGGAGGTTCTGGTTCTGGATGAGGCTGATCGGTTGCTGGATATGGGATTCTCGGTCAGTTTGAACAAGATCATGTCGCTCTTGCCCAAGCAGCGTCGTACGGGGTTGTTCTCGGCTACTATGACGGATGGTCTGTCTGAACTTGTTCGTGCTGGTCTCAGGAACCCTGTTCGTGTTGTCGTCAAGGTCGAGGATCTCGTCGGTGGTGGAGGCCAGCGCACCCCTGCCTCGTAAATAAACGCTCACCTTGTCGCTTCTTTTTTACAGTACTAAGAATTACGAAGAGGATGAGTAGCTACTAACCACGCACCATCTTCGTTTTCATGAATAGGCTTCATATTGGATATATCCTGTGCACAACATCTCAAAAACTCCTCCTCTTGACACATTTGCTCCGCCAGGAAGCCAACAACAAAAAGACGATCGTGTACTTCGCCACCTGCGCCAGCGTCGATTACTTTTACAAACTCCTCTCTCGCCTCCCCGCCCTCTCCGACTTTGCGATTCACTCCCTTCACGGAAAGATGGAGACCAAGAAGCGCTCGCTCACCTTCAAATCCTTTACCGACATCCCTGCAGGATCTCCAGGAGTGTTGCTCTGCACGGATGTTGCCTCTCGTGGACTCGATATCCCCGATGTCGATTTTGTGGTCCAGGTCGACCCTCCACAGGATCCTAAGGCGTTCACTCATCGTTGTGGTCGTGCTGGTCGCGCTGGTCGTGAGGGCAAGGCTGTGGTGTTTTTGGTCAAGGGCAAAGAGGAGACCTATGTCGATTTCTTGAAGGTACGTAAGGTCCCTATTCAGCGGTGGGGATGGAAAGGTGGTCCAGAGATCACTGAGGACATGGCAGAGGAGGATGAAGATGAAGAGATGGGAGGAAACAACAACGACGAGGATTTGTTGGGCAAGATTATCCGTGATGAACCCGAGGATGATGCCGAGAACGTCGAATTTTTGAAAGGCTTGCAAAAGATTGTCAAGACGGATCGGGATCTACATGACAAGGGAACCATGGCCTATGTGTCGTTCATCCGGAGTTACTCTAAGCATGAGGCCAGTTTTATTTTCCGGTCGAGGGATTTGGACTTGGGAGCTTTGGCGCGTGGATATGCACTGTTGAGGTTGCCCAAGATGCCTGAGCTCAAGAATGAAAAGACTGGAGGCGGCATTCAGGGATTCACCCCCGCTGATATGGATGTAAGTTTTTTTTTGTCTGTTTAGGACCTTTTTCACTTTGAAATTAATTGACAATGGCGCATGAGGCTAATTAGAGGCGATTTTTTGTTTTATAACCCTACTTAGATGGACAAGTACAAATACCAGGATAAACAAAAGGAGGCGGTGCGAGTGAAAAAGTTGGCAGAGTACAAGGCCAAGCAGGAGCAGAAGGAGAAGGAGGCAGCATTGAACGGTAACAGCAACGACAAAAAGCGGAAACCTATCAACAAGGCGTCGGCCTGGTCTGAAAAGCAGGAAGCTAAGGAGCGGAAAATGGATCGGCAATTGAAGAAGCAGCGCAAGAGAGATTACCTCAAGCGGTTGGCGAATGGAGAGATCAAGGCTGGCGAGGGCAAGGATGGTGAGGGCGACGATGACGATGATGAGGAGGATAAAAAGGAGGATACTGGTAAAGGTGAGAAGAAGGCGACCGATATGAGTGGGAATGAGGATGAGGATGATGAGGATAGCTGGGAGGCGCTTGCAAGGGAGGAGAGATTGGCCAAGAAGGTGAAGAAGGGCAAGCTGAGTTCTAAGGAGTTTGACAAGGAAGTTGGCAATATGTTTGCCGATCTGTAATATTCTTTTGTTCGTCCCCTTTTTCTTTCTCATACCATTCACTTCATTACTGTAGACTTTTTCATCATCCTAGCATTTTCTTCATTCATATAGCACCATTGCTCAAAAAACATACCAAAAAGTTTCTCAAACACCACGATAATTATTTATTGTCATTCTAGATGTTTTCGGCCAAAGTTTTGTTGTAATCAGAGATGTCCTTGGAAACGGCGGAAGTCAGATTTGTCAAGCACAAGTTGGCGTCCTTGTTATTGGTTATCATCATCCTGAGCTCGCCCGTAAACATTTCCAGTATCTTTTCAGGGAGTATTATTGAAAATCATTGCGCTCCTCGATGCTGATTTCTTAATGACCATGTCGCGACCTTATGTAGCAAAACTATGGCTGGGGTGATCTTGACTCGATCCACTTTCTCCATATCTTGTAGAATAGGTCGACCGCCTTTCTTTTTTTTATCGAGTGCAAAGGGAAAAAAATTGTCGTAGACAATGTCTTTGGACTACTCCAGCTCTTGACCGACAAGCGACATGGATGATACGTTCTCAAGTTACTAAATGAGTTATCTTTTCTACTTGCGCGTATGAGTACTGATAGGAGGATTCTAGTTGTTCCGCTAAGTCCTCCTTCCAATGACGATATTTAAAAAATTCACGTCTCTTTCTGATAATCCCATATTTTCCCGCTCCTGCTCCCGAATTCAAATTCAGTGGCTCCATTGGTCGATATATATCGGATAAGGTAGTTCGCGTTTGGGGGTATGTGTCAATGAATGAAAATTAAAGGATTTCTGATTTGTTGAAAAGAGCCACGATCAGGTGTCTGGGATATCGCGTATCCTTGTTCCGTTCGAAGAGAGGGTCATGCGCGTTTATGCTGCCAGAATAAAGGTCCGACTTGCGGATATTGCTAGGTCTCGCGAGTAGCGTCTTGATTAATGGCGATAGATCTAACAGACAGACCCGATCGCATACGAGAAAACGGTTTAACTTACGACCAGAGCTCGCAATCCAGAACGTTCACCATTGGGCAATCAAACAAGTCCAGGTTTTCAGGAGTCGTGGCGATGAAAAAAAAAAATATGGGTGCCTTTTTCTGTTGATGAGAAAAAAAAAGTACCTTTACGATACGCCATTTTTTCAATTTAGCAAGAAAGAGGCTTGCCACGGCCCAGGACGGGCGCTATTTTTTGCGAGGTTGTCGGGAGGGATTGTGCAGTTGGAAAAAAAAAACTAAAGCGTAGCCGATGACGCTGAGGTGGATCTGAGGGATTCGAGGAAGTGTTTTTTTCTGATCGATAATTCTGGCTAATAGTCCTTGTCCTTGAATGTACTTACAAAAGAAAAACCTGGCTTGATAGTCGATATGCCTGAGTAGGTCCTTTGTTCCGTTGAATGTTTGGAAGAGCGGCCCGTTGCTAAATTTGAGATACTGTAGATCTTGTTGATGGCGAAAGATTCAATGGTTTTGTAAAGAGTAGTTGAAATATTCTTGGATTCCTGCCAGCAGTCAATTAAAAAAAAATAGGCAATTTTCCTAGTAGCTCTTGGCGGATCTTGAAAAAAAGGGGAGACAATTAGAAACAAAACACACGTTGGCAATAAGGTCTCTCGCTACTTAATCTCTGCTATGCTTCGTATTTTATTACTATTGGTGAAAACAGTGCCAGCTCGACGATGTTTACCATGCGCCATATAAGCGTCGATAGGTTCAAAGAGACTTTCGCAAGGAGGATTGAGCAAGGTGCAAATTGCAATGATGTTGGAGCGAAGAGAGTAAGAGGAGGAAGAGTGGGAAAAAAAATAGAAAAAAAAAGTAAGCAAGGAAGCATGTCTGCCAATAAATAAAACAGGCTCGATGTTTTTTTTTCAATGATAGGAGCAGAGAGGTGTCATGCTGCCATGCTGGTGATCAGCAAACAACAACTACAACCTAAACCCTCCACATCCAGCATGCGCATCAAATACAACAACACATAACCATTCAATCCATCTGCAAGGTAACGCATTACTTTCCAAGCATTCCTTCACTCATAATACACCATTGCGAACCATCATTGCAACCATTATTACACATATCATTCTTCTGTATTTTTTCCTGTTAAATAAGGAGAGAAAGTTTACTAGCGAAACGAATAAAAAAAAAAGATGTCTCCGACGAGACACACTAATAGAAGATTGCAGCACAAGGTTCAATACCATAATAGTGTGAGATATTAAAGTTCAATACGACCCAAAAATGAAAGAGGAGTTCGTCGAGAAAAGAACGACACTAACGAAAAAAAAAAAGAAAGGCCAGCAGCCGGTAACGGAAAAAGCCCTTTTTTCCTTTTCTCATCTCTTTTGTTCTCACCATCATCACCTCTTCATTCCCTCAGCCTCATCTCAGTTTTTTTTTTCTTCGTCTCTCATCTCCAGCCGTTGCCACCGTCATAACAACCAATACTTTCCGGACAGGCGCCAAGGAAGAAAAAGGACAACAAGGAAGACAGCATAACATTCAATTGTACTCACAACTACTTCCCTTCAACCCAAGGCGACAAAAAAAGTATGGAAAAACAAAAGGCCTGGGAGTTTCTGTTTTTGTTCGCTGACAGAGACTAGAGAGAGATGAGATGAACACCGTCAAGGAATGTTGACTGAATGACTGAATGACTTTTTGCTCTCATCTGTTAACCTCGAGAACTTCATCTTTCGTACATCACACCCAACAACTAGACCTTTTCAGGACTTAAAACAAAACAGGGCTTCTCTCAGGAACAGATTATAGACCGTTATTTTATCAGAAGACAGTCAGTGGTGGATCAAATCATTCCTCAGGAACGAAAACAAGCTCACCCCTCCACCCCACACACACAACCAACAACCAACCACAGACTGAAACAAGAGACCATGTTCAGCAGGAACGAGAAGAGAGCGTCAGCGGCGTACGTCTCTGGACTCCCCACCCACGACATCGATGATGAGAACAAGTATGCCAAAGCCCCTATGAGCTTTCATAACGGCAAGGTAAAGTGAGAGAGGAATGATTGAACTTTTTTCAGGGCTGTAGCTGATTCAAGAGCAGGAAGCTCTTTGTGTGATTTTGTGATATTTTTTCTCAGGGTGACAGGTTGTGGGTCATGCAAGCTAACGCGCTTTTTCTCACAATACAATACAATACAATACAAATAGAAACAGCCTCGACGAAGGATCCGTAAACGCCATGCAGCGCTGGTGTTGTGTCTCTGCACAGCAATGGTCATGTTCCTGAAGTCTCACTCCGTCTCGGTTGGTTTCTCTTCCTCGTCGTCGTCTTCAGGTCTTGTGCAGCAGGGTCGACAGGAAGGCAGTGGAGGAGTTATGGCAGGAATCAACAAACCTCTCAATCGCGCAGGGGTCCCTGCACCCGTTATCCCCAACAACCCAGCACCAGTTCAGGTTCAGGACAATGGCAACACTGTAGATCCAGCGGCGGCAGCAGCGGCGGCCAGGAAGAAGAAGAAGAAGGAAAAGAAGCAGGCTGCGATCTCGTTATTTGAGTTCCCGGGAGATGATGAGAAGCCGGCAAAAAAGAACAACAACAACAAATCAAAGGCGCAGAAGGATAAGAAGAAGAAGAACGACAAGAAAAAGCCCAACAATAACAACAAACCCTCAGCGCCCAAACCTGCCTCTCCACCACCATCAGTACCTAAACCCGTCGTCCCACCTGTCGTCGCCAAGCCGCAGCACGATTGGAGTATTCCTCAGGAGCAGGATGCTATTGGTGGTAGTGTTGGAGGAATTGGTGCTGAGCCTCAAGCTGACGGTGAGGGTGACCAGACTCTGATGGATGATGAGGATGGCGAGAATTTGGTCGACGAAGAGGTGATCCCAAAAGGCAACGACAGCAACAACCGGTTACACAACCAAGATTCGGACGCCGCCCCAGGAGGAGCACGGACAGGTCCATTATCACCACCACCCCACGTGAACCCGGCGATCTGGGAGGAGCGCAAGAACCGAGTCAAGGCAGCCTTCTTGCATTCATGGAACGCCTACAAGCGGGACGCTTGGGGTAAAGACGAGTACCACCCGATCACCAAGTACGGCTCCAACATGATCCGCAAGGGCCAGGGATTTACGATTGTCGATTCTTTGGATACCATCCTGTTAATGGGTTTGGAGAAAGAGTTCCAAGAGGCCAAGGAATGGGTTAGGAACGAGCTCGATTTCGATCAAGATGGAGAAGTCAACCTGTTCGAGACCACGATCCGTGTCCTCGGAGGTCTGTTGAGTGCCTATGACCAGTCCGGAAAGGACCCCATCTTCCTCCGCAAAGCGGTTGATCTTGCCGATAGGCTGATGGGGGCGTTCGAGACGCCTACAGGAATTCCTTACGCAAGCGTTCACTTGCGGGACCGACGTGGTGTTCCTGGTCATGATCGTGGTATCAGTTCTACGGCTGAGGTGGCGTCTTTGCAGTTGGAGTTCAAGTACTTGTCGTACTTGACGGGCGATGAAAGGTACTGGAAGGCGGCTGAGAATGTAGTACTCAAGATCAAGGAGATGGATAGCCTGGATGGCCTGGTACCGATTTACATCAACCCGAATACAGGCCATTTCCAAGGAGGGGAGATCCGTCTTGGCTCCCGCGGCGATAGTTACTATGGTACGTGTCTTTGATGATTTTGCTTGTGTGTTGTGTGCATAGGGCATTGTGACACCAAGAATCGTGGCGAATAATTGCTAACATAGTGTTATTTTTTTTTCTCTTGAACAATAGAGTACTTGATTAAGCAGTACTTGCAGACGGGAAAGAAGGAAAAGGTTTACAAGGAGATGTACGATGAGGCCATCGCTGGTGTGAAAAAGCACCTTCTCGGCCGTACCATCCCCAACCACCTCCTCTTTGTTGGTGAGATCTCTAAATACAACCCTAAGAATCTCTCGCCCAAGATGGACCATCTCGTCTGTTTCCTTGGAGGAACCCTTGCCCTCGGCTCCACCAGTGGCCACTCTCTGGATCCTTCCTTCCCTCGATCTCACTTCTCGCCCCTTCAGGAATCGGATTTCAAGATGGGCGAAGAGCTGACGGAATCGTGCTATGAGATGTATCGTCAGACCGAGACGGGATTGGCGGCCGAGATTGTGTATTGGGTCCAGAATGCGGACCAGATTCGCGGGAAAACGGTGCAGCAGCATGCCCCGGGTTCGGATTTTATTATCAATGATCGAGATGGGCATAACTGGTTGCGTCCTGAGACTGCTGAGAGTTTGTTTTATCTCTGGCGCCTCACCGGCGATGACAAGTACCGGTACGTTTTTTTGAATAGACTGCTTGATCGGTTTATGTGAAGTTGTTTGTTTGTCTCAAGACGTGAACGCGACACTCGTAATACGCGTTACATTGAAACTGACACACATTTTCCGTTCCTTCCTTCCTTCCTTCGTTCCTACCCTCATATCACCTAATCTTCAACAGCCATTGGGGTTGGAACATTTTCGAGGCGATCGAAAAGTACAGCAAGGTCGCTTCAGGAGGCTACAGCTCGATCCACGACATCCGCCAAGCCAACAACATCAACTTTTCCGACAAGATGGAAACGTTTTTCTTGGCCGAGACGCTCAAGTACTTTTTCTTGCTGTTTGGACCGGACAATATTTTGCCGTTGGATGAGTATGTCTTCAATACCGAGGCCCATCCCTTGCCCATTTTCGAGCCGCCGACAAGATTCTTGGCAAGGACTGCTCCTGGTAGCAGTGAGAGGAATGGGGTCATGGATGAGGATGTTGATGTTGCGCCTGAGGATGAGGATGAGGTTGGAGAGGAATTGAGTGAGGAGGATCGAAAGTATAAGGAGATGCTTGCCAAGGAGGACAATGATTCTTCTGCGCCTGATGATGAAGAAGAGATAGTAGGCGCGGGTGACACTGTTGAAGAGGAGGAAGGTGAGACGACTGTCCCTCAGGACGATGAAGATGATGAGGAGGGGGCACAGTCGGAGGGAGAGCCAGAGGTTGGAGGGGAGGAAGCCACTGAAGGTGAGGAGGATGATGAGGAAGTTGACCAGGTGGATCAAGGGTTGGAGGATTTGGCTGTCGATGATGCGGAGGATGATGGGCAGGGTGAGGAGGTTGCTGAGGTTGAAGTTGACTATGAGGAGGGTACCGATACTGGTGAGGAGGAGGAGGAGGAGGAGGAGGAAGGCGAGGAAGGTGAACAGGATGGTGAGGAAGGTGAACAGGATGGTGAGGAAGGAGAAGGTGAGGAAGAGGGGGAAGAAGAAGAAGGCGAGGAAGCAGAGGAGGAAGAGGAAGAGGAGGAGGAAATGGATGGTGAAGACGATGAGATAGAGCCGGGCGAAGCTGATGATGCCGATGTACCTGAGGAGGCGATTGAAGAGGACGATGCGGAGGAACGCGATAGCGATCGCGGTCTCCTGTAATATCACAACCAATAACTACTACGAATCCGTTAATATTAAAAAAGCCCCTTGCATAGACATTATATCTTTAACGACTTTCTCATTCCGTTTCTGCGAATAATTGTGAATTGTGTGTCCAAGAAAGATAAGACAGAGGCTGACTAGAAAAAAAAAAGTGTGGAGAAAAGAACACAAACGTAAAAAGGAGCAAAGATAAAAAAAACTTTGCCTGTTCACTGGTGTAATCTTGTCTACTGCAAAAAAAAACAACAACGGTGCGTGATCCCCTTTCCTCTCTTGTCCACTTCCAATTGGGTAGAAGAGCATTGTTCGTTACTAATCTGCATTGTTCAACCAAACAGGGCCTCGATTAGTTTCCCTTTGTTTGTTTATGTATGGAAATGTTACAAAGAACGGAGATACTCATTGGCTGTGACGAAGAAAGAAAACCAAAAAGATGTGAAATAAAGCGAACAGTTGCACTAGACAAACCAAAAATCAAAGCCTGGCAGGGGCTTGACTTGTGGAGGAGGGAAAAAAACCAAAAGATGAGAGCAAATCAAGTAAGAAGCAAATAAAAGAAAGTAAATAAGCGAAGGAACCTTGAAAAACAGAAAAAATGACAGAAAGGTCCGGAGTAGTCTGCGGTGAGAAGTTGGACGGACATATGAAAGACGTGTCCGACGGTCGTATGTTTGTTACACATACATCAGAAAGGGAGTGCGGGGGAAGGGAGATGACTTGTCCGGACTCGGGAAATCCGAATGAGAGTTGCAACGATGTAAGAGAGAGAGAAGGAGGGAAGCCAGTACAAGTGAGACACAAACACACGAATGCAGCACGCAAATAAACAAATAGAAGAAAAAAAAAGAGAGATGGTCAGAAGCATGTGAATGCATAGTATAAGAAACCCTCACCCTAGCCTATAGTAGGGGGCTAGTACGTACAGAAAGTGGAAGGGAAATCTTGACAAATACGGCGCAAGAGAAGGAGATGAAGAAGTGAAAGAAAATGAGCAGAGGGAGGATGAGAGGGAGGAGGAGAGGGTTCCCATCTCTCACGCCCAAATTTTATTCTTTTGCTTCGGCCATCCATCCAACCCACGGAGTCCGAATATGTTAGAAAAGGGACAGCCTCGGAGGTAACAAGTCCGAAGGTGTATATATTATTCACATAAGGTGCCGGAGTTAACTGTCCAACTGGTCCGAGTGTATTATATTTTTCTACAGAGTGTGTAGTTCATTCATTCATAGACGAGTGCACGTTGACTACTAGAACGGAATCAAGCTCTGCGGGTGGTTTTCGTTTGGTGTTTAAAGGAATGAAGTGAGAATAAAGAAAAATAAAGAAAAAAAGGGAGACGCAAGGGCGAAAGAAAAGAAGAAGAGATCGAAAGATGGCTGTGGGCATGGTGTGTTGTTTATGAATGTGAGTGAGTGTGTGCCCCTGCCCCCCTGTTCCCTGTTGTGCTGCTCGCTGTTGTCTCTGCTGCACCTCGGATAAAACATCACAATTGGAAGAGGGGGACATGGCATGACAACAACAATCCCATGGATGTATTGTCTCAAATGTGTAAGTCTCTTTTGGACTCTTGTGTCCGTGTCTCCATCAGTTCGTCAACAAAGGCACCCCTTTAAATAAGGGAACGCTTCGACCTCTCTTTTCACTTCTTTTCTTTCTTTCTTCTTTTCTTCTTCAGTACCCTTACACACTCCCCCCTCCTCCTCCTCCCCCTTTATTCTCACTTATATACATACAGCATAACCATGGCAAACCAAATCATTGTCGTCGGAGGCGGTCTTTCCGGCCTCAGCGCTGCCCACACCGTCCTCGAACATGGCCTCAACGTCCTCGTCATCGACAAGAACGCCTTCTTTGGTGGAAACTCAACCAAGGCCACCTCTGGCATCAACGGTGCCCTCACCAAGACCCAGATCCGTAAGTCCATTCTTCATCTTTCTCACACGCACATATTATTCCCATACAGGGTTCACACGGATATCTTTTCCTCCTTTTCTCTTGTTGGCATACTCTTGTCGGTCTCTCGTTCATACCACTCTCGCCCGATCACCTGTACGAGTATAATATACGACACAAGGGAGTGTATTCGGGAGACGCCCGTTTTGGTACTAGCTGCTCTCTCTTCTTGGAGCTTGCTGCAAGAGTGGTTTCAGTTAACAAACAAGTCCGGGGGCGCGTTTATTTAGCGCGTGCTTTTCTTCGTTTTTTTCCCCGAGCAAGCGAGTGATGGTGAACAGGAATGAGTTTCTTGGAGTAGGGATGTGAATGAAAAAGAAAGAGATGCAGGGGGTATGAATGACTATAGAGTGAAGGATGACTACGACCATACGCGACTCTCGCTTATCTTGTTCTCTCCTTCCTTTCTCCACACACACTCTTTTTTTGGCTGTCGGAGTCGGCACGTTCAGTTCTCTTTTTCTTTTTCTGTCGAATATTTTTTTTTGTGGAGAAGTTGTCTCTGCACTAATCCCATGCAAATTATTTTCACCTCTTCGGACATGAGGTCCGAAACCATCTTGTGTTCCCTTTTCACTCCTGTGACTGTCCATTGACACATGCATCTCATCCCTCTCCCTTTTCCAAGGGGAGTACAAGAAAATAACATTGTTATGCATCCATATAGAGAATGCATCCACACAGTGTTGAATTTGTGATGGTTTGATGATCCAATGAAATATAACCACTCCTCACTCAACCTCCTTGCTCTTCTTCTCACGCCCCTTTCTTGTACATATAGAGCTTGGTATTAAGGATTCAGTTGAGGCTTTCTACGACGACACCGCCAGATCTGCCCGTGACATGCTCCGCCCCGACCTGGTTAAGGTCCTCACCGGTCGTTCTGCTTCTGCCGTCGAGTGGCTCCAGGAGAAGTTCAAGCTCGACCTTTCGCTCGTCTCCCGTCTCGGAGGACACTCCTTCCCCAGAACCCACCGTGGCAAGGAAAAGATGCCCGGCATGACCATCACCTACGCCCTTATGGAAACCATTGAGGACCTCTCCGTCTCCCAGCCAGACCGTGTCAAGCTTATCAAGAAGGCCCGTGTCACCAACCTCATCAAGGAGAACGGCGCCGTCGTCGGTGTCGAGTACGAGCATCTCAACCAGCCCGGCAACAAGATCAAGGCCTGGGGTCCCGTCGTCTTGGCCACCGGTGGATACGCCGCCGATTTCTCCAGCGACTCCCTCCTCAAGCAGGTACCTATACTCTTCTGATTCATTCTGTTTCTTTGACATATTTTATTATGTGTTGCTTGCTTCGCTTTGGCATGTTGCCTTCTGTGCTTCACCTCTGTCCTTGCTCCACTTTCAATTGATCAACGTAATTAACACCGCGCTACTTCCTCTATTACATCTAATAGTACCGCCCTGATCTCTGGGACTTGCCTACGACCAACGGTGACCACACTACTGGAGACGGTATCAAGATGTCCCTCGCCATTGGAGGCAAGACCATCAACATGGAAAAGGTTCAGGTTCACCCTACCGGTTTGGTTGATCCCCGTGAGCCCGATGCCAAGGTCAAGTTCTTGGCTGCCGAGGCCCTCCGCGGTGTCGGTGGTCTGTTGTTGCAGGCCGACGGCAAACGCTTCTGCGATGAGCTTGGTCACCGTGACTATGTCACTGGTATGATGTGGAAGAACAAGTTCCCCATCCGCCTGGTCCTTAACACTGCTGCCTCCAAAGAGATCGAGTGGCACTGCAAGCACTACGTCGGCCGCGGCTTAATGAAGCACTTCAAGAACGGAGAGGAGTTGGCCAAAGAGATTGGCATCCCTCCCTCGGAGCTCCAAAAAACCTTTGACGAGTACAACCAGATCGCTGCCGGCAACGCCAAGGATCCTTGGGGCAAGAAGTACTTCCACAACTATCCCATCAAGATGGATCAGGACTTCCACGTCGCCCAGATGGCCCCCGTTCTTCACTACACCATGGTAAGAAGTAGTTCTCTTCTTCTTTGACTTGTCAGAGTTGTTCTTCATCTCATTTGTACATGTGTTTTAACCAATGATACCATTTGATACTATGTTCTCCTTCGATTGTGATAGGGAGGAGTTGATATTACTGATGATGCCAGTATCAAGGATACCTCCGACAAGAAGATCCCCGGTTTGTTCGCTGCTGGAGAGATGTGCGGAGGTGTTCACGGTGCAAACCGTCTCGGTGGTTCGTCATTGCTCGGATGCGTTGTCTTTGGTCGTACCGCCGGTGACTCCGTCTCGGCCTATGCCAAGGGCAACCCTGTCATTGGATCTGGTGCCAAGACTGCCCAGGCTCAATCGATTTCTCTTCCCGGTGGATTCACTACCTCTGTCACTGTTGACCCAAGCAACCAGAAGATCAACTTGGAGATCAGCTGGGGTGCTGCTGCTGGTACTGCCCCCGTCGTGACTGCCCCCTCCGCACCCGCCGCTGCTGCTGCTGCTGAACCAACAAAGTTGCGCTCGATCTCCGCTGCTGAGGTCGCCAAGCACAACACTGCCGAGGACTGCTGGGTCATTGTTAACGGTCAGGTTCTGGATGTGACCACGTTCTTGCCCGACCACCCCGGCGGAAAGAAGGCCATTTTGCTCTTTGCTGGTCGCGATGCTACCGAGGAGTTCAACATGTTGCACAAGCCCGACGTTGTTGAGAAGTATGCACCCGAGTCCTTGATCGGTGTCCTTGATAACAACAGCTTGCCTGCTCGTCCTTCCAAGATCTAAATCGTGTTGGGAGTGTGTTATTGTGTACAGAATGAGATAAAACGTGGAGTTTTGCTGTATTTGCCTTCCACCTTGTAAAAAAATCCCCCTTTACCTACCTTTTCGTTTACAGTCAAAAATAAAAACAAACATATCGACTATCATTTGTTCATCCTATTGTACATCATTCGTTCCTTCAGTGGGTTGCATCAAAGATGTTTTGTTTCTTTGTTGCTCGCCGATTCACAGGCACAGAGAACATCTTTGTCGAAAATTAAACATCAGTGAAAACCCTTAGAAAGACGCGCAACCTGATTGGCTGGAGGATTCGATTTTTTTGATAAGCCTGAGCTATTAATTGCCACCATTTTTGCTTCGTCCTTATGCTTTTCTTTTCTTTTCCCTTCCTTCTCCTTTTCAGGAGCAACAACAAGGAGCAACGGCCCTCACATTCACCACAAGGAAACATGAAAACATCAAAAAGTAACTCGAGACAGCAACCTTATGCTCGTCCTCATCAGCAATCTCAACCAACAGAAGAACATCAACTCACGACAATGCGTGCAGAGCAAACACAGGAACCACAAATACAAGAACAGTCGCAGGAACAGAAACAGACGCAGAGCCAGAAGAAAGTGCGTTTTCCATTGTCGTACAAAAACCAAAATGAATGCTACTCGTGCATGGAAGTCAAATGAATGGACACACAAAAAAACCTAGACACTCATGCCTTGCATTCATTCCATTTGTGCCATTTCATCACCGCAGTGACCACTTCCATAACATGAATGGGAGCTAAAAAGCTAAAAGATGATTCCTTAACTTTTGCCTTTTCTCTGTTGTTCCTTTCTTTGTTGCTTTGTAGTGGTCAGAAAAATTAAAGTCACTCGTCAGCAAGCCCGTCTCGTGGCTCCGGTCTCCACAGTCGGGCTCTATTGATCTGGACACGACTTCTTCCCTTTCGAACCCCACATGCAGTGCTGAGAGAGGCTCTCGATCCCCTATGCTCCGCATCGTAACTCGACAGGAAGAGGAGCGCCTTAGCCTGGTGGCCAGGCCTATTAGGGTGGCTGACTGTGAACAAGGCAGTATGTACCCATCTCTCAGCGACTATCAGCGTACCGACGCTGGCCAGGTATAGAGAAAAAACCACACACGAATCAAATGCACCCACATAGATCCACATTCAACCATAACACGCAGGCGCGACCACTTTTTTGTGGTTTGATGTGAAAACCAAGGCTTTCAGCTGAATGATCAATGTGTTGTGACTGGCCAAACTTTACTCACCGCCATCATTTCCCTTCTCTTTTGCAAAAGCAATATTCATTCGACGAGCTTGCTGTTGCAATGACACCAGCCAGGATAGAACGACGGATGAGACTACGTCGTGAGTTAATTGACAGCCTCAGAGGAATCCCTATCCCGCCACAGGCAAGAGCTATTGCAATGGCAAGCAGGCCACACCATGCTACTTGACAGCTTCACCTACGCTATCAGGCTCACCAAAACTAACGTAAAGTCATTCATTTAATGTAACTATAGCCTGAGGGAACAAGCGAGACTGCAAACCAAGAGGCTAATGTCCAGAGCGCCGATACTGGTATCGAAGGAGCCTATACGAGTAAACTGCCTTTGTTGTTTGGTCGATTTGCTGCGCCTTTTTCATGTACACATCCTCCACCTAAAGACTGACCGCAAAGTTTAACTTTTCTGGCTTCTTTCTTTTGTGTAGATGTCCTGTTATCTCCTGGCGAGATCAACATCATCACGAGCAAGCGGCGACAGGTATTTTACCTTTGACCTTGAAAATAGGCTTCCAGCAGAGTGTTCTTTGTACTGGATTGATACGTACACATTCGTTCTTTGTGAATTTTTCATTGCCACTTCTAGCCCACTACGACCAACCCTGAGGATCTCCGTCGTCTGGAGGAGTGCCTCCCCAATATTCACGCCAACCTTTATCGTGTAAGTGCTCTTTTTTGCAGTCCTGTTCAAAAAACGACGCGCTGTCATGTTCAAAAGCCCGACACTCATCCTAACTGATGCTGTCTTTGATTATCATTTTCTCCAATAGCCCTTTCGCCAGGAGCGATCCAGAAAAGATTCGCTCGGCCAAGGAACTCAAACAACGGAGTCATTTTTAGGACGAGGACATGAGCAGGTTAGCTTGACAACCGCTGCCTCTTCAACCCACGTTCGTAGCAAACGACATCATAGTCAACGAGAGGCTCACCCCGAGTGTACAGATGTTGTTGCTGGTGTCGAGGACGAAGAGGAGGAGAGCCTCGTTCGGAAGAAACACCAGCGCAGACGCCCCTTGTCCTTATACCATGAATGCGAACAGCGAGTGACTTCGAAGCTTAACAAGAGGGAAGCCTATCGGCTGCCTACTCCCGAGCCTGAAGATCACCCACTCAATCAAAGCAGCCAAGTCGCGGAGGAGCACCCCAAGAAGAAGCGCAGTATTCGCGTGATTCCTGGCCGATTCTCTGCCCTTGATTCCTCGGACGAGGAGGAGGATCAGCGCGAGTTTGATCGTCAGTGGGTAGGAATCAATACTTAAAGCATTTTTTTTTCCAAATGGGAATGCTCTGAGAGTGAACAATGTGATTGACTGACTCTTTTCGTTTCTTAATTTACATTGTTTGACTTGACCTTTAGGCGCAACGAAAATTCAAGGGCAGGAAGCTCTACAACCCTCGCATTGACGAGGTGATAGAGTGGACACACGACAAGGACTGGAAGCCAGTCTCTTTGGAGACGTGGCGGTGTCCAGCATGCGACCAGCGGACGTGGAAGTCGGATGAATGCTGCAAGTTCTGCAATGCCCCCCGGCCTGGCCCACGCATCCCCAACACCACTCCCATCTCGAAGCTCCGGGCTATGGAGCAGAAAAAAAGCGACAATAGGGAGCCAAGTACCCCCAGCCTCGGGGTCTCTACCTCGAGTGCCACCGCCCCGATTTATACTGCTGAAGCTCCCGCGTCCATCCCCACGACAACCACAACTTTGTTTCCACTCTCCTTCTACGGCGCATCTTCAGGATCTGCTATCGGCTCATCTCAAATTGCTCCAACATCTACTACAGCCGCGTCAACAACCACACTCGCGCCAATGATGTCAAACGCTGGCAGCATGTTGGGACTGGTTACAGGTTCAAGTGGTGGAATCCAAGTGAACCCAGGCATATTCCCTATCCAGGTGGCCCCAGTCACGTTGTCTCAAACCTCTACTGTCACTGCCATCTCACTCGCAACTTCAAACGTCGTCTCAACAGCGTCCTTCAACTTTAGCATGGCGTCATCTTCATCGCACATTCCACAGCCGGTCCAGCGGATGTTCCAATTTGGTGGGTTCAATGCACCCATGACTTTTTCATTTTCACCAACTCTGACTACTCAAGCCTCCACCAATACCTCGAGTACGCCATCTAACGTTTGGGGTCTACCAAACGCCGGAACAACTACTGCTGCGCCTGCAACCTCGATGACAGCTGTTCCTTTAACTTTCAACCCGTTTTTTGCCGTAAGCTCCGCGATCATTGCTCCTTCTGTCTCCGTATCCATGCCATCAGTCACTGGGGTGACTGCGCTGTCTACAGCACCGTCTGCTGGACTGGATTCTGTCACGGCTCCTGGACCTACTCCTGGAGCGACCAATCCATCTTTCGCAACGGCGCCGACGACTGCGGTTGCGATGACCATTCCTTCAGCCGGGATCAACCAGAATACCCTGTCAAGCCAGTCTACAATAGCAGCGTCGCCTCTGGGAAGAACGATTGCACCCGTCGCAGATACCGCTCGTGCAGGACCAACTACGCTATCGTTCTTCGATCCCGCTTCGACTTCCTCTACCTCAGCGAGGCATAACTTCTTTTCCGGAGTCCCTCCTTTAGGCGTCACAGCTTCAACCCCTTCACCGCCAGCACTTAGCCGACTTGGAAGTTCAAGGACTTCTGGATTCGGGCCGATGTCATCTTCTGCGAATGCAACCTTCAACATGAACCAGCAGGCGAACGCTAGGTCTACATCTACATTGCTATCTCTTGGATTCGGTGCTGCTGCTCAGGGTCCATCTCTGGGATTCGGTGCTGCCGCTCAGACGTGGAATATGAATAAGGCAACAGGAATAACTCGCATCTTTGGAAATGTTCCCTCTTTAAGTACCAATCCTTGGGCCTCCAATTCTCTCGCAAGCCGTTCGGGTTTCGGAAGCAGCGGTTATAGCTCTACCCTTACATCGCCTTCAGCCAGCCCTCAGACGGCCAAATTTGGATCTGGAGCATCTGGAGGAATGTCTGGTATGCAAGCACTTTTGAGACTAGGGGCTTCTGTTGGCATTCTTGGTAATATGACTGCAGGAACTGGACTGAAGGGAGGATTTGATTTTACCGTTGGACCAGGAGCATCGTCGAAGGCTAAAAAAGCCAAGCTCACTTCGCCTACCGGAACAAGAAAGCCATATGGCCGTCAATCTGGCAGGAAACGCAAGTAGTGGACGTGTCAATGCGCTATGGTGAGATCAAGAACGAGTATGGGGACAAGTAATTCTTAAGTAGTGGGACTGGGCAAGATAATTGGCGTGGATTGTACTGGACTGTGATTGTAGCGAGTAGGAGAAAGGCTTGGTGTGGTTTGACCATGGCCGTCTGGCGGAAGCAGGAATATTAAAAAAGCACATTTGGCCCATTTCGATTATTCATCTCTCGCTTTATGTGATTATCTCTCTGTTTTTGAACTACCGGTGTGTTTTATATCAAATGTGCTGCGAAGAAAAAAAAGAAAGACATGGGGCCGCGCCCACAATGCTGCGTTACGGATATCGGTGTACCAAGCGGCATGGAAATAGGTGACCTTCTTCATACCGGCAAAATTGGTATCATAGCTACAACTCTCCGAGACGCGTCCATCATGAACGGTCACATCGGGAGCAACAATCGTCCGGAAGTACTCTGCACAGGCGTCGAAATGACTGTCGTCCAGTCCTGCCCCGATCGGCCACTCACAGGTTCCGACGATCCCGTTACAGGCTCTTCTGGCGACATGACCATCCGTGCGCCCTTTTTCTGGGGACGGACATTTTGACGAGAGTAGTAGTATAGTGCCTCGGAGCGGTAGGAGCGATCGTTGCTGCGCCAGGAGCTGTCGTGGGCAAGAGTTGTTGTTGTGAAGAGCAGGGCTGTCAAGGCGAGGATCGACTTCGCGGTGAATGAAACCATTGTACGGATGAACGTGGTTGAGCGACTTGGAGAATTTTATCTGATGGAAAAGGCGAAGATCTCCGTCGTCTTTTACATCTTATGGCCACGCTAGCCTTTCTTTTTTCTCATGCTTAGGCTTTGGAAGGCTGAATGCCTCTGGATCAAATTTCGACGCAAATTTTAAGTCGGAATCCTCTTTTGAAACCCATAAACAATTGGCACCATAATGAGAAAAAAAAAACGGAAGGGCAATGTGAAGGTGTGAGCAAGACAGGCGCACAGTCAGAGACCTAAAAAAAAAGTGCTGCTGATTCTTGATTGTCGATTATTTCTTTTGGCCACGCTCTTATAATACACAATTAAAACATTTTCTTATTGTTTATAACAAAAATGCTTCTTGCCAAGGATTGATGAGGAATCAAAAAAGAGCTATAGCAGTTAAAAAAAAAAATGAAAGATGGACTGAATTGCAAAATGAAAAGAAAAATTATAAACGGATAGTATGCTTTCTCATATCATTACTAACTGTCTTCATCCGAGCTACGGAGCGGCGCCCATTGACGATTTGTGGCACTCATAAAAAAAAAGCTTCGATACGCGGCATGCCTGAGCAGCCTTTTTTTTGAGCGATCACTTCTTGTTATGTAAGGTCGATTCCATGTAGTCAGATGCGGTTGGGAGAAAGGCGAGCTTCCAGCAAGGACACCAACTTATTTTGGACTTCATGGATATCTTGACAATACCATCTTTTAACATTCACATTGGAATCGAAGGTAGGATTGAAGCGGATCTAGAGATTTTTTAACGTTTTATCTGGAGACCGTGACTTAAGTTGAGTTTGCTATTGAGGATCTACGCCGAAGTTCTTGAGTAGGAACATTAATTGGCGGTTGACGTTTATCTTGGATACGTACAGATGATTATGACGATAATTGTTCACTGCAATGTTCCCATTTGGCTTTTTATATTTTAAGGCCCTGGCTCCGATGCATTGACTGAATAGAATTGAACCGGAGGATGCAGCAACGTCGTATCGTCTTGTCACCGTTTAGTTTTCTTTTCATTTAAAACCTGAATATAATGTGTTTTTGTGTCGTCCTTTTTCACATAATGGAAAAAAAAAGGATTCCTATTGCAAAACAATTGACGTCGTGGTTGATGGCTGCTATCTTTTTTACGCAGAGCAGCGGCAATACACGCGATAGCCGTCTCGCTTTTCTTTTTGCGCGGATGAGGGTAGCGGTAAAGGATACAAAACAAAAATAATGGAAAAAAAAGTCGCAGGTGGTATCCAAACGGAGACAATAAAGCCTGAAAGGCAGTAAGAAGCAAAAAGAAATAGGAATGACCGACCCATGGGCCATGGCTCACTGTCAATCCTCGTCAATCCATTTTTTGATCAGCACATTTTATGGTAGAGAAAATCGTAGTAGCAGCAGACCACAACCATCAATCGATGTTTTCAATCATTGAGCATTGATCACTTTCAACAACTGCTGCGAATTCAATTTGGGGTGAGAAAGACATGTTTATTTTTCGTATGCAGAATAAGGACCAACAATTGTAACAAAAAAAAAACGCGTCGATTGATCGTACCTGAATCACCACTTTTCTCAAATTTTGATGGCGCCAACGAGTGTGCAGCAAATGCATTATACAGACGGGGACAGACCACAAGAATTTCACAAATGAAGAAGAGAGAGACAGAAGGTTAGAAGTAGCCATGACTCTATCACGCGTACTGCTCCAAGGATCTCCCATGAATTCAACTGTCGCCCCACGTTTTTAACCATCATCACTGCGGCGGACGACGGAGCAGGTTTTGCTTGGAGTGCTATCAAACAGATATCGCCTGCCTGGACGTGGTTTGGGTATCTCGATTAGGAAGAGAATTATCACTTATCGTTGCCCATAATAAAACCATTTGGGTGTATTGCTTTAGCTACTGTCATGATGTTGAAGCATCGGTCATCAGAGGAGAGTAGTCGATTGGCACGTGAGGGAATGAGTAAGGTGGACTCGTTGAGAGGGAGGTGAGAGGGTGCTGCCTGTTACTGAGGAAGAAAGAAAAGTTAGAGGTGTGTGGATGAAAGAGCAAAGGTTGGAGAGGTGACAAGAAACAAAGGAACGCACCGGTCAAATCACAGCAGCAAAAAAAAAAAAAAAATCAAGGCTGGATATCTTTCTGGAAACAGCATTTGGTGGCGATCTGAATCTCCAGTAAACAGAGCCCTTTTGGAAAATTTAGCTCTTCCTGCGGAAAGAGGGTTGGCCACATATCAAATCCGCTGCGTGCATGTTTTTGTAGTCGTGCAGCGATCCCCCATTTATTTGCTCTAGAAAGATACTCGCCCCAAAATTCCAGGCACTGTCACCTCCTTTCTACAAAAGAAAGCGCTTAAGAACAAGCGCAACCAGAACACCACCGAACCCGATAATGAGGACATCCAGCCACATAGGACTGGAGTTGACTCTGTGAATCTGCTGCGTCTGTTGCGCCTGTGTCTGCTGTGGCCGCGTTGGAGAATTGGTAGGCTGAGACGGTGCAGGGTTGTAATGTGCAGATCTCAACGTCGGTGTCGACGGCGATGACGATGAAGTAGTAGTAGCTGATGCTGATCCCTGATCCTTAGGCGAGTCTATTGGGAGAGGAGTAGTAGAAGGGGTTGCTGTTCCTGGAGAACAATTCTGAGCCTTAGCGGCAAGAGCTCGTGCTTCGGCTGCAGCAAGTCGTGGCGACATCACTGCAGTCCTTGGGCTTGACGCAGTAGCCCTGATAGGTGATGAGGGTGCCGTTGTTGATAAGGCCTGTGCTTCCGATCCTTTGTCATCTGCTGCCTGACCGCTTGGTCGGTTGCCTCCTGTTCCATTGCTGCTCCCCTGAGTTTCGTCCTCTGCAGTCTTCTTCTTGTCAGCCTCATATCCAAAGGAGAACTCGGGTGGCATCTCATCAGCCTTGAGGGACGCTTTGACAACATTCTCTGGTGCGACGTCCGGCAAAATAGTCACCATGTCCGAATGGCACGTTTGACACACCCACGTTTTCGATCTACGCGACCATAAAAAAACATATGCTTTACTGTTAGTGCTCGTACAAGTTGAAGTGAGGGAAGGAGTTAGGCGGAAGTAGGGATTATCGTTTTTCATGCTTTCAGGGGTGATAAAGAAACCCACGCAATTGGCTACACAAACATGAACACCAAACAGAACGCCACTCCCTTTCCTCACGCTCCTTCTGTCTTCTCTTCCTCCTATTATTCATATTGTTAAAAGCTTACTTGATAGCGAGTGCTTTGCGGGCATCGACGCTGGTATCCAGTCCACCAATGGCGCCTTTGCTCTGTGTAGGCAGGAATCCCATAACGGCGACCAAGACTGTGCGGATCCCCCAAGCAGGCTGCCAGTACTCTGGATGGTATCCTGTGATGCTCAGACACACTTTCTTGTTCAGCTCAAACCGGCCATTGGGCTATGTATGCGTAGTAATTGGAAGAAAGAAAATACTTTCATGAGCCTATTGTTCATTTGTTTTCCACCTTTGACATACACACACTCGCATCGGATATGCCACGTTGAGATAGTTTACCGTCAGGAACATGAGACTGGGCGGAGCAAAAGGATAATTATTGGGCAAGAGGATCCGACCATGATACAGTCCGCCCTCGAACTCTGTCTCCTCTGGTCCTCTGATCGTAAAATGCCACTCAAAGATATCCGTCTAAGCAAAGAATAAAAAAATGGGATGATTGATGTCGATTAGAAATCTGCTTTACGGCGAGGGCTCACATTGTCGGTAGATGGGGGACATGAAAGTCTTTCTGGTCAATAGGTCATTGTTGTTTGTGACAAAATAGTTGTGGATTGTATGTGAGGTTGGACACAAAAACAGAGGTCATCCATTCTTGCAGCACCCTGGTATTCTCTTTGCCGACAACCCCATTCCAGCTGCACGATGTGTTGGCAGGCCCCCATACGTCTTTCAATATGGGGAAAAAAATATTTGAGCGCGCTAATTCGCTGTGAGCGGGGAGAAGGAGCAGGCAGTGCTTACTTCGAGAGGGTTGGCTGTAAAATCGGTTGACGGTTCCCGCACAAGCTCCCTTGCCTCTTGCATGATACGCTTGACAGCTGCAGTGCGTCGTGAGAATTGACCAGACGAAGGTGAAAAAAATGACGAAGAAGAAAAGGAACGAGTTGTCAGTATTACTCCCACGCAAAAGAACCATGCAAGTCAACAAGCAAGTAGGTCGCAGGTTGATGTCGTTTTGCTGTAGTGGATTGAATGGGGTGAATGAGTCGCTGCAGAGGGGCGAAAGGGTATGTAGCTATTACCAGAGGACTTTTTGTTGTACTGGGCAGGGATGCCCGCAAGAGAGGCCATGTCGTATTCTGAGCGTTGAATGAGAGAGAGGGGTGGTTGGGAGAAGGAGCGTTGGTTGAGGGTGAAGAGAAAAAAAAAAAGAAGAGCTGAAGAGTGGATTTTGGGCGGGTGTCTGACCCTTTTTCATTTTTTTATTTCTCAGTCGCAGTCACTGCCACTACTCACTTCTACCAAAGTACAGCCTCACAGCTCCTGTACATAGGTCCCAGGGAAGACACCTTGCTTCCCGTTCAACTTGCCCGTCCACCAGTCGTTCGCATTGTCCGACTTTTCAACAATCTCAATCCGATCGTCCCTCCGGAAACTCAAGTCCCCGGCCTGCTGAGCATCATAGTCATATAGCGCAACCGCCATCTTGGCTCCTCCAGGAACTCCAAGTCGCTTGGGGATAGGTGGAGGTGGACCCTTCTTAGCTGCGGCCTGAGCCTGCATCTGGTTGAGAGTCGAGTTGAAATTGTTCGTAGCATGCGACGTCGCAGCTGCTGCCGCAGTCACAGCAATCGTGCCAGAATTCGACGGTCCAGGGTAGCGTGACCCAGACTGCTCGGATACTGCTGCCGGTGCGGGTGGAGCTGGTATGGCATTGTAGGCAGGGGGTGGAGCGGAAGATTCTGCAGCTCCAGTCTGCCAAGGCTTGAGTCCAGTTGCTGGTGGTGCTGGTGGTGTTGCGGACCCTCCAGTCTGCCAGGGTTTTGCTCCTGCCGAGGCGACACCGGCCTGCCAAGGCTTGGCTCCTGATGTTGAGGTAGTAGGAGAATACCCACGGTGAGCATTGGAAGCCTGCGCCGGGACTCCCATGTGCTCCTCTGCACCCTCTTCATAAGAGCGTCGTCCATACTTACTCGCATAGCCTGCAAAGAAGTACAGAAGCATTAACAAAGAAGAATTAGTAAATGTTGTGCCGAGGGACGTGCACTCGTAACATGTGTGGTGTACAACATCGGGGGAAACGTACTGGCGGTGACAGACTTGCGGGTGATATTCTCGACGGATTCGATGGTTGGGACAGTGTCTTGTTTCCTGGCCTCATACCCTTGGAGGACATCCATGGTCAGATCGTAGTAGCCGCTGTTGGCGAGTGGAGTGATGCGTTCCAGCATGATACGGTAGATGCGGAGTTGCGAAAAGTAAAACGAATTGAAGATGGGCTCCATCAGCTTTGTGTTGTAGTAAAAGAACCCAGGGAGCTCCTCCCTCAGCAGACCATTCAAACCCTCATAGTCTGCCGTTGCCACCTCCAATTGCGACTCCAGCTATTGTCATCGTTGAATAAGAAAGGAGGGTTGTAAATGCTAAGTAGGTTGCAAATCTGAAGGCAAGGCTCGCTGATTGAGACAAGAAACGTAATATAAGGCGCACCTTGTAGATTTGTTTTTCGTCGCTAAGTGTTCGCTCCTTCTTGTCTTTCAACTTTTTAAGCGAGAGGCGGTAGCGGTCATAGTCGACCAACTTGTGCTCCCTCTTGGTTATGGTTTTACGGATCAGCTTCATGTTATTCTGCATCTCTTGCAGAGGTCGAACCACAGTCAACTCCAGATTGTCCTATCGCATGGATCACCATTGTCAGAAGTGAACGTTAGCTCGTGCCCGTGAGAAAAAAATGACCAAAAACAACAAACAATTCACTACGCACAAGCCAAACGTTACAGAGCCCGCACCCTCTTTCATGTTTGACATACCACCTCGGGGAGGAGAGTGTCCCTCGTGTCTCTCATAACAGCCTGAAAGCTATCAACAGCCTGGATCGACTCTGGCGCGGTCGGGGCTCGACGCGGGGTGACCTCGCCACTGGGCATACTCAGGTTGGAGTCATAGATCTCGGCAAGGACGATCCCAAACTCTGCTTGGTGGTTCAGCATGGCTTCAGGTTCATTGGGAAGGATAGGAAAGAGAGAAGAAAGAGAAAGTTAGGTCAGACCAAGCTGTCTTTGTTGCGTCCATTCTTTAGGTTACCTTCGTGGGCACCCAGACAGATTCTTTTTGTTTGTTAAGCACCACTCTGCACTACAATCGAATGAAGAGTGAATAAGAAGAACTTACCAGTGACATTGTCGCGATACTTCATGACTTCTTGCAGTAGATTGGCGGTGATCCTCTCACAGGCAACAAACTTGCCGTTTAACTCTGCAAACTCGTCATCCCTTGTTTCTAGTTGCGTGAAAATGAGAATGTATCTGCATGGTGAGTATGATATCATGTGTGGTTGATCGCACTACTCCTTCTTGTTTTGGAGACCGTCTTGATGGAAACAAAGCAAAGGATGTCAGATTGTTCTGTTGTACCGTCGCGGATGCCGGTCTTCGTGGAGATTGTGTGCGGCAGTCTGGAGACAGCCTTAGTGAATCCCTTCCTATGAAGTGACAACGTAGTTGGAGGTGATCATCAGGGTTAGGCGAAAGGATATTTTGCCAACAAAGTTTGGATACAGGAGAGCAAGCGGCGTGCACGGTTGTTGACTTGCCAGCTCATAGTGTATTCGATGTTGATGTGGCTGGAGTATGTTTGGCAATGAAATGGTGAGTTGACAGTTGCTAAAAGTGTGAGTGAGTGCGAGTTAAAAGAGGCGGTTGACGTTCGAGTGGAAGTTATAGAATAAAAAAAAAAAGAAAAAAAAGTCTCACTGCTCTTGATTGTGGTCACACATGCGGGAAAGAGAGAATTCATGCTTCTGAAATGAAGACAGTCACATTCTCGTTAGCTTTGAAGTGAGTTCTTCAAAAAAAAGACTCAGTATCCCTTCCTCTTCTTGTTCATCATCCTGAACCCGACATCTTCGACGACCTACACGCCCTTGTTCTCAACCCATCGCCACTAAATAAAACAAGAAGCAAGGAAAACACGCAACCGACCAAGAGCAGGAACATAATACTACTGCCGACGAGAACGCAACCACAACTGGCAACAACCCACGCATCCAAATGATGTCAGTCCTAAACGACGAAACCACCGCGGTCGACGCATCCGCTCCTGAACTTCTCTTGGACCAGCATGTCAAGTACATTCAAGCCCTCGACACCGTATGTCATCCTCCACTCACTTGGTTGTTTGGCTGTCTTTCCTGTCAAGTTGTCTTTCGTCCTATTAAAAACTGACACGTATCCATGTTGAATTTTGACACTCTTAGAAAAAGAACGACCTTGAGTACTGGCTGACAGAACATCTCAGAGTCAATGGACTCTACTGGGGAGCAACAGCACTTCATATTCTTGGTCACCCAGATGCATTGGACCAGGAACAGATTGTTGAGTACCTCGTCAAGTGCCAACACGACAATGGTAATACACACTCGACTCTTTTCGACTGCCACAGAATAGCAAACTGACAAGGGGTTGCACTGGAACAATGTGACGTCATGATGCCTTTCTATCGGCTAGCGTCAACCACGGATGGCACTAAGGAGGGAAAAAAGAAGACACCCTAACTTCGTTGTCATATCTATCGTGTGAACGCATTAGGTGGATTCGGAGGCCATATTGACCATGACCCCCACATCTTGTCGACATTAAGCGCTGTCCAGACCTTGATTACATACGACCGTCTGGATGCCATCCAGGTGGACAAGGTTGTTGATTGTAAGTCTGAAATGGCTGTAAAGCCAAAAACAAAGATCTTGAATCTATTGATCGATTATCCTCTGGTCGATTCTCTCACCCTCACGCTATTGAATTAATTGTATATAGATATCGTGTCGTTGCAGAACGAGGATGGATCTTTCAGCGGCGACTCATGGGGGGAAACTGACACTCGGTTCATCTTTTGCGCAATCAACTGCCTGAGCTTGCTGAAGAGACTGGACGATAAAAGACTGAATCTGCAAAAGACAATTGCCTATGTGGTCCGGTGCCGCAACTTTGACGGCGGATTTGGATCATCACCCGGAGGAGAGAGCCATGCTGCTCAAGTTTATGTCTGTGTCGGAACCTTGACCATCTTGGGCGCATTGCATCATGTTGATGCTGACCAGCTTGGATGGTGGCTCAGCGAGAGACAGCTCAAGAATGGAGGACTGAACGGCCGACCAGAGAAGCTGGAAGATGTCTGCTACTCGTGGTGGGTTCTGAGCAGTCTCAGCATGTTGAAGCGGGCCCATTGGATCGACGCACCCAAGTTAATCCGCTTTATTCTTGAGGCTCAGGTATGCGCTATTATCAACTCTACTCTTACACTGAGAGAAAGACAATTAGGTATATAAAAGGAACTTGGTTACGACGGCATAGTTCTAACCATTCTCTCTCATTGCCATGGCCCATGCCAACATAGGATACGGAGACGGGTGGTATTGCAGATCGCCCAGGGAACATGCCGGATGTGTTCCACACGGTGTTTGGTATTGCAGGATTGTCGCTCCTGGGATACCCTGGACTGGTTGCAGTGGATCCTGTGTATTGCATGCCCCGCCATGTCATCCAGCGTATTGGCTTGGCCGACAAGCACTAGACTTTGCTGTATGTTAGGCCATTGAGGGATTGAAATAAACCACGAAATGTATATAGCTCAAGCCGCTGTAGAATCAAGTGCTGGTTGGGTTGAATAGATCGCGATTTGCATATCTGTGGGAAACTGAGAAAAGAGGAGAGCAAGCCATGACGCACTTTTTGAGCCAATTCGGCCAAGGACAAAGTGTCCATTTTGGGACATACAAAAAAGAGATAAAAGACGAGGGCTTGTTTCTCACACTTCACCTACTTCTTTTCCTTCTTCTTTTACTCTTCCTTATCATCCTCCTCCCCCTTTCACAACCCCCTTACAACAACCACGCACGCACGCACGCACGCCCACACACTCTTACACTCCCACGCAGTTACTCTCTCTTCCCTCATTCACTCTTCTCTCTTACTTTTCTCTCCTCCTTACATTCCTCGCCTGTCAAACCCAAATGACTTCAACTCCCACACCAGACCAGATCCCTATCGAGGAGCAGCCCATCCTCGAGGCGCTCGTCTCTATCAAGCATCGCCTGACAGCCATCAAAAAGGACCGTTCACAGTTTATTAAGACCTCGACCGTCACCGGGCTCTACGACGAACTCTCTATTCAGCTCCAGCGACTGGAGGAGATCCGCGGCGCATCGACTATCTGGGGAAACAGGAATAACGTCAACAGTGTCCTTGACGAGGTCTTTGTCATCCTCTCGCTCTGCTTCATGGCCGTTGGCAAGACTAAAGAGAGTCCTGCGACTTATGTCCAACTGCTCACCATCAAGGTATGTCAGCCGTGGGTCATGGATTCTGGAAGCGAGGACGAAAAAATCTTTTAGTGGTGTTCTCAGTCCCACCAGTATCAGAGATTTTTTCTTTTGCGAATAGGATTTGAATCACAGGGACCAGTGTACTTACTGGGGCATTCACGACTTTTGTTTTGGGTTGTCCATTCTGTTAATAGCAATGCCTGACAGGACTTCAAGAATCTGAAGGCATGTACGCCGCTGGTAAGTCTAATTTCTTTATTCCCTCCACATCATAAACCTTCCTCTTTTGCTCGTTCCGGAAGGTTCAACTAAAAGAATGCGCGCTGACGATAGCTGGCGGTGAAATCATTTTGCCTAAACTGTAATCTTGCCCATTTCGTTCAAATAGAGGACTTGAAGCAATACCAGGACCGACTTGCAGAACTTGAGGCCTTTATCAAGATCGATGAAGCCAAGACTTCCATACCCGATATCCAAACCAAAATCCTCCGTCGCAAGCTCGACTTTAACAGTACGTTGCTTTTCCTCTCTCTCCCGCGTAACAAAAGCGTGGCATGATGCGTTGTGTAGTGCTACGAGTAGATCGGACTAACAATATGGTTTTTTGTGTTTGTTTGTTTGCTTACCTCCCGCCCTTCCTTGTCTTCACTTGTGATAGACAATCTGCTGAACGAATTGATGGATGCTACAAAGTCCATTTCTCCAGAACTGGCACCCCTGCATAGACGACTTGTCCAATTGAAAATCGAGCTCGACACACTGGCTTCACGGTCGACATGGACCACTTCAGAGGTGCACCACATTCAGGAAGAGTTGCGTGAGATCGAAGCCAAGAGGGTCGACGGCAAGTTTTGCGACAAGGAGGGCAATGTTGTCAGTGGACAGGCCGCTGTCATTGGATTGCTGGAAGACTGTTATGACGATTGCCACAACCTGCTGGCTACCAAGGAGCAGGTCCCCAAGCCTCTGCAGGATATCTTTAAACGACTTCAGGTGATCAAGACGGAACTGGAGAGGCTGGTCTTGACCCAGCGCTGGACGTTGAGAGAGACTGATCTGTGGCAGTATGAGATCCAGTTGAGTGAGATTAGTGCTCTCCGCAAGAACGGCAAATTTGTCGATCGTGAAGGAAACATTCAAGAAGGCCAGGTAACCAACCCGTCACTCTTTTTTGTTTCTTGCACTGCTGCAATGTGATTGGTTACCCACAGTGCGATTTGCGAAATTTGTTTGCTAACCAAGTTTTTGTTCTTGTTTTGTATTATCCGGTGAATCAGGCGCTGCTGAACTTTATGCTGCACAAGTGTTACCGTCTCATCTATGTCTTGCTCTCCGCATCTGAGCCGATTGCCGAGGCGTTGATGCCTATTCATAACCAGCTCTTGACTGTGCGTCGATGCTTACTCGAAGTCAAAAAGTGGGGCGGCGACTTTACAGGTATGCAGCACTACCTTTGTTTCTTGCTCCGTATTACTATGCTGTTGCCGATCCATTGTTTTGATTTCATGGTGGCATTCTATTTTCTCTAACTCTTCGTTTCATTTTGATTGTTTACTTTTTTTTTTATAGTACGCGACTTGTACCCATACCAGATGAAGTTGGCGTCGATGGACAATATGCGCGTGGATGGCAAGTTCTTGGACAAGGACAGGGAAATACCCGAGGGTCAAGGCATCTGTAACTCGCTCCTGAGCGAGTGTTACGATATCCTATACGAACTTCAAGAGTCTGTCGTCGAGGAGTCGTCAGACACTGAGGACGATGATGACGATGAGGCTGAAGTCGAACTTCGAGAATCAGGAAGCTTGGATGTCGTAGTCTAAGCTGTTGCTTTCGTTTTTGAGGACTACGAGGTGCCTTAGCAATTCGCAGTTGTACTTTTAGTTTCGCTCTTGTCAATAATTACTCTTTTTTATTTCTAGTCTGTCAATGGTGTTATCCTGCTTTTGCACTTGCTTCACCCTTTTGTGTCAATTTGAGTAACTGCCCGCTTGAAGTCGTAATGCTATTCATGTTTCATTTTATGTTAGTGCGTGCTGTTACTTGAAAGAGAATGGCATCAAATAGCTGAAAATGCGAATATGGCAGGGGAACTCACCTTTGAACGCGCCCACTGCCAACCAGATCGTGGATATGGAATTCATGGGGGAGAAAAGAGCCCCGTAATGGTTTTGATGTAATGGCCTAAAAACAAGAACAATCAAAGTATTAGTACAAAGCAATAAGACATGGGGACCAACGCCAAACCTATAGATAGAGTAAAATAGCTTACCGATGTCAACATGTCGCTAAACATCTGGCGCTTGATCATTCTCAGGATCTCAAGTCGACCTTTCAAGAAGTGGGTCACAAATAGACCACCCTGGCGGATCGCGAACCGGTATGCCACATCGTCTGAGGTGCGTCCCTTGCGAGCAGTAGCATCTGTAATTGCCGTCGTCACCGCAACTGAATTTACGATACTACTGCTACTGGATGTCGGGATCAGTGTGCCGGCTGCTGCTGAGGTTGGGAGGGAGGATGGGGTGTCGGCGCGGATGCTTTTGGCATGCTGTTGGTTGGTGGCGGTGATTAATTGGTTCAGGGCTGAATGACTTCCTGCAGAGTTGCTCCCGTGTACTGAGTTGTTGGTGCTGTTTGCGTGACGAGTTGCAGAGGCTTCTAGGTTGATGAGGTGTGGGTTCGCTGGTGCTGAGAGACTCCTGTTGAGTAACGAGTACCGAATCAAAGTCCTAATTAATTACGCAAACGAGTTGTTACATATTGTCAGTTTGGGGCCACTGAGGTTAAACAGACAAAGTAACGAGGTGAGGTTCCCGTTCTTACGTGATATCTTGGTCTGTGGCTCCAATGGTGTCCTGAATATTGGAATGCTGAATCGAGATCTCCATACAATGACCGCCAGACACTAACTCCTTGAATCGGTCAAAGATCTCACCCTCATCCGCCTCATCAGCCCCGGATCCTGGGGACGCTACCACTCCTAAAATCGGTACTATTCCGGCTCTCGTTCCTGCGACAGCCCCAACAGTACCTCTCCGCTTATTCGACCCACTGGTACTCGAGTGCGCAGCTGCTACCGCAGTCGAGTCCAGTTTCCGCTTGCCAGTCGAAGATGTAGATGTTATTGCTGTAGCCTTTTTCTCCTGAGCTTCTTTAAGATCCTTGAGGTACTGTTCTTTGGCCTGATCAATCTGGTGGATGTAGTCCTCTGTCAGCATGATGGCAAACTCATCGGATCCTGTGCCTCCAATGTAGAACTTGCGAAGCGTTCCATCTTTGATCAACTGAGCCTACTTTGCATTGTTCATAAAACGAAGTAGGATGAGTGATCAGTGTAACAAGCCATTTTTTGTATGCAAAATGTGCACAAGTTCAACAAGAAATCGCTACTTACAAGGGTGCGGTCAACAGTGGTGTGGTCCGTGAGGATACTGTAGATCTGATGGATCATACAGACCCTTGGAAATTGCTTCTGCTGGCGGACTTTTTCTGGCTTTAACAGGTTCAAGAGATAGTTGATTGTACCGAAAGTGTCGGTGGGATATGAAACTGCATTGGCGCCCGCCGATGCAGAGGTCGAAGTTGCTGTTGCTTTTGTTGAAGGAAGCCTTGTTGATGGAAATTGGTGGCGTCGCTGCGGGGTTGAACTTTGGCCTCTTTGTCGTCGTCTGGGATCTGTAGCTGACGACGGGAGGACCATGGAGGTTTGAGGAGCAGCAAGGATAATGGAGGAGAGAAATACAAGAGTATATGTGAGTGAGAGAGGGTTGGTGATGTTGTTAATCGTTGTCACAATGGAATGGAGGAAAGAGAGAGGAAGAGTTGGCACATTTGGGCGAAGGGGACGCTTACTTGGTACTTCATTTGAACCAATTTCCTTATTTGAACACTCCGTCGTCATAACTATCGCACTATCGCACGTCCCGTCACCTCCCGTATGTGTATGCAAATAGATGGGGTTGGGGAGTTCGAGATAACAAATTTTTTTTTTCTCCACGAAACTTTTTCTCCACCGTACTTTTTGAAGTTTGCATTACTCTCCATTCTCATTCTTTTCCTTTACTTTACTCTTGTTCAACGCCCACATTCGACTCCTTTCCCACTCCACTCACTTTTTCACGACACAACCTAACTACACATCATGTCGATCAGCCCCACTCACATTCAAGAAGGCAGCGCCGAGGAGAAAAACTCGATCATCCTCACCGCTGCTGCCAAGGGTGCTGGACTCGCCCTCGTCACCGCAGGACTCGTCGCCTTCACCGGTGCCCGCTACTCTCACACCTACCAGACCCTCTCCCGCCCCATGAAGACCTTCCTCCTCGGATCTGGTACGAACTCTACATCGCTACTGCAGGAAGACAGGGCAAATTGTAACATAGACACCCAGTCGATCTGTTTTTGCTTATCTGAACTAACAAAAAATACACTTTCTCTCAATTCAAAGGTGTGGCGGCAACATCGATCTTGTTTGCAGATCATGCTCGTGTACACTACGAGGACCGCCAGCTGCTGCGTCATTTGGATCAGGAGGCTGCAGAGAAAGCCCGCGCCGAAATTCGCGCCCAGCGTGGAATCCTGGCTGAGCTTAACTACCAGATCCGTGAGAACAGGAACATGGTAGTCGGTGTCTCCTGGTTGACCTGCATGGGCGGTTCCTTGCTCTACACCTTCTCCAAGAAGGGCCTCACCACCACCCAGCGTATCGTAACTGCTCGTACGTCATTTCCCATCATACCGAACCTTTGCTGCTGTTGTTTTTTGCTGCTATTGCGACCATTTGCATGCATGGCTGCATGGGAGGTTGAGGGAATCGGTCACTATGATTTCGGTCTTGCATAAACCTAGTTGCATACGATACTAATAGCTGTTTCACTCCATATTCATTACTCATAGGTATGTATGCACAAGGGTTCACAATTTTGACAATGATGGCGGTGGCTGCTTTGGAGTTGACAGAGACCCCTGTGCCCAAGAAGGAGATCTTGACCGACGAGTGGAAGGCCATCTTGGCCAAGGACAAGCAGGGCAACTACATCGTCAAGGACACTGCCCCTCCTCTGGATGCCAAGGCTGCCCACGCCGTTGCTTCCTCAGTAACTTCTGCTTAAATGGCGATCTTTGTGGTTACGACTACCTCACCCACCTTTGAGGCGCTGGATACTATCGCGTGATGATTGATATTCTTTTCTCGCCTCTTTAGCGCTAACACCATTACACACCACACTCCGACATGCATCTTCTCATCTCCACTCCACCAACACCACTCGCATTACCTTTTCACTCTCGATCTAGGCCCCCTCCTTCACTACCATAGACACACGACCTTGTTCATTATCAAATACACACCTTTTTTTCCCTTTACGTTGATCTTCACACAAAGAAATGTACAATTTTCAACTCTTTATTCAACTTAGTGACGCACGAAAAACATACTCCGACAACCAAACAGCAAAACTGATACAAGAAGACGCATTCTACATTACAATCTGAATCTGGTAGAAGGCGATGTCATTGTCGGACCATTCGAGGAGGATGACATTGTAAAAACGGGTTGACCGGAGCGATGATTCCATGGGGATGCGAGGTTGTCGAGAGGATTCTTGGGAGTTGACAATATCGATTCTGCACCACGGTTTTCTTCAATAACTGGTTTTTTGATAGCACGATATGAAAGGTGGATTCTTTTTGGATGAAGTGGATACGACAGGCGATCTTAACTCCTAATTAGAGGCGAAGGAGGAGGAGGAGGAGGAGGAGAAGGAAGGCGAGGAAGGGAGTAAGATATGGTTTCTGGAGCTTCGATCAGTAACGAGGTATGACGACTGCATCTCGTGATAGGATTCTGATGTGCCACGCCATTCATGTCCCCGCCAGAGTCGATGAACGGCGGCGAAAACGAGGGGAATGGGAGAGAAAGATCTTGCATAGGATGACAGCGCATCCAAAGGGGGGGATTCTAAACTCTTTTCTGATGGTATTCAGTCCCCTCAACGTGAAGGAGGAGCAAACCCCAATAGATCTCTCATGTAGACTTTCCAGGATAGACTCGAATGGAAGTCTGCAAGACGACATGGCATCCGAAGAGGTTAAATTCCTCAAGTGCCTCGACATTCGCCACAAGGGCGGGGTTACAACAAACCTGAGGCCGGCACGATCAACAGGGGTGTAAGCTCAAGATAAGTTTACTTTGAGAAAGGCTAGAGAAGGAGGAGGAGGGAAAGGAGCATGGGGATCGGTGGTATTGTAGAACCATAGCACAGAAGAGAAGGGTAAGGAGGAGGAGGACCGCCAGTGATACAAGAATGTCATGACGGGTTATGGATAACCACCCATGACACCTCGAACTCACACACGATTTGAGAAGTCCTAGAAAAGCTGACAATAAGGATGAGGGCGGACGAGATGGTAAGAACATAGATCGACTATTTCTGACCATCACGTTGTGGTGATTAGGAACATACAAAAGAATGAACTTTAAGGCGCTGAAAGATTTGTACAAAAAAGAAAAAAAAAAAATCACACGTTTCTCTACGCGTTTATGTCTCAAAATGATCGACGTTGTTTTTTATTTGAATAATCAAAAGAACAGAAAAAGATCAATCAGTACTCCCTGCAGACAACGATCCAAACGGCAGTTAAGCAAACAAAATTTCAAAAACGCAATCAAATTCCATGAACATCCGCAGAGGTAGAGGCCGCCGCTGCTTCGACCACCGACGGATGGGGAAGCTCGGCAATAATGAGCTCGTATTTTGGGGGAACGTGTGCCCTGAGTCCGTCGATTTGGTGTGGAAATGCAGAAAAGAGAACACAAACGTCACCGTCGATATCTCTGCGCTTGAAATGAAAGATCTGGGTTAGCTCTGCAAGGTGAGTGACCTCGTAGAAGAGTTTGTAGTTGTCCTTCTTGCAGATCCTGGCGACATAGTTGGTCAGGACTGCGTCGCGGATAGACTGGTCGGAGCTCTGGGTAGGTGCCTTGCCCTTGTATCGGTGCATTGTTTGGACGTGTTTTTGGTTCTGCAGAGGTCTAGTTGTAAAACATTGTCGTGATATAAGAACCATGTCAGCAACATGGCGTTTACTATGACAGAGAGGCAAGCCAAGTCTGAAGTATTTTCGTCACATCAGGAAGTGATATCACGCAAGTAGGTATTGATCTGTGATAGGCAGAACTATTGTCTTTACTTAAAGAGTCTTGACGAGACGAAGCGACTGGTGGCGGGATGATAGGTAGACAAAGAAAGAGGCACGTCCAAGTACGTAGTTGAAAATGAAGCGGGGCTAGGTAGGAAACCGACTGTGTGTTGTTGCGGGTAGACTCTTGTAGTTGAGGTAAGCGCAATAGGAGTTGGCTTAGAGCGAGCGGAGTGTTGCGTGTATGAAGTTGTGTTGGTAAGGAAGGGGAAGACGCAGAAGAAAGAAGCGAAAGAACAAAAAGAGACGGGAGAAAAGAAGACAAAGAAAAGAGAAACTTATGCGATGAACGTGATTGTGGTATTTAACCAGTATTTATTTTTGAAAAGCAACTTCTGTTAGCGTAAAAAAGTCACTTTGCTCTGTTGTTTCGCGCGTCGAACTTTGCCTACCATGCTTCCATCTTGGCCAGACCTAAGGAGCCGTCGAGGTGGAGGTCGCCGGAACCACGCGCGTCGATGGGTGCGGAAGGCACTGTAAGGTGACCTGGGCGACGGATCCCAGCTCTGCCTGTGTCCTTCGATGAGATATCGAAGGATCAACATAGGGACCCACAGTTTCTCCTCTTCCTCTTCTTCCGACTTCAAACAGAATGAGAGACACGTAGTTCGCAAGAATCGTTATGTCGTAAAACTCTCGATAACTCGCATTCACTGTGCTGCTGATACTCAGTCCCTCAATTGCATCGTCCATTTTGTCTGGGTTGAGCGACGGACTCGACAGTTCACTGCCAAAGACGACAATGGAGGTAAAAAAGAGTAGTAGAGATATCCAATGAACCACTGCGCCCACCACGCATCTGGCCCACGTCAAGCGGATTTAGAGACGCAAAAGTTTTTTTGCTGGCGACATGACATGTTTAACTTAAGGTTTATTTTATTCATTTCTGTACAATCGATATTTTTGGGTTGTCTCCGTAAGTGGAGCTACCATTTTTTTTACAACTTGGATCCGTTGTCGAGGATCTGGGCACGTCGGGCTTTGATGGCCGCATCGCGAGCACGGATATCGTCTCCGCGCATCAGCTCAAAGCGAGCCAACTGCATGGTATGGACCTCATCGGGACCATCGGCAATACGGAGGGTACGAGCGCCAGCATAGAAGCGGGCCAAGGGGAAGTCCTGGCTGACACCAGCAGCACCGTGGGCCTGGATGGCCAAATCGATCACGCGCTGCAACATCTGGGGGACCATAATCTTGGCCATGGCAATGTCGCGGAGAGCACCCTTGGCATCGGTCTTGTCGATCTTGTCGGCGGCTGAGAGAACCATCAGGCGGGAGGCGTTGATCTCGATGCGCATCTTGGCAACATCTGCGGCAACGGTTCCGTGACGGGCCAGGACGCGACCGAAGGTACGGCGCGAGGGGTCGGTGACACGGGCGATCATGACGTCCAAAGAGCGCTCGGCCATGCCGATGGCACGCATGCTAATGTGAAGAATTTGGAAGAGAAATTAGCGGGCGAAATAATCCCTTCGATCACTTGAAACTTTGCTCAGTCTGGAAACCCTAAATCGCTTCAAACAAGTACTCAAAGTACTGTACCAGTGGTGAATACGACCAGGTCCCAAACGACCCTGGATGACCTCGAAACCACGGCCCTCACCAAGGATAATGTTGGCGACAGGGACACGGACATTGGTGAACTTGACCTCGCAATGTCCCTCGGGGGCATCATCGTATCCAAAGACGTGCATGGGGCGAACAACCTCAATTCCGGGGGTATCAGCAGGGACAATGACGATCGACTGTTGTCTGTACTTGTGCTCATTGTTAGGGTCGGACTTGCCCATGACCAAGTAGACCTTGCAGCGGGGATCACCAGCGCCCGAAATCCACCACTTGTGTCCGTTGATAATGTAATGATCGCCCACACGCTCAATCGAGGTCTCAATGTTGGTGGCATCCGAGGAAGAGACAGCAATCTCAGTCATGGCAAAGGCCGAGCGGATCTTGCCGTTCATGAGGGGGACGAGCCACTTGGCCTTTTGTTCGGGAGTGCCGTACTTAGCAAAGACCTCCATGTTGCCGGTATCGGGGGCCGAGCAATTGAGGGCCTCGGGGGCGACACGGGGGCAGCGACCGGTGATCTCGCAGAGGGTGGCGTACTCAAGGTTGGTCAATCCAGGACCCTCGGGGTACGACTTGTTCAAGAATAAGTTCCAGAGACCCAACGACTTGGCCTTTGCCTTGAGCTCCTCCATGATTGGGGGCACGGACTAATCGACGAGAAGGAAAAAGAAAAAAAGGGGAATGAGATTTCGTTCCTTTGCTGTTGAAACGGTTGTTGAAATCTGCATGGTTGTGGGAAATGTTGATATTTACCGTCCAACGCTTATCGCCGGTCCCGACCTGGCTCTCGTAGATCTCCTCGGCTGGCAAGCAGTCGTTCTAAGGGATATGGCAATTAAAGTAAGCAATGGTGTGAGCGATTCAATTTATGGTGTTCAGCAAGTAAATATCATTAACAAGTTCGCGTTGACGGCGTCGGTTGGTTTGCCAAAGAGAAGGTGGAGTGAACACTGCGTGGGGAGAATGAGAGACGAAAGGTAAGTATTTTTTCGTACGTTGACAAAGTCGATGAGCTTCTTCTGGAGCTCCTGGCAGCGGGGTGAGACTTCAAAGATGGAGGTCATTATTAAATGAGTGATGTGAATCGGGTTGTGTTGAAGAAGAGGATGTGGGGTGAAATGATTAAAGAGAAGAGAAAAGAAGGCAAAAGAGAGCGACAAGCAGGGTATTTAGTAGGGACTCAAAAATCCATACCCACGGCTCGATCGAGCAAGAGGGGATGGTTTCTCCACAACCTTACTTTGTGTGCAGGGCACTCCTACTGGCCTACTGGCACTACTTGGCAGCACAAAAATTATTTGGGCAGCTGTGGCCCAATCGATCACCTTGCCGCTGGAGTCCGCCGACCGACCGATTGACTACACGCAACAAGCCTATAATAGTTATGGCGCTCCGTGGGTCTGCTGGATATATGCATTCGGCACTCTTGTCTCCGGAACTCCTCTCTTCTCCTTGCCTCATTCCATGCAAGGTTTTAAAACCTCATTGAAGACAAATAAATGACAACAAAACGCCTTCTTTGTATCTGGCGATGGATGAAGTGCTTCCAACCGAACACCAACAACGGAAATCCAAAACAAAAAATGAAATCCTTGTCAACCGAGCGAGAAGGAAAAAATATTCGCGCTTGGTCATCAGATCCTTAAGCTGGCCCATCCTCTTTTCTGTAAAGAAGAAATAATTGTAAGACGACAAGAAAAATAAAAAAGTAGGAAAAGTGAAAAAAGAAGGGTGTGAATGTGGGATGTATGTACAAATGTAACTGTTCGTGTTGTTACTTCCTATGCCTGCTATCTGGCTACAGTTTTTTGTGTGAATTTGAAAAAAAGAAAAAAAAAAATTGCCGCCAAAATACTAACTCAAAAGAACTACAACGAACGATCAGCCAAAGTCTAAACATCCAGGTCTTCATCACCGTCGGCTGTGGAAGAGAGGCGGATTTTCTTGGGTGGCCTGCTGCTATCCTTGGGATGGTTGGATGATGATGATGACTTCTGCTGCTTCAGGTGTCTCCGACTGGCAGACGACGATGACGGTGGTGGTACTGTGCTGGTTGGAGGTGGCGCAGTGTTAGATGTCGAGGACGAGGTCTTGAGGGTTGGACGTTTGCTGGTGGACGAGGAGCGCCTTGATTCATCCTGTGAAGATTCCTGGTCTGGGTTGTCCTTGATCTGCAGCGCCTGTTTATACCCAACGGGAAACGAGAGGGGAGCAACAACATGTTAGCTTTTTCTGACTGTAACATCAAAAATATCCCGGAGATGTAAAGTAAAGGCAAGGTGTAAATGCTTGCCTTGGTGAAGGTTGTAGAGGACATGGAGAAGAGTCGGTCAGATTCGGAGTACTTCACTCTGCTCTTGTCAGCCTTTGTGTTGATGTAGCCGTCGAATCCCCGGATGATGTTTCCTCCATGCTGTGTGTCCTCCAGATACGATCCTTCAAATGCGTAGATACTGTTCTCCAGCCCAGCCTATAAAGTCAGCGATAAATAAAAATAATATGATGTTAGCACATGGTCCCTGGTCATACCCTCTGCTTCTCATCCTCGCTGCAGCAATATCCTTGTGATGTTGCCCCCCCCCCCCCCCCCCCCCCCCCCCTTGTGTCGTTCATACCAAGTTGCGATCAACAAGCTTCTTGCGGGTCATCAGCTCATTGAGTTCGTTCTTGGCGTCAAGGTACAACTGATGAGTGACCTTTTCTTTCTAATGAGAATGAAGAATGTAGTGGTGTTGTTGTCGTTGTGAGTTAGACTTTGGCGAGATTCATTTGCCTCCGACCTTGCATCCTTCTTTTCCTGGACTGACTGAAATAATAAAAGACGATTTCTCCTTACTGGCGCGTCTGGCATGGCTGTGTGAAGTGTGTGAAGTGTTTGAGGGTGATGAGGTTCTGCTGTTGATGGCTTTTGTGTGTGGGTGTGTAAGTTTGTGTTGCTTTAATATGTCCTGGGCTGTCCTAATAACTATAGCTGCCTTGCTTGCCTCTTGTTTGTTCCCTGTCCTGTGAGTGTTTGATGTGATGTGAGTGGAATGGGAAAGAAGAGAAAAATACAGAAGTCGACCCTTCCCTCTATCACTTGAACAACAAACAACTGACCCCTCCGCTGCCTGTCACACACACTGCGCTTGATACATTTCTTACCCTTTTGAAAAGTACTTATCACTGTCTGCCTTCTCTTTCTCCCTCCTGCTCCTTGTTCCATTCCACTCATACATCGCCTTATTTTTTCTTAGCGTTCATCGTCACACACCACTCATTCCACCCACTCGCACCCCTTGTTATTTGCTCACACAGACAGACGACAATGGCCATTACCTCTTCCTCCTCCGCCACTTCAACATCCCACAACAAAGCTCTCGCCGGCGTCCACAACCTCGTTAACAGAACAAAGAAAATGCGTTTCCCCCGTCGAGCAAACCGGTACCTGCAGCAGCAGGACGATATCGGCTACACCGACGGACAATTCATGGCCCCTACTCCCAAAAGTACGCTCCCGCCTTTCTCTCGCTCTCTTTAACTGCCATGTTTCACGGACAACAGTAGGCACCATAAACGCCTTTCTTTGTCGAACTTTTTTTGCTTTCCATATTAACACCTCGCTTTTGCTCCCGTTGTTGTTCCTTCTTAGTTCCCTGGAAGTCAATTGTCCTCGCTGTTGTCCTTTTAGTTCTTGGTGTAGTAGGACTCACCATCGGATCACTTCTCAAAGTCGGCATCCTGACAAGTCCCGTAAGTCCTTTCTTCATTCACCTTACACTACAATTACCCGGAGGACTTCTCGCTGGCTGCCTTACTAACCTGCGTCGTCTTGTGTTTCCGACGAGTAGGACTGGCTTGACAAGGGAACCCCGCTCTTGATTCTTGGCGCCCTCTGCTTCATCCCAGGTAAAAATCTCTCTTCCTCAAGTTCCTTAAAGCGAAAGCATCACCATCATTTCTCTTCGATACCTCGCCTTCTCATACCAAATGCTACTTTTTACTTCTATCTTTCAAATAGGATCTTACCATGTCGGTCTTGCCTATTATGCATACCAAGAGTACGAAGGGTATTCCTTCTCACACATCCCGGACCTGGACGATTAACAAACCCAAACCCAGCAACGCAACGCCTGTGCACTCAGCCGTCTGCTCTATATATACATTTTTCATTGCTCCACAGCCCACCCATGCGACAATTACATCCTTATCTTTTTGTACCATAGCGTTTTTTTTTTCTTTATTCATAAATCTTAGCTTTATTTTTTTTTGTTGGTCGGTGAGACATCCAAAATACAAGGGAAGGACGTAAAGAGGGTATCCAAAGAAGGCTCCAGCTCTGTTCACCCTAGATCGCAATTAAAGGATGGATCTAACGATATCCTGCCATCGTCGCTGCTGTCATGGTGATATGGCAGTCCTTGATTTAGCTGTGACAAAATTGATGAAGAGCGATAATAACTCCTCCTTGGATCATCATCCTGGTCACCTTCATCCTTTTCGTCAGCAAACGCCCTCATAAACGAAGTGGCAGCCAAGACCGACAAGAAAACAAAAGTGACTCGAAAGATCCTCCCTGCAGCGCTATCAGACTCCTCATACTTCTTGCGCCATTTCGCCTCCTCGCTCTCGCGCTCCCTGGCCTGTCTCCTCTCCTCTTGCCGCAACTGCTGTTCGTAATGCATCTCTTGGTGAGATTTCGAATCGAAATGTGGAACAGGACCCCCGCCACCTCCACCGCCGCCTCCACTGCCTCCACTGACGCCGCCCATCCCGAACGTTGATCGAAAGGCCGCATGTTGTCTGGCTGCAGCTGCTGCCGCGGCTGATTGGGCAGAGTGTCGGAAGGGTGTCCTCCTGAGTGATCCGCGTAGTGGTGAATTTGATGATGATGATGAATTTGAGTAGAGGGATCCAGTCCTGTCACGAAGGGTGAGGTCATAGTCACGTCTACGACGGTCGTCGCCCAGGATGGAGTATGCCTCGTTGATGGAAAGGAATTTGTGTCGAGACGTTTCTGAATCGTTCTTGTCAGGGTGATGCAGTTTTGAGAGTTTGTAGAACTGGGTCTTAATCTCCTTCTTGGTCGCGTTCTCTGTTAAGCCTAGCCGTTCATAGTGGTTGGATTTGTTGGAATGGTGCGCAGACTGGGTTGTTGATGTGTGAATGTTATTGGAGTGACTTGAAGAAGACGATGGTACGGACGGAGTTGTGAGTGTTATGATGGATAGTTCCTGCCAGTGTAGGGGTCGGTGTCTCTTGAGACTGGGTTGTGCGTTTGCTGTTGCCCGTGTGAACAAGAGTCGGCTCATGATGTGATTCGATTTGTAAGGCAGGAGAGAAGGTCGAGTGATTTGTCAACAGGTCAAAGAGCTGGGAGCAAAAAGGAGTAAGTCGTGTTGCGGCCTTTGAACGTCGATAATGAGCCTGAAGGGTAACAGTCACACAGTTGACTGGCATGCCTTTAAATATGCACCACTCTTGACTCACTACCATCTTCCTTCCCTTCCAACCTCCAAGAACCAACTGTCCCCAACAACTCACTTTCCCATCAAACTCACCAATCCTCCAAAAATGGCTGTCGCTCACATCATCCTCCTCAAGATCAAGCCCTCACTCTCCGAAACCCAGGCCCACGACATCCTCAAGGCCGTCGCCCACCTCAAGGAAGAGCTCCCCGGAGTCGTCGAGTCTGTCCACCTCGGCGTCAACTTTGCTGCCCGCGCCAAGGGTTTCACCCACGGCTTCACCATGGTCTTCAAGAACAAGGCCGCTCTCGAGACCTACGACAAGTCGCCCGAACACATCCGCGTTGTCACGGAGGTCATCCGCCCCAACATTGAGGACCTCATTGCATTCGACTATGAAATTGAAGATTACTCTAGCCCTCGTCTCTAAGGAGGAGACTTTGCAGGGTGCTGCATGGAGTTGTACATACAAACGATTATAGTAATATATATATAAAACGTCCTTTTTTCGCACGCTTTGTCAGCTGAGTGGCCTTTTTTGCAATGGTATTGTGTGCGACCTGACGTGCTACTGAACCTTTGTAACAGCGCAAGGATAAGCTCGGAAGCAATTGAAGGACATTTAAAAGACTGTTGTCTTAGTGTCCATGGCGCAATAATAGGTGCATCAATGGTAATCAATAGGCCATGTAATTGAAGGGCATTATGAGATATCATCAATTGACCCATTTTTATGTTCCAACAGGTGCTGTCGTTCTGGAACGAAGGAAAAATAATGCAATTGACAATGGCCAAAAGAAAATGTTAGTGTGCATGCGTGTGAGTATGTGAGGCCTATCGCTTGTCTGTGAACAAGATGCCTCTTGCTGTGTCAAATAATGAAGATAACAGCCCCCGAATAGGATTTGCCGATCGGGCGTGTGTCCATTGGCTTCTTGCTCTAACCTCCTGTGGGAATTGTGGACTGGGCGCCAACAATGTGACTGTTCCGACGTCATTGGACCTTGTTTTTTTATTTTTTTTATTTTTTGTTTTTAGCAGTGCTTTAATAGTGGGACAGCACAGTGTTGGGTCTGTTCCTCCTTTTTCGTTTTCGACACATTCAGCGACAAAAGACAATGACATTGGAAAACACCACAGCAGACATCACCGACAAGGGCGTCAATACCGACAAGGTCGTCAACACCGACGCAGAGACCCAGGTTCAGGACACCGACAACACCTCCGACCAGCCTGCCGCCTCTGCCTCCAAGAAGAACAAGAAGAAGAAGAAGACTTCTGCCGCAGCTGCCCCTGGTAACAACAACCAACACCTTTCACTTGCTACTCCCACACCCCCACACTCTATTGTTCTCAGTTATGGTGTGCATTTTTGGGCAATTAAATTTGAGCCTGTAATTTATCGTCCCCTTGCCGCTTTCTATTATAACCCAATATAGCTGAGGGTGAAACCAAGGAAGAGAACAACAACGAGGCGGCTGACGGCGATGACGATGATGAGGATGACGAAGACGAGGAGGGCGCCAACAACAATGCCTCAGGCACCACTGCGACCAAGAAGAAGAAGAAAAAGAACAACAAGAAGAAGAAGAAGGTCACCCAGACCGAGCCTCCCACCATCCCCATGACTAAGATGTTCCCCAGCAAGATCTACCCCGAGGGCGAGCAATGCGAATACAATGAGGAGTAAGGACTCTTATCCTGGAACCAGCCATTGTCAATTGGTTTTCAGGTTGTCAGCGTAGCAACAACAATTCACTCACCAACATCCTTATCCCTATCTGTATTCAAATAGGAATCTCTGGAGGACGACAAATGAGGAAAAGCGCGCACTGGAGAGACAGATGTTTGATCAATACAACGACGTCCGTCGTGCTGCCGAGGTCCATCGTCAAGTCCGCCAGTACGCCCAACGCAACGTCAAGCCTGGAATGTCGATGATCGAGATTTGCGACATGATCGAGAACGGCACCCGCAACTTGGTCGAGGCAAACGGAATGGAGTCTGGAATTGGCTTCCCTACTGGGTGCTCGCTCAACCACTGCGCCGCCCATTACACCCCCAATGCTGGAGATAAGACTGTCCTCCAGTACAAGGATGTCTGCAAAATCGATTTTGGAGTTCATGTCGGAGGTAAATTCATTGACATTCACTATGGGATGGGTTGAGCTGTTTTGGTTATGTTCACATAGTGGAGGAGGCTGACATTTTTCACTATCACACTTTGCATTGGGTTCATAGGAAGAATCATTGACTCGGCATTCACGCTGACTTTCGACCCTGTTTACGACAACTTGCTGGCTGCTGTCAAGGATGCCACTAACACTGGTATCAAGGAGGCAGGAATTGACGTCAGATTGTGCGATATTGGAGCCGCTATTCAGGAAGTCATGGAGTCGTATGAGGTCGAGATTGAGGGCAAGACATACCAAGGTATGTTCACTAACCTCATTGCGGAGCAAACTCTTTCTCGTATTGGAAGGCGGTACTGCTTGATTCGGGAACTTATGTCATGCTCCTCCATATCCTTGCTTTTCGTTCTGTCATGAAATAGTCAAGCCTATCCGCAACTTGAACGGGCACTCGATTGACCCCTACAAAATTCACGGAGGCAAGTCGGTTCCAATCGTCAAGGGCGGCGATCAGACCAAGATGGAAGAAGGCGAATACTTTGCCATTGAGACTTTCGGAAGTACTGGACGCGGATACGTTCACGAGGACATGGAATGCTCTCACTACATGCGTGTCTACGACGCCCCTCGCGTCCCCCTCCGGTAAGTTACCCTTTGGTTATCATTCGTCCATATACGACACAAGTGTACGGTGATATCTGTAACGCTAATCTATATACTCTCTTATTTGAATATGGTAATATCTATTAGTGTGCCCAAGGCAAAGACACTGCTCAACACAATCAACAAGGAGTTCGGCACACTTCCCTTCTGCAGGCGCTACTTGGACAGAGTCGGAGAGCAAAAGTATATGCTGGGTCTTCGTAACCTGGTGGAAGTCGGTATTGTGGACGAGTACCCTCCTCTGGTGGATATCAAGGGATCCTTCACGGCACAGTATGAGCATACTCTTGTCCTCAAGCCTACACGGAAGGAAGTCTTGAGTCGTGGAGATGATTATTAAGGAATGTTGGAGGAGTTTGGATGTTGATGAGCATATTTGGCATTTATGAAAAATAAAAAAGGTGGTGCTGGTGTTTTCACCTTTTGTTGCTAAGTTACTTGGGATTGATTGGGATCACTGTTAAGAAAACTGCTAAATGCGCCGTCTGAACAAACTATTTTTTTTTTTTTTTTTTTTTTGCTACTATTTTTTCCCACGTTCTTCACCTTCCTTTTACGCTACTCTCTCGTTTCCCCACTGTTTTCACTCTCCGCGCTGGCCTGATGATTTGCTGCACTCACCATCAAGAATTGGAGAAGAGTGGTAATATCAATCGACGCGCTTTATTTTATTTTTTTTATTGTTGTTGGTCTCTTCAGAGGGTATGAGGTCATTGAGCAAAGGAGGGTGGTGAGATAGTGCGAGTAAAATCTCGTTACCGTAGTATTTTGTGGAGGTTGCCTTCTCGGCGTTCACCGATCATTTCTTAGTCTCGAGTTGTCAATGACATTCAAAAATGTCAAGCGCGTGCAGGATCCTGTACCAACGGCGGCTTCGACGGTGACATCCCAATGAGTTGTGAAGTGTCGGATGTGGTGTCCGTGCTTATTGAAAATGTCTTAGAGACGGGCTTTTAATACCCTCTTGCAGTTCTGAGTTCCCTCCTCGATGCCAATCTTGAGTTTGGAAAAGTATTCGTCGTCAAAGGTCCTCCAGACGGAAGGGGTGAAGACTTGGTTCCAAAGGCGGCAGACTTGAACGCAGGACAGTAGATCGTGGCGGTTCAAGTGCAATCCAATGACGGTCAGGATTTTGGGAAGATACACAACAGCCAACTTCTGGGTATCGCTTGGCATGATGGAAGGAGGAGGGGAAATGAGCGGGAGAGAACAGGTTGTGCATAAGAAAAAAAGTACGAAGAGAGAGGTGTATGAAAGAGGTTCGCGCCATTTATTTTGCATTCATGCATGCATTCCTTACAATGTAAAAAAAAAAAAGTCCAGCGGGAATGTATCCGCCTCCAGCGCAGGCCATATCCCATTACTTCCACTGATTTCCAAAGGAGATTTATTTATTCAACAAATAGTAGGAAAAAAGAGCACCACAAGCGATTATAACGACGCGAAATAGCATGAACTCCCTCAATCGCCTCATGCCTCATGGACGGACACAATATTTCCATAAACTCCCTCGGCATCTGTAACTTGTCACCGTTATCAATCTCTAAACTAGGAGATGGTTATTGAAGACCTCACACAATCTTCAGTCTTGACCAATGTTCTGCCATTCACGCCAGCCCCTTGGTCCCGATCGGGTGGTTGACGTCCTCAAGCCCAGTCACCTCAAGTTGCCTGAACGCACTCAAAGGGTCCAGTCCTGGTTCTATGGTCAGTTCTAAGCTGTTGCGGATGACGCTCGTGTACAATCGACCGTCGACGTGCATGATTGCAGCGTGACCGGTGATTAGGTAAAGTTTTTCGAAACCGTACCGAAACTTGTTTCTCACATCAAGTGCTTTCAGCTGTATCATCTCCCCCAGCCGACTGTACACTAGTCCATGCAGCCCGTAACTATGCCTCTGCCTCTTCACAAACTTCATCACTCCGGTGTCACCTTGCTCTCCCGCCGACTCTTCATTCTTTTCTTTGCCATCCCGATCTATAATAGCCTCCTAAGCGTTGTAAATGCCCTGTCCCCTAAACTCCAATCGCTTCATCCCGATGATCTGATAACGGAGTGTCACCAGCCCTAGACAGATCCAAGGCTTGCCCAGAAGGTAGTATGCATAAATCTTATGGTTAATCGCATCAAGTATCTTGAGGTTGGGGCCCTAGCGTAGGGGAAGGCCAATAACATTGACTCCAAGGCTGCTCGACTCATCTGGATGGATAGAGTGGTCGTAATCAGCCAACCAAAAGCTTTGCGGTTCTGGACAATGTGTTCCGAGACCGGCATCCATCAATGGATAGAGAGCCTTGGTACTCAACGCCATCAACTTTGATAGACGAAACAACGCTTGGTTCACTAGTAGGGGGTCTATCTCCTCGAGGGCCGATAAGTGTTCGTTGGTGATGTGTATCCCGCAAAAACAACTAGTAGGCGTCTTGGTGTTGATTGCTATTCCTTCAGCTCCCTAGGGCTCGTGAATACCCTTTATTCCTAGTTAATCGAGATTTGGAAGGCAAGTTGAGAAGCAAGAAAAGTCCCGAGAGCTCGAGTATTACGGAACAGTGCATCGTTCGAATCTGGAGAAACGTCCTTTCAAAGATAAGCATCGAAAGTTCGCCGAGTCCGCTCGCAAAATGCTGCACTTGAGGAAGCTTTTCCAGAACCGTTCTGAAATCGAAACCCTCGCTATGAGGGTACATGTCCAGCTTGGTCAGACTCTGCAACGATGCTAAAGTTCAAAAGTTGAATCCGTCTTGGAGTCCCAAGCGCGGCTCCGAGACCTTCTTGCCGATTCGTAGCCTCTCCAGGTATGGGTTCTGGGTGACAAGGGGCCAGAACCGTTGAGTGAAGACCCATTTCTAACACCATCGCAAAACATTCGCTTCGTTCGGCAATGACGGCGGCGGGAAAAGGCCTCTTCAAATAATGGAGAGTTAAGAGCCTTGGATAGTCGTCCTTACGCCTCGGTAGGAGTGATATTGTACTGGGATTGCTCCCTCAACAACTGTGCCTTCTGAAAGGGGTGTTGGACAACAGATCCAGAGATCGTCAGGGTTCGCGAATGGGTGCAGTTACTGGCAGCCTGAGCGGATAGGATGGTGGTGATTCCATTGCCGTCCAGGTTACGAATAAGGTGTCTGTGTAGATGCCTGTCACGCTTGATTTTTCCAATTTCTTGTCTCCCCTGGATTACTTCGACAACAGGTAGTCCACTCTTTCGTCTCCTTGCCTCGCGACACTTTTTCAAGAATCAACACAGACATCAAACATCATCCCACAACAACAGCAACCCTCACACACACATCATGGAAGACCCAAGCACACAACAACAAGGAGCAGCCTTCCCAGCTCCACCATACTACTTCCAACGCTACACTCAACCCAACTTGGCCCTATTGGAAAAGGCGAAATCTGATCCTACGAATCCAGAACTCACAACTGCACTCGATGCTCTGCCATTCCCCATCCTCGCTCTGGAGCCACCGCCACCCATCAAGCGCGGCATCTGCTGGATGTTTGGTAGACCTTGGCCGGTATGTTTTCCAGGAATACGAGGACACCGAGATTGTGGTGGTGGTGATTAAGTGTTGCTTTAGGCGGGTCAAGGCGATCAACAACAACAGGAATGGAAACTGACACCTCCCATGTTGATTGCTTTGTGTTTATGTACATAGGTTCAGGACACCTTGGCGACGCTGGCAGAGCAAGGAATTGAGCAACTCTACCCCAAGGGCGATATCGGTGCGTATCCTCTATCTATCTTGCGGGAACTGAACGGAGGGCAATATAACACACCTGGACTTGGGGCATGGAAAACTAACCCGCAATTATTTACGTGCTTATCGTAGATCGCGTGAAGGAGCTAAAGAAGCTCAGCCACTCAGCCGTCTTCAACTTTCTGGATCTCGTACACGTTCTCTCCACATCTCCCAGCGAGGTAAAAGCACAGCTGGAAATATCGACCTACGGGCGCGCTGGAGAAGCACTACTCGGGCAACAACAACATAGAACACTAATTGATTGTCATTATTGTCTCCTGTCGATCTTTGTTTTTCTGTTAGTTTGCGACGAAAGTGGATCATATCCGAGTGATCTTTATCAACATGCACCACATCCTGAACGAGTACCGACCTCACCAGGCCCGAGAGACCCTACGGCTCATGATGAACGATCAGCTGAACAGGAAGAGAAAAGAGACTGCTGCCTTGAGAAAGTACGCTCACACTCAGTACTTCGTGCACCTCGTTAAACCTAACGTGCGTCTGTTTGTTTGCTACTTGAGAAATTGGATTACTCATATTTTTTTATTTCTTACTAATATCCTGTAGAACATGCGTGGATTTGCGGAAACAGCTGGCGGGACTGAGGGCGCTGGAACAGGATAGGCTTGTGATTCCTGCAGGGGCCACTGCGAGCGACAGTAACCAGGACGTGGATATGGCACCAGCAACGCCGGCAGCTTCAAAATCGACAGCAGAAGTAGAAGCAGAGGCAAACGGGTCAGCGATTGGAGGCAGCACGTCAACGACCACCAAGAATGCTGAAACTATGAGTCGAATGATGCAGCTCTGCGATACGATCGAGTAGTTGCTGTTGCGGACCCTCACGACAAAATAAAACGTCAAAAAGCACTCAACTTTCATGAACACGTGGAGTCGAACAGGATGTGGGTTGGTTTAACACTACCAGCCGCCCGTGAAGACTTAACACTTCTATAGGACCTAGGACAAAGTAGAATACGAGCTCGCTGCTCGTTGCCACGACATTCTGCACCTTCGAAGGCGCCACCAACTTTTCGTGCCGAAACATCGTGCCGACCTATGAATGACTTTAAAAAAAGATCACTCACTCGATCCTCTCGTGACGATACCGGTGTGTACAACAGTCACTTGAAAATCAATTACACGTGGACCCCAATGGTTCCAAGTGCATGCTGGGATGATTTCGTTTTCGCCGATGACAGCGGCAGATCTGTCGCTTTAGAGATGAATGCAGTCTCGCCGATATCCCGAGAGTGAAACTCGAACCATTGTGTTTGAGACTAGCGGATCGAGGATACTTTCTATTGTAACGAACGATGTACTTTCGGTTGTGAAGACAAGACGGGGAGGGAGGTAATAAGCTGACAATAAGGTGCGTGTTCGAAGACATGGATGAGAGGTGACAACTGCCAATATTTGGTAATTCAGCCAGATTTACTCCCTTTCCTGCCCCCTCTAGGATCCGTAAGCGAAATGAAACTTTTCACGGAGAAAGAGAAAGGTGCGCACGGGCTTGATACATTGATTGTTTACACGTCTTAGACTATGGCGTGATCTAACGTGTCTATGCGTGATAGACATACAGGCGCATCGTGTTCGTCTTTTCTACCCTTATTTCGCCCTCCCCCACCTACAACTACTCCTCACTTTCATTTAATGAATGCCAATATGCATGAAAGACAGTGGGTGAAAATGAACGACAATTTTTTTCCCTCCCTCATGACATTCCATGTTCCTCACTGTCCTTTAGTTCAACATTTTTTTTTTCTGTCTCTCTTATTTTGCCCTACGTGGATATGTGGATATGTTGGCTCCTTCCGTTGTCAGTTCGATTTCTAACATCCTTTTTTTAAGTCATTCACTGTTGCTAAAAGACACCTTACGAGCATGCATGTCTCACTATAGAACGTCGTTCCTTCTCTTCTTAGACCTACACATGGCCAACAGCCCATTTCGCTTACATACTGCTCGTCGTATATGCAACAAAGTATGTTTCGTTCTTGACTGACCTCACAAACCGAACACATACCACTCACTCTTTCCACTCCAAATGCCACATACCGCGCGACTGCAGCAAAAAGGGTATATTGTTGAGGGTGTCATTGCATTCTTTAGCTTTTTATGAAGAAGTGGGCCACACCAAAGGGCACAGATAAATACGCGAACAAATCTTCACCACTTTTCTTTTTTCTGTTCTTTTCCTTTCTCTCTCTCTCTGTATTTCACCTCCAACAAACTCTACAGTTTTCTTACACCAACAAACACCTATTTCCTTACGTCTAATCACCCGCATTTACCAAACACCTCCCCCACATACCTATACAACCAACACCCAACTAACCAAACCACAAACAATCACAACAACAACAAAAAAACCATCAAGCACAACTACAAACAAACTATGAAGTTCACCACCCTCTCTGCCGTCCTCTGTCTGGCCGCAACAACAGTCCTAGCCGACAGAGAGTCTTCTGTCGCCTCTTCCTTCACCACCAACAACCACGATCTATCCATCGCTGCCTCAGTCGCCGATAAGCGTGAAGCGCGTCACCACGAGATCAGTGGTGCTTCCGCCGTCAAACGCGCCGATGAACCCAAGGGTGCGAACCGTCATGAGCATCAGGGAAAGAAGGGAAGAAAGCATAATGAGCATGGATTGGAGGCGCATAGTGATGGTGGTAGCCGGTACCATGATAAGGGAGGTGAAGGCAATGAAAAGAATGGCGATGGTGGTGAAGACACGGATGGAGCTGGAGGCGACAAGACTGGAGGCAATGCCGGTGACATGAAGGGAGGTGCTGGCGACAAGGATGCCTCCGACATGACAGGAGGCGAAATGGACTCCGCTGCTGGTACTAGTGGTGGTGTTGCCACTCCAGCAACCGGCGGTGTTGCCGCTCCAGCACCCGGTGGTGTTGTCATTCCAGCACCTGGTGGTGTCGCCATTCCAGCACCCGGTGGTGTTGCCGCTCCAGCAACCGGTGCAGACGACAAGCAGGCGACCATCACCACCCCTGCCGCCGGCGAGAAGGACAAGAAGGGCGGCGCTGCTGGTGCCACCAACCCCAGCGTGCCCCGCGACTATGCCAGCCCCCTCTGGTTGGTCCAGCCTTTCGGCAGCAGTGTCTGGGCCCAGGGCGTGACCTATGTCATCAGCTGGGGCCCCAACCCGGACCCCGTCTATGCCAAGGCGCTAAATTCCAAGACCCCCGTCGACATCCTTCTCATGCAAGGACCTCACGACAACCTAAAGGAGGTCGCAGTCCTCTCCAAGGGTGTCGACTCGTCCGTTCACATGTTTAAATGGTTGGTCCCCACTACCGTCACCCCCGCGACCGACTACTCGATCCGCATTACCCACGCCGGTGACGTTGACACCTACTCACACTACTTTGAGATTGTCAAGGCCGGCGATCCTCGATCCAGCAAGTCCAATGTTGGCGAGCCTCTCCAGATGCCCCAGAAGGGTGATATGCCCCAGCTGAACAAGGGTCCCATCAAGCCTGCCCCCCCACCTAACCCCTTCCCTGCTCCCGCGGCCTCCTCCAAACCTGTATCTCCCTCCGCTGTTGCCAAGCCTGCAGCCCATGCCTCGTCTGCCCACAGTGAGACCCACCAGGGCGCCAACATGTTGGCCTTTGCGATGACCCTCTTCGGAGCCGTCTACTTCTTGTAAAGGGAAAGAGGAGTTTAATAGTTTTTCCTTCTTAATTAGGGAAGCCAACTTTTTCTTTTGACACGCCTCACTTTTTTTTTCGAAACACGAGTTGATCTAGTGTTTGTTCATCAGCAACAACCCTCCATTAATATTACTACGACCACCGTCGGAAACACATCCTGTAAACTAGCTCTTCTCGTGTTCGCCGTTTAATGACCTTAATAAATAAAAAATCTCTAATGCACATTCGTCAATCCTTTTGATACTTGCTGGTGAGTGATAATTCTTTATTCTGTGGGAGTCGCGTACGTGGTATGAAGGGGGGTTTGTGATACGACTGCGGAAAAAAAAAAAAAAAAAAAAAAAAGGCATCAATCGTCGTTTGGTATGTTGGGTGGAGAGAAAGAGAGAGAGGGTTGGAGTAAGAGCATCCTGCAATAATAGTAATGAGATGTTGAGCAAAATGGGAGCACGCGAGTTTTGCTGAGCCGTGCCCATCCACGAATAAATACGAAAGCAAAACGGTTCGTCCCACAAAAAAAAAAATCACGACGTTCCTGTCCAGTGTCAATGATGTTTGTCAAGTGGCCTTCTTTTTACTTCTTCTTCAACAGGGAAGTCAAGATAATAGTTCCCACTGCTGCGACTGTTCCGACAATAGCCATGCCAATGTATCCCTCTACAAGTAAGCAAACAAAAAAAATGGGTTGTAAGTTCATGGCAACAAGAAAAATCAGTCGGGGGAAATGATGGGATAAAAAGAAAAGTCAGTCCGGGAAGAAAAGGGAAGAGGGAAAAGGGAAGTGAGGTGTGCATTACCCTTAGCAACGCGATCCTCGATCTCCTGGCGAAGGGCGTGTGCTTGATGGTTGTTGGGCTCAAACTCAAGAAGAGATTCGTTGAACTTGCGGGCATCGTTGTAGTTGCCAAGCTTGAAGTGTCCGAGTGCCAAGTAGAACAAGCACTCACGTCTCCTGTCTGGGACTTCCCGGTAGATATCTATCATGGTGAGATGCAACAAGAAAGATGTTAAAAACTGTGAGGAGACTACTGTACTGGCAGCTGAGAAATCAATGGGTCGTTGTCGTTGTTGCTAGCGCTGTCGTCGTCAGCAAGTGTGCTTGGCTGGTGTTGATCCAGTTCCATATGCTGTTCAAAAGAAAAAAACCGCGATATTCTTATCCACTTTTGTCTTGGCATATGCGAGTAAGACAAAAAAACGTACCAGTGAGGAGGAGGACACCCTGAGTCTGTTCCCGTCTGTTCTTGCTCTTGATGAGACCCCATGCGTAGTTGAAGCGGGTCTGTTCTGTGACATACTCGCCTTCGCGGATATATTGCTTCCTCAGAACCTAGTGTGAAGTTGATTGATAAAGCCGGGAACCGAGGAAGTTAGTTGTGTTCCTTGTCTCCATTCGTGTGCATGGTTTGTGTGTTCGTTATTTGTTCCTGAGGAGACGAAAGAGCGGGTCGGCTAATGCTGAGTATTCCTCTTTGTCGGCTGTATGTATTACCTCGAGTTGACTGTCGGAGAGACAGCTGTCTGCGTCTGCCATGCTGGGAAGGTTGTCGGTCATGTTTGTTTGTGTTGTTGTGCGTGAATGGGAAGGGTTGTCAGGAAAGTGTGAAAGAAGGAAAAGAGGAACGAAGGCGAAAAAAGGGTTGGCCAAGGAAAGCAGCCGGGTCCATCAAGCATGTAGCATAAGGATCATGTGATCTCACGTCATTTTTCGAGTTGGAGGTTATTCCCTTTTCGAGCGGCCTTCCCGCGAACAACAACGCAGAAAAAAAAAAAGAGATCTCCGAACTCACTTCTTTTCGGCCACTTTTTTTTTTCTTGTTCTTCACTTGTATCAGAACCACCTTTTGCTTTGAACACCAGCAACACTCCACTACAACAACAACAACAACAACAACACTCAAAAACAGCACACATACAAAAAAATAACCATGGGAAACTACTCAAAGGCATTTGCAGTCGGATTCGGAATCGTCGGTGTCGGCTACGCCCTCATGCTCACAACCGTCCCTACAGAGGAACAACTCTACGAGGCATGTACTTTGCACTTTGTCACCCGAAATACGAACTATGCGCGGGAGAAGAACTGATCAACACTTCAACACGTCGTGTCACCAACTATATGCCAGTCAATACTCTCTTCTTTATCAACTAACACGAACACTTTTCAACTCTCGTCTACACGAAACCCCTCCTCTCTTCTACAGAAACTGTCACCAGAACTCAAGAAGCAATACCATGAGGTCAAGGCTGATCAGGCGCGCCGCCAGGCTTTTTCAGATGTCTTGAGACAGGCAGCCAACGACCCAGAGCCCATGTGGATCAAGAAGAAGACGCCGGCACCCGTCCCCGAACCCGTCTCCAAGTAATCAGGGAATCATTTCTCACAGACGCGATAATACATCGCAACCAAACAACAAACAACAACACCAGCTGTGGGATTAATGTCTGGGAAGCAACCAAGCCAAGATATCAATTCGAGATGATTATCTTCTCTTTTCTCTCTCTCTTCTATCATCTCACCCTAAGCACCAAGCAGCACCAGCACCTCTGTATTCTAGTCACCACATCGTAGATCAAATTTTTTCCACAACACGAAACACCTCCAATTTTTTTTTTATCAACGCGCTGGGTGGGCGAATGAACCTTTTCAAATTGAAATCGCTGTCGAATTAGAGAGTTCATCCGCGACTAAATTTATCCTTTTGAGCACAAAGAACGACATCTCTCTCTTCCACCCATCCTCAACTTACTACCACCAACCCTCCTACCCTCCCCCTAGGCGCACAAATGACCCTCACAACGTTCTTTGGGTGCGCATTCACAGCCTATGGACCATCACTGGCCATCTTCTTCGGGAGCATCGCGCCCAACGCCCAGCTCGTCATTCTCATGGTCTCGAGGTACAATTCTAGCGATGTATTTAGGAGGCCTCCTGTGCGAGTTCTATGGTACAAAGAAGCGGGAAGAAGAACCAAAAGACTGACTTGGTTTCGTTTCTTGTTTTCTATGCGACTGAAAGTGCCTTCTTCTGGCTGATTTCCGTACTGCTGGCGTCGGCAATATGGTTTATGGCGAGCGATAGTCGGAATACGTTTCCTGTCACCATTATATACACTGTACTTCTTCAAGAACTCTTTCGATACTTCTTATACCTCCTCATCAAGTAAGTCACCAAGTTTATGGCAAGCATTGGACGTTCCCTCCATCCCCAACACCTAATTAATTGAGTCAACCTACTTCCCTATTAAAAATAGTCGAGCGGAGAGTGGGCTGAATATGGTTGCGAGGCATCCAAAGTCAAAGTTCAACCGGTCAGGATATGCATTCGCCGCAGGACTAGGCTTTGGTCTCATGTTCGGCATCATCTCGTACATCACTCAGCTCGTCAACTCCCTAGGGCCTGGAGTCATCATGTGCGAATCTTGTAAAACCGTCTCCCTCTACTTTATCTCCGGTATGGCGCATCCTATCCTCTCTTCCATGGCTTTATTTTCTTCGCTAAACAGTCATATGAATTTATAATTAATCTAGCACCCACTTCTACCCTTGCATTTCGATTAGCGATAACGACAAGCATATTGATTCTTCATCACTGCGCCTGGATGATGATCTCGTTCACAGGATTCACAAACCGGTCATGGCTCCGGATCGCATGGGTCGTCATCACCCATTATGGCGCTTCATACCTCACCATCCTCAACAGCAGCCCGACCGTCAACTATGGATGCGCGTACCAGATCATTGGAAACGTTGCGCTGTTGATTGCCTCTGCCATCATTGTCTTTGCGGATATGCGCCACCTCCATCAGAAGCTGTCATAGACTGGCAGTTGTACAGAGTTTTTGTTCAAAGGGAAAAGAAATAACAGGAGGAAGGAAATAATAATAAACTAATTTTGCGGAGCAAAAATGAGGCGTTGAGGAAATTGTGGTAAATGCGAAAGATGCTAGTGGGAGTGCGGGTGTTTATTAAGAGGCCGAATGAAAACCCTCCTTCAAGTCTAAAAAAGCTTTTGCAGATGCATAGAGGCCTTCATGAAAAGGTTCCAATTGTCAATAAAATGCGGTTTAGGTGCCGAGGCATGCTTTCCTGTAATGTATCTCAATGGTATGGGCAATAACTAAGGAGAAAAAGTGAAAGAGTTGGCAGAATTTGTTAATCGTCGTATCTTCACACGCCTCCAAACAAATGTAAATCTACTCCAAAAAGACGGGAATCGTTGGTTCATAAATGTGCAATGTACCTTCAGTTCCTGCCGGCGGACTTGGCCATACTGGTCGTTAATATCTGTGGCTACCAGGGGGAAGCCATAGTGCTGGAAAACGCCCGTGGTCTTCATCAAGATACTCTTTAGGGTATGGGTTGGAGCAGCCGTCGATCCCAGTCCGACTTGAGCAACCGCTGGTGTGGAAGAGATATGGATATCGTCACTGAAAGAAAAGAAGGCCGGGCAGTCCAGTCGGTTGGCAAAGGGTAATGTTGTCTGTGCCAAGAGCGCCCTCATTGCCGTCGAGTCTGGAGGAAGTTGCGTCGAGATCTCGCTTCTGATCTGCAGATCCATGGGTTGGTCGAGCACCATAATGTTGGTCAACAGCTGCCTATCAATCGAACGTCCTTCCTGAATACATAGCTCGCCCTCGTTGTTGAGTTCAAAAATGACCCGGGTTGACCTCTGATCGCCCAATGTCTCTTGGGTCCTGGAAGAAGGAGTGTATTCGACTTCGATCGTCCTGATCTTTGGTTCGACCAGAGGAAGAGTCGACACTGCTTTGAAGAATGGAATGCTAGAATTGACGAACAGCGATATAGTCAGTACTCATGTCCAAGACGTTCTCTACCTTGCTTTTATGCTACTCACAATCTCGCTATCCATACTTTTGAAAGAAGTAGGGGTCCTGGGCGGTCGCGAGCCATTGCTTCAGCTCGAGGCTGTCAAAGGATGTCGCTTTGGGAACCCGGGTCAGGAGCTTGTTTTCATTGGGATACAGTACTTGTCCAAATTGAACCGAGACATCCAGTGATTGACTGGGCAAAAGAGTTTCGTCAAACGTCTCCTTCAAGTGCTGTCCAAGTGCATCCATGGTTCCAATGGTCCCAGGTGACGACCGCACAGGATAAATCGCGCCTTCTGAACGCTCAGCTGGTTTAGGAGCATACTAAAGTGTTGTAATTGAATGAAGAGGGGGAAATTAGATAGGAGGCCTAACACTTGTGCCTACAATTCGACATCTTGTCAATTGAACGAAAAGAATGTAATGAAACTTACAAGCACAGTCTGGCAGATTCTAAAGAACGATTTCTTGTTTTCGTCCGCGCTCATAGTCACTGAATCATAGACTGGGAGCATACCGAGCGGAGCCAGTATATCCTGCTGGTAATAAAACGTCAGTCCATCCTTGCTGTGAGGCTAAGTGTCCCGTTTAAAATCGACATACACAACAAGAGTCTGCATCAGTCATTTGAGTAGATAATACCAATTACAAACATCCTCACGGAAGTTGACGACTTCAAGAAAGCCAAGTGATTTACCTGTTGCACTTTGAGGTCGAATAACCGCTTAGCTTCCTCCATATTCCTGTCCGATCGTCCTGCGATGATCAGGACGTTATCGTCACCTGCCGATACAAAGGTCTCTGACCGGCGCGCAATGTCCTCCAGAGCCGACGGATCCTTCATGACGAGATCTTTCTCTTTGTATCCCGAGACATCCCAAGACTCTTCCGTGACTGCAATCATATCCTGAATCCGCTCCTTAGCCTCTTGGATCGACGCCTTCTCGCCCCTGATCGTGTATGTTTCGTCCGCAATGCTGATCGAGAGGCGCACGTTCTTGTCCTTCTCCAGTTGTCTCAACGAGTTTCCTTCAGCTCCAAGGATAAAGAAGAGTTCACGTCGGTTGGAAGCAAAGATCTCAGACTCAAAGTTCCTCTCGGCCTGGTATGGATCCTCGACCAATGGGGGATCGTTCGATTCGGGCTTGACGACCTCCAGATCCATAAGGAGCATGATTTGGTTGATGAGGACTGATTTCTTGCCATTGGCGGGATTGCCTTGAGAGCGGAGGACGTCCTTGAGTTGTGTGAGGTTGAACGAAGCAGCGACGAGATCCTTGAGTTTGTTGAATTCGTCTGGGGTCACTGTCCGCTGAGCTGGTTTGAGAGCAAGGACATCTTCGAGGGTGACTTTTGATTTCGAGGAGGAAGGACGGGTGTAGAGGTCCTTGATAAGACTCTTGGAGATACTATCGATGGAAGTCGAGTCGAGTTGTTCTTGTTTCCTTCGTTGCCTCTTGGGTGCAGTAGCAGCGGTGCCCTTGGCGTCTGAAAGTGCTGTTCCTGTTGTTGTTGTTTGTATTGAGGAAGACGAAGAGGAGGAGGAGGAGGTGTGGAGCAGTCTATTCCTGGCGTGGTGTGAGTGAGTGAGTCCGAGACGTGCTCTGAGGGATGAGAGTAAGGCGGAAGTGCTCCTTGGGGTGATCCTGCTCATTTGTCCTGTCCGTTTTGTTGAGAGGCGTGTGAAAAGTGAAAGATGATTCGGAAACAAAAAAAAAGGAAATAAAAAAAGAGATCAGTTTATGTTTGGATAGGGTTGGTGGCCAAGGAAGCGAGTTTGTCCTTTAAAAACAACGTCACGCTCACTTTGAGGACGGGGAAGGCAATTTAATCGTCTGCAATTTTGCCCAACGACCTCAAATGAAACGACCAGCGTGATGGCACTCTCAGACAGACCAACCAACAGCCTCGTCTTCAGCTTGTGGTGCGCCATCGCCCTTTTTCCTTTTTCTTTTTCTCCCTTCCTTTCTTCACACTTTCCTTTCGACCCCTTTTCGTCATCATCCACCAACGCCACCATCCTTCTTCTCCACACACTCTACTCAAACTCACACACCCACACTCACACGACACTCCTCTAGACAACCAACGACACTCATCCCTCACACCATGGACATGTCCCAGGCAGAGCGTCAAAAGTACGCAGAGATATTCACAAGTCTCAACCCCATCAACGGCTACATCACCGGTAATCTTACCCTTCCTCCTCTTCTTCCCCTTACCTTCTTCATTTGCATCTTTCGACCCTACATTTGTTCTCTGGCCGTCTTCAGTATAAACGACATAAACGGATAACCAGTTCCTTCTCACTGACTCATCTCGCGTTCCCATTCAAACTCTTTCTCTCGACTTGACTTGCACCATGCCAATGGTGCAATAGGTGTCCAGGCACGACAGATTTTCATGAACTCTGGTCTGCACGTCGTCAAGCTGGGCCAGATTTGGTATGTTGGAAGTCTTTTTGCCTAGCTTCGCCTTATTTGCCCGCCGTTGCACTATCTACCCCTAGCTCTCCTAGGTCGCTTATCCTGTTCCCCTGTAGAATATCAACAGACTAACCGTCCTTTTTATTTTTTATCTTATAGGGATATCTGCGATATTGACAAGGATGGCAACATGGACTTTGACGAGTTTTGTCTGGCACTCCGCTTCGTATATGCTTCTATCAACGGCGAGATTTCAGAGATCCCAGCACAGCTCCCACCTCAAATGATCCCAGCATCAAAGGCACATTACTTTGGAGGCAGCCAAGGATACGGCACCCAGTCTTACATGTCTCCAGCTCAATCGTACGGTCAGAGCGCCAACTATTCTGCCATTGCCGATCTTGTATGTGACACCTTTGCAGCAAGCAGAAGGTCATCGACCATGGAAACAAGGAGTTGTTGGGGTAGCTGGGTGCATAGATCACTCACATTCTTTGGACATTCTCTGATATGCACTTTCAATTGATCATCATAGGACACTGCAGTCGCTGTCAACAACAACCTCTCGGATGACTTTGACTGGTATATTGCCCCGTCCGACCGCTCCAATTACGAAAGCATCTACCAGAATAATGTGCAGATGTCCACAGGAGAAGTCAGAAGTACGTCTTGCGGCTCTTGCTCTACTCCCTCTCGTCAATGATGTGCCTGCCATTAGCTTATTGTAACCGTGATCATGATCCGCGTAATAACAAATTGCTCTTCCCTTGTTTTTCAACTCGCAAATTAGTGGGTCAGTTTGAGGAGTTATATCAGGCATTGCAGGTTCCCAGGGAGGACATCAACGCTGCATGGTAGGAACACAGTCAATATCAATAGTAGCATATATACAACATGGTACTTATTTTTCTCTCGCGAACGACTAATTGAAATGACGGTGTGTTTCCTTCTCTCTCATTACTTTCTAGGTCGTTGGTCAATGTTCACTCAGCACCTCAGATCGGAAAGGACCAGTGCATCATGTTTTTCCACATCTTGAACAGCCGCAGACTTGGTAAGCGTGTCCCTGCAACTCTTCCTGGAGCTCTCCGTACTTCATTCTTGGGCGATTCAAACTATGCCCTTTCGGACAACTACTCTGTCAACGAGATCCGCCAACAACCAGGAAGACCCTCAGTCCCCATGTCCTTTGCAACCAAGTCTGCGTTCTCCAGTGAGAAGGGTCATGTCATGGCAGATGACTACTTGAGCAGATTGAACCAAAAGGATACAGCAGCCCACGGTAAGGCACCCTTCGTCTTTTTTCCAAGATGGGCAATTAACCTGATATAAACTCAGATTAACCAGTGTGACTGACGTGTTCATATTTCTTTTATTTTAGAAACAATGGCACAGGAGGAGCGGTTAAAGCAAGAGCTTGAGAGCATCAAGAGAAAGATTGCTGACGCGGAGGCACGTACACGAGCGAGCAGAGGAGGAGACACAGCTGTTGCTGTGAAGGAACTTCAGGGATTATTGGCTTACAAGCAGCAGCAGGTTCTCAATGACGAGCCCTCAATCCTTGAACGTCAACTGTTGGATCAGGATCGTGAGATTCAGAGACAGCGTGATGCCTTGAAGCAGCTGGACAAGGTAATGCAGGGCCTTCGCGAGCAGAAGGATCTGTTGGATACCCACCTTGCTGACTCTCAGAGCGAGTTGCGAGAAAGCCAGCGTGAGGTGGAAAGCTATCGATCCCGCTAATAGAGGGCGTGCGGATCGTGTGTGCTATTTATGTTTGGCGAAGTAAACAAGCTGGAGAGTGTAACGCCCAAGATGAGCAATAAATCGATCGGGGTCTCCAAAAAGTAAATGTGACTGTGCATTTGTTTATTTTTTTCGCTTGCCAGTGTGCGACATTTTTTTTTTCCATCACTTTTTTTTTGTGTTTGTTTCCGCTTTTGTTCTTTTACATTCCCTTCTTCTCTTTCATACCTCCCTTAGCTCCTGTCAAGACTATAATAACTCCTCTAATGGATTCCCAGCACCAGCACCAGCAACAGCATGCCTGGCCCGTTCAGTCTCATGCCGGCGCCTACATGATGGGCGCTCCCTCCATGGCCGGTGCCCAGCACCAACAAGCCCAAACATACCCCCAGCAGTACCAGCAACAGCAACACCCTGGCATGATGGACCACCAACAGCAGCAACAGCAGCAACACCCTATGAGCAGCCATGTTCCCAGCCATATCCCTACCCCTCATGGTGTCCCCTCTCACCACCAAGGGTACGGCATGCCTCAAGAGCCTCCTCGTGGTGGACCCATCCCTGGAGCCAGAAGATCGCCTCCTCCTTACCGCCCTGCTTACCGTGAGCGATCCTACTCTCCTCCTCCCCGCCACCGCAGAACACCTTCCCCCCGCGGATACAGAGACTCTCGTGGAGGGTATGAGCGTGACATGGGTGGCTATCAGGGTGGTCGTTATGACCGTGGATATGACCGTGGTGGTTACGATCGATCGGATCGTGGAGGCTACGACCGTGGATATGACCGTGGAGGATATGATCGTGGATACGATCGCGGCTATGATCGTGGTTATGGCGGTGGGTATCGTGGAGGATATGACCGTGGTGGATATGGTCGTCCTCGCTCTCCCCCAAGGCGGAGAACCATCAACCGGTACGTTGTCGCATGAGATCAATCCCCTCTTTTTTCATTGTCTCGATACAATTGCCTGACTGATTGTTTTTTTTTTTTTATTGTTACCTACTGTTAGTGGCACTGAGGAAGATCGGTTAGCTTCCAGAACCCTGTACATTGGAAACATCCCCTATAGCTTCCGGGAACCCGAGGTCGAGGAGATGTTCAAGAAGTTTGGAACCATTGTCAAGATCACTGTTGTTTTGGATCAATACACCGGCCGCAACAAAGGGTACGTCATACAGATCCTTGCAGCAAATTTCTCTTTTCGCTTTCGTCTCCTTTTCTGTGAATCTGATTATGCAAGTCCAAACACGGATCTTTAACCTGTATCGCCGTTGTTTTGATATCCTTGTATTCAAATAGATTTGCATTCGTCGAGTATGAGGACCGCAAGAATGCTGAAGAAGCCATGGAAAAGTACAATGGATTCGATGTGGAGGGCAGACGTTTGAAGTTGGACTGGGACATTGGTCTGGGCAAGAAGGACATCAAGCCCCCACGCTCGACTGGAACCACCGCCGAGAACAGCACCGCCGAGACTACCCCTCAGCCTCAGACTCACTCGACCACCGAGGCTTCAACTCCTGCCGAGAGCGCGGCCAACAAGTCGGACGAGTCTTCGCCTGTTCTCCCTGCTGCAGCTGAGAATGAGTCTGCTGCTACTGCTTCGGCCGCTGCATCTGCTGCTACTGAGGTTTCAGCTGACATTGCCGCCGCCCATTTGACTGAGATCCAGCAGCAACCCCCCAGCGCAGAGCAGCCTTCGACCGACGCCACTACTATTACTACTGACTCAGAACAGCATGCGGATGGATCTGCTGAGGAACCCGTCGTGCTCTAAGCATACACCCTCGACCCACTCATCATTCCACCTTACTCTCTCTTCCTTTTTCTTTGCATTTATTCTTTGTTTTGTTTTCTTCTCCTAGACGTTTTTTTTTTTTCCGCATTGGTTAACATGATATCCTCTTCTCACGCACCTTTTCAAAACAAAATGACCGTGGACTACACAAAATGGACACCTATGGACATTATGGACACCCATTTGAATAAAAACTGGTATCGTTAGACACAAATTGGACTTTCTTTGATGGACAGAACAGACGACGACACATGTAGACTTGATGATTTGGGAACATAGCCCTGGGCTTTTTATTTTTCAGGAACTCGTTTTTTAAATCCATTTTTTTTTTTTTTTTTGTAGCAAAACAAGACAAGGTAAGTCAACATAATAGAACCATTGACATCGAAGAAGTTGGAATAAAGAATGCTTTAATGATATCGATATTTACAAAGCTGAAAAACTTTTTTGTTGCATATATGAATGTCCGTCTAAATACAAGAGACCTCATTTCTTAAACGTGGTGACGGGCGCAGAACTCGGCCATGCGGGTGTAGGCGTCCTGGAGGACCTCGGGAGGGGAGGTGAAGACGATGCGGATGAAATTGGGGCACTGGAAGACCGAACCAGGCAAGCACATGACGGACTCCTCACCCAACAACTTTTCCGTGAAGACGATATCGTTATCGATATCCTTGAACTCAGCAACGTTGATCGAGATCATGACATACATGGCACCCTGGGGGACAATGACCTTGAGACCGGGGACCTTGGACAAGATATCAGTTGAGAGCTTGGCGTTGGCCTCGAGCTGGACACGAGTCTCGTCATAGAAGGCGGGGTCGGTCTTGTGGAGGATATCGGACAGGGCAGCCTGGATCAACGAGTTGGAGCCCAAGATCAATTGGGACAAGCTGTTGAGGCCCTCACGGACCTCGGCGTTGAAGATGTTGTTGCGGTCGTGGATGAAGATCCAGCCGACTCTCCAGCCGGGAACGAGATACTTCTTGGCGAGACCGCCGACAGCGAGGACGGGGACGGTGGTGGTCAAGGAGGCGAGGGGGAAGAACTCGTTGCCGGAGAAGACAAGATCGCAGTAGATCTCGTCGGCGATCACGGGGAGGTGGTTGCGCTCGCAGACGGCCAAGAAGTCGAGGAGGTGCTGCTTCCTGAAGACGGAGCCGCAGGGGTTCGAGGGATTGTTCATGACGACGGTGGCGGTGCGGTCGTCAATCAATGACTCCAATTGCTTCAAGTCCATCTCCCAGTTGTTCTCGGGCTAGTTTTGTTGGATAGTACATAGTGAAGGTGAAACAGTCAGCAAAACCATGGTATGTGAACTGCGAAGTTGTTCTTGCTTGTCGACAATTGGGCGTCAATAATTGCTGGTCGATGGTGTCGATGCTGCAGATGCTCAGATGGGTGGGGTGAGGGTAGAAAAGTGTGGGAGAAGGAGATGCAGCATAGAAAAGTACGAGAGGGAAGGACGTATAAACTCAATTTGGAAAAGAAAAGGGTACACAAAAAAGAACAGATCATCGAAATGTGGACAAAGTAAACCCCTTACCAAGAGATCATAGTAACGGACTTCAACACCCTTGGAATCAGCCAAAGTCTGGTAAAGCGAGAATCCAGGACGAGGCAACAAGATGTTATCGCCCTCGTTACAGAGAACACCAATACACATGTCCAACGCACCCGAGCATCCACTCGTGATAATCACATCCTGAGCGGTCAAAGGAGCAGCGGGGAGAGTGAACTTGTCGGCAACAGCCTGACGAGCATGAAGGTAACCGGTCGAAGGAGGGTAACCGTTGGACTTGTAGGAGTGCAACTGCTTAGAAACAGCCTCGGTACAGGTCTCGTGAATCTTGAAGTTTCCGAAAAGGGTGGGGTCACCGAGGGCGAGCGAGATCATCGACTTGTTTGCATTGGGCTTGACCTTGATGTGATCGACGATGGCGCGGATGGGGTTCGAGGTGCGCTTGGAGATGATCGAGGCGGGGACCTTCCAGGACTGGCGGGTGTTGGTGTTTGAGGACATTGTTTGTGTGTGTGTTGGTGGTTGGAGGATGAGTTGTGTTGAAAGAATGAAAAAAAAAAAAAAAAAAAAAAAAAAAAAAAAAAGTAGAAAAGGGTCGAAACACGATATGTATATATGCGAAAAGTTGCAAATGAAACATCGACCACCACACAGTGTACACACCCCACCTTCAATCGTTTAGTGTTCTTTGTCCGGGGGATTTTTTCGAAGCAGAACAAATGACTGTGGGAAGAAACGAGCACGTCAAACCCCTTAACCATGCAAGAAAAAATTGGTGGCAATCGCCTAAAACTACGCATATTTCTTCCTGCTCTCTTCGCGCCTCAAAAAGTAGGGAACTATTCTTTGTATCAAATCTTAAGAAACGAGAAAAAAAAAACTGGTTAGAATATATAAGGATACAACTGCACGCTTACATCTATTCGTATTCAAAAAGAAAACAAATGTCCTTTGACTCCTACCTTTTCCAATCATCAGTACCCTCACCGTTCTCATCAATCTAACCGCCATCATCACTGTCCTCAACAATATCATCGATTTCGCCAGTCCTGGCAGCTTTTGTCATGACTGTCCCTCTTTTCTGGCTCTACTTGGAGACAATCCTCGATTGCTTACCCGCCAATTGCGACAGCCGCCTGTCGATCTCCACAGCGATCGCCAACGCAATGTGCCCTCTTCGCTTGAGCTCGGCCTTCAAGTTCCCAACGACCTCCACGTATATTGGCGATATCTTTGGGGCATTGCCGGGATATCGACCTTATATAATCGAATCGAGCGTGGGCGACTCTCATCCGACCATCGACTCCAGGTCTTCAGGAATATATTCCGGCACGTGTCGCAGTTGTCAGGCATGGTGAACGGCTATGTCGTTGTCCAGTATGGTACCTATGAAATATCCTTCCTTTGACCGAGTTATGATCAAGGTTTTCGCTGGTCATCACGACCGTTTTGTCGGAGAGCTCACAAGACATAAATAAACGGCTCAAGGAAGGCTAGGGAGTTCCACGGCCTATATCACGGAAATGTTCGTCAACTTTCAGCGCAAATTTTTTATTCTAATGCATGTTATCATATTTATCAAGCCTGGTCCATCCGGCGCGTCCTTGCCAGCTGTTCCGTCTCGGATCTCACTTTCGCTTTGAAAGCGCCTATGAGTAATTTGATCCGCGCGCCCGTCGAAGCGATTCTGCTTCAAAACTGACTGTTCGCATTGACACCTTGATCCTGAGGGAGTTCACTCTGCAGGGTTATTAATAAAAGTAAGCTTCAGATCTATGTTCCATGTACCCATTGTCTATCGCACAACATTCTATCAGAAAAAAAAGAACAGGCGTTCTAGTGCGATCGCCAAATATTCACCCGTCGCCTGACTTCGCCACTATTTCCTTACTCTTGCTGTCGATGTGTTTTCATACACTTTTTAAGAAAAAAGAACAAACATGGCCAAAAACTGCCAGGAAGGGCACAAGTCCTCGTCCACATCCGCAAGCACGTGCCACATTGTCCCTCTGCAGTCGTCTCCAGCAACCAGCCAGCTCCAAGAGAGAGCCAGACCAAACTTCACCGTACTCAGACCATCTAGAGCTCGTGAAGGATATCACACCGCAAAAATCAGAGTCCTTAAGGATTGGGGATATTAGCCACTATTCCGCGCCGAATGCTAGTGGGAAGGGTTTCCACGACGTTAATGCAACCTGCATCACAAACCAGGAATTCAGGCATACTCAGAGAAAGAGGGGATACTAATTGACTGCAACGACCTATAGACACAGCATGATCATCTGCAGAGGCAAGTCCAGTGCCTTTTACTGAAGCGTGATCTGAATCCCTCTCAAACTGGTCAGTCAGTGCGAAAGAAATGAGAAGGATGACATAAAAAGCAACAATGTGGTTGCATGTAAGGGCCGCGTACCTTTCTTTTGTTGCACTTGGTATCCTTCCCAAGGTCGATCCTCCTGTGGAGCCCCTAAAAAGTTGATAGAGAAAAAGAAAGGGAAAAGAGGTCAGAGGTCCGAGAGAGTCACTACAGTCGTTGCACCAACACCCATTGGGGCAATACCACATCGCCCTCTTCAATCGCCCCAACAACAACCAGTCAGCCCAAGAGGAAACCAGCCCACACTTTGGCGCATCCCGATCTCAGAGGTCACGAAGGCATTCACAACGGGAGATATCAAGGAGCCCCTGGGACCTAAGACAATAGCTAGCGTAAAAGGCGGCTGCTGTAAGGTCGTCTTACACCAATTACGGAGCGTGCCTTACGAAGTCAGGGTTTGGGAGGTACTCAATGATAGAACGGGCACTAATAGACAACAACGACCATGCAGACAGAGTAGACACCACAAGGACATCCAAAAGACTGCAGGGTTGCTCTGAGACCTTAACCGGAGCATGTGATGGGCCCCTTTTTGAACTGACTCAGCCATTATTGAAGGGATGAAAGAGAATGATATGCTAACAAGGATACCGGTGCGAACGATAGCCGTGTACTTTCCTGTGAGGGTGTGTGCTCTTCCTGGCTGTATTGGCTTCAAAGGTAATGGTGTGTCATGTTGGAATGAAGGAACAATGGGAGGTATGTGGATGAGAGTGGGAACGAAGTTGATGAAACAAGAAATACTGAATGGGAAGGAGGTCAAAGAAAGGAGGAAGAAAGAAGACGAAGGAAGTGAAGGAAGTGAGGGAAGACAGAGGTTGAAAGGAAAATGAAGAAAAAGAGAAGGGATGGTGAACAAATACAAGAAAAACAAGCAAGGAGGAAGAGGAAGTGTGCATAGAGAGGACGGGGACAACGGCTCTGGAAAAGGGCGTGAGGGCGGGAGTCGGAGGGAAATAGAAGTTGTGTTCTTGCGCAAGAAAAGTAAAGAAAAATGAAGGATGTTGCAGGGGCGCAATGAAAAATCAGGGGTTGGGCATCATAAAGAGAGACAGATTGAGTTGACTTGATTGCCCTGAGCGACGTGATTGGCTTTCTGCATTTGTTTGACTGGTGGGGTCGTTTCTGGATAACGAAAGGAAGAAAGGATTAAGAGATGATCAATGAAGGAACGAGAAACAAAGAACAAGTGAAAGGACAGGTACTACAATGCGAACATGTAAGAAAAAATTATGCAAGAAGAGGCAGAAAAGAGGGCAAAGGATGAAGAAAAACAGGCCCATTGAGGAAAGAGACCAATGCTGTTAATGAGGTGAAGTCAGGTCTGTCGGCAAATGAGTAATAGGTGCCACTTCATGGATGAACAACAAAGTGAGAAACAATACGACAACCCTTCGACATCGAACTCACTCTGATAGTCAATCCAAGAATCCGAAATGTTAGTAGACAAAGGAAAAAGAAAAGAAAGGAGTGCATGGGTCAACTAGAGAGAGCAAGAGAAAAAAAACAAAAGAGCGCATGAATGAACAGTACATACAAAGCTGCGCTTTTTACCCTTTGGCTACCTTTGCCACCACGTTCATGAACCCAGCATCATGCCTGCTTCACATAAGAGTAGGAAGGGATCCAGTCTCGACCCGCACTTCAACACAATCCACCAGCAACCACAGAAGGAAAGCGCCGTCTTTTCATCCTTGTTTCTGCTTGCACTCTTCCTTAGTGAACAACAAAGTCCGCTTCTCACAAAATAGCCGCCAGCCAGTCGAACGTTAAGTCCGCCAGGGACAGTGCAAACGCCACCATGAAATCGACCTCCATCATCGACTTCATCACTCCAGGAGGTGACACTGCGCCCCTCTCCAACATCGATACGATTCCTATCTCCGACAACAACAACGCTCCCCATTCCCACATCATCACTCCGTACTCCACTCCTTCCAGCGATGACCAGACCTTCTCCAGCACCTCTGACTACATCCGCTACCTCACGCAAGCGATCTTGCCTGTCTCAGAACGGTCCAACGAGAACGCGGTTGCTGTCCCTACTAGATACGGGTCGGCGTCGAACACAGCTGAAGAACAGAATGATTCTGTCTATCAGGAGGCAGGGCAGGAAGAGGAGAAGGTTGGTCATAATAGACGGTCATAACCGCTCATCTCGAATTCTCACACCGCCATTTCTTCAACATAAGAGTATCCAGTTGATATCTGTTCTCGCTAATTTATCAACTCTGTAAATAAATAGCCCGCGCGAGAACGTCGATACTATCTTGATGAAGTGACTGGCCAGGCCTACAAGAAGGAAGACCTGTTGGGAGAGATACCCATTTTGGAAAAAGAGATGCTCATAGCTGATGAAGACTTTTTCTTGAAGTTATGAATGCATGTGGCAAATGACTCGGTGTTCAATTGAAATTGTTTTAGGGATCCTTTGGGGTTGTTTACACTGTCACCGACCCCAACGGCGCCAAGTACGCCCTCAAGACGTATAGGAGCAGCGTCGTGCCAGAAGATGTAAGTTTTTTTCCCCTTATGTTGCTCTCGTTATGTTGCTCGTGCGCATGAAAAAAAAACATACCGCCATGTATTCACCCTGTTCATTCCCTATGCATGATAGATCAAGCATGAAGTCAACATGTTGAAGTTGGCTGGGAAGAACACCAACGTGATCGAGTATATCGGCATGGTGGATGACCCTGAGGGAATGTTTGCGTTATTCGAGCTGTGTCTCAATCGAGTGACTAAATTAACACCAGGAATGTGCGGATAGATACGGATACTGAAGGAGACGAAGGTTAACATACCTGTTTGTATTCATTGGTCAAACGTAGGACTTGAACGACCTGCTGGTCATGCGCCATAAAGTTACTCTGGCGGAAGCTCGGTACTATGGTAAAGGCATCGCGGCTGGGCTGGCCTATCTTCATAAAAAAAGGTGTGATCCATTGCGATATGAAGCCCAGGAATATTTTCTTCTCTCGCAGCATGGTTGTGAAGGTAGAAGACCTCGGTCTCTCAGAGATCTACGACCCCAACAAGCCCAAGAAGTACCGAGTTGGGACGGCAGGTTTTGTGGCCCCTGAGGTCTTGAAGGGGGAGGCGCACACGCCCAAAATGAATTCCTTTTCATTTGGAGTCACGATGTACCTCATGTTTGAAGGGGAGGAACCAGAACTAACCAAGTGGTAAGTCTGTGGACTTGAATGGATGCGGTGATAACTAAAGAATGCGAGTGCAAATAAGAGTGGAGTGCAATGTTAATGCTTTGTTTATTGTTTCATTTTCATCTCCCAGGGAAAGACACGAGGTGTACCCCGAGAGGCTGAAGTTCAGACTAGACGACGCCAAGTACATGAACGACGACGCCAAGGTCTTACTTCGCCGACTTATGAACTTCGAGCCGAAAGAGAGACCAGCAGTCAAGGCTATGGTGCGCGAGTCGTTTTTCACCAAAGGATACTGCCCGACATCGCTGAATGACAGCGTCTTTGATACTGTGCCCGACTTTGTCAATGACGGCAAGAGGAAGTTGGAGATTGGGGAAGACAAGGCCAACACCAAGGCCAAACACGAGGTTTCTTATTGTGACCTTAGTGTCCTCCACCGCACCACCAACAGCCTCGAGGCTGACCTCTGAAGCACCTAACAATCCCCCATGGAACATTGGACCAACTGCTCATAAATACATAGTTTCCTTTCCCTTTTGCTTTGCTTTCAGTCTCACTTCGACCACCACTCACGCGCACTCACAGGCTCTATACCATATGTAACTTTTTTTTTCATACCAAAGGTGGCCTGTCTTCCTTCAATGAACATAATTTATTGCTGTCGAGATGATTGTGCGCCACCAAAATTGTACTAGCTTTTTTTTTTCTGACTACTCCGTTGGGTATCACCAAGCTGGCTCCTAAAATAGTCCGTTGTAAATGATCATCGGCCCACTAATTTGTTTCGCAAATCGCTTTCCTGATAACGCACTTTCCACATACATGGTAACTGCTCGCCCTTAATTTTTTTCTATGCTCCAAGAAAGCTGATTATTCCTTGAGAAAAGTTCAAGGTATATCTATTACGATTGATATTGTTGATCGTTTGCTTTCCTAAGTCCTGCATGTCCTCCTTAATTCCCGGTTCAAGTCTACTATGTCCTAGAGCTTCCCAAAAGCATAGAAGAGAAAGCGGGTTAGAAATATCTGAGAAAAACGCGTAACAAACTGTACGCCCAACACCCACCCTAAGTCCCCGTCATCTCCCCTCTGTTCAGTGCCACCAAAGAACTGGTTAGCTCCATGGCTGTAACACCATGCTGGCCCAACTTCCATACAAGTGTTTGCAACGAGGATGACATCGGGCTGCGTTTAATAAGTCTCCTCTACCAAAATCCATGGATGAAGCCAGTCATGGACTTTTGCCAACCGCTCTCAAGCCCCATGCAGAGTTGGATGCCCCAAAATAATGAAACCGTTTTAAACAAAATTCATTGATATCCATCATTCAGATATTCTGAAGTCATTTCCTTGGAGAGCGAGGAGTAGGATACAAAATAAGATAGGGATATGCTCACTGCTTTACAAAAAAAGGTGCCGCCGTAATGCCCAGATATGACCGCTCCCCATGGTGACGAAAAAAAAAAAAAAAAAAAAAAAAAAAAAAAAAAACAGCAGGTGCAAAGGTGACTGCGAGCGTAAAAAGGCATCGTGTACTTTCCTTTAAGTTCTTGAAACTCATCTTGGTGAATGTCAGTTATCCGGCTCCTATTTGTGCACAAGGTGAAAAAGAACGAGGGGACATTGTTAACGCAGCCATACTACTGACTACCATGATAGGAAGGAGACTCTCCCCCACAAGTTGGAAGTACTCCTCACCAAGAAGGAATGCAAGGTCGATAAGCATGGCCAGACCCTGGTCCGCCGGTTGCTTGAGTTTGACCCAAAGAAGCGGCTGAAAATGGACAAGCTTCCACTTCGGGAATTGTTTGCGTCCGGCTACTACCCAGCGAAGCTCAACGACAAGGGGTTGACCAGGCGCCCGACTTTATCAACAAGGATAAGAGAAAGATTAAGCCTGAGATGGACACGGCCAAGGCTAGACACGAGGATCCTTATTGTGATTTCTCAATCCTTTGTCGCACCGCAAGCAGCTTCGAAGCCAACCTTTGAGCAAGCCTGACCCGCTCTGGGAAACTGGGAACAGACACCACCATCACCACCATTATACATACCTTCTCTATCTTTTGCATGTTCACCCACCCTTTTTTGTCCCTAGTACACATACGCGCACCCACCACCCCTTTGCATAGCAATTTTCATAACAAAGCAGGCCTACCCACCTCTCCACTAAAAGCATCGTTTCGTTGTTGCAGCTGTTTGTCGCATATATGAAGTGTCTTCTTGTTGCCTGATTGTTACGGACATATGACGAAAACCTGTGGCGAATGAGCAGTTGACTGGTTAGTCGCGGTTGGCACGAGGATGGAGAGACTGCTGCATTCGAAAAAAAAATTGATCCAGCGACTCTGCGCCACCAAATTGAACGGCTCTTTGACCACTTGAATTGCTCGCTTGACTATCCGCTCCATGCAGTCGTCCTCACTCCTTTCTTGTAGCCAAAGAATGAACAATATCGTTTTGCATCCATCCGTTGTTGGGCATAAAGGGAAAAAAAACGCTACTCAGTTCTTAGAGGATGAGCCGAGAAAGGATGAGCTGTATCGACATCAAAAGCAGAGATTCCACATGGCATGGCCTTCCACCTTCACGGACGAACATAAAAACACAAACAATAGGACCCTTTGGATACAAGCCTCGGTACAATACTGCCTTGCGTCAGCAAAACAATGAACAAGGCGAGCACCCTATTGATCGTGTTCTGCAACCGCCAAAAAAAACAGCGCGTGTATCTGTTTACTTTTACTATCTCCTCGGCTTATACCCCATCTCCTTGCAAGACACGTCAAGATGGCACTTTCCTCTTACCTTGTCATCATCATCACCACCATGAGCTATATTATAGGCGATGTAAATTGTGTGAACCTTGACCTTGAAAAGCTAAATGTACAAAACAGCTACATTTTTTGAGCCGAGAGGTTGCTGTTTGTTTGTTTATTTGTTTTTGCAATAGATAGCCTTCAGGATATATTTTTTCTCCTTTGTTTACACCCTGCCGAGAACAACGAATACGTCCTTGATTCGGTCCTCCTCTCCCCCTTTTTTTTGTCATCCTCCACCCTTTAACGTCCTCCATGCTGACCCCTGCTTCCGTAGGGTCTGTAGATCGAATCCCAATAGATGGAGATGAGAGGACGGTTAAAATCTATTGTTGCTCTTTACACATGCCATTCATCGACCATCAGCAGGTCAAAAAAACATATAAGTATAGTCGAGTGCATCTGCCCTTGTACACATTCCACCTCTCGATTCGATCCCCTCTCCAACCTTCTTTCTCCACCCAACTCCCTCTACTCCTATTCCCATATTCAACTTAACATATACCCACCGCACTCCTCTTCCTCCGCCCCCCCCCCCCCCCCCCCCCCCCCCACACACACACACACACACACCTAACACCACCACTAAATCGAAGACAATACCATCCCTCTAAAAAATGACATGTCCAGCAGGATACACCTTCAGCACAACAGAGCCCCGAAAAGCACCCTTCGCAGCCATCTCCGAGACCCTCGAACCAGGTCAACGGTTCCAATACTGGGACTATGACATCATGTGGACCGAAAAACATCTCCCTGCAAGTCGACTCGAGCCTCTTCGTATGATTGGTGATGTCCTTGCTGATAATGCGCTCGAGGCGTTGCAAGTCAAGGCGGGGGAGGATGCCTTAAAGGCTCTGAGAGAGTATACGGCTCGACCAGAATCGAAGCAGGAGAGTTTGGCGCCGGGCTTGTTGATGAAACAGTTGATGACAGTCCCTGAGTGGGTTGATTGGGAGCAGGTGCAGCGAGGGCAGGAAGTCTACTGGTATGTTCTCGGAGGTGTTTTGGTTGTTCTTTTTTACTTTGGTAGTGCTTGCATCACACGCTATTGCTCCCTGCATCCTTTTGTGTTCCCCCCTTTGCTCTCCTCCTATGTTATGTTATTGGGGTGGTGATACAAAATGTATTGTGCCTGGGCTCTGGACCGGACAATTTCCATTTCTCCACAACTTGTCGTCCCTGTCACTAACACACACACACCCTCCCTCTCCCTCTCCCTTCTCTGCCACATTTGCCGCTCCACAATCCTTCGTCAAACTCATAGGAGATACTGCTTCTTCATCTCACATGCCTTACTCCACTTCTCGCTCGCCGGCGGCTTCGCAATCCCCAAGATCACCAAAGTCCTCAATTCAACCGGATACCTCTCCGGAAAACGCACCAAAGAACGTGTCCTCGAAACCGCCCAGTTCATCCTCGATGTCGCCCACTCTCTCGAATACCTCCAACCAGGCACCGGCAAGGGGTGGGAATCCATCATCCAAGTCCGGTTCCTTCATGCTGGTGTTCGTGCGCGCCTTTCCAAGATCAGCCGTGCGCATTCGAAATACTATAATATTGAAGAGCATGGTGTGCCGATTAACCAGGAGGATCTGCTGGCGACGCTGTTTTCGTTCTCGAATACTATGTGGAGGGTGATGGATGAACGGATGGGTGTGCATATGACTACTCAGGAGCGGGAAGATTACCTCCATTTGTGGAGGTATATCGGGTACATGATGGGCGTCGACGATATCTTGGGCGCCACTCGAACCCCGGAACGCGCCGACGCTTGCCTGGAAAGCATTGTCATGCATCTTGCAGACCCAGACGCCGAAAGCGGACGTATGTGTTCCGCCCTCCTAACCAACATGGCACGCAAACCCGTCATTCCCATCCAAATCATCCGTGCCATTGGACTACCGGACCCCGTCAAGGTCCACCTTGCCATGGCCGAACATCTCCTAGGTCCCGAGTTCTGGAAAGTCAACCAATTACCGACCATGACCCAGCCGTACAGGATCTTCAAACACCTATTTCTCTACGTCCTGTTTGCAGATCTGTGGTTGGTCAACAAGTTGCCCTGGTGGTTCCGGATCCGAAGCCCTTTGATCCGGGAAGGGCAGTACAGGATGATTGCGAAGGAGATTGGGCGTAAGCGGACACAGTTTGAATTGGTGGAGGAGCCGAAGGACGGTGGGAAGGGATTTGAAGGGCAGGAGAGGGAGGTTGCGGCTCACGATGCTATTGGATACCAAGCTGAGGTTAATGGTGGTCCTGGAGAAGGAGGACATGGCTGGACCAAGGCGTTGACAGTAGCTTCTGCGGCGTTGGGTATTGCTATGGTTCTTACCAACCGACGATAGTTGAGTCTGTTGAGTTTGAGGGCTGAGAATGAAGCTGGATTGATCTGTTTTGATCTGTTTCTGAACTTGGTGATGGAGACGCCACTAAAAACAATTGATAACGGATACGCGACGCGTTGTTTCCAATTAAGCTGATTTTTTTTTTGCTAGTCGAGCTGACACATACGTAATGAAATGCATCTTTTTATTTTCATTCTCCCTTATTTTATCCTCCCTTTCCCATCAAGGAGTTATTCTTTCTGGTTTCTTTCGGCGTTTTCTAGAAAAATGATAGAAAAAACATGGGGGCGATGAGATGATGATTGCAAAAAAAAGACAAAGGGGATGGGCACAAGAAATATAACTGGGAGAGCATATGTGTGGCCTCCTTGATTTTTTTTGATTTTTTTTTTTTTTTGGCATGTCTCCTTGTATTCTCTTCCTTTTATTGTGAAATGAACATAATGAACATGATCCATTGACCCTTATTCAAGCGTAACAATGAGAAATGTGATCAGTGCAAGCCTCTGTAGGAAAGCAAAGGTAGGAAAGAAGGTAATAGAGGAAAAAGGTAGGGCAAAAGGATCTCGGATCTCTTGTTTTAGTCTCTACTTGCTATGGAAAATCGTTCAACGGTTAACGTCTCAACTGAGCTTTGGAAACTTGACAGATGCACGTTTATACAGAAAAAATAAAAAGAACGATTGCTAACCTCCAATGTAAAGGGTTAATTTTTTTTTAGTTGCAAAAGGGAGAACGAGAGGAAATAAGAGAGAGAGGGACAGAAAGAGAGTGAAGAGAATATAAAAAATGAAGGGAGGAGACAAAACAACAAATATTGCAAGGGGAAAAAGAAGGTCCAAAAGTGAGCAAACTGGATGAGAAAGAGAGATGGTGTTGATGCCCATGGTAGTAAAAGAAAACAAAGAGGGAGAAAGAGAGAGGGAGAAAGAAACAAAAAGACGAGATTGTTGCCTTGCGATGAGCTGCCAATAACAAAAAAAATGCAAGGAGCCATGCCGCGCTTTTTGCTCTCATGCTCTCCCTCAAAATTGAACACACACACATACACATATATACTCTCGCACTTTCTCTCCCTCTTTTTCTTCAATGCTAGTTTTGCTGGTGGCGCGCTTCTCTATGATTTCTAGACCTCGTTTCCGACCTTGGCCGAGAAACAACAAAGAAATAGCATTAATATGGAGGATGAGACTTGAGCCGATAGTCCATCTCTATTCCTTTGTTTAATTATGTGTCACAGCACGCTCTTTGCCCGGATGCTAAAGGACGGTCATCTTGCAATGGAGAGGAAGGGAGAGGGAGAGAGAGTAGACGGGTCAAATCCCTACATCTTTTTTCTAGAAAACCAGCTCCCATCCTCCCTTATTCTCCTCTTTCATCCCCTCTGTGTACTATACTATAAGGAAGTAACGACAAAAGGGGGAGAGCAAGAGAAACCTGCTTTCTTAGGGACATCACGTTGTCTTTCTTTTTATTTCGTGCTATTCTGCATTTTCGCCTCCGTGCAGCTTCTGAAGCCAATTCATTATTACCATGGCATACATGCCCGGTTGATTATTTTTAGGAGGGGAGAATAGCAAACACAAAAGGGGTTTGATTTCTCTGAACAGAAAGGCGCGAGGAAGGGGACAGTAAGGGGAGAAAGGGAGTGAAAGAGAGTAAGAAAGCAAACCATGCCAGACGCACTTTCTCGTTTCTTTTATGGAGAAACGAAGAAAAAAAAATAAGGATGACTTGGTGACAACAACAAGGCAAATGCAGGCCACATTAGCAAAAAAAAAAAAAAAAAAAAAAAAAAAAGAATAAAAAAAGCGTTGTCGGCTCGCTAACAGCATGCAAAGGGCTTGTTGTTCTGTTGTATTTGCCTTTCCGACTCCTGCTACTGCTGCTGTTTACTGTTGTTGAGCAACAACATGACCCCGGCACTTGCTCCTTTCTTTTTTCCTTCCTCACTCTTTCACTCTCTCCTTCAAATATGAACATTGAATGAAATGGCTAGAGTACCAACTCCCATGTGTTCACCTTTTTTTGTTAACAGGTATAAAGTCTTCTTGTTGACACTTGGTAAAGTTCTTCTTTTCCGGTTTTTTTTTTTTTCTTTTTTCCCTTTTCTCGCTTTTTTTCTTTTTTTTTCCCTCAAGCACCATCAACCTCTCCCGTCCCTCGCCTCTCATCCCCAGTCTCCCCAGAAGACCCATTCATCTGTACATACCCTTCTCCTCTCTCTCTCTCCACTCTGCGTCACCTATTACCCGCACATCCAATCTACATCTAACCCTTATTCTCTCCTCTTCCTTCCCCACACACAAAAATGAAGTCCTTCATTTCATTCGCCGCCACCGCTTCTCTGCTGCTCGGCACAGTGGTCTCTGCAGACATGCTCCAGATCAACAACCCGACCGATGGCACGGTCTGGAAGACAGGCGTGCCCAATTTCGTGGGCTGGACAGGAAACTGCGCCTCGATGGGCAACGATTCCAAAGCTGTCAAGGTCGACCTTGTCAACGGCCCTTCAACCGCCGTGAGGTATGTTGCCACTCTGGGTACTCTTGACTGTTCCGGGTCTAACACCCGGGCCGACATGACCGTCCCCTCCACAGTCGCCTCAGGCGAGTATGCGATCGTTGTCCGGACTTCCCCTCAACAGTCATACACCAATGGCTTCAAGATCGAGAACCCTTCCCAGCCTGCTGCTCCCTCTGCGCCCGGTTCGGATCCTTCACAGCCTGGTGCTGGAACTGGTGCCGGTACGACAAACTCTGCAGGGGGTTCTACGACCCCCTCTGGTGCTTCTTCGCTGGCACCGTCGGTTTTGTTGGCAGTTGGTGGAGTTGCTGCTTTGGCACTGCAACTCCTTTAGACTTTAAGAGTAGCGTTTAGTTTTTGTTTGTGTTAGTCGTTTTCTTGCCGTAGCATCTTAATCACCATTGGATTATAATCCTTTTTTTTTTAACATGGCTGCAAAGTGTACGCGTTGTCTATAATGAATACTTTGATAACTCGCCCTCTGTTGGCGACTTCGCAATCCATCGTTTGCTGTCCAACGTCTCTCCAGTCGACTAAGCCCCTTGTCAATTGGACACACAAACAAACCTGTACGACCATACGCCCATGCCCACGCTTCGTTTCTGTTTGGTTGAGTGTGAGAGGAGGCCATTAATAATTTTCCCAAATGGGCTTTGATGCACGGTCAATACCTTCTCTCCTGTTCTCTTCCCACGACAATTAAGCTCCTTAATGGGATTCTGAGCAATGACGATGGACCGAATCTGGAGAAAGAGAACACCCGGACACTGTCTACTTTTTTTTTTTTTTTTTTTTTTTCTCCCACACTTATTCCCCCACTTTCCCACTTTGTTCTTCTTTCTTCTCATTTCGTTCATTCATTCATTCATCCCCAACAACCGAGCTCCATCAACAGCAACTCGCCCACCGACCTCTGACACCATCAACAAAAACGCAACAGCAAGAATGGCAACAAAGACAACAGTGAGCGCAAAGGACGCCAAGATCCTGGATATGGTCTTCAACCCCGAGGGCACCATGCTCCCAGACAAGGAGACCGAGAACATGCTCAACTCCGAGCCCATCGGTAAGCATTCAACGATCTTCCCCAACAGCATACACACTTTCCTGTCACCTACACGCAGCTCCACCTATGTCTGCAGCTGCTATCCAACCTCCTGTCGTCAATTCTGCACTGAGGCCTTGGACACTAACATCCCCTTGTTCTTCCTCCTTCCGATAACAAACAAACAAAAAATAGTGATTGAGCCAGAGATGCTGAAGAAGTTGAAGGGTCTGGAGACAGAGGCGATCTTGTTGGCAGAGAAGGACGATATTGATGGTGCCATTGCCAAATTCTCGGAGGCCATTGCCCTCTGCCCGAACTATGCCTCCGCCTACAACAACAGGTACCTTTCAAACAACTCTTCATTTTTTGAAAAGGAGAGGATAGGAGGCAATTGAGAGGCGCCTCACATTGCCTGCTTTGCAGAAAACTGACCATCCTTGCTGTATACTTTTTTGCTTTGACGTCTTTAGAGCTCAGGCATACAGAATTCAGAACAATGATGCAGCGGCTATTCAGGATTTGGACAAGGCGATCGAGCACGCCGGCGGACAAGTCCCTATCCTCAAGCAGGTAAATAACAAACGAACCGCATCACTGCTAACCACCAATGCCCTCACTTTGTTCTCTCTTTCGCTACATATCTGTTCTCCTCTTTTTCAGATGTACTAACTTAACATCTCTCCCCTTCAACTCAATCTGACAAATCAATAGGCATACACACAAAGAGGCATTATTAAGAAGGCGAGGGGCGAGAAGGAGGCAGCACAGGCAGATTTCGAGCGCGGAGCACGGTACGGCAACCCTGTGGCCAAGGCTGTTGCTGTCCAGGATAACCCCATCTCGCAGCTCTGTGGTGCCATGGTCATGGAGATGCTCAACAAGGAGATCAACGGCAGCAAGAAGTAAAAGGATCGACATTTTTCCCTCCTGCTTGTCCAGTCCATACAGGATAGAAGAAAAAAGAAACGCAACCTATGTAAAATAAAACAATAATTTCATTTTAGCGAATAGTCTCAATTAAGGAGGGAGGGATTCCAATGTGTTTAAAAAAATTGAAGGTAAATTATTTTTTCCATTATCTCGTGTGAAGTGCATGCAAAATGGGTCAAAAGCGGATAAGAGTTCCAAACTGTTACTCTTCGCGAGATATTGTTCTTGCCCTTGGTGGATTCTCGTCTTTTTTTCCTACCTTTTCAACCTCAAAGACAATCATAGTTCTCGCGATCTGACTTGTGTGGAACGAAAAACACAGTAAGCAATTGGAGACAGCGTACCCTGTCCAAACCATGTGCCACCCTCCAAGCTCTTGAGTTACCCTTCATCCTCCTGCTGCTATTTTTTTTTGTTTCGCTTTCAACAATCTGACTTAGTTCGTAGGATTAGTTTTTTTTTTTTTTTTTTTTTTTTTTCTGCCGTTTTTTGTACTTTTTACTTTCTGCTCTTTTGGTCACGCACAACCTCGAAAACCTATCTTGGGATATCAATAACAAATCCTACCAATTGGATATTTGCTCAACTCCTCCACCCGAGGGAACCCTATTTCTTCTATCAAGAAAACATACCACAACACCAGACAGGGGACAGAAAGAAAAGGAAGAAAAAAAAAACCACGTTCAGTTTGTACAACCACAAGCGTACATCCCTTCATTCCAAGAGTCCAAGCCCACATTGTTCGGGTCCCTGGTCGAACTCTTTTTTTGTTATACATTTGGCCGAAAATTCACTTGAACCAATAAGTGTCTCTTCAAGCTGCTTTTTGCTTATGGAATCAAAATGAAAATGCAGAAAAAGCCCTCTCAATCCTCAATCCCCCTTTGGTACATTCCATATGAGATCTTAGTCCTTTCTCCTTTTTGTTTTGCCTCTCCCTCCCCCTTGTGCAATGTGTGGCGTGTCTGCTGTGTGGTGAGATTCGAGTGGACTGCAGTTCCTGCGTTAATGCGACCCCTCTCCTTGGTTCATTTGTTCTTTTCGTCGACTAGCTAACTACTCTGCCCAATTGGACAGGGGAACACCAAAGTACCCTGACTTTTTTATGCTGCCTTGCACGAAAATAATGGATGTAAGGTATGTGCGAATGAAAAAAGAAGCTTCGATTGAAAGTGAAAGAGTGAAAAAGAGAGAGAAGACACATCTGGGATAAGGAGATCTTTGGGTCGTGATTGGTTCGTGAAACTTGGGCATGATTCCTTGGTCCCGATTTTCCTTTTACCCGCTCGATTCGGCACTAAAAAGTCTCCTTTAAGCGTGCTTAAATGCTGAAAGGAAAGAAAAAATAGACGATGAGATAACGCGAAAGAAGCACGACAATAGCATATATACGACTAAGACAAGCTAAGGGCAACAAACCAAGAAAAAAAAAGACTGACCAATGGTGATGGAAAATTAAATAGTAATGGTGAATTCTTGTGGTGAGAAAGAAAAGGACCTATGGCAAAAACGGAGAAAGAAACCCACTAGTCAAGCCCAGCAACGTGGAAAGATAAAGGGATGGGAAAGGTATCAAGAGACATGGAGTTTGGAAACGCAGTGTAGGTTTTTTCTTCTCCTTATTACCTTTGCTTTTCTCTTTGTGAATGACTTAATGAGGAGGGGACCCCGACCGACAGTTGGGATGTGAGCCATCATCTCGAAAAATTTCGATTCTTTATCCGCGGGGGGAAGAAACATGCACTGAGGAGACCTCCTTTTACCTTTTGGTCCTTCTTAATCACCGATCAAAAGCAACGAAAAAAAGAAGGGTCCTTGTCTAGCCACTTTTTTTTTCCTTGCATGGTCTATGGCCAATGAGCATTACTGCCTACAAGCCCTCGAAGAAGAAAAGGCAATGCACCGGCCTACATACAAAGCAAAAAAACCAACTTAAGTCCCCCTCTTTTTTAAAATTGTGCATGGTCCACCATCTCTTCCTTGTTTATTGCAGATTCCTTGGAAAGGGTCCAATTTCTCTGATGCCTCTTACTCTGCGCCTAGACCATCCATAGTACACTTCGAGTAAATCAACGCGTCGATCATATCAATCCTCCTCTGTTATCCCTCTCCCTCTCTCCCTACGCCTCCTGTAGTCCTGCCTCCTCCTCATCCACATGAAAAACAGACAAGCTGCTCATTTTGTTAATGCTTTGTTGTTGATTGATTGTTGATTGTAGATACTATCTGTGTTCCCATGACATTGGCCCATGTCAGAACAACAAATTGAGTTGTACATGTCTCGCTTTGCTCATTTGCCTTTTTTTTTTTTTTTCATCATGTCAACAAATGAAAAAGCGTTGGGGAGATGGCGAGGCTAGTGAGTGAGAGACGAACATGAGAAGACATAAGACACGCGCAAGAAATGAAAAAAAAAGATTGGTCATGGATAGATGTGCATGGGGTCCCAGTCTAATGCATGTACGTGCGCTCAAGGCAACTCGACTGTAGCATCAACAAACGCCATCTCTTTCATGTTTTGATCGATGTATGTATGCCGAAGGCCCGTTTGTGGTTGGACTACGCCGCCCTGTGCCATTTCGACTTCAGGTTGTTTATTTCTCTTGGCATGTTGATGCGTCCCTATGAGTCCCTATGAGTTCGCCTGCCTGTCTATTTGACTGTCTGTTTGTCTGTCGACCGCTCTTGGTGTTACAAAACAAAGCAAAAACCAAGGGCGTTGGCCTGTTCGGCAAGGAATGGGGAGGGCTGGACTTGCAGTTAATACATGCACAGGTACACGTCCCCTCTCTGCTCCTTGTTTTCTGAAGAATGTGGCGCTAATGAGAATGGGAGGCTGGCCGATTGGATATTGTTATTACAGAAGCATAAGACTGCAAAAATGATAATGAGAAAGAGAGACAAACAGACAAAAGAACATGGGAATAAGAGGGAGGAAGGGGAAGGGAACGGGCGCAACGGAAAGGACATATCCGGGTCATAGGTCGTGAGTGGGTCAATTTTACATGTCTTTGTTTCTGATCGATGCCCTTTTTCCTTTCTTTCTTCCCTTTGTCTTTCCTTCTGTTGTCGTGCCAGTTATGAAGTGGATGAAAGATAGTTATGGTTTTGATCGATAATGACGAGTAGTTTGTCTAATATATTGACAAAGAGGAAATAAAAAAGTGGATCATAGAGGGAGAGCAATAACCGATGCGGATGATGTGCGCAGACGGCTAGGTTACTACCACTACTACTCTTTCTAGACAGGTGTTTCTGGAAAATCGATGATGATGGGGGACGAAGGAGGTGAAAGAAATAGTGAGATGTAGAAGGAAGAGAAGCATATGTGAACGTGTTTTGGATTGGGATAGGAAAGAGGAAAATACGATGCGATGCAGATGCAGATGCGGATGCGGATGCGGATGCTTATGATTGTGTACTGTAGACACGGGCATAACTTTCCTTGTCTGACTGTGGGTATGCCAAATGCGTATGCCTTATTCCTTTTTATGCCCATGAATAATCTATCCTTTCCTTCCTTCCATCCATCCCGCTGCGTATTGCTGTTCCTGATGGAGTGATAGAGAGTGAGAGATATGCGGAATGCGGCAAATTTAGATGGGAGATGGACGCGATGGGCTGAGAGTAGGTTGTCTACTGTCCACATAGACAGAGAGGGACATGGCCTTCCGTCCCTCCCTCTCTCTGGTGGTCATCGCAGTGGCAGGAAGTAAATAGGTGAGCATACCAGCGGCAAGAGTCATAGAGACGGATGCAAAGGTATCACCGACATCATCGTACTTGATCTCCACTCAAAAGCCACCCCTGAAAAAAAAGAAATTACAACAAGGCAGGGTAGCAATCAATGAGTGAAGAGAAGGGTCTGCAGGTCCACATTGCATTTGTCAGTACCACACCATTGTAGATATGTATATCCACCCTGCAAAGCTCATTATCCACATGAGATGTCAGTTTGGATCTTTTTTTTTCTTTTGCTTATGCCAGGCTTCATCTTCTTGTTCTTTGATCTTCGGTTAGTAATTGATCCAGGTGTCCGTATCGGTACGCTGTCGTCATCTCTGTTTGTAGTCAAGTAGATGGTGGAATGGCTGAGTCTAAAGGAGTAGAAGGAGTGAATATCATAATAGTAAAAGAAGTGGAAGAGAGTAAGCAACCACCACCACCACCAAGCCTGGAAAAGGAGGATAGGAAGGACGTTGTAGACTCGTTTATTTTTGAACTGTCAATGATGATGAAGGATATCGAAGGAGGAACAAGGAGAAAGAAGACGAAGAGGGATGATGATCGATCATATCCCTGCTTTAATAGTGCCAATTTCACAGAGTAAAAGGGAAGAGGAATTGACAAAAAAGACGCGCTAATATTATCCGCCGAGAAGCCCCATATGTCTAGGGAGTAACTCTACAGCACTGTACGTCGTCACCTTTTACTCTTCTGGGCTGTCTGTAACTCGCTTCACTTCTCAGCTAGTGCGTCAGTATTCCATCAGGCGATAAATGAATGAACAGTTGTCATAAAGAGAGAAATGGCCCTTTTGGCGCAACTCCCTTTTGCCTTCTCTGTCACACAAGAACACACAGACAGGCGACAGACAGACAGGCTTGAAAGTGGATAAAAAAGAAATGAAAAACCTGATCCTTGTTATTGTGAGAGGGTCGCCTGCATGAAGAGTGCTCTCACGATATTGTTCATTTTGCGCTTCGTTGTCCGCTCCGCCGTCTCTTTCTCTCTTCTCCTCTCTCTGTGTTTTCTACTCACAAAGAGAGAGATGAAAGAAGAGAGGGGATGACATGATATGGCAGAACCCACTCTGATTTTTTACGTGGTTTAGATGCGATATTATGCAATCAAGCAGCATGAGCATGAGCAAAGGGGAGCAAAGAGAGGAGCAAAGAGGGGCGCGGGGTACGATATGCTGGGAACAACGAGGGGTTCATGTCTCCCACCTGAAAAGAATGAACATAAAAAAGAGATCCGTCTGCTCATATGTAACTGAAGCAGATATAGTCTACCTTCATTTCTTTTTTTTCCAACGAACGATCATTGTCCCTCATTGCCTCCCATGCGTACGTATGTACATGAATGGGGTCCTTTGAAATGAAATAAAAGAGAAGAGAACAGCCGAAAAGTCAGCTTCGCATCTTGGTTTTGTATCTATTCCAAGAAATAAGCGTTCATTTCCTGCGGCATATGCCCACTGCTTCATTCCATCCCATGAGAGTAAAGTGTACCCCCTCGCCTGACCCACCCACCCATCCAAGGGTTGCTATACGTGGCATGGGATTAGATAGGTGAGTGAATATATAGATAGACATGCGACAATCTATACTCATTCACATTCACATTCAGGTACACGACACGCACGTACTATCTACCAAGGGGTTGGCTGCGGTCTTACTTGCGCAGGGTTCTTTCCTGCTAGCGGCACTAATGGAAGGGAAGGGTCTGGACACCCTCTTTTTTCTTTTCACACTTTTTTTGGCTTTGCGCCTCATCGAAAAAACAGCGCCTGCGAAAAAATGAAGAACAGGGCGGCTGTTTTTAGCAGTGTACTTTGAGAGACATGGACAAAAGGCTAAAGAAAAGTTAAAAAAGTCGACATTCGTAGGGCAGGGCAGGGCAGAGCAGGAGCAAAGGAAGGGGTTCAAAATAAAATATTTTATTCGACTCCTAGGACCATGGATGGCGACGTAGAGAATATCATCCAGAACAGCCATTTAAGCAAGGGTGAGACGGAGAAGCGAAGAAGGAGAAAGACACGCACATACATTCAAGCATGCTAATGCAAACTACAACTGCGAAAGTGCACCTTGGTTAACCCATTTAACGAGAAGACACAAGACAACAAGACAAAAAAGAAAAGAGGGGTTGCTTGTGTAGATGTGATGGGGTAACAAGAAGAGGGGGGCAAGGGAAAAAAGGACAATCCAAGGTAAACCAGTAGAAGAAATAGAGTCGATCAGCTGCTGCGTGCAACTGCGGTGCTGTAGGACAAAACAACAAGTAGTTGAGACTAAAGGAAAAGAGAGGAAGGGAGGGACCTGCGAACCAACAACATTCAGCGATTGGATCTCTCTCTTTCTTTCTCCAATGCTGTCCTCAAGTCAAGGGTTATGGGTCTAGCAAATGGTATGTCTGTCTGTATTGATGCGAACGATCTGTTACGAGAACAAGTGAGAGGGAATGGGAGAAAGAGAGAGAGGCGGGAGAGGACTCCGAGAAAGGAGAACAACAATGAGCGGGCTCAATGGCATAGAGTGGATCCATCCGACCATTCAATTCGCTTGCTTGTTTGCTTGTTGTTGACAGACAGCAATCCTTTTTGTGGGTCCAGGTGACCAAAACAGCAGACGATCAACAATAAAAAAACTACACCTACCCCATCCACAACCCAACGGATGATGTGCAAGACGGGCAGAGGGCGGGAGAATGTGGATACATACTCCCATACAACGACAAACAACGAACGACGACATACTGCATTGCCATCACCATCACCATTGGAAATCAAAGAACAACACGAGAAAGAACAAGACGATGAACAAGAAGAGAAAGAAAAAAGGAACGGGTACTCAGAAATTGACTGTTCACATAGATCCAAGGGAAAAACAATACATCCTTCTCCTTTGTCCAATTATCACATTAAACCCTCGTACAGTAATCCTCTCATCGCTCTCTCCTACAGTAATCCTCTCCTCGCTCTCTCCTCACAAGAAAAGGCAGTTGAATTATCTCATTACCGAGCATTTTTTTCTCGCTTGTCCGGCCAAGTTCACACACACTCTCTCTCTTGCTGCCTACGAAGCGGCTAACCAGCGACAAGCAAGGACAATCCAGTGCAAGGCAGGCTGGGAGTGGATTTGTCAGTATTGAAAGAACATACAAGAATGAAAAAAAGGAGACTCCGAATATATATAGTGTTTTGTATTTGCGCGTGTGGACTCACAAAGACTTGAATGAGAATGAGTGAGTGAGTGGGTGAGAGTGACCCGAGTCTGCTTGTTGGAATAAGGGGTGTTGTGTGCGAGTCAGCCAGGCAGACACTCACACTCACACATGCGTTGACTATTATTGATACAGATGCTTGTTGTAAGTGACCTTTGTTCCCCCACCCATCTGTTTCTTATTCCACTCCCCATAGAAGTCAAATCATGTCCTAGTCATCCAGGCGTACAAAAGCAAGCAACCTGTCTGTCAGCCACTCAGGCACACACACACACACACACTCACTCACACACGCACGCACTGCTGCCAAGCCAAGACAAGACAATAAAGAATCCCCTTTTTTTTTCTTAACAAGCAACAAGCGCATTGGCATTGGCATTGGCAATTTATTCATATTCATGGCATTGTGAATGTATGTGGGTGTGGTTCTATTATGGCAGGGATAAGACATCCAGTTGCAAGTGGGAATAATATGTCTATGGATGACACCACTCTTGCAAGAGAGGGCAGGAAAGTCAGTCATTGTCTGTTGTGATGTTTGATGTTTTACTAATCGGCAGAGTGTTAGAGTGAGTGAATAAGAGAGCGAGAGAGAGAGACAGTGCCCGTGCTATTCTTTTCCACCGCAAATAGCCTTCTGTCAGCATTACATCTTATTCATATTATTCTATTCAATTCAGTCGTCAGTTCAGTGCCTCGACTTTTATTAATGCCCTTCAAGTGCCCCCACCTTTTTTTTTTTTTTTTTTGTCCTCTTTTTTTCTTTCACATCTCTCTCTCTCGCTCTCTCTTCTTCACTTCAGTTCTTTTTCTTCATTCTTTTCATTCATTTACTCTCTTCCTCATCCAACTCTCTTCATTCTCCTCTCTCCTCTCTCTCTTCTCTCTCTCTTTCTCTCTCTCTCTTTTTCTTTTAACAAACACCCCTGTTACTACCTCTTCTTGCTTCACCCCCCTGCTCCACTCTACTACTCCTACTACTACTCTTTCTCTCTTTTTTCTCTTTTCACCTCTAACCAACAACAACTCCCTTTCTACCGCCACAGACAACAACAATCCAAGACCATCCTCACAAGCAATTGACTGAACACACAACACACGCATCCCTATCGACCCCAACAACGCTCTTCTCTTCCTTCACACTCTCTCCGTCGGTTTCTCTTTTTTCGTGCATCTTTTCTATTGTTCTTGGACTCAACTTCAACTCTTTCTGCAACCAACAGCGACAATACAACAACAACAACAACAATAACAGCAACAAAGAAAAACCTGCATATTTATTCATATCCTCAAACACACACACGGACTATTACGCCAATCTTTCTTCTCTCTGTCTGTTTCACACATACCAACAAGCCCAACAACAACACACAACCATCCAACAGACCAAGCGACAAAAAGGTTTTCATCTCTTCTTTTTTTCATATCCGACAAGCACCGACGCGCCCTTCGTACATTTCAATCTTAGCAACAAGCACCCTTACTCGCCCGCACTTCGCAAGCTCTTCTCGCTCGCAAAGGCAAAACTCAGGCACCGACACATATACCCTACCCACATATAAAAAGGACGATTCAATGGCCGCTGTCCTCGCTTCCTCTTCATCTTCCTCTCCTTCCTCAACACTCAACTCAAGAATACCAACACCCCGATCCAGCTCAAGTAGAAAGCACTCTCTCCCTTCTTCCTCGTCTTCTCCTTCCTTCTCTTCCTCTCCTTCCTATTCTACTTCACCCAACTCTCGTCTCTCTACCCTCAGACCAACCTCTCCTCGCCTAGCTCCTTCTACATCAAACCGATCAATCATCTCTACTTCTACTTCTTCCACGCAGCACAAGCACAAAAGGCCCACGTCGGCACTCACCTCCTCTCTTGTCGCATCTTCTTCAACTCGACCCATTTCGTCCTCGACAACAACGATATCGCCCATAATGCCAATGCCAGTGGTATCAGCATCATCACACCAAGGCCCGATCAAGCATGGTCACTCCCTCTCGTCCGCAACAACAATTTCCTATCCTCACCCATCTATTCATCCCCCACTCAGACTCTTGACAACGGCTACTTGCATCGCGGCCTGCACCTCCTTAATCTCGGCACAGTCCCCCCCGCACTCGCCCACCTTTGCACCCTTTGCCGTACCCGAATCAAGCGGTAGCGCAGGAAGCAGTAGTAGCAGGGCCAACTCTATCCTCGATGGCATCCAAAACGCATTAGGAGGTGCCCTAGCCGCCTCCTCGCCCCCCAATTCGACAGCTTCCACTCGCACCTCTTCCTCCTATTCTGCCGCCAAAGAGTCTCTTGCCGATTTCTCTATTGCTGCCTCTTCCTCCAAGCGCTCCCAATCTGTCCCCGCTACTACTGGCGACAGCAAACTAGAGTCTAGTGGCGGTGTGATCCGGTCAAGGAGCAACTATGTCAGTTTCCCCAATTTCGACGAGGTCGACTTTGTCGATGTGGCTATGGTCGACGACAATGAGGAGGACGACGAGGATGAGGACGATCATCCTGGCTGGGCTGGACCCGATTCACCTCCTGAGGGTCAACGCGGTGCTTTGGACGAAAAGACGATGCGGTCGGCCATGTCTGCACTGGACGGACGAACAGATCCCCGGATAGGCCTCGGCATGCCCACGAGCCCAAGCCAACATTGGCTTTTGCAACTGGAGACATATCAAGCCCTCCAAGTCAACGGAGTTTAGGTCTAACAGCCTCCTCATGTGTGAGAAAACACTCCACACTCCAAAAGGAGAGGAGGAGGTCAGGGTCTAGAGGAGATAGCAAAGAGGGAGGATTGTCTCCTTCATCTTTACTTCCCTCTCCAATCTCCCAACCCTTCCCTCTTCCACTCATTACGTGAACGTTATGCTGACGTTTGACGTTGTATGAATGCAACCACCAACCAACAAGTTACCCCCCCCCCCTACTCCCTCGCTAGTGCGAACAAGCAAGACGCGCGACTGTAGCATTTTTTTTCATTTCTTTCTTTTGTTTATTTGTTTTCCTTCTTTTTCCTGTCCTTCCGAGACCGCAAGGGGGGCATGGGCCCAGTTGCAGGTCTTGTCCAGCACTGGCCATCCCATGTCTTCCTCCTTTTCATTCTTTTCTTTTTGTTTATGTGCGCCTCATTTGCACATGTTGTAAGATAGTCTTTCTCTTTTGCCCACCACATTGTATGAACAGTTTTCTTTTTTTTTTTTCCTTCCTTTTGCACGCACCACCATCGCCCAGTTACACTTCTCGCTTGCTTTGCACGTTGCTTTTTTTTTTTCCTTCGATGTTAAAAATAAAAAACAAACAAAAGATAACAAAAACCCCGAATCGCTTATAGAAAATGTGCCTGCCCTATCCACTCACGGATCAAACTGATCTTTTTGTAATCAACACACCCACGAGGGGAGTAGAAAAAGTGGTCCGGGTCCCCTTTCACTATCAACTTCAACTCAACTCAACTTTCTAACCTCTCACGTCGTTTGTTGTCATCGACTTGGGATTCTACAATGTTTGTTGTATTTCCTACCCTGCAGGTTGTGAAAGAATCGTCTATTTTTCGTGGTTTTGGTTGTTTTTGAGCTTCCTATCGTAACGTTCTGTGGCGTGTTTCGCTTTTTCTGCTTCGTCTGCTTGTTTGTTTGTTTGTTTGTTTGTCCTTTGGAGGTGTCCCGTCCCTGGTCTATCGTTTTATTGATTCTGTCGTCAACATGATTCTTTTACAGGGCAGAAACAAAATGACAACAAAGAAAAGAGGGGTCCTTTTGTGAAAAGCGACCAAAAAAAAAAAAAAAAAAAAAAAAAGGGTGGACGACGAGGATTGGAGCTGGGCTGGCTGGTTTCTTGCTTATGGTGGAGGTGGGTGCTGTTTCTTCTTTCATGGATTTGCGAAGGAGAAGAATGAGAGAGGGGGGTTTTCAATGTATGGCAAATCGCACACGATGGCGGACTCTACCAAGGGATGACAAGGGGGTGAACAAGGGTTGACAGCGTGGGATTCGCTATGTGTGAGAGTGTGATCATCGGCGATGGCTGCTCTTATCACTTGCCTGTGGCATGTTTTTTTTTGTCTTGATCGAAGGCAGGAGAATCTGTCTTTTTGGTGGTTTCATATTATAGAGGTCCGCACCTAGCACCTAGGACTGTGTTTTTTTGCAAACCCTGCAACTTTTTTATTTTTCCCTCACAAGGGGCGCTGATCAGCTTTCATTACAACCATTCGCATAGGACAGGAGTAGATCGCCATGGCCAAGAAGGATGTAAGCATAGACTGGGAACGACTGGACAGGGATCAGGAATCAATTTTTTTTTGTAGTGGAGGAAGTCTGATGGAGCGCACTTAGGATGTGTCTATGGAAGGAAGGAAAGGAGTGAACAGCAATGCAGAACAAACACACGCACTCACGCAAACCCACGCGACAACTCTATTATGTTTACCGCCCGCCACCAAATTGATTGACGATACATTAGAAGAAGAAAAAGACAAAGGAGCACAAGGCCAAGGTCGCTGAGAAGGTAAATGTCCTTTCATTATTTCACTACTATCGTTGTTTTGCGAACTCTACTCCCCTTCGCATTATCAAGCTACTAACGTTGTTTGTCTGCTAATTTTATTTACATATCAATAGCAAGACCGCAAGCAGTCCAAGAAGCAGAAGAAGGAGAAGGCCAGGAGCATGGAGGAGCAGGAAGAAGATATCGAGACCATTCTCGCCAACTTCAAGAAGGAGGTAGAAACCCTTGTTCTATTTAACTGGCTCTTTGTTATTTGCTTTATTGCTTTGTAAGGGGAAGAAGACATGTAGATACTCACTCTGCCGCCTTCTTTTTCGTTATTGGCTCATAGCAAGAGGAGAAGGTCAAGATTATTGAGGAAGTCTGGAGTGGACCACCCAGGTAGGGACAATAATCATTGACAGACATGGATCATAGGACATTGTGGTGGTTTTGGTGGCGCGCTTTAATTCAACAACTTACATTTTTTTTTACGTTGGTGATGAACTTCAAAATAGTCGTCGTGCGAATGCCACATTGACCGCCAACCCTCTCAACGTCAATGAGCTGATCTTTTTCGGAGGCGAGTTCTATGACGGAGCCCGCTGGTAAGTCATCCCTCCTTGCAACTTCTCATCTTAATCCTATTATCTACCTCGTTTACTTTATAGGTACTAACTTAATAATACTCTTCCTTATTAATTGATACGAAATAGCACATTTTATAACGATTTGTACCGGTACAACATTGAAAAGGACGAATGGCGCAGGATTACATCTCCCAACTCGCCCGGCCCACGATCCTCCCACCAGATCGCCATTACCCCTGCAGGAACCCTCTTTCTTTTTGGAGGCGAGTTTGCGTCCCCTAACGAGACCCAGTTCTTCCACTACAAGGTTTGATTCTATTCCCCTTTGGAATACTTTTTGTTGTTGTAGTTGTTATTGTTGTGATCCTGAGCTCTTTTTTCGTTCAGCAGAACTAATATCACTCTTTTTTCAATGTCAATGTCAATTAGGACTTTTGGTCGATGGATATGAAAACAAACGCGTGGGAGAAACTCGAAGTAAAACCCAAACCAACAGCTCGATCCGGCCATCGAATGACGCTCTGGAAGAACTTCCTAGTCATGTTTGGAGGCTTCTACGACAACTATGTCGATACCCGGTACTATGACGACCTTTGGGTCTTTGACACGCTCGAGTATAAATGGACAAAAGTCGAGCTCCCCGAACAGATGATTCGTCCCTCTGCTCGGTCGGGCTTTTCGTTCATCCCTTGTAATGAGGGTGTGATCTTGTATGGAGGGTACTGTAAAGAGTATACCAAGGGGCAACGGCCCAAGGGTGTCGTGCATACAGATACGTGGTTGTTGAAGATGCATCAGGATCCCAAGATGATTCGGTGGGAGAAGAAGAAGAAGTCGGGCTCGGCGCCTTCTGCAAGGTCTGGGTGTGCGATGGCGCCGTATAAGAATCGGGCGGTGTTGTTTGGGGGTGTATACGACGATGATGTCAATGAGGAGACGTTGGAGAGTACCTTCTTTAATGAGTTGTGGACTTATCAGATCGATACTGGACGGTGGTTTCCGATGAATTTGAAGAGGCCCAAGACTGCCAAGAAGAAGAAGACCAAGAAGTCTAAGCAGGGAGGTGGAGGTCAGGGTGGAGCGGGAGCTGGTGGACAGGATGGGGGGGAGAAGCGGGAGAAGATGAAGTGGGAGGAGAGCACGGATGATGAGTTTGACTATGGCGATTTTGAGGAGTCCGATAATGAGGATGCAACTGGGACCAGTACTCCTGTTGTTGCTCAGGAGACTTCTGCAGCTGGATCGGCTGTTGGTACGGATACCCAGCCGGGAACTCCCAAGGAGCAGGAGCAGAAGCAGGATCAAGGACAGGACAAGTCAGCGACTGGAACTCCTATTGAGGAGGACGCACTCTCGACCAAGGAGGCCCTTGCTGCTGCCGCTCTCGCCGCTGCCGGTATCCTCCCCAAGGCCGCAGCGCCCGCCACACCCGAACCCGAGGCAGAACCCGAGGCAGACAAGAAGAAGGGCAAAGGACGTACGCGCGGCTATAACGCCAACAACACCTTCCCGGACGATGATGACGAAGAAGATGAGCCCCTGATGCCCTGCCCACGCTACAACACCATGTTGGCGGTCCAAAAATCAACTTTGTTCATCTTTGGCGGTATCCTAGAGATCAAGGATCGCGAGTACACACTGGATGATTTCTTTTCGCTGAATTTGGACAAGATGAATGAGTATATCTGTCTGAGAGCGTCCGAGTTTGAGTCGCAGTTGTGGTTAGGTGAGGAGTCGGATGATGAGGAGGAGGGTGAGGATGATGACGAGGACGAGGACGAGGATGAGGATGAAGATGATGATGATGAAGAGGGTGACGACGAGGAGGGCGAGGAAGAGGAGGCGGTTGTGCTCGAGAGTTCGTCGGCAGCCAAGAAGGAGAAGAAATCCAAGAAGGACAAGGAATCATCCAAGGACGACAAGGAGACCGAAAAGAAGGAGAAGAAGGACAAGAAAGAGAAGAAGGAGAAGAAAGAAAAGAAGGAAAAGAAGGACAAGGCCACGGCTGAATCGACACCAAGTGCTGGCGCCCTCGATCCCGCCTCGACCGATGATACCAGTGCTAGTACCCCTGTTGCTGGAGAGGGTGAAGAGGCCAAGGAGGGAGAGGAGGAAGCGGTGGTGGAGGTTGTGCCGTCGCAGTTGAGCGGTGTTGATCTTGCAGCGCGTTTGGCCATGACGGAGGAGGAGACTGCCAGTACTCCTACTATTGGCGAGACGCTCAAGGAGTTCTATGGTCGCACCAGTACGTTACTTTTTGTCCTTTTTTGATTTGAATGTTGTGTTTTTGTGGTGTTCAGCACCCACTAACCTCTCTTTTTTTCCTACTCTTTTTTTTCCTTCTCTCTTCACCCTTTCTTTTTTCTCGTCTTCTTTCTTTCTTTCTTTCCTTCCTTCCTTCCTTCCTTCCTTCCTTCCTTCCTTCCCTGCAGCGGAGTACTGGGTACTAAAGGCGTTTGAGGACAGTACTAAGACCGGAAAGGCCCTCCGCCACGACGGGTTCTTGTTGGCCGAGGCGAAATTCAACGAATGGCAACCCATCCTGGCACAGATGGCGCAGATGCGTCTTGATGCTGGACTTGACGATGAGGATGATGATGATGCGGCCGGACGGATGGGTGGTAGTGGTAGAGGTGGGGTGTTGAAGATGGGTGAGGTTTATAATAAGCTTATGTCGAGACATCGTCGCTAGAGGATGTTTTTTTTTTATTTGGTTTGATAAATAATTTTCGCGTTTGGTTTTTTTTTCGCATTATAACGTATGCGTCTGTGTTGGCTATTGAAAAAGAAGGATGCTATTTTTTTTATTTATTTTCTTTTTCTTTTCGTGATTGCTGCTGTTGCTGCTGTTGTTGCTGTTGCCAATGGCTATGTAAATATCTGAAAAGTATGACAAAACAAGAAGGGAAAGTTATGAGTGCTGGACAGATTTACCTTTTTTAAGGTGATTGTCCTCCTCATGCCCAGCAGGCGACGAGTGAGACCCAACAAATCCATGGGTTTTGGCAGCAGCTTCCGCAAGAGCCTTGACCGCATCATGGACATGAGGCGCCTCCAACAGTGGATGTCCCTTGTCGACACGAACCGCGACTTGCCCATGAACATGTTGTCCCTCGGGCGACAGACCACGGTTCAAGATCACGACTCCTTGGTTCAAATCTCGTTGTCTCTCGTCAAGAGAGCCGATAGTGGACCGGTCTTCTTCACCGACACGCGTCCTGTCCGCATCCCTATGTCTTTCGCCGGTACGATGTTCTTCAGCACCGTTGTCGATGGTAGGTGGAGTATGGTGTTCGAACGAAACACGTCCAGTACCATGCTTCGAATGCCCACCCCCAGCGCCCAACAACAACGTCGCCAGCCCCGGCAAGGGGGAACACAACCCTGCAAGGGCCAAGATCTTGCCTAGGTACTTGGCAGCTTGACGCGCAATCTTGCCACCTGGCATCAGTTTTTTGATCGCATTGCCCGATTCGGGGTCAGCGAGATCTCCCTCGTGGCGTTCGGAGAGGACGGTTGCAAGAATGGCACGGTCGTTGTGAGTGAGGCCGTAGCAGTTGGCGAGTGGGCCTCCAGGGAGGAAGAGTTGCCAGGCGGCGGTGGAGCGGGCTTCCTTGGGAAGTTGGTTGTAGCAGTTCATGACCAAGACTAACAAAGGGATCAGACGAGGGAGGCTCTCGATAAAGATCGGCAGTCCTTCTGCATCCTTGTCCGAGACGTCCGCCGCGTGCGCAGAACCAGTCATGGGAGGGAGGAGGCAGCAGTTGGCGAAATCTGGAGGCAACGCCGACGAGACAAACGACGACAAGGTGTGTAAATCCGAATCGTGCAAGGCGGGCTGTCCACCTCCAAATTTCCGGACAAAGTTCTGAACAGTCTCAAAGGCCGGGTCCTTGTTCTGGGTCGCGGGTGGCAACATCCCAAAGCACCCACCTTGACGAACACCGCCCTCGGAGAATAAGACATCCTTGATCGGGATTACTTCCATAACCGCCGCCATGAGGGTCGCACAGGCAGGGATCAATTTGGCACGACGCTTCGAGACGCGGAAGCAAGTCTGGACTTCCTCGGGAGCGAGGTTACGGTACTCGTGGACAATCTTGGACAGCTCCTTTCCTGAGGCCATGTATCCGTTAATGATCGGGATCGGGTACCGGGATCCGTCCTGGGACTTCTTCATCTTGCGCGCCATCAGCAGGTAACCCAACGCACGGAACCCTCCACCAGATAAGTACATCCTATATCCACCCTCTCGCTCGTTATGCTCTCGGATCGCAGGCGCGACATTAATGGCCTCGAGACCATGCTTGAACGCCAACACCATCTCGTCAAAGATCGCTTGTCGCGCAACCTGATCCGACCCACAGGCATTCAACCTTTTTGACAAGGCAGCGGCACCATAAGGCCATGACTGAGCATTTGGAGAACTCTCTCCTTGTCCATCACCAGGCCCACGAATAATGTAGTTCAACTGCACGGACCCTCCTCCTAAATCCATAAATAGACCCTGCACCGTATGATACGAGGCCATGACACCCAACGCACCAATATTGGCCTCCTGAGCCTTGGACAACAACTCGACCGACCAACCCGTCGCAGCCTTAATCCGAGCCTGGAACTCTTCAGAGTTGGGGGCCGTACGAGTCGCCTCGGTAGCGATCACTCGGACAGTTTCGACATTGGCCTGGTGGCAGAGGGCCTGCCAGCGTTCAAAGGTCCGAACGACCTCGTCAATGACTTTCTCGCTGATCGGTTGACGCTCAGAGGAGGTTTTGGACGGGGACGTACGGCTGGGTTTGAGGGTTGCGCCAGAAATGGTGATATCGTGGTCGAACTCTCCACTGGCGACGAGGGTCTTTCTCAGATCGGCCTTGTTGAGAGCTCCGGCAGCAATAGCGTCGTCATCCAACAGATCCTCCATATCCTCCTCTCGATGATAATCCTCCTCCTCTTCACCATCAGCCTTGTCCATGACAGCAATGGTCGCAGCGTTGGAGACAGAAGGCGTGACAGCCGTCCCACTCGACGAAAATCGGTTCAGCTGAGGCGAGGACCCACCATTCTTTTTCCCATTCGTGGCGCGTGGTGCTGAGGTAGCCCCCCCTGAGGCAGCAAACGTGACAAGGTCCAGGTCATCCGACTCGTCCGGCGAAGAAAACTGAGCCTCAAACAAAGAAATAGGAGCGCGTTCCTCGTAAAGAACAGGGAGATGTCGATCCAGAGAAGCAATGATCCCAAACCGGATCCCGTTACTACCCATGTCGACGATGGCCAAGGGGGCGCGGATACCGGAAGTGATATTGTTGCCGGTGCCACCGAGGAAGGAAGAGGAGTCATTGGTGGAGGGTGCGCGGTTGGAGGGGTTGTTGGAGGTTGGAGGGGTGACGAAGAGGCCCCTGAGAGAGTCGAAGCAGCCTGGTGCTGGAGGTGGCATCTTTGCTGCTGGTGTTGATTTGGTGCGAAGGGTATGTGCGTGTGAGAGGAAGAGAATAGAGTATGGAAAGACAAAAAAGTGAAGCAAAGAAGTAAAGAAAGACAAAGGTACTGAGCGTGTGAGAAAAAAAGAACAAAAAAGAAAAAGAAAAAAAGAAAGGAGGAAGAGGGTATGCTTGTCGCCTGATTGACGAATGACGAGACGGACAGAGAGAGTAAAGTTAAAAGGGAAGAAGAGTGGAGAGGAGATTGAATGGATGAAATGAACAAGAAATGCGATGCTTCTGTTCCCAATGCGGGAAGAGAGGGCGTAAGGTTAGAAAGAAGGAGAGAAAGGGGAATGAAGAGGAGAGAAAGGAAGAAAAAGGAACAAGGTAAGGAATCAGCTGAAGGAGAATGAAAAAAAGTTAGAAAAAAAGAAAAAAGTAAAAAAAAAAAAACGAAAAAAAAGAAAAAAGAACGAAAGTCAAGAAAAGGAGAAGAGAAACAGTAGAGGACTGCATAGCAACAAAGGCGAGATAAAAAAAAAAATTCACTCACTTGTCTCTCTGATTATCCTCCGCTGATTTCACTTTTTCGTCGTGTTTCGTTTCCTTTTGGCTTTTGACTTTTTGCTCACACGACTCGAACGAAAAGATTGATCGCATAAGCGGGAAGCGGGGGATGGATAAAGGGTCATCCTGCAGATGTCCATGCATGCATACCGGCAAGGTCGCAACAAAGTGCAACCCTGACCCTGACAAATAAGGCATAAACCACTGTTTATCCCATCCATTCTCACGCTCTCCCGCTACCACTCCCTCTCTCTTCCTCTCGTACTTCTGATCACCCGTCGCCATCTTATTTTTCGATCTTTGTTCTTTATCTCTTCACCTCGAAACTCTCGGTAACCGCCATCTTAGATGCTAATCCACGAAATAAAAAAAATAAAATAATAAAATAAAAAAGGTCGTAGGGTGAAAAAGAGAAAAAGTGCTTCATAGGTTTTATTTTTTTTTGTACGAAGACCTACACAAGTTTAATATCAGACTCACGTGAGTCAATAAATAACATTTTGTTAATATTGCTGATATATATTTACTATAGAAATTCAATGGTCATCAGCGACCTTAGCTCAGTTGGGAGAGCGTCAGACTGAAGATCTGAAGGTCGTGTGTTCAATCCACACAGGTCGCATTCTTTTTATCCTTTGCAGCTGAAGAGGGACGTTTTTTTTAGCACCGCGTTGATGTTTTTTTTTGATCGTCCACAGTATTCTCTTCATTTGCATTTATTCATTGAAGGTGGTCAGCGCAACCTTTTATCTCATTCGATCCGTTCGTATGATGAATCAAGACGCGTCAACTAATACTAGAATACGCAAGCCGTCATGTAACCGTGCCTGAGAGGATAACAGTGGTACGTGTGCGGTAACTCGATAAATCAGCAATGAAGAATAATTCTCAAGAGCACGCACACGATCAATCCAAGGAAATAGTCGAATGACTCGCATTGTCCAAAAGAAAGAAGGGGGAGAAGAAAGGAGTGCTGACTATGACAAATAAACAAGCGACAAAAGGCGTGATTTTTGCTGGCATTTGTATCATCGTTCTTTTACAGGTTTTACAGGTTGAAAAGAAAAGGGGTCAATAACAGTAGCTAGGATTTCTGGCACATGAAAAAGGACAACAATGCGCATTGACCAGCTGACTGGAATGTCTGTACTTCTTTGTTGATAACAACAGCATATCAGGAGAGCATGGGCTATGCACTGAGGTTTCACCAAAAAAAAAAAAAAAAAAAAAAAAAAAAAAAAAAAAAAAAAGAGAGAGAAGAATGAGAAGAATGATTACAAGAGCATAGACTGAGATACAGCAGCGTTGAAAATGCATGCAAGGAAAGAGAGAAGTGGTGTGAGGGATATAGCAATCCTAAATTCAGAAAAATGGAGAATAGTCAAGTGGAGATACTCAGACCAGATACAAAGGTCACAGGCGAGGCTAAAGGAAAGAGACAACCGCATGGAAACGAAGGGTAGGCAAAGGGTAGTGAAAAAAAGGCAAGGTGGGCTGTTGTATTTGAGAAAAAGGACCAATGAAGACGAAGGTAAAGAAAAAAAATATGAAGGATGTGGTAAGTCATGGTGAGTAGCCCCTACATACCCACGCCAAAAAAATCAAAGTCGTTTTCGAGGTACGTATGGAATGGGATGTGAGCTGTCCGTGCAGCAAAAAAAATAAGCGACCGCATGCGTGGATGTGGATTGCAAAAAAAAATGTGCACGCTGATATTGAACCCGTGGATTTTGAAGGGAAATGAGGGAGTCGAGAGAGAAGCATGCTTAGAGTGGATGTCCGTTGGCCATAATACGTTCAAATTTGCGTCACTAAAAAAAGGAAGGAGTAAAAGAGGGTAAAACGTGTTGGACAAAGCACCATTGTTGATTTGATTTCAGGTACACGTTTTTTCTCTTTACAAACTGGATATATCATGACAAGAAAGATTCACAAGTGGAACCTTTTTTCTTTGTTCTGAATCAATACCTTTGTCGTGTACCTTTCATCATTCTACCTTATCTGAACAAAGAATGTCGATCCTTTCAATGCTTTTGTGAAGCTGTTCGTGACACTCACTCATCCACAACTATAAAAGCATAGGGAAACAAAAAGAGCTATAAAATGCAACAACGACCGCTCCTCATTTGCCTCATTCTTTCTTCAAATATCTCTTTTTCGTCACACTTCACAAGCCGCTACACTCCCATTCACTCTTCATCTCAACTTCATTCGACTTTCGTCTCATCCTTTTCCTTTCACTAATTACCATGCGGAATAATCAAGTCTCGTTGCTGCCCACAAAACTCCTCGTAATCGAAATCCCCGAAGTTTTATCCATCATAGGAAATCGTTCCACTTTACAGTGGATATGTCCAAGCTACGGTGGTACGACGGAAAAGTAAATTTCGACAGCCTCATCGCGTGCATGCGAGTCTCTTGCCTGTGGAACAGTATCTTAAAGAAGATACTTTGATCCACCTCTGGGGTTCTGGACTTCTGCAAATTTTCACGCGAAGTAACAAAAGCCAACAGAGATTACATCCTATACATGCATGTAGACACGCTCGACCTTACCAGACTTGATTGCACTCGACTTGGCGAACTGCATCTGTACAAGAACCCCCAAGATGAAACCTATAACATCGACTTGAAACGGCAGCCACTGAAGTCAAACCCCAAACTGAAGGACTTGCTACTGTCTGGTTTCGAGCGAGGGAAGCTGGAGGCAGAGCACTTTGCTAAGCTAGAACGAGTTCAGAAGCTGCAGCTTAATCGATGGAGTAACAATGAAGAGCCCGCCCTTGGCCTTCTCCAACTCATGGCGAAAACTTACAAGCTCTGGAGCTCTGCAATGTGGATGACTTTGGACCAACTTGTCATCCAACAAGGCGAAAAAGTCATCTAATATCAGCAAGCAAGACATTCCTATGATATTGTCACAGCTTGCGGAGATTAAAGTAGATATTCCTGGTTGGGTCTTGGGTCAACGAGCATTTCTCCCTACAGGGGCCCTTCAGGGCATCGTTGAATCCTCCCCCAGACTCAAGCGACTGATTTTGAAAGTATCGAACGATTACAGCGACCGCGACTTTGCCGATCTTGCCACTTGCCCCCGCAACCCCTGTCCCTTGTTCCAGCAGATCGAGATAGACCGCAGTTACCGTCGAAATGAATCACTCGCAGCCGCAAATCTCATTCGAAAGCCATCCGCAGCAGGATTAATCGAATTAGTTGTCCATAAAGTGCCATGGAGCAATGACTTGATTTCGGCCGTCATCTCCCAGTGCAGAACCCTCAAGGAGCTGACAATCACATAGGACAGCCATGAAAATGACACGAACCCCGCCCACATGGTGCTTCAACTCCATGTCCAATGCCACCGCCTTAAGAAGTTCAAGATTTCGGATGTTGCTCAAAATTGCCAAAAGATCCCGGATGTATGGCAAAACCAGAAATGGAGTTGTTTGGAGCTCAAGAGACTTGAGTTTGATTTCTTTCATTGCGAAGATGGAAAAATCAAGACTGAGGCATTGTCGAAGACCTGGAACGCTAACTCGTCCTCGACCTGGCGCCTACTTAATGGAGAAAAGCCTCATTATGTCGCCTCAAACTTTTTAGAGAATATGTAAGATGCTGGTAAAGCTGGACTATCCCACCACGTTGACCTATGAGGCTTAGACGTTTGTCCGACCCAACTCTGCTCTCAACTATCCACCCGTCTGATTTATCTACCTCACATTCAGTACTCAATTTTTCACAATAAAAAAATCCTATATACATATCATTTCCGTGCATGATTTCTTTTTTGCCTGAATCCCATTTCCTTCGCATGCAGATGTATATAGAATAGAAAAGTCGCCTTCTCTATATGCAAGCCTTACTTTTATTTTGAAAATGCTAAACAATTAATAATTTCAGAGACGGTATGGATAGCACTGAGTCAACACATTTGAGCATCGAATCTGCAACTTCAGACTACAGTGGTCGATTGCTCATTTTCGTTGACGGCAAGGACAGAGGCCGTCTTTTCTTGAGGTGCCTTGACAGACAAGCTGGGCTGAGGGCCTGGTCGGAAGGTGCCCTTGTCCTCTGCAGGAGGCAAGAATGCGACCTGAGGGCGATGGCAGTATTGCTGAGACTCCATTTTCCGCATGAGCCATGTTGGGACTCGCTTGATGATGGTGCGAGTGATCTTTGAAGATAATGACTTTTTGCATATACGAAAAAATATAAGAAAAAAGTGAGAAAGCGGAAAAAATGGGCCTCGGCATCGATAGCAAAGGAAAAAAAAAATACAAAAATGGGAGAGATGAAAAAATAATGCATATTTGATGGTTACCTGTCCGACCATGTTGCGCATCAACTTGCTGTATTCGAATGCAGCTTCAACCCATCCAATTCGTTCGTCCTGGTACTCCTTGAAAGCAGCTTCGATCTCGCTAGCAATGGGATGGAACGGAAGACCATTGATGCGATTTGCTAGTGCGATGGCATCGTGCATTGCATTCGATGCGCCAGCGCCACCAGAGGGACTCATCTAAAAAGAAAATAAGAGAAATGTAATGTAGGCTTGGTGAGTATTTGGATGACCCGTGCGGGTTTTACTCCTTGACTCCTGTTCAACAATATATTCCTACCTTGTGGCATGCTGCCCAAAGAAAAATAATAAATGAAAAAGTGGTTAGTCAGTGTAATTGCACGTAAACAGACGCTTTTTTTTAAATAGCTCGCTTGTCTTGCTAATGTCATGTCATCTTACCATCACCGAGGAGAACGGTACGGCAGTTGTACCAAGTCTTGAAGACTTTCTCTTCCAACATGACCTTGGAAATAAGATCCTTGTCAGACCATGCGAACATGTCTCCCAGAGTCAGTTTCTTGTCACCTCCGCTGACAATAGGGAAATCCTTGACCTCCTCACACATTGCCATCGCAGCCTCAGGTCCCCACTCTGAATTGCGGAATGCATCATTATCTCTGGTTGTTTTTTCGTCTAGGTAGAGCACAGCATCCCAACATACGGTGTTTTGGGCGGTCGTGAATGTATCCCACTGAAAAAAGGATACAAGTGTGATACAAAACAGTTAGAGTCAAAAAAACAACACGTATAAAAAAGTCGCGTGTTAACATTTGCACAGAAGTCAGACAGCTCCGCAATTTCACACTTACAGAGTACATCTTGTCTGCGCCTAGAACACGATTGAACACAGAGTTGTCTTTTCCAAGGGCTGGGAACTCTTCGGGGGTAAGAGGACGAGTTTGACCAAGAATACAGACAGTGCTGAAGGGGAGAGGAAGACCGTCAGATGCGGGTAACTTGTTTGCCTTCTTCAACTTTGCATAGAGGTTCTGACGAACAGCACTGTAGGCGCCATCAGCTCCGACGAGAATGTCTCCCTCAGCCTCGGTTCCGTCGCTGAAGCGAAGGAGGACCCCGTTGCCGCCTTGGTCCATGGTCAGGACCTTTTTGTTCATATGGACACGCTCTGCAGGAATCTGTCGCAGGAGGAGATCATACAACTGAGGGCGAGTGACAATGTATCCCTTGGCGCCAAATCTAACAAGTGGAAGCCGAAGAACTGTCAGTTATTTTCTTTCATTCTCTAAAGAACATTTCTTTTGATAGCGCCACTGTTGTTCACATAAAAATAAACCTTGTGTTGTACTTACTCCTCTTCGTGTCCTGCAAAACCCAGTTTGAAGGCAAGTTTCCCCTCCTCGGTGCACAAGTCCATCTCAGGGAGGTACTTGCTAATAGAGAGAAACTCGTCGTAGATGCCACACTGCTTGAACAGAGGAGCGGTGGTGCTGTTGAAGTACATTGCCGACCCTAAGCGATCCAAAAAAAAAAAAAAAAAAAAAAAAAAAAAAAAAAAAAAAGAGAGAGGTAAGTCTACCTACTGAAACCCCTTCCGAAGACAACTCATATCATCGGTACCGGTCAAAAGAACGATCGGCGAAGGCACACTTTACCAAGAGGCTTGACTACAGTGGCACGCTCGTAGATCTCAAAGGGAATGCCGGCCTTGTGCAGAAGCATTCCCAGAGTCAGACCTCCAAGACCGGCTCCAACGATAAGGACCTTGGGACGCTTTGCGTACATAATCGAGCGGTCGTGCTTGAACGTGACAGTGGGGTTGATCTCCATGTTGTTGTTCTGAGGTGTGATGTCGCGATGTCGGAATGTGCGATGAGGGTTGGGAGGGGAAGATGGGGAGATGAAGAAAAAAAAAAAAGAGAAGAGATGGGGAAGAAGGGAGGAGAAAATGTAGATGAGCAAACGAGAGATGCCCAAAAGAAAAACAGAGATGAGGAGCGTCGAAGCGTGCAAAAAAAAAAAAAAAAAAAAAATGGCTCACCATTTGTTGTTGTTTTGTGGAACCATGATACCTTGTGTCTTGCAGAAACAACGGGAGAGAGCGGTTGTGTGAGTGTAGAAGAGAGAGAAAGGAAGGGATATAGGAATCGCCGAACAGAACGGGACGAGAGAAGGCATAGGACCGAGCAATGGAGGTACACTTTTATGCATGTGTCCTTAGTTCATCAAAGGAACAAGGGGATGCAAGCATGCGACGTTTCACTCGAACTAACTCCTTGCTTTAAGTGATGCCATTACATTTTTCCCATGAGTGGATTGACACCCACCCATAGAATGCTGATCAACGCCTGCATTGAAGTAGGCATCGGGTTGTGTTTGTGCTCTCAACATGGGTTTTCTGTTCCGTTCAATTCGACTGCTCTCATTTTTCCATCGTTTACAACGTTGACCTCTACCGAGCCAAGGAAAAAACGGGAAACATAAACATATAGACAAACAGGCAGTGGCGATGGGAGTGAGCAAGGAGCAGGGACACACCGCAATACGGGAGAAACAATAGTCGATACAAGAAAAAGATGCTGAGGGCGAAAAAGAAAATTGAGGGTGGAAGGAGGAATAAGAGACAGGAGTGGTTAACATGAGATGAACGCGAATCCGAATGTGGCGAAGACTGGAGCAAAAGCTATGACGGATAACATCAACGGTGAGAGGTGTAAACACTGATATCTTCTTGCATGTTTTATCGTTCTTCTTTTTCCTTTATATGGTGTCCACTAGAACCACCATGATACATCTATTTGCATTAGCTCTTTCATTGTTGCGCAACAAAAAAAATGTCCGTCAAAGATAGGTTGAATAATGCTTTATTACCAGCGACCACCAAAATTATTTGTTTCCATTGCGTACTGTCATCTTCACCCTGTACTCTCTATCTCTCTCTCTTTCTCCTTCAATCAGTGGGAATAAAAAGACAAAAGAAAAATACTTTTTTTCTTTTTTTTTTTTTTTTTTTTCGTACACAATTTTTTTCCTCTAACAAGCGGTACAAAGGAAAGGAGGCATTTGGAAGTAAAGGGGACTACAGACCAAACTCCTCAGTATACCATCCGCCAGTCACAGTCCGGCCCGGAGCCTGGCTCAGCGCAATAGTTGTCGCTGCTCTTCATAGCAAAAACGGAAGAAAATACGTAAAACTAGATACGAACGAAGGGGAATCTTTCCATCCTCTCTATCAATGACAACTTCCCCATCCCAACAGACTCTCCAACAGCCGCTCATCAGGTGCGCGTGGATCCTTGGTCGCTCCAGGGCAGGTCCGATCCTTATGTGTGGCTAGCGAAGCGCCACACGGGCAGAACCCATCACGCGTGATGTAACCGTATCCTTGACTCCAGTCACCACGGGGGCTTGTGTATTTGGATGTTTTATTCTTGGCAGAGATGCCTTGCGTCTGCTCCCACGCGATCGTCGCGGGGCATCGGGTTTTCCAAATCAGCTCTGAGGCCTACGTCTCCAGATAGCCAATAAACTTGTGAAGGACCGTCTTGGCAATGGACTGTAGGGTCTTGAAGACCGAGGACCACTCAGTCAACATGCTCTTGGGGGTGATTCCGCGAATAAGGTCCGAAACGTGCCACTTGGGGGCTAGGCCAGCAGATAGTGCGCCGCCGCATTCTAACAGTTCGTATTTAGTACAACTCTGCTCGGTCTGCCGAGTGGCTCATCACTACGGAGCCTCTTCGATTTCGCCCGCACAAATTACTTTTTTTTTTTTCGTACGCAATTTTATTTCTCCAGTGAAAAGCCCAAGAAAGCCATTCGATAGTGAAAGGAGCTACATACCAAACTCTTCCAAAAGCCATCCACCAGTCGCAGTCCGGTCCACAACCTGGCTCTGCGCAACAATTGCCGCTGCTCCTCACAGCTTCAATAGAAGAAAATAAAACTAAACACGAAGAAAAGGAATTCTTCCCATCCCGCACAAATTACGTGTAAATTTTTTTCAGTCTCAAAAAAAGAATTTCCCGTATCGTCGCCGGCCAACGGCGGCACCAAAAAGGCCGGGAACTTTTGACGCTTAACCAATCAAAATCGAGGAGTCACTTTGTCCGAGTGGTTAAGGAGTATGGCTGCTAACTGTATGGGATTTCCCGCGCAGGTTCGAACCCTGCAGGTGACGACTCTTCTTTTGCTGCGCTCCACGCCGTGCAAACGCGTTCTGCTGGTTTTGGTCCTGGTTATCGCGGGAGTAGTTGACGAATGACACTTGCTTACCTGTTGATCGGATTCTATCTTGACGCGTTATCTCCCCCTTGGAGGGTCGCAATTTCTTTTTTGTTTTCGAATCCCTTTTTTTTTTGTTGTTTTCTTCAAGCCCGATGCGATTTGTTGGAGACTATCTTCAGCGGCCAAAAAAAAAGAAGGGACTGTCGGCGGATATTTCCTCTGTGTTATTGATAGTAATGATGATGTTGTCGCTGTGGATATCTATTTGTTGCCCACCCTTTTGTGACTCCTTATATGTGGCCCATAGTAACGTCTATTTGTTGCCCCCCTCCCCCTCCTCTCCCTCCAGTTGCCATCGGAGACTGAATGCTCTTAAACGTTGCCAACAAAGCGCCAATCTATTGCCCACCCCGCAAAATTATTTGTTGCCCTTGACATAGTTGCCCCATATATTGAGCTGCATCCTCATGCACCACGCATTTCTTTGTTCCCTTTCTCGCTCTCTTTCTCCCACCTGTATCACTACCGACATGGTTGCCTCATGTACCACGCCGCATACCTATGAGGTTCCTGATACACATGCATGACACAAGTAGCAAGAGCTCGATACTCTACAGATAGATAATGCCGCGGCGCAGGTGGGGGAAGGAATATAGAGCAACATATAGCGGCAGAGTCATGGGCAACGCTTAAGATTTCGAGATAGGCATCGAATTAGATCCAAATTGTGGGCAACGAATAGACTTTACTATGGGCAATATTCAAGGAGCTGCAAAAGGGTGGCCAACAAATAGGATATTCCCCTTTGGAGAGATGAACTGATCTGTCGCACTTTGCTCTTGACACGCTCTGACAGCGTGTATGCGTGATTGCTTGATTGCGGTCCGATATCAATTTAAGATATATCTAACGCTGCCCACTATTTTAATCGCCTTATACGTTGCCCTCTACTAGCCGTTGCCCGCTCCTCCCTTGTCCAGCGAGCCCTGGGCCGCGACAACTCTGTTAATGGGGCCTGCATAGCGCTCTGCTTGACACATGATCGGATGCATGTTTTTATATGGATCATAGCAGAGATTAAAAAGCATGCGAAACAAATTGTGTATTATAATGGAAAAGGTGGGGAGGTGAGAAAAGGAATGGAATCTCGTATGCTGATAGTTTACAGCTAGTACTCGACCTTGAATTCCGACTCATGAATTTAAAACTTGCTGGTTCAACTCGCTGGCAATCTCTGCTTGGGACTTATATTGTCAAAGGAGCAACAAGGAGTTCAAGGAACTGGAAATGGACCCCGTGAGGGCCGGCAACGTTTAATTTTCAATAATGGGAAAGGTTTAGCGAAAACTGTGGCAATGAGTAAAGAAGGTTGAAAATCCGATGGCAACGTTTATGGGCAATGTATAAGACGACAAAAATAGGTGGGCAACGTTTGGATATATCCATCAATTTAACGCGCTCTTTCTCTACATTTAAGGAATCGTGTTTTCTTGATTTGTTTTTCGATTCCCCTTTTTTTTGCTGGCCTCTTCAAGCTTGGCTTTTGTTAGAGACTACCTTCGGCGGCCGAAGCCAGATAGGGCTGTCTGTAGATATCTCCTCTGTGTTGTTGATAATGATGATAACGATGATGGTGATGATGACGATAATGATGCTCCCTTCTATTTCCTTTGCTCTAGCATTGCTGTCTTAGTTGACACTCGACACCTGAATTTTTTTTTGAAAATGAGTAGCTTGTCACGTAAAAATCTAGTCATTACAGCCACACATACACACACTTTCTCTGCTTCTTTTGTCTCCGCTCTTATGGCACCTTCACCGTGGGTAAACATGAATACCACAGAAAAACTCATTTGCTTTGTTTGCCTTCATTTATTATTAATTTATTTTTCACTGGATCCTGAAAGTATGGGCGCATATGGAAGACAACGATATCTGATTGGTTAACTCGCTTCAATGCGACACTTCCTTATTCCAAGTGACTCTTCTCTGTCAAGACTGCCCAGCAGCCAATGGAAAAAAAAAGAGAGTGTGTGTGAAGTCAGAGAAAGTGAACACTCCACACTTTGATCAACCATTAAACCCGTCAATCCATTCAAGCATCAAATTTTTGTTTGTCTCGTTCATTTGATTTGATGACGCCTCACATCCGCCTGTGTCTGTGCGTTTTATGTCGGAATCTCCTTTTTCAGTTCGATTTTCGCAACAAGAATTATTGTTTGTTTGTTCGCGTTGAGGATAGCAAAAAATGACGCCGGTTGTCGACATATTTGGGTCTTTGTGCAATCTGGTATAAGGAAACCAGTCGTCGATGGAGAATAGCTCTTGAAACCGTGGCATTAACAGTTCATATTTTTTGTTGGGTGGTTTGCATGAGAAGAAGGATTGTATTTAACGAAGGGTTGCTATTCCTGTCATTCCTGAATTTTTTTTCAGGGTCGTGTGTACTCTGTTTGTCTCTTTCTCTCCCATCCCTAGCTCATTCAGAAGCGTGATTTGTTCAGAACATAAAGACGATGTAATGGTGCAGAGACTTTTTTTAATCACACATATAAAAATCAAAATTTTCTCGTTCAATAAATCCGCTTTCTGTCGCTATGTCATGTCTACTCAAACGGCAACCCTTACTTGCTTACTTGAATGTGACATCTTTCCTTTTACTGCCCATCTCCTCCTCTCGAAGCTCCTCGGTTGGGCGACTTGAGGCCTCATCGACTCATACTTGCACAATACACTCTTTCCACGCTCGATTTATCTTGTTGGTCACCATCACTTCTCAAATAATGGAGCAATTACGACTAGACAAAAAAGATACAAGAAGCGAGAAGGAGGCGGTATTAAAAATGCGGCTGCTTTGTTTGCATGCATGCTACGAAAACTTTATACCCCTAAGCCATTCCATCAGTCTACCATTACGTGAATCTGTGTTTGAGTGGGTGAAGGAGAGGGTGAGAAGCAGACGGAAGTGCACAAGCCTGAAAAAATGAGCACAAGAGTAGCGGCCCTGAGTGTGTTTTTTTTATATGAAAGCCAGGCACCCAAAGAATATGAGCCATCAACGCCTATAAGAACTGTTTCTAATCAGTTGCTGTTTGTTATCTTCGCAGTAGGTAGCACAAACATTCGTGTGTGTTGACGACAGGCGTCATTTTCCCTTGTGTGCTCAATCTGGATGAGCGATCCTCCTTCTCGCGATAAAAACTGAAACGAAACAGGCGGTTGTAACATACACAGACCATAGCGGGAGTAAGGTTTGATAAAATCAAACAAACGAGACGAACAAAAATTTTGGTATATTGCCGGGATCAGTGTCCATCAAAGTGTGGAATGATCACATCCTCTACCTCTCTCTTTTTTTTGTTATGTTGCATGTCGCACAGTTTGGATGCAGCTCAATATATGGGGCAACTATGTCAAGGGCAACAAATAATTTTGCGGGGTGGGCAATAGATTGGCGCTTTGTTGGCAACGTTTAAGAGCATTCAGTCTCCGATGGCAACTGGAGGGAGAGGAGGGGGAGGGGGGCAACAAATAGACGTTACTATGGGCCACATATAAGGAGTCACAAAAGGGTGGGCAACAAATAGATATCCACAGCGACAACATCATCATTACTATCAATAACACAGAGGAAATATCCGCCGACAGTCCCTTCTTTTTTTTTGGCCGCTGAAGATAGTCTCCAACAAATCGCATCGGGCTTGAAGAAAACAACAAAAAAAAAAGGGATTCGAAAACAAAAAAGAAATTGCGACCCTCCAAGGGGGAGATAACGCGTCAAGATAGAATCCGATCAACAGGTAAGCAAGTGTCATTCGTCAACTACTCCCGCGATAACCAGGACCAAAACCAGCAGAACGCGTTTGCACGGCGTGGAGCGCAGCAAAAGAAGAGTCGTCACCTGCAGGGTTCGAACCTGCGCGGGAAATCCCATACAGTTAGCAGCCATACTCCTTAACCACTCGGACAAAGTGACTCCTCGATTTTGATTGGTTAAGCGTCAAAAGTTCCCGGCCTTTTTGGTGCCGCCGTTGGCCGGCGACGATACGGGAAATTCTTTTTTTGAGACTGAAAAAAATTTACACGTAATTTGTGCGGGATGGGAAGAATTCCTTTTCTTCGTGTTTAGTTTTATTTTCTTCTATTGAAGCTGTGAGGAGCAGCGGCAATTGTTGCGCAGAGCCAGGTTGTGGACCGGACTGCGACTGGTGGATGGCTTTTGGAAGAGTTTGGTATGTAGCTCCTTTCACTATCGAATGGCTTTCTTGGGCTTTTCACTGGAGAAATAAAATTGCGTACGAAAAAAAAAAAAGTAATTTGTGCGGGCGAAATCGAAGAGGCTCCGTAGTGATGAGCCACTCGGCAGACCGAGCAGAGTTGTACTAAATACGAACTGTTAGAATGCGGCGGCGCACTATCTGCTGGCCTAGCCCCCAAGTGGCACGTTTCGGACCTTATTCGCGGAATCACCCCCAAGAGCATGTTGACTGAGTGGTCCTCGGTCTTCAAGACCCTACAGTCCATTGCCAAGACGGTCCTTCACAAGTTTATTGGCTATCTGGAGACGTAGGCCTCAGAGCTGATTTGGAAAACCCGATGCCCCGCGACGATCGCGTGGGAGCAGACGCAAGGCATCTCTGCCAAGAATAAAACATCCAAATACACAAGCCCCCGTGGTGACTGGAGTCAAGGATACGGTTACATCACGCGTGATGGGTTCTGCCCGTGTGGCGCTTCGCTAGCCACACATAAGGATCGGACCTGCCCTGGAGCGACCAAGGATCCACGCGCACCTGATGAGCGGCTGTTGGAGAGTCTGTTGGGATGGGGAAGTTGTCATTGATAGAGAGGATGGAAAGATTCCCCTTCGTTCGTATCTAGTTTTACGTATTTTCTTCCGTTTTTGCTATGAAGAGCAGCGACAACTATTGCGCTGAGCCAGGCTCCGGGCCGGACTGTGACTGGCGGATGGTATACTGAGGAGTTTGGTCTGTAGTCCCCTTTACTTCCAAATGCCTCCTTTCCTTTGTACCGCTTGTTAGAGGAAAAAAATTGTGTACGAAAAAAAAAAAAAAAAAAAAGAAAAAAAGTATTTTTCTTTTGTCTTTTTATTCCCACTGATTGAAGGAGAAAGAGAGAGAGATAGAGAGTACAGGGTGAAGATGACAGTACGCAATGGAAACAAATAATTTTGGTGGTCGCTGGTAATAAAGCATTATTCAACCTATCTTTGACGGACATTTTTTTTGTTGCGCAACAATGAAAGAGCTAATGCAAATAGATGTATCATGGTGGTTCTAGTGGACACCATATAAAGGAAAAAGAAGAACGATAAAACATGCAAGAAGATATCAGTGTTTACACCTCTCACCGTTGATGTTATCCGTCATAGCTTTTGCTCCAGTCTTCGCCACATTCGGATTCGCGTTCATCTCATGTTAACCACTCCTGTCTCTTATTCCTCCTTCCACCCTCAATTTTCTTTTTCGCCCTCAGCATCTTTTTCTTGTATCGACTATTGTTTCTCCCGTATTGCGGTGTGTCCCTGCTCCTTGCTCACTCCCATCGCCACTGCCTGTTTGTCTATATGTTTATGTTTCCCGTTTTTTCCTTGGCTCGGTAGAGGTCAACGTTGTAAACGATGGAAAAATGAGAGCAGTCGAATTGAACGGAACAGAAAACCCATGTTGAGAGCACAAACACAACCCGATGCCTACTTCAATGCAGGCGTTGATCAGCATTCTATGGGTGGGTGTCAATCCACTCATGGGAAAAATGTAATGGCATCACTTAAAGCAAGGAGTTAGTTCGAGTGAAACGTCGCATGCTTGCATCCCCTTGTTCCTTTGATGAACTAAGGACACATGCATAAAAGTGTACCTCCATTGCTCGGTCCTATGCCTTCTCTCGTCCCGTTCTGTTCGGCGATTCCTATATCCCTTCCTTTCTCTCTCTTCTACACTCACACAACCGCTCTCTCCCGTTGTTTCTGCAAGACACAAGGTATCATGGTTCCACAAAACAACAACAAATGGTGAGCCATTTTTTTTTTTTTTTTTTTTTGCACGCTTCGACGCTCCTCATCTCTGTTTTTCTTTTGGGCATCTCTCGTTTGCTCATCTACATTTTCTCCTCCCTTCTTCCCCATCTCTTCTCTTTTTTTTTTTTCTTCATCTCCCCATCTTCCCCTCCCAACCCTCATCGCACATTCCGACATCGCGACATCACACCTCAGAACAACAACATGGAGATCAACCCCACTGTCACGTTCAAGCACGACCGCTCGATTATGTACGCAAAGCGTCCCAAGGTCCTTATCGTTGGAGCCGGTCTTGGAGGTCTGACTCTGGGAATGCTTCTGCACAAGGCCGGCATTCCCTTTGAGATCTACGAGCGTGCCACTGTAGTCAAGCCTCTTGGTAAAGTGTGCCTTCGCCGATCGTTCTTTTGACCGGTACCGATGATATGAGTTGTCTTCGGAAGGGGTTTCAGTAGGTAGACTTACCTCTCTCTTTTTTTTTTTTTTTTTTTTTTTTTTTTTTTTTTTTTTTTGGATCGCTTAGGGTCGGCAATGTACTTCAACAGCACCACCGCTCCTCTGTTCAAGCAGTGTGGCATCTACGACGAGTTTCTCTCTATTAGCAAGTACCTCCCTGAGATGGACTTGTGCACCGAGGAGGGGAAACTTGCCTTCAAACTGGGTTTTGCAGGACACGAAGAGGAGTAAGTACAACACAAGGTTTATTTTTATGTGAACAACAGTGGCGCTATCAAAAGAAATGTTCTTTAGAGAATGAAAGAAAATAACTGACAGTTCTTCGGCTTCCACTTGTTAGATTTGGCGCCAAGGGATACATTGTCACTCGCCCTCAGTTGTATGATCTCCTCCTGCGACAGATTCCTGCAGAGCGTGTCCATATGAACAAAAAGGTCCTGACCATGGACCAAGGCGGCAACGGGGTCCTCCTTCGCTTCAGCGACGGAACCGAGGCTGAGGGAGACATTCTCGTCGGAGCTGATGGCGCCTACAGTGCTGTTCGTCAGAACCTCTATGCAAAGTTGAAGAAGGCAAACAAGTTACCCGCATCTGACGGTCTTCCTCTCCCCTTCAGCACTGTCTGTATTCTTGGTCAAACTCGTCCTCTTACCCCCGAAGAGTTCCCAGCCCTTGGAAAAGACAACTCTGTGTTCAATCGTGTTCTAGGCGCAGACAAGATGTACTCTGTAAGTGTGAAATTGCGGAGCTGTCTGACTTCTGTGCAAATGTTAACACGCGACTTTTTTATACGTGTTGTTTTTTTGACTCTAACTGTTTTGTATCACACTTGTATCCTTTTTTCAGTGGGATACATTCACGACCGCCCAAAACACCGTATGTTGGGATGCTGTGCTCTACCTAGACGAAAAAACAACCAGAGATAATGATGCATTCCGCAATTCAGAGTGGGGACCTGAGGCTGCGATGGCAATGTGTGAGGAGGTCAAGGATTTCCCTATTGTCAGCGGAGGTGACAAGAAACTGACTCTGGGAGACATGTTCGCATGGTCTGACAAGGATCTTATTTCCAAGGTCATGTTGGAAGAGAAAGTCTTCAAGACTTGGTACAACTGCCGTACCGTTCTCCTCGGTGATGGTAAGATGACATGACATTAGCAAGACAAGCGAGCTATTTAAAAAAAAGCGTCTGTTTACGTGCAATTACACTGACTAACCACTTTTTCATTTATTATTTTTCTTTGGGCAGCATGCCACAAGGTAGGAATATATTGTTGAACAGGAGTCAAGGAGTAAAACCCGCACGGGTCATCCAAATACTCACCAAGCCTACATTACATTTCTCTTATTTTCTTTTTAGATGAGTCCCTCTGGTGGCGCTGGCGCATCGAATGCAATGCACGATGCCATCGCACTAGCAAATCGCATCAATGGTCTTCCGTTCCATCCCATTGCTAGCGAGATCGAAGCTGCTTTCAAGGAGTACCAGGACGAACGAATTGGATGGGTTGAAGCTGCATTTGAGAGCAGCAAGATGATGCGCAACATGGTCGGACAGGTAACCATCAGAAATGCGCTTTTGTGCTCATCTTAGCTATATTATTTGTATTTTTTTGATGTCTGGATCGGTATTAGTTCTTTCCGCTTTCTCACTTTTTTCTTATATTTTTTCGTATATGCAAAAAGTCATTATCTTCAAAGATCACTCGCACCATCATCAAGCGAGTCCCAGCATGGCTCATGCGGAAAATGGAGTCTCAGCAATACTGCCATCGCCCTCAGGTCGCATTCTTGCCTCCTGCAGAAGACAAGGGCACCTTCCGACCAGGCCCTCAGCCCAGCTTGTCTGTCAAGGCACCTCAAGAAAAGACGGCCTCTGTCCTTGCCGTCAACGAAAATGAGCAATCGACCACCGTAGTTTGAAGCGACTTACTGAGTAGAGAAAAAAATAAAACAACTAAATTCATGCGAGAAAAGAATACTGCGAGTGTTCATTTTTTTTCATGGATGTTATTCGGTCGTTTAGATGGGTCACATTCGGTTGTCGGGAGCGGTGTTGATTTGAAGTAGCGCCGAGTTCTCACCAGGTCGGACGAGCGTCTGATAATTGTATGTCAAGGTCGTGACATGCTTGCGAGTATCCGACAGCTCAAGCAACCGTCTCAAAACCTGAGGGAAAATTTGAGGGCTGCCCAAGTCGTAGGGTCTGTACCAGCCCATGATCGGGTTGGTCTTTGAGATTTTCTGAATCTCGTCATCTCGACCAGCATACTCGCAATCCTCCGGATCGTCGTCACCAATTCTCCACAAACCGAGACAGAACTCAATCTCCTCAAGCTGCGAGCATCCCCAGGTGTGACTGTCAAGCACGTCAAAGATCCCTCGACAGTTTGGAGAGACATCTGTGATCCCGAGGTACTTGAGGTGACGGCACGCGAGGAGGAGACCGAGGACAAAATACGCGCCAAACAGATCGTCTTCAGGGCCGAACAACAATCTGTCCCAGTGGAGGTACAAAGATTTGAGCGTTCTGGCATGCGAGATGATGGCAGAGAGCAAATCGTCGCTCCATGGGCCTTGGTTGATGTATAGCCTGACCAGCCCTGCGTATGAGCACTTGCGCAGGAATGTTGCGAGTGCGGTCGGTTCGTCCGGGGGAAAGGTCCAATAGACCTCGACATCGTCGAGCAAAGGGCAGGTGCTACGGAGACATTCCGCAAGGCTTGTATAGGCGGCATCGCCCTCGTCCTCGTAGACTGTCAGCTTCAGACTCTTGAGCGCTGGGGTAAGTTTCACCAGATCCTGCAAAAGCCTTGGCGAAATGAGAGGATCGTTCCCAGTAGGATTTTTGTCCACTCGAAGTTCGGTAAGATGCGGCAGGGTCATCGAGGCGCTCAAGCTCTTGCCGGCATCAGTTGGATCGTGAATAGCAAATTCGTGAATGCAGTCAAGATCCAGGACGCGAAGAGTGTCTGCCATAGGTCGGATGATCTTGCTCATGGGTATCCCCTTGTTGGCCCAGTTGCGCAGCGTCAACTCCTGCAGTTTCGTCAGCCGCACAAAATCTTCCACTCTGAGATCGTCTTGTCCAAAACCATCCAAGAGCAAGATCTCTAGATCAAGGTTCGACTGTACGAGCCGTCGCTTCATCTCAATTTCAGATTTACCTTCGCCGCCGGCCTTGGTGAGCTCCAACAGGACAAGCTGAGTACACCGAAAAGGCGTCAGATCCATGTCGCCCTGACGCAGGTATTTGAGGTGATGACTGTTGATTGAAACCGCCTCCGATGTGAACCGACGGATCTTGATAGCGTCAGAGTGGGACCAGAGGATTGGATGAAAGACCTTGTGCCAGAGTCGAGAGACTTGCATAAATGAGAGGAGGTGCTCGACGTTTTGTTTGCTGGTCCACCGGCCGACCAACGAACGGCACTCGAAAAAGAAGGAATCTCCGATGATATACAGGACCTCGGAGCAGTTGAGGGCGCGGGTTGATGCAGACACCGAAGAGACTTGGTTGTCTTTTGTGGCGGTGACGCTATCAGGTGGTGTGAGTTGGTTTGACGGGTCCGTCATGTCAACGAAGGGGGTCAGAACGATACGGCTGTGGATATGAGGTTTAGACAAGCAAGTTCGGAAAAAATGGTTAAGAAAGTAGGGTCAAGGCTGTGGAAAAGGTTCAGTGTGAGTGGGAAAGAGAGGGGAAGAAGAGTCGATGGCGATGTTGAGAAGGAAGGAAGAAAAGAAGGGGCAGAATCAAAAAGACAAAGGAAGAAAAAGCAAAGGCGGGGTAGAGGATGGATGTGGTTTGGTTTGGTCATGATGCGCGAAATGATGGTTGATCTGTGCCGATGCTTATGGTTGCAAGTCCACGTCACCGAACGCATCAATCAGAACACAAGTCTTGCGTCCAATATGTAAACGAATAAAAAGGCAAAAAAGAGGCTTACATGAAATCAGAAAAAAAAAAATGCTTCGCCCAGCTATGTACCACCTTCTCCGCGCTTACCCTTCCTTTCTTGCCCCTTCTTGATACCCTGCACGCATTTATGTTTGATCCTGTTCCTCTTCTGCCTCTCGTTCTACAAATGTCCTATTTTTACCTCCCTCCTTCCTTTCATTGCATCAGTATCACACCCCTATTCGATTTCATTGAGAAAAATATGCGAATAAATTTGAAATTTGGATAAGGGGAGATTTATGTAAAATTAAAATTTTCCTCTCGCTCCGCACCTATCTTCCTTCTTTCATCACTGCTTGACAATAAAGACAAACGAACACCAAAAAAATCATTTTTTTTATTCAGTCTACGCCGTCTCACACAAACACCTCGATAACAATAAAAAAAATACTAGGCAATAGCCCTTGTCGGATGAGCCAAAGGGTCAAAAATAAGCGAGAAGTTCTTCCGGCCATCGATTAGATCGATGTTTTCGAGCCGCGATAAAGTTAGTGCAACTAATGTAGCGATCAATTGTGAATGTTTTCAGTGCATCGTGGGAGTGTTTCATGCAGCTCATCCTTTTCATCGGACTCAGACTCATGTTCGTCGCCCCAATTCGCATTCATCGCCGGACTCTTATTTGAAAGACGATCCAAGATGGTCAAGGACTCTCTTCAAATAGGGCCTGTCCTCGTCGTACCCAGCGCAACCGTCGCTGTCGTCGTGGGGGGCTCGTAGTCATCTCTCAAGCCATGGCGCATCGAAACATTGTTGCTATCGTCGCCGCCATATCTGCCATCCAACGCCCTCCGCGATGATGATTTTTGTGATAAGAACGTGCTCGAGTCGCGCCCCTCGTCACCTATAAAACCTCACCCATCTGCTTGTACAATTAAACCAGTCCTCGGATACACCAACAACATGCCACTCCCGGCGATGTAAGTTGCGCATTGTGTGAAAGAACGGAATGGACGATTGAAATGGATCTTGTACTTTGGAAGGTCGGCAAGGACAAGGACGGATCCGAGTAGTGCTGGGCCCGAGGGATTTTAGAAACGGCTTGAATGGAGGCCCAGCAGGCTGAGAAGTGTAAACATAGAGACCAGGGATAATACAATCCCCCTGCTGCAGAGCTGAAGTCTATCCTTGGGTCCGTCAAGTGCGATTAAATTGCGTTCTATATCGCTGGATAACATGGTCCTACTCGTGATGATCCTTCTCACCCATGGAAGAGAGACGATCAGGCGGGAACTCTGGGGCTAAATGGCGTCGCTGCAGGAGCAGGAGGAGGGAGTGGCTTCTTCAGTTGTAGCTCTCTTTCTGGAATGGGTATCGACCTCATCGCGCATTTCGAGACGGAGTATCGGATGAGGCCGATGAGAGAAAAATTCTGAGGAGGGGAATTCAATTCTGGGTTGTCTTGAGAGACCTTGGGGGCTTGAGTCATGACCTCAGCGCCGCTCCATGTCCCCTTCACCATCCTCCAGGGGGATATTGTAGGGTGAATAGTTGGAGAGAGGTAGAAGCGCGTCTAATCCATGATTGAACGACACAGCGGAAACATAATGATAGCATATTAATTCAATGGTACTGTAGACAAAAAGGCGCGGCGCTATAAAACTTTATTCCTCAACACAGCAAAAGAATATAAAAACTACACACAAACAAAAATGCCTTGCTGTCATCCCCTCGTGGCTAGGTAAAAATGAGTTGTGAGCGCTGACTTTATTCCAGAGTTCGTCGGGACTCCTTCGATAACCTGCCAGAGTTGTTGACCGGTGAGTAGAAGGATCGCAGGTGTATCGTCGGGTGAAGGAAATGCCAGGAAAGGTATGCTTGGGTGATGTACACTCAAATGGCGCAAGTATCCGCAGGATGGGGAGAAGGTAAACTGTTGTGAGAGGAATGGTGAGGGGGATGGTGGTAGTGCGTGGTGGAGCGAGATTTATGATATGAATAAGGACGAAGATGAGGTCTTCCTTCTGGAGCAGACTACCAGGTCCAGTTGGACGCAGGAGAGAGTACTCGAGTCGCAGGCGGATGGTGGGCGGGGATAAGAAGAAAGAGAAAGATGCATCGGAGCGAAATGAAATAAGACTATAAATGTGGGAAAGACGGGGGCTATGCTAACGCCCTTTTTCCTGAGACCAATAGTCTCATACACACCCATAGTCGAGTGCATACAGCCCTTCAGATTACCGTTGTAATTTCAATCATCCCTCTGCAATTGAACCATCACAAAGGAGCGAAAACTAGAGGCAAGTAGTTATATTTTTAGTGCATGTCCTTTGGTTAGGACTTATTCTTATTTTGTGCCACCTCGCTTTGCAAAAAAAAAAGTGAAAGTGAGAGTAGGGGACATGCAGGGGCGGAACCGCTTGTGTTACCTTTTCATTGTAATAACAGGTATTGTAAAGAGCCACCTCTAATGCACCCACCTTGTTGTTTTGATTGTGCTTGTTCACCGTTGCCCGGTTCCATATCGGGACTGCAAAGCGACCCCTGAGATGACCAAATCGGATCGGTTGCCTGGTTTCCCACTGCCCATTTTTTTCTTCGCCCAATGGACCAAATAAGAGGCCTTATATCATATCTCCCTTTGTGGTCTTCTTTCCTCCACATGAACCACATAATGCATGGTTTAGCTGGGGAAAAAAGCAAGCAGTTTTGCCAACAAAAGACCTACGAAACAATTGCTTTGGTTGCTATTTTTTTTGTTGGTGTGCTGGCACTTGTACATAGGCAGGGGAGGATGTGCGTGTGAACTCGGGAATCCCCCCCCTTTTTTTTTTTTTTTTTTTTTTTTTTTTTTTTTTTTGGAAACAATAAACAAGTGGCTCACAGAAGAAAACACAAAAATATAAGATCCATCCATGGATCATCCTTCCATGTCATTGCCATGCCTGCCACACTCAAGCTAACAAATACGAAAGAAAGACGAGGCTATATATTCTTGCTCTTTCTTTCTTCCTTTAACAAGCCATTCCTCCACTACCCATTTTTCATCAGCCCAACCCCTCTCTTCCTCATTCTCGCTAGGGCGGAAGGGAGGGAAAGACCTTCACTCTCTCTCCCCCCTTACCTATCTAGACATCGGCATCTCAGGCAAAAAGAAAATGGAGTACACCTCCTGCATCCTTGCTTCCTTTCAAACACTCCTTTCACTTAGCAACATCTTGCCCATTTCCAGTCATCCACACATCCAACAACAACCATTTTTCATCCCCGCGTCTCCTCATTTTTTTTTTGAAGACAACTATCTTTTTTTTCTCTCTTGAGCACCCAACAATAGCCGATCCAATGACGAAAAAATCCCTCCAACTGGGATGTCGTCCATCAAAGCAAGTTCAGAATCGCTTACTCTCGCGTCCATCTTTTGTTATGGTCCGACGATTAAGGACCATCCAGTAACAGTATCAATCATGACTGATCGGTGTTGTCAAAAACGTTAGTCAATGAATGGATGTTAAACTGTTGCTTCTTTCCCCCCCTTCTACTCCTCCACAGCCTGCCTGCCTGTATCAAAGTTTTCTGTTATTGTTTGTCTACTTTTGTGTCTGTGTCGCACTCGCTCCAATTCTAACTGCCCCAATTTCCTTGCCTCTTTGCCTTCCTCTCGCTTCTCTCTCTCTCACTCTCTCTTCGCCTAAAGTATACCTCCCACTTTAAAACCTAAACAGAATCTCCTAGCACCCGCCCCCGCCATGACCTTCAAGTCGAGGGCGTAAAATGGTTGCTGATGCGTTCACTTCATCGCCAGAATCAGACGCCATCCTAGCTGAAGACATGGTAAGAAATGAAAAAAATATCAAATACCGTATCTATTTTTTACATAAGAATATGGTTTGAACAAAAAAATAACGTGGTAAAAAGGAATACACAGTATTAACCATACCCCCTCCCCCCCCGGCGTTGATCGTTTTTAGAGCCTTGGGGAATCAGTATCCTTTCTTGGGATACCTGAAAATGACGAGAAGCTCTTCCGAGCACACCTTTTCGTCGCCCCATTATCCACGTTGAAAAACTGGAAAAGAGAATTTAAGAAATGGCTAGGGACCTGGTCGTCCTTTTCCATGCGATCGGAGAGGAGCGTGTAAGTGAATGAAGAGTGTTTGCTGCGAATCGATAAGTCCAACAGAGAACATGTGTGTATGTGTGTGAGGAAGAGGGTAAATTTCTTACCATTTACATGTCTCCCTAAATTCTTTACATTTTCAGGAACTGGCCAGACCCTATACTGCACGTTGTTCATATAATGTCTGCCTGACGTCGTGTGAATGCTGCAAGCCGGTGTACAAATACCTTTCGCCCTTGAAATGGTCCCCTCGCCGATGCGGGCCCCGCTACCCTCAAGGGTGCCAATGCCGTACTTCCGACAAGCCCCACACTCATTCCGTTCTCAGCTTCGGCTCTTCTGAACGGGACTCCTCTCCAGAACCGCATCCAAAGGAGAGATAACTTTGAGCTCTATTAAATTCTTGCATTTCCATGCTCCGCCGGGTTAAATCCGAGGTTAAGAGTAAGTAAAATCTGCTACACATTTTGTTTCGTTTATTGTTACCTAAGCACTGCTAAAGTGACCAACAGGTCCAAATTCTAAGCAAATCCCCCTCTCCCTTGTCTCCCCATATCCAACCTCGGTCCTCAACAGGAAACCAAATCAAGAGTACAGCCCCCGTCACGTCCTCAAGCGATCGGTCCGTCGGCCGGTCCTAAAGTACTCGAACGATACTCCTGATCTTTCCCAGATCGAAAGATTAACCCCCCCCCCCGCCTTAGCGGGCTGGTAGGCTAAGCAACCTTCCACCCAGTCGATCACAGCGGATACCGGCCGTGCTTGTGTCAATGTATAAGGTGAGGGGACGATAACGGCGACCAAAAAAAAGATAACAAAGAAAAGACACACCTCATTTTCGCCACCTGGTATTCTCCATCCTACTGCGTCCCTTCCCCATAAGAAAGGTTCAATCACATTCTCGATACTATCTTATTTTCCTACCAGTTCAAAACCCCTCTGTCCTTCTCGTCGTCATTGTCGTTTAGTTGGTTAGTTAGTTAGTGAAGGGTACTGGGAGCCAAAGTTCACCAATCAATAAGGCTCGTCTTCGATATAAAGAACGAGACATATCCCCCCGCGCGATGTGGTGACAAAGATGACGAGAAGGTTTGGGCAACGTAACAACTTTTACATAATGATACTTTCTGTCCTATTTTTGATTTTGGAAAAATAAAAAAAAAATTGTAAACGTTCATTCTTGATGTTGCATTGTTGAGTATTTTGTTTTGATGGTAATAAGGGTGAGGGATAAAGAGGCCAAAAAAAAAGAGATTGAATGAATTGGCGTGGTGAAAGAGAGAGTACAGATGTTGGTTTGTGCACAGCGAAAGTACCATTGTTGTGGTTTCAAAAGATCAAAAAAGGAGGACGGTACATAAAACGTATTCGCCACCATACCAAAAAGAAGCCAGATTTATTTCATTGACCAACCGGTGCACAGACAAACATCAGCCAAGCTCCGTTCAATGCTCACACATAATTTCCATTCACGATATGAATGCTAACGTACAATCTGACGATTTATTGTTGGGATTGAGGTGCAAACGACAACAAGAGGGGATAGACTACCCTAAATAAACGAACAAGGTGTGCATTGCATATTTGCATATCCTCAACGGATAATGTTTCCCTAGCTCAAGAAAGAGAAAAAATGGAATGACAAATGGACTAACAAGAAAGTCGGTTTGGTGGAGCAAAAAAAAAAAAAAAATGAAAAGAACTATCAAGGAGAAAAAAAAGACGTACTGTAATGCAGTTCGAAGAGAGTCGCCGCCTGCTTTTTTTTTTTTTTTTTTTTTTTTTTTTTTTTTTTTTTTTTTTTTGATATGCACTGCCTGCGGCGTTTGTTGTTGCTAGATATATTTGCTTTTTTTGTTCGTTTTTTGTCAAATACATGTTGTTTGTTGACCTTTTTTTTTGTTTCATTTTGTGGGTTGTCGAATGACGAGTGTCGTTTCTGTGTCGGGTGGTGTTCCGTTTACGGATGGTACTCCATGGCCACGACGGCATTCGCCTCAGACTCTGCCTCTACACCTATATACACAAGGTACAAAAAAAACATTAAGCATGTCAGTAAACACATGTAAAGGCGAGATGATCAAGAAAAAAAATCAAACCTCATTCAAACGTTAAAACAAAACCTTACCATATCGCTCACGGATAAAAGCCTTGAGGCGGAGGATCTCGTGGACAAGACGGTCATTACTGGATTGCTGAGGCTCCTCAACGGTCGTCGCGGTAGTTCCAGGAACAGGCAATATGGAGATGACAGACGAGGTCGACATGAACGTCTTAGACTCGAGAATGGTCGTCTTCATCATTCGTGGGTCCGGACGGAATCCTCCACTGCCAGAAGAACTGCTTGCCGCACAGTGGTTGTTACTTTCACCAGGACCGTAGCCGTAGGGACCAGACGTATTGCTTGGATCAGCTCTTAATGGGCCACCAGATGTAATGGATGAAGGTCCAGAGTGAGAAGAGCCCGAAATGACCAAGGAGGGGGCCGAAGTTCCTGGTTCAAAGACTGACATTGTCGGGACAATACTATTGACGCATCCATCCTCGTATCCAAACGCTGCTGTGGGGAACTGCACAGATGAACCTTCGTGTGCGTTCAAAGTGGAAGGGGACACCAGGCCGACCGTAGAAGAGTTGTTGGCTGCTGCGGCTGCCGAGTCCATCGCCGCAAGTTGCTGGAAAGTGAGAGGGAGGTCTGATCCATCAACATCATCAGCAACAACAGTGCTTGCTGCTGATGCTGCAGGCGCAGGGTCCTGAGCAAGATTCGCGGTATTATGATCCCAAAGAAACTGCTGGTACCACGAAAGTGGTGGAGGAGCTGGGGCTGTGTTCAGTGCTAGGACAGCCGAAGCCTCTGCAGCAACCAAATCAGAGCACTCGAGCTCGGTCGAGGGAACCTGGAGAGAATTCTGGTGCGACATGAGATCGTCCTCGCCAAGGGGTCCAAGAGAGATCGAAGGGATGGGTGGGTTGATCTGGAGCAAGTCTACGCCGTTGTCGTCGTCAAGGACGCTGCCGTTGGGCATCGAAGAGATGTGTGATGGGGGAGGACTGACCATTGGAAGGGTGTTACTGGCGGCGTCACTGGGGTGTGTGGAGATTTGGTCTATTCTGACGGTAGGAGATCTGTGGAAAAAGGGTGGTTGAAGTGGTGAGCTTCTCTGCTGTTGCTCGCCTATCTTGTTGCTGTTCTGACCATCACCATCACCGGGAATCAATAAGGACTGCTGGTGATGATGCTGATGGTGATTGGGCTGCTGTTGATTGATTCCGTTGAAATGCCTTGATCGCACGAGACTGTCGCCAGAGGTGTTCTGCACCATAGGGAGAAACTGCTGATCCATACAAGTGGCCTCGCTGGCAGTAGAGCGAGAATGGAATCCGGGAATGTCGACCGCGGCATCTCCGTTCAGGGGCGCGTTCTGGTCAAAGTAATGCTGCATCGTCCGTTCCGAGACTTTGGAGTCCTCTAGACCATCCTTGCCAAGAGATATCGTGACGAGCGCATTGTTGTCCTTGTCTAAACGGCAGGTCGGGCTGGTATTTTCCTTGGGCAATCTTGGCATAGACGCACCAACAGCGGCAAAGTGCGTGCCCAGTCTGGCTCCATTCGCCATCGCACCGACCGAATCCATGACCACCGACTCGATCATATCTGGCTCCTCGCTCTCTGGTTTGTAATCATCGTCCATCCCATCATCAGAATCACTCTCATCCGACCGCCAACTCGAACAGGCGCGCTTTTTAGACGTTGACGCAAGCTTGGCCAGAGAAGGATGCTTGTCTAGTCCTTCTCGATTGCGCTGTCCGGCCGGGAACATGACAGGTGGGAGGACCTTGCCGATAGTTCCTCGAAAACCCTTGGCGTGTGGATTATGAGACTTTTTCAAGTCATTCACCTTATAGTTTTGGTAGTGAGTGACCGCCATGAACTCTGTCCTGTCAAACCGGTAAACGATCGAGTTGATGATATCGCGCGAGTCCTTTGCGCGCTGCGTGAGGTAGATCCTGGGGCAGTACTTATGGAACGAAGTCATATGAAACACATTTGTGTTGAAGTCGTTGATTCCGGCCAGTTCTATGTATGGGTCACCATAGCTGCTGTTGTTATTGGCGCTGGTAGTTGAATCAGTCCTCTGTTTTGAGGTCTTCTTGGCGACACTGGACGGGGACTCGACCTTGTTTGTGAGCTTGACTTTGGCGAACGATATTGGGTTAGCCATCCAATGGCTTCCCAACTGAAACCGGTCCGGGTGGGTATAGGACTCGCGCAAGTGGCCGGACGTGGTGGCGGCAGAGTGATGGGCAGGGTCATGAGAGTCATGGCTTCCTGAGGAAAAACTGCCGTCAACTTGTCGCAGAGGCTCAACCGGCTTCCATCCTCCATTATAGAACCGAAATCGATTTGGTGTTAGCATTTCAAAGTCGATCCGCATTGAGTAGTATGAATCCGGGTCCAGGCCGAAAATCTTGAAACGGAGGCAAGGGAAAAGGCAGCGACCAGACTTTGTAATGATCATCTCGTTGTGCTGCTCATGGAATTGCGCCCACAGATCAGCGTCCAAGATCAACAGCGCCGGTGGAGGCTCATTGTTATTAATACTGCTGCTTGAAGAAGGGAGAGCAGTCGAGCTGCTATTGACCAACGTTCTGAGCGGAGGGATTCTGATGGGAGCCGAGAACGCGAGACGGCCGGAAGGTGCGGTACTGTTAAACAACGGTGATGGTGATGGCGGAGGGCCGTAGTGCTCTTCTCGTCTCCGCTTGCTGGAAGATCGGACGCTGCGGTTGTCTTGGAAAGACTGCGACTGAAACCGCGCTGACCGGATCTCGTAGTCTGTTGGCTCCTTCATGTCGGCTGACGGGATCTTTGGGGCAGCAGGGTTCCCCAGAAGCATGCTACCGTACCAAGGTCTATATGGATGAAGAAGACAAGCAGTAGGGGTCAGATATACATTGCAGTGCACTTTTGAAAGAACAGTTACAGAAAACGAACAAGTCGTTGAACATAACATACTCAGAGGGTCGATAGTCTGGCCGAGTGTCGCTTCGAAAATTTCTCGGGGCACCTTGGCGAGGATCAAAGAGATGTAAAGTCGACTCCATCTCCTTGTGAACGTGTTCTTGTCGAGAGGAGGACATGGTGGCGACTCGTTTGCTCGAGGAAGAAGACTGAGAGGAGACAAAGCAGCCGGCTTGCGGTTGTGAAGAAAGGTGTGGAGGCGGTGGTTGGTAAGGATGTGGAGACATTGTGCCTTTTTGTTGTTTTGTTTGTGTTAAGAGGGGAGTGATTATGTAGTTGGCGGAAGGAACGAAGAGTCGTCTGAGTGAAGGAAAGAGTTTATTGAACAATGCACCTCAGCACCTATTATAACAAAAAAAAAAAAAAAAAAAAAAAAAAAAAACAAAGGATGAGAATAAGAATGAGAATGAGAATGAGGATGAGAACCAATACAAAGGCGGGGATAAGAGTCAGGGATGAAAACAGGCGAAGGGGAGGAGAAGTTGGACAAGCCCTAAAAATGACAACGGAGTTTTGTACACAGCGATCCTCTCACAGTGTGTCTGTCTGTTCTCTACCTCGGCAAGAGCAAATGCGAAGGCAAATGCAAAAAAAGGGGACAGAAAGAGAAACAAGGAAGGTTATTATGCACCATCGCGCCTTCGATGCCTCCGGACCATATTTTTTCATTTTATCATTTTTTTCATTTTCTCAGTGACTAGCAAACTAGCAACCATTCAATCAACAACATAAGCAACATATAATACACAAACGCTCCAAACAATCAACACGAAGGAACTGTTAATGCATCCAACGGATTGTCATCGATAGTTGCAATTGTTTCCGAGATAAGGAGAACGAGAGAAACGGTGATGATGGGAAACAGAAAGAGCGGACAAGCAGACCAACAAAAAAAAAGCGTCAAGTTACTCAACAGCTTCATCCATTCGTCCATTCGTTCATTTTATATCTGTCTCCTTCATCTTTATCACCCTCGTCACCCGACCACAACAACAACCAACTAATTGTTCTCTCTGTTTCTCTTCTCCCTCCATCCCTTGTGAGTACCCCTGCCCGTACCAACGCCAACCCCGCACAACCCCCTTGCTTTATTTTTTCTTTTCACTTATGGCCACTGCCCACTGGACTATCTCGGAAATGACCTCTTTCTCTTTTCGCTTGTTAGTGGTCTTGGCGTTGGACGTTATGAGACCATTCTTTCCCAAAAAACAAAAAGAAAAAAAAGCTTATGCATTGGGAGGGGGCGAAGGGGAGGCGAGTGGTGGTCGTGGGAAGATGTCAAAAGCTGGCTGACTCTTCTTTTTGCTCTTACTATATTGTGCCTGATTCCACAGTAAACAAAGTGAATGAAGGAAGTGAATAAAAAGACGCCCAATGAGAGACGACAAGAGCTAGCCCAAAATCGATATCCAATCACCCGCCACTCAGATCTTGCGAAAAACGCGATTCCTGGGAATCTTTCCTTTCCTCTCAACGCGAACTCATCCATAGGGAATATGGTATAGCTTTGTGTGTGATGCATAGTCAAAGGAAGATGCTGTTCTCGAAGTCCAGTACTTATGGCTCGGATAGCAATACTCCTTTCTTTTCCTCTTCTCTTCCCTCCCTTTGTCCTGCGCCACTTTGAATCACTTATAAGGACAGGGGTTTCGGTGGCGTTATAGCAAAAACCATGCATGTGATACCCCTTCCTTTCCCCTCCTCGAGCCTTTTCCCTTTGCCTTCCCGGCACACATACAAAAAGCGACATGAGGTCAAGCTGAAAAAAAAAAGTTACGCAATAAACAAAAGAAGTAGTTGGGTTGGGGATCCTTACGAAGAAGAGAACGAAGGGAGAGTGGTGGGGGTAGGTTACGCTGACTGTCTTCCCTCTTTCTACTCAGAAAAGCATAATCTTTGGAAATATATTTGACTCCATCAGTCCTCAGCGGTTTTTCTCCTCAGAAAGAGTTCCCTTGTGATGATGAATGGAAGGAAGGATAGAAACACACGCGTACAGTGCTGTAATAGAGGAACGAGAAGAAAATTGTGAAAGGGAGAAACAGAGGGACGACAACGACAGAAGTTATCAAGGGTATTCAACGATAACCAAACCTTGTGGTTACGAACAAAGAAGAAAGCAGTGTTTTTGGCGGCGCACATCTAAAGCGGCATATTGTTTTGAGAGTGTCATAGACAAGACAAAGAATGGAGAGTCGTGGGTAGTGTATACCGAGAAGAATGACAGGCAGGATCTTTGGTGTGGGCGAGGTAAGGGTGTTTATGGAGAGGGCGGTGAGCAAAAGGGGACAGAAGCGAGAGTGTGCGGTACCTGTTGGTGATGTGGTGTGCAAAGGAGAGGGGCGGTCGACGAAAAGGAAGAAGAAGAGTGTGTGTACTGAATGATAGTGGGGTTACAAGGTTTTCTGCGCGAGTAGAGAGAGGCGATATTTAGGAAGTAGCTGGGGTGTCAGATGTAGCAACCAAGAAGAGAAGGAGAGGGTGGTGAGAGTGAGAGTGAAAGGACTGAGAGGAAAGAAGAGAAAGAAAGAAGAGTGGAGGTGACACAAAATGTATGGAATGGAGGAGAACAGCGATGCAAAAAATATAAAAAAAAAAAGAAAAAAAAGAAGGGTTTACGCGAATTATTTTGAAAATAAATAATGTTAGCAATGGCGGATTTCGCATTACCCATCACCCATCACCATCAAATATCAATCATGAATTTACTCTGCCCAATAATCCTCCTTGCTTTGCTGCCCTTTTCTTTTGCCGTTCCTTTTCCTTGACAAACACACCCTCACCGCTGCTGCTGCTGTCTGTTATTCTCCTGACATCAAACAGCCAAATCTCTCTCTCACCTGGCCACACCACCGACTACACGCTCGCATACGGCTCCTCAAAACACATTCCCTCCTTCCCTTCAAGGTAGCGCTTAACGTTGTTCGTTGTCTTTAATGATACAATACATCTTACTCCTGCTCCTGCTCCTGCTTTACGCTCAAACACCTCCACGGTACCCATACCCACTCGCAGCAGGCTTGTCCCCTTCCTCTCTACCACCAACAGGGACTCTAGGAGGCCCCGAAGGAGGCAACTTGCCATGCTCCTCAGTGCAATGGAAAAGCCGCTTCAACGACTCCAAGCAAATGGTGGGATCCTGCTGGTTCTTCATCACGCATGCGTCATAGTCCTTGATGAACGGGTCGCACATCTCCTTGACATGCTTGATGATCGGCACGCTATTATGTTGTAGTTGTTGGATTTTTTTTCCGTGGAGAATGGAATGGGAAGAACAGAAAAATAGGCAGTGTGAGAGAATTAGAGGGGATCGCAGGCCAATAGGAGAATATGTGCCGTTTGTACGGGAATGGCAACGATACTGTGTATGTGTAATAATAATAATACGGGTGATGGGCAATAGCATAGCTGATATCGATGATATGGTGAGCGTAGAGACGTGGCGAATAGGAGAATTGATTTGTTCGCCGTGTCGTTTTCTTTTTTCTTTGTGCCTTGTTCAATATCAAATCGACAGAATAATAAAATCGGTACACTCATTACAAAAAAGAAAACAGAACACATTCAATTTACACAGGCCTGACATAACTGAAACAGAGGAGAGAGAAAGTAAATAGAAAAACGTACTTGTCCTCGGAGCACTTGGCAAGGGCCCGCTTCTGGGTGATGCACTTAATGTCCCAGTTCTCAGGGTTCTGCGTCACGCACTTCTGGTACAGCTCCAACTGTAATCCACAGTGCTTCGTCACAAGTGCTACGGTGTTGTCTGCAACGTCCATGTGGAATATGGCCATATACTTCTTGGCAATGGAAGGGAAAAGGGTTAATGAAAAGGAAAGTTGATGCAACTTTTTTTACATAGAAAAAGAGATCTAATGGTGTTTACGTGACTGTTATTGAAATAGAACGAAGCAAAGTGGACAGACATAAGGGCAAAAAGCGCGACAATGTTTTTATTTAGGGCGAGGAGGAAAGTTTCCTTTTCTGGAATTGCAACTATGCTTTCTCTTGTCTTCTGCCTGCGTCAAATGTAGGAAAAGATCATGTGCTTCAAGAGATTGTATGCAAAAAGGTCTTTTGTGTATGACAGATAGTACAGTAAAGAATAGATGAAAACTGACACAGTGAAAGAAAAATAGCAATGATCCAAAGGAGGTAGTCAAGCAATCAATCATTCACGGCCCACCATGAGCGTCATCCCTTCCTACGCTCGCGATCGCTTGGCCTGGATCATAAACACGTTGGGAACACCAATCTCCGGCTATTTGTCCATCAGTAGCAAGAAAGTAGAAAATCATTCAGTTAGTCATCAGTCCTATCACTGAAAGAAAATAGTCCATACCTCATCAGCAGCACGCAAAGCATACCTTCTCGGAGATGGCGGCGGAGAGGTCGTCGGATCGTCGTCTTCTGCGGTCATGGCGCATCGTCCCGGCATCAGCCTGTCCATGTCCAGCATGTGGCGGTTCACCTTCCATAACAATGGCCAGCGTCTCGACCTGATCCGTATCACCATCGACCTGGACATTAGTGTCCTCCCATTCGTCAGGATACTTCTCCCACTGATCATCCGATCCTTGCTTTTCAGCAGGCTCCTCAACAGCCAGACGGCATCTAAAGAAGCCGCACCCAACATCCCACGCCTCCCGGCACACCCAGCAAAAGCGATGTCCGCACAGCATGCAATCCACCTTATTACATCCATCGTCCCGGTGAATCAGAATGCAGCAGTTAGGGCACGGGTTCGTGTTGGCTAGTTTCCATTGCATCGTTCCAGTATCCAGGTCAGATCTCTCTTTGCCCTTGTATCCCATAGAACCAGCTAATGACGAGCTGTACGGTGAATAACTGTCGACCTTGCTAGCTCGGCTTCGTCGAGATGTAGGTGTGTTGGTCGTAATGACTGACCTCATGTGGTCAAAGCAACTCTCTGACTCATGATGGCTCGACACTCCGCACTGCAAACACAATTCCAGATCGCAGTTGTTGCTATCATATCAATCAAGGGAAACGAATGCAATGTTAGAATATGGACCAACAATTGAGGTAAAAAGAGAGGCAGAGTTGTAGTGATAACCATATATAGAAAGAGAGAGAGAGAGAGAGAGAGAGAGAGAACTTACCACCAGTCCCAGCGGCACCAGCGCACATGCAAGAATTGAAGTTCTTTCCATTGTTCAGGCCGAACCTCAAGACTCAACAACTCCTTGCTAAAGCGCACCAGAGCCTTTTTCACCTCCAATTGGCGTTTGCTCTCTGCACGAGTAATGACCTTGGAGCGGTCGGCCATCGTCCGTTTCGATATCCTGACAGACTCGACCGTGACTTCCCCGCACAGATCTGCAACTGTGACGAATTTGCCAGGTGCAGCCATTCCTGTAACTTCAGTAGGAGCACCCAAATGACCATATTCTTCCGTTTCCTCGACAGCATCAGTTCGAGTGACTACCCCCACGCTGTCGTTCTGCTCCGGGGATTGTAGGTTAAACAGCTCGATCAAAGACACCATCAGATCCTTGTACATCTCCAGAACCCCAGTCGGCTTGGCAGGTTGCTGCTGTTTTCTCTGAAACAATGGGCTCGGGGCGGATCTATAGGCCGAATCCTGTTGAGGGTGAGCTGCCCGCGCATCGAGATGCTGCTGAAAGCCGACTGACTGTCCTCCCGCAGGTGCTCCGTGACTCCCCGACTGAAATGCCTGAGAATTCGAGTGTTGCCCTGGGTTAACTGGAGCTGGGGCTGGTGCCGGTGTCGGTGGTGCAGATCCTCCACCTAGAGCGCGCATAGCCAGACTCGAAAAGTACGACTGGGCCATTGAAGGAAGCGTGGCTGCATTCCCTTGGGGAGTGCCGCAGAATGATCGATAGTCCTTGATGAATTGCTGGACGAGTCCCTGTGCTCGGACATCGCGCTTTGAGTGTCCCATGCCGCTGTGCTTGTGTCGTTTGCGTCCATCCATTGACGAAAACATCGTAGACGCCGATGAGGTTGACGAAGATGCCTCGGGGTTCAGACCTCCCAAGAATAAGAGTGATTTCAGCTGCTCCAAAAGGCTCTCGAACAAGGGCAGAAGATCCCGCGAAGGCAGACTCACAATCGACTGTTTGACACGGGAAATGGCGACCTCGTTGTCGCATCCGTTACAGAATCGCGAGAATGAACGGTATGGCTGATTATACTGCTGATATTGAGCGAGTGTTGCCTGGTCCACATACTAAAGAAAGTTGAAACAAAGAAGAGTAAAGGTAGGTTAAAACAACCGACACGTGTCACATCATTGATCCCAAAGGCAAGTCACAAGTGGTAATTATTTTTTTTTAGTAGCACTTATGTCTAATAGGAAGAGATCCGAGCAATTGCTATACCTTGGACCATTCTGCGAGAGGGAGGGGATCTTGGCAGACAGGGCACTTGATCTTTGTAACGTCCAGTCCCCATGAGTTGCTGACGACCTCTTTGACGTATCTATTTTGCAGGACACGCAGGTACGATAAAAATGTTGGTCAGTAACAGATTTCGAATATGTCCGTGTGCTGCTATTAGTATAAATGCTCTCTTTGTCTTTGTGTCATAAAAGGTGAGCCTTGGTATTCCTACGCGTGGTACAAACTATTTTTTTTTTTTTTTTTTTTTTTTTTTTTTTGGGTTTGTTTGGCATGTAGGAAGGGAAGAAGAAAGGGTGCTGTACTGTGCAGTGCAATGGCATTTAAGGCTGGTCCAATCAGACGCCGGATTATCAAATGACCATGTTATTGTTTTTTGGTTCGAGTTGAGTAATGTTGTGTATCCATAAACAAGAAAACTCTGGCACTTACTTTTGGAAGCAATCTCTGCAGAATTGGTCTCGGCACAATTCGAGGCAAAAGTCCAGCCGTGAGTCAAAGCAGATCGAGCACCTTTGGAGATAGTACTCCATTTCATTCGACATTGCGTCGCCCTCTGATTCGTCGTCGCTGCCGTTATCGTATTCGTGATCATGTTCATGCTCGTGCTCGTGCTCGTGGTTGTCCTGTTCGTAATGCTGCAGTGCACCGTCATAGTCCATGGTTAACTCGGAGTTACTGTTGTGTCTTGGCAAGGATTGACGGAATTGGTGCTGTTGCTGCTGCTGTGTCGGTGGTGGTGGAGGAGCAAAGGAAGTGTGGTTGAAGTGAGCTCGATGAGAGGCTGGCTGCGTCTGTGTTCGTACTGCTGCTGCTGTAGTTGTTGATGGAGATAAGGATGGTGAGGCAGATGAAGACGAGGCTGTGTTCCAGGGTGCTTGACGTGGTGGTGGTGGTGGTGGTGAGAGAGGAGGGAGAGCAAGTCTGAAGTTGGAGGAAGAGCTACCAGTCACATTGGATGACGATGAGGAAGAGGATGATGATGACATAGACGTCCGTATTGTTGTCGTTGTTGCTGTTGGTTGGGTATGATTCGAGGAATTGTTGTTACTCGTAAAGTGTCGACGCTGTGTGCTTGTTGAAGTAGAAGACGAAGAAGATGAAAAGAAAGAGAATAGGAAAGAAGGCGATGATGGTTGTGATGTTGTTGAGGTGGTGTTTTTGATGATGTTGCTGTGGTTGATCGCAGTTGTTGTTGTATTCTCGAGAGAGGAGGAAGAAGAGTGTGGCTGATCAGAAGAAGAGGAAGAGGAGGCGATCAGGCTGAGGATCTGAAAGATACTCAGGGGGAAAACGAGACCTGGGGTCAGACAAACGAGGAGCGGGAGCGAGTAAGCCACAAAGAGGCTCTGGAATGACCACGACTGCAGGTGGGAAAGAAGAGCTCGCTGGAGAAGTAATGGTAACGAGCCACGACTACTACAGGTGTAGGTAGAAGAGTGGTGACAGCAGGCGGGATTGAGAGGAACGAACAAGAGGTCTGTGGGAGAACAATAATGGCCAAGAAGACCGCTAGATTGATTCTCGTCCGAAGTAGTGTTACTTGAAGAAAAAGAAGGAGAAGAGATGATAACGACCAGTCGGAAGGGAAACAGAAAAGAAAGCGAAAGTGGCCCAAGTCCGAAGAGGGGAGCGGTCTGTTGTCTGAAGGCAAAGAAAAGGGACAGACCGGGAATGTCAGCAGGTGATAGCAGTCGTCTTTGTCCTTGTTCTTGTTCTTGTTCTTGTTGTTGATAACGACCCTTATTATTTATAATATTATTCGCGCGAGGGGCAGCAGCGGGAGAAAGAGTCAAAGGACGAGTAAGGTGATGATGATGAGGTTCCTCTTCCTGTTCTGGTTCTTGTTCCGGTTGGAGTGGTTGTCGGGAGCGAGGATGAGGATGGGCGACAGGGGCAGGAACGTGAGCCTCGTTGGTTTCGAGTAGGCTGCTACTGTTGTTGATGTCTTCGTCGTGTGTCGTCGTCGAGTCGTCTTGTTGTTCTGGCGCAGTCTTTGCAGCAGCAAGAGTGATGTCGTTGGGTGATGCAGCAACACTACTCACAGGTACTGGTGGGGGCGAATGAGTTGACGGCGGCAAGGACGATGTCGAAATAGAAGGAAGAGGTAATGTCAACGAAGGTGAGGAAGAAGGAAGTGAATGAAGAAGAGAATGAGAAAGGGAAAAGGATGGGGAAGAAGGGGAGGATGAAGAAGGAGAAGAGGAAGGAAAAGGAGGAAGAGTCAAAGACGAGGAGAGCACGAGGGGTGGAGAGGAAGAAGAAGCAGTCGTGGTTGTAGTATAGGGTGGGAATGAAGGTAGGAGTGGGAGTGAGAGTGGCGAAGGAGAAGGAGAAGGAGAAGGACTCGCGACTGAGGGTGCTTCCGTGGCTGGTGTCGATGGTGACTGTCCGGGTAGGAGGAGTATGGATGCGGGTAAGAGTGAAGGCGAACGTGGTGAGTCGGTAGAAGGAGGGGGAGTCATACTTGCTGTTGTCGAGGAAGAATAAGGAGGAGTAAAGGAAAGGGACGAGTCTGTTGCTGGTATAGTTGTAGTTGTAGTTGTAGTTGTTGTTCCTGTTGCTCTTGTGCTTTGTTCCAAAGCCGAAGACTCGCCTTGACTCCTCGCTGCCACAGGGTGTTTATAGTCATTGCTGTTATCACTGAATAAGGCAGCCTTGCTCGTCCATGAGGATATTAGGACCACGTCCTGTTCCCCTGCCTCGCCTGCTTCCATTGACCTGATGTCCTGGTCCTCGTTTGCATTCATTGCAAGGTCCACTTAAGGGAAGTCAAGTTTGTGACTGGGTAGGTTTCTGAGTTGCTGGCTTTTCGATAGAACAAAGTTGCTGTGCCCAGAGAGTGATTGAATTCTCAAGTTGGTGGCAAACTTGTCTGTCTGGGTTCGGAGCAAAAAAAGTACAGTGGAGAGCAGTGAATGAAATGCGTCGGGAAAGAAGGAAGGGAGTGAGGAGTAAATGAATGAAAGAAAGAAGGAAGAATGAAAAAGAGTGCATGCATCTCCTCCAAGGTCTTTTTTGTTTTATGTTCAATGCTACTCCACAACAAACACACGCGCACACAGAAAAAAAAGGAGAGACGCCCTATTCCCTCCCCCTCTGACATCTTTCCTTTTCCTCCCCTTCTCCCTCTGTGCACGTCCGCGCCAATGGCCCCAATGGGTCAAAGGAAAATAAAAAATGATTATTTTAGGTTGATCTGTGTACACTCCACTCCAACCCTTCCAGTTCCTCACAGACTCACATTACTCTTCTTTCGTCTTCTCTCGCCGCCGTCCTCACCGTCACCGCTTAGCCTATCCGTCCCTACCATTCCATCCCCCAGGATTGTTTAGACTAATTCATTATCTTATTCGCTCGACAAAGACTGTAACGCAAGGTAATGGAGAATCGAAGAAAGGACCGGCGAAGCATTAGGCTCGAGTATCGACGAAAAAACAATAAGGACGAGGGAAAAGAAAACACAACAAAAGAAGGAGAGAATCATTGTCACGCGCACGTTGAACAAGGGGTTGCGTGCACATTCACTCCCACTCACACTGCTTACACACAACCGAAGACACAAAGCCCATTTCGCAAAATCTGGACTTGTGCACTCGCAAAAAGGAGAAAGGGAAGCTCGGGAACCACGCGGATATTTTAGTTAATGTCGTCTGTTGTCCATCTGTCTATCCCTCTCGTCAGCAAAGATCAAATCGCAAGGAGAAAGAAGGTCCCGGACAGGGTTAGGGAAGAGGGGGGTACCGAACAAGTCAACCAGTAGCGATTAAATGGGAGAGTGAAGCATAGTAGTATTGAATCGTTGATTTTTTTATTTCTCTCGAAAAAGACGATACAACGAATGCCCAAGAATGAAAATAGTATCGAGCTAGATCTAATATCACCATCGATAAATAGAGAGAAAGAAAGAGATGTTAACATCTTTCGCCTCTTTTTTGGTGTTTGTTGGCACTGAAAAGAAAAAGGAAACCAAACTCCCTGCATATTGTGGCGAAAATGTAATAAAATCAGGAAAACGAAGGTTGTCCACATGTAGGTTCGGACAATGTAGATAAGTTTTGAAGCATCATATTAAAACGTAGTTTTAAACCGCCACAAGGAGAAGAGTGGATCACACGAACAGGAATAAAAGACTTACAGTTTACTTCTTCTTGGAGACACCGACAACGCGACCGCGACGACCAGTGGTCTTGGTGTGCTGACCACGGACACGGACGCCCCAGTAGTGACGGAGACCACGATGGGCACGAATCTTCTTGAGACGCTCCAAATCCTCACGCATCTGGTTGTCAAGACCGTTAGCCAAAAGCTGGGTGTACTTGCCATCGACAAAGTTCTTCTGTCTGTTAAGGAACCACTGGGGAACCTTGTACTGGGTGGGGTTCTGCATGATGGTGACGAGGCGCTCGAGCTCTTCGTTGGTAAGCTCACCGGCTCTATTGAAGACGAAAGGAGGAATGCAATGATGGACAAATGGTCAGCCTCATAGTCCTTGAGGGTACGAAAAGTGTATTCTTGGATCCAATGTCTGATTGCCTCCTGAGAATATGATCACTGGTCTCCGAAGTCATGTCGATAGGTGCACAGCTGTTGACGGCGGTGTTGAATGGAAGAGTAGTCTAGAAGTAGTTGCTCCTTGGCATGAAGTGATACGGCTTGACCCCATAATCCCTGTTCTTTCGAGTTAGATTGTCTAAGGCACTTTCGTTCCATTGACCTGAGTGTCTTTGGCACAAAATGAAGACAGGTTCCTGATGACCAGTGGATCAGGCCGTGTGGGAGTGATAGCGGAAATGGTGGTATGGTCCTGTGTCCGTGCTTCGGACATTGACAGGGAATAGCGACCGTTATTGAACCACTTGCTGTTGCTGTTACTATTGCGTCAATCCCTGCTGTCGTTGTCATTTGCTCGACTGTTGTTACGCCACTGTCCTGACTTTCAAATTGTATCCAGCTCTGCCGTCGTAGTAGTGTGAAGTTGCTAAAAACTAGCACGCACCTCTTCTTCAAGTCGATATCAGCCTTCTTGCAGACCAAGTTGGCATAACGACGACCGACACCCTTGATGTTAGTCTATTATGTTCCGGGAAGATGAAAATAGAAAGTGTAAGTTAGAAAAAAAAACGCTCCTGGGGCTAGTGCAAGTCCAAAGAATAAGTATTACAGAAAAAAATGATGTTAGGTCTTCCTTACCATGGCGAACATGATCTTAGTCTTGCCCTCCACGTTCGTGTTAAGGACACGAAGAATGTGCTGGAACTGGCCTTTCTCAGGAACAAGGAGAGACTGTTGTTTATCGGAAGTAGCGGATGAGTAGATGAAAGGGGGAATCCAGAGTTAGCGGAGTGATCTTTCTTTGCACTGAAAAAAAGTGGTCTTGCTGTAGTGTTGTTAAGTTCGGTTCTGGCAGCGGCAGAGGTGGTAAGTTTGATCTCTGCCATCCCGTCATCCTGCGTAAACGAGTACTCCATTCTGCCAAGTTGAGTTCCCGGTCAAGTTCATCCCTCCTTCAAAGGTCTCCGAGTAAAGAAAGAACGACGATGATATTTTGGGCATGGATTCTCCATAGTCATGGTATCCTGTGTTATTTTGCTAGTAGTTTGGCGATGTTCCGGAGGTTTTAAGCTGTTGTTGAGGTGATCGATGGGTTTGTGTAGCATCGATGGGTGACGATGTCGGGATGGATGGTTTTCATGCCCTGTAGCGGTTTCCCTCCTTTTTTTGATGCGCTACCATAATGAAAAAAATGAAAGAGGGTGTGCGTATTCTCCGCTGGGGCAATTTATCGCAACTCGGACTTCGTGACTGTTAGTTATTGCTCTCTTCCCAGCTCGCCCTTTTCCACTTTGATCAATTTTGTTCTGGTGGTCGATTGTTTCCTCGTTTTATCTTACTCGTGTGCTGGATTTACTTGACTCACTTTAACTTACAAGAAAACGAAGACAAAGAGAAGATATGATTTAATATTTAGCTAGGAGTAGAGGTCGTTCTCATTGAGATCGTTTTTCTGCATACATATCAATACCGTCCTTAATTTTCGTTGGGAATTGTTGTTTACTCTCCAAGAAAGTCTATAACCTCCTTTCCTCCTTTGTAAAGCATTTATCATTTCAGGCCGGATGCTCATTTCTGTCTCTCACAAACACCATATTTGGTTATATGAAGTAAGGTCTGAAGCTAGGGAACAGTGCCTTGGCGGTTGGCTATCGAAAAGATGATTGATGGCTTACTTTCTGTGACAGGGAGAACAGGTCAAACCGGCCCCATGCCGATAGGATTGCAGTTAAGGAAAAAATGTCGTCCGATTGAATGGCTAGCGTTTAGTTACATGGTTCAATAGAAAAGCTGTGGTTATAGGCAGTAAGAGTGACGTAGTCACAGTGCACGTGACGGTTAATCTTGTTTGAAGTTCTTGGCCGACGTGAATTTTCGCTCATCCTTTTTCTCAAATTTTATTGAATCAACATGTAATAACCAGATTCGGGAAGAGAGGGAACAGCACAAAGAGAGCGGAAACAGGAACAAAGACCAAGGGTTTCATTGATTAGCAAGTCAGGATCAACAATACAACCTTTTCGGATCATCGGGAGTATTACGAAGCGAGGGTCATGCCGTTATTTTGATCCATCACCTTTCGTGGAGGGAATTCAACATTTGACATTCTGGGAATTCGACTTCATCCGAATCTGGAGGACCCATCATCCAGAACATATGACCTTACACCCCTCAAAGGTTCTCAACACCCTTTAGCAATCACTTGTCGACACCTGGAACCTCCTCTTCCTACAACACAATAACAAAAGGAAGTAACAAAAAAGAAACGAGTTTCAGCAATAGTGACTGACCCCCGTGGCACCCACTCTCTTTTTGTTTTGTCTACAACAGGGTTTCTTTGAACAGTCAGAAACGTTTGGCCGCCGCCGTCTTGAAGTGCGGACAGCGCAAGATTTGGCTCGACCCTAACGAGGTTACCGAGATTGCCAACGCCAACTCCCGTAAGTTGTGGATCACCACCCCTTTCTCCCAGCAAGGCTCTTTCTCTCACTCTGCCAGACAGTCTCAGTAGTAGCTTTGACGGGCGAGCCGGGGTTACCGGGTCCATTTGGCCAGCCGTCGACACTTGCTCGCTTATTCGCACAATTTATCCTGGCTGGAACTACACATAACGACAAATATCAATACTCTTTTGCACGCCCATGCTTCGCTATCAGGACATACGGGAGGAGGAATACGGGAGATGTACAAGACGCAATTTTTGTTCACGGGGTCACTGAATTTCCGCAGCAAGGGTCCAATTGTTTGCCGGAAATTGGTGTGATACTGAGCTCATCATACCTGAATAGAATGCTGCCATTCTATTGTTCAGCTCGTTCAACATACGCCGAACAATCCCCCATCCCGCTCGCTTTCACACAGGCTGGGGAGAAACCTTGGCTTTTGTTCGTTCTCTGGCGAGATTTTAATTATAAGGACAATACGAGAGATACTGGCACAATGTCTTTCTCTTTTGCAGCTTTCCCGCAGCCCGCAGTTTTTGTGTTCAAGGATTAGAAAGGAGAGGCCCTTGCGACAGCGCATCCAACAGGCCACCTGTCAGCAGCCCTCCTACCTCGACCACCAATCAACCGGCCCGGCCAGTCAACTGGCACAATCACCAACATCCTTTTCAGAACACAACACACCTTCTCAGAACAGGAGAGGAGTACTGTAATAACCCTATGTTCCCTTCTCTAACTAAACTTACCATCGAAAATAGGCCAGAACATCCGCAAGCTCGTCAAGGATGGCCTCATCATCAAGAAGCCCCAGACCATGCACTCGCTCTTCCGCCACCGCGAGAAGCTCGCTGCCAAGCGCGCTGGTCGTCACTCTGGCACCGGTAAGCGCCAGGGTACCGCCGAGGCTCGTATGCCCACCACCGTCATCTGGATGCGCCGCCAGCGTGTTCTCCGCCGTCTCCTCCGCAAGTACCGCGAGACCGGCAAGATCGACCGTCACTTGTACGTTGTTCTCCTTTTTTGTGCATGGCATGGTGCTATATTGCTTTGATATATGCAATGCAGCGCGCTCATCACAGTCGTTTTCTTTTGCTGTTGCTAATATTTTCATTTTTTTCCTTATCCCCTTCCATAGGTACCACGTTTTGTACATGAAGGCCAAGGGTAACGTCTTCAAGAACAAGCGTGTCTTGATGGAGTACATCCACAAGGTCAAGGCCGAGAAGCTCCGTGCTAAGTTGATTGCCGACCAGGCCGAGGCTCACCGCAACAAGACCAAGGCTGCCCGCACCCGCCGCAACGAGCGCGTCGCCGAGAAGCGCGCTGCCTTTGCCGGCACCGAGGCCGAGAAGAAGAAGTAAATTATTTTACTCTTCTTGTTTACCAATCTCCTACCAAACAAATGAACCACACTTTCTTTTCCTTCCAAATTTGAGAACATTAAATTTGCTTTTCAGTCGCATTTGTTTTTGGTGGTTGTCGATGATATTGTTGGTTATTCTTGGTTTTTTTTGGGATCCTTGTTGGTGACAACTGCTTGTCTGGTGATCCTTTGGATGGTGAACATGGAAGACCGTTAGTTTGAATGGAAGATGGCCAAGGTGATGATAAAGTAAGTAGATCGATTGGGTGTGGGGATAGATTTTTTTTCAATAATAACCTAAAAAAAAAACGCGAGTAAGAACTAAATGTCCCAACACTATCGTCGTCGAGTACCTCCAAACCCAGTCGCGGTCCTCGTAGGTCTAGAACTCGATCCCGCTGATGACGACGACGATCCACCTCCCATACCACTTCCTCCAGAGTAAGATCCATACGACGACGAACCCCATGATGAAGACGATGGCGAGGCATTTGCATTCGCATAGGCAGAGCTTGGACCAGCGTAGGCGTTTGTCTGTGCCTGTTGACGGTTCCGGTTCTGTGCGGCCATATAGGCTCCCAGACCTCCTAATCCCACGCCTGTCCAGAATCCTGGTCTAAATCCTCCTGCTTCTGCCGTCGATGATGCTATGTTGAAAAGTTGAGAAGGAAAAAAAAGAAAGTGAGAAAGAGTTTTCATTCAGGTCTGCCCTGTTCATAAGCGGATCATGCCGTCCAACAACGTATAGACTAATTATTCTTAAATGGAATCCATACCTGAGGGTTTGTACTGGTTTCTAGGGTTCCATCCACCTCCTCCTCCACCACCACCGCCACCAAATCCGCCACCGCCATATCCACCAGACGGCCTGTAAGGTGGTGGCGGGTCGTCGTTTCTGGCATCTTCCCGATAGTGCTGAAAACAATTCTTCAAAAACGAGTACAAGATAAAACAGACGACGCTGATCCATGTTCCGAGGTATAACAGTTCCACCCACGACTGTCTCTTTGCTATTGTCGTTCAACAGTGTGCACATTAAAATGTTAGCAAATTAACACAAATATTACTTTCAATGAGAAAAAAACGAGAAACCGAGAAAACGACCGGATTACAAAAAAAAAGTCTTGTCAACTTCTTACCTCGACGGGTCCACTCGTTGAAGGCAGGATTCTTCCACATATCCCCGCCATAGTTATTGTTTGTGTTATACCGGATATTCGTGTACTGGAGCTTATACTCTAGTCCACAACTGCCCTTGAGGATGTAGGGGTCGTCCGGGTAGGCGTAGCCCTCACAGAAGACATCCAGTTGACCGAACCGCAGGTTGTCCGGTAGATCTGCCTGACATTTCCATTGCACGTCGTTCCCGTCAAATCCTGCGTTTGTACACTGCACCACCTCTGTTGTGTTATTGATACAATAAAGCAAGGGCAAGGAAAGAAGCGCTTGTTAATGATATAGCATGAAAAAATAATATAGGAATTAGAAGTATGAGAGAAGTTGAAAGTGTAATGAAAAAGCTATTGATGGAAAAAAAAACAAATAGGTGAAGATTACCAGGCTCAAAGTCGCCACAAGCATTGCCGCCGACACACTTGATCTGGGGGACGGGGCTGGTTCTCCGGCCGGTGGTCATACGGCCTTGGTGTAGGGTCAATGTTTGCACATCCTTGAGAAGAACCTTCTTGTGGTTGTTGTTCCCGAACGCAGAGACGGTGGAGGGGGTTGTGGCCAGGAGGTAGGCGGCGGTGGCGAGTGCCAGTACTGTTGGCGAGAAGAAGCGTCGTCTTGTTGACATGTTGTTCTTCATTTTGTTCTTTGCCCTGTGCTCGGTCATCAATTGACGATTAGTTGATGGTGAAGAAGAAGAAGAAGAAGAAGAAGAAGAAGAAGGAGACGGAATGAAAGATGCAAAAGAAGCGTGCGATGCCAAGAAAGCATAAAATAAGGAACAAACGGTCCAGGTATGTGTTGTATGAATGTGGTTGGTGCGGATTTTTTTGCCTTTTGGGAAAAGAGCCAAAGGAGAGTGGCTGCCAGATCCGAAAATTGATCAGTGAAACTGCAAAAGGAGAGCAAGACGTGTTCAATGAGCACTGGTCCATGGAATTGACTTCACCTGGCAGAAAAAGAACATAAAAGAACAACCTTGCTCTCCTCACATATACATTGTTACACCTCCAGGCAATAAGAAAGAAGGCAAGGAACAAACGTAGACATTGTTTTTGTGTTTTTTCTGTTTTTTTTTTTTTAATTAAACGTTTGTCAAAACAGACACTTTCTTCATCCTTCTCTTTCTTTCGGTGCGATAAAAAAAAAAAGATCTCTAACGACTGGAACTGGGACTGTACTGGCAAGATGATGATTTCCTGCTTTACTGGTCAGCCATCTCCTTCTGCTCCTCCTCCTGGGTCTGGCGCTGCTTGAGGACAAGGTCGTTGCCAGTGATACGCTTGTAAAGATCCTTGACATCATCGCAAACAGTCTCGAAGTGAGAAGTGGCATCGTACGACTTGGAGATAAAGACCTGGTCACTCTTGCCATCCGCGATAGGCTCGCAGATATCAACAACCTGCACGAACCTATTAAGAGAAAAGAGGTGAGGGAAGTGGTTAGTTATCAAGATCAAGTGATCATCATACTCAACTACAATCTTCGATAAAAATAACTCCAATATAACTGTAAAGAGAAAACATACTTGTCGACAATGGGTCCGAGGAGAGCAAGACCGGGCTGGATCTCTTCCTGAGGGTTTTCGGTCTCAACAACGGTGGAAACGATGGCGAGGTAGTGGTTCTTTTCGCAGACATTGTGGGAGGCAGAGACACCAGCAATGTAGATATCGTTCTTGCGCTTGACCTGGTTCTGGGGAATGATCAACTGGAAAGAGTCGACGTTGTCGGTGTTGGGGATGGGACCCTTGAGCAAGCAAATGGCGCGGATGACACGGTCGGTCTTGTGGACCTTCTCGGGAGCATAGGAGGGGTCGCAAATGACCTGGGAGCACTTGGCAACCTCATCACCAGAGCGAACACCGACGACCTTGCCATTCTCGTAGACAATCTCGTCGACCTTCTTGTCGAGCATGTAGGTACCACCATAGATAGCAGAGAGACTATATTATTAAAAAAAAAAAAAAAAAAAAAAAAAAAAAGAAAGAGTGGGACATGGTTAGTCAATTAAGAATTTAGAGTGAGCAAAATCATGATTGGACAGGGCGGAAGAATGAAAAAGAAGAAAAGTTATTTTGAGCGTTCTTACCGAGCGAAACCCTGGGGGAGCTCACCCAAACCGTAGAGAGGGTAAAGGTAAGGAGATTTGCCCCAACGGGCCATAGATGACATGTAGAGTGTGATGCGGTCAAAGGTCTCCTTGGCGGGGCGGTTCAAGTAGCTAGAGAAAGAGCACGTCAGAGCAGATCATTTTTAGCAAGGTTAATACGATGGTTGTGGGTGAAAAATTATATATGCATGTTGACTCTCCAGTAGTCATCAGTTGACATGGTGAAAAAGAAAAAGGCAGTTACCTGTCCTCCAAGTGCAAGGCCAAGGCGTGGCCGATAAAGTCGATAGTGCCAGGCTCCAATCCAAAGTACTTGTAGATCTCGGACATGGGGGTGCAGTTGATATCCATGCCCTGGTGGGTGGCAGGATCATCGGCCTTGTAGTTCTGGACAAACTCAAAGAACTTCTTGGCTCTGCGCTTCTCAAAGAGACCCATCAAGGGGCTGCGAACGGCCTCCATCTCGGTGGCGGGGACCTTGGCGATGGTGCCATCGCGGTAGACGTACGAACCAGCGATCTGCTTGAACTCGAGGTAGCGGGTGACGTCGGTATGGGTCAAGATCTTGACAAGCTCTCCGTTGGCCATCATGAACTTGGGGATCAAGTCAACGTTGTAGTCACGGTCCTTGCCGAGGGCGGCGGCAGGAGTCTCACCATCGCGGAACTTTTTGAAGAGCTAAGATATATTTAAAACACGCAAACATAGAAATGGAGTTTGCAAAAACCAATATTAATATTAACGCGCGTGAGCAGCACACTTGAATCCCTTTTTTTTTAAGCGCATATGAACAAAACTCTCTTTTTCTCAAGAAGTTGTTGAAGGATGCTGGTGTTGCTGGTTGACGATTGCTAATATTATCCGTCTTTTATGGGTGAGACTAAGGCTCATGCTCCGTGGGCTCGTCTTGGCTTTGAGCAGCATTGCCGACTCTTGACCTTTTTTTTATCCTTTTTGGCTCTTTTGGGACCCGTTCAACGAATACATGCATTCTTCCCCTTCAGGTTCCTTGTTTTTTTGCTGTGGTAGCTTGCAGCAAAGAAAAAAAGTCGTCCGACCAAATTGTTCCCCGAGAAATAATTAACGCAATAGGAGAAAAAAATAACAGTGAGGAAGGCAAAGGTGTCCGTGTTCCCGTACCTGGGTCAAGTTCAAACTAGCACTTTCGCCTCCGTAGTAGTCGTTGCGGTCCATGTGGAGGACTTTCTTGCCCTCGATTGACAAAAGACCAGAGAGAATGCACTCGGTCAAACCAGTACCCATAACAACGACGTCGTATTGCTCATCCTATTAGATAGAAAAAGGAAGATATACAAAGATGAAATGGGTTAGACATACATCGTATACTGATATTCAGAATAGTAATAAAGACCACAAGGATGTCCGTTGAAGAAGACGAGGAGCGTGTATGCACTGTCGCTGTTGTTGCTGTGCTGCGTGTGTGTCTCCTGTTGTCCAAGTGGTCAGTATAGTAGTTCTGTGCAGCAAAGGAGAGATGTCCTTGCGTGCGTGTCGTTGCATGTGTCTGTCCATCACTTTTTTTTGGGGAAAGTGTGATGACGCTTGTTACGCGCGTACGAGACACCTGACTTCAAAATACGTGAGAAAAGTAAAAGAAAGAAGACGTATGTGTGTGGATAACTCACCATGGTTGGTTATATTAGCTTGTGAAAAAAAAAAAGAAAAGAAAGGGGGGAAGAGGGTTTTGTGTTGTGTGTGAGTGGGTGTGTGAGAGAGTGTGGGTTGATGATGAAGAAGAAGAAAGAAGAAAAAGATGATGCTGACCTCTCTCCTTTTTTCTTTTTGACCCTCTCTCAGTCTTGGACTCGCAGCGGTCTGTGACCAGCGAACGAATCATCATCCTGTGGAGAACAGCACTGTATAGTGTACTGAGTGTTCAACATGTAAATTTGATTTAATTCCATGCCAAATTAAAACTATGAAGATGCATATCATTTGGAACAGTAAAAGGAATTAATGTATTTCCAAAGCGGACACCTTCCTGTCCTTGCTTTTTTTTTTTTTTTTTTTTTTTTTTTTCCTCCTTTTCTTCAAACGCGCCTCTGCTTCTCTTTCCCCCTTCCCCTCATTCACACACAACATCACCCGGACGCTAATCAGGAAGACAAAAAAAAAAGACCTGGATCTCAATTCAGCCAACCAACAACACAGGACATACCCATTCAACACACCTGGACCTGATACAACCAAGACACCACCACGCGTCTCAAAAGTCCTCTTTCCCTCTGTCCTCTTTGTCGCCGTTATTCCCATCAAGCAACGGAAATCGACACAACTCCAAATAACTAAAGTCAGCCAGGGCACTATATACACTATGGCGGACAACGACTTCAGATACACAATCCCCGCAGAGCACCTACCAGCCACGATTATCGCCATCAAGACAAGCAAGGACAAGTCTATGTCCGACGGCGACGAGCTGCTTGAGTACGAATATGTTGTCAAGCGGGAGGGGTACGTCGACGATGACAAGACAGCCCTTATCGCCAGGAGAGGAGAAATCCGCGCCACCAAGGACGGAGTCGTGGAGGACATCCATGTCACCAAGGGACAGGTCATCGACAACGAAAGGTTTGCAACTCTAGAGGAGCACTTTGACGCGTGTTCTTTGTATGGTCCTGTATTTATCGTTGTTGTTATAGTTTCCCACTAACGATCGTTCCTATTTTGGACCGAATTATCGAACCTTTCAATAGTACGGTGGTGATCGACTACAAAGGCTGCGACCACGACACGCAATATGAGGGCATGTGTGTTATGTGCTGTAAGACTGTACCTATGAACCAGGAGTCTCATGTCATGATGGCCCACGACGCAACATCGCTTGCCGTCAGCCGTGCTGTAAGTTATGGGCTTGCTTTGCTGCCCTTATGGCCTTTGTTTTTGTTTCGAGATATCAATAACGTCTTCTCATGGGTCAATTCTGACATCACAACACGGTTTACTTTTTCATAAACAACAGGAGGCTAAAAGGCTCGAGCATGATACTGTGGGTCGACTTTTGAACGAGGGCAAGCTGTCCCTGATTGTGGATTTGGACCAGACACTTATTCATGCAACTGTCGGACCAGCTATCGACGAATGGATCAATTCTCAAGGCGGGATGCCGCAGGTAAGTAACGAATCTTTTATCACTCGCTTTGTTGTTGGTTTGTCAGTGGTCCATGTGAATTAACATGGCCTAACAACATTTATATTCTCTTTCTCTTGCTAGGACGTGAAAATGTTTCCTTTGCCAGACAGCTCTACACCTTACTACATCAAGCTGAGGTACGACGGCGCAGTGGAATTATTACTTTTGACTGGATTTTCTTTTGCCTTCATACCACCAGGAATTAATTGCTAATACTAATCTCACGTTTCCTCGACATGATAGACCTCACCTGGAGCGCTTCTTGCAAAAGGTCGCTGCCATCTATGAACTGCATATTTACACGATGGGAACAAGAAACTATGCATCAGCGGTCGCCAAGGCAATCGATCCTGACGGCAAGTTTTTCAGTCAGCGGATTCTTTCAAGAGATGAGAACCTCAGTAAGTGAGATTTACAGGGATAAGTATTGCCAGTTACATTACCTGGCATACGAGAGAACGAGCGAAATTGAAAAGGAGCATGTTGGTTAACGCGTACTCTCTTTGAAAAATGATTTAATAGACATGACGCAAAAGTCGATTGAACGTCTGTTCCCCTGCGACACATCCATGGTCGTGGTGATTGACGATCGTGCTGATGTGTGGCAATACTCTCCCAACTTGGTAAAAGTGCATCCATGTACGTCTCAAGGGCATGTCTTGTCAATTGTTTGATGTCGCCTTTTGGTTATGAATCCAACGTGACTAGTGCTAAGTTATCTTTGACGCTGTTACTATAGACGAGTACTTTGTTGGGGCAGGAGATATTAATGCAGGACATCTCCCAAAACAAGACGCGGTCGTCAAGTCGGAACCAGCAGTCATCACAGGAGCAGCTCCAGCATCAGAACTTACCACGGAACCTACAGAAATCAAATTTGACTCATCCAATACCTCAGTTACAGTAACAGAAGCCTTGGTTGAGACTGAAACATCATCTACAACAGCACCCGCAGATGCAACGGCAACTCTTGTAGATGCGACGGCGATGTCATCTACAGAAACTTCTGAGGAAAAGAAGCCTGAGGAGAGAACAGAGGAAAAGAAGTCTGAGGGGACAGAGTCCGTGGTGCCTGCATCTGGAAAGCCAGGAAAAGTCGTCAAGTCTAAAGCTCCCGTCATGGATGATAATGATAACGAGCTCAAGCACATCCTTGAAGTAGGACCCTGTTGCTTTTGAGTGTTTCCATATCCATGTATGTCTGTCTCATGGCAAAAACAGCTATCTAACACTCTCTTACATTCATGTACACAGATCCTAGAGACGATTCATGAAAAGTTTTATGACGACAGAGAGGTCTTTAAGCTTACAAACCCAAAGAAACAGCCGGATGTGAAGGTACAGATCAGCTCAACAGAAGAGGACCATGTTGGACGCTATCTTTGCCTGCATTTTAGGAAAGAAGGTATCTTAACTAATTCAATCTCTATTATCGTTGCACGCCAAAATATACAGGAGATCATCAGGGGTATGAAGAAGAATGTATTGAAGGGAGTCAACATTGTCTTCAGTAGTGTAATCCCTCTTGGTCAGATACCCCAGAGAGCAGACATCTGGAGACAAGCTGAGAGCTTCGGAGCCATATGTTCGACCGAGTTGTCATCGGGAGTGACCCATGTTGTGGCTGCTAAGGTATGATTCAAAACTAAGTGCTTTTCAGAGTGGAAAAAACACTTTAAATGATTTTGTGAAGCACGCATCTAACATGCATAGCATGCAACTTTTTATTCCTGAGCATAGGCGGGCACGCAAAAAGTCAGCGAGGCAAGGAGGCGCAAACATGTCAAGATCGTCCGCCCGGAGTGGCTGTACCATTCTATCGGAAAGTGGCAACGCCAAAACGAGGCCGACTACGTCTTACCCGAATTCGCCAACAAGTCGTCACCCAGGTCCACAACACCACCGCACAATCCCGAAGACGAAAAGAACGTCGGCGGAGCGGAAGGTAACGAGGAAGAGGACCAGGGTGGGGTGTCGGAGGATATGGGCATCATCCAAACCATCAATAACAACGTGTGGGAAGATGCAGCCAAGGAGCTTGAGGATGAGCTTGGGGATTTGGATGACACTGACTTTGACAGTGATACGAGGTTAGCTACTCTCCTTTTGGGTTCAATTTGGTGTTGTTTTTTTCTTTGTCTGAACGTTATTTTATCGACCTTGACACATTACTTTGAATCAAACTAACCTCTCTTTCGCCTTGTTGTTTTTTATTTGTTGTTTTGGCACACATAGCAATACCCAGAGTGACGCGAGCACGGACGGAGGGAATAGGTCGCCGCTTGTGAACCTGAAGCGGACAAGAGTGTTTCGCAAATCGGGACTCAGCACGGCGGTGACAAGTGGCGGAAACGACGATGACGAGGATGAGGATGAGGACTCTGACAGCAATGGGATGAACGTGGATATGATGGACAGAGGAGATGGTGGTGGAGAGGACGATGATGATAGGGGTATGAGTACTCAGGACAGCGATAGCGACATTGGTGACGAGAGCGGATCAGACAGCCAGCAGGGCTACAGTGATGCAGCTAGTGATGCGAGTGGGTCTGCTGTGCGGCAACGCAAGAGAAGGCGCCGGAGTATTGGGAAAAACGGCGGTGGTCTTGCTGATACTGTTGGTGGCAATGACGAAGATGACGATGAAGCTGGCATGGACGCCGACGACGAGGTGACGATGGACCACACGCTGACGATGCAACAAAGCCAGGAGGACGAGGACGACGACGATGATGATTTCTTGAATGACCTCGAAAATGATTTGGATGCGCAGCTGAACGACGACGACTAGCGCTAGGACGAGCGGGCTCTGGTTGTTCTTCTGTAGTTTGTAGCATTAGCGTATTTTTCCATTTTATCTTTCTCAAGTGTATTCTCTTGTACTTCTTTCTGATCTTTTTCTGATGAATGTCTGTATTAAAGCTGCAGGACACCACGCCATTTATTTCAGTATGCCTTCACAAGGCTCTAAAGAACGTAGGCGATTGTGAATTATCCCAATCGAAAATTGGGCGTTGGCAGATTGTTTGTCATTCGATATTGCTTTTTTTTTTTCTCTCTCTCCCTGATAACAATAAGGTGATACCAACAGAAGTATCTCCATTTTGAAATGAGTATCAGAGAAATATGTACGCGTTGGGTTGCTTGGTTTGCGTGCCTTGAACGCGTCCTGTCTCACTTCTTTTGTGTCTTTTATCACAACGGTCCCGATTCTTTTTCGATGGGAAGGGGACGTTTCTGTACCTCTTGATGCGTATCACCATAATCTATTCTGGAATTCTCAGCACTTTGAATCGTTAGAATCGAGCAGTCTAAAAACGTGGGCCTGTTTTTTTGTCGTGTGTGTCTCCTTTTTGTTATCCTTCCTTGTTTTTACTTTGGTACCCTCACTTTTTTCTCGTCCCGCTCGTTTCTTGATTTTCTTGTACGGTAACGTTTCCCTAATCCGTCTTCCGCCATCGATCCATTTCTCTCTCATTGCTGTCTTATGCTGCTTGAACGTGTGTAACCAAGAGTGATGTTAGTCAAACCACTCCAAAGAGCACAAAAGAAGGGCAAGTCAATTGAAAGCGAAAAAGAGGGCTGTGAGTGATGGCGGGCGTAATTTGGGGGAGCGTTTTGTTATTCCCTTCCATCCTTTTCGCCACGCTTCTGTTGGTGACCCTTCCGTCTCTTCTCTCTTTCACGCATATCTCAGAGTTAAGATCCTCTTTATGCCTTATTTGTGCGTGGTAAGGTGGCGGGTGTGAAAGGTGACGAGAACTCCAAGCAACATGACACCAATGCAAGCAAGCAAGCAATGCAAGGCATGCAAGGATGAAAGAAACGGTTTTTCTTATGCCCTCTTGCCTCTGGTGTCCAAAAGAGGGAATAAGGTACAAAAAAAACGCGAGAGGCGGAGAGATGGTTAGATTGCAGTCCGGTTTGCAATGATTGTCGAAAAATGTACATACATGCACGCATACATGACAACAGACAACAGAAAGTTATAACGTTCTGGGGGCATGAACAGGTGAGAGAGTGAGAGATGAATAGATGCAACAGCGCACTGTTTTTCTTTTTCTTTTTTTTTTTTCAGTCTCTCTCCTCTCCCTATTCTTGCCCCTTACTCAATCCCTATCCAAACCGGCCCTGATTCTCTCCCGCGCACTTCTCTCGTTGTCATGCAAAAAAAGAGGGGATGAGTTGGTTGCTTTGTGTATGTGCGTGGGCGTGTTTGCTGAGTGTCGGTAACTGTCGATACTCGGCGTGGCGTGTGTGTATGGCGTGCGTGTATAACTGCGGCTTGGAGAAGGGACATCGCCATTGTTCAATTGAGAAAGAGAGAAAGAGAGAAAGAGACATGACAAAGTGCGAAGTGCAAGCAACAAAGCCCCCTCTTAATGGTATTTCGGTTTTTTACGTTAAATTGCATAACTGAGCAGTGGCATATTCGCCTACCTTGCGATCATCCACTGTGGCTACCCTATCCTATCCCTTCCCCTATGGTCATGATTAAAGAAATGGGGCGCGTAGTGTCAACGAAGGATGGCGACATGGTTTATCAAGGTGTGCGCTTCTGTAGCCTTTACTATTGTCACCTTTTTCGCTCACTTTCGGAACATAAATCTCTTGTCCGTTGAAAGCACTCTAACAAAATCCTCTCACGATACGCATCATAAGCTCGTGCAACGATGAACAGGTACATGGATGCTCGATGTACCCTACAAGGTACATGGATAGTCCTTCCGTTTCTCTCCCCTTCTCTCTTTTTATGCGCTCCAAGATGCATACCGTCTATGTATACCATGTCTGCCTCACCATGGGTCAATCTCTCCTCCCTCTCTCCCTCGCTAGCTCTCGGTCGTTCTCGCTCGGTCTCTCGCCCCCAGCCAGTCAGCCAGCCCAGATGATCATATGCTCCTTCTTTTGCCAACAAACAACAAACATCAACAAAAGAAGAGATCGCAGACGAAGGTTCGCATGAATTTTATGTTAAGTGAGAAAAAGAGAGAGAGAGCCACGCCATTTTATCCATGGTCTCTAATGCACCCCTGCAGCATGCCTCTCTGTCTCTCTCGCTTTGGTTTACTATAGCTGCTAAGACAACGAGAAGATAAAGAGCTACCAAAAAAAATAGGGCTCTTTTGTTTGTTGTATACGATGTCCAATGGTTGGATGGAATAACAAAAGAGGAAAGAGGATAGGAGAAGAGGGGAACATGGTGTGATTAGGGCATTGGCAGTTTTTGGTTCATGTTTTTTTTGTTTGCTTGTCTGCGAAAGGGGAAGAGAAAACAAATGTTTTTATTTTTATTTACGACATCGTTTTGATTTGAATATGAAGCATCAACTCCTTTACGTTTTTGCCAATCCCTTTTATTTTAGCTCCTTTGTTCTCTTTGCTTTCATTTTCCGTCCTCTATTCCTTTCCCCTATTTCTTTTTTTCTTTCTTTTTTTTTTTTTCCTTGTGCCCAAAAAACATTCATGCTCGATGATGAAGCGCAATGCGTTTTAGGCAATCCATTGTCTGTTTCCACGGGTGAGTTTCAATTTGCATTTGCATTTTGTGCGTGTGTTTAGGAAGAATGGAAGAATGGATGAAAGGACGAAGGGAAGAATGGCAGGAAGGCAAGAGGAAAGAAAGAGGAAAATGAACACAAAACAACAAATGGAATACTGGGAATGGGCAGAAGTATGCATTGTTACCTTGTACACATCATTGTTCTGCATACCATGGGTCAAACTCGTTGCGGCATTATTATTGAAGAAGGATATACAAAAGCAGACATGCGAACACACGTTGCACATGTATGCAGTCTAGCGGGTTGAATTCCATGCAAAATTCACTCCCTACAACTTCCCTTCATTTTTTTTTTTTTTTTTTTTTGCTCATCATTTTCGAGGAGTCTCGACAGTTCTGTTTTCGTAATAATACAACCTGCACACGCGCGACGCCACGTCTGTTTGTCTGCTCGTCCATCTGTTTGTTCATTTCCCAGTCCAGTGTGCTGAGAATAGACATCCCTTCGTCCCTTTCTTTCGCCCCTTTATACCCCCTCTCTCTGTCGGTTGAACAAGGCCCGAGGAAAGCAGGTAGAAGGGAAAACAAAGAAGTGGACGGATTACGAGAGGAGAGGTGAATGTGGGAAGAAGTAGATAGGGGTGAACGGCAAGGTTATGGCAAGACAAAGGCAAGGCGTGGCAAGGCATTGCAAAATAGGAAAGAAAAGCAAGGGGCACTGTAACAAACACTTTCAAGAGATGTGTGCTCGGATGCCGTGGGATGTGCAATGTGGTGGGATGGACCTTTGGATGACCCAATGCCCAATTGCCCACTGACTTTTTTTCTATGGTGTCACTGTACACGCGGAGCATTATTGTTTTCTCGTAATGGGGGTTTTTTTTCCTTTGGCAAGGAGCTTTTTTTCTTTTGTTCTTGTGTGCTGCAGAATTAGGCGATTCTGAGGTTAAAGACTTCTCTATTTCCCCTATTTGCTTCTTTTGCGTGAAAAATCATAAATTCTTGATGTTGCGAGACGCTATGCTCTGCTTACGCGAGTGCCCTATTTTTTCGTCCTTCCATGTTATTCTTACGTCCAATTCAATTGTGCTCTCCTATTTTATTTTGAAGTACTCTCTTTCTTTCTCTCTACTAGCTCTCTGGATGCACAAAACTCGTCATCGAGCTATCTATGTCGAACAAAAATTGTGTTCTTTTTACCCGTACATTGACATATGTTTAATGCATGCTTAGGCATTGTTTCTGAGCCATAGGATACTTATCAAGGGTTTTTGTATATCGATTACGATCGGAGAGAAAGAGAAGGATCATCGCTTTTCCCTTGATCGTATCAAAATAGCTGCTGCTGCATGGAGCGGATTTAATAAAGAGGAAGAACCGCGTTCTTGTCTACGAATACTTTTTTTTTCTATCGATAGCAACTAATGTGAGAACAGAGAGGAGCAACTATCGATCACATTTACGAGAAGCAATAAGAACGAAGGGGGAGAGGACGAAAGAACAAAAGAGGAGACTAATTGCATTTCGACCTCGTTGTTGTTAGTGTGTGAGAGCAAAAAAAACAACTCTTTTGGGTTACGGCCATTCACCCCTATGGATCTTTCCCGAGCGGAAAAATACAGGTCTGCTCTATTCATCTTACGGTTGATTTCACTCTGGGGAGAGAAGGGACAAGGATATGCATTACTGTAAACAGACCTAAAAAACACGTTCCCCGCTTAGTCTCTTTCCCCTCCTACCCTCTGATGACAGTGTAAACATACCTTGTCAAATTACTCTTACGCACATAAACATGCCACCAACAAAAGAAGAGAAAAGGCCGAGCGAGTGAAGGAGAGATGTTCTCGAACTCTCTTTTCCCTCCTTCTTTCCGTGTCTAGGAGAGAGAGAGAATGTCGCTCGTGCACCGATCGATGACGCCGAACAGTCGACCGAATCCTTGGTCTCATTTGTTCTTGGGTGTAGGAAAAAAAGGGACAGCTTGTTTGTGGCGGGTAGAGTAAGATTACGTTTTTTGTAATTACGATCGAAAATGGGGGACGAAGCTGCGTGGGCGGTGAGGTAGGTGAAGAGAAAAACATACGCACTCAAAAAAAACAAAAACAAAGGAGGATAAGAGAAAATAGAAGAGGGCCTGGAAGGTTGTTGCTGTTTATGGTTCATGGGTTATGTCTTATGTGAGCGTGTCGTTGTTGTTGTTTTTCAGTTTTTGCGTGTTTTTGTCATGACTGACGCCAGACAGATAAACAGATAGACAGAACGAGAGAGAGTACAACAAGGTTTATGTGCTAACGAGAGAGGACAAGGACAGGAACGACTAAAGGGCATGGCGTGGTGGCGGCATGGCAGGACACGAGGCGAGACTCTGACAGAGAGTAACGAGGTCAGAGTGAGTTAGGTTGGGGCTGGCCTCAGACATACACACGCATACTTAGAAAACATCCAAATAAGAGAGAAGAGAAGAGGAAGGAATGACAGAGAAAGAGAGCGAGGCAGCAACGGTCTAGCTGTTTGTGACACCATCGCGGAATAACAATGAGAGACAGCGAAAGACCTAGAAAAACAGCAACAAAAAGATAGAGGAGAAGAAAAACATCTTTGTTGAATCGAACCTCTTTCACTTTTCTCTCTCCTTCTCAGCCCCAGTAATCGCGTCTCATCCATTCGCTGTCTGTCCCTTCTGCTCAACCATTGAATTGCATTTACTTTATCCAACTACAAGATGCAAACGGGGGTGCGTGTGCATTTTTTTCTTCAAAACAGAAAGAGAGAGAGGAATGAGAACACAAGACATAAACAAACGGTGTCGAGGGACAAGAGGACCAAGGGTACACATCCACTCCCTCTGTTGAAAAACGTGCTGTCGTTGTCCGTGTCCCACACGCACATCTCCAACACACAATCAACAAATCCTCTCTCAAAAAAATGCGAAGGCGGAGTCAAAGAAAAGAAAAATCAATTCTCCGCTCCTCTCTTTCTCTCTCTTTTTTCTCTTCTCTCTTCTCTCTTCTTTTGTCCTCTGTTCCCTTCTAACGGACGCTGGAAGGTATCGCCATGAACAGACAAACACACGCACACATCAAGAAACAGCGTTAATGCGGGATTAGAGAGCCTTCCTTTCTTTTTATGCAAAAAAAAGGACGTTCAGCGCCGTGAATAGGACAAAGAGACAGGAAGGTACTCGCAACAAAGCAAATTGCCAATTAGTGAGAAATTCGCGTCCAGCTCACCTTATACCCACAATCGATGACGACGAAACATATGGCTCCCATCCACATCCACTCTTCATACCCTAAAAACCCAGCTCAGATCTCTCTCGTGTTCAATTCATCATTCCTCATGACTATTTCCGGGGTTCCTCTTTTAATTCTTTGGAGTCTATGGCACCTGTCGGCAGCCTGGCTTGCCCACTGGAGAATGGATTATCCTTTCTCTTTTTGCTATCCTATTATCATTTTCTCATACTCCATGCGCATCAAAGACTCTAGCTGAGCTACATTACCTGCACCGGAAAGTTTTTCATTTTTGTTTATTTATGTGCATTGTACGTATGAATTTATTCCTGGCATTTCTTGATGTTTTTACTGCACATTTTCGTCGTGCATCCATCCACAATGCTCATATCCTCCAATTCTTTCATATCCTCCTCCCTTTTCATTTTTCAAAAATAACAACAAAAAAAATCCGGGGTCCTCGCTTGACATTAATCCATGCAACCCTGTCGCCATCATCTTATTACGATCATGAATGAAAATGACTGAAGATAGCTATCTGCACATGTACGTCCGAAATCCAATTGAAGCATGGAAATCTCTTTTTTGCAAGGGTAACCAAACCTACCTGTTGTACATGCATCTATGCCTATTTTTTGTTCAATTGCTCAAAGGAAAGGGGTTGGTCAACTAGAGAAGGGAGGAAGGAAAATATGCACTTTGTTGAGGTCGTGGGCAAGTATAGAGGATTGGGTACATGGATGGAGCGAGGTGTTTACCACATATTGATAACTTCTCATGCTATCTTCGTATCTCTTATTTATTACTGCTGCCGCTGCTCATTTTGTGTGTCCAAAATAACTCAACGGTGTGGAATATGAATATGGACGAGGATGGACAGGGGCATGCGAGCGAGTGAATGGGCAGAGTAAAATAGAGAGAGAGATGAGAATGTGTTGGAGAGAGCATCAAATCGACGCACAGGGAGAGAGTGGGAAAGCGAAGGTAAGGGAAGTCGACGGTTGAAAGGGACGACGTTGGTCCGGGTTCTGTCTCCCTACTGTATGTGGGATAGATATCTATCTACAGCACACAAACAAAGAGGCGACACAGTGAGAGAGATGCAGTCAACTAGCCCAGTCCAGCCGTCCCAGCCCAGCCCCCATCCCAACTCGCATCCTCATCCAATTACCATTCTGTTGCTTGTTATTATTGGTTTTTGGTGTTCTCAACGGTCCAACCCCACCGCTCATCCATTCTCCACCGTCTAATATCGCGAACAACAAACAAATAAAAAAATCTCTCCACGACCACCGATCACCGTTTCTTATTTTCGGAATTGTTCGTTGAGACTCAAGAGTACAAATGGAAAGGTGTTTGTGTGTTTGTTTGTTTGCTTGTATGGGTTATGCCTGAAAGTATGCATGCATTCATGCATTTTTTTTTTTTTTTTTTTTTTACTGTGTCCTTTTCATCCCCTTTTTTTTGCTCTTCTTTGTTCATTGTTTATATATGTTGAACTACCACCATGCAGATAGACATTGACTTAGCTGGTCGATTGAATGGGAAGGAAGCAACGACCGAGTAAATCGTCTAGGACTGAAGGTAGGCGGATATGAACGATGAGAAGCAAACGGACCATGGCCAAGCACTCATTACTCGACTGATTGAATGACAATGTGCTCTTTTTCTCTTGCAAAAAAAAAAGTGCTCATTCCATAGGAAGATATGCGTATTTGTTTATGTTTATTTTTGTGGACAGTACATAGATGACCCATTGGCCATAGGCCACTGACCATTGACCATTGACCATGGGCCACGGTCCCTACTAAGCTTGACTATACTATTGACTAATGACTATGAGATGGATGAATGAATTAAGACCCAAGCCAACGGTCATGTTTACCCTAATGGCAAATCGATTTTTTTTTTTTTGAATAGAATATCACTGTAATGGAAAATATAGTAGTGCGATAGGTCTCCAGCAAGCACAATGGCCAAAACCCGGAAATAAATCGAGATCGATCAGTGGGTTTGTGTGTCGATTGCTTTTTTGTGTGTGTCCATGTTTACATTACTTTTGCCTGTGCAAAATGTTCAGTCTTGTCTCTTGTCAGCAGACGATCGCCTGCGCGAATGTGTCCCTATGAGTTCATTCATTTCTGTAGTCTGTCGGTGTGCCTGTCTGCTGCCGCATTTTTTCCTGTGCTCCCTATCATGCCATTACGAACCTTAGCCAAGAAAAGCCTTTAGTGATGACCCTGAATGATGATTACAGTGGAATAGTCTTCTGAACACAAGTGACAAGGGACAAGGACAGGTAGTCAGATACCCCTTACTCGTTTCCTCTTACTGCCCACCCATCCTGACCGTCATGACAACCATGACCGCCACGACACCCTGACATTCGTACTCTTTATCTAGGCAAGCACCCTTAGAGGACTCGGGGAGTGCTAAAATACAATGTCAAAAAAAAAAAAAAACTAGATGACAGGATCTAGTTTGTTGGCTTGCTAGCTTGTTTGTTGGTTGTTCATGCGATAAATACGGAAGACAAACACGTACTGTACTAGTAAGCAGAGCACACAGCAACGATGGTAACAACAAATAAAGAACAGTAAGAGACGATTGACCCAAAATACACAGATTAGATACTAAGAGAAAAAAGAAAAAAAAAGATGCTGGAAAAGAGTGAAAAGCACAAGACACCAGAGCATAGAAGCAACGCCGAATAGAGAGACTCGGGAGATGGACCTCCTTCAACGCCTCGCCTCGCTCTCTCTCCCCTTTCTTTTCTGGGAGTTTTTTTTTGTTCTTTCCATGCCTACTATTATTTTCCATTGTTCTTGTTCTCTCTCTCCTTGGAATTCAGAAATCAATGTTAGTACTAGACTTGGGACTAGAGACACCTTTTCAATTATCCGTTTTGTCCATGTCCCTCTTTTCAAGTCTGTCTCCTGGATAACCAATATCTCGGTCTACGGACGGATGCAAGTGCGCGAATAAAAAAAAAGGAACATGGCAAAAGGACCGGCCAACGAGGTCCCTTTTTTTCTGTCTTCATCCCTTTCTGCCTGCTCCCTTTATTTTCTTTATGCTCCTACATCTTTTTTTTATATCTCTAATTGCCAATAGGCCAATGAGGTCAATGTGGATGTCCGTGAGTAAGTTGCATGCCACATACATATTGCAACAAGTTCGGTTATTGCCGTTTTATTGCAAAGGGCTTCCTCCAATTCCTTGTCCTGTTTTGTCTGTCAGTAAGAGAGAGATGGAGCGAGACTGAACCTCGTCTAGATGCAATTGCATATCGTTGTAGCATTATTCGCTCTCACACCATCTCTGTAAAATGGGGTCCCATCTCCCATCTCGTCCCGAAAGAACACAACATCCTCCTGCTTCTACTGTTGCTGTTATTGTACGGCATGGCCGTAGTAATATACAAACAGAAAGATCGCATTCCAACGTCCCTTTTATTTCTTTTTTCTTTTTCGTTTTGTCCTTTTTTGTGTTCCCATCTCTCTTACTGCCCTTTCCTTGCTCTGTTTTCTTCCTTATCTGCAAACGCATACTCCCATTGCCTCCAAACAGCAACCACATAAACAATAGTACTTCCAATACCTTCCTTCTAAACGACTCTTCTCAAGAACAACAAACAACACGTCCGTTCGCCAATTCTCTTTTTCTCACCTTTCGGTCTCTCCGTTCGGACCCTTTCCTTTTTCTTCCTTCCTTCTTTCCAATCCACATCCTATTACAAATTTTGCACGAGATCGCAAGACATCAAAAAAAAACACATTTTGTTTTTCCTTTTTTCGCCACTACTCCGTCCCATCCCATCCTATCCTGTCCTTTCCTTTCCCATCCCAGACAGACCCCAATTCCCATACCACACACCTTTTCGCTGCAAGGTAAGAAACCGAGCCGTACTCTTCCCAGAAGGTCCAAAAAGAGAAAAATGACTACTAGAAACCTTATCACATCTTTGAAAACAAAAAAAGACATCGCGGGAAATCCTCTCTGGAGTAACGCCACTCATCCCAGTTCCAGTTCCTATGGACGTGTACAAAAAAAGATGGGAAACATAGAGAGGAGAGAATAGGAGCGTGAGAGTAAAACTAGGAGGAGAGAGCGAGAGACATCGCCGCGCAAGTGTGCTGGCAGGGAGAGACACATAACATAACCACGTTGACGTTAGCGCAAGTAGCGAGTTTGACTACTGTTGTTTCTGCCATTATGACGATGATGGGATCGCGAAAAAGGTTCTACTCATGCTATGAGCAGAAACAGACAAGATAATGATGATGATGGCGTCCATCCTGGAATATCTACGATGACAATGATGTCGGGTTTGAGTCAAGGACTGTATGTAAGAAAAAGGGCGCTAGAGGATTGTCGGAACTGACGGTTGGATGAGAGATGGATCGGGCAGAGAAAGGGTGCCAGCAGGGTGATAATGAATTTTTTTTTTTTTTTTTTTTTTTTTTTTTGGCGCGTTTGGCAATTGAACAGACAGAGAGACAGAAAATAGAGACTAGACGCAAAGGACGCCGCGCTATCTTGCGTTTGTCTATGAGTAAAAGTGCGTACACTTTGTGCTGCCATGCTGGACGAGAGTTAAGTTGTGGCTGTTTTCTTTTTCTCGCGTCATTCTACAACCAAAAGCAAAAAAAAAAGAAAGCGAAACTCAAACCATGAGTTGTCAACCTTGTTCGCTTTTGTATCACAGACGACAGCATACACACACAAGGGAGATTATCAAAACGAGAAAAGAAAGAGAGTGAGGGGGGAGGGTGGATGAGCACGTTTTTTCTTCTTTTGCTCGTGTGGGTGCCACTTTCTTTCTTTTTTCCTTTTTATTTTGCTACATCCTCCCCCGTATTCCTCTTCTCTGCCTGGTACCACTGTGGATTCGATTCCCATCCCTCGCCCTGCCCCGCCCAGCCTTAGACTCTTTCTCTCTTCCTTTTTCATCCCACTCGAAAAAAAAAACGCCATTGATTTTTTTATTTTTTCAGACTCCACAATAAGAGAAAAAGTGAGTAAAGAGGCTAAGAGCAAAAGAGAAAAAGAAAGACACACAGAGGCAAAAAATGAAGAGGGAATGAAAAAAAACATTTATCTTGATGTTTTTTGTTTATAGGTTTTCTCTGGCGCGTAAAGTACACTGAACATAAAGTGAAAGGGAGAAGAAACTCAAAAACGAAGAAGAATAAGAAGAGAGAAGAATGAGCGGAAATTGCAATCTTGGCTGACCACTCATTGTCACTGACACAAAGTGCACCCTCGTTTTTTTCTTCTTTTGTACTCTCTCCTTCATCGATCTTCCCTAATTTCTTATTTCCGTCCTTCGTGTTTTCCTCTCGATAGGAAACGAAGGACACGAAACCAATTTAAAAGCAGAAACGCGGCAATCTCAAGGTCCCATCCTATCGAAACAAGAAACGTGAGAGTTGAAAAGGTCATCCACCGTCCACAAAAAGAAATAGAGGAGGACTCGCAATATCAATTAGCATACAGGTACGAACAATGTTAAATTGATATTGTGTGTGAATCGAAAAAAAATGGACTAAAAAAACCAAATATTGCTCATCTTGGTTGTTGTGTATCAATGCCCTGCTCATTGGCAGACAGACGAGAGCACTCTTCCCTCTCATATTTGGCTTACTCTTTCTTTCTTTTGTTTATGTTTATGTGTGCAATCGACGTGGGGAAGGGGAATGGAGTAAGTAAGAGTGCGTGTGTACCTTGAGGTTGTATTTTTTGTGTTTATGGCAGAGCTCGATTGCTCTCTCTTTTTTTTTTGTCCGCCCCGCCTGCCCGCCGTCTGTTCAGTTGGATTTCCCTTGGACAGGCACATTCATAGCAAAATGGGCAATGGCACAAGCAGGGAGAGGCGGGAGTAAAAAATAACATACGATTGAATACTCGACTTGTGAATTGGTTTTGTTTGTTTATTTGTGTTTTTGTTGCAGTAATGAGCTGTAGTGTGCATGAGAAGAGAGTAAGAAGGCGAGAGACGAGACTGAGAGAGGAAGTCATGGTCGCACAAGCCAACGAACAACAGAGGACGACAAGAGACAGACTGGCAGAGAACGAAAAGGTGTTTGTGGATATGTGTTGTGTGTCAACAAGGGTGGAAAAGGATAGTTTTTTTTTTTTTTTTTTTTTTTTTTTTAGCTTGAAGAGAGAGTGTGTGTGAGAGAGAAAGAGAGTACGAGAGCATTCTTTTTACTTTTTTTTCTTACTCTATCGGCTATCTGCGTTGACACCATGCGGTGCCATGCCCATTGTTATTCATGTCCATGCCAATGCCAACAAGCGAAGAATAGAGTTGGAAAAGGGGAATTTTTTTTCTCTTTCTTGTTTGTATCGATATGTGTCGATGTGAGCCACGGCTGTTTCTTTTCTTTGACTCGTCCCCAATCGTATCTTTATTCTATTCTCATTCAATTGAATTGGACCTGAAAGCGTGCCCCTGTTCCTTGTGTATTGTGTATATATCTCTCCTTTGCCATGACATACAATACCCCTGTGGTAATAGAATGCCATGGGATTCGCTGGTGACAATCATCCCCCCCCTCTCATTAAGAGTACTTAAACCCCTCCCATTTTCCCCTCATCCTTTTTTTTTTATTCCCCCACTTTTTCTGTTTTTTTTACTCCTTTCCTCTTCTCTTTAAACGCATCTTCTTCTGCTTCTGTATACCCATCTCTCATTCTTCATCGTACACTCTCATATCTATACCATACCATTCACTTACACTCGTTACTCTCCACTCTCTCCAACAAGCATTCATTCATATCCTCTCAATCATTATCTCATCCATCCTTTCACCCCTGCAAACAGTTGATCTCTTTGCTTCTCCTTTCCCCTGACTACGTTAACCACCCTCTATTACTCTTCCCTTCACCTTTTCATTACCACACACATACACGCACACGTACACATACACAGCCCCTCTCACTCGTACATTACTGCGATTGACCTTCTCGTCTATTTCTTATTTTTATCTTTCCAATCCTCCTCGTCGTCAGCCAGCCAGCCAACCAGCCAACCAACAGCATCATCAGGCATTCTCGCTCTCTTTCCCCTTTCCTTCATCCCCTGACCCACTATCCCCTTTGTCCTCCGTGCACACACTCTGACAGCCAGCCAGCCCTTCCCTTTCGAGTTATTTTAGTCCGCGCCCTCTTTCTTTGCACAACCACTTCTCTTCTCTTCCTTCCTGTTCCTTTTTACTGAGTTCCCTTTTCGACCACCACCGACTGACCGACCAGACCGACTAGTTTCCAAGTCCCTAAGCCAGATCGTCATCGAGCAGCATCCAAGACACGGTCTAAACTAAAGCAATTTACTTGCCACGCTAGTCTACCTACAGCCAGCCTCGTTCCTTTACCCAAGCGCCTAGCCAGCCCAGCTCAGCTCAGCTCACGGATCAGCCAATAGCCCCCCTTCCCTTTCTCCTTGTCCAACGTCAGCTTCAACGCTCCGCTCCTCCGCTCAGTCCATCCATTCTACAGTCATCATCATTATTATCTCCCGATCCACATCCTATCCTATTCCCGTCCTGTCTGCCCCTTCAACTTGGCGACTTTTTCTTTCGCAAGCACAGCTATATAGTCTACCACCCTTGCCCAGCCCAGCTTTCTTGTTTTCAAGCAAAAATTGTCATTCTACCACCCACACTGTTTTCTCCTGCTTTTCATCACTACACTGTTCAAACTTCAAACCATAACAGCAACAACCTCGATCCAATTCTTTTAAATTTTCAGCCCTGTTTCATCCTGCCTTTCTTCCTTTCTTATTTCTCCATTATCCAACAAACAACGGCAACAAACATACAGCAATCAACAACATGGCACAAGCAGCAGCCCGCCCATTGTCATCATCGACCAACAATATCTGCAAATCAGTCCAGTTCTCGCGCTTCATCAAAATCTCATTCACCTACCCAGGCGACGAATACGACCGGAGCGCACTCGAACCCGCAAAGCTCTCCTTCTCCGAGGCCACCGAGCTGATGCAGCTTCGGATCGATTGGAAGCAGGAGCTGAATAAGCGCATGCAGCAACAGGCTCAACAAGAACAGCAACAAATGCTCCTTGCAAACCAGCAAGATTCTGAAGACGGATTCTCGTCGGATGAGTCGACCTTGTGTGGATCCTCGTCTTCGAGCCCAAGAGCTGTTATGCCCTCTTCCTCCAAATCCTCGCGTGGCTGCTTGCGGACTTCTCCTTCCTTGAAAGTCTCGAGCAAGGGTTGCGGCTCCAGCGACAGCTCCTCGTCTGGTCCTAGTAGCCCCATTGACTGCAACAATGGCGGGTCCTTGAGCGATGACGAGGACGGCGAGTATAATCAGGCCCGTGCAAAGTCCCTCGGCAGCGGGGGGATGATGCATCGCCACAGCGAGTTCCACCAGCCCACCGAGAACATGCCCTGTCTTGCCTAAATTCCCTCCGACCCATTTCTTTTCTTGTATATTCTTTCTCCTCATCTTCCTCCCCACAGCCTCAACCGTTGCAGCATAGCGGCGTGTTTTTTATATCTTCCTTATTCAACGGCTATTCCATCTTTGGCATGCGCTATTTCGCTGCTTTTCCTCCCCTCTCTTACTTTACTTGTAATTTTGATGTCACCTCCGCTTTCTTGTTCTTGTTCTTTTTCCTTTTCTTGCAGCTACAACCATGTATCAACACCTTTTTTCTATCTTAGATGTATTACAATCCTTCCCCTTCCTCCTCTCACTTGTAATTTTCCTCACCTACCCATCCACTCTTCATTCAAAAAATATAGCATCAAAAAGTAACAAAAACAATATCGAATTGGACTGGCGCGATTGCATTTGACAATGCCTTTCGCTTAGTTCTTACTCTTGTACCAATAATAAAAACACTCCCTACTGACTAAAACCACTAGTATGATAATTGTGTTTAAATAGAATGATGATGATGATGATAGTAGCGGAGGATGGAGTGCACTTGCACGTACAAGAACGCGTTTCGTCGCTCACGTTTTTTTTTTATTTTGCTTTAAGAGAAAGCGTGATGATAGTGTGACGGTGGTTTCGACGGGACCGCTCACACGTTTTCCTTTTTTTTTTTTTTTTTTTTTTTTTGCCCGCCCACTTTTAACGCCCATTTCTTGCATCCCCAACGCCCTCTCATTCATTCTTTTCTCTTCATAACCTTTTCGCCGCACTTTCTTACAATGCACACCATCGCCGACTTTTGCGTGATCCCCATGGGCGTCACTTCCTCCGTCAGCCAGTATATCGCCGAATGCCAGCGCGTTATCGAGAAGAGCGGTACTTTACACACACACTTTTTTTTTTTTTTTCCCTCTTCCGAGTTACATGAATGATAGGATTTACGAGTGGTGATATCTTGGTACTAAACAGTTTGTCTTTCTCTGATTTTGTGTGGATTATAGGTCTGACGTACAGCATGCACTCTTATGGCACTGTAAGTTAAGTGAGCAGAACACAGCAGGATATCAATAGTCGTGGATAACTTGGATCTCGGATGGACAAAAGAATCGGCAGTTGGCGGATCCTTTTGTCGTTGATTTCTTGCTTAAAAACCAAAACAAGCCGATAGGGCAGCTCAAGACCGACTACGACCAACAAAACCTCGATCGTACAAGGGTAGTTGAAGAGAAATATATGACTCGATAGAGAAAAAATGCCAGCGCAGTAGGCTGCCAGGACTTATTTTGCCTCGACAGCACACGCTTGTATCCGACATAATCGACACTGTGAACAAAAACAGCAACAACACCAAAATCATATACATCTTTGAGGAGGTCGTTCAATCGAAAAAAGGACTGCAAGGATATGGACGCTAACTCACAAACACCTTTCGTTTTATTATGGTCAATCTGGGATGCTGAATAGAACGTTGAGGGCGAGTGGGACGACGTCTGCAGAGTCATGAAGGAGTGCCATGAAGCCGTCCACGCCATGGGATGCCCTCGTGTCTCCACCAGGTAAAAACAAAAAATCCCTTCTTCACTCTTCTTCCATAATGCACTTATTTGATTTTGCACACACACGTCTCTCGCCCGCCCACGAAAAAAAATGGAGTACTGACTCATGGATTATTTCTTTGGTCAATTAGCGTCCGTATCGGAACAAGGACGGATAAGGTCGGACAGACCATGGCCGATAAGGTCAACGTCGTCCATGAGATTCTCGCCAAAGATGCTGCTGAGAAGAAGTAAAAAACAAAACGATGTGTTCAAAAAAAATGGAAATAAATACAGTATTGTTTTTGCACGCAACAGAACAGGTCTTTATGTGTGAGTGGTGTATCGTTATTTTCGCACGCCCTTTTTTCACAATGATGGAAGCAGGCAAAATAGGAGTGTTTTGTTTTGCTGGGATTTTGGGTGTCTCCACCTCACATCCTTTCAATGGAAAGCAAAGACACGCAAAACGAACGGCAACAGGCTCCATTCTTGCACAATGATGACACCAACTATAGACAGCTACACGGACATGTCTCAAGAAGAGGCTGTACCTTTCTGTTACCTTTTGTCACAGTGGACACATCCCTTTCTCATATCGCTAACAGCCGAACACGAAATAAAGCCAGCAATTGCCAAAAAAAGTGTTATTTACTGGCAGTAATAGCGACTATGTTGCGTTTTTGTTTTTAATCCAAATTTCCTGATATGTGCGTCTTCGCTCATTTAGCAAAAAGGCGGCCGCACTCAATATTCCTCACTCTCTACAAGCGGTCGACAACCTGCTGGAGCTTCTCGGCAGAGTAGATCTGGAATCCTCCGTCCTTGGTAACGGAGGCGAGCTGGACATTGGTCGAGTTGAGCTTCTCCTCCATGACCTGCTTAAGAACCTTGAGTGCCAGGGTCTCGGCCTCGACCAATGTCATCGAGGTATGGTACTCCTCCTGTAACTCTGTTTCTGCGCCCTCTGATCCCGATCCGATCGCCTTTGCACCGTATGATACAAATGTTCCTGATGGATCCGTGTGGAACCTAGTAGTTGTTATTTTCAGACAGACGTAAGTGTGGGTATTGTTAGTTGAAAATGTTGCTTGCTACGACTGTAGTCATGAGAATTATCTTATGCAGCACGTTCCTGGAAGTGGGAGAAAGTGTCGCTACACCGGCGAAATGAACAACAACAAAGTTCAAAGATATAGATAGTTTGCGCACTTACAGTTGGGGTCCAGTCTCGTCAATTCCAGCAATCAACAACGATACTCCAAAAGGACGGGACTAATATAATTAAACACAAATGAGTTAAACTTCCTGTCAGCTACTTTCTCACTTGTCATCCACATCTCTAATAAAGACCGTCAGTATCCACAAAGCGCAATTCAAAGAAGCAGTAACAAAGCTGAGAGAGTAGGGCATACCATGATAGACTCCTCGCCTCGTGCACTCTCTCCGAATCTCAGGGCAAGGTCGCATACTGCCTGGGTCACACTCTCGACCTTGATGCTCTCATTGTACGTGAATGCATGGTTCTATGACATCAATGATAAGAAGTAAAAAGCGAGACGTTAGTTGGTTGACCTGTACAACATCTTCCTTTTCATTGATGTAAGAATTCCAATCAATCCACTTGGACCACCTTCTGCAACACTGACAACAAAAAATTTTCCTTACCTGTGCTTCGACACGGGCATGGTCAACGATGGTCCGGGAATCGGCAGTGAGACCAGACATGGCACATCCGATATGGGCATCAATCTCAAAGATCTTTTCAATCGAGCTTGGTTCCAGCAACGACGAGGTCACCCTCTTTTCCACTCCCAGAATCAGTCCCTCTGCCGTCTTGATCCCCACAGCCGTCGAGCCCAGCTATATCATGTCATGCCATTGAAAAAAAAAAGAGTATGGTAGAAGGTTAGTGCTGGGTTCGCTTTAGGAGAAAGGGACAACAATGAAGTCTGAAGTCCAGGAGTGCTGTCGAAGTTCCTGTTCAGACGTCTGTTCCCAGCTCCTGTGAACCAAAAAACAAACCTCTCTCTCTTTTTTTTTTTTTTCCTTTTTTTTTTTTTTACCTCTTTCAAAGAAAGAAAAGCGAAAAAAGGTTACCTTGATGGCCTCGATGGCGTACTCGACTTGGAAGAGACGACCCTCTGGCGAGAACGTGTTGACTCCTCGATCGTATTCTGAGCGTGTCAAGAACATGGCTGTGATATATATATGAATGTAGTTGTTGAGGTGGTTGTTGTAGTTGGCGCAAGTCGGTGGGTTGGTCAAAAAGTAATGAAAAGAGGCTTGTTGATGCCGACTTGTCCTTGAAATGGAATTTGAATAAGAAGAGACAAAAAAGGGGACGCGACGACCAACGACGCGCAAGAACAAGGTGTGCGAGAAGCACACGTCACCCTGAAGGTGACTGGCTTTTTATGCACAGAATTCAAGCGCACCGAGGCATCAATTTCGCAGGAATGCAGGAATAATAGGTTCGTAGGAAGTCGGTGAACATAGGAACAATGGCGGTAGTTGCTTGTGTTTAAAATGTTTTTGTCATTTTCATTTTTGTAGTAGTGGTACCTGGTAGTTGTTTTTCTCTTCCTTGCAGTCGGTGGGCGCAAAGAGGGTTGAAAGAAGGCGATGGAGGGTCTAAACTAATAGCAAGATGGGTTGATGGGTCGGCAGATTGATAGCCAGGCAAGCAAGAAGACTCTCGAAAGTCTGCTTTCGTCTTGCTGATTCTTCAAAAAGGCCGTTGAAATTATTACCCCTCCTCACGGTTGTTGAGGGACCGTTGTGATAAATTGCTTGAATCCTGCAAGCGCCTCGGGGTGGTTCCAGAAAATAAGCGATACTTCCGAATATACCTATCATGGACGTGGGTTCAAAGAATATGGGCATCGTCATTGATCAGGCGTCGATCGAAGAAAGTAGTACCAGTTGAACAAAAGTGCCTTCGATAGAAGTGTATTTGTACCTGATCAATGGTCCAGCCGGTGCATTGATACTTTTCCAGGGCAAAAATGAACCGGTCATACATCGTCATGTCGTTCTTGGCCTCATACTATTAAGAAGCGAGTCAACAAAGAACGTAGTGATTAGTGCTGCCACTTGTCGTCCATCGTGAATGTCTTTAAAAGCAACACATTCTGTCAGCTTCACCATAAAATATATATACCTTGACAGTTTGCACAAAGTCCTTGGCTTCGATAAAGTCGGGCGAGACGACGAGTTCTTCTGGAGGCGCCTTGGAAATGACTCGAGGCTCAGTCACTTCGATTCCGCTCGTCACCGTTGGCAAAAACTTGTGGAATCGTTGCAACAAGTGCGGGTGATAGCGCAGGATAATCGACACGTAAAAGTAAAGCTATCAGTGCAAAATGAGAACAGCAGGGCGTAAGATTGTCAGTTCGATTTAAAGGCGGCATTCAGCTCGACGGTTGCGATCGTACATTACAAGCCTGCAGGTTTGTCTAGTGGTTCCTTACAGTTGAATAAGAGTGGTCCTTCTGGAATTTCCTGAGCAATGTGATCAAATGTTGGTACATATCGGGCTCTTGCTGGGATCGCTCCTATGAAATACACAATAATAAAAAACGAGTTGATTTAAGTCAGAAGGGCGGTCGAGCTCTGAGGCGTTAAATGATCGCTGCCGAGAAGATGAGTTGAACGAGATTGAAATAATGGTCGGTTTGCGCACCTTGATAAGACTCAGGAAATCTGCTGCTGCGTGTCCATTATTGTTTGCGCTGACGTCCATCTGTTGTTGGTTGGTTTGCTCAACGCCGACTATCAGCATAAACAATATTAACAGTTGAGGTATTGTTTTAGTAATGCGATTGTTCAAGTAGAGCTATCAGCCCAGTTCGAGTTGGATTTTCAAGCACGGTATCCAGAATGCAGTGCCTGCATTACCTGTCGTTGGGAGCAATCCTGCGGGTATAGTTGGTTGAGTCTCAGCTTTGACCTTGACTTTGTAGTCCGAATACATCATGGGCTGATTGAATGTTGCGTTTGAAGTCGGTCCCGAAAGTGTACAGTGAAAGTCATATATAGTGGAAAGAGAAGACAATAGGTAAGCGTACAACTCAAGGAGATCGTGTCAAAACGTTCCTCGATGAAATGAATGTCCTTGTACTTTACCGGCACCAGCTGGTTCAGAAGACCCTGTGCTTCCGGTAAGAATTCCTTAAACCCCATCAAGAGATCTGGTTGATCCTGAAAGAGAGCCATGACAGTTCTCACCAATTGCTCTATGGTTATGCTGAGAGAATAAAAAGAACGAATGAGAAGTCGGTTAGTTATCCTCGCTTCAGGGAAGTTTCTTATTGTGTTATAATCATCGTGTCTAAATTCACAAATTGCATTCATGCACCATGGCTTCAATGATTCTGGAGTATCCTGTCGAGAGTACTCCTGTCTGTTGCACCTGTGGCTGTTTGCCTATGCTGTGAAAATGTACCTCAGTTCGTGGTATTTCTCCAAAGCACCCAGGAATTCCGTGTAGACTCTGGGGTTGCTCTCGTACGCCTTCTTGACCAGTCCAACATAGTCGGCGGCGGCTCGGTAGGTGAGTGTCTGTTGTGACGATCCTGCTTCCGAGTCTGTCGATGCTGGTTGGTGGCCATTTTGAATGTGTTGTCTAAAAGAAGGATAGAATAAAACAGAATAGATAAAGTTTCAGCTGCCATTCCTCAGAGTGGCACGCCTAGGCTGGTTGCAAGACACCCTGTACATACACTCGCATCATTCTGATACAGACAATTGTACACGCCAATGTAATGTGCGTTATGATTAAGACGTTCAGGCACACAGCACTCTCCCATGCTGAAGAACAACGACTTTGTACGATAAGGATAAAACTTACTCGACAGTACGCGAACTTTGACCGAGGGAGACCAAGAGTTCTGCAACGGCCATTCGAGATTCGGGTTGTTGAAAGTGAAAGGCAGAGGTGCTGACAGAGGAGGCACTTGTGGTGGTGATTGTAGACATAGTGGCGTCCATCATCAAGACGTCAGTGTCATGTTGTTGGTGATGCTGACCTTCGTCTCCGTTGGTATAGTTTGAGCCGTTGAGGGCGAGGCTGATACTGTGAATAGTGCTGGTATTGTCGAGGGGTGCGACGGAGAGGGAGTGTGCGAAAGAGGCGGCTGCGTCCATGTGGTCGTCCTGACTTGTCCCGCTGGGATCTCGCTGAGAGAGCGCACCGGAGTGGTTCATGGCGATCGATTTTTCAATCGTTTGGTTCGGGTCGTATTTGAAAGTGGAAGGTGAGGGTGGTCGAGGTGGGTAAGGGGTAAAGTAAAGGACGAATAAAGTCGGTTTGGGAGAAGGGGGGATATGATGTCTGTTGTGGTCTTGTGCGCGTGAATGAGTGCGTGAGTGAGAGAGTGAGTATGCTCCGAAAAGTAAACTGAGTTTTTCGAAAGGAGGAAGTAAAAGTAAGAAAACAACAACAACGCGTTGAAGGAGTGTGTGGAGGTAAGCGGGCTTTTCTTTTTTCTTCTTGTTGTCGTTGTTGGAAGGTATGGGATTCGGACAATGGTATGTATGTGTGTATGTGACAGAAGGAAGATTGAGAGACTAAGTGAACGTATGTGAGAGAGAGGGGGTGATTAGGAAGGGACAAGTGAGAGTGGTTGAGGTGAATGAGTGGAAGAGAAAGGAAAAGAAGATTGAAAGAGGAGGAGAGAAAAATGGAGCTAAAGGAAGAAAAGCAAGAAGAATGAGCTTCTTTGCCTGGCCGTTGTTTCGAGGCTTGTTTGCAGAGGAAATTAATGTACGCACCTATGAATCACACACTTCTCTCGAAAACAAGAGATCAACAGCAGCAGCAACAACAGCAGCAACAAGCTATGTACTTGACCTATAACGAACACTGTCATTCACGAGACTAGAGAACAAAGCACTCAAAAAGAGAGTGATTCACCTTATTTTGCCATTTTGCCAAAGAACGCGATGGAACACCTTACTTATTTACGGCTCGTCAAAGGTGCACCTGTGCCTTTTCCTCCTCTTTCAGGCACACCCCCAGCTAATAAAGGTCGCGAACCAACAAAAACCCAATGCTCCACCCTGGATTCGAACCATCCCCACTTGTTGTGACGTATTTTTCTCTTTTATTCGATTTTGCCGTTGGCTGTCCTGTCGCTGCCAGTCGCCTTCCTGGTCGTCTGCAAAGTCGCATGTCTTTTCTTTTCTTCTCTTTTTCCCATCCCTCTATCTTCTCCACAAACACCAGCTCTTCCTGCCAACCTCTCACGCGCCCTCAATCACTTTTCTTTTAACCACTAACAAAACTACCCCACCATGCCTGTAAGTCAGTCATACCTGGCTCACTCTCAAGGACTCAACTTACACTCTGGAACGTCAGTCATCCAGTCCCATCCATCCACCAACTGGAAACATAGCAAGCAAACAATGCAGAGAAGGAGAACTCAACCATGGAAGAGACCATCGGCATGTCGAGCAGAAATACTTCCGCCAGAATAACAAGAAGGAGCAGACATCTTACAGGAGACTACACCGTCCGTGGACGTGGAAGTTTGGAACACGATGCATGATGGCGCGCTCTTGTGTCAAAAGTGTCTGAGAATACAGGGACTAACCCAGCCTTCAACACTTTGTCCTGCGTGTCGCTTTCTTGTATGGATCCATATTCCACGCTGATGATAGGCATATCACTCGGCCTTCAATGAGTTAACAGACTTACGCTCTGTCGGAAGCATGGCCCTCTTGCCCATCAAAACCCGTGTCCGTGGACCTGCCCCTATCGGTATGTTCTTAGTGCTCCTAATTGACATCATTTATTAATATCAGTCCTTGTTCCTGGATATTGTCAAAAAGCGACACTACTCTCACTTTTTGTTGGCTTTTTATTCTTCAAATCAACTCAACACACCTCCGTTCATCTCTTTTACATTCGTCATTAGCCGACCCTAATGCCGAAGATATCATTGACGAGGCACTCAACCTGTTCCGCGCCAACGTCCTCTTCAGGAACTTTGAGATCAAGGGCGATGCCGACAGAGTCTTGATCTACCTCATTCTCTTCATCACAGAGTGTCTCGGAAAGCTTGCAAGGAACCCCAGTCTCAGGGAGGCAGAAAAGATTCTAGGCACATTGGCCCTCGGAAACTTTGCTATCCCTGGCGACGCCACCTTCCCTCTCAATGCCCTCTACACCGCTCCCGCCAACAAGATGGATGCCGGTATGTGCCTTCCTATTGCTCCATGTAAATGGGTCAATTGAGCAAGGTGATCGTTTCATCTCACATCCTGTGTATGTCTCCATCGATTGAATGATAGATTTGTTGCGCCAGTACGTGTCCCAGCTGCGTCAGGAGATGGCTGTCCGACTCCCCAACCGCATCTATGAGAACGACAAGCCCGGAAAGTGGTGGATGTGCTTCCAAAAGAGAAAGTTCATGAACAAGACTCTGTAAGCGTACCACGTCGCTACCACCACTACTTACCCGCCAACAACACCAAATTAAAACAGTCAGACAGTAGGAGCAGGAGCAGGAGCAGGAGGAGCAAGGTCTAGGAGCGAAGAGAAGATGGAGAAGTCATGATTCTTTGAATAGAAGAGACACCTCTACCGACAATTGACAAAAAACGCAACGCAATCCTTGAGGCGCATACCCCTACGACCCTTTCCTCCAATCTCAATCGCTCAGAGAGAATAAAAGAATCGAAAACTGCAAACAATCTGCATCTATGATGATTCATTTTTTCTTCTTTTTGACTCTTCTGGACCTACTTCTTTCATTTATTAAGACTATGGTCACTGCGGGGTGTTTTTACCAGACCCACTATTCTGCTACTGCATTCCTATTGTAGCTTCTTGGTACTTCAAGCCTTCAGTCAATTCGAATGATGGCTATGATGCGATCGCTGTTCAAGAGATAATACGTAGATACAGATGAATACCGATTGCCGCACTCTCGTGTCGACAAGATCCCGCGCGGGAAGATGCGCGTTAATTAACGAGCAAAGTGCGGTGACTGTTGAAACCAAGGCGAGGTCCATCAAATTGGCCAGTTTGACCGTTGCCGTCTGCGTCTCAGGCAGAAAGACAGACAAACGACGCCTCCTCTCCTTTTCCCCCTTTTTACACTTTTTCTTTCCTTTTAAACACTTTCACACTCCTTCACTTTACTACTCTCATCATCGCACATCAGCAAGGACAGACAGCAATCCACACACTCCCGACAATACTGCCTTCACTCCGCCATCAGCATCCCCTCCAATTCACACACTCACTCGCTTTCTCGATGTCAAAGACCCTCTTTACCGCAAAGGTACCACCATACCACCAGCACTCCCAGCCCTTCTTTATCTTTTTATTTCGGCATGTTGGCCGCGGTCAGCACATCACAGAATCACAAAAACAAATGCGACTAACTCCTTTTCTGTTACATTGTCCCAGGTCTTTCTAGAGGATGCTGTCCATCTGAAGGACGACCCTCAGCGACTGGGCCTCGTCGTTAAGACCTGGCACGACTTCGACTCGGGCGAAGACGAGGAAGACGAAGACTCTACTGGACCTGTAAGTCTCCATGAGTGCCGCGTGCCGAATGATTTCAACTCTATCCACTAAAGGGAATAAGTAAAGCTAAAGCTAACCATTTCTTTTGTCTGCTTTCATATAGCTTGGATTGCAGCAGGTATCCGTTCACTGGGCTGATGGCTCGGCACCACAGGTTGTTCATGAGGAGGATTTGGTTGTCGTCGACAGATCCTTCAGCCACGGCGACGTCGTCAAGCGATCCCCCAACGATGTCATGTCAGGATCTGTCATTGATGTTAAGGTCGTACTGGACCTGCAAAAGATTTGCCCGCCCATGACCCGGTACTCAGGAATCGATGCTAAGCATGTCGACTTTGTCCAACAGTTCGTCGTCAACAATCATATCATCTACGATGGTTGGCTGGGAGTCATCCAAGAGGTAAAGGAGTGGTGAAACTGGTGTGAGTGCGTACAAACAGGAAACGAAAGACCATGTCCGAAAGTGAGCCTTGAGACGATGAGCGGTAGTAGTTTGGCGCTCATATAAACCACAACCCCTGTCCGTCTAGCCCCGATCTATCATCACACACACACACTGCGGACCCCCTTTTCTCCCTTTTGTCGGCTCACCACCGCAACCACCAACAGTCTTCTCTTGTCCTCGATCTCTGCTCTAAAACATCGTTACTTTCTCTCTTACCTTATCGTGCTCTTTAGGTGAAAGATGAAGTAACTCTTCTCATGTCCGACAACAGCATTTGCACCATCAAGAACTCGGATGACTTGGACCTTGGCGACCAGTTCCACGATCAGTCTTGCTTCTTCCCCGACTCTCTCGCCCCCGGTCATGTAAGTTTTATCGCTTAGCCCGCCAAAATCGAACCGAAAAGATATTATGAATCGGGTCAGAGAGCAGTTAGAGTGGCCGACTGACATATTTTTCGTTTTCCGACTTTGAATTTCGCATAGGCTGTTCATGGGCCATCGCGCGTCTTCAAGAATGCAGAATATCAATTCAAGAGCTATCCCAGCTCCAAACAAGGACATGTTTTGAGGACAGAGGTCACTTCTATCACCGTCAACTGGCTCTCCTTCAACCCATTAGCGCTGGATCAGACCCCCGGAGTCGCCCCTCCTCCCAGGGAACTGGATGACTTTGAAAACATTATTGTTTACAAGAGTGTGGAGCAGCATTGCACATATGAACTTTTGGACCGAGTCAAAATCGTGGATCCCGCGACTTTGAAAAGTACTATAATGACCATACCTAATGTATTTTCCCCTTGAGAGTATTGTTTCCGATCTGTTTATGAAATCAATACTAACAAACCAAATTGTTTGTTGCTTATCTGTGTCCACAGCCTTGGGTCTGAAAACGTACTGTCCATATATGAAAAGTAAGCCCACTCGACTTCAGTGCCCCCACTATCACAGGCACGACACAGAGTTTGCCACTGAAGAGATGGTAAGTTCATGTTTTGCTTTGATTATGACCGCACACCCTTGTCCCGATCCAAAGACCGACAAACTAACATTCATCATCTAAATTGCTCTCAATTGCAAACAGCAAGTCGTCGGAACTAAAACAGTAGTGACAGTGTTATGGCAGGATCTCTCCATGTCGACGGACGTTGCCTCGACAGCGCTTGTTCCATATCTCAACATGGACGATCAGGACGTGTGGCCTACAGATTATGTGCTTCTGAAGCCAGGCGAGGTCTTGATGGACGAACCCGGTGGCGTTAACTTCGACCGCAAAAAGTCTGATATGCTTGGAATCGTTCAGTCTGCCAACGCCAAGGAGCGGACTGCCCTGGTCAAGTGGTTCAGCGAGGAGCGCGATGAAGGACTGGAGCAGGAGGCCGAAGAGTGTTCGTTGTATGAGATAATGTCACACCCAGATCTCAAGTTCAGGATGGGCGATATGGTTGTTGTGAGTCGAGAACGTGAACAGAATCCTTCGTCAGACATCGCGCCAAGAGCTCCCAGTGTTGCTGAGATCTTGTCGTTGGTGGTCCGTGGCAAGGAGATCTTTAATGAGCTATTCAAACAAGTCCCCAAGGTCTATGCCGACAAGCCTTGGAAGATTGAGCGAAGAGGAAAAACTTTGTTGAAGCGATATGGTGTTGAAGGTGTAGAGGCATTGGATCGTTATCTCTCCGAGACCAACAAGATGGCATCCAAGACGATTCATAGACTTGTCGACCGCGGTGACCCATTGAAGCCTGCCATTCCAGACGATATATTGGCTAACTTGCCTCAGGACGAGAAGGACGCGGAAACCATCAGGACGCGGTTGAACTGGGTCGGACAGATCTGGAAAGTATACCCTGATCAGCCCATTGCCCGCATTCGTTTCATGGACGGGAGCGAGGAGGACATCCCTGTCGGTAGGATTATGGTGGTTGAGGATGAGGATGAGGATGACGAAGGAGACGATAGTCAGGATGAGGGAGCGTTTGAAGAGTACGATTTCGACCAGGCGAATGACAGCTGGGTGTCTGAATCAGGCGAAGCTTCGTCCGACGATAGCTGGGAGACTGACTCTGAGGCCGGAGCCGAAGATGGTTCTACGAGTGATGTCGATGATGATGAGGACAAAGCTACTGAATCCAAAGCCAAGACGAACGAGTCGGCACCCGAAGCTAACGGAGCGAGCGAAAAGGCTCAACAGGAAAAAACCAACGGACATGAAGAAAAGGTTCCTGAGCCAGAGTCTGTGATTGCGGATCCATTGCCGGAACCCGAGGAGATTATTTCTAATCAGAAAGATGCTTCAACAGCACAAGCGGCAGGAGTGGCGGAGCATAAGGACTGGAAGAGCTTTGCTGTGTTGGAAGACACCCCCGCTGATCATCACTTTTTGCAAAGCTCCCACGACGTCCAACACACCGATAGAGCGTGGTTCAAGCGGATTGCCAAGGAGCACGCTATCTTGTCGTCGTCGTTACCGGATGGCATTCGAGTCCGTGCCTTTGAAGATCGGATGGACTTGCTGAGAGTTCTTATCCAAGGCCCCGATCATACCCCCTACCGCAACGCCCTCTTCCTCTTTGATTTCAAGTTGCCTAGTCAATTTCCCACCCAGGTTTGATATTCTTCGTTTCTGATGTTAGTGCTTAGAGCATTCAGCCTTTGGTTTGACCGTTCGTTTACTGATTACATTGCCATGTGTTCAATCTATTAGCCACCAATTGCTTTCTTTCACTCGTGGACTGGTGGCATTGGCAGAATCAACCCGAACTTGTATGAGGATGGAAACGTTTGCTTGAGTCTTTTGAACACGTGGCATGGCAAGGATCAGACAGAGACCTGGACCCCTAGCTCAAGTATCCTCCAGGTATGACCCAGGCATTGCTGGTGGCTAAATGTTGCTCTTCGGTTACCATCAGTCCAATTTTTCTGAGTGCTGATCATTGTTCTTCATGGAATTCAAATAGCTCTTGATCTCTCTGCAAGGTCTCGTTCTTGTCCCTGAGCCCTATTATAATGAAGCTGGGTAAGCATCACCCCCATGGATGTATGGACGTGTATCTATGCTGGCGATACTGCAACAGACGCTCCCTTAATGCATATTAACCGTTCGTTTATCTCTCTTTGATTTCATCAACAGATTCGAAAAGTTTGTTGGTACTGAGGAAGCGGCTCGCAACTCAGAACTCTACAACGAGAAAGTATACCTGTTATCCTTGAAGGTAATCAACATTTCCGCGCGCAATGGTGATCCAACACAGCACGCCGTCCTTCGACATGCAATGAACATTGTGCTAACGCCAGTAATGCATTTGTTTTGTAACTTACTAGACGATTCAAACGATCTTGAACCACCCTCCAACACCACTCAGCAAAGAGGTACGGTATTTCTACTTTGAGCGACAGAAGCTAGAGCAGGTTGTGATCGAGGGCTTTGAGCTTATTGCACATTCTGAGGCTGAGGTGGACGCTAAAGCCGAGTCAACAGATGACACTACACAGCAGCACGAGAGCAATAGTACAGAGAAGGAAGCAGGACCAGTGATCAAGCGGATCAGCAAGGGAGCGCTGAAGATGTTGAAGAAGCACATTGACGCGCTTAGTCATTTCTTGGAAGAGTAAAAGAGGTGGTGTCTCCATTAATCATCAATAAACCATTATCTTGCTCCATTTGTGAGACTTGTTGTACTGTACCCTTGAAGGGGAAAGCGAAGGTTTGAGAGCGGATTCTCAGGGCTGATTCATCGTTGATTGGGCGAATGTGCATTTGTGTCACATGATGCGGAGCTAGGTGACGTCATGTTCAATTTTTTTGAAAAAACGGAGATAAAAAGGCGAGTGGTGCCATGAGTTTTTTTTTTTTTTTTCGCTGTCTTTCTTTCTTTTCCTTTTCTTTCGTTCTGTCCCTTTCCTCATTCGACCTTGTGGAAGCTATCCGTTCTCTCTGTCGAATCGCTTTGTCACTCGTTCGTTGTCCTTTACTCTCACTCACTCCCTCTCTCGCTCTCACTCACCCAATCCTTTTGTGAAGTGAACCCTACGCCTCTGCACCTCCTTCACCCATCTCCTTCACCCACATTTACACACCCACCCCACTCACCCCCTATCTGCTGCATCACCTTTTTTCCGACTATTTCACTATCTGCTCGGAAACACTGCCAAACAGCGCCCCTTTGCAACAACTACTAGCAAAAAGTCGACAAAGCTCAAGAATAAAACAAAACCACAAAAGAAACAAAGAACAAACAACGGCCTCCCCATTCCTCCTCTTCCCTCCACACCCGATACTCCACACACGTACAATCTCCTTTATCTGCTGCGGATATTTGAATGAACACCATGACTGTCCCCCCGGCTCCTCAACAGAAGATCGTGGATTTGAATGTCCAGCTCATGTGTCCAGGTGAGTAAATTAAGAAGGCTGTATATGTGCGTATAATATGTTCACAGTGAGATAAGCAGAAGGGGTGCTGAAGGGCAAATTCGAAAATGCCTATTTAAACTCACATCCATTGTTTTTTCATATCTGCTCTCCATCTCATATTTTATCCCTATGCTGATGCTCTTTTCCCTGTGTACTTTTTCCGCAAACGATGTGCTACGCTGATCCAAGACTGCAAAATTGTGCCTCCGAACATCTCAGAGGAATTCTCGAACGGCGATCTTGTGTGTGCGGACTGTGGTCTTGTGCTGGGAGACCGAATCGTCGATACCCGGTCCGAGTGGCGTACGTTCGCCAACGATGAGGGTGATGACCCCTCGCGTGTCGGTTCTGCTGCGAACCCCTTGCTCAACGGACCTCAGCTTGACACAGTGATCTCCCAGAGGGACGGAGGCTCGGGCGCGGCAAGAGAGTTGAACAGGACACACGGTCGCGTTACTGCTGTGAAGGGAGAGCGAAACCTCCTTCAGGCCTACAAGGATATCTCGGCTATGTGCGAGGCCATTGGTCTGCCCAAGCTGATCGGTAAGATGTCGAGATTTTTTTCGAAATTACACATCTAATTATTTGTGCGCTTGTGTCGATGCGCCTGCAGTTTACTTTGTAAGAGGGAGTTTGTCTTACAAGGGAAAAGGATAAGGCGTTCAGAGATATATATGGAGTATGTCATAGGCATAAGACTAATTTACTTTTTCTCTGCTGTTTCCCTCTTTCACTCCACTCAACAGCTGATATCGCAAAGCAGTTGTTTAAGCGAGTTGAGGATGAGAAGCTGCTGAGAGGCAAGCCTAATGAAAGTATCATCGCGGCGTGCATCTTTATCGCATGTCGACAGGAGGGTGTCCCACGTACTTTCAAGGAGATTTGTACACTCACCCAGGTCCCGAAGAAGGAGATTGGACGTTGCTTCAAGGCTCTGAACGACGCTTTTCACGAGACAAAGGTCCAGACCATGACCTCGGAGGACTTGATGGCGCGTTTCTGTTCCAACTTGGGCTTGAACATGGAGATCCAGAAAGCAGCCGTGGAACTGACCAAGAAGGCCAAGGAGATTGGAACACTCGCCGGAAAGTCCCCAGTCTCGATCGCAGCAGCCTGTATCTACATGGCTTCGACCCTTTACAAAGAGGACAGGAATACGCGAGATATCTCTGTGGTCTGTGGTGTATCTGAAGTTACGATCAAGAACGCTTACAAGCATCTTTACAACGAACGGGCACGTCTGGTTGATGATCGAATTACGGCCAAATTGATTGACAACCTCCCTTCCCCTTGAGTACGGAAATTGAACTCGGGGATCAATCGTGATTTTGTGCAGTGTGTCGCTGATGAGTTGTTGCTCTCGTTGCTTTTTTTTTTTTTTTTTTCTTTTTTTTTTTCTTTTTTTTTCTAGTTTTGCTTTTTTTTTTTTTTTTTTTTTTTTTTTTTCGATTGCATTTTTTTTCCTTTACATCGCTTGCATCTTGACTATGAGTTTCCTATCTCTAAGAAAAAAAATCCAATAAAAAAAAAAAACGACGAAATAAAAAAAAAGTTTACAATCCACAGTTGTCTTGTGTGCATTTTTACCTATTGTGTTTGTTCACGGCCGAAGGATTCAAACAAACTTCCCTTGTACGACCACAAAGTTATGGGATTCATTCAGTCAAAACTTTTTTTCGCGTGTTATTGTTTGGGAGGCGTCGCGTTGGTGGCGTCGTTTTGCTCCTCTCCTGTTGCATGTCCAAAAATGAGAAAAGCGGCTATTTTTATTTTTTTTATTAGTCTGTTGAACAATCAGAATGTCGGCAACGAACATCACCAAGGGTAGCCTCAACGAGTGCCTTGGTCGTGGGTCTTCAAAAAAAGTTGTTCAGGGCTTTGTTAAGTGAAGATGAGTTAAAGGAAAAAAAAGAAGAGCTAAATGGGATGGCATAAGGGAATCGTGTTCACCAATAATCCCTCTCACAACAAACAAAGCACTTCATCGCTAACCCTGTCTCGTTATTACGCATCCTCAGCAATTCAAAAAAAAAAAAAAAAAAAGTGAAGAGAAAGAAATGCAAAACAAGAAGTACATGCTCACCTCAAAAAACATAACCCCCAAGGATTCATCCGAGCGCATTTTAGATTGCAGAGACTTTCATCAGCCGCAGCATTCCCCCCAGGTCCTTGGAGACCTCCGAACGAAGCACCGATGCAATGGCGGACGAACGAGATTATTCTTTATGCTATTTATACAAGAAGAAAGACGAAATATCTATAAGGTAATGTGACAAAGGATGAGACTAAGAGAGTGAGTTGTTAAAGGCTGGAGGCAAAGTAGAAAGGAAGGAAGGAAAGAGTGAGTAATGGAGATGGTTATTTTTTTTCCATCAGGTAATATTTATTGAAGTTGTCAGTGAACAATGACAAGGCATAAGTGATGCGACAGCATGGGTCTAGGGATGAGACTGGAGATGATGAATGAGAAACAGCAATGGACTTCGAGAATCGCGGATTCTTTGAATCACTAGTGACCAAGGCTGAAAAGCCCAACCTCCTCTGCAACGTGGTTGAGAACTCCAGCAGTGTCGACGAAAATATTTCCCTCTATAGTGTCTTCATCATAAGTCGAACGTTGGGAGCCTCCAATCAAGCCTCCAATAGTCAGTGGGGGTGCACTTGTTGCGCTTGCTTGCGGGACACGTTGGGAACGACAGCTACTGGAGCCGCCTAAACGACGATGAACGCAAGAGCAAGGAAGGCAAGAATGGCAGAGGTCTTCATAGCACTGATGTTGTAATGCTTTGTGGAATAGAGGGAACTGGCGAGAGATCGATGGTGGTGGATAAGCAGAAGAGTTGTGTCTAACGTGAAACATCTAATGTACTTGCGACTTCTTTATATACACGGAGAAGGACGAGGAGGAAACGAAGTAATGGTTTATTATTAGGGCATGCAGAGAGAAAACAATTAGGAAAGTCATCGCTCCCATTTGAGGCAGGGATAAGAAAGGTCAAGGTACACTGGAAAATGGGCCGTAAGATAAAGGGCGAATAAAGAGAGGAGAGGAAGAAATATCCAAGGGATGTTGAGAAAAAGACAAAAAGAGAAGGGACGCCAAAAAGATTATGGAGAAGCTGAAAAGAGGAGGGACTTTAAAATGATTAGGGCCATGTAAGGTGAGTAGAAACGCCGACAACATCAAGGGTATGGGGAAAAGAGGAGAGATGGTAAAAGGCCAAGGAATGATAGGAAATATCAAAGGATACCAGATAAAGATCAATAGATTCCGGAATAGGATCAGGGGTTACTGGAAAAAAAACGAGGAATGCCGAGATAATCAAGGGATGAGAAAAGCAGGGGATGAGGAAAACAAAGGATATGAAATAAGGATAAGGCGGGAAGACCTATGGCAGCCAAGCGTTCATAGCGATGTTGCTCTATGATCCTTCGATGCCGGATCTTTTAATCCTTAAGAATGTTTGAGAAGAAGAAAAGAAAGGAAAAAGAAAAAAAATACATCACAAGTCAGGGGCTGGGCGAAGGCGAAGGAGCAAAATTAGGAGTAGTCATGATTGCTCAAAGTGATGTGATTGGTTGCTTGACTTGAGGCCTTGGTTTGTGATGTCTTCGGGGCGGACAAAGGGCAAATGAAAGGAAGGGACGAAGAAGATGGAAAAGGAAACAAAGGTTGCTTGTGGGAAGGAAGGAACCAAAAAAAGCCAGGTAGGAAAAGTTGAAGGGAAGGGAGAAAACAAGAGAAAACTAACGATCGGGACGAAAAGAACATGAACATTAATTTAGAGGAAGAGTAGTAGGCAGAGTCATTGTAAGGTGAAACAAGGTGTGTCGATGCAGCAAGAGAGTAGGTAGGTACATCAGTTCGCCGATGTGCAGTACAATGAGAGGAAGGGAAAAAGAGGCAACGCTTTTCAAGGAAGACAAATTCAATTCTTTGACTCAGATCGGGAAACTGAAGTGGTGGAAAAGGAAGAAGGGAACAAAAGCAAAAAAAAAGGATACGTAAGTTGAACCGTTGGAAAGAGTATGAGAGAGAACATGTGTGTGTGTGATAGAGAGAGAATAATGAATAAGGAAAGAAAAGGATGGAGCGCAGTAATGAATGCATCAAAATGTCACGTACATGTTGTGCCTTCTTGCCCACGTCACATTCGACAGAGCCAAACCGTGGCACTATAATAAGGGCAGCAATCCAGTCTGATGTTTTCACTCTTCACTATTTTCTTCCTCTTCTATACCTTTTTCTCTTACTTCGTTTTTCGTCCTTCATCCCGCAAGACGACACCAAGACTAGACGCACACACATAGCATACAGAGGCAGAGTCAACGCAGCATCACAGACACAGACACAGACATCTACCACACCACCACCCACCACCCGCCGGTATGCATCAGTAACAATCGCTCAAACCAGCACCCAGCAGGAGCCAAAGAGCCAAAGAGCCAAAGAGTCAAATATGTCCAAATCACAGCAAGTCCCTTCAACATCCAGCCATTCACCCCCACTTGGTGAAACTTTCATAGCTATCACAACCACTATTACTCCACCCACAACCACTACCTCCACAAGTATCGGTCAAAGCTCTATAAATGAGGAAAACGTAGAGGCTTTCGAGGTTACAGCGCCCCTTGGAACCGCAAGTGTATCATGCGATCATGGATGATGATAACGTCGAATCCAGCGACTATTCATTGATCAACACGAGAAGGCGATGCAATTAGTGTTTCTCAAAAATATTCAATATTTGACATTCGATTCGACGTCTATTCGATTCGATTCAATGTAATTCGATCATAAACTGTTCTCTTACTCCACCCCTACTTCTTGTAATAATCATATCTTCTATTAACCACATCTCTACTCACTCTTTCTTCTTGTACAATAAACTACCTCAGTTTCTAGCCTTCCTCCTGATCCCTAATACCTTCTTGTCCTTACTCTCATTCTTGTCTCTCTCTATCCTTCCCTTCATACCCTTTTGCTCTGCTCATATTACATCAAGTCTTATTCAATTTAATATTTATTACCAGTGTACTGATATGTAAAATAATCATACCAAGAATCCAGCAGCATTTGCTCTTGGATCTTGTTTGGACCAAGGCGATTCCTGATATAAGACAAAAGAGAGCGGGTTTTCGAGAAACATCGCTCTGATGGAGCCGACGTCGCCGGGATAGCCAAAAAATCTCTTGCCATCCTAGCTAACTGTGGATACGATCCACAATTCTTTCTCCAGAAAACCAAAGGCATTTCCATGACTACTGGACTTGAAACGAACCCCTCCAGCTCGTCTCCCTTTGGCCTCTTTATCAATCCAAGAAGAGCAAGCTCAATGTCGTTGTCACTGACATCCAGAGGTGGTTGGGTAAGATCCTCGCTTGTGTTGACCGCATATTGATCCCTCCATGTATTTCGAACAGCCTTCTTGGCGCTTTTTACATATTTAGCGTCCCATTTCTGATCGGACCAATATTGGAAGCGCATTGCTGGATGAATTGCGGTTGCCACTGAATACATGGGCGAGTTGTCGGTTGCTGCATAGTACTGGCCAAGCTTGTCGTATGCTGCCTGCGCTCCACGGCATATTTCCGGTAGGCGCTCCCTATTACTTTTGATGAAATTCTCGATGAACTTCATGAGATTGTTGTAGATGATAATGGTCATGGTGATTGTTGCATAGGTCTTGCCAGCGCAGACTTTGGTTGTGAGTTTGTCAAAGCATTCCAGAAGTTCCTTTAGGGCGTCGAGTCGGCTCCATTCCACTTCGTCAAGAATGCAGTCGGTAAGATTGTCGTCCAGCAATACAGAGTAATAGGTGGCCTTGCACTCGATTGCGCGTCCGAGCATGATGTATGAGGATCCCCAGCGTGTACACACATCAAGCAGAGGAGAAAGGCCCTGCGTCCTGTCTGGAGTTGCCGTGAGCGCCTTGAACTTTTCAAGCCGAGGTAAAGATCGTCTATAATTCAAGAAAAAAATTGAGTTTATCATATGTACTAGCTGGGAATACATAATAGACCAAAAGATTGTATTAAAGGATGCGCAATGGTTTTCATACAGCATAGCGTACCTGATTTTGATAACACCCTTCCTCAACTTTTGAAGAGCAAGCTTAGTGGGTGAGTTGTCATCCACTGGCTCATCAGCGGCTTCCTCATCTTCCTCCTTCACAATACTGGTACGAACAAACCCCTCTGCATCATCATCGTCTTCAACATCCATAAATTCCGCATCACTTGGTGCCTCTGCTCCCAGACCTCCTTTACCAAGCATGGCCTGTACAGCAAGGTTCATAACATGTGCAAGACAAGGCACATGCTGCTTGGATGCTTTAAATGGTCTCCTACAAATCATTGCAGGTATAACGGATATGGATTAAAACGTTCTACATAATAAAGCAAACTCTGCAAAGGTACATTACTGTTAGATCCTTTTTTGTATGCTTACCACTCATCAGGGCGCTCGCGTGTATATGCCTCAAAGTCCGCTGTTAGTTTAAGGACATTAGAGCCGCTGTCGCTGGTGATCGACATAACCTTCTGCTGCAACTTAAAGCGCTCCACAACCTTGATAAACGCCTGCATTAATGCCTCGCCCGTGAACGAACCTTTTAAATGTTCAAAGCCCAGGGTAGCATCATGCTGAACCCAGTTGTCATCGATCCAATGAGCAGTAACAGCAAGAAATGACGATTGAAAGGGGTTTGTCCAGCCATCTAGGGTGAAAGCAACCATGGGCACTGTTGCAAGTTCGTCACGAATAAGCTCCTCATACTCCTCATGCAGTTTTGACACCTGCATTGGAAAATGACCATATATTATGGTTATTTGATGAGGAAACAATTACATTATTAAAAAAATATGCATTTGATTTAACTTGTTGCGCTATTTTCCATTTACATATAGTTGACGTACCCTTCTGGCAATTGTGTCATTAGATGGTAATTTTAAGTCATCTGTAGAGGGCGCCGCATGTGCAAGTTCGAGTAGCTCCTTCAGCAAAGGCGACTGGACAAAGGTATATGGTAGCTTATGGCGGACCAAGACTTTGCAGATATGCCGTTCAAGTGCGTCTGTTGAAAAATGAGCTGAGGATCGCTTTCCATTGTTTGTCAGAGCGTATTTGATAGATCCCGTCCGACCTACATCTGGATTGAGTCTATGATCGTTCACGAGGTGATTCCTGATGTTGGTGGTTGAGCCCTTAATCGATACCCATCCATTTTTTTGTGAGCAGCCTGGGACTATACAGTAGATCCGGACAATATCATCAGCATCGGTTCGCTTCACGGCCCAGCGCCAAACCCAACTGCCCACCTTGTTCGACTTTGCACTTGTTGGTAAGAGTGCTGGAGATGGAAGGTCGAGTGTGGAGACGGAGCCAAAACTCTGTTGTTCTAGTGTAAAGCTTTGTCTATCGGCAGTGTCATTCTCCTCATCTCTCATCCTCGAGGTCTACAGTTTTGTAAAGAAAGGGTTGTAGAAGATAAAGATTAAGTTAATTAGCGTCTGGCTGCAGAAAAGACATGGTGGTCAAGACCAGTTAGACAGTTCACATTACAGCATGAAGCAAGGTATCCGGTGATTGAGCCATATCCTTGTAAGCAACAAAAGGAGGGGATATTACAAAAGGAGAAGCAAAAACGCGGGTTTATGTACAAGTGAGAAACGGGAAGAGAGGGTAAAAGGGAAAGAGGAAGAAAAAGCAAGAGGGGAAGAGGAAGAGAAGGCAAGAGGGAAAGGGGAGTGAAATGAGAGGGATTTTATTATGCACTACAGAGGGCATAGTATGATTACCACAGCCCACTCTGGTGGCGACGTGCTCACTCAGGTGGAGTTGTTACCACTTGATGCACTTTTTCGTTGAAAAAAAGGATTTATCGGAAAATGAACCCGTACCCGCAACAGTGGAGAGTATTGCAAACCTGGGCTCCGATTTCTTATCCAGCAAGAAAGAAACATTTGGGCTTAGTTGTTTGTGCTCTTCATTTCTACATATACATGTATGTTACCATTTCTGCTGTTTGCTAAAACATTTATTTGTACCTTTCTATCTTGACATGCTATTCTCTTTATATCTGTTTACGCATTTTTTATCTTGACGTGTTATTAGCCTTACATCCGTTTACACTTGTTAACATTCATCTTTTCTCTTGTCCTTGTATTCTTCTTGTTTTGCTTTTGTTCTTGTCCTTGTCTTGCCAAAATGTGTAAATAACCTGCCTTTCCGTTTTTCTTCATTTCGCAATAGAAACATTCCACACAGTCTCTTCTTATTCTCACTCTTCTTTGCTTTCTCTTACTCCCATTCACCTTCGGCCCAGAGCCTGGCAGAGGTTCTTGGAAATAAAGAAAAATGTTAATGTAACATGATAACAATGGAATCTAATCGAATCGAATGAAGGTCGAATCGAATCGAATTCGAATCAAATGAAAGTCAAATGGAATACAAGCCACATTCGACCTCCATTCGATTCGAATTCGATTGGATTCGACCGGTGAGAATCACTAGTTGCAATCCTAAAACTTAGTCTGCTTTCGTATTTATAACTGCAAAAATTAGGGATAGAAAGATGGTCTTTTTTCGAGTGCTTTTGACAGGCCCTTTTATATAGGCTGTCGAGGCCACATGGATATTTTCTCCGTTAAAAAAAAGAAGCTCCTTATGTGCAGCAACTAACCTGTTGCGGGCACGACCAAAAGGAGTCGTGACCGTAACGTAAACTCGCGACTACTCTCATTTAGTATAAAAGACCGTAGATAGCATTGAGTGGTTCAGCACAGAGCCTTCTCGAATACGTCGCTCATCATCATTTCCTTCCCAAGCCCATCCACATCCTTTCAATACCATCCTGTTCATCAGACCAAGCCCTGCTATAGTCCACTTCTGACATCCCCCTTTGATCCACGACATAACCTCAACATAACGTCTGGTTTAAGGGACCTATGAAACCGTCGTGGTCGTAAGGGATCGGAATAACCAACTCTTTGCTCTTTCAAGGACAGTTTTTCCAAGGACGTGGTACGAAATGTTCAAGACACTTCTCCAAGCAGTCGAATGTGTTTGTTTAGCATGGAATTCATTTATACCTTTGTATTGTCTACCCTTTCTCTAACGACCACCGACATTTGCGTACATCCTTACTAGGTTCTAAGCGAACAGTTCATGCTCGAGTAAGCGGGTGATAATCGTCGAATTGCTGAGCACTTGCGTACGTCCAAGAATGCAGTAGGACCAAGGACGACCTGCCTCATCTTTGAGAAGTATCTCAAACCAGTAAGTATGTGGAAATAAAACGGTAACCCATGCCTTCTATAAGATTATAGTCGTTGGTAAAGAGACAAGGCCAACGTTTATTTTTCTCGTGTCTTTTCTTTCTCTAGCATTCAGACTTTGCATGACATGGTTTCACTGAGAAAGAGAATCACTGAACCCAAAGTCAAACTCCTTGGTTTGCAGATGTCTGAGGAGATCGACATTTCTACTCCAAGGGCATCATACATTGCAATGTTAAACCGTGCAATGTACTGCTAGATTCCAAGATGAACGTCCGAATTACCGATCTTGGGCTGTTGGAGACCTACGCCGAGCGCGACAAGAGACTGTATATCACTCTGCTGCTTTTCCTTCTCTGCTTCTTTGTGTTGCTACTTCTGTCGACTAAGAATGCAAAGTGCTAGCCAAATGGCGCGTGCTCAAGACAAAAAAACCCTGAGCACCTTTTTTGAAGACCCATGACCATGGCACTCATAGAGGTGAAGCTTGGTGGTGTTCATTGCCGACATTTTGGTTGTTCAAAGGATTCCATAAACAAAAAGCAAAAACAACTAAGAACCCAAAAAAACGACGCCACCAAAATAAGATATATATGTCCGCCCGCAATGGGTGTAGGATGATTCTCATCCGTGTCAGCAAATCGGGTGAGGAGGCAGCGTGAGCCCAACGGAAGACAAAAAATGTGCCTCTATTGCGAGGAAATTTCCCTTCTTTTTTCTCTCTTTCATTCTGCGGCTCTTTTTCACTTTCCCCTTTCATTTCAAGCCAACTCTTCATCACCCTGACCAAGAAAACTCAATGAGTCATGCCACTGCCCACATGAAAGTCATCCTCGGGTAAATAGCAGCACACGCGAAATCACTTTTTCTTCCTCAGCATCTCGCTTGTTAATGTCTGCAAGCAAAACAGTAGCACCAACAGTAACTAATAGCACATAAACACGTCCTTGCAACTCAACTGACACGCATATAATCCTCCCCTTTCATTCTGTAATAGATGCATGACATTCGGTTCTGAGGGAGGCGGAGCGCGCGTCAAGACAAACGAGGGCGCAACCGAGATTATCTCCACCTTCCGCTCCTACGGCCACACAGCCCTCGACACCGCCCGTATTTACACCGACGGCAACACTGAAAAGATGATGGGCGATCTCGATCTCCAGGGACTCACCATCGACACCAAGTGTTTCCCCCTCCAGCTCGGAGGTCTCCAACCTGACAAAGTCAAGCATTCGCTTCAAGAATCCTTGGACGCGCTGAAGACGAATAAGGTCCATGTGTTTTATCTCCATGCTCCCGACTATGCGACCCCTATCCAAGAGACACTGAAGGCTGTGGATGAGTTATATAGAGAAGGAAAGTTTGAGGTGTTTGGGTTGTCGAATTACCCCGCCTGGGTAGTCGCGCAAGTCTATTACCTGTGCAAGAGTAACGGATACGTCGTCCCTACCGTCTACCAAGGTACTTATATGCACCTTTCGCAAGAAGTGCTCTTTTTTTCACGGGTCGTTTTGTATGCATGCTTGATCTAACCACTTTTTCCACTGTTTTTTATAAACCAAACTAAAATCGCAATACAAAAACATAGGAATGTATAATGCGTTCACGAGACATATTGAGCCAGAACTGTTTGCCTGCCTAGAGGAACTGAATATCAAGTTCCATGCATACAACCCTCTCTGCGGTGGTGTCCTTACAGGCGCTTATTCCTTTGAAGGCAATGTCGAGCAAGGATCGCGCTTCGACCCCAACGCCAAGCAAGGTGCTCGGTAAGTAAGACTCCTTTACTCACAAATTGCTGCTGTAATTATTTTTGACCGCCCACGCATTGACCTAGTATCACACTTTTGACCTTTATTCAATTTTCCACCTTTTCGCCAATTTAGTTACCGTGAGAGGTACTGGAAGAAGGAATACTTTGATGCTGTGACACTCCTCAAGCAGGTCGCAGAGCCCCACGGCCTGGACCTAATCCAAATCGCCTTTGATTGGCTCCAATTCCATTCTAAAATGAACGCCGCCCGCGGAGACGGAATCATTATTGGCGCCTCGTCACTGAAGCATACGGTTCAAAATTTGGATGCGCTGAAGGAAGGCAAGCCGTTGCCCAAGGAAGTTTTGGATACTGTTGAGCGGTGCTGGGATTTGACGCGTGAGAGTTCGCCTTCTTATTTCCGTACCAAGGATCAGATGATGGGCGCTCGCTAAATGCTGCTAGTACTGGGCAGGACAAGCAAAAATCTATTGTACATGTCGCTGCAGGAAGCCATTAAAATATCCTGCTGTTTCTGCGGAGGAGAATTTTCTCTGAATTGAATTCCCAAAGGTACACTATATGAAAGTGTTCTCGTGGATTTTATTAGTGTCCTCGACGGAACGTTACTAAATTTCCCAGTGAGTAAACAAGTTGTCAAAGAACCGCAACCCTTCGACCGACTCGTCTCTACAAATTAATCCACGTGCCTCTGTCATCAAGAGCTGCTCCTGAGCAAGGGCAACACTGATCTGGATGGCGCTCGCTAATTCGACAGCCGTCAACCCAGAACCGGGCGGGAGGTTCTGGATACGAGTTGTAATAGCGGTCGAAACCTCGTCATCACTATATCGGGCCAGTGTTTGGATGACCAATAGGCCGCTGTCGAATTTTCTCAGGCGTAGTGGTAGGTTCAAGACTTCGAACAATTCGCACGCCGTGTATAGATCCTTGGGTGAGATGAGTTCTATGTTGTACGTACAGATTAAGTCACATAATAGATTGCGTCAAGTATATCAGTATATGAAAAAGAAAAGATACGTTCGTTTGGTTGGTGCCAGGAGAAACATACCAACACCGCGAGCTCGGTTGAAGACGCAGTAAATATCCATCAGACTCATGGTGCCTCCTTCCCGCTCGACAATAGGAAGAATGAACTCGACCAATTCTCGTGCCAACTCCTTGTGAAACACCGCTCCTGCGGTATCTCTTTTTAAGTTATCCAAAATAGTTATCGTAGAAGTGGTTAATTAAGGTTCAGTAGCCATCGTCGGCAAATCATGAACATGATAGTATCAGAAAGCAAAACAAAACAGATGATGTTATCTTACTTAGTAACAGGGGCGGCGATACCCATGCTGAGGAGATAGGTCTTAAAGGTCGCCGTTTCTTCATTGTTGACGTTGCTGGATTTCGACAGGCGATTAGAGATGGCTTCTGCAAGCGCCACCATCTCAGCCGCCTTGTCCATCAGCCCTTGCAAGTCCCGGAACGCTTCTGAGAGTGTTTCGTCCGCTACCTTCTTGTTGCTTTCCACCGTCCTCATAATGCCACCTATGCAAATGAGAATGGGTGTGATGTGGGTCAGTTCCTGCTGCATAATGTATATGATCGCTAAGGCCCCTGAGTTGTAACAAGAAGAAAAGGACATACTGATGCCTCCGACCTGGATAGAAGGCGATGACGATCCGCTCTCAGTTGTTGATGAGGACTGATTCCTGACAGTTTCCATAGGTCGAGGTTTGGGCTTATTCTAAAGGGTAGCCACGAGACAGCTGTACTTGTCAGTCAAATATTTCGCCCGCACACCAAGTGTGCATACAAATTACAAGTTTAAAAGCGATAGTATTTACCTTCCATGCTTTGTTACCCATGGCTGACTTGAGCAATGTCTGAAAACTTCCACTACCACCAGCTCTAAAGGATAACTTGACGCTATTGGCATCCTCTGGAGTTGGCTTTGACCCGCCGTAGAAATTAGACATTCCCGCCATAAACTTGCCCGGCGCCGACAATTTCCCGGCTGTGGTATCCGAGGCGGCCGATGTAGTCGACAGTGAGGTAGAAGGCTGCGAAAGTGCGGAGGGTAATTGACTGATTGACCGTTGGTGCTGCTGTTGACGGTGCAGCATAAACACCATCGAGTCCTGGTCCTGAAGTTGGGTCCCACAAATCTCGCAATGGATCATGAAGGGGTCATTGTGGAATGTACATGCAGGACACGCGATTCCTGGCTGTTCGTTTGTCGTTCCTGAAGTTTCATTAATGGTGGTATTGGTGGGTATTGATTCGACATAGTGGAAAGGATCTGCGGCGGGTGTGGTGGGGGTCTCCAGTGATGTCTGAGGTTTCCTGACGCCACAAACTGTGCACTTTGCGAGCCCACCTTGGTTGCTGTTGTAGCAAACTGTGCATACCCAAGAGGGTTCGGTCCTGAGCGTTAGTGCTGCCATGGCAGATGGGTCCAACTCTCCTCCTCCTCCGTGAGATGAGATAAAGTCTGTCGACGACTGTAGGTCAGAGTTTGTTGAGCGCGGGTATAAGTCCAATGTGATCTTTGGTGACGACGACATAAATCCTCCCTAAAAAAAAGAGAGTTATGAGGTAATAGACAATGAGTATTTTGGTATTATCTATTGGAATACATGGCACGCGTTGGAGAAGAACGTGTATAACGAGTCGCTGTGGGTGTACATAGTGCTGGATGCCGCTGATCAGGCGTAGTGGAAGTCCAATGGACTTTCGTACGGGATCCTTGGCATCGATGTAGAGGATTCGATAGTTTGTCAGGTAGACCGTCCCGTTCGGATAATCCTCTGCTTTCACGCGCCTAAGCAGACATAGCATCAAAAAAAGCGAGTCGTGTGTCGTGTGAGTAAATGGGTCTAGACGCTCTTGCTTTTCGGTCTTGAAAGACAAATACGGCGATAAGAAAACAGGTTTTTGTTTGCTTGGGATACATGAAGGTTTGTAGAATGACACACCGTGCAAACATATGCTAGAAGTAAGTGGAGTTACCTACCCATCGTAAAGTCCGACTTGGTCCTGAGTTGTTTGGATGGCTTCTTGTGGTTCGAGTACAGGTCTGAATGTAGATGTGAGTTCGATGGGGTCCCAGCGGTCCATGGCAGTTTGTGTGCGTGGTTGTTTGGCGAGCTAGGGAGAATGATTTGTTGAGCAGTGCAGAAAAAGGGTGTGCGAATAGAGGACAGCGAGACTTGGACGCAGCAACACAACGCTAAAAAAAAGACTCGGTCTGGCCTCTTTCAAAAGTGAAAGTGACTGCCATCACCAATTGATCGCCCACTCCACTTCGCCATAACCCCGGAAAATACTCCTCTTTTTACTTTTGGAATCTCATCCATCTATCCATCTCCCTCACACAACACATCACAACATGACAATGACAAGGAAAAGAGCAGCAATTTCATTTACAGGAGGAAAGGACTGCACCCTCGCCATGGCCATAACAAAGGCAACTCACGATGTAGTCCTCCTAGTCACTTTCGGACCCAAGAACTTCAAGTCCTTCAAGGCTCACTCGCTCGAGATCATCCAGCTGCAGGCCAAAGCCATGGCTGTAGAACATATCCTAATCGAGATTGGTGAGGAAGGGAAGACCCATCTCCAATGCTACCGTGAAGCGATTGCCGAGATCAAGGAGAAATATAATCTCGATCTCCTCGTCACAGGTATGTTCCTTTCACTCTCGATTTGTTGTTCGTAGTTCTTTTCTCGGCTCAAATCAAATCTTGATTGATGCATGCACGAATGTTCGTCTTCCACATCTAAATTGCTTCCTCCATTCATCTTCCGATATAATAACTAACCAGCGGTCGTTCCTATGAATTGCTAATTCCTTCCATAGGTGACATCCTGAATGTGTGCGATAACTTTATGACGAGAGCAACACAGGACATTATCGAACTGTCATCCCCGATCTGGGCCATTGACCGACACAAGCTGCTCAACACCTTGTTTGAACACAAGTTTGAGCTGTTGATTACCTGCGCATCGATCAAGAAACTCGGAGACGACGAGAGCCTTGCTCGCAAATTTGTCGGGTCGAAGCTGACACCAAAGTTTCTTGCAGAGACTCTTCAGCCCCAGGAAAAGACGGTGGATCTTGGAGGAGAGCTGGGTGAGTTCCATACGATGGTACTGACTGTTCCGGAACTGTATAACGGTCAGCGGATTGAGTATAAGGGCCGTCAGACTGTCGAGGGCGAGTATATGTACATGGACTTTGACAGCGTCCGACTCGTCCCTGTTTAATTTGGATTAAACAATAATACCCGTTGAAGATTTGATCTGTTCCTTGTTGTCCAAGGGAGTGTCCTAAGTGCGCCACCAAATTTATGTTTTCTTTTTAGCCTTCTCTTTCAGGCACCAAGTTCTTCATGTGAAATGATGGCAACCAATCTTTAAGGGAATGCAGTGATCGCATGTTTTGTATCTCGTTCATTGCATCCAGGCCACCAGTATGGATCTTCCCTTCCTTTCCTTTCTCTTTCCTTTCCTTGCTTCCTTACTTCTTTGTTCCTTTGTTCATTCTCCAATCCGCCTTTTTTTTTTTTTTTTTTTTTTTTTTTCCCTTTTCTTCCCACCTCCCTACCACCTCTTCCCTTCTTCCACTCTTCCCGTGCATGATTTTCCAGGCACATCATCATCCACCCATCAAAAGCAGTCATTTAACGCCTTTGGTCCAAGCCCAAACAACACAAAGTAGACTAGCTTCTGCCTTTTTTTTTTTTTTTTTGTCTTTTCTTTGTCCCCCATCTTGCACACTCTCTTTCTTGTCTCCCATCACCACCTCCCCATAGAGAACGAACGTCGCTCCCATCGCCTTGACTCGCTCTCTCTCCTTCTCTCCCACCCAAATGTCACAGTCGAGCAGCCGAGAACATCAACAACAGCAACAAGAAAGACACAGCCAGACAAGAACACGGACAAGAAGCATAGGAGAATCAGAAACAACAACCAGCGCCATTGTAACCAAGAAGAAGAGAAAAAACACAGGCCCTTCCACAACCGCCAGCAGCAGTAGTCGTAACTCATCGCCCATCCCTTCTTCAAGGACACCCTCATCCCTGTCTTTAACTTCTTCATCACTCAATCTCTCAGCAACTTATCACGATGTTGTCGAGCATGCACTAGTCAAAAGCGACAGCAGCAGCATCAGCAACAGCGACGCCATCGAAGGAACTTCCCTCCTCGGTTCAGTGTGGAATCTCTTTCGGGATGTCAAAGATCTCGCCTCAAAGGAAATTGACAAGCTGCTCGAACACTTTCCATACAAGAATACTACTACCCGTGTCATTGTCACCACCAACCAGGTACAAAACCATCAACGGTTCCCTTTGCAATGGCGTGTATTATAACAGGCTAGGCAAAGGGCTAACACATGTTTGCATGGCTCCAACTGATAGGACAATCTGCAAAGCCGGTTATTTTCAGCAAAGAAGCGCCAAGGAGTGTTGGCAGCATCGCTTTCGACGGCGTCTCTTCCTCGAAAGTCACTGCTTGGTCATGGACCCTCCCAGAAACATCGCGTAGGGACACCCCAAGGCAATCAAGCAGTGCTTTCAAAGCGCCTTCTCGACCAAGGTATAAAAACATGGCAGCAAAGCTTTTGCATGTTTCCTTGAATGCAGCCTTGTTTCGGAAATACTATGTGGTCTCAATTGCACATTTCCTGTCATGTGCTCACACTATTTCATTTGCATTTGACTCAAAACATAAACTCTAGAACTCAGGACGCAGGTCAATGATGTTTCGTCCCGCAGGATACCAACCTCTACAGCATCTGTCGTGTCGGGAGTATCGACAGAGAGTCGTAGGATGTTGTCGGTACGATCTGGCTCGGCATCAACAATCACAGAGACAGGATCACGACAGAGTACCACACGGCGGAAGCAACCTCTGGCCACACCAAGGTCAACACCTACACCCCCTCTATTGAAGCGCGACTCATCGATATCTGCCACACTCTATCGTAGTTCTCAAGATACTGAGGCTGACTGGTCATCCGCCGTTAGTCACCTGGACGAGGTCGAATCTGAATCCAGTGAGTCAAGGACGTCTGCCAGAAGCAGAGAGTCAAGCGTCACACCGCCTATTACAACAATGGCACGAGCAATGTCTATCTCGGACCGTAGTCAGTCATCACAGCGGCCTCGACAAGGAGAGCAACCAGCGAAACCTGACGCATGGAGAAGAAATAATAGTCAGTCATCAACACAACTACATCGGTATTCATCCTCTCAGTCAGAGTCAGACTTTGCCAACGACGCATCAGGCCGTCAGCAGCAACAACCACGGAAACGACGCGACAATCGCCCGGATACGGCCTTATACCTCCAGTCGTCAGCTAACGGCCACAGCAGGACACCGACTGAGAGTGGAGTACATGCAAAGGTGGTTGACTCGCCCCCTTCCACTTTTACCGATTCAAAAAACAATCCATTCATTGCCTCCTCAGGACGTACTTCACCTACTCAGGAGTCACGGACGTCGTCCCCTACTTCGAACGTCGACAACGCCACACTCAGTGCACTGATAGAACAAGTCAGCACCATGAGAGAGCAGGCAAGTGTTTTTTTGCCATTGAAAGCTTGCCTACTTTCAAAAATTGTATTTCGTCGATGGGATATTGTCGATTTTGTTGTAACATGTTCCCAGCGCTGTCTATTTGGTCTTCCAAAAATTAGCTAGCATCGTTGATGGCAGAAAAACATACTCTGTACAGGACACATTCAGCGCCTGCCTCCGTCAGCCCGGGAATACCACCACCCCCGCCTCCACCACCGCTAATTCCAGAAACACCTTCGTCAAAGCTGCGGACACCACCTGTCAATGAGGCAACGCGTTCCATGCAGAGAGTACTCAATGAACTGAGTACTTCCAAAGTTCAGCTTCGAAAGACCGGTAGTCCTTTTCTCAGGTACATAATTATCAACCATTGTGCTGTTTTGTTACGTCTCTATCACATACAATTGAGACGAAAGGCCTGAAGAGTTCCATTTTAACATAATCGAATACTTACTCGATTCCTGGTCCAATAGTCGGATATCATCTGCTATTGACAGTTCGCCCAATTCAAAGTTTTCCAGAGTTGTGTTCAAGTCGCGAATGGATATGGTGTCGAATAAGCACATCGGTAGCACTACAACAGGATCTACGGCGCCGCTATCATTAGTCAGCCATTGGCGAGGCCCTAGCAGCGGAACGAATCTGGAAGAATCGACATTGCAATCAATCGATAAGACTCGTGTGGAGACACCAGGGAAACGCAGAAGTCAACCCATTTATCAGGAACCAGAGGAAGAAGAGAAGGATGAAGAGGAGGAAGAGCTTAGTTGGCCTAGTCCAGGGAGAGTCAAGCGCGCAGATTCTCGATTAGAGATGGCGGCGAAGGGTCTTTCTCGGAAGGAATATGGCAGGGAACAGATAGCGACCATGTCTCGGAGCAGTGATGGGCTGACAAGTGGAAGAGCAGAAGATCAAGCCGACAAAAAGGGGGAGCGACTGGGCTCGAGTACACCTGCACCAAAGTCGCATCACATCGTGGAAAGTAATCGGAACTGGACGCCTCGCAAGAGCCAACAAATGGATACAGAGCTCAGAGAGGTCGCTCAAACGATGAGCAGCGCAAGCTTTGGTGCTGGGGAACCAATTTTAGACGGACGTGGCTCCATGATGGACGGTGGTGGTGTTTTTGGACGCGAACGGTCAGGTCCTCGGCTGGACGACAGTAAGAGACCACGACGGCCGTCTCGCCCTCGAAGCATTTTCCTTTCTCGATCGATGACGGACCCGACGACTTTGCATTCTCCACCGACTAGAACGATTACTGAGAAGGAGAAGGAGCGACAATGGTTTTTGGAGTCGGATATGGACGGCTGGAAAGTTTCCCACTGAGGACGGAGGTTGGCTCATTTTCGTTTTTGATGCTCTATTCTTTTATTTTATTTTATTTTATTTTTTATTTTTTTTTTTTTGGTCTTCTTTTTCAAAGGCAATTTGAGTTGCAGCCATGTACATAATAAAGAGTCTGTAACCATACATTTGGAGAAAACGCGATCCCTAGGTTCAACTTGGCGGCGCCCTAAAAAAAATCCCGGCTGGTGCTGATTTAGAAATCTAGGAATCTGAGATCTGAGAGCTGAGACGAACAACTTTTTTCCCTTGGTACTATGAGACGTTTTGACCTTCTCACCAGCGCCATTCATCCTACTATTGTATGAGTAACGCTAAACAAGTTCCCAAAAAAAAAAAAAAAAAAAAAAATACAAGGAGCGGGCAAGTTCAAGCAATGCTGGCCTGGGGACTCCTGTTTTGTGCAACATCTTGTTGTGGTGAAACTTTGGGAGGGTGGACTGTAGGCGTGCATGTTTATTTGTTTGTTCATTGTTTGTTCGCGATTTGTCTCTTCTTCTTGTACTATCGAGGAGTCATTCTTGTACTTGCTCAATTTCCTCGATATGCAGTCTTTACCAAGTTTTTGTTTTTTTCTTTACTTGTGCTCTCAGATGAGGCGATTAGGCGTTTTTTTAAGCTCATTCTCTTAGAGAAAAGAAGCACAATCCTGGTGGGTTGGATGAAATGCCAGAGTTTTTGAAAGTGGGTTACCCGAATATACATGTGATTGCCATTTTTTTTTCCTGTTTCTTCATCCCTTTCACCTTCAGTATTGGTAAGTAACATGATCCCCTACGGTCCCTACCCACTAACAGAATCCATCACCTCCTCTCCACCGCTTTTGCATCTCGTTAACATCTTTCGCTGTCAGCCGACTGAATATAAAGTTCTTACATTTTGATCCAATCATGCTTAAAATCACCACGCTTCTTCTGAGTGTCATCTCTGCCGCCTCAGCCATTCACTTTGGAAAGGCAATCTCGTTTTATACAAATATGATTAGAAGGGTCTCGCAATCGAATGCCGTGCAGCAAATTTAGTGAACACTTGCTACAATGTCGATTACCTCTATCCCTATGGTCTCTCGTCCTTCTACAACTCCAACGACAGGAAATACAGGAACGACTTTAGTGTGACTTTATATTCTGGATCGAATTGTAACGGCTAACATGACCAATGGACGTTTCAGCTGGGTGCATTCAAAGAGTTTAAGAACATTGAAAAGTTTCCGACGTTGAATGATAATGTAAGAGGCTTTAAGGTGGCTAACTTTTAACGTCGGATGTGGCCGGTGGGGATGCTAGGTGGGCTGAAGGGGAAACGACTTATAACTACTGTGCCCTCGCTACTGTTGAACCCTGAGCTCTGTGCGCTACTGGCTTGGTAGGAAGTATTAAATGGGGTGTTGTTTAAATTTTACTATTTATGTTTTTCTTTGACGAATGTACTCTTTTCATTGCCAGAATGAGACAATTGCGGTTTGTCTTTTTGATTAGGAGGTGTGTGTTTGGGTGTCCAGGCGAGCTAAAATGACAGACGAAGGGGTGTACATGGTTGAGTGATGCCGTGTAAAAAGATAGCGATCTTCTTTTTGAGAACTCAAATACGGGGACTGAAACCCGCAAGGTTATTCTGAAGAAACAATTTTATCTCTCAAACGCCGCTAAATACAGGTGGGCGTTGTCGTGAAAGGGTTAGTGCTAATATAACCATTTTTTTTTGGTTGCTGCACTCTCTTGAATTTGATGGCGTCGGCATATGATACTTGCTATGCGTCAGTGCTTACTAGATGAAAAAAAGTGCAGTGGCAAGGTCCGTCGAAAAAGAAAGAAAGAAAAGGTGTCGTTGGGCGACTTCTGTTGTTATCATTTCAACCAAGAAAACTCTCAAACCTATCCTGGTTGCCAATGTGGAACGGGCTCTAAAATGCAAGTTTGTTTGCGGGATTTCTCTTCTTCCTAATTTCGGTCAAAATCGACAAGCATGCATACTCACTGACGTGGGCTTGAAAGCAACATCATTTTTCCTCTTGCCCCAGGGTATTCTCGAACGTTTACACAAAATGCTCTCTGGCACAGGTTTTTTTTCCCACCCGCAAAACCCAGACGATAAGAAATCAAGAGGGGACACGGCAGTTCCCGTGTTTTTGTTTGTGTTCGTTGAATTTGGAGGCACAAACACAAGACCATTGTACTTTTTGTGCATTGATGGCATGATTGTGATCTGTAACTTGATTACACCCGTTGAGCGTGTTGTCGAAACTTCTCTCACTCTCTCTTGGATTGTTGCACAGGATGGGTAAGGCTTTCTTGTTCTCACGGGTAGTCGTTGGCCCTCATCCATACCGTCCACTTGTATGAATTCCAAAGTTATTGAACTAAGAGATAAATACCGTGCACTTCCCACTCCATGTTTCCCTGGTCTCTCTTTATCCTTCAAGATCCCCTCCAGCATTTTTTGTAAGTGCCATCGGCCGTTCTCATTGTTCTCCCTATCCACATATTTCTCCATTTGATAACCAACCCTCTCTTTCTCTTTTGAAAAATTAAAATTAAACATTATAGCTTGCAACCAATGTTCAAATCCGTCCTCCTCTTGGCTCTTGCAGCCTCCGCCATCACTGTCGCAGAAGCCAGGATTGATTTTTGGGTAGATATGAACCTGGACGGCAAAATAATAACCTGTCCTGAAGCCAGTAAATTCAACGTCTGCTATAATGTCGACAACGTCGCCCTTGAGGGCATCTCTTCCTACTTTTTCTACAACGACAAGGATATGACCAAAACGGACTTCAGCGTGACCTTGTACACGGGAGGCAAGTGCAGTGGTGGCTACGACAGATGGTCATTTTCTGTCAATAACCAGGATATTGTTGGATTCTATGTCATGCAGTTCGCGACGATGAACGACAAAGTCCGGAGCTTCAAGATTGCGGATTATCAGACTTCGTACGTGGCGGGCGGGTATCATCCGGATCCGGAGGAAGCGGTCTCACATAAGTGTAATTTTGGAACAAGGCGCGCAAGCAACCCCCCGCTGTCGCATGCTATCAGAGGCTGAGTGAGTAACTGCTTTCCCACTTTTTTGCACCGGCGTCTGCTTCTTTTTCCTGTAAATAGTTGACACCTTTTTTTCCTTTAAAAAATAATCCAATCGCATTTTGTACACTTTTTTACATTATGTTTTGACTTTACCTTGTTCCTGGGCCATCAGTGGCCAAATGGTCGCGCGCTGATCAAAGCAGTCACCTATATTTTGCGAATAACAAAATTCCAGTTTTTATTTGAGGTGAGGCGTAAGGGTCATTCTTTGTCCAACTCCAAGTCAACTCTACAACCCCACTCGAGTAACTTCAAACCCTTCTCTCTACCGTTCACTGGACACAACAATACAAAAGAATCCAAAGGACACAACACATTCTTAAGGACGACTAATGCAACTCCTCGCTCAGCAATCCCCATCAGCCAGGAATGTCCGTGCCGTGAGAAGAGCCTTTCTCAATGTCGACACCATGCGACAACTGCGTCTGGCTGCCGGCGACCATGTCCTCATTCAGACTCAGGAAGGGGTATCACAGGAACAACAGCAAGGAACTGACCTTTCGCCTGTAAGTCAGCTGTAAGGAACAAAACCGAAGTTCTGAGAGCAGTTCTTTGTTCGTATTGAAACATTACATATTCTTGCCATCCTGGGCTAACTGCTATCCTTTTTTTTTTTTTTTTTTTTTTTTTTTTTTGACAATTGCTCTCGTACGATAGGGATCTGTAGCCATTGCATGGCCCTCACTCACAGTTGCAGAAAATCGTACGTAGCACACGGGGTACATCAACCGCACTTGCACCTTCAGAGACAGGATCACATAATACTAACCAACACATTTGAAATGACACTCCGGATACTCACCTTGCAGACATTCAGCTGAGTAGTGTGTCACGACTGAACGCTAACGTCGCGGTCGGAGAACCTGTCAAGATCACACTTCTGGAAGATGCAATCCATGAGGCCTCACAGATCACGCTCACAGCCATGCACGCCATTCCCTTTGTCTCCAATGTCATGTTCAGCCTCTTTACCAAAGAGATTATGAGTACCGTCATCTTACGTTTTATTGGGATGACAAGCCGTGCAGAGTGAGATTACATACACCGGGAATGCATAAAGAACTAATCAAACAATCCGTTTTGTAACTTCACTAATAGTTGAGATCAAGTTTGTGTTGAAGGACAACTATATCGAGTTCCCATACAATGGCAAGCCACAGCGACTCAGAGTCACAGGAATGTTGCTGGATCGCAAAGAGCAGAACAACAAATCAGTATTCGCGATTGGTCAGGATACCGTCATCAAGATCTTGCCCTTCACACCACCAACTCCCAAGTCTGCTCTGAAGCAGGATACAAAGGGGAAGGAGGAATCGCAGGACATGGATGTTGATGAGAAGAAGAGTAGTGCTAGTCAAGGCCATTATGAACAGATCGGTGGGCTCTCGGTACAGGTCAAGACTGTCCGTGAAATGGTTGAGATCCCTCTGCACAACCCAGATGTCTTTACCCAGTTTGGTATGCAGCTAACGTCTGTTGTGTGCTTTGGTGTCCTCACCGACATAACATTGAAGAAACTGCATGTTGCTAATTTCAACGAACCTTATTTGATATTGATAAATGCTATAGGATTGCGGCCGCCAAAGGGTGTTCTCCTTTATGGCCCTCCAGGAACAGGAAAGACATTGATCGCGAGGACAGTTGCAGCAGCCACGGGAGCGTTCTTGACAGTCATCAACGGGCCTGAGATTATCAGCAAGTTTTATGGAGAAACCGAAGCCAAGGTATTACTTTGTCTCCCCGCGATGATGTATTTTTTTTTTTTTTTTTTCGAATTGAGTTGAATTGAATGACTTAGGTCCGTAAGCGCACGGTATGGAACTCTCACGTTTTTTTTTTTTTTTTTTTTTTTTTTTATACATTATAGTTGAGGACTGTTTTCGAGTTGGCTGCTGAGAGATCGCCATCGATCATCTTTATCGACGAAATCGACGCGCTCTGCCCCAAGCGAGATGAGGTAGGAGCATTAAAACAAGACTAACACAATACACTGTTGCTTCTACGAATGACGTGTTCACAAGCTAATTATTATCCACCGCATGTCCATAGGCGGCGAGCGAGATGGAGAAGCGTGTGGTGGCAACACTGTTGACATTAATGGACGGTGCATCAGACAAGACGATACCCGCAAAATCAGGGACCAACTCAGACAAGGACAACGATGACAACACATCAGCCAAAGAAACAACAAGGAAAACCCCACGGATAGTCGTCATGGGCGCCACCAACCGACCCAATGCACTGGACGAGGCACTCCGTCGCCCTGGGCGATTCGACCGTGAGATCGAGATTGGAATCCCGGACGCCAAAGCACGCGCCGAGATCTTGGTCGCGTTGTTGAAGCGGATACCCAATACTCTGACAACTTCCGAAATTGATCATTTGGCGTCGATCTCGCATGGGTATGTGGGCGCGGATTTGGCGGCTGTTTGTCGCGAGGCAGGGTTAAAGACTATTCATCGTGTGATGAGCAAGCAGGTGAAATCTGTGGAGGAGGAGACGTTAGATTTGCAGGCGCAGTTCCGAGCCATGTCTGTGTCTGACTCCGCAAAGACAGCGACGACTGGCGAAGTTGCAAGGGTGGAGGAGAGAGAGGATGAGCTGATGTTATCGGCAGAGGATATGCGGTTGGCGATGACGGATGTGAAACCGAGCGCGATGCGCGAGATTATGATTGAGGTACCTAAGGTCCTTTGGTCCGATATCGGAGGACAGGAAGAGATCAAGCAAAAACTCAAGGAGTCCGTTGAATGGCCCCTCCAGGTACTCCAAGCTGCCCTCATATGTCAGTCTTTTGTCACGCGCCGTTGCATATGTTACATGCGTGGCTAGACTGCTAACGATGATTTTTTTTGTTATCGCGTGTACGTTCTTGTTGAATGCTAATGTGTAGCACCCAGAGGCGTTTATTAGGATGGGAATTCGACCTCCAAAGGGAATCTTGTTGTACGGACCACCAGGATGCAGTAAGACACTCATGGCCAAGGCCTTAGCTACACAGGCAGGACTCAACTTTATTGCCGTCAAAGGACCCGAGGTAACCCTATAAATCTTTTGTTGCATATTTCGTTTGCTGTTGTATTTCGTTAACGATTCTTTTTTTTTTTTTTTTTTTTTTTTTTTTTTTTCGTGGACGAGAACAACGCAGGCTGATCCACTAACGCGAATTGTTTGCCTGTCGGTGATGGTGATTGGTGTATAGCTGTTCAGCAAGTGGGTCGGTGAGTCTGAAAAGGCTGTACGGGAAGTGTTTAGGAAGGCACGAGCCGCTTCACCCTCCATTGTCTTCTTTGTAAGTTTTCAAACATCAAATGCTTCCGTTGAATATCCTTGATTTTTGTTGTTATATTTTCTTTCTCACGGAGAAAATGCGCTAGGTAAATCTGATACTAATATTACCTGGTTTCCTTCTTAAAATATAAAATACAATATTGTAAATAGGACGAAATTGACGCGTTGACGGTGAAGAGAGGGGGAGGCGACGATGGCGGCTCCTCCGTCGCCGACAGAGTGCTCTCCCAACTCCTGAACGAAATTGATGGAATCGAACCCCTCGTCAACGTCACTGTCGTCGCTGCCACAAACCGACCGGACATCATGGACCCGGCCCTCCTCCGCCCCGGACGCATTGACCGGATCCTCTATGTCTCCCCACCCGACTTGCCTTCACGACGTGAGATCTTGAGGTTACAGATTTCTGGGAAACGGATGGCGTGTGAGGCGGATGTGGATGTGGATGTGCTTGCGAGAGAGACGGAGGGGTGTTCGGGTGCGGAGGTTGTGGCGTTGTGTCGGGAGGCGGCTATGAAGGCTATGGAGGAGAGTTTGGAGATTCGGGCGGTGGGGAGGAGGCATTTCGAGCAGGCTTTGAAGGGATTGGTGAGACGAATTACGCCGGAGATGGTGAGGTTTTATGATGATTTTCGGGTGCGTTCTGGACTCAAGTCTGTTTAGCATTTTATAGAGTCTAAAATAAATTGTGACAAAATGTAAAAAAAAAAAAATGCCAGGTATGGTGGTGTGTTTTGTCAAATGTTTGATGATGTTTTTCATATTGGTAGTAAAGGCTACATCGACGCGGAAAAGGAGCGAGTGTCGAATGCGATTCTCAGCAGTGGTTTTATTTTAGAATATTGTACAATTGGTGTATGAGTCAAGTAGTGGTGGCAAGTGTGATTAAGATGGTGAAGATAGAAGTTGAGATATCCGCAAATAAGTAGTGAAGAATAGAAAGAAAAAAAAAAAATAACAACTCAAAACAACTAGAAGGAAACAAAAAAGAAAAATTAAATGCTAAAAAAAATTAATCCTCGTCAGAATCGTGAACATGGCGAGAGGGGGTGTCCGACATTTCGGTCATTTCAGGTATAGAGTCGTGGCCCGAGGACATGGACGAAATCGAGTGGGTATCGATTGAGTCCATTTCTTGGTCGTCGTCGTAGCGACTCGTCGAGCTCGTTGCGCTGCCTGCGGCCCGGTGATGAAGTGGTTGCTGCGCCCCCATCATTGGGTCGAATGGCATGAACGGTTGTAAGTATCCTCCGCCACCAATTGGACCAGTTCCTGCTCCCGCTCCTGCATCACCTTGTTGTCCGACTGGTACTTCTGGTGCTGGTGGGGGCGGGGTATGAGTGCCCAAATGAGGAAAATCTCCTGGAAGATACAGATCAGAGCCGTTGTGGAAATTGGATCCGGGGTGGAAGGTGTAGAGTGGAATGGAGGGTGAAGACTCGTCAGAGATCATGAATGTGGGTGGTACAAACATTCCATGTCCTGACGCTGACGTTGTCGCGATCGCTGTGGGTGGTACTGGTGATGGCGGCGCGCCATAGGAATACATTGAGGTAGGGTTGTTGTGCGAATGCAGGCTCCATGACGACGGTGGGAGACCCCCCGGAGAGTACGACGAACTGGATGCCAGTGGGGCATCAGAAGATCCCGAGGGGGAAGATGATGATGGCTGGAATCCTGGGTAGAGTGAATGAATAGACGTTGATCTCGAAATTCCTCCTCCTATTCCTGCTCCTGCTCCCGCGCCTCCAGGGTATGGCTGCTCGACCCAGAGCGTCTCACCACTCTGCTGCTGCACCTCCGACATGGGGGGTGGTGAGTATCGTAATGCAGGCGATAATGAAGGATCGAACACCGCCGTAGGGTTGTGATGAAAGGCCGTCGTCTGATATGTCCGAGAGGGGATTGCCATCCGATCGACCGCAGAAGAATATGACAAGTCGCTGCCCAATCCTGAATGACCGCTGCTCGAGACGCCTCCATGACTACCATGGCCATTGCCAAGATGACGGAGTTCCTGTTCGGGGTAACCTCCTCCTTCCTGTAAACCTGATGCTCTGCTGCTTGACCGCCAAGATGACGAAGGGTTACCACTGGACCGAGAGACTGATATTCGCTTGCCATTATCGCTGACCGCACAGAGTGTGCTCTGGTCCCCTTCTGAGGAACGCATAGCCATATCTCGAGGCCGCAAATCCTGTGCTCCTGAAGCAGCAGCAGCAGCGGCAATAGCAGCTCCTGTTGCTTGTCCCGCTACATTGGTGGTCGAAGACATCTCGTGCTGTTCTTCCCGATGGTGATGATGATGATGATGAGAGGATCGATCATCAGTAATATAAGATCCTGTGGCGTCGTCGTAATCGTACTCTTCCTCCTGATATTCGCCGTCCTCGATGGTGGTGTCGGTGATGGTCCTGGCGACGAGGAACATGGCAGCGATGGAAATGGCACAGAGGACCCAATTGGTGACGAGGTAGGCCAACAAAGGGGTCTGGGCCAGGTCGAGGGGTGCGGCGACGGCACCTCCGAGCGATTGAATGGATTTGAAGAAGCCTGCGTACCGTGACAGCTCGTCGTGCTTGTTGGAGAGGGCACCCATGAGCCAGTAGCAGTAGACGGCAAAGGCGGCGTCGCAAAAGCCAAACATCCCATAGATGGCAACCAGTCCTGTGTATATCTCGCCCTTGCTAAAGTCGATAAGCTTTTGACCCTTGGGCATGCCCTTGCGGTCCCATTTGTGTTGAATCTGCATCATGAGCGCTGCGAGCCAAGTCGCCATGAAGAGGACACCGATGAAGCAGAGGCCAATGACGGCTCGACGGGGTCGTTTGACAGGAATGCCGTCGAGCATGTAACCGATGACGATAGCGCCAATGATCTGTGCGATCCAAAAGACGGCCGAGTTGAGCGAACGAGCACCAATGTTGAAGGGGTATCCGTTGTAGTCGTTGAACTGGTAGGTATAGGAAAAGTTGGAGAAGAAGAAAGCCGGGATGAGGAGAAGCATCCGCCAGTCGCAAAAGACGGATAGGATTGCTAACGTCTCAGCCTTGAGACCTGCAAACTTGGCCACCACCACAGGGTCGCCGTTGTCTCTAACTATACTAGAAGGTTTGGAAAGGAAGAACCCCAGGAGAGTGGCCAGACCCATGATGACCATGTAGACGATATAGGTCTCGGGCGAGACGTCGTCTTGGTCGGGAACCTTGGTGACGAGGAACATGGTCAGAGGCAGGACGGATCCGAGAACAGCGCCCAGGTTGTAGATGGCCCAGAAACAGGCAATGTACCTGCCCTTATTGTTCTCTGTCGGATAAGACATCATCATTGCACCTTGAGTGACCCAGATACATCCTGCGCCGAGGCCGAGGAGGATGCCGGCAATGGGTGGGTAGAGCGACCGGTCGTTGTCCTTTGCCATAAACATGGCTCCGGCGTAGAGAAAGAAAGTGAAGCCGCCAAAGGCGACGCACAGTCGGGGTCCGATCATGTTGTGGGCGCCTCCTGCGATCAAGAATCCGATGATGTATGCGATGGAAGAGGAGGTGATGGCGAGATTTTGTGCGGTGGGGGAGTGTTTTCCGGCGTTGCCTATGGATGACATTGCATTGAACATTCCTATTGTCCCAAAGCAGATGACGCCGATCAGGATGATCTGGCGCATTGCTGCTGTCGGCATGGTTGGTTTTATGTTGCTTTGTTTGTTGATCCGGCTATTTGTTGGTTGTTTGGGTAAGGGTTGAAGGGAGATAGTTAGAGAGTGAGAGAGTGTGTGCGTGGAGGAGTGGGAGTAGTAGCTGCTGCTGTTGCTGTCAGACGACGGGAGGAGGCCGAGAGATAGGAAGAAGAGGAGGAGGTGAGGCACGGGCCATGGATGGGCGCTGGCACTCTGTGTTTACTGAGGAAGAAGCTGGTTGGAAGAGAGGGAGGGAGAGGGTGAGAGAGAGTGAGTGGGAGAGAAGAAGAGAGTATGAAGTCGGCGTGTGAGAGTGGGTGTATGTGAGTGAGTGAGAGAGTGAGTGGTAGATGGTAGGATGAAAGGAAAGGAAGGATGATCTTGAAAAGACAAACGAGAGCGGAAAAAATAATGATAACAATAACAATAATAATAATAATAAGGGAAGGAAGACCTTGTCTTGTCTGGTGGTTGGGAGAGAGGAGAAGAGAGAGGATGTGTAAAAGTGAGAGAGGAGAGGAGCAGACAATCAAAGGCACAGAAAGGGTTTACAAGCAGTGCGCTTTAGGAAAGAAAAGAAAGGACAAAGAGGCGGAACATCGTTGAAGCGTATGAGTTGTGTGTGCGTGTGTGAGTATGTGTGTGCATTGTACAAGTATGGTGCACAAACATGCACACACATATCGAATACATATATGGGGACACTCATGGGCCGAGTGAACGCCAAGGTAAAAGTCAGGTCATAAACATATACAGCTACACAGAAAAAAAAAAAAAAAAAAAAAAAAAAAGGTATCACATACAGCCTTCACAGCATCGCATAGCATATACAAGCGTACTCACGTTGCTGGACAGTTGCCACCAGTTGAAAGAAGATACCCCCCGAAGCCCTTTGTTGTCCCTCTCTCGAGCCAATCGCTTCTCTTTTTCTGGTTGTTCCTGATCTTCCTGGACTTCTACCAACAAAAAGCATGAGCAAAGAAAGGCAAAAATAAGGACAGGGTACTAAGGGTACACAGAACACAGGATATGCAGCGGAGACAAGGAAAGCAAATGTGGGGGAAGGAAAATGAAAAAGATGGCAAGCAAGGGAACTTATTCGCAGTCTACCTTTCTGTAATTGCACACGGGTAGGGATGTCCTTTTCAGTTGTTCACCCCCGTGCTAGCTGTATAGTCAACGTCCTACTTGTATGGCTGGGCAAGGGATGTCTCTTGGGACAACCTGGACAAGGGGCAACGAGACAGACCGATAAAAATGGTGTTTGATCAGTGAGTGAGCGGGTGAGTGAATGGGTGAGCGAGTGGGTGAGTGGGCGGGTGAGTAAGTATGTGAGTGAGTGAGTGAGTGAGTGAGTGATGAGAACAAGAACTAAAGAAACAAAGGGTAGCTTGCGGATAAACCCAGGAACAACGCTGATCAACAAAATGCTTATTTGTCTCTCTTTCTCTCTCTCTCACTCTCGCTCTCTCGGTCTGGATCGCCACCACTTCTTCCTTCCTGTTGCTGCTCTTTTTTCTATTCTTCCTATCTGATAGCTCTGATAGTTCGTTGTTTGGATCTATTTGTCTGCACCGTATCTGGAGACATGTACCGTGTGCACACATTTAGTATAGTACATACAGCAGTGGCTATGTGCTTTTTACAGCAATATGTCAATTGAAAAATGGAATAATTGAACAATCGAACAACCTTTTTCGTGCTTTGTCAATTGAACACACATATACACACACCTCCTTCCTCCCTTCCTCCACCTCCATACTACGCATACACATGAGAAAGAAACAAAGGCAGAAGCAAGGATGCCAATCTTAATAAGATGACCGTTGAACTGATAACTTTTTTTTTTTTTTTTTTTTTTTTTTAGCTCTCCTTTGTTAATATTCTTCGTTCGTTGTTCTCTTCGTTCATCATCGTCACGTTCTTATTCATATCATGCCGGCAAACATCTTACAACGAGCATGAACGCCTTTTTTTTTTTTTTTTTTTTTTTTTTTTTTTCTTTAACAAAGAGTTGCGCTCAATCGGTTCATCACCTTAACCCCCTTGCATCTCTTCTTCTCCTCTTCTTCACTACTTGCTACTACTTGCGCTGTGGGCGAGCAACGACCTCTATTCTTCCCCTTCCCTTCTTGCCTCTCTCTCGCTGCATTGTTTGTGTTCCTTAGTCGATTGCCGGGTCAATTGCATAATATTTTCCTTCGTACTTGCTCGCCCTTTCCCTTTCACTTTACCAAGTCCACTCGCCGTCATTTCGCACGCTCTCAATTTTGGCTGTCATTCTTCTTTCTCTCTCAGACTCTCTTGTTCTTGTTCCTACCACATCATTTTCATAACGTCTCTTTGACCCCTTCTAGGCCTTTCACTTCTTCACTCTCTCCTTCACACACACACACTCTCTCACTTTCTCACTCCTCACTCTCTCACTCTCTCACTCTCTCACTCTCCCACCCTTACTCTCCCACCCTCACTCTCACTCTCTTATTCATTCATCATCTCTCTTTCTTTTTGTTTTTTCCTACTTCTCCATCTCATTCACTTTTCATTTCTCCTCCTCTTTCCTCTTCTTTCGTCTCCTCCCCTTCATATCACGTCCCCTTCTTCACTATCAATTGTTATTCCTCCTCACTTCACTTGTCTCTTCTTCCTGCATAGAAGCAACTTAAAACACTCTTTTCATATTCATATTAACGCAGACCGCACTCTCTCCACTCATCCCACTCCACTTTTATTTTCCCGCCTTTCCCTCCCATCCTTTTTTCATTCTTTCATTTCCCACCTTCTCTCCCGACAAACCCAAGAAGCAACTCAAAAAAAAAAAAAAAAAGAACCAACGGTTCATCATCATCATCGCGCATATCTCTTTGTACATCCTCCCACTCTGCCCTCTCTTTATTCCAACACCCGCCCACCCATCCATCCATTTTACTGTTCTTTTTTTGCGAGCACTAAGGCATAAGAAATGTCAACACGCCGTCAGAGCCCCACGATTCCCGAGGAAGCCATCCCTGTGGCTCCAATCACAACCGACCTCACAGCCACAGCCACCACTGCAACAAACTCGAGTTCAAAGAGACCCTCCCTTTCGCGCAATAGAGCAAGCAGCAGTAGCGTAAATAGTATCTCGAGTATCTCGAGTCTCAACAGCTTGTTGACCTCGCCCTCGACCACTACTGCCGCAGCCACGACCGCTGGATCCTCGACCGCTGTTCTCTCCAACGGAGCATCTACGAGCACAACAACTCCTACGCCTTCTCCCTCTTCGGCATTTGTACCGTCGAGCAGCAACACATCGACCTATTACCCCTCGTTCCCTTACCGCAACAAGTCTCGAAGTAAGTTGCCGTACGATTGTACATTTATTAATGCATTGATTGCATTTAATTCAGTTGATCGGAGGAGGAGGCAAAGGGTGGATGATGGGCTGAGGCAACTATCCTCTCCAGTGTATGTGTAGACTCCAGAACGTTGTGAATGTTTGTTTGCAGCTAATTATATGAATAATGGTGCCACCAGCAACATCTATTCTTCATTTGTATGAACAAAACAACAAATTCCTTTGGAGTCGACAGCACACACCAAGAAAACAGCCAACAGGCACAACAACAACAACATCAACAACAGGAAAAAGAGAGATGTGAGATGAGAGCCCTTCTTTTTCGTTAAACCACCGAGGAGATATCCATCACATATGTTTGCAGTTGTATGAACAGAAGAACAGGAACAAGAAAACAAAGGGCGGAGTCAGCCAGTCCATACTTTTTGATAGCATAATCACCTCTGTCAAACTCCATACTGCAACAGACCACTAATCACACGCCTCTTTCTTTTTATTTTTTCATCGCTCTCTTTACTCACTCACTCACTCACACACACCCGCCTTGTCCTCCTACACCCTCCTCTGCACTGTCCGCCTGCACCGCGTACCCTTCTCTCTCAAACACTCATCCCTCCTCCTCCTCCTCGTCCTCCTCCATCAACCACCACCACTCGCCTTTTCCTCGGCTCTCATTCTTTCTCCCAATCAACTTAGCCCCATCGGTTAGCTCAACATCGACCATCACCCAGCCGATCCACTCCCTTCTCCAGACATCTCAAGGCATCCTCCCCAAACGACACGCCTCCTCCGCCTCCGCCGCACCCACCCTCTCCACCGCCACAGCCTCGTCAACTACAGTCGCTTCTTTGACCCCTTCCTCCTCCAACTCTTCCCTCTCCTCCTCAGGTTCACGGTCCTCCTCCCCTCCCCTCCCCTCTAAAATCACTACCACTTCCGCCTCTTCAGCCATGAATACTGGAAGCACCACAGGAGTACCCCCTCACCCCATCCTGGTCCTCGAACCCATCAACAGCAGCTTTGCGCTCAAGTCCTTTGAACTTCCCGATCAAACACGCATTAAGATTGGTCGCCAGACCGGTGTCACTACTGCACCTAGTCCTTCTAACGGATACTTTGATTCAAAGGTCCTCTCTCGTGTCCACGCCGAAGTCTGGTCTGACTCTGGCAAGGTAATTCACTCCTGGAGAATAATGGAGGATATATCCTCCGGGTTATCCCCTTCTTTTCTTCTGTCGTTTTTTTCGCTATTTTTTCTGTCAAGGGGGTTGACGCACCCTCGTGCCATTGTCGTCCATTCAGAAAGGTGTCAGGAGAGAGAAAGAACCTCAAAGAGACCTTGTCAAAGATGCTTTTTATTTGATTCATTCACAAAGAACAACGAGTGTTAAGATAGAGGAGAGAACGTAAAGAGACTTGGTCTAGGTCCTCTACTTCCCTCAAGTACCCTTCAAGACATACTAACGCGTCTTTTTACTCCAATTTCCTCGGTATAACCCAGGTCTACATTCGTGATCTCAAGTCGAGCAATGGCACATTTTTGAACGGAAGGAGATTGTCCGCCGAGAGTGTCGAGAGCGACCCCTTCATCCTCAACCAGAATGACAACCTCGAGTTTGGTATCGACATCATGGATGAAGGCGGATCATGTAAGTCTTTTTCTTTATTTACCATCCCCATTATATCCTCTTCCTCCACTTGAAAGGATTACCGGAGTCGCGCATCTGGATAATGAAACATGCCGACGGTGTTATGGATGTCTGAATGTCTTTGTTGTTTTTCGGCAAAACGGTGCAAATACGACATGCACAGTGAGCAACGGCGTGAACAACTACATGAACCTTTACAAAGGATTTGGTTCTTTTAAATATTTCTCGGTTGTGCCACTACCAACAACCAACAAGAGTCCGAGGATGGATTCATGGGTTAGAACCAAGCCGAAAACCTTTCTTTGGTTTTGTTTAGAGGCTGGTGAACGCTACTTCATGGAAGAAAGAGCATACTTTGAGAACAAAGAAGACATAGATTGCAATATGGTGGTGAGGTCATGAGCTTGTATTTTAACTGCCCCCTCGAGTGGACAAGTAGCCTTGACATCCCTCATCTCACCTGAATAGTCCTTGTGACAAGTGACCATGGCGCACGCATTGACACTCATATTAATAATTAATTACGCCTATACTTCCTCGCATGGTCAAACAGTGCTCCACGAGAAGGTCGCCTGCAGGATTTATATCTCGCGCATGTCATACCCTACCCCCGGAGGATCCCCTCAAGAGTAGGCAAAATTTTGAATGCTGCAACATCGTACAGCTGAGATAATTGTTCAAGCGCGTAATCAAAATGAGCACGGATCTAACATCTCGTTACTATATCATGAAATAGTTCACATGCAAAGCTCAAGACCAGCTCGCCTCCAGGATCTGGAAGTTCATACAAGACAACAACAACCACAACATCCGCCACTGCCGGCCAGAGTGCCAACATTGATCTCATCATCTCTCGACTCCAGGGCGAATTGACACGGTCCCAGGAGGCTAACGCCAACCTGGGCATTCTGAAACAGGGACTGGGAGATCTTGAAAAGTCAATCGTCGTCTCAACAAAAGAGGATGGACCCATTCCTAGTCCAAAGAGTCCAGAAGTCACCCCCATTCAGGATACTGCCGCCGCTGTTAACTATCAGAAGCAATTGGAGGAACATACCCAGGTACCTTTCTGCTCTTTATTGTTGGAACTGATTGTCCTTGGACGAGAAATATTTTGCGGCAAGGCAATTATCTAATACCATTTTCCATTTTTTTATTTTGAACTTATAGGCGCACAAGGAAGAAATTGCAAAACTGAAAAAATCATTGGAAGAGACTCAGGCAGAACTGGACGCATACATTCAAAAGACACAGCTGCTGGAACCATTGGTGGCCGAGGACGAGATCCTGAGACGAGATATCGCCCAGAGCATTGCCGAGCTGAGCAAGGTCCGTCTGGAACGTGATTTGGCTAAGGACAGCATGAACGAACTGATCAATGAGCACCAACTGGCCTTGGAAGTCATGCGCAAGGAGCAGGAAATCAACTTTGCGGCCCTTGAGACCGCCCACAAGGATAGCATGGATCGTCTGATCCGAGAGGCAGCTCAGGCCCAGGAGGTCTTGACTGCCAAGTTCCAGGAGGATCTTGCTCTTGCCCTTCAGGCTGCCACGCCCATTCCTGTTCCTGACCCTGTTGAGCCAGAACCTGTTGTGGTTCCAGTACCAGTTGTTGATACCTCTGCATTGGAGAAGGAGTTGGCGTTGTTGCAGGAGACGGTCGAGAAGCAGACCAAGCAAATTCTGGAGTTGCAAGAAGAAAAGACGACCGTCAGTCTAGCATTGACAGAGGCCAAGAGCGAAATTGTTAGGACTGCCAAGGAGCTTAAGGAGGTTCAGGAGCGTGCTTCACGGGAGCGGGAAGAGTTGGCTTCGTTGACACCTACCCTGGCTTCTTCTGCTGCACTCAGTCATCACCAGAACGGACACGCTGCTAATTTGACTAAGACAACGACAGTGTCGACAGCTTCGTCGGCGCAGATCTCGAAGAGCAATGTCTCGAGGTATGAGTTCACGTGGGCGCAATTCATGAACTCCAAGAACGGCCAGCACCATCTCAAGCAGGTAAAGTTTTACTCCCATGTTTTCTTTGTGAGCAAATGCTCTGATATTGTTGTCGATGGTGTGTGTGAATTGCTCCACTGACAAGTACGCTTTCAAATTATTATTTTTTATGTTAACCTGAATAATAGCCCTCGACGGTGTTGATGTCGGGAAGCGTAATGCTTGTGGGTCTTGGTGCATACGTCTTCTTGCGTAAGAGCAGTTAGTTCTCCTCAAGCGTAACTAGACGCGACACAACATCTTGCATAGAAAAAAATGCCATCAGGATGATAACATTACAGCACTCAGGAACACATACACCGCCGCCCTTCGCAAACTGCTATGAAATAAAGAAATCATGTACTTTTTATGTGGCAAGCATGGTTGTAGAGGAAGGAGACAGGAAGGAAGTATCATCGCTAAACACCTTGAGATTCTTTTCACGACGCGTACCCTTGTGTCGTGATGGTTGGAGTCGGCGACAAGAAACGGTGCATGTAGTATCACTTTCGCTCTGTGCTTCTTTCCTTCACTCAACACACAACCATTTGTATCAATGTGGTGGTCAGAATAACAACTGCTCTATCTAAAATGACAGTCCCTCTGCGCATCAACCACAGGGTGACCTTGGATCGGAGTTTTGTTATCCAGATTAGTAACGCTGGCGGTCATAGTTGGGAGAAGGGCAAAGGGACGGTAAGATGGAAGGGCTTTGTGGTCGGCGGAGAGGAGGATCGAGGCACCAAATATCGCGATATTGTTGGCGGGATTGGCGTCTCGTCCCATTGGTCCTCGCCCAGCGCGTCTCCGAGGGCAAAGTGGGCTCTTGCAGTCGACAGACTCGTTTAAACAAATAGTTTTGGTGTTTCTATCCTTGAACCGAGAAGCGCGGGACAGGAACGAGGCAACCGCTACACACCCGGCTGGAGCGGTTTTCGTTCGTGTGGGCAACTGGTCCATGTCTGCGGTGTTGTTGCGTCTGTTGCGATCCTCCTTATTTGGCGTATTCTTTGATTCTTGATCCTACTGCTGCCCCCACTGCGCCGTGCAAGACCACGGTAGCGACGTTGTTCTTTTGAGTAGCTTGGCCTCCACATCGACACATAAAAGACGCGGAAAGCATATGGTCAATCACATAAACGTTATGAAATTGAGAATCACTAATACCCTTGAACTAAACAATGTTCTTACTTTTACTCCTTGTCGCCCCTGTACCTCGATCGTCTGAATAGCAATGCCTTTGCCCTTGATCAACGCATTCGACCTTTCCTTGCTGGTAGGATCTTCAATAATCTTGGGTTAGTCCATAGCACACCTGACCGCCTCGGGGCTGGCATCCTTGGATTGATCCCTAGCACTCCTGATGATCTCGGGGTTGGCATCCTCAAGCTTGGCGGCGACATCTGGGATATCTTCAAAGACGATGGTCTTGGAGAGGTCAGGCTCGACGTTGTTGGACTTGACAGATGCCTCAATTTGATGATCCAGAGCTATGGCATCCCTGGACTCTGCAAGAACAATGTCCTTGATATTGTGGCGCTGCCATGCTGCAAGAGTCGCATATACACGTGTTGTCCGCAACTCTTGTGTACGTAGGTCGCATATCCTCCAATCCGCATTCTCAAAGTCTCGACAGGATTTTCGAGATTGTTGGTGAACCTCTTGAGCGGCTTCAACTCCTTCAATAGTCGCCACACTGTTGACAGAGTTCTGAGAAAGATCCACCAGTGCGCTGCGAGTCGCATTAGCCTCCGGTGTATCTGCTGCCAGTCGCTTCTGTCATCGTCTTTGGAGTTTGGTGTGAACGATAATTCGTTGATCTGACCTGCGGTGATGCTGTGGACAGGAGGCAAGACGACAGTTGCTTCTTCCTGTTCCTGGCTAGAATTTGGTTCCTCCAAGTTTTCCACCACTAGCGAGTGAAAAGATAAAAGAGGTACTGTAAGTGGTTTGCCGGTATCCATTCGCCTTCTTAAAAATGAAGCATGCATGCATTGCAAAAAAAAAAAAAAAAAAAATGAGGACGTGTCTCTTACCCGCGAGAAACTTAAAGCGATTTTTGGTAAGCATAGAGTATTGTCTGATAGATAGTGTAACACCTTTCAGTGTCGTTGTTATTGACGTGTCGAGCTTGCACAAACCCAGGCGGTCAGCGCCGAATCCAATGGCTCGTGTCGGATCAGTCAGCACCGCATCCAAAAGGCAGCCGATGAAAACGTTCTCTGTTTTCGCTTCTGCTGTAGGGTTCGCCCAGGTTGGTCACGCCTCGTAGGAACGTTGCTGCGAGGGTGAATCATAGTTCGGCTTCGTTTTTGACAGTCTCCGGAGCGCATAACGAGTGGCTTTCGCAATCCGAAGCTCCTCATCCTTTTGCAGCCAACTCAGGAACGCCGTATCGTGGACTTCCTCGCCGATCTTAACTCCGTTTCAGCCTGTTGCTCCTGATCGCTCTTTGCTGATTTAGGTTGGTTGTTGATTGTTGATTGTTGTTTGTACTTGCTGTCGAGAGCCAGATTTGGTGAATTTGCGTTGGTGCACTGCAGCGTCATGTCGAATCCTGCCCGCTTCTAGCCATAGATCTCACTTCTGCTTCTGCGCTGCCTCGTCATCCTTGATCTGGTTATTAATATCCGTCAACCGCTGCAACGCCATTGTCTGAGTGATTCCTGTCCTTTGCCCTTCTCTACTCCAATCGGTGCCGGCACGCCTTTTGGATTTATCCTTTTTGGACTCGTCCACCGTGCTGATTATAGGGGCACCATTGCCCCGGTCCGCTCCTTCCGGGATAACTTCGCCCAGCAGACGAACAGTGTATCGATTCACGGAAGTAAGTCTAATAGAAGAAGGATGCAACTTTAGAACGTCTTTTCTCCTCTGGACGCATAAATAATAATTTGAGCATGGACTGGGAAGGACAGTAAATGAAAACACACCGAAAGGCAAAGCGGAGCTTGTATTTGCGACAGATCCTGTAAATGGCGGCCAGATTGAAAAGCTGGTAAAAGTATCCTTCTTGCTCTTTGTAGCGGCTGTTACAGATGTGATGGTCTTGTGGATGCTGTCGTAAATATCGAAATTATAGGAAGCCTTCCGGCAAAGCGTGTCGTAACTAGATGCTGCGCCGAGTGGAATGGGATGCAAGGAGGCTACACATGGCACCGGGGCGGATCTCAGCCCGGCGAACCCATGCTGCGTTCAAGCGCGATACGTCAAGATTAGACGACTCTAACGGAATTTTGGTAATTACTTGCACTGCCTTCAGATGAGCTCGGGAGGGTTCCTTGGATCGGGGGTTAATCTAAAGAGTTGTTGAATATAGTCAACAGGCCAAAGTTAGTAAGTATAAGCAATATCGGCAGCATCAATAACATTCGTTCATTTGTCCAAAATGTCGCGTTGTTGTAGCCCTCATTTGGTTAGCTGGAATGCCTGTCTGTGCTTTCTGTTCCTCCTCCTCCTCTGCCTCCTTGTCCACTTTATTCAACGCCTCCTCAGTAATCTCCAAAATCAAACGCGTTTCCTCGACCAAATCGGCACGATCGAAGACCGACCCACCACGAGGCTCTCAAACCACCTCGAACTTCCGAGCGGCCTGATTGGCCAACAATGACAGCAAAGCCACGAGCTGGTCCGTTCTTGTGCCTCCTCGAGCAAGAAGCTCTCCCAGCTCCTATTCCATGTTTTTTATCTTGTCTTTACATGCCTTGAAGGTCGACGGTCTCTTCATGTCGCGGTCTCTCTGTTGCTGGTTCTTTTGGGTAAGTTCCTGCACCTTCATGTAGTACCTCATCTCCCGGTCAGGCGCCAACTGGAAGCGCAGGGAGAAACGCAGCAAAAAGTCGAGTGCCTTGGAGCACAGAGGCCCGTCCCACAGATTGGAGAAATTGGTCGCAAGTTCCGTTCGGTAATCACGAAAGACTGTAGACAAACCGCTCATAGGATGAGGCTCGCCAGGCGCCCATGTCGACTTCAGAACGGTCAGCGGCGAAGGCTCGATATACTTGGCCAATTCTGCCCACAAAGGATGCTTTTTATCCGACCCCGGCTTGATCCTTTTTGGACTGAAGAAGAAGGAGTACAAGAACCCAAGATAGTGATAAGAGAAGAGGTTCTGCAAATCAGAGATCCAAAGGCTTTCGGATCCCTTGGCGGAGACGTTGATGTACTCCTCTATTTGGGGCGGGATGCGCGCAAGAACAAGAGTTGACGGGATCGGAGTCCTGGCAACAAAAGTTGACGTTATAAGGTCCTTGCAGATGTCAAATGTTGGGGGTTGTTGTTGATCGATATTGTTCGATGTGTTTGGCACTCTTGACCCAGCCATAGTGAATGCGTTTTTGGCTAGCTATTGTGTTCAAAGAAAAGCAATTGAAAAAAATAAATAGTTAGCGCTGGATTACAGTCTACTTGATATCGAACTGAGAAAATGATGTACATACACAACCATGATACCAATGCCATACTAGAAGCGTTGTTTTTCTTGCGATACAAGTCAATTCATGCACAGCATTTGTAAGCGTCTCCTGCTTCTCTTTCAAAATAGTGTGCATCTTGTCTGCCGCCGTGACCCCTTTTTTTAGGCTTTTCACTGCAATCCTGATCCACAGAACAGTCGAGTCGCTCTTTCCTGATGATATCCTTCAACGGCACGGTAACAGTCCGCAATCGCTTCATCCCCCTCTCCTTGGTCTCACGCTCCATCAAGTCTGCAATGTTATCCTCGTCCTCGTCTGGCAGATAATCCTCTGACTCTCCGGCTGTCATACCACCTTGACTGACAACAGTAGAAGAACCGCTGCCTGGTTGGGCGGTGGCGTTGGGGTTGTGAAGATTGGTTGCAGCAGTCCATTCCTTGTCGAAGTTGAGTCGAAGGCTCTCTCTGTACTGTTCCTGTCGATACGGGGTGTCGAGCTGCGTTGTCAGATTATGTTTGAAGAAAGTGTCCGTGTTGGGGCGGGAGGTCTTGACAATGCCAATAGCTCGGTCAACCAATCCCTGGGGGAGGGAGGGCTTTCCTCTCAATGCATCAAAAGCTGCGGCCTTCTTCTGTGCAGTAAACACATCATCGAATGCCTTTGTACGTTTCAACTTCCTCCACATCCTTTCTACCTCCTTGTCAACTTCCTCCTTGGCCTTCTCGTCGCTAGATCAGGAATGAAAAAAGGAACATGGCATAGTCAATATCAATTTCTAATACGATTCGCGCGATATTTGCAAAAAAACAACAAATGCGACAATAACTTACCATGTTGCCGCAAAGCAGACCTTCAGTTTTGAAACAGTCAAATGCTCCCTCGAGTCACGCGGGGCGTACTTTATGCCCCTCTTCATCTGATGAAATGTAGCTAAGGGAGGATCTTTTGGAGCCAACGCAGATGCCGTAGAGTCAGAAGCCATGGGAAGTCACGAGGATGACGTTATGGTGGTGGCGGGCCAAAGGGAACTGAAGGAAGACGATGCCAATAAGGGGTCTGGCCACACACTTGACGAAGAGGATGAAATGACAGATGGCCTTGCGCTCAGCGAAGAGGATGACGTGTTTTGGTTTATCCGAGACAGGAGGGGAAGCCATTTGGAGATAGACAACGACGGTGCAGGTGGTGATGATGTCGGTTCCGCAGCTGACAAAGATGTATGTGTCTCGGAAGATGTTGCAAGCGGACAAAGTGGCAGACCAGCCGGCAGGAGGCGGACGACAGACATGAGAATTTAACTTTGAGAATAGTATAGTCCGAGATTCCATCGAGGGAATGTTTCTTGTGGAGAAAGTATATAGCTCCTCTACTCTGACCAGAACGATACTTGAATGGCTCCTTGATTACAGAGAATACGATGATCGTGCATTGGAGATATCTCGTCAGCAGCTCGAATGAAAGGGCCGTTCGTGGCCACAAAGTCATGGTATGGTCACCGGGTCCGACGCATAGAGATAAAGGAAGAGTCGCCAGCCTCGTGTGTGGGTTGAGGAGGTCGTTCTTGATAATGTTGGCCAGCGTCGAGAACGGACAAGACGTGGGAGCATCTTCCTCCACCAGCTGTGCGCGGGCTAAAGCATTGATGATCGATTCGATGCACCCCCGAACGATTTTTGAGAAACGAGTCCTCAGCGACACCCTCGAACTTCTGGGCGATTGCAGGATCCTGCACTGATTCTCCTAGTGTTCTTGTCCTGGGCCCTCATGCCATTTCAACTACATAGCGAAGCGGCCCTGTAGTAAACCGACCCACTTGCCAATACGAATTTTAAAAATAAAATGCTAGTGGTCAGTGGCCGTTGTTTCAAAGACAGAGTTAGCAGAGTAAAAGCAGCACAGCAAAGGCAGTGAATATACAATAAGCAAAGCATACCATGTCAACATCTGACATCTCAGCTGTAGCAAATTCGTTGTAGTCTCTCGGCTTTTCTGAGTCCATTTCCCTCATGCCCAGTCTGTGTTCCTCCTGAGGTGAAAGTAAAAGAGTCGAAGAAGAATGAATGAGGCGCGAATACGAGTCTGATAACCGCGGTTGACCATGGCTTTAAAAGACAAGAGGCGAGGCAAGCTTGTGGATCTAGATCTGTACTTGGCTAAAGTCTGGCTCTATAGTTGTTGAGTGTTTTGCTGACGAGGGGAAGATGGAGTAAAGGAGGTATGGGAAGTGTGGGCTTCAATTTGAAGAGAAAGTTGGAGGAGGGAAGAATGGAAGTGGATCGTTTGGTAGGGGAGGGGGGGGGGGAGGTTGTGGAAGAAAGAAAGAAGGAACGAAATAAAAAAGGAAAACAAAGAAAAGTTTTTGGAGCGATGGTGGATATTGCCAAGATGTGCAGACTGATGAATGGATTGTTACGCAAAAAGAGAGCGACAAGGCGATTTTGCGCTCATGAAAGGTAAACTGAGAGGTGCACGTCAGATCAGTTGCATACAGTACGTACTTGATGTCGAGAATTAATGTTTAATCAGCCTAAAAACCCTATCTATCTATGTTTCTACGAGGACTCTTCTACCTTATTTGGACATCAAAGAACTATGTAGAGGTTTGAACATCAGACTTTAATCTGACCTTTGAGTGTCACGGTAGAATCTGGCAACAAACGTTGGCGCTAGAAATAGAGGTATCTAATATAGTATTACAGCTGCAGCAATGCGGTCTGTTGTTCTTGCTGTTGCTCCTGACTCTGTGCTTGCTGGTCACTGTGTCATTGTACTGCTGCTTGTATCTCACGTTGTAGTGCTTGCTCCCCTTGATCAGTTCCTTTGCCTTTGTCCAGGAAGGACAAGAGGAGGAGGAAGCCATTGGTGTGGATGCATATGTGCATGCGAGAGAGGGAGTGTGACTGAATGAAGGTGTAAGTGAGTGAGTGAATGTGATGGAGAGAGAAGTAGAGTGAAGGAGGGGAAGAGCGAAGAGGGAGAGTAAAGAGAATTGAGAGATGAGAGCATTTTTTTTTTTTTTTTTCACATTTTCGAACTCAGTAAGAGGCATTACTAAGGCGCTTTGATTAAAATCAGCAAGCGAATGTTTAAACAATCCAGGAGCATTTGGTTCCCCTCAGTAACCCACTATCGAGTATCGATAGAGGATAGTTCGGAAGAAGAAGACGAAGTCGCAATTCGCAAACGAGACGTAGGTTTGATGGTCGACAAGGAAAAAAGAATGGATAGTCCATGCTTGATTGAATGCCACGTAATCGGACACATATTGTCACGATCATCTTAATGCTCCTTGTTTTCTTGACAGCAAGACAGCAAGACAGCAAGCCAATCTCTGTGTACCTGGCATGGGGCTCTCTGTCGGTTGAGAAAGAAGTGAACTAAATTGTAGACGAATGGGCACACTCACTTCTTGCTCACACCTTTTACCTTTCCATTGAACCCTTTCAGAGCCTGCTTGCCCCCCTCGGTCGCACTTTTTTTTTTTTTTTTTTTTCTCGCCCTCTCACTCCACCTCGTTCATCTCCTTCTCTCATTCACATACTCTCATTCAACAACTTCACCCGAAGAACATCACCACCGTTATCACCGTCACCAACGACAACATCACGAAATGGGATGGCTTGACCTCATTTGTCTGACAACAGACCCAGCTTCAACAACGTTTTATGGTCTCGCATATGCAGCGGACTACAGCACCAACAGTGACTCCAAATACGTCGTTCTTATCCGAACAAACACTAAGCCCACTTCTCCTGGGGACCTTACCTGGTCTATTGTCTCTCTCTTCGAGGCATGGAAACTATCAGGATACCCCTACACCACCAACGGCTCCGACTACACATGCACCAGCAACGCGCAAGGTGTCTTTACAATGTTCGGTCGAGCCGCCGTGAGTGATGCCTCTGATTCCAAAAAGGCCTACGGGATTCGATACGATCCTGCTGCATCGATGGACAAGAGCTTTAATTTTAAACGACCAGGCGCGTGGATGAACATCACAGTCGATGGCGGATACAATTGGTCAGGAGGCCTCAACAGGCACGCTCTTGGATATGTCAACAATGGTGCTGACAATGTGCTAGTCCATGCGTCCATCTCCAACATGAACAAAACTGTCAGTCTCGCGACTGTGAACGATTCAACCATGACTCTTTCTCCCACGACTCTGTGGTCTATGGTAGGCCACGACGTACTTTTTAACATCCGCTGAGTGCTTTTGTTTGGTCAAATGCAGTTATATTCATTTTTTTTTAAGAACACACAGCTGACCCGCACGGCTCCTGTGTTCTATAGAATACCACTATTCATGGGATGGCATTACGAGCTTTGGCAATCGGCAATGAGCACCTTTACACCTTTGGAGAAGGACGTAATTTCCGTAGAAAGGCGGGGAGTAGTACTATCGAATTAGGCTTTCTTGCGAGTTCACCTCTCAATACTACTACCATCAGCTTAACAACGCCTATCAGCAAGAAATACGTCACGGGACCGGAAGTTAACATCTGCTTTCAATCTCCAACACCTGTTATGTATTTCCTCCACGATACCTTGACACTACTCTGTGGACACAAAGTAAGCCAATCGATTTTTAACGTTCCCATAAAGACTTGTGCTGTTCGTTCTTGAACTAACGACCCCTTCATCATTCGTTTATCTTGATAGCAATATTCGTCAATCGAATTCTCCCTTAACGGCTCCTTATTTACAGTAAAGGATCCTACCAATTCTACTGCGATACAATCGGGAAAGCCATTTAACGGCGAAGTTATCGACATGGATATATTTACGCCCATCGGTGACGGGAGCGGGGACGGTGCCTCAACATTTGCATTGTTTAAGAAGGAAGGAACAATGTACGCATTTGGAAATTACAGTGGATCGCAAGAAACCCGCATAATCGACAAGATCAGCGTGACGGAATCCTACGGCACCAATCCGAATCCACCACCGCCACCAGTGCAGCCGTCTGAACCAACCATTCTTTCAACAAGAGGTATTGTTGGTATCGTTGTTGGAGTCCTCGTCCTTGCAGCTTTGACGTTTCTTCTGGGAAGGAGGACCAGTGGCAGGAGCAAGAACAAGAACAAGGAGGCCATCAAAGTTGATGCCAATTTGTCACAGCATAATCAACCCCTCGGCAACAACAAAAAACATCCTGAAACACAAGGGTCAAAGGACGCAGCAAATGTCCACGACATTGAGGGAAAGTACCTGGACACGGCTTACCCAGAGAGTCAGACAGGATCCACAGAAATCCTCCCCATGGCGCCAATTACTCCTATCCATCAGTACATTCAGGAGCAGCTCCAAGCACTACACGACCAGAAGCGGGTACTGCAGGATCAGCTTCAGGCATTACAGTCCTCCAATCACCCTTGACCCAACTCTGTCCCGTCCGCCTCGTTCATAGGCGAACCAGTAACGCCCGCTGTCTCCAAGGAACAACATGCATAGGCTACAGAAAAGCCAACGACGAAATCTTCAGCTCCTGGAAACTGAGGCAGTTTGTTCCGCCAGCTCACCCAGTCGACAGTGTCGACATGCCTCCCCCTCTGCTCCAGGTTATCCCAGTCTCGTCGTCCGAGCAGTGCAACAATAGTCGCTGGGTGTCATTCCTCAAGAAAGCCATTGTCTCTGAGGAACATTCGGCTTCAACACCATTACTCTCGTCCAACCTCGATGCCACGTAGCACTAGACCCATACCCAAGATCGTAGTCCTTTAGCACCTTTAAATGACCACCCAACATCACACGTTTGTATTATAATCGAACCTTTATGAGACGACTCGGATGAGGAAATAATTGCTCTTGATGTGAAGATATATATTCTTGTGTTTTCGATGAGGAAGTTAAGTAAGGCGGAGACAAAAAAGAAAATCAGCCCCACTCAGTGTTTCTACGCTCAACTTGCTCTGTAATGAACCATCTGTTGTCTATGCTGATTTCCCCGGTTGAGAACCACCAAAAAAAAAAAAAAAAAAAATTCAAGAAGCGTTGACCTTGAAAGCAACGCGCTAAATGACAAAACAGGACGGACACAAAAAAAGGAGTCGTTGTTTAAAAGGAGAGACTGAGAGCAGTTTGGACTTGTGTTTGCAAATAACAGTAAAATCAAACACCGAAAGGACAACAACTGTTCCTAATGTTGCAGAATCACAGGTTCGAAGGACGGTAGGATAGAGTGGTCGTTGCACTCTCAGTTGGTGTGGGTTGTAGATCGCTTGCTCCCTTAATAAAAACTAGTTTCGCTCGACCCACACACACTGAAAACGAGGGTTAGCTAACGGTGGCAAATGTGTCTCTGAAAAAAGGGAAAGTGCACAAGAGTCACCATGCTTCCCTTGTTCTACCTATACGGCCATACAGTATCTACAATGGGTCTAAATACGGTGAGGTAGAGTGAGGCGAAAGGTGGTACAAAAAGTCATAGGTGTGTACCTTTAAGTTAGTGCGCCTTCAAGCGCCATTCATTTTATTCAAACTCAATCAGGTATATTATCAGGCACAATGATCAGTCATTATCATCAGTGTACTGATTTTCGCGTCGAAGATCCCTCCTCCTCCTCGCCAATTGCACACTTTTGTAATGTTTACGAAAGAAGAAAAGAAACATCAGCGAAAATAACAAAACAAAATAAACAGCCTACCCCAAGGATGCGTGGATACCTGGTCTTGGCGGCCTGTAGTCTCTAGGTAAACACTCTGCCTTTAACGTTTGTGAGGGAAAATCTTTTTGATGCTCACCCGGTCCCATACCTTGCATGGGCTCACAGTTGAAAAAAAAACGAACCATAATTATGCACAAATGGGTTCGCCTCTTTCACATCCTCCTGTCGTTGAATCCTTCTCGAGCTTGGTATTGTTTTTCAGCTCTTTTTAGTTTTTTTTTTTTTTTTTTTTTTTTTTTTTTTTGCTTGTGTTCACCTCCATCCGCTCACTTCCCTCACACATTCTCATGCGCCAATCTCACCCGAAGATTCTCACCATCACCGCCACCACCAACATCATCAGCATTACAGAATGGGATTCCTTGACCTCTCATGCATGACAACCGACCCAGACGGAACAACTTTTTATGGTCTCTCATATGCGAATGACTACAGTTCCAACAACGGCGCCAAACCCAAATACACCGTCCTTGTCAGGTCCAATACCAACCCATCCTTCCCTACAGATCTCAAGTGGTCTATCGTTTCCATGTTCGAGAGCTCGAAACTGACGGGATACGCCGACGCTGTCAATGGAGGAGATTATTCATGCGCTATCAATGGACAAGGCGTCTTTACTATGTTCGGTCGATACAAGGTCCCATCTTCTTCTGGCGACAACAAGGTCCCCTTCGGAATTCGCTACGACCCTTCAGGAGCCATGGATCCTAGCTTCGGGCTTAAAGGGCCCGGATCCTGGATGAACATCACTGTCAATACCGGGTACAACTGGTCAAAGGACTTCAGGAGATCCACTCTGGGATATGTCAACATCGGAACCGGCAGCGTACTCACTCATGCTACAATCTCCGATACAAACAATACTATCACCCTTGCGACTATGGACGAATCCACCAAGTCTCTGACTGCAGCGGCTCAATGGGCTACGGTAAAGTCGTATTATTTACCTAAGCGCCTTGAATCTGCGTGTTTGTTTTGACTTAATCCTAATACTGTTGCCTTGAACCGTTGCTTTATATCATTAATCCACACCGCTCTGTTTCAATAGAATGCCACTATTCATGGGAAGTCATTACAAACAGTAACAATTGGCAACGACCACCTTTACAGTTATGGCCAAGACGTTGTTAAGCGGGACAAAATCTTCCTCGCAGGCTTCCCTCTCAACACTGCCACCATCAGTCTAACAACGCCTGTCAGCAAGAATTATATCGACATGACCAATGCAAACGCATGCAAAAACTCTCCAACACCAGTTGTGTACTTCCTCCACGATTCCTTGACACTGCTTTGTCGACTGAAAGTAAGTTAGCTATAAAAAATATCTTTTGACATATCGCATTGCTCATACTTGTTTGATTGACGTCGCCTCCTTCAACTTCCGTTTTAACTCGATAAAAGCGTGATTCACCGTACGCAAACGAGATGTCCTTCTTTTTTATGATAATGGATCTAAACAACGCTATCAACTATAGAGCCAATCAGTCATTTTCGACCGACCTTCTTGACATGACCTTCTTTGTCCCGATCAACGGCGACGGCATTAGTCCCCGTCCCCTCTTGTTTGCGTTGCTCAAGAATGGAGGAACGATGTATGCATTTAGCAATGGCGGTCGTGGAGGATCTGAATACACTTACACGACTTACAAGGTCAATGTGACAGACCCCTATGGCATTAACCCAAATCCAACACACGCAGCACAGCCGTCCAAGACCATTCTATCAACAGGAGACATTGTTGGCATCATCGTTGGCACACTCGTCCTTGCAGTATGCACGTTCTTGTTGGGCAGAAGGATCTACAGGAAGCAGGACGACAACAAGGAGACCACCGAAGCAGCTGCCGACAAGTCCCAGCCCAACCAATCTTGCGACAACTATAAGGACCACCCACAAGCCCAAGGTCATAAGGAGGAATTAAATTATTACTACCTCGACGGAAAATACCTGGACTCAACTCACTCAGAGGGACAGACAACATCCACTGGCATTCCTCCTCTACCGTCAACACTGTCCATGCCTCTATACGTTCAAGAGCAGCTCAAAGAGATGCAGGACGAAATCCGAATACTGCAGGAAGAAATAAAGAGCTACAGCTCTCCAGTCAACCCCACCTCCTACAGTGAAGAGTCGACAACATTCAGATCCTCAGAACAATGTCCAGAAGCCACAGGAGAACCTATAACGCCAACAGCAGTCGGCTGCCTACCGATACCATTCGTTCCGCCTGCTAATACAATCGGAAAAGTATGGATACACTCTCCCAGTGCCCCAGCACTTATCAATGATACCGCGCAACCGTCGTTACAAGGCTCACATCGAGTTGCGCCATAGGAGTTTGTTGAGCCAAGTGAGCACGTTGTACCCACACCAGTACCTTCGTCCGTCCTTCATTCCCTGTAGTACTAGATCCTTTCCCGAAAGTAAAGCCCTCCGTGTGTAAAAAGATACAGTACTCAATTGAGAGCACAATTTGATTAGTGTCCGCGAACTGGTGCAAGTGGAAGGAAATGCTTGCGGTCCTTTTTTTTGGGGGGGTTTGCTTTCAGATAGAGAGGGTTTTTTTTTTTTGCTCCTCCAACAACTCTCTTTGAGTGACGGTGGAGAGAGAGAGAGAGAGAGAGGGGGGGGGGGGGGGGTTAAAAGAGGAGAAGGAGGTGGAGGTGGAGGTGCACATTACATACGAGAAAAGTTTTGATGGTCAATAATAAAGAAACAACGCACCCCGATTGAATGCGAGGCAATCGATCATGCATCCTCCAGGTTGCCTCAGTGCTCTACTTTTCTTGACATGAGCGAAGAAAAAAGAATGGATACTACATGCTCAGTCGCGCCTGGCATGACTCTCCCTCATACACACACTATGGGCAGGAAGAGAAAAAAACGAAATAACAAGCGAATGGGCACACCCAATTTAACGAAACGAAGAGTCGACTTGAATAAAAAATGCGGCCTTCTGTTTTTTGGCTGCACACCATGTCGAGTCAAGCGTAAACACGATTACGGAACGCAGGGGTATTGTTATATTGTACAAAGAAAAATTATTGCTGGATGTCTCACTCATCCTCATCAGCGCCAATGTTAATAACAGTATTAGGTTGAGGATGTCTCGTGAGCCCAAGTCCATCGAGTAAGGTATGCGAGCTGGCGTTGGCAGACGACGAATCAATCAGAAATGCCCCTACTTCTCCTCCTCTTATTGTTAGTGGCGTTGGAGATGAGTTGCTGCTAGGGTGTCCACTGAATGCCGCAACCTAGCAATCAGCTCAAACGAGTTCATCTCCGTCGCCCGTTTCTCATCATCCAACGAATCTTCTCGAGCCAGCGGTTGAACTTACTGCAAGGATACAGTAGTATGAGAAGCCCAAAGATGGATCCAACAACGACACCAAGCCAGTTAATTCAATAGGATCGTTGTATCCCGGCACCACTTGATCATTGTTGTTTTGGAATCGGCTTCCTTCCTCTTTGAGTGCGAGTCGTCGACCGACCTGCACCCATAACAGATCAACATGGGCACACGGCGGACACATAATAGATACATACGAATCCACTAGAGGTGTATGTATATCCATTTGTTGATATTAAATCTTTGCAGTTGAGCCGCATTCTCTGCACAAAGATGTACTTTCTTTTTTTGTTTTTCTTTTGTCGGTCCTCCGTATCCAACATATCTTTTCCCCTTTCGTACATACTTGAATATCTGCTTTTGTCTATAGCCCGCCCCCTTAGTAACGGCAAAATGGAACACAGATTGAAAGGATAATAGATGTTAAGTTGACTATCGAAAAGTAATACTACTAAAATATTTACTCCAACGGATTTTTTTTTCATAATCATTTGCTGATCAAGGCTGTCTTGTTATATTTGAGCAAAGTTCATCTAATAATGTCGGTACTGCTGGTGTTGTTGAAGATGGTGGTGTTGGTTTTTTTGAGGCTAACGGTTTTGTTGCTGAGGCTGTTGCTGTTGACCATAGTACGATTCATTCATGACAAGAGTAGCAGCGCTCTGAACATTCATCTGTCGCGGTTGGGATCCAAGGATAGGCACGGCTGGCGAGCCCAACACTCTAGCCTCCCGTGTACGGATGTTGCGCACACGTGCCAATGACAATGTATCCGTCGCGCCATCGACCGTCTGACCCTGAATCGGGTAGTACGATCGTGAGGCTGCAGCAAAGGAGGGAGAGGGAGGGTAGAATTTGGGGGGGTCGAGAGTGGTGGTTGATCCCGTGGCAAAGGATTTGATGGAAGGGGCCATTGTTGAGGATACGGGAGTGCCCCTGAGGGATACGAATGTTGAGGAGGCTGGTGATACGGAGTGGGTGAGAGATGGTTGGCGGATGGATCTAGTTGATGTGGGTGAGATAGTTGACGCGTACTGTCGTGTAGGTCTCGATCCTTTCTGAGAGACGGCCTGGTGGGCGTTGTTGAAAGTTGAAAGTTGAATCGGGGGGTGGTACTCGGGTTCGAATGGTCTTGTGAAAGAAGGAGCACTTGACTTGGTTGAGATCTCGTCCAATTCCTGCTTTCTCTCACGCCTCTCTCTCTGACCTTGATGCGATGGCTGAGATAAGCCATGCACATCAAACCGGACCTGACTGAGGCGTGGTCGTGAAAAACTAACGGTTTGTCGCTGACTGTTGGTCTCATCAATGCGCATGGTCGAGCACTTGCTGTCGTATCGATGTTGTTGTTCCAACTGAGAAGATTCATCATAACCATTTTCCGGTCCGCTGTCATCACCACTGTCCTCCTCAAGCCGGTGCCTCCCTTCCTCCTCCCGTTCCTGCTGCAGCTCACGGGCTCGCATCTCGAGCCAGGCCTGTGTACCTCGAGTAGGCGGGATCTCTAAAATCTGCAGGTTGGCTGTGTCGGTGTCACTTTCATCTGTGTCGGGGACATATCCTGACGTCCTTTTCTTGTCCTCCTTCTCATCTTCCTTTGGCTTCTGAAATTCTTGCGTCTCCTTTTGTTTCTCTTCCTGGACTAGAGCACTGCTGCGACTGGTTCGGTAGTGGGCCTTGAATCGGTCGGAGCCCAGTGGATGCGAAGCCGAAAAAGAGGCAGTTCGGGTTGTAGTGGCGGTAGCAGAGGAACGGGTTGAGTTCATGGTCGGGATGCGGATTAGTTCAACATGGCTCTGACCATCATCTTCATCATTGTCCTCGTAGTCCGCCTCATTTAACCAGTCCACAGTAGGTTGACCTGTAATTGAGCCCATAGATGCACTGATGTACCAGTCCTGCATATCCGCAGGAGGATGGCGGCTGGCTGAGGCGGCAGCAGGGACGTCGCGTCTCCATGAATCGATGGATTCTTGAGATGACATGGCCTTGGGCGATGTCGAGATGGAGCTCGATCGGTTGCCAAAGTTGACTTCAGACACTACCGCTATAGCAGAACGTGTGAGTGAAGGGTTGGAGGGGGGAAAAATAAGACCTTCCAAAGCGACGACTGGCTTGCTCTCGGCCCCGCCACGGAAAACGGTGGTGGCTGATGTTGTCGAGGTCACCGTGTTGATTAAACTGCTAGATATCTTTCGTGTCTGACCAAGAGGCGGAGGCGGGGGTTGGTTGTTCCAAAAATTTTTGCCATTGAGTGTGGGTCTGGTTCGACTTTGATATCCCTGGACTGGGACTTGCAAAGGCGATTGCTTCTCAACATCAGTCTTGGTCTGAAATCCGAGCAAGTACGAATCTTTGACGGCCTCGGCAGCTGTTCTGGGCTTGGAGGGCTGGTCGCGCGACGGTCCCTGAGTATGAGTTGTTTGGTGGGTTCCAAGGATCAGAGCTGACTTCGCGATAGCAGACCGAGCTTTTGACAATGAGTACAAAGCACTTGAAGTCGACGTGTTGACGACCGGTGAAATAATAGGATGAGTGAATCCATTCTTGTTGTTGTCGGCACGAATTGAGTCCCTATTCTTGGTAGAGGTGTCCTGGACGGGGCGAGTCTTGAGACTTGAAGCTGAAATAAGAGCAGTGTCTGAAGTTCACGAGAAGCAAAAAGATGAATGAGCGAAGGAACAAAGGAAGACAATACCGGTTTTTTAATAGTACCAACCGTGATACCAAAAAAAAGAGCAAAAGCACGCGGGAAAAAAGACAAAAAAGGTAGGGAGAGGTGAATGCAGCCGTAGGCAGAGTGATCATGCATGAAAGAAAGGTTTTCAATCGCTCCAGGGCGAAGAAGTGCACGAGTATAACAACCAACAACGAGATGGTTCAGTTCTGCAGAAAAAAGGCGCCCAATGCGGAAGCTCAAAAACTTACTCTGTTTATCACCCAATTCGGGCGAAGCGTCCTTTCTTGGTCGTGAAATCAAACCTGTACCCACCCCTGCTCCTACTGTCGTTGCTGTTCCTGATGCCGTTGTTGTTGTAGCAGCCGTTGTGAGGGTAGTAGTTGTGATAGAGAAGTTGGTGGTGGTTTGTCCAGTCTTCGCAATCTTCACCACACCTCCGGGTACTCCTGCAGGTGTGGCCATAGTAACCTCTGCTGCATTCGCTGTTGTTGACTTCTTTTTTCGGTGAAGCTTCAGATCCGAGCGATCAGACTGGCTAGAGGTCGAGGACGCAGACGAAGGGGTCTCGTATTGACGGATCAAGTTGCGGACGACTCCACTGCCTTTAATAGCTCCCGTTGCTGGTGACATACGCTTGTTTGTGGATTTCGCCATCTCCTTGGGTGGGCTATAGGGTAAAGTTCCTCGAGTGGTCAATGGCTTGGGGGGTTTGGGAGGCGTACCTACAGGAGGAGTAGGTGCTGTCAAGGTCACAGCTGGAGTGACAACAGTGCTGACCTTGGATCGCTTGGATTGCTCCATTGTGGTTGTGCTCGCAGGGATAACAAAAGTAGAGGAGCATGTGTTTACTGTTGCTGGTGTCGAGTGAACTGGTGTCGAGGTAGCGATGGAAGGGGCTGCAGCTGAAGGTTGTGAGACAGTAGTAGAGGAATGCATGGCGGAAGTTGGTAGGTATGAGCGGAGTGGCGCCGATGTAGCAGTTGGCGGAGTCGCAGTTGAGAGTTGCGTAAGAGCAGCTGAAGTCAAATGAACGGGCATTGTGATAGTCGTGGAGGGAACTGCTGTCGATTCGGATACTCGTGCACGGATGTGGGCAGACTGAGCAATCTGCTCTTTCATTGTCGCCTCGACTTTTTGGAGTCTCTCGAGATCCCTCTCCAGTTTCCACAATGCGGCTGAAGTCAGCGCCAGTCCTGGTAATTTTGTTGTTTCAGTTGCTATTGCATCTAGGGGTGCAGTTGCTTCATTGTCCGCTGGCAGAGAGGTCACCTCGACTTTGCCTTTGACCTGGGCCTCCGGGATTGGTTTCTTGCGGTGACTGGAACGACGACTAAGAGATCGTGAAGGTGAAGTCGATTTGGCGACGATAGCAGCGACACTTGGTTGTTCCTTGGTTTTTGGTAATTTTTCAATCACGGCAACGATTGGGACATTTAGGTGGTCCTTGGTCTTGTGAGATTTCTCGGCAACGACGACCGGGACACTCAACTGGACCTTGGATTTGGATGGGTTCTCAACCACAACCACAACGCCAGGTGGTGCCGTAGCAGCAGTTGTAGCCGAGTTATTGAATGATTTGGGGACTTCTTTGTCGGTGGATATGGCGGCAGGCACAGACTTTGCCAAGGGGGCCTTTGCAACCATCTGTCTATCAACCGAAGGAACGACACTTGTGCCATCACCATCACTATCACCATCACCAGCATTGACCTGACCCTGAGAGGAAGGCTCAGCAGACTTGATTACATCCCGCTCAGCAGCCTTGGATCGAACAAAACAGGCTTGCAAATAGAGCAACCCGCCTTCCTCCTGATACTGCTTCAAGTCCTTCAGATACCCGGCAGCCCTGACTTCATAGGCCTTCAGAGAATTCCCATGAGTGCGTCGACGGAAGGAAGGGAGTTTTGGGAGCGAAACCTGGATGACGAGACAGTACCGTTGAAGAAGAATCATGCTCGACTTCAAAAGAGTCTCGATCTTTTTGTTGACTTTGACAGGATGTTGTCGCAGGTTGAGACCGGATGCAGAGGAAGAGGTGTAGGAGAAGTGGGGATTGAGGGCGAGGAATATCTCGTAGGCCTGTTGGCGAAGAGAGAGGGTATTTTGGGAGATAGTGGTGAGCATGTCGAGGTACTTGAAGAAGGGGATCTTGGGATCGAGTATGGGAGCTGTCTTTGTCAGCTCCAGGGGTTCGTCCACTGACGGGAGTGTGAGGAGAGAAGAAGTGGATGACATTTTTTGTCGGAGAGAAGGTCAAAAAGAAAAAAAAAGGTGGGAGTGTAGGAGGGAAGGGACGGGTAGTAAGGAAATGGAGAGAGGGAATGAAATGGGAGAAGGGAAACAAGACGGGCGGAAGGAAGAAAAGAGGAAAAGGAGATAAAAAGTTGACGCGACTGGCCAGTATATAAAGACTTTAAAGTTGGTGGCGCATCACCCTTCACACTCACGTTCTTTCATTGCCAGAGAAAGTGAAGGACAAGATGTATTTGTGCATGGTACCGCCTTTTCTTTCTTTTTTTTTTTTAAGGATAGTACACTCGTTCATTTCCACTCACTGGCACCTTGTCTATGTCAAAAGAGCTGGGTAGTTTTTTTTTAAAGAAGCCTTTAGAGGGGGGGGTGATGACAAAAGAAGAAAAGAATCGCGTCCTTCCTTCCTCTTTGATGTGGCTGTATGTGTCTATTCAAATGCACATCCGTCCAATCAGGATCAATTATCCCCTGGATTGTGAAAATGGGTCACAAAGGTCGTTGGTTACTCACAATCTTCTACTTCCTTATTCATATTCTTCTTTTGTTCGAACACTCACTCCGTTCTTCTTCTTCTCTCCTTTTACTCATTCATTCGTCCTTCTTTCCAAACCCCCATTCGTTCCTTTCCAGTTCTTTCATCATCACATTCGTACAGCCTTACTCTCATGAACACAATCGGCTTTCACGTAAGTCTTACTAACGCGTACACTTTATTCCGTACTGCAACATACAATAACCTCGACCTATTTTTACCACGGCAACAAAAATAGGGTGCAAACGGTGCGTATGCAGAGGACGCCATCCTTGAGTTGACATCGAGTCACCCCAGCTTCGCCAATCATTCCTTTACAACAGAAGGATTCGATACTATGGCCGAGGTAAAGCAGCAAACCGGTCAAGCCGTTCGTTCTTTGTAACATTTACTTGCGAGTCGTTGTCTCCTTGTTCTCCCTCCATGTGATTTATCCTTCCCAGTCTTTGGTTGAGAGCCCAACAAAATCTCCAACGACAAAAGAATCACAGACTTTGGTCGACAATTCTCACATACAAATATTTCATGTCTTGCCTTCATAGCTACTGGCAAATGTCCAGCGCGGCACAGTAAGACACGGTCTGATCCCCATCGAAAACTCGCTGTCAGGAACTCTCCATTCTGTCCTCGAACTCTTTGCAAAACAAGAGCCCCGCCTCTGGGTCGTGGGAGAGTACACCTGCAGCGAGTCACACTACATTATGGCACGCGGGGACATCGTCACAGACCTGAAGGACATTGTCGAGATCCAATCTCATCCCGCCATTTTAGAACAGTGTCAGGATTTTTTGGATGCTACGTTGCCCGAGGGGTACCGTGCCGTGTTGGCTAGTAATACTGCTACTGCCGCAGAGCAAGTCGCTAATAGCGATGAGTTTGGAATGTAGGTTGTTGTTATTTTTGTTTTCTTGGACAGTAGTTATGTGTGGATTTGGCCGTTGTTTACCACAAACACAAAGAACTCATATCCTTCTTCCTTCATTTTACCTCTCCCACCAATGAAAATAGTGCGGCACTGGCAGGGAAACGAGCAGCAACGCTGCACGGTCTGACCATCCTGGGCCAAGACTCGACCCCCAACAACATCACCCGGTACTGGCTTATCTCACGCCACCCAGTCCTCCAGCCTGACAGACACATGTCGCCCAAATCCTCATTCGCCCTCGTCATGAAGAATCAAATCGGCGCCCTCCATCGCGTCTGTGCCTGTTTTGCGTTAAGGGATATCAATATCACGAAACTGGAGTCGAGACCCAGCTCGAGGAATATTACGAGTGCCAGTCCGTGGGAGTATACGACGTATATTGATATTGAGGGTGCTCCCGGCAATGAGGAGAATGTGAGGAGGGCGGTAGAGAATTTAAATGAGTTTACACAAAAGTGTATCCACCTTGGCTCCTACCCCAGGTAACTTGAATGCTTTTTGTAAGCAAAGGATGACCTGCAGATCAAATTCATTACTAACGACTTCTCGTTTTTCAACTGCACAATTTAGATATTTGATTGGAAACGCGAGGCATTAAGATAGCCAAGCAATACAAGTCCAGGATCTCTTCAGCTCTCTTTTTCACATACCATCATCGTCTATCAAAAAAACAACAGGGACTAGCTATAGAAAGCATACACAAAACATAAATACATATTGAAATAATACAAAAGGTCTACGAAAACAGCCAGACTTTGACAGTACCATCACTATTCATGCTGACAATCTTCTCATCATCCGTCCCGACCCAGACAAGTCCCAACCCTTCCTCCTTGCTCACTCGTGCACCCAGAGTCCAGCTCTGGTTCAGATCGTTCATCGAAAGCGCGCATTGGTGGACCCTCCGCTGCTCGAGTTGGTCATACTGGTTTCGACTCACCATAGTCCAGACTTTGATTGACCGGTCCATGCTTGCGCTCACCAGTCGGCCGGACCGCGATTCGATCGCTACACTTGAAACGGCTCCGCAGTGGCCGTATAGGGTGGAGAGGTGGCGGAATCGGATGGGTTTTGGGTATATTGATCCTCCACCTCCTTGTCCTGCTGCTTGCTTTTGTGTCTTGATGGATGGTCGGGCCATGTGGAAGACGTTCATGGTGTTGTCCGGGTGCGTGGTGACAACATAGGGCGACGAGATGGTGATTGCAGATATGGTGCCGATCCTTGCATGAGCCGCCGAGTTCAAACGTGCGCTGAATGACTCTGCCGATGACGAAGGGATTTCCGAGCGCTGATATGTCTCATCTTCGTCAACACCGCCACCTTTGCTGTCTTCCTGATATGTAGCCGCTCGCCCATAATCAGACTCGTCTTCGGCGCCTGTTTCGATCGAGTGCCGGATAAACTGCTCGTCAAACTCAATCTCTTGAAGCCTGACGGTCCATGACCCATCTAGGAGCTGCAGACCAAACGTGATCAGTGCTCGCCACAGAGGTCGAGTAACCTCCTTGAGTTGCTGCCCGTGCTCAAAGCTGGGCGGCTGCTGTGCTACGACAGGTCGGAGCTCCATTTCAACAGGCGAATGTGACGACGACCCATAGAGACGATGCAAAAGTCGACACCAATGCCGTGGCTCATCAGGGTGATCCAAACTATGCGAGTGATCCTCCCGAATCTTGTAGATCGAGATGGTTCCATCGTCGGAGCAGGTGGTCAAGATTGGGTACAAAAACGATGCAGATTGGATCCCACCTACATCGCTCCATGCGGGGAGATCCACCGTGTTTCCAATCTCTCGCAGCGTGGTTGCCCTTGTTTCTTTCTTGTCACCGTGTTCGTTTGATGATTCGCCATTGTGGCGGAGCAGGTACTCAAAGATGGAGAAATGACCGGAGTCATATCCGACCATGACCTTCTGCCAGCCCGTCGCCAATGAGCCGCTTACTGTCGATGACCGATCTAGCGCCAAACAACTGATACTCGACGAGCCTGCCCTCTTACTTGAACTGCGATACGTCTGCCAAAACTCTGGCTGCCTGGATGACTCTGATGGCATTGAGAGTGTTGGAGGTGACAACCATAATCCACCTCCTCTAGGTTCCTGAATCGCAGCAGCAGACTTGATCCTCCAGAGATGAACCATGTCGCCTGGACTCACAATCAACAGAACGGGCCCCTGAAACTGCACAATCGGCGAATGCGTCCTCGTATGCACTTCATCTGCTCCTCCTCCATTTCCTGCTTCTATATTCCGGCCCTGTGAACTCCCAGTAAGATTAAAGAACAATTGGTCCTGATGAGAGACCTGCTGGATAGAAAGACTTGTGACTTGAGCCTGTCCTGCGATCCAGTTATGGTTGAGCCGATAGAGGGCCTTCCAACAAGAGTTCGAGTGTGATGAGGACGGGTCTCCGTATACCATGTGCTCCTCTTGTCGCTGAGAATGACGTTGGTGGTGGTTATGGTTGGGTCCTGTTCGTTTCCGCTTCAGATTACGATGATCTTGGGATGTAATGGTGGAAATGTTGGAGTGTCCTGTCAGGGTCGGTTTCGGTATCCGGCCCACGTTCCGGAGCCCTCGTGGGTAAATAAACTGGTCCTTGTAAAAGAGTCTACGCCACAGCTATTATAGGTCATATTAGAAAAAGGTGCTTAGTTAGATGACTATTCGGGGTTCATTGACACCTCGAACGAGTAAAAACTGGGACAGCAATGCATTACCATTTGATCATTGACGAGACGATACCACTGCCGGGAGACACAAGCGCATTGAGCAAGTGCTCCTGGATTAAGCAGCTCCAGGATATGGAGCGCAATTTCTTCAGAGAAGAAAACCAACGGATCTTTGTAATCGATCTCCTTATAGCGTCCACTCTGGAGTGTTGACTGCGCACCAAGAGGGGCAAGTTGAGTCATGGTTGTTGGTGTCGATGCTAGTGGTACGATATAGTCTTCTTGCTGACGGGCTTTCTTAGGGACCCTCTCGACCGGCATTGTGAGGGGGTGGTGGAGAAAGAGCAATGACTAACTGCAAGCTGGAATGGAAGTGTGTGCGTGAAATGAAAGAAATGAAAAAGTGAAAGAATTGAATAGAATGCAAAAGAGGTCTCAAATAGGAAATACTTGATCACTGAAGACGTACACCGACTGACTGAGCACTTGATGAGACAAAATAATTGGGTGCAGGAGACGGGCTGATTCTGCGATATTTTTATGAAGTACCTGTCGCCACTACGCTGACACAAAAGCGTACTATGCTCGACATTAATAACTGAAATGAGGCTGCAAGAGAGTGTTGTACAAGGTTTATTGAATGCGCTCTAAGGTTGCGAAATAAAGTATAAGGACCTTTGCCTATTCGGTCGTCTCGTAGGGCGAGGGGAGACGGAAGCGCGTATCCAAAAAGTCCTTGAAGAGTGTCCGGATCTCATTCTCCACAACAGGGTCGTCAGGGAAATCATCGTTAATGCAGAAGAACGCCTTGTGGTCCCATTTCGCCAAAAGATTGTCGAGATCCTTCTTGGCTCCCTTGGCTCCTTGCAATGCCATAAACGAATAGTCCGATGTTCCGAGAACATAGTTGTATCGCGCCACCTTCTCGACAACGCTCGCAAACGCCTCCGAGGTCTCGTCTTTTGGCATCCATGCACCCATGCCACCTCTGTAGGGATCCTGCATCAGAATCTCAAGAAGACAGTCGCCGCAGTGAAACTCCTTGAATGCCATTCGACTGAATATCCGCTTTCCCTGTTCAGCAGGCATCCGTGGGTACGTCGGGTCGACAAAGTCTGGGCCGAAGCAAAAGTCGACATCAAGCTTGCATTTTCGATCCTTGGGCGGCTCGTAGTTCCCGTAAGGGAACTGAGGCAACACGTCTTTGCCATCCCTGCCTTTGTAAGTCGCGGTAGGGATGGTTTTCGAGGTATCCGCATTCCGAAGCAGGTAAGGGAACCCGTCCAATCCCGATTGCCGATAGAGGGTTGTGCCACTCATGCGGATGCCAATCCTGTCGAGAGTTGCCTTGTGTGCATGGATCATGGTCGGCCGAGAATGCTGTCGTCGAGCTGATGTCGCTTGGTCTTGGTTCACGTTCCAGATTTTGACCCTATCGATCAGTATCCTGCGCTCCTCCCAATCGAGAATGCCGTCCTGATTCCTGTCCAAACGATACTGCCAAAAAGACTCTAGCTGTGTCTCCCGCAGCTTCTCCATGATATAGTGGGCCATGAAGAAGGACACATGAATGTCTTTGCCTTGTCCCTCGCCTCGGAACTGATGCGCGCTGGTCATCCCCAACTCGTCCGGCCAAAGAGACTGGATTTCCTTGAGTATCGAGACGCTGAGAACGTGGATGACGTGCGCAATGTAAGCACGATGGCGAGGTCCGAACCGCTGGGACAAGAGGTAATTGGAGTATTGAAGAGAATGCCACTCGCCAACAGTGATGGCGTTGGGATCGAAGGATCGAACGGCAGGAGGGATTAAGAGTGAAGCCTCCATGTGCAAGACGTATCCGTAAAGAGGTGTCCACAGGTCGGAGGGAAGTAATTTCATTCCGAGAAAGATATCATCGTTCATGTACATGAACTACAGTAGTAAGTGGGAAAGAGTGTATATGAAGCTGTGTATGTTAGGTTCAATGGGTCTCGCAGAGTGTATTGTTTGTTTCCACTCCTGTCTATCTCTTGACCACTTGACACTCTTTCGTCTTCTTTGCTCAATTGTGCATGCTGGCATTGAATCTGTGTCGTACAAAGGAAGAGGAGTGTCGTCAATTGTTCCCGGCTTTCTATCATCCTCGTTTTCGGAAATAAAATCAACAAAAAACAAAACAAGCCATTGGGAAAAAAGAAGCAACCATTGGAAAAAAAAAAGGCCATAGCTTATCCCATTGCATCCCTCCCCATGAGCACCATTCGGTCCGTAAAATTATCCTTTTGAACCAGTAAAGTGCCAACTGAATAAACTCACAATGTCTGTCAAATCAGGAATGTTCATGAACTGACTTTCGATAGCCAAACTATTGTAGGAGGGCAAGTGGCTGGAGTTGGAAAAGATGGTGTTATGGCTGACAATCCGAATGGGCGAGTCGGGTTGTTTCATAAGCCATGAGGGAGTCTGAGGCTTGTTAGGCGCGACTTCGGCGGTGACAAGATGAATGCGGCGGAAGAGATGACTAGCATAGTCGATGGTTGACCGAAGTGAATAACGAAGCTCATCCATGTCCCTATATCGCCTTTTGGTGGTGGTGTCGATCTGCTTGGCATTCTCGCGGAGGGACTTTTGAAACATGGGATGGTTCTTTTGGGACTCGAGCCTCATGCTCTGGAAGAGAGGATCGGAACCATTGACCCAGGTGTAGACGATATCGTACTTTGTGAGGTCGTCGGTGTGTTGCTCGATATTGCTAGGGTTGAGTGCACGCCAGCGATACCATTGACCCTGCCAGTCTGGGCTGGCTCTGTATCCTCGGGTGCGCTCTGTGGCTGTGTCGAGCCAATTGGTTGACAAAGGTTTACCCGAGGAGTCCTTTGATAAGGGATCGTTGTTGTTGTCAGACGACGACTGACCCTTGAAGGCGTGAAAAACGATCCAGTTGAAGGCGAAGAACGAGACGGAGAGGGCGACGACGATGCATCTTGGTGAGGACCTGCACTGGTGCCTGTACCTGACCTGAGAGTCAATCGGCGTCCTTATGTACGCCATCTGTTCTAAGTGTGTTAAATGAGAGGAGGGTATGAATGTTGATTGTCGATTAAGTAAATGAACAAAAAGAGGTGGTGTGCAAAAGGAATTGCTGTGAGGGATTTGAAGCTAAGGAAGAAAGAAGAAGTGTAGCGGGTATCGAAAAGAGGCTAAGGCAGGAAGATAAAGAAGGAAGGGGAAAGAAACGAGTGATAGAAAGAGCAAGAAAAGGAGAGAGCAAAGAAGAGAGACAGGGGATAAAAAGAGGGGTTAGTGTGGTTTGTGTCGACTCTATTTAATTCAACGGAAGGTGGATTTTCTTGGTTTTCTGTTGTTCTGCGATCATTGTTTGTAGACAGAGAGAAAGAAAAGGGTCGTTTGAGCCCAGGTACACAGGAGGGGATGTGTAGTGTTTGTGAGAAAGAGGGGCAAGCAAAGCCGGTAGAGAATCAAAGAGAGAGAAATAGAGAGATAGAGAGAGAAAGAGAGGTGGAGACGTATTCAAGAGCAAGAGAGGCACTCTTTGCAAATGGCAGTGACGATTAAGAAGAAAAGGGGGCATGTGCATATGAAAAGACAAGCGGAGGAAGAGGAAGGGTAAAGATAGACTTTTGCTTGGCTTTTTTTGCATCTTTTTCTCATCTTCATTCCATTCTATCTTTATCGCTCTTTCTTCAAGTTGATACCCCATGGACAAAGCACGCCACCAATGCAATACCGAAGATACAGACAACAATAAAACCAATGCCGACGATGATAACAACGATATCAACAACAACACGGATCACAGGCACAAAAGGCAACGGACAACAACAGAAATTATGACCACCAACGAAAACAGGTCTGATCAGGTCGAACATAAAGATGATCATGACGATGAAGATCAGACTCATGAGGACGACACTGTGTTGTCAGAGGTCCACATTCACCCCAACAATGGTCCCGTCGACAGGAGGACCATCACCTCAACCTTCTTTCTCTCCCGCAAGGGTCAACCTATTCTGAACTGTCAGCAGGATAACTCTTCTGACAACAGCAACGAGAACAGCCATCTCAAGGAGCAGGACGACGATGAAGACAAAAATGAGGACGAGCATGAGGAGGAGCCCGACCATTGGGACTATTCCGTGGAAATCAAGCATACCATGGGGACGGACCTCCGAGGCGTGGGTAAGCTTAACAAGGCTTGGTCAATCTACCACGCTGCTCTTCTTTTTTCAACTTGCCACCAATTTGTCGATTGATTTCTCACAGACCCACTTTTTATTCGGGTTGTTGTTGTCCATTTAGGGTCCCAGGTGTGGATGGGCTGTTTTCTGCTGATCGACTGGATCGTGCACATCCAGGAGCAACTCAACGGCACCACAGTGCTCGAGTTAGGCGCAGGGACAGGACTCGCCTCTATCGCCGCAAATATCTTAATCGACGTCGATCGGTTATACTGCACGGGTGAGACTCAATACTCTTTCCTTGTGTACAATCATATATATGTACATACAGGCATGCGCGAGGACGAGGCTGACTCTTGCCTTACATTGCTGATGTAGATTACGATAACGATATCCTGCAGAACTGCATGGCCAACGTTGGTCTCAACTGTTTTGCAGACGAGAATGTCATGACTCGGAGGCTGAACTGGTTGATGGACGACCCAATGGAACCCATAAAGGATAACCTTAAACCTGACCCCTTTGGTTGGTCCTCTCAGGAGCATCAAGATTGGAAGGATAACGGAGCGTTTATCATTGCCGCTGATGGTACTCCATCCTCTTCGTACCGTATAAAAAGTATATTGTCGCTAAACTGCAAACCATTCATAACTAACTAGCATATGCTCCTTCTCTGGCCGCGTTATTTTGGGTGAATAGTGGTGTATGATGACACTCTTACAAACGCACTGGTCGACTGCCTGGAAAAACTACTTTCGGAACCGTTGCCTATCAGTCACCCACGACATTACATTGGTCGCGTTGCCTACATGACTATGGAAAAGAGGTAACAACGACATCACTACTAGTTAGAAACTGCTGCTACAAAGACATTCAACAAACCTCCATTCGCTGTAATTTTTTTTTACGCCACTCTTGCTAACCAATGTTTGCGTTAGATATAACTTCTCATTGGATCAGCTGGCGGTGGTTGCTCAGGCATACGAGTACTTCAAGATCCGGATAGGGCGATCCTCATTGATTGAGGCCGAGGAGATCGATACATCTACCTTAACCCGCCATTGCGACTATGACCGCAACAAGGAGCTGGTAATCACCACCACTGCCGTCTTTCTTGTCCACGTTCATCCATTTCTTTCATTATGCAGTCATGCTCACCACCCACGCACATTCTTTGTTCTAGGTGCTTTTCCGGATTGGCTGCAAAGAATGACGTTCCGCCACCAAATTCAGATTTTCGAGCTTACCTTTCGGCCACCATTTCTTTGTAAATTTTTCCCCACAGTCGGCCAACACACAAAAAAATCCTTCGACCCTATAACCTTCCTTCTCTTTCTGATCACTCACTCTCATTCACAACCAACAACACACTTACACATAATGTCTTGGGCACAAACGGAGATTCGACTGCCAGCGAAGCAACGCGGCTGCCACTTGGTTACACGCGAGATTGAAAAGCAACTGCCAGAGCTTAAGCAATTCTCCGTCGGCATGGCCAACATCTTTTGTAAGGCGGGAGCAAGGGAACCCATGTGACATTCTATGAATGAATGAACACTTTCTCAAAACAGCGAGGACTAAAACTTCTACTTTTGCTTCTTATTAGTGCAACACACCTCGGCCTCATTGACGCTGAATGAGAACGCAGACCCAGATGTCCGGGTGGATATGGAGATGGCATTGAACAAGATTGCACCCGAGAACATGCCCTTCATTCACACGGACGAGGGTCCCGACGACATGCCTGGTCACCTCAAGAGCTCCCTCATGGGGGTCTCACTTAACATTCCCATCACTAAAGGTCGCCTCAACCTCGGAATGTGGCAAGGGTACAGTACTCGTGTTCCGTAGAAGGATATGCTTTGCTCATACAAGCTGTGTTCATTTTCTGCTGTCCTGATTGATCCCCTTATTTTCATCCTCCTTCTTTACATCGTATGTTTGCACTCCCCCTCGCCCCCTTTCCTTTCAATGTAATAGAATCTGGCTGTGCGAGCACCGCAACCATGCCTCTGGACGTAGGATCGTCGTTACGATGCAGGGCGAGAAGAACCAAAAGTAGACGTAATACTGGTTACAACTCACGCACAAGATCCAAGACAGAGTTAGACGAATAAAAACTGTTGTGTCACTACACGTGACTTGACACTGTACTCAACGGACAGTGACTTTTTTTCTTATCAATGACTGACTCGTTGAACAAGTTAAATCTTTTTGACCATGCATCCCTCTTCAGGAACGTTCGCCATTCACACAGCAGGAAGGCAACATCACTAAACATAGAAAGATAGACTCGCAGCGCTACCGAATGACTACAGCTGCCAGTTTGCCATTGGCTTGTCTCAGGAATGTAGGACGAGGCATGAAGGCGTTGTCACAGACCTCCAGGGCTCCTTACCTGATCTCAACGAAGGCACTTTCTTCTTTTGTCATGCCAGTATCGACGACAAAAACAAGGACATGGACAACGACACAATTTGACAAACAATTTTCTTCGGTGACTGCATTGGACTATGAGTACGAGGTGGATCATCTTGTTATCGGCGCAGGAGTAGTTGGCTTGGCGATTGCAGAGAGATTGGCGGCAAGAGGAGGGGGGTCGACCTTATTAGTTGACAAGAATGAGGCTGTTGGGCAAGAGACAAGGTACCTGGTCACAGCGAATTCTTATCAACACAAGCTCCAATACATTGAGAAAACTAGAGTGACTAATAAGGCGCTCCTCCAATTGCCATTTCTCTAACAGTTCAAGGAATAGCGAAGTCATTCACGCAGGACTCTACTACCCACCCGACTCCTTGAAGACGAAACTCTGCATTCGAGGAAACGAGATGATGTACGATCTATGTGAGCGATACAACGTCGAGCACCAGCAGATTACCAAATGGGTTGTCGGTCAAACTGAATCTGATCTCGAGTATCTGGAGAATCTGTCTAAAAAGGCAGACAAGCTGCTACCACGGACAAAGCGCATGCCAGGACCACCTACGTTTTTGCTGAGTCAGGAGGAGATGCGCGTTCAGGAACCGTTTGTAAAAGGAAAGGTTGCATTGGTGTCGCCTAGAACCGGGATTGTCGATGTTCATGGACTGATGCAGCTTTTGGAGACAAGGGTTCAGGATCATGGGGGAGACCTTGTTCTTCAGTGCGAGGTCAGAGGGCTGGAAAAGTTGGCCAGTGGTGGCTTCAAGGTCTTGATGGATACTCCTGCAGGACCTGTGGCTGTCAAAGCAGCGACGGTCATCAACAGTGCTGGGTTGCACTCGGATAAGGTGTACAACATGTTGCAATGGCCCTCTGTGCTGCCAACTGCAACAGCGACAGAGACATTGGCTAGGGATCATTCGGGTCTGAAAGACGCAAGTCTTGCTGATCTGAATCCGACGAACTTTGAGTCGCCATTGCCTCCATTGAAGCTTCACTACTGTAAGGGCCATTATTATGGCTACTCAGGGAAGGCTCTGGTGTCGCGACTGATCTACCCTGTCCCCGATAAGAATCTGACGGGTCTCGGGACTCACCTGACTCTGGACTTGGCTGGACGGATGCGTTTCGGTCCAGACGTGCTATATGTTGATGATCCTTATGATTACTCGATCAACCCATTAGCTGTGGGCTCGACATCATCGATGAAAACGGTCTCTCAAGTTATTCAGACGTATTTACCATCTATCAAGTCGTCTTCACTTTACGCTGACTATGCCGGTATCAGGTAACTGCTCCCCCTATTCTTTACTTGTTAATTGTGGGGCGGGGGAGGGGGGGGGGGGATATTTCTATTGTGATAATTCACCTATCACATTCAATACGGAGACTTATTGAGACCTTGGTCTAATTCTTCAAACCTGTATGTATATGTGCGTGCACGATCGATTCGTTAGACCAAAGCTTGCAGGGCCAGGAGAGCCATTCCGAGACTTTATTATTCACCACCACGATGGGTTTGTGAACCTTATGGGGATCGAGAGTCCCGGGTTGACATCATCACTGGCCATTGCGGAATATGTCGAGACTCTTCTCTACTAGAATCTTCTCTCGAATTGCATTTCAAACAACTACCATACACAAGCAAAAGAAAAAGCAAACAAGCAAACAAGCAAGTGAAATGAATTATCCGTAGGTCCTAGAAACAAAACTGGAATCACCAATGCACCCTTCCTACTCCTTGGCTATTGCGTTCTTTTAACCCCTGGACATCAGTCGGTGCAAACAAATGTTTGCGACTTGTGTATGTGCGTTCCACTCGGAAACTTGCGCTCTTTTTCATTTGCATCGATAATTAAGCATGCAGATTAACGTCCAATTCATAAGCGAAATGAAAGCTCTGAGAGCGATGGACCCGCGAAACGGAGGACCACAACTTTGTTACTCCTCTTCTTTTTGACAAAGAAAAAAGGGTGAGATGGAAGAAATTTCGCACAGTTTTTCATGTATTTCTTTACTGTAAATCACGACTACGACCATGACTACGGCCGACCATCGCCACAGGCCATTTCACGACTTTTGCACCCTTATTTCGTTTTTTTCCTCATCTCTATCTTATTTTTTCTCCGACTGGGGGCAGTCGTTTTGTTTGCCTATCAACAGATCAAAGGTGGTCTTTTGCCAATTAATGAAGAGAGAGGAAAGAGCAAGATTGGCAATGAAAATGATGAGCCCTTGCTCGGTAAGCTGGCTCTCTTCTACCCACTCTTTGTCTCTCACTTGCCGCCTTTTCGACAATGAAATTTGTGTTGAGATAGACCTCCCGGTCACTGGTTTGTTGCAAATGTGTATAAAGTGCTCTCAACATCTCCCTCCGTCGTTGGGCCCATTTGGAGATTTTTGCTTTATTACCTCTCATTTTTTTTTTTTTTTTTTTTGCGGTTGAGAGCCACAAGTGCGGACTTTAGCAGTTATTCTTCCGAGCGCGCTTTTCCTTTGACTTCCCTTTGTCTCTCTTTGCTCTCTCCAGTTTATTGTCCTTAGCACCTTTTTTTGCTAGGAGATGGGAAACAGATACCCTTCCTTTTCTCGCGGTGGTAGAGTTCAGGAAAGAAGAGGGGAATTGTGTTTTTTTTTTTTTTGACACAGGGTTTGATTGCAATCAAGAGCTAGTGCCGTTGTTGTGGAATGAACTCTGTGGAACGCTTCTCGGCCTTCTCTTCCCTCTTCTCTTCCTTCCCTCGTGTTCTTTCTTCCCGCTCATCGCTTTCGTTGCTTATTAGTCCACACTCTTGGTTGCCATCACCTATAGGCTTCACCCCCCACCAGAGCCGGAGACAAACTGAATGTGTAATGCAGAACATATTTTTTGTGACCCATCTCTAGTTCTCACATCATCTCCAACCTTCCTCCAGACGATAACAAAAAGAGAAGCATGAAGTGAACATAAAGCAAAAATTAAGGATAAACATGCAGTATGCTAGTCCCAAACAAATCCCACCAAGGGCTACAGTAAGCCAAGCCATTCCAGAAGTTCTTTTGCATTTGCTCCCTGTTCTTGAGTAGCATTTGTATCACATACCTTGCTTTCTATTTTTTTTTTTTTTTTTTTTTTTTTGGCCACACCTTGTGTGTATCTTGCTTGACACAATCTCAATTAAACACACATAAAGCAATTTTTGGCACTAAAATGTGCACTGTCGAGTTTGACTAGTCCAGTTCTCAGGGGAGATGGAATAAAACAAATAAAAACGAATGATATCCAATCTTGTAAGCACAAGGTGGGAAGAAGGTAAGGGAGACAAGAGAGGAAGTCTTATCGACATAATTGTAAGGAAATAGAGAGATGGGCTGCGACAATGATGAAAGGAAGGTACGGCACTCCAAAGAGATGACGATGATCGAAGGAGGAAGGTGCATGGCCTCCTTTTATTTCTGGTTGTATTTCAGGAACAGGGCATTGTGTTTAAGTGACGGTATATTATTGCTCTGAGTAACAAGCCAGAAACAAGCGAGAAAACGAACGGGCTATGGTGAGAAATATAAGGGGAATGTTGTATACCAAGGGAAAGGGGATGGGTCGAGTGGGCCTGGAACTGGGAAATGGAGTGGACCTAGGCCTTAATTATTTTCAAGCACGACACCCCTGCCTTGCTCTCGTTGTTGTCGACTGTCGAGTCTGTGAGCTGAGCATTTTGAGGTACATGGACCACTTTACACCCTCTTCCTCGTCTTCCACGAAACTAAAATTTCTCTTTATCATTCCTCTTGGTCAGTTGGAGTAGTCAGTTGGTTAGTTGGGTGGTTGTCTTTTTTTTTTTTTTTTTAATTTTTTTTTGTTTGTCGACATTAGAGTTTTTTTTCAGTTCGATTACTTTCTCTTTTCATTTGGCTAGGGTTGAGCAGGAAAGTAGGAGGGAGAGAGAATGGTGAACTTACAGTTCTGCCGTAACGACCGACATCTCTCTCAATTTCGCACTAATAAACGAACAATTGACAACGGCATTGAACGAAAAACAAACGATAACAAAACTATGACCAAAGAGTGAATGGAGCAAACAACAGGCAACGAGTTCTTGCTTATTACCCCGGAGAACGAAGGAGAAAATCGTTTAAAAAGAACGACAATGTCCGCGCACCGCCCCGTTTTTTCTTCTCTTCTTTTTTTCTTTCGTTTGTCCTTCACTCCCCCTCCTTAACCATCCCTCTCATCAATCTTCACACAACCATCCGTGGTTATTCCTTCCCCTTCCCTCGCTTGAACGGCACACCCCCCACTTGATTGACATCAACTGCACCTTCCTTACCCACTCACCTTCACTCCCTCGACTCTTTCCACTCCGAACCAACTTTCACCTTCACCTCCTCTTCCCTTTTCACAAAAATCGTCCTTTCGTCATGAAGATTGCTACTGGTCTCATCGTCCTTGTCTCGATGGTCGCTTCGGCCACCGCACACATGGCTATGCTTTACCCCACCCCCCGTGGAGGCTACGGTACTAAGCAGTACAACGGCCGCATCCACGTAAGTCTCTCCTTCTCCTCGTCTACTTCCTCCTCCTTGGTTCACACCTATTTCTTTTCTCCCTTTCATTGCTGCGTATCCATACGTGGATATGTGGTACATTCCCTAGACCATAATAACCAAGTGTCATTTTCAGGCACCATCAGTTACCTGAAACATGAATTTATTTACCCGACACCTTAATCTCGAGTGTCTCTCGATCCCATCCGCACTTCACCACTCACTCGCTCACGCACTCAGCACCTCTTCACGAACAAACAACCGCCACACACTTCCCAGACACACTAGGAGAGAGAGACGTACAAACGGCCTCATTTCGACCTAATTCAATTGAAAGAAAAAAAAAACCAACATATTCGGCAAGGAAGACAATCATTTTTATGCTACTAACCCGCAGAAAGGATATCCCGAAGGATAGTCTATCGTGTGTGTTGTGTGTGTTCACTCTTGTGTTGCTTACACGCGTTCTATGGTGGCACAAACATTGCAGCTGCATATGCAATCAATAACCACTGCAATGAACTGGATAAACAGTCCATATCTGTCTCTGTTCTATTCCAATTCTTCCACCTCCACTTTCCTTTTCTGATTGTGAGCTGAATATCGACCCCCAGCCCAGCAGTCCATACTCATACATCGTCCTGCTTTGGTTGACATAATATTCTCCTTTCTCTCCACATCCATGGCTTCACTCAGTGCTCACTTTGTCCTCAGCAGCATAATACTTACTATTGTTTGTAACACTAATCATTCAATTCCTCCTTATACAAAAATAGACGTTCATTGGCTACAAGGATAGCAAGTGGACCCAGCGCTTCCCCTGTGGTGGATACGCTCCCGGCCCCGTCACCAAGCTGAAGGCTGGTCAGATTGTCCCTGTCCGCTTCTTGGCCTCGTCCATGAACTCCAAGGCCATTAAGACCCAGCCCAAGCCCACCAGCTCCAGCAAGCAGTTCTCCCAGGCTCGCCACGGTGGCGGTACCGTAAGTTCACTCCCCCTCTTTACTCGGCCTCTTCACCTTGATTATTGTTGGGTGTTGCTATTGACGATAATAATTGAGCTCAGCAATTGTTCTGTGCGTATGGTCCTTTTGGACAAATGATAACCCCTCCTCTCCAAATTACAAAAACTCTAACGTATTTCTCTTCCTTCCATCTTTGTTCTCTCTCTCTTTCTTTTTTCTTGTGTTCTTATTTACTTTGTGATAATTGATAATAATGGAACATTTCCGGGGTTTCTAGTGCGAGTTCTCGCTCTCGTACGATGGTGGAAAGACCTACCACTTGATCGGCAGATATACTAAGACCTGCCCCGATGGTAAGCTGCTTTTTCTGTGTTTGTGGGTCAAATGCAATTGAAACCTACCTATATTACTTTCTGGATGACACGCATACAGAGCATGTTCTAACCCGCGTGTGCGTCCTGTATATGTGTGATATAGCCTACTACCGGTGGCCTGTCAAGATCCCCAAGAACGCTCCTACCTGCAAGAAGAGCAAGAACAAGTGCTTGTTCGTCTGGAGGTATGTCAGCCCTCCTTTTATACCGTTGTAGACAATGAACGAACCAACATCCCTGCTTTTTTTCTCTTCATTTGCCATATACTAACCACCGCCGCCTCTGTTTTCAAAACAACCACATGTAAAAATAGCTGGACCGCCAACATTCTTCCCCAGTACTACCACAACTGCGCCGATATCGAGTTGTCCGGCAGATCCTCCGGTGGCAAGTTGCCCAACAAGAGGATCGCCATCGTCGACTTCAACGGCTACAAGAGGAACGTTAAGGCTCCTGGTGACGGCAACAACCACAAGTCTGGTGGTGGTCCCTCCAAGAAGGAGATTGCCTGGAACACCGACGACAAGTACTAAGATCTGTGCTTTGTCTTCCTTGTTCACTTCGCAACCCTTTACCCCGGGTTACGATGACCTTTTCTTGTTCCTTTCTTTTTTGTTCGTGTTTCTATTTCATACACTCCCCTTTTTAAGCTGCTATCTTTTGTTCCTGGATGTAGTGCACAATGGGGACAAGACAGAGCAGTATAACAGAAAAAAAAATGTTCCCTTCTCTTTTAATGCTCCTGTTTTACTCTTGCAACTCACTTTTCTCTCTTTCTTTAAACAACGTCATGTTGAAAACCAAAAGTACACTGCTCCCTGGCGGAAAAAAGAACTTTCGGTATAACATGTGTTTGTTTTAACGAAAAAGGGAGAGGAAGTTGACGTATGTAAAAACAAAACAATAAAAAAAACTCTTGTCTGGCACAAACCAAGGTTACAGTTTTGAAAGGTGTGAAGGGTATGCTATGATGTCTGTATTATTGCTTCTTTGCTTTTGGTTGTTTTCTGTGCTTGATCGTCGATCTACGAGAAAAAATCTATGCCCCATTCAAGATACTGAAAAAGTCTTCTTCCTCTTTGACGGGTGGGCGTTGCACTGGAGGTGGACGCGGATACATTGAATACGAATGTGGGTTCGAGTTTTGAGACACTGCTCCTCCTCCTCCTGCACTTACAGAACTAACTCGGCCTGGGGCTGCCGACGACGGTTGCGAGACAGGTGTCTTAGGTCGAGCACCCATCATCGGTGGACGGGGTTGTCCAATGGCCTGTGTCGATCTCAATACAGGTGAAGGGGAAAGCCGTGAGGATAATACGCCCTGACCCTGAGAAGTCACTTGTGGTTGGACCGGTCGCAAAGAAGGCGAAGGGGATGATCGAGGTTGTCCAGTCTGGCCAGGTTGAGCAGCAGTGGCGGGTCGAAGAGAAGGCGAGAATGAGGGGTGAGGAGGCTGTCCTCCGTACAGTCCAGGTGACGGCTTCAATGAAGGAGAGGGGGAAGGGGATTGTCGGTTCATGGGCGATATCCTGGATGAAGGCGATATCATAGGCGACATCATAGGCGACATCCTGGGAGACGGCGATGCCACTCTTTGATCGCTCGATGCCGTTGATGGGCGACGTCCCCCTGCTGTCGTGGCTGTCATTGCTGTTGCTGTTGCTGAGGATGATGTCGATGTTGGTCTGGAAACAGGGCGAGCCCATGATACAGCTGTCTGAATGCGCTTTGCATCGGCTGGTACGGCAGACCGAGAACGGGGCTTGCGAGCAGTAGGTATCAACCTGCCATAAGCAACGTCAATCAACAGATCGTTCCGCAACACCTCCAGAACACAGAGGGCTCCCGAATGAATAAAACCAATCGCCTCAACTGTCTCCGTATCCGTCAACAAAGACTTGATCCTGTCCAAGCCCATCGACAAATCTTCCCAGTCAAGGTTGTCCAAGGGTGTAGTCAATCCTTTGGCAGTCTGCAGAATAGCATCCAATGACTGTCGGTATTGTCTGGAAATGAATTTAGTTTCCTATATTGTATCGTTGCAAAGGAAGCAGTACGAAGCGTCAGATCGTCGACACACACATATATCGCAATCATTGAATACAATAACCGAAGTAAACTTACTGCAATAAGGCTTCCAATGAGTTGCTGAAGAACCTTTGCCAGTGCCAAAGTCGTCAACTTTGAGGCATCGTCACCATCGGTGGGAAGCGAGGAGGAGGAGTTGGCAGACTTCTCCGCTACACGAATGTTGAAGTTCTCGCCAAGTCTCAATATCTGATCGCATGTCTTGTCTGTGAACTGGGTTAAGGCTCGAAGACCGTCAAAGTAAACCGTTAGCAGCCTCGACTCGAAAAACTTTTTGATCGGTCCCCGTGCAAAAAAGTCCTTCTCACTTGCTCGTGTCTGATGATTATGCCACTCTAATATTGTAGTTGTTGTCATTATTGCAAAGTTGGTTAATGCGCCTTGTAAGCTAATGTGGACAACGTTGTTTGTAAGTCATCTATGTGAACAACATCGCACATAGATGTGCGACTCACCTTGCTCAAAGGCATTGACATTATCGGGGATAAGAGTAGAGAGTTTTCGCGTACAGTTCCTGAGCTGGCGCAAGTGAGTAGTGCCCTGAACTCCCATCTGTTCCAAAAGAGCGACCATCGCGCGAAAGTCTTTGTGCCCAGCCAAAAGATCGATAGTCGGTTCTTTCACTGCAGAGTCCAAAGCCTGCGGTTCCAAAAGCTGTTCCAAATCATCTAACTGACCAACATTAAGGAAATCTGGTCGAGAGATCGTGATAACATTCACACGCGCTGAGGCTGCAGATGCTAAAGATCTGAGTGATACGAGGTGGGCTTGTCCTGACGCCTCAAACATGGTGGCAATATTCATCCTGGGCGGGATCTACGACAAACCAAAGAACGGAGGAAAATATGTTGTCAGCATACTAGTATATTCTAAGTCCATTTTCCAGAGCAAATAATGCATGGTGTTTGTTTAGTACCTTGAAGGAGTTTTGTTCGTCGTACACTTCGGACCCGCTCGCTCCTCCTTGTCCGTGTGAAAGATGACCAGCACGTCTCTATCAGCATTATTATAAGAGAGTTTGTTAGTCGCTATTCAAACCAGGGTTCAAGAACTAAAAGCAGGTCTACAGTGCACATGTCCACATACCACATCAGAAATAACATCGACTGCTCTCTTGCCAAGAATCTCTAAGGCTCCAAGACCAGTGCTGACAACATTGCCACCCACAGCCTCCAAAGTCGGGTTGGACAGCGTCAGACGATCCGTTTTCTCTGAAACCTCCTTTACGCTATCAGTAGACTCCTGACGCTGAGGTGTGCCCCATGCCGGAGATGCACTTCTTGGATACTGAAAGTCCAAACCCGATCCGTTCTTTTGCTGTTGAGACTGCCCAACCTGGGTGACCTTCCTGTGAACACCAAGAACGGCACTGCCGATGGCATTCGATGCGAAATCAAGTGTCGAAAATATTGCCTCCGCTGGCCGCAACTATTAGAAGTGAGGAGATGTTTAGATGTAAGTGAAAAACACCGGTCTCCGATGACATCGTCCAACAGTATCGACACAATATGACCCTGGCCTTACATCGGTGGAGGGTCTCAGGTGAGAGGATAATTCCGTGTGAGATGAATCGGTGGATTGCGGCATTGAGAGGCTGTTGGCCGTGCGAGATCCTTGACCCAAAGTGAGGTTTCCAGACCGAGGAACCCCAAACAAATCCTTCACATTCCTGCCTGACTCTGTTAAAGACTGGCTATCTCGGCTTTGTAGATGGAATGCATCCTGCTGATGAGCAGCTTGCTGGGTCTGGAAACCAAAGCCTGTCTTCTCCTGGGGTTTATCCAAAGGTGGCGACATGGTCGATTGTGTCGGTAAGATCGGTTGCTTAACTGCGGATGATGGCTCTGTCGTAGGTTCAGCCTTATGGATAACCGCTTGATCATCCCAATCATCACCCCAAGCGTCATCATCACCCCAGGCGTCGGCTGAAACGTCAACTGCATCCTCGTTGTATGCTAACTTGCTCTGTGAGTGACCGCCGTAGGATACACCATTTTTGCTGAGACCTGAGGCTGACCGTGCCAAGGGTGGGCTGGGTTGCCTTGGCGACTGGGTTGACTGCAGCAGATCAGATATGTCGTCCTTGCGGAGCTCCTTCTTTGGCTGAGGAAAAAGTGACGAGCTACTTGTGTTGTTGCTAGGCAATTGCGACACGAAGTCGTTGTAGCGAAGACCATGCTGCTGGTTTTGATGCTTTTGTAGTAGTTGCTGTTGTTGCTGGTTTATCGGTTGCTGTTTCTGACGTTCCCGCTCATACTCGTACTGTGGATCAAGAGACTCATACACCTTGTCAATCTGTTCATTTGCCACGTTGCGAATACCCTGACCTGTGAAACGGAGAAAAAACATATTAGAGACTGAGATAGAGGGTGATGACATATCAATTACATGCATTCTTGCACGATTACGCTACTTACCGATGGTGTGCGCTTTGGAGACAACCACATTGGGGTTCTCAATGACCTCACTGACAGTGCTCACAGCGGTGTTAATCCAAGAACCAAGAGATCCCCAGCCACGCCCTGCTTCTTGCTGCTGCTTGTTTCTAGTTGCAATAGAAGGATCGGATTGCCTTGACCCGCCTTGTTGCTGGTAATGCGATTGGTTAGATCCAAAGAATTGTTGTTGGTGCTGTTGCTGGAGTCGAGGAGGTTGCTGTTGCTGTGTGCCTGACAATGAGGGGGTTAATGGAGGTTTGGTCGACAAGGAAGGTGAAGGAGGTTGATAAGGGGGATTTGAGGTCGAAAATTGTTTAGGATAGCTCGGAGTCGATGTAGGAGACGATGTAAGCCTCTGTGGATCGTCAGGTCGCTTTTGAGAAAAGACACGCTCTTGCACGCGGGCTGGCATGTGGGTAGAGGGAGTGTCGATTGAAGAGTGGAGCGAAGGCACTGCAGGACCAGTTGCCATCCTGTCATTGAATGACATGGTATTCAGTCTAGGCGATACATCTGATTGCACGTCGTTTTGGTGCGAGTTGGAGTTGATGGACAACCGCGGTTCCTGTTGCTGTGTTTCTAGCTGCCGTTGCACTTGTTTCGCTGGCTGTTGCTGCTGGGTTTGTTGTTGTGGTTGAGGTGATGGCACCTGTTGTGTTGGTTGCAATAGTGCCGACAGCTGCTGGACCGCAGCATGCTGAGCTGGTTCCTGAAGCGGAGCCAAGACCTTGGCAGCAGGGATGTTCGAGAAAGAGTCGCGTTCCTGTTCGTCCTCCTGCTCGCCTTCGGATGCACTTTCAAAGTCATCGTCAGAGCCGTCGTCATCGGACAAGACGGGTGGATGTGGGTCGGGAGTCATTTTGCGCTTCAGCCTTGGAAGGGGGGATGAAGAAGAGCAGAGTACGAAGGTAAAGTAAAGGTAAATGTTGAGAGCTCTCCCCCTTGGTAATTTTTACCCATGGTGTCATGTGACTGTTGGCAATCAAAGAAGCGTCAAAAAGACTAAGGAACGCCACCACTTTTTGCAGAGACAAGACGGTGGCAAAAACAACGCACAACCCTGTCTCTCTGTTGGCTCTTCCTCAACCGGCTCACTCTCTCTTGCTCGCCAGCAGGATTACTCGACTAACAGCGAGTCCGCACGAAAGAAAGTCATTCATCACCCACGCAACAAGCAACCAACAAACAACCAATTTTGCCCGGGAATCACAGCCAAGAACAGATTTACACTCGCCAGAATCAACCTACAAAAAAAAAAAAAGGCAACATGGACACACTGGCGATGCTATTTCCCTACCATAGTCGAACCCAGCTTCAAGAGCACCTGGAAAAGGCAGGAGGAGCTGTTGAACAGGCTGTAGAAGCATTATTCGATGTACCTGCGCCAACCGCCCATGTACCTACAGCTCCGTCACGCCAATCCAGTGTCCAAGACCTTACTCGGATAAATTCTCATATCCACACCAACACCGCCAAACGACAAAAGCAGGCACTCACTCCCGTTTCGAAGGGAGTGGTTGACCTGACATGGTCTGATGAGGATGACATGGATTTTAACAAGGACTGTAATGGAGGATCACTCCAACAAACGTCAAAGGCGACTATCGAAATTGAGGACGACGCCTTTGACTTCGATGACTTTCCTCGCCCCCAGTCTTCGACACTCAGCGCAGGAGGTTCCAACATGCCAAGCTTCGAGGATTTTCATAAACAGGAGCAAAAGAGAATCGAGGACAAACGACTCAAGGAGCTGCAGGTGGAGGAGCAGCGTAAGGCTCTTGTCGTCAACTTTGTCTCACATGCTCAAGTCATGTTTGACAACATCTCGACCCCATACCTCGAACGCCTGATTGCGGAGAACCGATCCAAAATTGCCTCGGACGAGGAGCTTATCGATACTTGCATTGAAACTATCTTTAAGACCAATGGCAAGTACCCCAAGGCCAAGAGAAAACGGGACGACGAGGAGGACGACGAAGAAGGTGACTCCGGATTAGAGGAGGACTTTGGATTGGGAGAAAATGGTAGTCATCAAGGATCCAGCACAAGTCAGTTGAATCCTCGTGCCAAGAGGGACTTTAACGAATACAGTGCTAAGATGAGCTCACAGTATATGCTGGACTCGTGAGTAGTCTTTTTCTCTCACAAGAACTACTGTTTTCACTCGATAACATATTATGCACAATCTGATATGAACGTGAAATTCACATACACATCACCATTTAGCGCGGGTCAATTGTTCCAAGACTTTCCAACGTTATCAGCGGTGTCAATCAGAGCAGTGCTGAACAAGTTTTCATATCACTATGCGCCAGCGTTCGAGTATATTACCAGCCTAATGACCGACATCCAGAATCCAGGAAAGGGCAAGAAGAAGAGCACTGAAGCCGGCGACGTCAGATTGACTGAGGTCAAAAAGCCACGGAAAGTGAGACCTCCCGTCCCTCTTAATACACTGGATCCAGACTTTCGGAGGGAGCTCTTATGGATTAGAGCCAAGATCGGTAAATCATTTGGCTGACCATGGCGACACATACGACTAATTCCACCGTTGCGAGTCTTGTCTCCTAATGTATTTCTGTCCAACCTAACATGTCGTTAGAGAGAGAGCGAGCGGAGATCAATGATGCTTTGGCTGAAGAGGAGAATTTGAGGGTATATACCGAAAACAACAACCTGAAGGAGTGGTAGGCGCTTGTTTCATTTTTTGTTAGATGGTTGTCATTGACAATGTTTTATACTGTTGACGACGCGTTGTGCTGATGTTTACTTGTCTCATGTTTTCCTTGCGAATAACTTAGTGGATGTTGCTTTGACGATGTGCCTGCGAACAGGATAGCAATGTGCGAAGAAGGACATATCTTCTGTCTGAGCTGTTCACGACGCGGCGCTGAAGTTGAGCTTGGATATCGACGAACGGTCCTCAAGTGCATGACAGCTGGGTGCACGGCGGTTTTCCCAGATTCAGAGGCAGTGCTATTCCTGTCCAAGCCTGTCTTTGAGGGTCTCATGCGAGCGCGACAGCAGAGCGAACTGAAGATGGTAAGCGCAGGATCGAAGCACTATTCAAGTTTCTTTATCGAGCTGATGACAGGACATGGAGGCTGACCAAGTTTTCATCTTTGCACGCGTATTAGGCTGGTTTGGATTCCCTGGTGGAGTGTCCGTTCTGTTCATATGCAGCGATCGTGGAGAATGACGAGGACAAAGAGTTTCGATGTCAAGGACCAAAGTGTCGAAGGGTGTCTTGTCGGCTCTGTAAAGCGCTCACACACATCCCTCTGTCGTGCGAAGGTGAGTTACAGTGGCTGCTATTTTTTTCTCCGTCGCGTTACGTTCCAAACGAGAGAATCTTTACCTAACTCGTGCTGCTTCTTGACTTTCAGAATACCGCAAGGAACTGGAGAAGGATAATGTTCTGAGTGTCCAACACAAGGTCGAAGAGGAAATGTCTCAGGCATTGATTCGCGAGTGTCCAAAGTGCAAGTCGCGTTTCTTCAAGACGGAAGGTATGTAGTTGCGGAGCAAATTATTGGTCCTTCGTTCATAGTACATATGTAAGAGCAAGTTCTCCAGAGGTAACTCTTTCAACTAACGCCCTTTGATGTCTGTAGGTTGCAACAAGATGACATGTCCCCAGTGCCACACGCATATGTGCTATGTCTGCAAGATCCAGATCAAGGACTACTCTCACTTCGACCAGTCGCCAGCAGGACAACCAGCCAAGAAAAAAAACCGTAAGTCAGCCTCTTGTTCGCCGTTGGTTGATGACAGGGCATGTAAGCAAAGTTGTTAGTAGATACTAACCTGCGTCTTTATTCTTTCAACTAACTACCAATAGTATGTCGATTGTGGGAGGACACGATTCAAAGAAACAACGACGAGGTCAAGGCGGCGGCACAAAAGACTTTACAGGAGCTGCAAACGCAAGATCCCAACTTGGCAGCCCAAGTCCGTCTGGATATCCCGAAGTGATGTAACTTCAGCCCCGGTGTGTGTATTCTCCAATCAACCCTGTACCATATTCTCTTTTCTCCTCTCTCTTTATTCCTCACTTCCTTCGCCTCCACTTTATTTTCTTTTGGCTCTACTTACTTTCTCTTTCATCCCTACATCTTTCCAGTCACTTTGTATAACTCAGATTGGCCCCCTACTTCACCCACCTTCTTTCTGTTCCTTTCACTTTGTTGCCCCTATCTCAACCTTTTCTTCACTTCTCCACCCTCCTTTCTTCCCTACCTTGTTGCCGTCTGCATTGTCACTTTCTTTTCCACCCCTTTTTCTTCTTCCGTTCATGCAAAGCATCATGTAGTATGCCTTTTCTTCCATCTCTCTCTCTCTCATTCATCCCATGCCATGATATTCAAGGGCATACGTCTCTTTTTATCCCTTCCTTCGCTCTTTTGCATTTCAATTGAATAATAATAAAAAGAAGTAAAGTGTTGGCAGATACCATCTGATTACCACCACGGGATAGCCCTGGCCAGGCTCCAAAAACAGGTGTAAACTCGGTCCAATCTGCCCTTCCTTTTTCACCTTTTGATCGAGAAGACAACAACATCCAGTGTAGCACGTAAAGAAGAACTTGCGATCTAAGCGATACAAAACATACTGAGTGGGGCTAAATCATCTCGCAAAGTGTGATAAAAGTTGAATGTATGTGGTTTGATGTCACCCTGTAAAAGACCTACTTGATTTACTCTGTCATTGAAACCAAAAGCAAGACTTCTACTAAGAGTAGACTTTTCTTGTGTTTCGACAAGCATCACCCAGGCCGGGTTGTTGTGTGATTTGTGTGTTGTTGATCAACAACAACAAAAAAGAAATGAATGATTGAATTAAAAAAATTCACTTGTTTTTTTCGACGCCAAATAAGGCGCTGTCTTTCGTTGAGGGCAACAGTCACCGCTCTCTCCTCTTCTTCCCTCCTTCCCGATCACTCACCGCGTAAACCTTCTTGGGCAAACTCAAATCACTCTCATGTTTCAACACACCCTTTGTACACACAAACAACATACACACAGCGCAGGCTCTTTAGTGGTTGTCTGGCTTGGCTTGCTTGGCTAACTGACGGGATGGATGGCGGGGTGAAGTGGCAGGCAAGTTTGGCAGGTGGCAACAGAGCGAACTCGTGAAAGACAGATAGAGACATACCAATTGCCTTGCCCACACTCGCACAAATACTCGTTTGTGTCACTCGTTTCACCTTTGTCTCTTTCTCTCTTCTTCTTCTTCTCTGTCTGATCACCTCCCTCCATTCTCTCTCTCTCTCACTCTCTCTCTCCCGTGCTCATTCATTTCTCGCTTCTATTCACTCCTTCGTCATTCACTCACTTCACAACGCAATAGAACAGTAGAACATACATATCATAAATCATGGACGACCCAATAGCAGTCGCAGCAGCGCACGACGCACAAGAATCAACACCCCTGTTGAGAGGTGACACCAGCAACAACGACAGGAGACACCACCAGCACAAGACATATCATTATGACGAATATGAAGCCCCCAAATGGTACTGGCCATGGCCTGCTGCCTATTGGGCTGCAATCCCTGTCATCTTTCTCGCAGGCCTCGCTGTTGGCCCCGCTATGGCCATGACGTCGCCCTTGGCCAAGCTGCTCTTCTGTGAGCGAGGCATTCCAGACCTCTTTAAGGACAAGAACAGCGACCACCTCCTCATCCCGGGCGGTGAGAAGGACTGTGACTCTCCAGAGTATAGTGCTGCCATTGCCAAGTTTACAGGTGTCTTTGCTTCTCTCACTTCCATCCTCGGTAATCCTCCTCCCCTCCTTGTTATTTCTTCATTTCATCCTTTCCCTTGACTCTTACTCCTTTAATGAACAACGGATTACATATCCTCCTTTTACTACTGATGTACCTATCTTTGCTCAATTGGTTTCTTCTTAACACCTCGGTTTTAACTGATCCGCATTTGTAGTTACTCTGACCGTCCGCTATTGGAATTCATTGAGCGACAGGATCGGGCGCAAAATGACCATGTTAGTCTGGGCGGTTGGTACCACCGTGGCACAAACCTTTCCCCTGATAGTGTACTACAACAAGGGCACGAGTCTCTACTTTCTATGGGTCGGTGGTATGGTTGAGGGTTGTGTGGGGTCGATCCTCTGCCTTATTGCTTTGGTGCACTCGTACGCAGCCGATGTCTCGAGCCCCCAGCAGCGCACCGTTGTCTTTGGCCGTATGATTGCGGGATGGTACGCAGGTCTTGGAATCGGGTACGTCCCTCCTCGTCTGCCGTTGAGCGATAAGTAGTAGAAAATAGTGCTTCGCAATTTTATTGTCAATTTGCTAACCAGTTTTGATTCGTATGTTTCACGAGAATAGATCAGCGATTGGAGGATTAATTGCTAAAAGGTTTGGAATGATTACGGTGTTCTGGATGCTACCCATTATCACATTCGTCGACGTCCTCTATGTGTTGATAATCCCCGAGTCCCTGACAGTAGTCAAACTAGCAGGAAACAACAAGGCCAAGATGACCAACTCGCAGAGTCAGGCGACTTTGATTGACGTCGACAACAGCACCACAGAGGGAGCCGACACATCCTTACGCAATCCCATCAAACCAGCCACCATTCTTCGCCACCAATCATGGGTCGACCGTATCGTCCGGTCTTGTGTGTCCGAGCAACTGCCCCACCGTCTGGGTGGCAAATACAGTATCATTGTGTTGATGATTACTTGCTTCTTCACTCTAATGTCTGTCATGGGAGCCATGTATCAGTCGAGCGTCTACTTGCTCTACAAGTTCAAGTGGACTGGAACGGAGCTGAGCTACATGGGCGCCATCCAAGGATTGAGCCGACTGGTTTCATTAACAGTTCTGTTGCCCATCATCAAGAAGCTGGCACCCTCAGGAGTAAAGACCAACCCTGTTCTTGGCATCAACTTTGACCTCAAGGTCATGATCATGGGCTTATGGCTTGAAGCCGTGACCATGCTCATCTATGCTGTCGCTCCCATTGGCGAGTACTTCTACGTCGGTATGTCCTACTACTATTCACTGTTATGTGTGTTATTGAAGTTATTGGCAATTATTCAGGGATCGCGCAGTTGGGAACCAGATGGTTAATTTTCCGCTTATTTGGCAAATAATATGTGTAGGTGGAGCTACGGGAGCTATTGGATCGTTGTTCTTCCCAGCGACGCGTGGGATCCTGTCCCAGTCAGTGGCACCAGAGATGCTTGGAAAGACCTTGGGAACATTGGCGACATTCGAGTCTTTGGCTGCCGCTATTGCACCATCGTTATATGCCTGGATCTATGCCCTCACGTTGAGGACCCACCCCTCGCTGGTGTTCTATGTGGCTGCTGGCGTCATCATGCTCGCCTCTGGTTTGGCGATATCTGTTGCCATTGCGCACAAAAACGAGATGAAACATCGCACCTAATGCCTTATTACTAAGAAGAGGAAGGGGCGAATAGCATTACCATTTGGATACCCTTTTTTTTGTTTTTACAAAACCTGGTATTAGGAGTACAAACTAGACGAAGTTGTATTAAATTCTGGTGTATATATTATCTACGAGGCAATGGTTTGTGCGACGGCTCTGGAGTGTTCCACCACTTTTTGTTTGTCAGTCTGTTGGCCTCTTGTGTTCACCAAGCTAATTCATGATTCGCAGTTACAGTTAGCAATAAGGAGTTAGAGCGGGGAGTGATTTTCAAGATGTATGAATCTTGGAGGAACATTACATACAGACAATAATGTTACCTCAGATAGGCGTTCCATGCGATGCCGACGACGCTGACAAAGGGTAGGCGCAACTGAAGAGGCATGACACTAAACATGAGTGATTTGGGGACAGACAAATGCGTGAGAAGTTGTTAGCGTGCATTACAAAAATTTCGTCATTACTACGCCCAAAGTGATTGTCCGTTTTTCTCTGGGAGTTACCTAAAGTTCACGAGCTGGACCATGGGCCAGACAAGGTAGTTGGCTTGCAGTGTAGGAATAAACGTCTACGGTGTAGGAAAAGAATAGGGATGATGTTAGACAATTGTATATGGTATGTCGACCAGCATATCATCAATGTTTAAATGAAGAATGAAACATACGTTGTTCAGCTTGTCCTTAATCTGCTGAAGACTTCCACCTTCAAGAACAGTAAGTCCAGTGAAGAGCATCGCAAGTCCAACAGGTGCGAAAAGGATCTGGTCGGCAGCGACTCGTTTCACCGCCGGCTTCAAAGTATGCATAATCTTAGCAGCTGCCTGCTGGTTCTGCTTGTTGCTCACAGCCTGGGCAGCAATAGGGAAGTTCTTGTCGAGGACAGTGTACCACGTGTGGATGATGGGTGCGACCGAAAAATTGTAAAACATGAACCGCCCTGTTCTTGCAAAATCCTGTGTAGGAGGGATCGTCTGCCGTAACTTGTTGTTAACAAGATCTGATTGCGAGAGTTGGTTCTCGACCTGTTGTTTGCCCTGGTGAACAAGCTCTTGCCCTTGGTGAACGACCTGTTCTCCCTTTTCCTTGATGTTGCCGAGCGTTGCGGAAGCGGTCGAGTCGACGCTGGTATCTTTATGGACGGTTTGGTCGATTTTATGGGCGAGCTCGGTGGCGCCCTCTTGGACGTTGATGCTCACATTTTCGAGCGTCTCGTTGATCTTGTGTGAGACCTTTGCTGCTGTTGTGGGGGCTGGTGCGGTCGAGGGGGTGAGGTACTTTTGGGTGAGGGTGTCCGAAATTCCGGCGAGGAAGGCGTTGGTGACACAAATCGTCAGGATGGGCCGTGCCTGGTAGTGGCGGTTGTAGAATGCATATGCAGGCTTTATAATCGATGCCATTGTTGAAAGAGAGAGAGAAAGGTGTGGGTTGAGGAGTGAGGAGTGAGAGAGGAAAAAGAGAGAGAGTCGTTAAGATGTTGGGAGGAAGGACGTTTAATAGTTCGAGGCAGGTTGGCATTTAAATTTTTTTTTTTTAAGTAGGATCGTAGTCTGTGCTTGGAGCGGGATGTAGTTGGTGTCATGATGATAGCGATGACGATTCACAGATAAGACAAAGACACGTACAACCAACCACGCTTATAGAAGCAGATGAATGAAGCATATCAATCGCACAGTGAGCATGATCGTCCCACGGACCACTTATCCCCCATAGCATTGGCATGGCGCTCGTGCATTTTTTTTTCTATTTTTATTGTTTGTCGATGCTATTTCCATGTTAGAATGTGGCATTGTCAAAGGGAGATCAGCGTACACCCGATCAGGGAGATCCCCCCGCCTGGTGCTCTCTGATCAACCCGAGCCGATCGCAGATCAGTGACCAGTATGTCTCGCCGTGCAAGTTTGTTCGTCTCACACTTGGCACTTGGAAAGAAATAAGCGAGGATGGTCTTATTCAGTAGACCGCGACAGGGATGCGGGCATGATTCTGGTTCTGATTGATATCCCAAGTTCCTCGTGGATTATGTTATGGATTATGGATTATGGATTATTGACGAATGAATAAATCGATGACTCGTCCTTCCTTTTTGCAGCCTAAAATCAAATGGCCTTTGCCCTCCGCCCTCGAAGTCCCCTACAAGATGGTCATCTACTGGTGCACGCTCTTTCATTTTTTCTAAATTTCTTAACGTTTGTTGTGTTCTCTTTCTCTGTCTCGTCTCTCTCTCTTTCCCCCCATTCTGGACAAACCCCATCAACGCCCGTTGTCTACTCAGGCCCTGTCACAGACCCTGCCCTCTGATTTTATTTTTAGCCAATTTGATCCTCCTTTCGCCATCTCTTTTCCTTTTCTTTTTCTTCGCTCCACTCTTCTCTCTTTCTTCTGCCTGCACCAGTCTTCCTCACTTCCCTTTTCCACACACATACCCCTTCCTCCACAGACGGATGCAGCTACAAAATCAACTCTAATGAACCAAACGTGCAGACAGTTGGCTATCGTGGCGGCCCTAGGGTCCTTCGTCAGTGTCCTCTTCATCCTCTACACAGTCCGCCACCAAGCACTCGACGGCCTTCTCAATCAATACGCCTCTTCCCCTTCCAGCAACAACACATATAATAGCACCAACAGCACTCAACCATCTGCACCAAAAGGCAACGTTCCCAAGAGTGAATGGGACCCAGAACAAAAGTACCTCGTCTACCTCCCCTTCGAGGGCATCTCTAACCAGTTCTACTCCTTCCAGAATGCCGCCACCATGGCCAAACGCCTCAACCGCACTCTCGTGGTCCCGCCCATCACCTCAAACCGACATGATCGTCTGGGCACCAACCAGCCCTGGAGTCACTACATGGATCTCGAGCACATGGCTTCACGCTCTGGAATCAAGGTCGTGGAGTGGCACAACATCAAAACGATCGACGCCGAATCCCGTAAAGCCATGGAGGGAGGCTCAAGAGTCAACTTTCCGGAACCATGGAAGGCCCGCGCAGAACAGCTCCCTTGCCAAGTGATCCGCAATTATGGACACGACTACTTCGTGGGCGAGGAGGACTCGATCGGCGCAGATTTTGCATATCAGTACCTTCTGGATCTAGTCCCCATTCCCGTTCCAGGGTTCAGGCTCACCGACACTGTGGCCTATGTTCAGGATATCTTAGACGCCAACCAAAACTCGACTGAGAACGTCATCTGCTTCACCTTCACCTTCACGGCCCAGTTTCAGCGCAACAAGAACCGATGGGACATTGGATGGGAGGAAGCAGGAAAATACCTCCGGTTCTTGCCCAGGTTCGCGTCTTACATCGAGGACTTGATCGCCTACCGGTTCGGACTTTTGAAGGAATCGCATATCCACCCACACCCTCCCCTGGATCTCGGAGACTCCATTCTCGACAAGGGCGACTCGTCCGAAACCTTTTTGTCCAGGAAGCCAGACTTCCCAGAATACATCGCCATCCATTTGCGACGTGGAGACATTGGGGTCAAATGCGTCAACCAACCCAAGGGCGATTGCATTATCCCCTTGTCAGAGTACAAGGGCCACGTCGACGCCATTCTCGCCACCATTCCCAAGGACAAGATTCCACCCAACGTCGTCCTCGTCTCGGACACACAGTCGGCAGAGGAAAAGGCAACCATCGACGGCTACGGATGGTACCGTCTCGACCACTCGATTGATGAAAATCTGGTCGACGCCTCTAGGGTTCTTGGCCCCTTCAGTCCAGCTCTCATCGACTCTGCAGTTTTGACAGGACGAGGTGCACGCTGGGTCATTGGAAGTCGTCGTTCGACCATGTCCTGGCTGGCCGCCATGCGCATCGCAAGCTGGAACAATTTGACTATTATATACCCCAGGCAGACTGCTCAGGAGGAGGCCCAGGAGAAGGCCTCGGGATTCAGCGCTTCAGCGCCTCTCAACCTTGCAGGTGCACGTTCAAGTCATCACTCCACAGGATCTCCCAGTCGCAGTAAGAGGCGGTACTACAGCATCGATGGCGAGGAGGAAGACGACTATGTATTTACTTGGGATAGACACGAACACCATTATTTCGAAATGGCCGGACCCTCTTATAAATAAACAGGCTAGAATTATCAAAGCAAATTCCTTTATTCTTGTTTCTCTAAGTGCTCTGTAGATCGTCTATCTGCCTCGTGTTCATTTCAATACTCAGAAGAGCAGTATAAGAACGAAAAAGGCTGAGGACGCTCAGAACAACTTCTTTTTGCGACTTCCAATCGACGCAACAAGGCGCGACGGTGCTTGGCTGGATCCTTGGCTGCTAATCTGGCTTGCATTCTGTGCTCCTGCTCGACCCTTTGGTGCCGGTGCAGCTCGTGTACTTGCACTTGTGCCTTGATCTTGAACAATCGCTGCTGCTGCTACTGCTGCTGCCGTCTTTTTTGGCGCAGCTGTTGCTCTTGGCTTGGGCGCAACCTTCGGTTTTGGAGGACTACATAAACGGTAAATGAAAAGAGGATAAAAAAGGGTTATTCGCAGCTATTGCTGGTGTTCAAAGTACACAAATAGATGGCTACGTACCTGTTGGCGCGCGCTTTGCTCTTGGCGCGGGTCTCGGTCTTGGAAACCAAAAATTCATCATCCTCGCCGCCGATTTGATCATTCGCAACAGATGCTTCGTCTTCACTGTCCAGAACAACATATGTCTGCTTGCGAGGGCTTCGGCTTCTAGTCTGAACTGGTTCTTGATAATCATCATTGTCATCTCTTCCTTGGTCATCGAGTTCGTCCTCCTCATGTGAGTCCTCTGCTACAACTGTCCGAGTTCGAGTGGTGGTTCTGGGGACAGGTGGAATTGCCGCTTTCCGAACAGGACGATTGGCGTTGTTTTCTGCAGTTCTGAATGTTGGTTGATTCCGAGGGCTCCTTGCTCTTGGTGCCGCTTTGTCTTTTGGCTTCTTGGCCTCAGACTCCGATGCCATACTCTCCTCGTCCTTATCGTTTGTATGATCGACATCCATATCGTTGCCATCATCATCGCGACCAGTCCGCTTCTATTGATTCAAGACATGAATTTGATTTTAGAGATACTTGTCACAGCCAAAGGAATCATGTAAGGCAATGCACTGAGTAGGAGCCATACATGATCTAAAAGGCCGCCATTAGAGTGGTCGCGTGCATATTTCTCAGCCTGGAGATCCTTTTCCTTGTTGATCTAATACGTGAGATGGCAGTAGTGAATACGGAGATGAATAGCGTTAGGCCTTGTGATGTATTTCCTACAGCTTATCCACGACAATGTTTGTTGTCATATCGACTTGCCTCTTTCAACAACGCCTCCTCGAGCTCAATATTTTGTTTTGTCCGCATCACTCTTTGCATTCTGTTGAGCGAATTGACAACAAAACTGGAGGAATAAAAGATCAAGGTAAACACAATATTAATGGCGTATTCATGCATCTGTCACAGTGGATGAAAAAAATCATCCAGGACGCCAGACTTACTCTTTCACGGCGTCTTTTTCATCCTTTTCCACGTAGATACGAACGGCATCAGCCAGCTGCATTTCGGGCAAGATGCTCAGGTTCTGTGCAGAGAGATACTTTTGAACCAAGTTCTCTACCTTCAGCGTGTCCAGTTTCTCGGTCAGCTCTACATGGTCGATCTCAGCCTTTGACTTTGCCGCGACTACTCAAGAAATCGTGAGTAAAAGCAGACGAGTAAGTAATGTTAAGCTCGAATATTGTTTGATAGCTGTGAACTTTACGATAGCAGATTGTACGGCCACTTACTGGTCTTGTTAAAAGCGGTCTTTCGCCTGTAAAATTGAACAATGTCGCGTGGGTTGGCCACCGTGTCCACAAACTCTTGACCAAACCGCTGTGGGTTGAAAATCTCATATCCTCCGCTGTATTCGACCTGGAATTAAACGTAGATAATGTGTGCGCGCTGTTGGATTACGTGTCTGCGAAAGTGGCGCGAAACATAAGGAAAGTCCAACTGGGTACGGGAAGTCAAATCGTACCTTGAGACGGACAAGTGGTTTTGGAATCTGCGCTGGCTGGTCATCGCTCTGGTCTTGATCTGTATCTTCTTCGTCACTTTCACCTTCAGGGTCCATGCGTCGTTTCCGTGCAGAGTTCTTGTTTTTATCCAGCCAGTCAGCCTTGGCCTCCTCAACAAGTTCTCGGACCTAATAATAAGTGGATATCGGCGGTTAAGGCTTGTGAGATATATCCCTGATTCATCTTTGGACCAAGTCAAATTGCAACATGAACACTCACTTTTCTGGAAATTAAACTATTGACTTTTTGTTGGTTAGTAGGGTCGAGCTGATGATCGGCAAGAACGAGGTCTCCCATGATAAATGGTCGCACAGAGGCTAAGCGGATCTTGTCCAGTTTGAACTTGCCCCGACAGATCTTGAGCAAGGCGACATGCTTCTCCTTAGATTCTCCTTCTGACAAACTAGTAGCGACGGAGGATCCAGGTTGGCTCACATGAAATCCCTGCTGTGGGTTATAGACAGGATCGATAAGGCACTCGTGCTCATGACCCCAAATCACCAAGTTGATAAAGTCATCCAAAAACGCCTCTGGAATATAGCTCTTAGGTCCATGCATGACTCTATTGTGCGTGCGGACAAAGTTAAACACAGAAGAATAAGTGCTCGAACCCTTCGTCCATGTTTGGTTAAATGCCCCTAGTGGCTTTCGATGCATCACTGTGAGAGACTTCTTACCGGTTTTGATGCAAGACAAGCATGTTGTACCAGGGCTCCTCTTCATGGTCCTCCTCCGGTCGCATCAGCTTCACGTTACGACGTAAAAAGGTTTGATGAAGACGCTCATCGCGGATGTTTCCGATCCCGAAAAGCGCAAGTCGACTGGCTCCTTTTTGCAGCAGGATAGGTTTAACGACCACATTGTCGACTTCCTGTGAACGTCCGAAATAGTTGACTAGTCCGTTCATCGCGAGCTGGTCCAGAGCACACAGATTTCCATCTCCAGCAGGATCGTCGTGGTTGCCGTGGATCGAGAACACTGGAATCGCAATATTCAAGTTGGCGTCCATGTAGTTAACATTTTCGATTCTATCATATTTTCATCATTTGAGCATACGTTAATAACGAACGCGAATTAAATAAGCGTATCATCAGCAACTACAATTCAACAAGTAATGCGGCTCTACCCCTCCGGAAAGTTGTCGTTGGGGTCGCTGAGAAACTCGAGACTGATGGGCTTGTCGCCCAGACAGTACTGCTTCAGTAGTTTGGTGGTGTTGTAGAGTGTTTTCCGTGATGGCTTGTTTTCGTGAAAGAGGTCCCCTCCAAGCAGAATCATGTCCACCTATGATTTTTTAGAGTTGATTGGAGAAGGTGACAAAGTGAGCGTCGTAGTTTTTTCCGAAGACGCGGTTGCAAGCGCTTGACTATATCAAGAAACAGCCACAGTCCCACTTGCCTCGGACTCGGCGGCGAGCTTGAGAATCTCCTCAAAGGCCCTAAACGAATCGTCGCCTCGTACAGGATCTTTCTCCAAATAGCCTAGGTGGTTGTCCGTTGCCACCAAAATCGAGAATGTGTCCTGCTCCTCTCCTTCGCCTTGACTCAGTTGCGACGCATTGCTCTGCTCCAGCCTATGTCAATTCACGTTGCCAAGTGGAATGATCCACACATCGCATATTAGTACGAATTTGATTCACTTCTCTCCACAGAGATTTCGAGTATGGGAATGCGAATGTTTCTGTTGTTGTTGTTAAAGTTGAATCGACGTTACATGTCAGGGCTCAAGTCGTCCATGGTGAGGGGTAAGTAACGCTTCGTTTGTTTCCTGCTAGTTGCGGTTGTTGATTCTTGTGAGCTGAAGTTTGTGTAGTTGTGCAGCGGACAGAACGTGTTGTTGTTATCAAGGGTGCTGAGAGGAAGTTCGAAAGGCAAGAAAAAGAACAAACATTTTTATACTGAAAAAACAATTTTTGGTGGCAAAAACGTGGTATGTGACAAATTGGAAACGAAAACATAGCCTATTCATCTGAGGCAGGCTCTTCAGCGGGGACAGTGAGTTGCTTGAGGAGGGCCTCCATTTCCTTCTGACGCTCCTCCATTCTGGCAATGCTGGCCAATAGCGTCTGAACCAACGCTTCGCTTACAGCGGGTGCAGCAGTGGCACTCGAAGCAACAGCGGCGGCGGCGGCTGCATCTGCACGCTCATCCTCATCCGACGAAGACGATGCTTCCTCAGCGCGGGCTGCTGCGGCTGCAGCCTTGGCGCGAGCCTCATTCTCCTTAACACGGCGACGCTGGAAATCGGCAAAGGTCTCGTTGGCGGGTCCATATGACTTCCAGCCAGTGAAAACAGCATCCGCAGCGACTCCTTCCTCGCCATTCGCAATTTGGACGGCTGTCTCGGCCGACTGTGCTGCAACAACCTCCTCGTTGCTCTCGATCATGAATAGGTCCTCGACACTGATATCATCCAGAGTCAAGTGGCGGTAACGGCGACGACCTCCCTGCATGTCATTGTCATCATTGGTATCCCTGAGCTTCTCGTAGCGCTTCTGCTCGCTGTAGGCAATCGACAGGACGGGGATCCAGAAGAAGGTTCCCATGACGACACGGTTGAGGAACTTGTAGTTCTCCTTAGACAGAATGAGTGAAAAGGGAATGACAAAAAAGACCTCGATCAAATTAAAGGGGGCGGCATAAGGGAACTGATCGGGCGATTTCAAGTACGAGAAGACCTTGAAGGTGAACAAGGCCAAGTACTCCTTCTCGGAGGAGTCGGTAATATTGGTGTACGACGAGTTGAAGAGGGCAATCAAGAGGTTGAGCAGAATGATTGAAGTCAAGAACAGGTAAAGGGCAAAGACCCAGAATCCGTACTTGTTATCAAGGTCCTCAGCAACATCCCAATCGGGATCCTGAAGGAAACCACGCACTAGGAGCGAGAAAGCTGCGTTGAAGTCCTTGGTTTCCTTTCTCTGGAGAGCGTAGAAGCTTTGGAGGAAACCAATGAACACCCAAGCAAGGAGCCAGAAGAACATGATTCCGTCCTTGAGCATCTTTTGCAATACCATCACCATTGTCCCTATAGGAATTTAAAAGGCGGGAAAAAAGTGATTGTCAGCCGTCTTTGTATCAAGGTCCAATGGAGACTGGGTAAAGTATCATATTCTCCTGCCTTTCTTACCAAAGTACTGGTTGCCATCCAATAGTGAAAGTGTTTTCACCCACAAAAAGACGGCAAGCAAGGCTTGGAGATCGTACGCAATGTCGTTATATTGTCCGATTTTAATTGAATCGGTGAGAATGTAAGAGGCAGTAAAACGGAACGAGAACGAGACCATGAACATGGAGTAGGAGATGATGTTGATCCAGTGCCAGATGCTGCCAAGAAAAAAGGCGGTGCCTCCCTCAAAGATCTATTCAATAGTGATTTGATGGTTATTGATATACTCCTACTGGGAATATTTGCAATACAATTTATGTCAAACATGCATCAACGATGAACTTTCAGTTTTTCCTGCTTACCAGACGAAACTCTTCAAAAATGTAACCACAGACAAAGACATACATGAGCCACTCAATAATGTTGGGGTGCTGGGCTTGGTTGTTGACGACAAATGAGTACATGGCCAAGAAGACGATGAACAGACCAATCTTCATATTATTTTGGTACCTAGTCGGTTAAAAACGAGTGTAAAGAGTAAGCGCTTACAAACAAATATGATATCCATCATTTAATGTTATCAATTCATTCAGTGTGCCCACCAAATCGACCTATCAACATGGTTCCAATAGAAACCGCGAACTTACTTAGGAACATTAAGACGACCAATGTCGAACCAATCCATGAGGTTGCGGCGGGAACGACGGAGACCACTGTATTCGATAAAGCGGATGCGAGACTCATCGTCCTCGACTTGGAGAATGAGACCGGTCCAGAGTGCCTGGACACAGCGTTGGACCTCAATGTCGGCAATAAAGTCTGTAGCATGGACACGGATGGCGATTTCAATGGCGTTTTCGGCAGTGTTGCGCTCCTCGCCGATGGCATAGTAAGGTCGAGTGAGAACATGGCAGTAGGTGCCCATACGATCCTTGTCGACAAAAGCCTTTGTGACGGCAGCAGCAGCGACCTGGCAGACCTCGGCACGACGGTCGAGGAGTCTCTTGCGTCCAACGTCACGCTGACCCTCGGCAACCATGGTCTCGATGCAGCGGAGAAGACCGTAGACGACCTCTTGACCGAGACTGCAGAGGTACTCGACGACTTCGTCGGTGACGACCTCGTCCTCAACGTTGGCACAATCGACGAGAGAGTTGATAAGGGTGAAGAGGCGGGGGAGGAGGGCATGGACTCGCTTGGGTGCAGATGAGGACGGGTTGACGTGGTGTCCGTTGGGGATCTCGTTTTCGATGAGGTTGCGGATGTTTCCTACGACATCACGATGGGATCTCTCGTCATGGTGGTTGTGTTGGTCCTGGTCATTGTTGTCTTGGTCCTGGAGGAGCGGGGTGTGCTCGTGGTCCTGGTCGTTGTCAGCCATGTCTTGAAGATCGACACTTCTTTATTTCCGGAATGTAGAGAAAGGGAAAGAGAAGGAGGAGAGGAAGAAGGAACGGAAGAGGTAAAGAAGTAGAAGGAGAAATGAAAAAAAAAAAAAAAAAAAAAAAAAAAAAAAAAAAAAAGAAAAGAGAGAAGAGAAAAGGAGAAACGAGTGGAGGAGGAAAGAGAAAAGGAATAAAAGAAGACAAAGGGGCAAAGGCAACTGTCAGCACGGTAACCGTTGAAAGGAATAGGGAGGATGTGTTCCCACAGGATGTCCTTGACCATAACATCATCTTCACGCAAAGACTCCTTTCTAGACCCATTTTCATCAAATCAAAGCAACAACCACATAATAACAAAAAAAAACAACAAGCAAGAACAAACAACTCATGCGCAACTCCATAAAAGAAAGTGAAAAATAGTCTCGACCTCCTTGTTTCTCTCTTCCTATCGCTCTCGTTTTTCTCCCCTTTCCTTCCCGTTCCTGCATCCAACTCGTAGAATATCGTCAACATTTTTTTTTGTTTTCACTTTTCGCATTCCTTCCCACTCCCATTGAGCCAAATATCCAGCCCACTTGCTGAGCTCCATGTTTTGATGGCCCACTCCAAATAGCAAACTTAACTCCGCCTGGTAAGAAAGCAAACTTTACCAGCAGCAACATGACTTGTCTTACCTCATCGGCATTTGTGCGTGCTCGGTCCCTCACGCGACGACTAAAAAAAAACAGAGACTCTCCAAGAATCCTTGTTGCATAAAGATGGTGAATGTCTCCGTATAAGGTAGCAAAGCTAAAATTGGTCAGGGACAGCGAGGGATGGAAAAAAAAATGGGGTATATATTTAAGATGCAAAAGCGAGAGCCTTCCAGCCGCTTCCGAGCTTGCTGAACTGTTGAGGTCTAAAGTTGAATGAGGACTTCTTGACCGCCTCCGAGCTTGCCTACACGGGCCTCCCAGCCAACCACAGCATCGTCCTCGAGTGCTCGGAGCTCACCATCGACACTGACCCGGTAGCTGCTCTTCTTCTCTACTCCTTCGCCGCCAATAGTAACTTTGCATACAAAGTCTGCCGACCGCTGGATTGCATCTACCGCACTCGGCAAGAAGTCAAACATCTGGAAGACGTGAGGCATATCGTCGTAGATGAGCAACTGAATGGGAACAGATGCATGGACATTCTTTCTCGCAAACACAATCGACTCATCCCTCAACATCTCCCCATCTCCTGTGATCTGGTTTATCAAGGATGAACAGATACCTTTGTTAGTAACGATACTTCAAAAAAAAAATGATAACCACTGCATATTACAAATACGAGGCAAAAAAAACTACTTGAGCAGATCATGTACCACAAGCATTGGGCAGGCTCCCTCCAAGTTTTTCTCCACAAGAGGAGAGACATACGTGCAATCGAGCACAGCGTTGCTGGCATAGTACTGGATCTCGGGCAGGTCAGGGTGGTGCTGCATCACATAGTCTGCCTCAACTGCCTTTGCCAACTTAGCAATCCTCTTGAGCGAGCCCTGGCCGCCCTGGGTGAATCCCTCTGCTGGCAGATAGTCGCTTCCTGCGTTGAGCAGCACCGATGGCATTGAATGCAGCAAGTCCAACCTACAGTACATATCATATGATCGATTAGTATATATATGCTGCTTTTCTTTTGCACATCAAAACTAGAAATAGCTAAAGAAGAAATCACTTACCAGGGGCTCCAGCCGATAACACCAGCGGGAACAGGGAGACCGGCATCACGGATAGCAAACAGCGTTCCGTATGTGAGTCCTATTATGTCAATATTGCCAATGGTAGTTCGTGTCAGTTTGTGGAAAATGGATTTGAATGCTTACATACAACAGCAAAAAAGAGTTGAAGAGAAACTTGCCTCCTCCGGCAGAGTCGCCCATGATGACAATGTTTTTGGGGTCGATAGGGGCAATGTCAGAATCAGAAGGAGGGTTGAGCAGGTACAAGTAAGCCGACACTGCATCCTGAACAGCTGCTGGGAATGGCGAGTCTGGTGCCAGTCTATACTCTAGCGCTGTATTTATGTAAATTTGGTATCGTTAGCTCCGGTGATTTCTATCCTTTATCCTGTTCGTAACTGCCTTAGTTTATGCTCTTCCTCTGTCTTTCATCCTTTAGTTTAGTTCTCTCTCTTTCTTAGCCCTCATTGTTATCTGTCTCTTTCTTTCTTTTTTCTTCCTCTGTCTACTTTCACTTCAATGCTACCTCCTCTTGTACTGTTCTCACTCTTATCTTTTCCAATAACTTCGATGACTTACAGAAGACTTTAGCACCAGCTTGACGGGCCATGTGCCATGTGGCCCAGCGATGGGTACGGACTGATGCAAGAAAGTATCCACCACCGTGAAGATAGAGGATGGTACGACCGTCCTTGTAGTTGTCACCCTTGACTTTAGTCTCGGTCCATTCTCCCAAAAGAGGCTCGGCGGCAGCAGGATCGTTCTTCCAGTCCCATCCAAGCTTGGACGAGTCAATTCCTTGAAGAGATAAAAGTCGCTCCATGATCTCAGCAGCCTTTTCTCTATAATGCTTTAAGATAACAGCCTCGGTAGCGATGGCTCCTTCGTTGACGGGGGATTTTTCATCTGTCATCCTGGACATGATCTGAGACTGGCTGACGGGGACTTCGTTCAGGTGGGCAACAAATGCTCGCAAAAGGGCCATAGTGACCGAGAATCGGTAGGACCATGAGGGTTTTGCAGGACCGTAGGCGTAGTGGACCAAGGTTGTTGATATCAGCAGGGGTACTTTGGGGGCCAACAGACGAGCCATTGTTACTATTCTTGAAGCCATTGTTTGTGCTGGTGAATGAAGGGTGGAGTGGGTTGAAGATGTGTTTGATGATTGTGCTTATGAATGCAAATGAGACTTGGTGGGTGAGATTGAATAAAGACGAGTATGAGTGCGAGTAGTAGTGGAGAGATGAATGAGGAATGGAGAATGTCTTTGTCGAGCGAGCCGAGGTGGTTATTTATGCGAATGAATTGTCGGATTTATAAAAGTGAAAAGTTAGAAAACGACAAGAAAACCTGTTTGTTGCATATTGCTTGTTGCTTGGTGGATAAAATGCCATATGCCTCGTGCGTGTGCCTTTGTTCTTTTTTGTTCTTCCATCTTTTTTTTTTTTTCTCTGGCCCCTATCTTTTCTTTTTTGCTAAAAGGAGCAAAAGACAACAAGGAAGAGGCATGCAAGTCAACTAAGTCCTTACTGAAAGCACAGACACATGAACACCTGAAAAAGAAAAGAGAGTGTTCCCAACCGGGATTATTCTTTGTACATTTTCGCGTATTCAATTGTAAACCTACGTCAAGCGCCTTGTTCCCCTATGATCGATCGAATCAGAAGCCAGAGGACAAAACAGTCAACCAGTCACTCATTCTCGGGCTGAATATTCAACCTTGTCTTCTGTCTCGCCCACATTCCTTTCTCTTGTCCCATTAACTAGAGGTGTACCCGGTGCGAAGCCCCGGGAGCGCCTCTTCTTTTTTTTTAGTAACTCAGAAACGGGTTCTGAGTTATTAAAAAACCCTGAAAACCCCTAAAAAAAACCCTAAAAGATCCCAAGGCACCGGTGAGTGATATGTGTAAGAGGATCAAGTGTTTTCACAGCACCAGGGCATGCAACTTCCCCTTTGATCATCCAGATATGAGCAGGCTACGACAACATTATGAGATTTGAACAGGCTACGACAACATTGCGAGAAGCTCAGTGCTTTTTTCTTTTTTTTTTTTTGTTGTAAGTAGCTTGGTACACTGAAAGACGAAAGGAGAGCAAGGCTCCTTTTTTGGGATTTTACGACCGCGTCTCTGTTCACTTGCTTAATTGGTTCAATAGATCTCACTTTGTGAGGATCTTTGCTGCGCGAAGGAGGTTTCGATCCCTGTCTACGTAAAGTGAGCCGAAAGGGAGACTATTCATTTTCTCATTCTTTTCCTCATTCTTTCCCTTTCGTTTCTTTTTTGTGGCGCACTTTTCTACAGTTACATTAGGCTCGACTCCACCCCCCAGGAGAAGGGCATGAGGCAAGCCTCATGCTCGCTTCTCAAGGGAAGTGGAGCCAAGCCTACAGATATGTTCCAACTCTCAAGAATCGTGGCCAGTGCACTTTAATGTAAGTTCCCTCTTGACTCACGTTTAGAAAGAGAAGAAAAACAATTTGGAGCTTGTAGTCGGACATACACACCAAGAGCAAAAAAGAAGAGAAAAATAAACTTATTATGTGGCAATATACTCGGATGAAAGAAAAAAAAAAGTTAGTCAAGGAAAGAAAAAGAAGCGAAAAGAAAAGAAAAAAAGAAAAAGAACTCAATGTGTGTCCAGTGTACTCGCAACAGGAAAGTATGAGCTCCAAGTACAAAAAAGAAACGAAAAGAAAAGAAAAAAGAAGCCATTTGTCGCAGACAACGCAGGCTCGCGCGTCAAAGGAAGAATAGAGGCGCCGGTGCTAGCCACCGACGCCACTATTCTCATTTATTATGAAAGACAGTAGATGTAGTTTGTTAAAGATTCTTCTCAAAACACACCTTTCATTATTATGCCCTTCCCACTCCCATCCGCAATCCTTTCATATCATTCTGCCCATCAGCCCAAACCCTGATATAATCCGCTCCCGACATCCGACTTCGATCCACGACACCATTGTGTGATAGAGCACCCAGAAGAAAAAGAAAAAAGTATAAACATTGAAGAACGGGAAAGAAAGTGAAGAAGAAAAAGAAAAGAAATCAAAAAAAAAGAAAGAAAGAAAGAAAGAAATAAAGAAAGAAAAGAAAGAAAAAAATAGGCCGATGTGTAGCCTGTGCACTCGGATGAAAAAAAAAAAAAAAAAAAAAAAAAAAAAAAAAAACGGCCAGTCGTTTATGCTCTGACACGATCATCAAAGTATGAAAACGAATGAAAAATAAGCACTTACACAGCCAGCGCGTCTAGATTTTTTTTGTCCGCATTTTTTTTTTTCCATAGTAATAAAAAGTCCAAGGGAGGTATTTGAGAGTGAAAGGAGACTGTATACCTAACTCTTTCAAGCGCCATCCATCAATCGTGATCCGGTCTACAACATGGCTCTATGCAACAATTGCCGCTGCTCTTCATGGCTGTAACGGAAGACTCCTCACAGCCTCAACGGAAGACAAAAAAAACAAAAAAAAAAAAAAAAAAAAAAGGGCTGAAATGGTGATTACAGTTACCCTTAATTAAAAACAAAATATTACAGATATCCCGTGCAGAGTAAGTATCTGGGTTCAATCCCCTGGTTGACCGTTACTTTTTTTCTTAGTTAGCTACTAAGCAGAACTGCAACTTTTGTAAGGAGTGGAAGGAAGAGATATCTTTGTATTTTGGTAATAGTTGTCTATTTATCTAATTAAGGTAATCGGGGGTCCAATCGTTGCACCTTCCCCTTTTAAAAAACGATCCCATGGTCCTTTTTAAATGCGTTGACCAGGTCTTGGCAATTTTCCAGGTTGGCAGCTGGCTCCCATGTCTGATTGCAACTTTTGTAAGGAGTGGAAGGAAGAGATGTCTTTGTATTTTGGTAATAGTTGTCTATTTATCTAATTAAGGTAATCGGGGGTCCAATCGTTGCACCTTCCCCTTTTAAAAAACGATCCCATGGTCCTTTTTGAATGCGTTGACCAGGTCTTGGCAATTTTCCAGGTTGGCAGCTGGCTCCCATGTCTGATCCTCACGTCCGTAACCTTTCCAAGCAACGAGGAACTGGTGCTGTCGCCGGTACTTTCTGTATCGTAGAATGGATTCGACCTCGTATTCCTCGGTGCCTTCGACGACGACAGGTGGTGGTGGTGCTGGTGTTCGGCGGCCGAATGTAAGTGGTGACTCAATATAGTGGCGAAAAAGGTCGACGTGAAAGATATTGTGGATGTTGTAGGAGGGGGGTAAGTCGACGAGGAAGGTAACTGGTGATCGTTGCTTCAGTAGGGTGAATGGTCCAATAAAACGAGGCTTGAGCTTGTCCGAGCTGAGTCCGCTGTCGGCTGGCATGGTAATGTTCTCTGCACTGAGAAGGACCTTGTCGCCAACTTTGTAGTCATGGTCGCGTCGTCTCTTGTCGGCTTGTTCCTTTTGATGATCCTGAGCTTGCTGCAGTGCATCCTGGGCGAAAATTAGTGCCGTTGCTTGCTGATCCAGATAATTATTGCAACATATTAGGTTTAAAGTCCACCTTAGTTAGTCATTTCTCATCACTCTTATTCACCTCTGACTCTTCTATGATACTAGACCTAGAAACCTAGTTACTCCCTTGTATATATAGATGTACCATAGTAATAACATCAATCATCACTGCTTCAATCCTCGTCTCTTGTCTCTGCTTTCACTGGTCCTACCTTCTGCTGTTGCATGGTAGCAAAGGTTCCCTCGATTCACTGCCTCAAGTCACCCCTCACTGGTTTTCTCTTTTTACGTCACTGTTTCTCTCTTTGTTAAACTTTTCATATAATTTTTTTTTCTGCATCACACTGGCCTTCTTCGATCTCTCCTCCTACTTCTCTCAGCTCACCATGTCCAACGACACCACTCCCGCCCCCAACTTTCGTTACCCCCATCCTAAACCCTTTACCAATGTCCGTGATGGATTTGCCATTATGGAGTTTATTGATGGAATGGAGTTATTCTTCAAAGGTGCTCACATTCCCCCTGCAGATCAAATTCACACCACTCTTGCTTTTGCTGGCGCGAAGGTGATCGCGTGGTGGCGTCTGCAGTCTCCTCAATTTGTCAACCCCCTCTCCTTTTCACAATTTGCAGAGCTTCTTAAAAAGGAATACAGCCCCGCTAATTTCAAAGATCACCTTATCCACCTTGTTATGTCAATGGGCATGACAGGTAAATTCACATACGACAACGCCTCCGACTATATCACTCTAGCGCGGCAGTACCATCTCCTCCTTACCGGCTACTATCCTACCCCCCAGCATCCCGCCATGGAGGATATGCTTCGCTCCGCCTTTCTTCATGGTCTTCCCTCCCTCCTTCGACAAATGGTTGAGGTTACAATGACCCACCGTGCCCTCCCTCTCAACGATCTCTTTGCCATGACAGAACGACACGCCGAAACCCTCACCAACAACTCAACAAATCCCAGCAACCTCCTCTCTGCTAGTGTCACGGCCAACGCCATCCGCGACCCCAATGCGATGGAGATAGACAACATCAACATTCAACTTAACAACATCAACCGCCAACTCAGCAACATGACCCGCAACTTCAACAACCGAGGCAATAATAACAACAATAACGGCTTCCGCAATAACAACAACAATAACAACGGCCCTCGTAACAACTTCAACAATAACAATGGTAACCCCCCTCCCTTAACCCCTCAGGAGCGCGATTGGTGCAAAAACAACAATGCTTGCCGTCGCTGCCGCCAAATTGGACATTTTGCAGCCGACTGTCACATCTACGGCAACAACAATAGCAACAGTGGCAATAATAACAGTCGTCAAGGCCGATGGGTCTTTCAAGTAGCTGTGGGCGATTCCCCCGAGTCGGGAAAAGCCTCCGACGATCAGGCTTAGTCCAGGACTTGGTTGTCGACATTTCCTCCCTTCCTCCTCTGGACAAAGGGAGTGTCTCTCTACCAGAGTTAAGTTACAAAAATAAAAACTCTGCTATCAAAAACACTCCTCCCTCTACACCTTGTACTCGCACCATCACATCCATATCTGATAGCCCTCACACTCCCTCCTTCTTTCCCCCTCCACCCTCCCACTTTGGCTCATCCACCCCCACCTCGCCTCGCACCCCCTCCTCACCTACCATTGATTTGACCTCCACTGTCCCCAACACTCACTCCACCTCGGTACCCTCGAATGATGAGTTGCAACTCACCGACGACGTATCTGATACCTCGTCTGTTGGTCTGAGCCCATCAGAAGAAGTGGACCTGGACCCATTCTCATCTCCTGCTGCTATAGACCAACCTATGTCCAAGCGCAGGGCCAAGCGCTTGCGATACAAGTCTGTCCGCCTACATGCATTCACTGTCGATCAAGCCTCCCGTACTCTTCTGTCATTTGTCGGTAATGTGGCTGGTGCCCCTGCTCGAATTTTAATCGATTGTGGTGCGGAGGGCAATGTGATCGCTTCTTCTTTTTGCAAAAAACACTCTCTCCCACGCAACCCTGGTCCCTCCATCCCCATCATTCTTCCTGACGGCTCCTCCTCCCTCTGCTCATCCACCTCCACCTTTTCCATCAACCGCGACAACTACACCGACACTCTCGATGCACTCATTTACCCCCTTGCAACAGCAGAAGGTAGGACCAGTGAAAGCAGGGACAAGAGACGAGGATTGAAGCAGTGATGTTTTATGTTATTACTATGGTACATCTATATATACAAGGGAGTAACTAGGTTTCTAGGTCTAGTATCATAGAAGAGTCAGAGGTGAATAAGAGTGATGAGAAATGACTAACTAAGGTGGACTTTAAACCTAATATGTTGCACCTTCCCCTCTTAAAAAAAAATCCTATCTCCTAAGGCCATGGTCATGCTTGTACTTATTGAGGATCGTCTTGCAGTGAGCCAAGTGATCCTCAGGTTCCCATGTCCAGTCTTCTCACGGGAAACCTTGCCACTGAACAAGGTACTCACGCCGCCTATTGTTAATCCTGTGCTCCGCTATTCCTTCGACCTCATACTCTTCCTCATCCTCGACGATCTCTGGTGGTGGTCGTGCTGGTGTTCGCGATCCGAGTGCTGGGGGTGATGGGTAGTAGTGGCGGAGTCGGTCGACGTGAAAAACTGGATGGATCTTCATAGTGGGAGGCAGGTCAAGGCGGAAGGAAACCGAAGACAACTGTTCAACAATGGAGTGGGGACCAGCAAAACGAGCGAGGAGCTTTTGTGAAGTGCGGGTACGGTCAGCGGGAAGAGTGATGTTCTCGAGGTTGAGAAGGACCTGATCGCCAATCTTGAAGTCATGGTCGCGGCGACGGGTGTCTGCGGCGGTAACTTGTCGCTCCTGAGCAGCAGCAAGGGCTTCCTTGGCCAGAATGAGAGCTTCGCTCTGTGATCGTACAAAGTCGTTGACCGCGGGATTAGGACCGGGGGATGGGGTCAGCAGGGACATGGGGACATTGGGATGGTTGCCAGTGTTGAAAAAAAATGGTGTAACGCCTGAGGAGGTGTTGATAGCGTTGTTGACAGCAAACTCTGCCGCAGGGAGGAGAAGATCCCAGTTGGATTGACGTTGGTCGACAAAGGAGCGGAGCATGGTGATAAGGGTGCGGTTGGCGCGCTCGGTCTGACCGTCTGTCTGGGGGTGGAATGCTGTTGACATTGCAAGGTGAACATCCAGCAGGCGACTTAGCTCCGTCCAGAAGCGGCTAGTGAACTTGGCATCCCTGTCGGAGACAATGGTGGTAGGGAGACCGTGGAGGCGGAAGACGTTGTCAAAAAAAATTCTTGCAACCTGTGAGGCGGTATCAGAGGTATGGCTGGCGACGAAGTGGGTCTGCTTTGAGAGTTTGTCCACGAATACCGTAACAGAGTCGAATCCTCGAGGTGTCTTGGGTAACGGGCCGATAAAATCCATTGTCACCGTCTGCCATGGTCGATCTGGGATGGGTAGTGGTTGTAGGAGGCCAGCAGGGAGCTGGTTGCTGGGCTTATTCCGTTGACATGACTCGCAAGTGCGGATGTACTCTTGTGCGTCCTTGGCCATGGTGGGCCAGAAGAATCGCGACCGGAGATGACCGTAAGTCTTTTCAAAACCAAAATGACCAGCTATAGCAGAGTCATGGGCATCATGTAAAAGGGAAAGACGGAGATCGGAGTTAGCAGGGATGCAAACCAGAAAGAGATCATTGCGTTGCACACAAAGAACACCATTAATAAGAAAATAATTTTTTGGTGGGCTTCCCTGCAGGCAGCTTTCGTAGATCGGCTTAAGACGAGGGTCCGTTTCATAGCCATCTACCAGGCGCTGCCGGAGCCCGGGGTCAATCTGTACTGAGAGGGTATTCAACTCTCGATGATCTGGTCGGCGAGACAGGGCATCCGGGACAATATTGTCGGCGCCCTTCTTATACTTGAACGTGAAGTTATATTCCTGCAACAGCTCCATCCACCGAGCCTGGCGACGTGTGAGCTTGGGTTGTGTAGGGAAGTGTTGGAGGGTGGCATGGTCGGTGTAAACAATAAAATGAGAGCCATCCAAGTAGAATCTCCAGGTCTTGAGCGCGTGGACAACAGCAAGTAATTCCTGCTCATGGGTTGGGTAGTTGCGCTCGGCCGAGTTAAGTTTGCGGGAGGTGAAGGCGACGGGGCGTGATACTCCATGCTCGTCGGTCTGAAAGAGGACAGCACCGAGGGCAAATCCAGAGGCATCAGTTTCGACGGTGGTGAGTAGGTCAGGGTCGAAGATTCTAAGCACGGGTGCTTTACTGATCGCCTCCTTGAGAGTTGTAAACGCTACTTCCTGTTCCTGAGACCAAGAAAAAGGAGTGCCTTCACCTAGGAGAGCGGTCAATGGTAGAGCGATTTCCGCGAAGTTAGCGATATACTGATGGTAAAACTGTGCAAGGCCAACGAATTGCTGAACATCCTTCTGCTTTTGAGGTCGGGGCCATTCACGAATGGCACGGACGAGACCGGCGCTTGTATGGATGCCGTCCTTGGAGATGACGTGGCCAAGAAACTCGGTTTGTTCTTGCATAAAAGAGCATTTGCTCAATTTGGCATAGAGACCGTGCTTGCGGAGGAGCGTCAGGACAGACCGAAGGTGTTGTAGGTGCTCGGCTTCGGTGCGGGAGTAGATGAGGATGTCGTCGAGGTAGACAACAACCCACTTGTCGAGGACAGGGTCTAATACTCGTAGCATCATATTAGAAAAGGACGCCGGTGCATTTGTTAACCCAAAAGGGACCACGTTAAACTCAAAATGACCATAGCGACACCTAAACGCTGTTTTGTGGGTGTCCTCCTCAGCAATACGTTGTTGATGATAACCAGAGAGTAGATCCAGTTTTGTAAAGTAGCGGGCACCTCTGAAGCGGTCGATAAGCTCATCGATGCGGGGGAGGGGGTGGCGATTCTTCTTTGTAATGCGATTAAGGCCTCTATAGTCCACACACATACGCAAGGAACCATCTTTCTTTTTGACAAATAGCACCGGTGCACCATAGGGAGAAGTAGAGGGTTTGTGCAACTTTTGGTAAGGAGTGGAAGGAAGAGATGTCTTTGTATTTTGGTAATAGTTGTCTATTTATCTAATTAAGGTAATCGGGGGTCCAATCGTTTGCACCTTCCCCTTTTAAAAAACGATCCCATGGTCCTTTTTGAATGCGTTGACCAGGTCTTGGCAATTTTCCAGGTTGGCAGCTGGCTCCATGTCTGATCCTCACGTCCGTAACCTTTCCAAGCACCGAGGAACTGGTGCTGTCGCCGGTACTTTCTGTATCGTAGAATGGATTCGACCTCGTATTCCTCGGTGCCTTCGACGACGACAGGTGGTGGTGGTGCTGGTGTTCGGCGGCCGAATGTAAGTGGTGACTCAATATAGTGGCGAAAAGATCGACGTGAAAGATATTGTGGATGTTGTAGGAGGGGGGTAAGTCGACGAGGAAGGTAACTGGTGATCGTTGCTCCAGTAGGGTGAATGGTCAATAAAACGAGGCTTGAGCTTGTCCGAGCTGAGTCCGCTGTCGGCTGGCATGGTAATGTTCTCTGCACTGAGAAGGACCTTGTCGCCAACTTTGTAGTCATGGTCGCGTCGTCTCTTGTCGGCTTGTCCCTTTTGATGATCCTGAGCTCGCTGCAGTGCATCCTGGGCGAAAATTAGTGCCGTTGCTTGCTGATCCAGATAGTCATGGACGCTGGGGACGTTGCTGTCAGTGTGGGAGAGGAGGGTGGCGGGATGCGGGGATGTTGTCCAGTGTTGAGGAAAAAAGGTGAATGGCCGGTTGAGTGGTGGACGGAGTTGTTGTAGGCAAATTCTGCTGCAGGGAGGAGGGTGTCCCAGTTAGTCTGCTTTTCATCGATAAAGGCGCGCAGCATGATTCCTAGTGTCTTGTTCATAACTTCCGTCTGTCCATCCGTCTGTGGGTGATAGGCTGTTGACATTGCAAGCTTGACATCCATAAGCCGGTGGAGCTCCTGCCAAAAATGACTGGTGAATTTGCTATCGCGATCCGAGACGATTGTTGTTGGCATCCCATGATGGCGGAACACATTGTCGAAAAACTGGCGAGCAACGTCGGGGGCGGTGGCGGTGGGTGGTGCTGGGAACAAAGTGGACATGCTTGGATAACTTGTCGACAAAGACGGTGATGGCATCATGATTGCGAGGTGTCTTGGGCAGATGGGTTATATAAAGTCCATGGTCACCACCTCCCAGCGTCTGACGGAATGGGTAGAGGTTGAAGGAGTCCAGCAGGTCGCTCCTGACTTGGCTTGTTGCGTTGACACTTCTCGCACGAGTCGACATAGAGTTGGGTCTCCTTTGCCATGTTGGGCCAGTATGCTATTCGTCGCAGCTTGTCATATGTTTTCCTGAACCCAAAGTGGCCAGCTATGGGGGCATCGTGGCAGTCATGCAAAAGAGAGTGGCAATGTCAGCTTTCTGAGGGATAGCGAGAACGACGGTGCCGCGGCGGTCATAGTAGAGAAGGCCATTGTGAAAAGAATAACCGGGGGGCACACTTCCCTCGAGGCAGTCTTTTATAGACGAGACTAAGCCTGGGGCTGTTCTGGTAGTCCTCTATCAGGCGCTGCCTCACACCTGGTTCAAGCTGGATATCAATTGAATGAATCTCCACTGGGTCTGTGGATGGGCTGACTGGATCTTCCGTGTGATGGTCGGGTCGTCGAGACAGGGCGTCGGGGACTGTGTTTATCTGCTCCGCGCTTGTACTTGAAGTCAAAGTCGTATTCCTGCAGCAGCTCCATCCATCGAGCCTGGCGGCGGGTGAGTTTAGGCTGTGTTGGAAAGTGGCGAAGGGTTGCATGGTCTGTGTAAACAATAAAGTGGGATCCGTCTAGGTAGTATCGCCATGTCCTGAGGGCGTGCACGACTGCCAGTAGCTCCTGCTCGTGGGTTGGGTAGTTCCGTTCTGCTGGTTGTAATTTTCGTGAGGTGAATGCAACGGGTCGGGATACTCCGTTCGCGTCCGTCTGAAAGAGAACAGCGCCAATTGCAAATCCAGATGCATCCGTTTCGACCGGTGGTTGGCAAGTCGGGGTCGAATATACGTAGAACTGGGGCGGAGCTGATGGCCGCTTTGAGGGTGATGAATGCCTGTTCCTTGTCGTTGTCCCATGAAAAAGTCGCTCCGCCTGCTAGAAGCTCCGAGAGGGGTAGGGCAATGTCGGCAAACTTGTCGATGTAGGTCTGGTAGAACTGTGCGAGGCCCAAAAATTGTTGAACATCTTTGATACTGGTGGGGCGAGGCCATTCCCGAATAGCTTTGACAAGACCTGCTGAGGTGGAGATCCCGTTCTTGGAGATGGTATGGCCCAGGAACTCAGTCTGCTCCTGCATGAATGAGCATTTGCTGAGTTTGACGTACAGTCCATGTTTTCGTAGAAGTTCAAGGACGCTGCGAAGGTGTTTCAGATGGTCGGCCTTGGTTTTGGAATAGATCAGGATGTCGTCGAGGTATACCACCACCCATTTGTCCAGAACCGGATCCAGTACTCGTAGCATCATATTAGAGAATGAGGCTGGTGCGTTGGTGAGTCCGAACGGAACGACATTAAATTCAAAATGGCCGTAACGACATCGAAATGCTGTTTTGTGGGTGTGTGGTTCATATATCCTCTGCTGGTGGTATCCCGAGAGTAGATCCAGTTTGGTAAAATAGCGGGCGCCACGAAAACGATCGATGAGTTCGTCAATTCTGGGTAGAGGGTGTCTGTTCTTCCTGGTAATCCTGTTCAGACCGCGGTAGTCCACACACATACGCAGGGTGCCATCCTTTTTCCGAACAAAGAGTACTGGGGCGCCATAGGGTGATGTGCTGGGCTTGATGAATTTTTTCGCAAGTAGATCGTCAAGTTGCTTCCTGAGTTCGTCGAGTTCTGCAATTGAGAGGCGAATGACTGGTTTGAAGGGTGGATCGGCTGTTGGGTCTGTCTCAATTTTCATGGCATCGCCTCGGTCTGGTGAAGGCCGCTCGGAAGTGTATCGGGGAACACATCCTTAAACTCGTCTTCAACGATGGCTCTGATCTCAGGCGTCATAGCTGGGCGTTGGGTGGTGCTGATGCGTCCTTGTCTTGTTGTTCTTGTCCTTCTGCAGATCCTTGGAAGATTTGACCAGTGCCAAGAATACGTCGGAGCCGGGGAGGGTGGCCATGGTGTGAAAGTGTAGGTGGGTAAGGAGGCGGCCACCGGTGCGGGTTTGAATATTATTTGATTTGAATCCAGTACAGTCCCACTCGATGGCTGTGTTGTTGTGGTTGAAGTGGAGAGCATTGGTGCGCCAGTTGATTTGTGGGTTGATGTGAGTAAGCATGGTTTGCCCAGGATAAGGTCTATTTTTTGAGTGGGTACAGGATTGGGTTGAGGTTGTCAGTGTATCCTTTTGCGTTCGATGGTGATGTTGACCGTATGGTTGGTAATAGAGGATGAGCCGTCGGGGAGAAGAACAGGGATGGGGTTGATGACGGTCGAGGCAAGTTGTTTTTCTTTTGAAAGGATGTGCTGATTACATTACCTTCAGCACCGCCATCGATCAGCACGCGAGCCGGGAAGGCCACTGACAAGGCAGTTAAAAGTGAGCAATTGACGCTCAGCCTCAGCGATAGAAAATGAACAGAGACGCAATTGCTTTTGTCTCCGTCTTCTCAACTGTCGCTTTGTAGGCGGTGTGGTCGACACAACAGGGTATCCAGGTCCAGGTCTGGTCCATCTGAGGTTCTAGACACAAGGTGGGACGAGTCAAACGTTGAGGTCTGGTCCAGTGAAGGTGCCAGAGTGGGGGGGAGTGAGTATCACGATTTGAGTTTGTAATCTGAGTTTGGTTGCTAATCTTATTAACTGAGCGATCTGGCAACTTTATTTCATTTTTTTCTTTTCTACTTAACTCTGGGGTGTGATCACTCCCTTCACCACTGGGGCAAAGAGAGGGGATTTCAGGCAACTGGGTCCTGGACTGCACCTAGTTGCTGGGGGCATTTCCCGACTGGTCTGTTGGGAGATTGCCCACGTTAGCAATATTATTGACGGTCTGGGCCCTGGATGAGCGGTTGGTGTTGCGGTTTTTCCACAGTCCCAAGAGTAGTGTCCGGCGTTGATTCGACGGCACTTGAAGCATCCGTTGTTGTCCTGCAGATATTTCTTTTCATCGTCGGTAAGGCGGGCAAGGCGTGGTTGGGATTGTTGATTGTTGAATTGGGTTGTCATGGCGTGGACGGCAATGGTAAGGGACTGGACCGAGGCCATAAGGGCGCGGGGTGGTGGGGTCGAGGCTGATGTTTATCGATTTCCATTGCCATTGGGTCAAAAGCTGGGGTGCTGGTTTGAGCTGGTGGTTGGAGTGTGAGAGCGCATGCTATTCATAGCCTTGGCAAACATACCCTTTGTGGCTCCTTTGGGGCCAAAAGCATAGATGGTGTCAAATCCTTCAGCCTTGGAAACACATATCAAAAAAGGTGTTGTTGGGGTTAGATACCTGATCGGTCTGAAGCAGCTGTCTCAGATCGTCGGGGCAGCCTTGGAGAAAAACAACTCTGACGGTGGCTTCGAGAAACACGCGACCAGTGGGATCTTCCGCGAGCAAGATGTTCATGTAGAGGCGGATGCGGGTAAGGTACTCGGCCAGGTTGGTGGTAAGCTTGGCATTGAGAAGAAGGCCGCGAACTTGCTCGAGAAATCCATCAGGCATGTATGCCTTCTTGAACAGGGTTGTAAAGGTGGAGTACTCGCAGGTGTCGTCGATGTTAAGTGATTCCCACCAGAGGAGAGAGGTTTGGTTGAGGAGGTTGACGGCATGGATGGTGCGTTTTCTGTCGGGTACGTTCTTCATGGTAAAGTAGCGTTGCACCTCTTTCAGCCAGGCGAGGCATTTGAAGCCATCGCGAGTGCCGTTGTACTTGGCGGGTTTGGAGGTTGTGTCAAGTTCAATGATGGTGGCGAGGTTGTCGTCGTCATGATGGTGAGTTCCGATAAAAAGTCAGTGATAAAATACGTGTTAATGGGTGGAAGACAGGGTGAGGGGATGGAGGAGGTGCTAGGTGAGGTTTCTGGGGAGCTGGAGGAGTCTGGGGTTTATGCTGGGTGTTCTGGGGGTTGTGCTGAGTGTTCTGGGGTCTTGTTGGTGGAATTGTGAACCTTTGCTACCATGCAACTTTTGTAAGGAGTGGAAGGAAGAGATGTCTTTGTATTTTGGTAATAGTTGTCTATTTATCTAATTAAGGTAATCGGGGTCCAATCGTTGCAGTTTGATAAAGCCTTTGCCCAGTAAGTCATCGAGTTGCTTCCTTAGTTCATCCAATTCAGCAATCGAAAGACGAATAACAGGGCGAAAGGGAGGGTCAGCAGTCGGATCGGTTTCGATCTTCATAGCATCGCCCCTATCAGGAGGGAGACCAGAGGGGAGGGAAGAAGGAAAGACGTCGGGAAACTCCTTATGGACGATAGTATGTATTTCTGGTGAGAGGGGTGGTGAGGTTGGTTTGTCTTTGTCATTGTTGTTGTTGCTGTTTGACTTTTTAGCGATTTTAACAAGGGCGGAGGTAGACGGAGTTGCCGGGTTGAGAAGCGAGGTGAGTGGAAGTGAAGATGAGAGAGAAGTTTGCCTTTGGAGCGGATGGTGATGGAGTTGGCGTCGGAGCCGCGGCATCGCCAGAGGACAGTGTTGCCATTGTGAGTAAAGTGAAGGTCGTTGTTGCGCCAGTTTGATGAGAGGGTTGGTGGATGTAAGCCAAGGTTTTCCAAGAATGAGGTCGTAGTTGGAGAGGGGGTAAATGAGTGCATCAGAGAGTGTCGGTGTAGTTGTCGCGGTTGATGGAAAAGGTGGAGGTGGATGAGCAGAGGGAGGAGGAGCCGTCAGGAAGAATGATGGGGATGGAGGGACCAGGGTTGCGTGGGAGAGAGTGTTTTTTGCAAAAAGAAGAAGCGATCACATTGCCCTCCGCACCACAATCGATTAAAATTCGAGCAGGGGCACCAAGCCACATTACCGACAAATGACAGAAGAGTACGGGAGGCTTGATCGACAGTGAATGCATGTAGGCGGACAGACTTGTATCGCAAGCGCTTGGCCCTGCGCTTGGACATAGGTTGGTCTATAGCAGCAGGAGATGAGAGTGGGTCCAGGTCCACTTCTTCTGATGGGCTCAGACCAACAGACGAGGTATCAGATACGTCGTCGGTGAGTTGCAACTCATCATTCGAGGGTACCGAGGTGGAGTGAGTGTTGGGGACAGTGGAGGTCAAATCAATGGTAGGTGAGGAGGGGGTGCGAGGCGAGGTGGGGGTGGATGAGCCAAGTGGGAGGGTGGAGGGGAAAGAAGGAGGGAGTGTGAGGGCTATCAGATATGGATGTGATGGTGCGAGTACAAGGTGTAGAGGGAGGAGTGTTTTTGATAGCAGAGTTTTTATTCTTGTAACTTAACTCTGGTAGAGAGACACTCCCTTTGTCCAGAGGAGGAAGGGAGGAAATGTCGACAACCAAGTCCTGGACTAAGCCTGATCGTCGGAGGCTTTTCCCGACTCGGGGGAATCGCCCACAGCTACTTGAAAGACCCATCGGCCTTGACGATTGTTATTATTGCCACTGGTTGCTATTGTTGTTGCCGTAGATGTGACAGTCGGCTGCAAAATGTCCAATTTGGCGGCAGCGACGGCAAGCATTGTTGTTTTTGCACCAATCGCGCTCCTGAGGGGTTAAGGGAGGGGGGTTACCATTGTTATTGTTGAAGTTGTTACGAGGGCCGTTGTTATTGTTGTTGTTATTGCGGAAGCCGTTATTGTTGTTATTATTGCCTCGGTTGTTGAAGTTGGGGTCATGTTGCTGAGTTGGCGGTTGATGTTGTTAAGTTGAATGTTGATGTTGTCTATCTCCATCGCATTGGGGTCGCGGATGGCGTTGGCCGTGACACTAGCAGAGAGGAGGTTGCTGGGATTCGTTGAGTTGTTGGTGAGGGTTTCGGCGTGTCGTTCTGTCATGGCAAAGAGATCGTTGAGAGGGAGGGCACGGGGGTCATTGTAACCTCAACCATTGTCGAAGGAGGGAGGGAAGACCATGAAGAAAGGCGGAGCGAAGCATATTGCAACGATTGGACCCCCGATTACCTTAATTAGATAAATAGACAACTATTACCAAAATACAAAGACATCTCTTCCTTCCACTCCTTACAAAAGTTGCATGGTAGCAAAGGTTCACAATTCCACCAACAAGACCCCAGAACACTCAGCACAACCCCCAGAACACCAGCACAAACCCCAGACTCCTCCAGCTCCCCAGAAACCTCACCTAGCACCTCCTCCATCCCCTCACCCTGTCTTCCACCCATTAACACGTATTTTATCACTGACTTTTTATCGGAACTCACCATCATGACGACGACAACCTCGCCACCATCATTGAACTTGACACAACCTCCAAACCCGCCAAGTACGACGGTACTCGCGATGGCTTCAAATGCCTCGCCTGGCTGAAAGAGGTGCCAACGCTACTTTACCATGAAGAACGTACCCGACAGAAAACGCACCATCCATGCCGTCAACCTCCTCAACCAAACCTCTCTCTCTGGTGGGAATCACTTAACATCGACGACACCTGCGAGTACTCCACCTTTACAACCCTGTTCAAGAAGGCATACATGCCTGATGGATTCTCGAGCAAGTTCGCGGCCTTCTTCTCAATGC